>OX387240.1:74390662-76790662 GCA_947561735.1 Cenchrus americanus | reverse complement strand
CTTACCTGATAAGGACAAGGGATCGGTGGTACTGCGGGGTATGGACTCGCTCTAGCAGGGGGTTGGGTGAGTTATTCTTTTTATGGTGGGGTATTGACCTCGCTAGGGGACTTTATACCTTGCTAATCGATCCAAACCTTGTTGGTCACAACTTGTTGGAAAACCTTTGTAAAGGCCTCGTAGCGTCCCTATGCAATCACACCTCGGTAGTGTGGTATGGTGCCTTGCAAACACCGCATGGTTGGGTCCAAAACTCTTCGGAGTTTTTATGCGACTTGTGGGTAAAGATGTACAACCTCTGCGAGTGTAAAACTAATCGATTAGCCATGCTCACAGTCAAGAGTGGCTTGGACCCTCACATGATAACCGAACTTGAAGATGGACTTAAATTGTGATATGTGTTATGATTATGCTTGCCATGTGCTCATGGTGTTTCTCTTACCTTTATTCTTAATGTGCGTTGGTATATACTTATACTTTATTAGTAATCGGGTGCTAATAAAACTTGATCAACTAAAATGCTAAATGCTTATAACCTAGTCCACTATAAAGCCTTTGCATTCATTCTTTCCCCACACTTGCCGAGTACGACAAGTGCTCACCCTTGCTATCAACAATGTTGCTCGAAGGAGGAAGATACTCGAAATCTTGTGAAGATGTTGCCGGTTCTAGGCGTACGTAACCCCCGCCGATCGCTTGTGGAGTTCGGTGCCTTCGTTTCCAGGATTAAGTGTAAATCTCTCGATAATCTTCCTTTTTCTTACGTGATATTGTTTCGTTATTCACTTATGTCAACTATATGCATGAAAATTGATCCCGGCATGCATATAGGTTTGCACTTGGTTTTCTTTGGAAAAACAGGTGTGATAGAGTGGTATCGTAGTTGTATCGATCGTAGGACGTAAGCCTAGATAGCAATGGTTGTTCGTTAAGTTTCCCTTTGATCTAAAATTCATCACTACCTTTCCCTTGAGCTCTGTGATGAATATTCTCGCTCCTTAAACCATATCTTTCATCAATCCTCCTTGATAGCTCACCTTTGTCTGTCACATTTTCATTTGCACATCATTATTTTGCAACTAATTATGACCCCTACCCTTGCCTATTTATTTACTCTTCCCTTGGTCTTGATCTTGTCTCTATTTTCCACTTCTCCCAAGCAATTCCACCAATAAGTCAAAAGGTGAATTGTTACATTTGACATTCTATCTGTTTGCGCAACTCTCCGACACATCTGCGCTGTTTAATTCTTTCTCAAGCTACAGAACTCTGATTGACATGAAACCAGTTGAGTTAGTTCCTAAATTTCATAGTTGCATTTCTTTCAAAAATTCAGCCATATCCAGTATATATTCCAGGAGCTATGCTTGAAACATTGGGGCTATCAGAATCTGTAAACCCTGCTGACCTAGTTACCTTTCATTATTTTATATCTCGGGCTATGAACCTCCGATTGAGGTAAATCCAATTGGAGTAGTTCAGGAATTTCATAAGTTTCACTCTGACCAAAATTTATTAATTTTGGTTGTACATACAGAGAGTTATGCCCGGAACTTTGTAGGTTCCCGAATCTGTCAACACTGCCGACATAGCCATCTTGTTTGATTCATATCTCGAGTTCTAAACCTCCGATTGAGGTGATTCCAGTTGGGATGAACTCATAATTTCAGCCCCCTTGACCTGGGACAAATCCATTATCTATGGATATCCTTCCTAGGAGCTACATCTGATCTATTAGGAGGATACCCTCTCGACTATATTAACAACGTGTAGTATCGTTCCCTTAGCTATGCCTTGGTTGGTGGAATTCGATGCTTGCATGATGATGCTTGGTTTTATGACATTGTTTGTGTTGGTTCTTTGAAGTGAGTGTTGGTGTGTTGTGGATCTTATATCCGCAATGACATCGCTTGCCTAGTTGGGTTCTTTGTTGTACCTCCCACCTCCTTGCCCTTCCCATTCTTTCTCTCTACTCTTCGCCTATCCCTTCTGATCCTATCGCAAATACCCAATCAGATGGAGAGCTCCAACACAAATCGTGAAGATAAAGATAATGAAGGAAACATCAACATTCCTCTTGCAACCTCATCACTGGAGCGCAAGATGTTGGAGTATATCGTTACACAAACTCAGGTTTTGCAAGCAATGACCCAAACCATGGTTAAGATTCATCAGTCCATTGCAGAGCAAGCTTCACTCCCTAAAGACCACAATACTGTCACGAATGATAACCATCAAAACATGAACCCTCCACCATTTCATAAAGAGAAGCTATCAGCTATGCAGACTCAAGTCTTACAAGGAAGGATGCAGCCTAGCACAACCTACTTTTGTAATGAGATGGCCCAAGACAGAGTTCCCATTGGGCCAGTGAAGAGGCAAGTCGCTGAAGCATGGAATAATCAAAGAAAGAAGAAGAAGCATGAAGCACTGAAACTAACAATGGAGAAACAACATGAGGTTAACAAGGCTCTAGATATGTGTCCGTGTGGTGAGTACCATGGTCTTTCATGTCCCCGTAAGGAAGCTAGTCTTATGACAAAGAAGCTCGCCAACATAACCCTATAGATATCAATAAGCGAGAAGATGTTGTCCACCCAAAACCCAACTCAAGAAGAAGGTTCTCAAGCCGAAGGTCATACTCAAACCCTAAACCTTGATGATTGGATTATCACTTGCAAGGAATATAAACCTCGGTAGATGCAAGCGATCCAACAAACAAAAAAAGTAAGTGCAAGATGAGAGAAGAAGTTATCAAATCTAGGGGTAGATAATGGTACCGAATCTAGTTCGACAAACCCCACCTAAGATTGGTCGACCTATATATGTCACTCCTATCAAGAAGAATCCCGATGCACAAGTTGATCTACCAAGGACTATGATGGAACAAAGCAAAGAGTGGAGAAATCACAATGATAGAAGAATGGATAAGTTATAAGTGGGGCTAGACTATATATTCCTATACAAGTTCGATGAGCTATGGAGAATAGAAGGGCATGTTTGGTGTGCTTGTGCAAGGAAGGTCGATATGAAGAAAGTTGATAAGCCTTGGATAATACCCATGTGAGCCTTTGTTTCTTGCTAACCTTTCTCGAATCTCGGGACGAGATTCCTTTTAAGGGGGTAGGTTTGTCACACCCTGAAATTTCCAATTTCAGGATGTGAATAGAAAGGATAATTAAATAACAATTTTCTCATAATTTTTTTAAAAAAATCCAACATTTATTTTCTTTACAGAAATATAGTATAGGGGAAAATCCTTTGTTTGATTTTCCGAATTAAAACAAAGTTGAGAGTGTTCCATTCATGCCGATGCATCTAGTGGTTCTTGAGTGCTAAAGGTTTCAAAAATGCGTTTAGGAGTTGTCCTAACTCGTTCCGAGAATTTTCTCGGATTTTTTCGAATTTATTCTCATTTTCCTCGAGCTATTTCTATTTATTAGAAGGCTCTAAAAATCTTTTTCATGAGCTCCAAATGCTTTATTTGAATTGTTCATGTCTTAATCTATCTCTGGGAATTTTCCCGGAATTTTTGTGATTTTCGGAGTATTTCTCGCGCCTTTAAATAATTTCAGATTTTTCCGAAATTGGTTGCGCACCGAAAATTAATTTCGGAAAAACAAACAAAACCTATCCTACCAGGCCGAGCCCGAAGGCCCGACCCAGGTCCGCTTCGGCCAGCCGCTTGGCCCGCCGAGGCCAATCTGGCCAAGCCGGCCATGGCCAGGACGGCGTGCCGCCGCCGGCCTCCTGGCGCGCGCGCCGGGACTCCTCGACGTCCGTGCCTATTTAAGGCCGCGCGCGCCCGTGCCTGCGAACCCTAGCCGCCCGCGCCGCGCTGCCCTTGCGTCGCCGCCGGCCGTCGCCGAGCCGAGCGCCTCCCGCCGCCGGTGTTGACTCCCGCCGATTCGCCGCATCGGGACGCCGCGGGATGAAGCCGACATCGCCATGAAGTCCGCGACGCCGAGCCGCATCTCCTCCGCCAATCCCCGTCGCCAGCCGAGCGCTAGAGCACCGCCGGCCATGGAGACCGCCGCCGTCGGCTGTCAATACCGCCGCCGCCCCTCTTTGAAATCCGGCGCCTCCTGTCGATCTTCGCCCGTGGTGAGCACATCCTCGCGATCCCCTCGTCGTTCTCTTTCCGTTCCGTGCCTCACCCGAACTTCTAGGCCTCTGGACCACCGGCGATTTGTGCACCAGAAACCACCGACCGCCCTTTTTTGTTTTCCTGTTCCTTGTATCGATCCCGATCCCAGGAAGAAAAAAGAATATTTTGTGTTTTGGTCCCTGGTGATAGATGTAATGATTAGATCAACTCTTGTGTCTTGGTAAATCTGCGGATAACCCCCTAGAAAGATCCCACTTTCACACATAAAGCCCACCCACGCCCTTTTATAGATCTAACCCTGTCCTTTGTCCTTTTCGCGAGCACTATTCAATGTGTCTTGCAAATTTCCTCTGCTACTCCCTAAGATCTATAGTTAACCACGAATAGGTCCTCCAATCTTGTTTTCTCCATATCTTGCACGTTTGAACTCCGTTTTAATCCGTTCAAATTGCGTTAGATACATAATAACATAAAACACGCTTTAGTGGTGTGTTTTCACCATGTTTTGTTTTCTGAAAATAAAATTAATATTAATTTTGATTAATGTCTAGTTATACATGTCTTTTCCAAATAAAAGTAATATAGGTCTATACCCGTTTTTCATAATCAAATTTAATTTGCTTAATGATTGCTTTACATGCTTTTATATATAAAATCTAATTAGATCTTTATCTCGGTTTCGTAAACCAAATGTTAATTTGTTTAATAGTTAATTAATCTTTTCTAATTAAAATTTGATTAGGCTTTTACATCGGCTTTTATAATAAATGTTAATATGATTAATGTCAGTTCCATAATGTTTTTAATAATAATATGATCTACTCGAATTACAAAGTTTCGTTTAGATTGTTCATATAGTTTTGTTTTTTTAAATTAAATGTGTAATTGATTAATCCATATATGAATCTTTATAAATAAAACTTGACTAGTTCTTTACACCGGTTTTGTAAATAAAGTTTAATTTGCTTTAATTCCAACAAAGGGTATTTTATTTCTGAAATATCCCTACATACTTTTTGTTAATTAAAAATAAACCTAGCTCATAGTTTGATCTCACATATGCAAATCAATCATTAGACGTTCTTTACCTCAGTGTCTCTTTTGATCAAGTCTATCTGAAGCTCTAAATCTTTCTAGTGTCGGCTCAAGCTCAAACCATGTCCAACTAATCGGACCCTTCCCTTCTAAGCACGGTTTGTGTGCTTTGGTGATCCTAGGGGATATCTTAAGAGTTTTTGTTCTCGCATTTCCTTATCAAGTGACCCTACCATAATTATTTCATGTTTCTCTTAGAACCTCGTTCATCAATATCTAGTTCATGTCTATCCTATCTCGGTTAGGTTGTCTCTTCATGAATCGGCTTCGTTCTTGTGCCTAATCCGTCGTAGCTACCTTTCCTTAGAGCTTACCATGTTATCTCGTTTCTCCCGTCAAATTAGATCACCCTTGGTTAGTGTGTCGCTTGTTGATCCGAGTTGTCTTTGTAGACTAGTTCTCTAGATCCTAGCCTAAGGTTTCTTATGCGCTTGATAGTTCATTGCTACCGTTCTAGTTCGTTCCACCTTAACTTGTACGTTAGCGTATGTACCACCTGTTACTTGTTTTAACACTAAAGATGCATGTTAATCTTGACTAATTCTTACTCCAATGCTTTTATAAATAAAAAGTGATTAGGTTCTAATCCGGTTTTCTTTAATCGTGATGTAATTAGTTAATCCCTTTTTATAACTAGTTTTTCTAAATAAAAAAATGTTAGGGTTAAACATCGGTTTTCATAATAAAGTTAATATGCCTAATGACATCATAAATGCCTTTTCAATACCAAATATGTTTAGTTGAACACATGACATAAAGTTGCTCGTCTAGATATCTTATACTTGCTTTATGTTTATAAAGTAATTGTTAATTTGACATAATTTCTACTCGAATATTATAAATAAAATATGATTAGGTTTATCGTGATTTCTTTAATTTAATGTACCTTGTTTAATGGTAGCATAGAGTATTTCTCTCGAAATAATCTTTCACATGATTTCTTAATTAAAATATGCCAAGCGTAGTCTCTTGTTCTTGTTAATGATTTCACGATAGTTTTGAGCTTAGTTATGTTTTCGGTGTTTCTTGCGCTTGCGTAACCAATAGGATCGAGCTCTATCTCCGTGTGATCTTTCCGATCCTTGCTCAATCTTCCGCAATCATCTCTTCAAAGTTAACCAAGCCTTCCCTTCCAAGCATACTTTGTGTTCTTTAGTGATCCACCTAATCGAGCCTATCCTTTAGTGCGTACTTTTAAAATCCTTTGTCACACCTCGTTTTTCCAAAGAAAACAAAGTGCATACCTATATGCATGCCAGGATCAAGTTTCATGCATATATTGACATATAAGTGTATACGAAACAAAGGTATCACGTAAGAAAAGGAAAGATTATCGAGATTTACGCTTAATCCTCGGAAACGAAGTCTCCAAACAACACATGCAGGTCGATCGGGGGTTGCGTACGCCTAGCACCAAGCAACATCTTCACAAGACTTCGGAGTAGCCTTCTCCTTCCGAGCAACATTGTTTATAGCAAGGGTGAGCACTTGTCGTACTCGGCATGTGTAGAAAAAGATATGAATGCAAAGGCTTTATGGTGGATCGGGCTTTAAGCATTTAAGCAATTTTAGTTGGTCAAGTTTTATTAGCACCTGATTACTAATAAAGTATTAGTTTATACCAACCCACAATTATCATAAAGAGATAGATAAGATACGTCATAAGCATATGGAAAGCATATCCATAACACAATTTGAGTCCATCTTCAAGTTCGGTTATCATGTGAGGGTCCGGGCCGCTCTTGACCGTGAGCACGGTTAATCGATTAGTTTTACACTCGCAGAGGTTGTACATCTTTACCCACGGATCGCGTAAAAGTCGCAAAGAACTTTAGACCCAACCATGCGATGCCGGCCAAGCATCATACCACACTTCCAAGGTGTGATTGCATAGGGACGCTACGAGGCCTTTACAAAGAGTCCTCCCGTGCGTATTAGTCCATAGTAGTATGTCATAGAGGCTATCTTTTGTACCACACTTCTATTACGAACGGTCAGCCATAGAGTACTTCCGTTCCAACACCACTGCGGAATAGAAGCGCCATAAAAGCATTCCTCCGTCCCCAACCTACCGTGCGAGTAATAACCACACAAAGACTTCCCTATTTACTCGGCCAAGACCAGAGCCATATCGTCCTTGTGGTTGCACTATTGTCCTCGGTGGTTCTCCATGTTCCGATTAAACATATGGTCTTGTATTAAACATCCAAAGATATAGCATAAAGGTATAACATGATTCATCATTATTGTTCATTAAAACCACCATAACCCGGGTATAGCAACTAAGCATAGCTACCCAACATAAATGTAAACCCGGGTTAACAAGGAGTGATCATTAAGACTAGGCAATCCTTAATAAGAACCCATCAAAATTAATGCAAGCAAAGCAATGAGTGATTAAATATAATTCTTAGGACAAAAGATCAAGGACACACTTGCCTCGTAACTAAAGTAGTTGCTCGGAATCTTCACCTCAAGCTCTTCCAAACTTCTCGAACGACGTTCACTCTACTCGCATCAATCATCGAGCACAAGCATACAAAACAAACAAACAAGCATATACTAAGAACAAAGCACCAATCAAAACTTTAAAAGAGCGCACTAAGAGATAGGCTCGATTAGATGGATCATTAAAGCACACAAACCGTGCTTAGAGGAAGAAAGGCTTGGTTTGCTTTAAAGAGATGGTTGCGGAAGATTGAGCAAGGACCGGAAAGATCACACTTAGATTGAGCCGAGAAAGAACGTCTAACGAACGTTTTGCATTTATGATAGAACAAGATTATGAGCTAGGTTCATTTTAATTAACAAAATAAATATAAAGGATATCTCGTAAATAAAATACCCTATGTTAACATTAATGCAATATTAAACTTTATTCACAAAACCGGTGTAAAGAACTAGTCAAGTTTTATTAATAAAGATTCATATATTGGTTAAACCGATTAAACATTTAATTTAGAAAAACTAAACTATATGAACAATCTAAACGAAACTTTGTAATTCGAGTAGGTCATATTATTATTAAAAACATTATGATATTGGCATTAATCAAATTAATATTTATTATAAAAGTCGATGTAAAAGCCTAATCAAATTTTAATTAGAAAAGATCAATTAACCATTAAACAAATTAACATTTGGTTTACGAAAACCGAGATAAAGATCTAATTAACTTTTATGTACAAAAACATGTGATAGAAACATTCATCAAATTAAATTTGCTTATGAAAAACGATGTATAGATCTATATAGCTTTTATTTGGAAAAGACATGTATAACTAGACATTAATCAAAATTAATATTAATTTTATTTTCAGAAAACAAAACATGGTGAAAACACTCCACTAGTGCGTGCTTTACATTATTATGAATCTAACGCAACTTGAACGGATTAAAATGGAGCTAAAACAAAGGAGATATAGATAAAACAAGATTGAATGGACCTTTATGCGATTAACTATAGATTTCAGGGAGTAGCTGAAAAGAAACCCGAGACACAGTAAACAGTGCTCGTGAAAAGGATAAAATTCGGGGTTAGATCTGTAAAAGAGCCTTGGATGGAGCTGATTGTGAAGATCTATTAGATCTAAGGAGTTACAAGAAAGAGTTGCAAGACACATGAAAGAGCATGTGGATTACTAAGAAGGACAGGGGCATAAGTGCCAAACTGCCCCTTCATCTTCTTCCTTCGGTTCGATGGCCAGGAAGACCAGCGGGTCTGGCCGCAGGGGTCGGCGGCGCTCCGGGCGTCGAGGGGCTTGGGCGAGGCTAGGAACGGGTAGAGGAAATCAAGGGGAACTCGAAGATGTGCTCACCGGCGACTGAGACGAAAGTAGGCGGTCAGAATCCCGAGGTCAACGCCGGCGACGGGTCCGGGCGGCCGGCTCGGTGTGCGGGGGCGGCGCGCGCGGGGTCCGGCTTCGCGCGGGTAGTGGCGCGGCGCGAGGTAGAGGGGGCGCGGCTAGGGCTCACACGCGGGGCTCGATCTCCCTTTATAGGGGCGCGGGGCGGACCGCGGGCACGCTCGCCGAGGGGCGGCGGTGGCGGGTGCCCCGCCGGGCCGCCGGGCTTAGATGGGCCCACCGCGCGGGCACGCGGCGGGCGGAGCGGATGCGGGCGGGTCGAGCCCACGGGCTCGGCCCGAAGGGATAGGATAGGTTTTTTCTTTTTTTCGAATTTATTTTTCAATGCGAAAACAATTCCGAAGAACACCGTAAAATATTTTTAGAGCACGAAAAATACTCGAAAAATCACAAAAATTCTAGGAAAATTCCTTGAGATAGATTAAGACATGAACAATCCAAATAAAGCATTTGGAGCTCATGAAAAAGATTTTAGAGCCTTCTAATAAATAGAAAATGCTCACAGAAAATGTGAATAAATCTCAGAAAAATCCAGAAAATTCTCGGAAGGATTTGGACAGCTCCTAATCGCATTTTTGAAACCTTTTGCACTCAAGAACCACTAAATGCATCGGCATGAATGCAACACACATAACTTTTTATTTAATTTAGAAAATCAAACAATGGATTTTTCCTATACTATACTCCCTGTAAAGAAAAATAAAATGTTGGAAAAAATTTTAAAATTGTGAGAAAATCGTTATTTAATTATTCTTTCTATTCACATCCCGAAATTGGAAATTTCGGGGTGTGACAATCTATCTCGAGAATAGATCTAAAATAAGCAAAGCCGATTGTGTCGGGGACAACCATAAGGGTCCCCTAAACAACCGGGGAAAACCCACACCATCTCGTAAAAAACGTAAAACGCGAACTAATTCACGAGCCTAAAAACGCACGCACTAAAAGACCACACCCCTGGTGGCCCCCGCGGCCCGCCAGAGCGGCACGGCTGAACGCCCCCTCGGGCGAGGTCCGCCTCGCTCGAGGGCCGAACGCCCCCTCGGGCGAGGTCCGCCTCGCTCGAGGGCTGAGTGCCCCCTCGGGCGAGGTCCGCCTCGCTCAAGGGCCCTCACGCACGCGACGCCCTCGTTCCTGCTCGCACGTCCGAGCATTTAATGCTCGGACACCGCATGACTGCGCCACGACCCTGACACGCCTGGGAATCACGCCCCGGCGCTGTTCCACCCACTCCCTGGGGAAGACCATCCCCGCCACTATGCAACACTGTGCGGAGAGGCCAGTGTCAGCTCCGTGACACTGTGCTGCCTACTTTCGTACGGCTAACATGTCGAGCCCTCTAAAGGGGGACGGTGGAACCCTCGAATGGGGGTGAATGCTTTTCCTATGACTACACAGACCGCACCGTGACGTCGGGGCGGCGGGGAACGGTCTTCTCCGTCGCCCCGCCGCCCTTTGCGGCCATCCCCGCCACTGCAGCGCCACGCCGGGTACTGCGATGACATCCCCAACGCTGTCAAAGCGCACGGGGATAGGACGTCGCCACGCCCGCCACTGTACCTCGTACGGACCCCCGTTGATGGCACCCTCGAGCCGGCCCATGGGCGGCAGCCGGACAGCCAACCTCTACGCCACCACCCTCGAAGTCGCCCCTGTATGGGCACAGGACTCGCCACGACGCCCCAACAAGAACGAGATTCGCCAGGACGGTCGTCAACTCCGTGGCACTGCTCGCCATGCCTTCACACGTAGGAGAACAATGCGGCACGCCTGTAAACTGCTCTCTCCTTGGCCTATAAAATGAGGGGCAGTCCCCCAGCCGCAGGGGACGACGGATAGCAATCACACGCATGCTTTCCTCCTTCACTACGATATTGGCACTTGCCTCAATCAGTACCTATGGGACCTGGAGGCCCGACCTCCTCTCCCACCTTGCCTGTAGCCCCCCTCTACAAGCATCACGGTGCAACGCAATATAGTGCCCTGAGCACATCGTTGCTGGACATATGGCCCCTGGCTGGAACGAGGATAAAAATCAGTGTCACTAGTTGCTTAGCACCGGCCATCAAGAGGTAGATCTTAGCGCATATTACTAGTTAGTGTCGGGCCTACATTCCGCACCGACAGTTGGCGCGCCAGGTAGGGGAACGCGCGCTGAAGATCAGCTGCCACCAGCCCTCTCGATGGTGATTCACACCGAGTACCGCGGCCAGAGGTATTCCATGGGCAGCTCGGACACCCTCCCAGCCGGGTTCGAAATCCGGTTCGGGAGCCTGAACTTTCAGGCCACGGGGAACGACTACCTCATGCGCATCACCAACCGCGACGAACTCTGTGCGCGGTGGCCGACCGGCCAGGACCGGTCCCCGCCGCACCCGCCGCTAACACCCCGGCGTCCGCCCGGGCGGACGCCGCAGCCCTCGAGCACCACGACGTCGTCGAAAATCCGGTCGGCGCTCTCGACAGGGCGCGAACGAAGCGCCGAAGGGCCGCGCGCGCCACCGCACAACGCGACGCAATCACCGGCATGACGACAACCGCTCCGACGGGGGAGCGTGCGGTTTCGGGGTCGCGGTTCCCCCTCGGCTTGCGCGGCGCCGCGGTGGCGCACACCGCCGCATCGATGTGGCGGTGGCGCGCGAGGGCCGACCCGGCCGCATCCTAGCGGGTGAGAACCCCCGCCGCCACCACCGACGACAAGTCATACCACGGCTCCACCGGCCGAGCCGCCACCCGCCACTTCACACGGGTACGCAGAGTGGGACTTCTCTAGCGTGTGTTGGGGGATTCGGGAATCAAGCCTTTCGTATACAAAAAATAAAAAGAGTGTCTTCGGCCGCCCGAGTTTCTATGCGAAAGGCCCGGCGGCGAAACCCCGGGGAGCCCTTGAATCAATTTTTGTCTTTCGAATCCGTCTTTCGACCAATACCCTTCGTCGCCTCCGGAGCCGCCAAACAAGCTTAGAATAATCCAGGGCGTTAGGGTCTCGGTCAGGCTGTTTGGTTTCTTCTACGATGAAACCCCAGAGACGAATCTTGCTCACCCAGATAGTCTCGTCCTGGGATTCGCTTGGGGGGTTTTGTCGTCTCTAACATCTAACGATTTCAAGTTTGAATGTGATCCATGTTTCAGGTGATGAATGGTGCCAGGCGAAGGGAAATCTCCAGAAGATTGAAGGTCTTCTCCCGACAGGCGCACGTGATGACAACAAGAAAGGCGCCGCGATTTGCGGCGTGACATCATGAAGCGCCGATTACGTGGAGACCTAATTGGATATTTCCCAGAAATAGCCTAGCACATTCTGTTTTGATCCGTTTCACACGAGGGTGTTCTCGGAATGTAAAAAGTCCGTCCGCCTCCCTATAAAAGGAGACGAACGGCACTTGTAAAGGGGATCGGCTTTTGAGAAATCTACTATTGAGTAAAGAGCTTTTGATTGTCTTTGGTTTTGTATTCGGTTTTGGTTCTTGAGCTTAGGTTTACTCTCATTGTTGGTGCTCAATAGCTTCGGCTATCGCCACAACAATTGGCGCCCACCGTTTGTGCTTGGCTCGAGTAACAAACCCAGAATGTCCACAAGGAAGAAGAGAACTACCGCCAATTCTACCAAAGGGGCTTCGTCATCCCTCGACGAAGAGTCGAACCCCTCTACCTTGCTCACCCAGGGGGAGGCACTCCCAGAATTCGGCGCCGCACACCAGGCGGAGTTGGCCAAACTGCGCAGGGAGGCTGAAGAATTAGCTAGAACCAAGAAGAGGCTGCTAGCAATACAGCACGAAGCTGAGATCCAAAAGCAAAAAGCAGAGATCGCCAGCTTGAAGGAGGAGTTGCGCGCCTTAAAAGCAAAGCAATCCTTAAGTTTCAATCAACCTTCACTTGAGTACACTATTCCCAACCAGTCCAACTTCAATGAGCGCACCGAGTTTTTCACCCCGGCCCCCTCCGCACACCACTTTCAGCCGCAACCCCTTCGTGAGCCCTTTCGAGTCGGGTCCTTCGCATCAGGACATTCATACCATCCGCACGAGATCTTGGGACCCCAAATCCCCCTTGTCTCAAGAAATCCAGGTCACTCCATGGCCACAAACGTACAGGCCAGTCCCACTACCCAGATTCTCGGGCCAATCCGACCCAAGGCGGTTCTTAATGAGCTATGAAGCCGCTATCCTATCAGCTGGTGGTGAAGACTCTGTACTGGTGAAATCCTTCATCATCGCTGCTGACGAGGCGGCAGCGCGGTGGTATTCTTTGCTAAGCCCGGGGTGTAATTCACGGATGGGATGATCCGAAACAATGGATTCTCTCAAACTTCCGGGGTTTCCAACGTCCGTAACTTACAGAGAGCGACCTTTTCTTGTGCAAGCGAAGGACAAGGAGCCTCTCCAAAACTATTTCGGGAGATTCGTGCATCTCGCAGCCCAAGCGCCAAATGTTTTGTCGCCGTCGCCATTAATGCTGCAATTGTGGGTCCGAGAGCCGGCCGTTTCGCTCGCACATCATGCGCGAAAGGCCCGGGACGATCCGCCGCCTATACAAAGAGTTCAAGAAGTATTTTCGCTCGGACAATGACTTCGGGATGTGCATGGAAGAGCAATCTCGGCGAGAAAAAGTCCGCGAAAGCTAACTAGCCCGGCGAGAGGGAATGGCCCAATCCCAGAAATGCCTCGCACGCCAATCCTCGGGGCGTTTTCGGTCTGGACGGCGAAAACACCCAGGAAAACCCTAATCCACAGGCTGATTCACAAAGCCTGGTCCCTAACCCGCCTAGTCCACCACACTCCAATCAAGGGGGAGGCCGCAGGGGCGGGAGAGGCGGAGGCAGAGGCAGGGGTCGCGGTAGGGCCCGAGGCCACAATGAGAAAAGAAAATGGTATTGTATTTTCCACAAGGAAAACGATGACCACAACTCGAATTATTGTCCAGACAAGAAAAGATTCGAAACCATCCTCGAGGAGGAGAGGAAGGAAAAGGAGAGAGCGAGTGTCGTGAACCATTTTGCTCCCGCATGGCAAAACCCTAGCTTTGGGAGAAACTCTTTCGCCAACCCTTTCCAGATCACCTCAATTCCGCCCACCACTTTCCACCTATCCCCAACCTCCACCTTGGCAATCACAAACTATCCAAGCTCGGAACATTGAGCGCGGACACCGTCGAGCAACACTCCATTGCTCCTCCGCCTCCTCCTTACAAAGGCCCCTCGCCTCCACCATTGCCGGCCAAGCTTGAGAGTCGAGCGATCCCCTGCCATCCGTCGGAACCATAATGCCTATTTCAGGGGGCTCCGCATTGGAGTTCGAAACCAAGAAGGAACAGAAGCACTACTTTCGTGAGGTGCGAAACATCTGTGTGGAGGGAAGATTCGAGAAAACAAGATGGTCTCACATCCCAATCACCTTCTCAGAGGAGGACGTAAGGTTGCAAGGTTTCCCCCACAACAATGCTCTAGTGATAGAAGCGAACATAGCAAGTTGGACTCTGGGGAAGCTCCTGGTGGACAATGGTTCATCAGCTGACATTATCTTTGCCGATGCCTTCGACAAGATGCGGCTCAACAGAGATCTGCTACAACCACCAGACACACCTCTGTACGGTTTCGGAGGGCGCGTCATCCATGCGCTGGGCAAAGTGGTCCTCCCGGTGTCTTTCGGAACAGTCCAAAACGCCAGAACCGAATATCTATCCTTCGATGTTGTGGAGATGTATTATCCCTACAATGGCATCTTGGGCGGAGGACTCCTCAACAAGTTTGAGGCAATCATTCACCAGGCTTACTTGTGCATGAAAATCCCGACAACGCTAGGGATCATCACAATCTGGGGTCACCAAAACGACGGTCGCAATCTAGAGAGAGGCCACACTCCAGGACAACGAAATGTGCACTCCCTCGACGAAGCGGTCGAGAGCAATGAGGCAGAAAAGCAGCCGAAAGCATACAGAGAGAAAATCAACATGCAGCCGGACTGCGAAACCAAACGGGTCTTACTAGACGCAATGGTTCTAGATCAGACCGTCGTCATTGGCTCTGACCTTTCGGCTGACGAGGAAGCAAACCTAGTTCAATTCCTCCAGAAGAACAAAGATGTGTTCGCCTGGTCCGCCAAAGATCTCACAGGCGTGGATCGAAACTTCATCAAACACAGGTTGAACATCGACCCTTCGGTCAAGCCGCGAAAGCAGAAACTAAAAAAGATGTCCGACGACAAGGTAGTAGCTGTCAAGTTGGAGGTTCAAAGGCTGCTTGACGCCACCGTCATCCATGAGGTCATGTACCCCAAGTGGCTGGCCAACACAGTGTCGGTCAAGAAAAAGAATGGCAAATGGCGAATGTGTATCGATTTCACTGATCTCAACAAGGCTACGCCAAAAGACAACTATCCATTGCCACGAATGGATCAGGTTGTGGACTCTGCGGCCAACGCCGCGATCATGTCTCTATTAGATTACTTCTCTGGATATCACCAGTGTTGGATGGTGAAGGAGGATGAGGAAAAAACCAGTTTCATCACACCCTTTGGAACCTTCTGTTTCGTCCGAATGCCAGAAGGTTTGAAAAATGTCGGCTCAACATTCACCAGAATGACTGGGACAGTGTTTAAGCCGCAGATTGGCAGGAACATCCAGGCCTACGTCGACGACCTCATCGTCAAGAGTGCCAACCGGGCCAGCCACGTAAGTGACTTCGCTGAGACTTCTGCCAACATGAGGCGGGCTGGTTTGAAATTAAACCCAGAGAAGTGCGTGTTCGGGGTCACGAAAGGAAAAATTTTGGGATGCCTCATTTCCGCCAAAAGAATCGAAGCCAACCCCGACAAGATAAGAGCAATCAGAGAGATGGAAGAGCCTAAGACAAAGAAGGACATTCAGAAACTGAATGGTCGGGTAGCAGCTTTAAACAGATTCATTTCAAGATCTGCTGAGCGAAGCCTCCCATTCTTCAAAGCACTAAAGGGCAAGGGCACGATTGAGTGGGGCCCTGAGCAAAGCAAAGCCTTCGCCGAGCTCAAGGAATACATCGAGAAGTTGGCAATACTCTCACCACCCTCGCTGTTGGAGCCACTTCTCTTATACGTGGCCGCTTCAAAAGCTGTGGTCAGCGCTGCTCTGGTCCGAGAGGTCGAGACCGAAAAAGGGAAGCTTCAATGTCCCGTCTATTATGTCTCTGAAGCCCTGGCGGACTCCAAGCTGCTCTATTCTGAGCTGGAGAAAATCGCTTACGCAGTGATCATGGCCACGCGAAAGCTCAGGCACTATTTTGAGGCACACAAGGTCACCGTGCTCGTGGATCAACCCTTAAATGATTTGTTCATCAACAAGGAGGCCTCGTCTAGAATTGCCAAGTGGGCAACCGAGTTGTCCGAGCATACAATAGACTTTGGAAAGAGGTCGACAATCAAGTCCCAAGTCTTAGCGGACTTCATCGTAAATTGGACTTCACCAAGCGGTGTTACCACCGATGAAGAGTTAGTGCCGGTTTGGGAGATCGGATGTGACGGAGCTTGGGGGTGCAAAGGTGCCGGCATCGCAGCCATCATCACCTCGCAGACGGGTATCAAGCTAAGATACGCCGCAAAACTAGACTACAAAGACCCATCCGACGGGTGCACCAACAACACCACCGAGTACGAGGCTTTACCGCCGGGCCTCCGCAAGGTGAGAGAGCTAGGGGCTAGCAATTTCCGGTCAAGTGCGACGCCAAGGTCATCAAGGACCACGTGGAGAAAGAAAGCGAGGCCAGGGAGCCGGAGCTAGTCATCTCACGAAAGTGCGCAAAATGGAAAGGCATTTCCGGGGGTTCACCATCGAGCATTTGCCCAGAAAAAACAATAGCGAAGCCGACGAGCTCGCAAAGAAAGCTGCAAGGGGGGAGGCGATGCCTTCAGACGTATTCTTTGAGATCCTGACTGCCCCGTCCACAAGGCCAGACAAGCAGCCGCTCAGCACAGTCAATGCAATCGCTAGCCTGGACTGGAGAGCTCCCATAATCGCTTTTCTTCGTGGACATTATGAGCCAGTCGAAACCGATGACCTCAAAAGGATGCAGGCGCGGGCCAAGGGCTACATCCTCAAGGATGACGTCCTGTTCAAGTTGGGAGTGTGTGCACCATTGCTAAAGTGCATCTCTCAGGACCAAGGCATCGAGCTCATGAAGGAAATTCATGGAGGAATGTGCGGATCGCACATAGCAGAGAGAGCTTTGGCCGGAAAAGCTTTTAGGCAGGGTTTCTATTGGCCAATGGTGATAAAGGATGATGAGCACATCGTCAGGACTTGCAAAGCTTGCCAGTTCGCAGCAAAACATCAGCGAAGGCATGGTGCTCCATCGCAGCTCATCACGCCCACCTGGCCGTACAACGATGGGGAATGGATATCGTCGGGCCACTCCCAACAGCCCAAGGCAACTTCAAGTTCGCGGTGGTTGCAATCGAGTATTTCACCAAGTGGATTGAGGCGAGACCTCTCGCTACTATCACCTCAACCACCATCAGGAAATTCTTTTGGCAGCAAATCATCTGTAGATTTGGAGTGCCCAAAGAGCTCACCGTTGACAATGGGAAGCAATTCGATTGCCAGGATTTCAGGGAGTATTGTCGTTCAATCGGAACAAAGCTCTGCTTCGCGTCCGTGTACCACCCTCAGTCCAACGGCGCAGTAGAAAGAGCCAACGGGCAAATCTTCTCGGCCTATAAAGAAATGCCTTTTTGAGCAGAAGAAAGGAAAGTGGGCGGATGAGTTATCGAGGGTCATTTGGTCGCACAATACCACAGAGTCAAGAACCACCAAGTTCACTCCTTTCAGACTGTTGTACGGGGCCGAAGCAATGTGTCCTGAAGAGCTCGCCAACGAAAGCGCTAGAGTTTTGGCAGAAAGCTCTCGCGAAAACAAAGAAGTCGACAAGGACCTGGTGGAAATCGACAGGCTGGACGCAGTTCAGAACCTGTTTAAATATCAAGAAGAAACCAGGAGGTGGAGAGACAAGAAGGTATCCCTCAAAAACATTAAGGTGGGAGATTTCGTTCCGAAAAGAAAGAAGAATGCTGACGTAGTAGGCAAGTTCCAATTTTCTTGGGAAGGACCATACGTGGTCTCAAGCTCTGTTCGAGATGGGGCCTTTCGTCTCAAGGATGAGGCAGGTGTGGAGTTGCCACATTCGTGGAATGTGGACAACTTGTGCAAGTTTTTCCCCTAGTATGTTTCAGTAGGAGTCCATCGCACGGAACTATAAGTGCGGAGGACTCAGCTAGTTTTACGTTTTTTAGTCTTTACTTTCACGCATTTTAAATTCAATAACAAGGCGGGTACTCTTTTACTCACATAGGGAGGACTCCACCCGGAGTGTGAGGTTTTTAACGAGGCAGCCTTGATGTAAAATTTCTTTCCCAATGAATGAAATACTTCCTCCCTACGATTTGTTGTGTTTCTTTCGCATAATTTAAAGTGCTATCTTAAGATAGCCCATCCCAAAAGAGGATGAATTAAAGTGCTATCTTCGAATAGTCCTCTCCGAAAGCGAGAGCGTTAAAGTGATACCTAGGGGTAGCCCACCCACAAGTGGTGCGGTCAAGATGATTCACAAGAATCAATCCATTAAAGAGCCGCCTTCATGGAATCCCGTCCAAAAAGGACGTGTGAAAGCGATTCGGCCTCGAATCGAGGAATCCTGAACAAGGCACCGCAATCGCCAATTTTTTGTAAGAACGTTGTCGCAAGAGACACTTAACGCCATAAAGACAAACCTATTCCAAGCCAGAAAAGAGCGCGCGTTGTCAAAAAACAGCCCAAAAGCTGTAAAATTTGACAGGGGCAGACAGCCTCTAGTCCTGCAATGCGTTTCACGCCTAGGCGTCGCATCGCAGGCTAGTTCGTTTTTAACGAAAGGTTGCAATGGAAAAGCAAATAAATTCATTACGCCATGTCGCACAAAGTCTCATAGGCCAGCAAAGTCAAAACCAAACTAATTCGACGGGTACAAGTAAAACGAATGGGCTCTAATTTTCCCCGCTTCCGAAGGGGGGAAGATGTTTTCTTCCGAAAACAATAAGTTGAAAGCGGCGAAAACTTCAAAAGTACCGGTGCGGTAAAGAGTTTCGGGCAACACATCCGGCGCCACGCTCTCGCACCCGGTCCATCAACACGACATACATAAATTTACAATTTGATCGTCAAAAATTTAAGTGGTCGATATGCCAACTCCCCAAAGAATTCGGTGTTCGGCCTAGAATTACGCAATCGGATCGGGGGCGGAGTCCCGGGGCAATCCTTCGTGACGAAGAGGGGCCAGAGCTTCGCTAGTCACAAGATCCGCCAGGCCACCTTTGACTCCAGGCGCTTCGCAGACAGGGGCTCCGGGGATTCCTTGGTCGACGGCGTCGTCGCTTGTCTTTAGCGGCCAGTCTCTGTAGGGTCCATACGGCCCAAGGGTTGTGTCGGGTCCGTGCATTGCACGATGCTCACGAAGCTCCAGAGCTTGTTTTGCCTGTCTAAAATAGAACTATGAGAAGGAAGAAAGCATTGAGCATTAGTGCAAAGATCGCCCAATAAATATGATCGTAGTCCAAGCAAACCGAAAAGGCTTACTTTTGCCAAGCGGTCCACAGCTTTCTTTCGAGAGTGCGCTCGCCCACTCTTAGCCCAAAAGTTACAGAGAATGATCTTGTTGATCAGTTCAACTGTCTTGCTTAGGGCTGGCACATCGTCGGGGGAAGGGAATACGAAGCTTCAACTTCCGAAAGCTACGAAATGGTCACGGCTCGTTGCTCGAGAAGATACGGCAAAGCATTTCGAACAAGTCGCCGCCCCATAATCTCCAATCTTGCTCATAGTGTCCGGCGTGCTTCAGCTCACTATGCAACCACTCCACTAAGCTCGAGATATTATCAGTAATTTTAAAGTCCTGGGCTTCAGCACCAAAGCTTTCTAGTGCTCGACGATACTCTGTCGCCAGATATGCACCCCATTGATGGCAATAGGCTTCGTTCTTCTCCAAAGTATCTTCAAGCTCGCCCTTCACCTTTTTCAGTTCCGCAATGAGGTTGGCATTGGCCTCCAAAAGGATATTTTGTGCATCGTCTCGGGTAACCATGTCTTTCAATTCGGTGCGGCACTCCTCATAGCATTTCGAGCTCAATTCCAATTCCTTCTTCAAAGCATCCGTAGCATCTTGTCGCTAGCGCGTTGGTCCGCCAAAGAGACGAGACTCTTGTTTCAATTTCTCGTTCTCTTCCTTCAGGCGCCGGTTCTCGTCCTCCAGAAGTTTTTGCTTCTCAAGGGAGGTCTTGGCCTCCGCAGCCGCTCTCTCGAATCCTTTTTGACAAGCGACGACGCCTTTTGAAAGATAAGCGCGCACGGTCTTCATCAAGTCATCTGCGCTTAAACCCTCCAGGGAGCGCTCAAAATCTGCAAAAAATTAAGCTCGTCGCGTTATTCATCCGGACCCCTTCGTGCGGTCTTGATAGCGGAGGCACCAAGTCGAAATGCTATAAGTAAAGCGAGGTCGGCGCTATATCGTACCAGGTTCTACCAACACAGACGCAAGGTCTGTCCTGGATGCTGAAGGGTTTGCTTCAAGTTGCAGAGCCTCTTTCTCCGTGTCATTGGTGCTCAAGGTGACCAAAGTCTTGGCCACTAATATCAACACAGAAACGAAAGACATCAGCGAATGGAACACATGTTCTATAGGAAGGACACGAAAAACTATCTTTAAGTAAAAGTATCATACCGGCGTCTTCAAGCTGGAGAATGTTCGGTGTCATCGCCGGCACCGGTTGTTGACGGTGTATTTTGGTGCACCTAGCATGTTCATTACACTTTGGTTTGGATTCGATTATTGAACTAACCCGCCACTAGGCACACTAATCATATAACAAGTTCATCTTTGTGCATGCATTTGGAAGTGTTGTGTTTATGTAGGAAATCATGGACATAAAGGACGGATTTGCAATAAGTTCAAAGGAGCATTCATGGAGTCTTGTTCGTGTTCATGAGCTCGCTGAAATTACTTCCAATGGTGGCGAGGACCGAAGTGCTACGAGGAACACCCCGGGGATTGAAGCGTAAAAGATCAAACTTCATGCAAAGAGAGTCTCCATCTTGATCGCGAGGATAACGGCGTCAAAATCATCCAAGTGGAGGGGGCGAAGTAGATAAGTGCACGAGGACCCACGGAGCAAAAAGGGCGACCGAACCGGCCGGGGCCGGGCTCCGGGCCGGCCGGCCCGTCGGATCGGCCCGGCCCACTTCGGGCACCGGTTCGGTCCCGTCTTCCTTGCCCTCGAAGGATCTTCGACCCTAAAACCCCCGACGCGCCGCCAACGGACGAGAGAGGAGTTTATTCGCACCAGAAGGCCATCTACAAGCTAGAGAGAGAGGAGGAGGATCTCCGGCGGGGAGATCAACCACCTCGAAGGAAGCACCCTCTCGTGGAGAAGAAGGAAGACACCGGCGGAAGGGAAACCATGATCAACGGTGCCATGACCAGCACCTTGATGGGGTAATCTTCTCATTCGTCCATGGGTTGTAATCGATATTGAGATGTAATCGCACTTTGTCGGATTATCTATCTATCATCTTGTGTTGAATATACTTTAATGCTTAAGGCTTGCAACCATGCCGTAAAGGGAGTATAGGCCTCAATGCTTCCTTGGATCCATTCAATACGCCGTGGCCATCAAAGGTCTAGTCATGAATACCTTCGCGTAGTGACAGTACGAGAGGAGGGAAAGGGCGAAACCGTGGTCACAACCCCGATAGATTAGATTGGTTTTCATGTCTTTAAGCGATTGCATGCTCTAGTATCGTAGACCCATGGGCGAGTGTCTTCTTCCTTGATTGTTTATCATCCTCTCTAGTGTAGCTCAGTTGTTTTCTAGTATAATATAGTTAGGGTTTTAGTAGCTAGTGTGTCGTTGTTGATCGAACGCTTGTAATCCCCTTGCTCCGCGGATTGACAAGAACCTTGGGAATCCCGTGGTGAGAAAGGTGTGGGGTCCGTACGCTTGCGGATCGTAGAGGGATACGTCTTTTATCCGTCAACACCGGTGTAGTTTCATCGGCGGCTTTCGCCGTAGCCTCGGTAAAGATCATCTGACACCGGCGGCGGCGAGCGAGACGCGTGTGCCGCGGACTCCTCAATTTCTGGAGCATCCAAGTCAATTGGGTCCTGGGCCTTCAGACCCGAGCTTTCGCCCGGATTCATTGCAGCACCTTCTGGGTTGCTTTGGGGCTGCAGAGGGGGAACCTCCGAATCCTTGACTGCCAAAGTAGCATCATCATCGATGTAGCACAGGTCCTCGGACTCGTCCACGACGTCTACAAGGACGGCCACGCGCTCCTTCGGGGCTGTGCCGGCCATGGTAATCTGCTTCTAAATCATTTCAACCACGCCTTTGCCCCTGACTTCGCGCGCCTCCAGCTCTTCAGGATCGGCCAGACCTGCCGTCGTTGGCTCCTCGGTCACTTTCCACACCGACCCCCTTCGGTAGATAATTTGTACAAGGTTGGATCTGAGGTGTCGACAGGATGTCAACGTCTTCATCCGTTTCCGCGACTGGGTCAGCCCGTGCCCTTTTCCCAGAGGGCTCGTCATCATCGGGGCCCTTCTCTTTGATCGTAACACGCTTTCCCCTCTTTGTGGCTTCCGAAGGCCTCTTCTTCGAAGCCATTTTCTTATCCGTATCAGCAGCAGGAGAGGGGTTGTGAACCTTTTTCTTTTCTCTTTTAGCTGCAGCCACTTTCGCTGCCTCAGCCTTGCGATGAGCTAAGGTTTCATTAACCTTCAACAACTTGGTAGATTTTTCTGCAAGCGGAGGCAAGGTAGCTTTAGCAGCATTTGCCTTCCGCTTGGCCAAGATATCTTGGGCTTTTGTGTTCTTCACAACATTTTCCGCTGTCACTGTAGTTTTACTCGACTTACTCTTCCGTGAGGTTTCGGCAGGCTCAGATCCAATATTGCCCGGCGGCTGCATCTTCTTGCTGGCAGTCGGGGGCACCGGGCGAGGGGAATAGGTGACACCCATCTCGTCAAAACCACGGTTAACCCAGCCCCGATGTTTCAAAATCCTTTGGGCACATTCCCATTCTTTGTGGGTGAAATTTCCAATCATCCGAACAACTTTCTTTTCAACCTCGGCCATGACCTCTTCGTCGATTTTATCTCGTGTCGTTTAACATTAAATATGGGGCTTCGCACATTTGATCCAGCCCGGGCAGCCATTGCACCTTAAATGCCCACGATCCCCATCGGGGCTGGCACGGCCAAATGTCAGCAGCCACAAATTCCTCAAGGGTGTCCCGCGTAGTAATCACGCAAGTCGCCTGGTAAAATGCACCTGTGCTGGCTGATGAGCGGCTAGCCTTCGTCAGCTCCGGCGACAGCTCGACCTCCAAATCAACCATATGAATCGCCAATTCAAATGATGTCACTTCTTCCCGCTTCGAGTTTCGCCCCCACCACCGCAATAGGAGCATAAAACCGTAGGAGGTCCATCGGTTAGCCCACTTGTTTTTGTATGTCGGGGCTAATTCCACCGGAGCTTGATTCTTGCCGGGACGACGCGTCCGAAAGGTACAACAGGCCATACCGAGCCTCTTTTTCTTTGTCATCGACGAGTTATGAGCTTCCTCGCCCAGTGGATCTCGAAGTGGCGAACGAAAGTCTCCCACATCATTGCCACCAGCAAAAGTCCGACGAGCCCACGGAAATTTTAGCACTTGCCAAATGGAATTGGGCGTCGGGCGATGGATCCGAACATTGTAAGCCGCCAAGATATCCGCAAACTTCTTGGACACCGGCGATCGAAGCCCCGCAAGAAAGAAATCCCGAAAGACCACGCTCTCATTCTTTCGGGGCATCGGTGTGGTCTCCTTCCCGGTGTAACCGACGGATTCCGGCTCAAAGCAACCTTCCAACCGCGAGCATCCAAATCCGCACGGGTCATCAAAGATCGACCAATAAAACAGTCCGAGCTTTCACTAAGTCACGAGAGATCGGCTTTCACCCGTTAAGTTCTCCCCGGATCCTTCCGCGGCTTCTTCAACGACCGCATCGGCATCCTCTCCTATTTCGCCCTCCTCCACGTCGGCATCACGTTTTCCAAGCATCCGTGTTGCTCGGCATTATTTTGACATAACTCCCACCACCCGAACCGCTACTTTCATCGCTACTAGAGGTGGATGAAGATGCGCCACTCTCGCGAGAGCTAGCGGACCAATCCGGTCCAAAGATCTTACCGGACTCCGAGCCGGATGACGAAGTGGAAGACGTCGCGATGGCCACCGTAGCTTCGGCGATGCCGCCTGCTTCCCACGGTTTGATGATGACCCTTCGTCCTCCATGACCATATCAGGGTGCCTGACGCGAGCTGTATAAATCTCTTAAAAAACCGGACTCGTGCGCGTAGCTCCGGAGGCTAAAAAATGAAAACATGTACTCAGGCCAGTAAGAAAACTAACCTCTCGAGCCGGCCGGGGCTTCCGCTGGAGCGACTCGCGGGAGGCAAAGGCAAGAGGAGCAGCCGAAAAATCAAACGAGAGAAGCAGGGATGAAATTGGCAGCTGGTTCGCAGCGGCGTCGACCCCATCTATTAATAGGGGGTGAAACGCACGGTCAAAAATTTTGAACCTAACGGTAAAACGCAGCGCCTCGAGGGCATTTGGGGTAATTCAAGCGAGGCCCTCGGGAACCGACGCCTGGGAAGACGTTTTCTTCCGCCTCGATTCTCGATCCCCAGGTTTCACTGGCTCAAGTTTGCACCGAGGCAAGCGCTTCGCCATCGAGGGGCTTCTGTTGGGGGGATTCGGAATCAAGCCTTTCGTATACCAAAAATAAAAGAGTGTCTTCAGTTGCCCGAGTTTCTATGCGAAAGGACCAGCGGCGAAACTCCAGGAGCCCTTGAATCCATTTTTGTCTTTCAGAATCCATCTTTCGACCAATAGCCTTCGTCGCCTGCGGAGCCGCCAAACAAGCTCAAAATAATCCAGGGCGTTAGGGTCTCGATCGAGTCGTTTGGTTTCTTCTACGACGAAACCCCGGCAACGAATCTTGCTCACCCGGATAGTCCCGGCCCGGGAATCTCTTGGGGGTTTCGTTGTCTCTAACATCTAACGATTTCGAGTTTGAGTGTGATCCATGTTTCGTGTGACGAAAGGTGCCGGGCGAAAGGGGAATCTCCAAAAGATTGAAGGTCTTCTCCCGACGAGCGCACGTGATGACAACAAGAAAGGGCGCCGCAATTTGCGGCGTGACATCATGAAGCGCGGATTACATGGAGACCTAATTGGAGATTTCCCGAAATAGCCTAGCACATTCGTTTTGATCCGTTTCATACGAGGGTGTTCTTGGAATGTAAAAAGTCCCTCCGCCTCCCTATAAAAGGAGACGAATGGCAATTGTTAAGGGGATCAACTTTTGAGAAATCTCTCGTTGAGTAAAGAGCTTTTGATTGTCCTTGGTTTTGTATTCGGTTTTGGTTCTTGAGCTTAGGTCTACTCTCATTGTTTGTGCTCGATAGCTTCGGCTATCGCCACAACGAGCGTGCCGGACCCAGTGATGTTCCAGTGGTTCCTCGACGCCGCGGACTACTGGTTCGGCTATCCCGACAACTCCAGCGCCGGGAGCTACAACCCCGCGCGGGAGTGCTTCATCGTGCTCGCCAACGACCAAGCGAACTCCGCGAACGCGGCAGAAGCCGGAGACAGAGAGGTTCCCCCCAACCCGGGAACTGGACCGCACCAGGGTGCGGGGCCGAGCGCACCTCCCCCTCACCGCCGAGGGGCGCCGACATCAACGCGCAGCTGGCTCAAGTGAAGGACCGATACGGCGAACCAGAGAGGGGGGAGTGAATGGGAGCTGATAAAAATTCTTCTCGAAGGAGATAGAGACTCCAACAAGACGAACACGGCTTCCAACACACGTCTCCAACTTACTACCCAAGTTGGCCAAGTCCACGCAGCCACTGAAATGCTACTGGACCTAGGAACCAACAAACAACCACCCGAGCCAAAACACACCAACACGCACAACGGAAATTTGCACGGCTTGCGCCTCGCTCGCACCGGTCAGACCGATGGCCTGCGCCGGTCAGACCGGTGACACCGGTTAGACCGTAGGCGAGCCGGTCGGCCGGTGGCTACAGCAGCCGCACAACAAGCGTTCTAGAAAGCCTCAGTGACTTCTCTAGGCCCTGGAACAAACACACCCCCAAAACACAACCTGCACAAAAGGAAAACCCTACACAAAACCTAACAAACCAACTCCAAACAAACCAAGAACTGACGAGCGGCACCAAGACCCAAAGACACACGAGTCAAGCAGTTCACCCGAGACAAATACCACAAGTGACTCACACCGGTCAGACCGGTCAAGAGCACGGGCGGCTCGGGATGAACAGCACCTGCGGGTCAACTCCTACAAATCCAAATCTCGATCTCCCGAATCGCTCCATGGACTTGAACAAGACTTTGGGGATGATAGGAACATCTCATGAGGAGCCCATAGCTATGATGTTGTCCACCAAAACTTGCCAAATAAAGAGGAATCAAAGAAATCCCACCAAGAACTCCTCTAACCCTAGAACACTGAAAACCCCAAAATCGAGCCCCTTAACTCAAAGATTTTGGAGGGGAATCAAAGGCAAAAGAACCACGAAGGGTTCACATGAATTTCCCCCATCAAATCCCCAAGAGCAAGGTCCCGAAAACACACTGAGAAAACCACCAAGAGAGGGCTCCGAAAATCACCACCAAGAACAACCGGGAACAACACAACAAAGCCTTGAGGAACCACGCCGAATCATCTATACAAACCAAGAAGGTTCATACAAGGTCTAGCTTGCCGCCCGATCATCCAACCATCTCACAAAATCTCACCGTGAGGCTCTCAAGCTAGTCTTATAGAAATCCTAAGAAAATATGAAGGGAAAATAGGAAAGCAAATCAACTAGGGTTCCAAGAGATGGCTGCCGTCCTCTCACCTCTTGAGTGATATAGGAGGCAACCGAAAGTCTAAAATACCCTTACTTAATAACAAGGGATATAAGCCCCTCAAGGGCGGTTTTGGAAGTCTTTAGATTTTCTCCATCAGACGGATGCCCGGAGACCGCACCCTGCTTAGCCTCGACGCAAGCCATGCGATCCCGACGCGTGTCCTCCGCTTCGAAGTCTCCAACCGTGTCGTCGCACACCGTTCGGACCGGTGCTTCTCACCGGTCGACCGGTACCCACCGGTCGAGACCGGCCCGAAGGCTCGCCGCATCTCCGTCTTCGGTTCTTCGATCTTGGCTTTGTGGATCAACCAAGGAACCCAGTGGTTTTCTAGTGAACCACCGGAAACCCCGCAAACTCGGTGTAGCCTTTTCCAATCGCCACTCATGACTCGGCTCCCACGTAGTCCCGACTCGACCTTGGTTTTGAGGCTCAACCAAGAAACCGTCCATGACTTCATCTTGCTGTTCATGCCACCATGCGGCCCGCACTTGACCCCCGCCGGCCACCGGGTCCCTCGAATGAAGCCTACTTGTCTTCTCCACACCTGGAGGCCTCACCGGCGACGACCTTTCGCGCTTGTTCTTCACCTACACCAACACCAGTCGAGCCGCAACCTGCACCTGCAATACTTAGCCAAGAATCAGTCCACACAACGTTGTCAATCACTCATCACACCAAGAAGCGACCATCCACCGGTCCTCGAACGACACAAGGTCCTCACCAAGCACGCGAACTCGAGGCCAAACTTACGGAGGAGTACCGCGCGGTGCGGCTACTTCGCGCCTCCATCGCCGGGGAAGCATCCGCGCGCAGCGAGCGTGCGCGCGAGCTGGGCAAGAAAGCCCGCGAGCGCATCAATGCCGACGTCGACGTCGACAACCCAAGCACGCCCCCGCGAGCAAGCCAGAAGCTCATAGCCGCCGCGACACCGCCGGCGGGCCATGCCTCGCTCCCTCAACACCCTAGGCACGGAATTTGCACCGCGAGGCGCGGGCACTCATCGAGCAAGCGGTCGTGCGGCAGGCCGAGAGCTCGGCGTCCTACATCCGCCGGCGGGGAAAGCGCGCGGGACGACGGGGGTGCACAAGGCCCTGAGGCGTCAGTGCACGCGGGCGGCACGGCGGGGAAGCCCGCCAACCAAGGGCGCACGCCGGTCAAGGAGCGGATTCTTGACACGCGCATGGAGGCCCAAGATGGTGACGCTCGCAACATCATCAATGCCCGGCGGATGGGCAACATGGAGACACGGGGGGCGGTAGGCTACCACCCACGTCGAGGTGGGCGCTATGACAGCCGAGAGGACCGCTCGCCGATGTCGGAGCCCCCGGGAACCCGTGTGTTCAGCCGGGAGATCCGCACGGCGAGCTTCCCTCAGCGCTTCCGCCAGCCCACGTCGATCGACAAGTACACGGGGGAGACGGACCCCCATGTGTGGCTCAACGACTATCGCCTGGCATGCCAGCTGGACGGAGCCACCACCGACGAGGTCATCATCCGCAACCTGCCGCTACACCTCGCCAACTAGGCGAGGACGTGGCTTGAGCATCTGCCGGCGAGCCAGATACACAACTGGGACGATCTGGTCCGCACCTTTGTGGGGAACTTCCGGGGGGACTTATGCGCACCCCGGAAACTCCCGGGACTCGCGCGCATGCACCCAGAAGCCCGGCGAATCGCTCCAGTTCTTCATACGGTGCTTTTCCACGCACTGTACGGAGCTCCCGAGCGTGTCCCAATCCGAGATCGTGCACGCCTTCCTCGAGGGCACGACATGTCGAGACCTCGTGCGCGAGCTCGGGCGCAGCCCGCTGGCCGACTCGAACGAGCTGTTCGACATCGCCACTAGCTTCGCCTCTAACGAGCATGAGTTGGGGGCCATCTTCGACGGGAAGAAGGGCAAGCGCGTGGACGACGCGCCCGCGGAGGGCAGCAAGTCCAAGGAGCCCCAGTAGAAGCACAAGCGGGGCAAGAAAGGCAAGAAGCCGCGCCGCGAGGCGCGTGCGCCAGGGCACGACGACGACGGGGACGAGGCCCTTGCTGTCAACCCAGCTCGAAGGGGCCCTCGAGCGGCCCCTCGAGGCCCCGGCGTATTCGACGACATGCTGAAGAAGCCCTGTCCGTACCACAAGATGCCGGTCAATCACACCCTCGAGCAGTGCGACCTACTCAAGAGATACTACAGCTGCGCCGCCGTGAAGGATGGCGAGGCCAAAAAGGATGGGGGTGACGGCGACACCGACGGCTTCCCCGTGGTGGAAAACGTCTTCCTCATCTTCGGGGGGGGCGACCGTGGACATGTCCAACAGCCAGCGCAAGCGGGAGCGGCATGAGGTCCTCGCCTCGGAGAAGGCACCTCCCTCCTTCCTCGATTGGTCGAAGGACGCCATCACCTTCGGCCCGCGAGGATCATCCGAACCGCATCCCCAACCAAGGCCAATACCCGCCGGTGGTCGACCCAATTATCGGGAACGCCCGGTTCTCCAAGGTGCTCGATGGACGAGAGGCGGCAGCCCTCAACATCCTCTACGCGCACACTATGCGCCCTGCGGGAATCGGGTTGGACTAGTTGCGGCCCGGCAAGACGCCGTTCCATGGCGTCGGGCCGAGCAAGCGCGTCCGGCCCCTCGGGCGATCGACACCGCCCGTCCGGTTCGGCACGACGGACAACTTCCGCAAGGAGACGCTCACCTTCGAGGTGGTGGGGTTCGGCGGCGCGTACCACGCCATTCTCGGGTGGTCGTGCTATGACAAGTTCATGGCGGTCCCCAACTACACCTACCTCAAGATGAAGATGCCGGGACCCAAAGGCGTCATCACCGTGGGCTCGTCGATCGAGCACGCATTCGATCGCGACGTCGAGTGTGTGGAACACGGCGAGGCACTAGCGCTAGATGAAGCGCTCGTGGCGAACCCGGGAGAAGCCGGTCAACGAGGACTTCGACTCCACCGCCAAGCACGCCGACGCGGCTTCGAGGCTACCGAGAAAACCAAAGAGGTGCCCCTCGACCTTGCCGCCCCCGAGGGCAAGGTGTTGAGGGTCAGCTCCACCCTCGACTGGAAATAGGAAGTGGTGCTCGTCGACTTTCTCCGTGCCAACACCGACATCTTTGCGTGGAGCCCCTCGGACATGCCAGGCATCCTGAGAGAGGTCGCCGAGCACTCCCTTGATATCCTACCTCACTCCCGCGCCGTGCAGCAATGGCTGCGCCGCTTTGACGAAGAGCGGCGCCGGGCGATCGGAGTGGAGCTGCGGAAGCTCCTCGAGGCCGGGTTCATCAAAGAGGTGTTCCACCCCACGTGGCTAGCTAACCCTGTTTTAGTTAAGAAAAAGAATGGGAAATGGCAGATGTGTGTAGACTATACTAGTTCGAATAAAGAATGTCCCAAAGTTCCTTTTCTTTTGCCACGAATCGATCAGATCGTTGACTCGACTACGGGGTGTGAGATCTTATGCTTCCTTGATGCCTATTCCGGGTACCACCAAATAAAAATGAAGGAGTCCGACCAGCTCGCGACTTCATTCATCACTCCCTTTGGGATGTACTGCTACGTAACGATGTCGTTCGGTCTCCGAAATGCGGGCGCTACATACCAGCAATGTATGCAGCATGTTTTCGGGGATCACATCGAGTGAACCGTTGAGGCATACGTAGACGACATAGTCGTAAAGACCAGGAAGGCGGACGACTTGGTTAACGACCTGCACGTGGCGTTCGATTGCCTGCGGGCCAACGGGGTGAAGCTGAACCCCGAAAAGTGCGTCTTCAGAGTGCCGCGAGGCATGCTGTTGGGATATATTGTCTCCCAGCAGGGAATCGAGCCCAACCCCAAGAAGGTCACAGCCCTCAAACGGATGGGCCCGATTCGAGACCTCAAGGGGGTCCAGAAGGTGCTGGGGTGCCTTGCCGCCTTGAGCCGCTTTATTCCGCGGCTCGGCGAGAAGGGGCTGCCCCTCTACCGACTCTTGAAGAAGCATGAGCCCTTCTCCTAGACCGTCGAGACCTAGGAAGCACTTGACAAGCTCAAGGCAATGCTTGCCCGCGTGACGATTTTGACACCGCCTCAGGACGGTGAGCCTCTGTACCTCTACGTCGTCGCGGCCACTCAGGTGGTCAGCACCGTCATCGTGGTAGAATGTACAGAGGAAGGGCACGCCCTACCAGTCCAACGGCCGATTTACTACATCAGCGAGGTGTTGTCCGAGACCAAGGTGCTCTAACCGCGGATCCGTGTCGCTCTACGCAGTGGTCCTTTCGCGACGCAAGCTTCGCCACTACTTCGAGGCCCACCTGGTCACAGTGGTCTCCTCCTTTCCGATAGAAGAAATCATCCGAAACCCGGATGCAGCGGGCAGGATTCCCAAGTGGTCGGTGGAATTGATGGGTGAAACGCTCGCCTATGCGCCGCGCAAAGCGATCAAATCCCAGATCCTAGCGGATTTCGTCGCCGAATGGACAGACACGCATCTGCCGCCGCTGCAAATCCAGGCCGACTGCTGGACCCTCTACTTCGATGGGTCGGTGATGAAGACAGGGGCGGGACGGGCCTGCTTTTCATCTCACCCCTCGGGGAGCACATGAGGTACGCGGTGCGCCTGCATTTCCCCACGTCAAACAACACGACAGAGTACGAGGCCCTCCTCTGCGGCCTCAGAATTGCCATCGAGACGGTATCAAGCGCCTCGACGTTAGGGGAGACTCGCAGCTCGTGATCGACCAGGTCATGGAAAACGCGAGCTGCCACGATGACAAGATGGAGGCGTACTGCAACGCCGTGCAGGTCCTCGAAGACAAGTTCTACGGCATAGAGCTCAACCACGTGCCCCGCCGGCACAATGAGGAGGCGGACGAGCTCGCCAAAATCGCGCCGGGGCGAATCACTGTCCCCCGAACGTTTTTGCACAGGATGTCACCAAGCCGTCCGTCAACCTCGAGCCAAACCCCTCGAGCCATGAGGAACCCTCGGGGCCTCCCTCGAGTCCAACAGGCGCGGAGCCTGTGGACGAGGACCCCTTGAACGAGGCGTATGTACTCTCCCTGCTCGAGGGATATGGCGCCGACGAGGCCGAGGCCATGGATACGGAGCCGGTCCCCGCCGCGGGTGTCACACCCAATTTAAAGGCAAAACCGAATGCATTGATCACGTGTGCGCCAGGATCAAGTTACACACACGCTTAGACATTATGAATACCAAAAACAGTGCCACACGAATAAAGAGTTATTACAAACCATAGTCTTAAACGAAACTTAAATAACGAGTTCTCGCAGCGGACAAAATGCCTCCACAGGCAGCTGACTGAAGACTACACACACCTAGAACTCCTGGAAATCTCCCGGAATATCTTCAAAGTTCTCCTAGTCCGAGCAAAGCAATCCGGGTATTGTAGATGCAAGAGAATAAACAAGCGTGAGCACATGACGTACTCATCAAGAGAGAACAACATAACATGCAAGGCCATATGGTGGATGGCTAAGGTTCAAGCGAGTTAAGCATTTTAGTGGATCAAGTTTTATTAGCAACTCCGATTACTAAAAGATGTAAGTTCATACCAACCCAAATAATAAGTTATAAGCATCATAAATAAAGAATAAAACAACAATTAAACATTAAAGTTCCATAATTAATCATGTGAGTGTCCAGGCCGCTCTTGACCGTGAGCACGGCTAATCGATTAGTTTAACACTGCGAGAGGTTGTACATCTTTACCCACAAGTAGCGTAAAAGCTTCGAAGAACTTTGAACCCAACCATGCGGTGTTTGCAAGGCACCATACCACACTACCGATGTGTGATTGCATAGGGACGCTACATGGCCTTTACAAAGGTTCCCTAGCAAGTTATGACCCACAAGGTCCGGATCGATTAGCAAGGTATAAAGTCCCCTAGCGGTCGATACCCCACCATAAAAAGAATAACTCACCCAACCCCCCGCTAGAGCGAGTCCATACCCCACAAGCACCGCCGATCCCTTGTCCTTATCGGGTAAGACCATCCCAAGCTAAAGTTCCTAATTATTCGCCCAAGACCATTGCTCATTAGTTCTTGTGGTTGTCTTTGTTTTCCTGGGTGGTTCTCCATGTTCGGATTATCACATTGAAGTGGTCTTGAAAGTAAAGATCATAAACGGAACATAGAATAATAAAAGTAACCAAGTTTGATTAATACCAATCCCGATTGAGCATGCAAAGCAATAGCTACCACAAGATTAATTTAATTCCCGGTAACAAGGTAAAGATAGTAAAAGACTAGGCATGATCCTTAATAGGTTCCCATCAAGTTAATGCAAGTGGAAAAGTAAAAAACGAGTTAATTTAAATGCATGTTATGTAGGACAAGTGGATATGCATCAAGGGAGACTTGCCTTCAATAAAGCCTTCTTCGCTCAAACTCTTGCACGACTTGATCTTCAAATCCTTCCAATGGATCGCTCTCTACGGTCCACAATCATCACATACAAGCATACAATAAGAATAAATAAGAAACAGTCACCAAACAGATCAAACGAACTAAACAAGTAGCATAAAACTAATCTACACTTCGAGACGAACGCATGGACATAAAGAACGCTAAAATCGAGCAAAAACGATCAAGTTATGGCTTAGGGAAGGTGTAGGGACTAATGCAGTAAAGGTTTTAAAAGAAAAAGGGCTAAAATAAAGAAAAAGGACTAAACCGCAAGGAATCTTCTAAAGTGGAAGGGTATTTTTGTGAATTCGAAAAACTCGGGGGGTTTTACGCAAAATTGCAGAGTCGGGCCGGATTTGACCTAGTTGACTCGGTAGGGTTGATTTAGATCCATTGGATCCGTATCTAATGGTTGTGGCGGCTAGCGGGGGCGGTGGTTAGATCCGGCGCGTTAGATCCGGATCTAACCGGCCGGGGACGGGCCGCAAGCGGCGGGCGGCGACGGAATGCGGCGGGCCGGCGGCAGAACCGCCGACGAGCGGCGGAGCTCGGCGGTGAGACCCCAATCTAGGGTTTCGGCCACGGATTGAAGCGCGGCGGCTCCATTGTGAAGCGCGCGAGCAAGCGAAGCTAATAGGGGCGGAAGCCGCGGCGGAGACACGGCGGCGCGGGCGGACGACGCGGCGGCGCGGGTCTCGAACTCCGGCGAGGTCGCTAGGGCAACGGGGTGCACGGGGATGACGACAAGCGACGCCGTAGGTTCCTTACCTCCGGGCGCAGCTCTTGGACGACTTCCCAACGTCGAGACGACGGCGACGGCCGAAGAAAACGAAGCGACGGCGCTAGGGTTTGCGGTGGCTCTCGGGCTTGGCGTGCGGAGCACGGGTGGAGGACCCTAGGGGCGGCGGGCGACTTAAATAGCCGGGGCGGGGGCTCGCCTTCGACGTGCGGGCCACGGACCGCGTGCACGCGCGAGGCGGGACGGACTCGGGCGGCGGCGCGCGCGGTCGAGCCGAGTCCCGGTCGGGGACCGGCGCGGGGGAGGGGACGACCGGTGGGTCCCACCGGTCGGCGACGGCGGGTGCGAGAGCGACGGGGCGGGCTGGTGTGGCTTTGGTGGGCCGGTGGCGGGGCCGTCGGCATGGCGCGGAGCCGGGCCGCGAAGAGGAGCGGGCTGCGCCGGCCGGGTGCCGCGGATGCGAGGGCCGCCGCCGGGCTATCGCGAGGCCGGGGCGGCCGGCGGCCCCGGCAACGGCGGCGGCCGCGACGCCACTGGGTTGGGCCGCGGCTTGCGGCAAAGAAACGGGCTAGAAAGGTGTGGCAGTCGAAAAGAGAAAGGGGATAGGGTAGGGAGAGGAGAAAGGTTTAGGAATTAAGGGTTTTTGGTTTGAAAAGGATTCAAACAAAAGAATTCAAACTTGAATTTGAATTCCAAAGCAAACAAAAGAAATGCACCAAGATGAATGCCATGATTAAACCCTATATTTCATTAACTTTATTTTAGAAAGGTTTTACATGCCTAAAAGAAAAGTAAAGCAACCTTATAATCCTTAAGCAAATAAAGGTTTCTAGCAAATTTTAATAAAGCCAAATGTTTAGTAAAATTAGGGTGTTACAAATCCTACCCCCCTTAAAGAGAATCTCATCCTCGAGATTCGGATAGATTGGGAAAAAGATCTGGAAACTCTGCTTTCAGCTCATCCTCTCTTTCCCATGTTGCCTCATCCTCCGCATGATTACTCCATTGTACTTTGCACATCTTGATGACACTATTCCTAGTGACCCGTGTCATAGTTTCCAATATCCGGATAGGGTGTTCAACAATAGTGAGATCCTCTTTAACATTTAGATCATCCAAGGGTAACGACTCCTTGTCATGAGGACCAAAACCCTTCTTCAACTGAGAGATATGGGATACATCATGCACATCAGCTAGCTGGACTGGCAACTCCAACCTGTAAGCCACTTCTCCCACTCTCTTAAGGATCTTAAAAGGTCCAATAAACCGAGGTGACAACTTTCCTTTAACTCTGAATCGACGCAAACCTCTGATAGGTGACACCTTTAGGTACACATAATCACCTTCCTGAAAGACCACATCCCTTCGTTTATCATCTGCATAACTTTTTTGTTTGGACTGAGCAATCCTCAAATTCTCTCTGATGATCTGAACTTGTTTCTCTGCTTCTCTGATGATATCTGCCCCAAATAACTGCCTTTCGCCTGTCTCACTCCAGTATAACGGAGTTCTACACTTCCTTCCATACAAGGCCTCAAAGGGTGACATTTTGAGACTGGCTTGGTAGCTGTTGTTATAAGAGAACTCAGCGTACGGCAAGCTCTTATCCCAACTACCACCATGCTTAAGCGCACATGCCCTCATCATGTCTTCTAGGATCTGGTTGGTCCCTCTGTCTGTCCATCTGTCTGTGGATGATAAGTTGAGCTGAAACTTAACTTAGTATCCAGAGACTCATGCAACTTCCCCCAGAAACGAGAAGTGAACTGAGTACCTCTATCTGACACGATCTTCTTCGGTACACCATGCAAACACACAATCCTGGACATGTATAGTTCTGCCAACTTAGCTCCCGTATACGTGGTTTTCTCGGAATGAAGTGAGCTACCTTGGTCAAACGATCCACAATGACCCAAATCGAATCATAACCATCTCGGGTTCGAGGTAAACCCACTATGAAGTCCATTCCGATCTCTTCCCACTTCCACTCGGGCACCTTCAATGGTTGAAGCAAACCAGCGGGTCTCTGATGTTCAGCCTTAACCCGATGGCAAGTGTCACACAAAGCTACATGTGCGGCCACATCCCTCTTCATACCGTACCACCAATACCTGCTTGAGATCCTGGTACATCTTAGTACTGCCGGATGGATAGAGTAAGCCGAGTCGTGAGTGTCGGTGTTTAAACCTCTCGACCTCCATGGGAGGTACCCGCGAAGAAGGTAGAAGGTGAGGATCGCAATGATCCGGAACCCGAAGGTACGCGCGAGGACACAAGACACAAGATTTATACGAGTTCGGGTAGCCGAAGTAGCTACCCTACTCCCGTTTAGAGTATTGCGCCCCGCGCTTGGATGTTGATCCCTGGAGGGATTGAGGATGTCCTCCTAGGTACCCGGCCCTCCTTTATATAGTCCGGGGGTAGGTTCCTAGTCGGTTACAAGGTAGGAGTCCTAGTAGGATTACACGAGAGCGAGTCCTAGTAGGAGTACGGGGGAATTCTAGTAGGAGTCCGTCTTCTACTTTTCCTCCTTCCTTCAATGAGTACCGGGGTGTATGCCCGACAAGCCCCCGAGCACGTTGGAGTCGAGAGTAGTAGTTCGAGTAGTCTCGAAGCCTCTTCGAGTAGTTCCGAGCGTCCTCGAGTACCGCTTGGAGAAGTCTTCAATAGTACTTGAATCGTCGCGAGGCCGGAAGGTGGTCCAGGCTCATTTGTCTTGAAGTCGAGATTATATGGAAGTGCGGTTGCAAAATCGCACTCCATATGGAGTAGCCCCCGAGCCTTAGGTTGAGTTGCGGACTCTAGGCGAGGGTCAATCTTGATTCCGAATCTTCCGTCTTGAAAAATTTGAAGGATGGGTGTAGCATAGTAGCCCCCGAGCCTTGAAATGATTAGGTAATCAATCCAAGGGTCTTCGGTGTTCGCGAAAGCCATCATTCGAGTACTCTTGCGGTGTGTAACCCTCGAGATAAGAGAGCCGTATGAGCCACATCGAGTAGTTATTGGTGAGGAGCCCCCGAGCTTGAGAGCGAGCGAAGCATGCCGAAGTTATCTTCGAGTAGTATGTTAAGTGCAGCCCCGAGGCGGAGAGATTCCAAATAGTAGTTTGGCGTCGAGCCGTGGAGCATGAGAAGTAGTCGTGCCGTCGAGTGGACTTTAAATGCGACCGAAGTCGACTTTAGATGTCGGCGAAAGTGTGGACTTTTAGAATGCGACTTAAAAATCGAAGTCGACTTTGTGCCGCGCGGAGCGGACTTTGAGATGCGACTTGAAAACCGAAGTCAACTTGAGTTGCCGCACGGGCGGACTTTGATATGCGACTTTAGAAGTCGACCTTAGAATGCCGCGCGGAGCGGACTTTGAGATGCGACTTGAAAACCGAAGTCGACTTGAGTTGCCGCACGGGGCGGACTTTGACATGCGACTTTAGAAGTTGACTTTAGAATGCCGCGCGGAGCGGACTTTGAGATGCGACTACAATAGTCGACTTTGTGCCACGCGGGGTGGACTTAAGATGAAAAAACGAAAAGCACTTTCCGGAAAGCCAAAGCGAATGAAAAATCAGAGAAAACGAGTAGTTTTGCCGCCGGAGCGGGCTTAAGATTGCGGCGAAGTCGGCTTTGTGCCACCGGAGTGGGCTTGGGTGCGACCGTTAGCGTCGACTTGTGCCACCGGAGTGGGCTTAAGTACCCGAGCCATGGATTTCGGACCCAAGGTACGGTTGCCGCCGGCAGCGGGCTTGAAGGTGCGACCGGAGTCGACTTGTGCCACCGGAGTGGGCTTAAGTACCGAGCCATGGATTTCGGACCCAAGGTACGATTGCCGCCGCAGCGGGCTTGTGCCACCGAGTGGGCTTGCGGTGTGCGACCGAAGTCGGCTTGTGCACCCGGGCCATGGATTTCGGACCCAAGGTACGGGCGCGAGTACTTAGGGTACTTGGACCCATGGTACGGAGCGTGAAGACCACGTGCGGCTAGGTTCCATCGTCGCCGGGGACCCGAGGGCCGCTTATAGCTAGGTTCCATCGAAGCTTACACACGTAGCATGCCACCGAAGCGGGCGAAGATGCGACCGGAGTCGACTTTAAGTTGCCGCACGGAGCCGACTTTAGAATGCGACTTTAGAAGTCGACTTTAGATTGCCGCGCGTAGCGGACTTTAGAAGTCGCTTCCTAGGGATAGCCCCCGAGTTGATGAAGTAGACTCGTGGTGACTTGATTGATATACCCCAAGAGTAGTCAGCAGAGTGTAGCTCTCATGAAAACCCGTCGAGAAGCGTACACAAATGAGTAGTCGGCAAGTAGTCCTACATGATGAGGAGAACAAGCCAAGAAAAGAAAACAGTAATCATTTAAATAAATGACTTAGCCGTTGTCGCTGGGCGGAGCCGTTGATGAAGCCATGGCGTTCGGCGATGGAGCCGCGACGGTTGTTGCTAAAGTTGACTAGTCGAGTTGATTCCGATCGCTTGTTGGGGGCGTGACTCGCCTTTGTTCTCGACTAGTTTGGAAAATTAGTTGAGATGAATGGTCGACGTGATGCGACCGGAAGACGACGTCGTGGCGGCGTGCGGCGTACTCGAAGTAGAGCCGGTGTTGTCGCAAGGCAAGGGGGCCGCGCCCCACGGTGTGGGCGAAGTAGAGCCGCCGTGGCCGCAAGACGAAGTCGTGGCGCACGGAGTAGTCGACGACGAGCGGCGCGACGAGTCGCGTGATGAGCCGCGTGACGTGCCGAGGCACCCGAACGCGCGGTGGAGTAGTCGACGACGAGCCCGGGCGAAGGCGGAGTAGTCGACGACAAGCGGCGCGACGAGCCGCGTGGCGAGCCACGTGACGTGTCGAGGCACCCGGATGCGCGGTGGAGTAGTCGACGACGAGCCCGGGCGAGGTGGAGTAGTCGACGACAAGCGGCGCGACGAACCGCGTGATGAGCCGCGCGACGTGCCGAGGCACCCGGACATGCGGTGAAGGCGAAGTAGTCGACGACGAGCAGCACGACGAGCCGCGTGACGAGCCGTGTGACGAGCCGCGTGACGTGCCGAGGAACCCAGACGCGCGGCGGAGTAGTCGACGATGAGCCGCGTGACGGGCCGCGCGACGTGCCGAGGCACCCGAACGCGCGGCGTAGGCGAAGTAGTCGACGACAAGCGATGAGCCGCGCGACGTGCTGAGGCACCCGGACGCGCAGCGAACGCCAAGTAGTCGACGACGAGCGATGAGCCGCGCGACGTGCCGAGGCACCCGCAGGCGCAACGTAAGCGAAGTAGTCGACGACGAGCCTGCGCGAGGCGGAGTTGTCGACGACAAGCGGCACGACAAGCCGCGTGACGAGCCGCACGACGTGCCGAGGCACCCGGACGCGCGGCGAAGGCCAAGTAGTCGATGACGAGCGATGAGCCGCGCGACGTGCCGAGGCACCCGGACGCGCGGCGTAGGCGAAGTAGTCGACGACGAGCCTACGAGAGGCGTAGTTGTCGACGACAAGCGGCGCGACGAGCCGCGCGACGTGCCGAGGCACCCGGACGCGCGGCGGAGGCGGAGTAGTACTCACGGTGCACGATGAGGTTGACGTAGAGCATGTGCGGCCGGGTGACGAGTAGTCGCGGCGCACGGCAAGGTTGACGTAGAGCGCGTGCGGCCGGAGACGAGTAGTCGCAGCGCACGGCGTGGTTGATGTAGAGCGCGGGCCGGAGACGAGTAGTCGCGGCGCACGGCGAGGTTGACGTGGAGCCCGTGGCCGAGTGACAAGTAGTCGCGGCGCACGATGAAGGACCGATTAGGCGACCAGAGAGGGGGGAGTGAATGGGAGCCGATAAAAATTCTTCTCGAGAAAGATTGAAACTCCGACAAGACGAACTAGCTCGGTCGAACCCCCGAAATCACACGCTCCGCACTTCTACCTTCCGTTTGCCAAAACCACGTAGCCAGCGGAGTGCTACCGGGTCCTAGGAACAAACTCTACCCAGCAACCACAACACACACGCAGCAACGGCAGGGAAACAACTCAAAAGCCGGCTAACCGGAGAGGGGGGCGGTTAGACCGGATATAGGGGGCGGTTAGACCGCCTCCACCCGGTAACCAAGAGATCCTCCGAAATGCCTCTTCCGAGCACCAAAACTCACCACGGTTTCACCAACAAAGATCCCTGGTCAAGGCCATGGAAGCTACCGGGAAAATCTTGGCGAAAACGCGAAACTCCACCCGGGGGCCTAGGGGCGGTTAGACCGGCTACCGGGCGGTCTAACCTCCTGTACCAAGCAACGAACTCCAACCAAGAACACCTAGAAAACAGCACGAGAACGACCCCAAATTTCACCCGGACACTCATCCGAACAAGGCAAACAAACTCACGAGAGGAAAATCCGGCGAAACAAAACTTCGACACCGGAAACACCCGGGGCGGTTAGACCGCCCCCGGAGGGCGGTTGGACCGCCCTTTCCGAATTTGAACCCGCGGGTCAAACCTCAACTTCCTCGCGCCCGATCTCCCGAATCACTCCACAGATTGCAGCAAAACTTCGGGAATAGTTGGGTTACCGTTGGGCAACCTCTACCTTAAAGGAATCGACCCGAAACGCTCACAATCAAGAGGAATCGAAGAAATCGCTTCTCTAGGTCAAGAACTCGCGCAACTCGAGAAACCACCAAATCGAGTCCCATTCAAAGGAGATTTGGGGGCAAAGTCACCAGCCAAAAAGGCCAAGAACCTCATACGTGACACCCACAAAAACCCCAAGAAATCGTCCTCAAAACACCACCAACAAAGAGCTCCGAAAATCACCACAAAAGAGACGGGAAAACCACCACGATGAACAACGCCGAACCATCTATACATACCATGAAAGGTTCGTACAAGGTCTAGCTTGCCACCCAAACATCCATCCCTCTCTCTAGATCTCACATGAAGCTCTCAAGCTAGTCCTCTAAAAACCTAAGGAAAATAGAGAACGAAAATGGAAAAACAAATGAGCTAGGGTTCCAAGAGTTTTTACGCCATCCACCCATTCAATGAGTATATATGGAGGCACCCAAAAGACTAAACTACCCTTCACTAATAACTAGGGATACATGCCCCTCGAGGGGCGGATTTGGAAGTCTTCATGTCTTCACCATCGGACGGATGCCCAGCGACCGCACACCGCTTAGCCTCGACGCAAGCCTTGCGATCCCGACGCGTGTCCTCCGCTTCGAAGCTTCTCGGCGCCGGCGGCGGGCGGTCGACCGCGCCCCACGGGCGGTAGGGCGGCCCGGGAGATCGACCGGCCCCGGGCGGTCCGACCGCCCCTCCCGGGCGGTTAAACCGGCCCGGGTGGCCGCACACCCTCGTCGAGTCTTCGGCCTCGGTTTTGTGGCTTAGCCGAGTAACCCAATGGTTTTACGGTGAACCCACCGCAAACCTCGCGAACTCGGTGTAGCCTCCGCCAATCTCCACTCATGACTCGGCCCCCACGTAGTCCCGGCTCGACCTTGGTTTTGAGGCTCTACCAAGAAACCGTCCACGACTTCATCTTCTTCGTTCATGCCACCATGCGGCCCGCACTTGACCCCACGGCCACCGGGTCCCTCGAACGAAGCCTACTTGTCTTCTCCACACCCCGGAGGCCTCACCGCAACGACCTTTCGCGCTTGTTCTTCACCCGCACCAACACGAGTCAAGCCGCAACCGCACCCGCAATACTTAGCCAAGAATCGGTCCACACAACGTTGTCAATCACTCATCACACAAGTAAGCGACCATCAACCGGTCCTCGAACCACATGGTCCTCACACGGCACAGGGCGAGGTAGCGTTGCGCACGGGCGGAGCGGCGTAGTTGTACTCGCGTACATCTTCCCGTGTACGGCAAGCAAAGTCCTTGAAGCTTGCCGGTGCGGTCTCCATGTGTGCATCAAGCAAAAAAGTCTTGGGGGCTTCACGGTAGCCATGCATGTGCATGTAGCCAAAAGCTAAATAGACTCCTTGGACTTCACGTGCATGCGGGCACAACACGATCAGCATATTGATTTTTTTACCCACGAGATAACAACGGCTCTCAAATTCGGAGTAGAATGCGGGAACCGGCCGGACCAATATGCGAGTCCGTTTATATTCCGTTGGATGTCGTCACGGTTCCAGAATCCTCGGCGAGTCGGATACGGGCCAAGCGGCTTGAACCGCTTGTTGCTATTGCACGATGCGGACGGGCGAGGCATTGGCGAGTAGCGGTTGTTTATCCGTGCTCCGGACTTGATCTTCGACGAGTTGTGCTTGCATCAGGACACCGAGTATCCGAGTTGATAGGAACTCGTTGAGTTGCCAAATACGGCAACCATGCGGCGCGTAGATTGATCCGATATTGGTCCCTCGAATTCGCCCGATGATCGTGACGATGGCCCCATGGTGCGCGCCGGTTTGTTGGTGTTTAAACCTCTCGACCTCCATGGGAGGTACCCGCAGCAAGGTAGAAGGTGAGGATCGCCATGATCTGGAACCCGAAGGTACGCGCGAGGACACAAGACACAAGATTTATACAGGTTCAGGTAGCCGAGTAGCTACCCTACGTCCTGTTTAGAGTATTGCGCCTCGCGCTTGGATGTTGATCCCCGGAGGGATTGTGGATGTCCTCCTAGGTACCTGGCCCTCCTTTATATAGTCCGGGGGCGGGTTCCTAGTCGGTTACAAGGTAGGAGTCCTAGTAGGATTACATAGAGCGAGTCCTAGTAGGAGTACGGGGGGAATTCTAGTAGGAGTCCGTCTTCTACTTTTCCTCCTTCCTTGCATGAGTACCGGGGTGTATGCCCGACGGTAAGCTTCTCTCAAGATAGTCTCTGCGAGGTCTCCTGTCTTTGGCACACACAACCGGTTCTTAAACCACATGGTTCCTTGTACATCCTCTATGAAATGCGGGGCTTCCCCTTATTTCATACTCTCCTTGATTTTACGTATTCCGGCATCCTCTAACCGCCACTTACGTATCTCGTGCTCCAAAGTGTGGACCGTACTTCCAAAGTCACTCCCCCTCGCATGTGCAACCACCTTCAAGTTGAGCCTTTCAAATTCTTTTACAACTCATCGGGAAACTCGGATAGTCATAGCCATGTTAGTATGGCCCTTCCGACTCAAAGCATCGGCGACCGGGGTTCGCTTTACCAGGATGATAGTGAATCTCCAGATCATAGTCTTTGATCAAGTCTAACCAACGACGTTGTCTCAGATTGAGATCCTTCTGAGTGAAGATGTACTTCATACTCTTGTGATCGGTATAGATCTGACACTTAGTTCCCATAATGTAGTGTCTCCAAATCTTCAATGCATGAACCACTGCGGCTAACTCCAGATCATGCGTAGGATAGTTCAACTCATGCTTCCTCAACTGGCGAGATGCATAGGATATAACGTGACCTTCTTGCATCAACACACATCCTAGACCCTGTCGGGACGCATCACAATAGATGTCAAAGCTCTTCGCAGATCGGACATTACTAGAACGGTGTTGTGGTTAACCGCTTCTTTAATTCTTCAAAAGCGGATCGACATGCACCGGTCCATTTGAACTCCGGTCCTTCTCTAGCAAGTGTGGTGAGAGGCTTCACAATCTTGGAGAATCCCTCAATGAACCGACGATAGTAACCCGGCGAGTCCAAGGAAACTCCCCGATATCGGACACCGTACGAGGGGCTTCCCACTTCAACACATCACCGACCTTGCTTGGATCTACCGCAATACCTCCGTTGGTGATGTTATGACCCGTAAAAGACACTTCCTTGAGCCGGAACTCACACTTGCCGAACTTTGCATATAACTCATGCTCTCTCAACTTCGCAACACAAGCCCCAAATGCTCCTCATGCTCTTCCTCATTCTTGGAGTAGATCAAAATGTCATCAATGAATACGACAACAAACTTGTCCAGATACTCCATAAAGATCTTGTTCATCGGTGTACATGAAGTAGGCGAGTGCATTGGTTAACCCAAAGGACATAGCTTGTGTACTCATAAAGTCCGTACCTAGTGGTAAAAGCTGTCTTAGGAATATCCGAAGGCCTAATCTTCAGCGATGATATCTGGATCGCGAGATCAATCTTAGAAAACACTTTAGCTCCTCTCATTAGATCAAACAAGTCTTCAATACGTGGCGAGAGGATACTTGTTCTTGATGGTAACATCATTGATAGACACGTAATCAACACACATCCTCCGTGTGCCATCTTTCTTACCCACAAAGATAAGCGGGTGCTCCCCAAGGTGATGAACTAGCACGAATGAACCCTTTACCCATTAATTCTTTGAACCGAGCTTTAAGTTCTTGTAAGCCGATCACTAGACATTCTATATGGGCGCTTAGAGATAGGAGCGGTACTAGGCAAAAGGTCAATAACGAACTCAACATCTCGGTCGGGGGGCATGACGGCAACTCCTTAGGAAACACATCGGGGTAATCGCACACCACTCGTATGTCTTCCAAGGTCTGCTCCATCAAGCTTATTCACGGCAGCGGCGTTTGAGGGTGCGGGATGCTTTGCAAACTCAAACCTTTCACCAGTTTGGACTTGTAAGAAGGACCGATCTCTTAGCACACTATATCACCGCATCACACACGGTCAACCATCCCATTCCCGTATCACATCTATCCCCTTTGAATCCAAGATTATAAGATTGGCACGGAAATCTGCGCCCACAATCTTGAGATGGACGTTGTCACATTTATATATGGCTTTCAATTCCCCCCCGGGGGGAGGTAACTAACATGTGGTGAGACATTGGGACCGATGGGTATATTATATTGAGCTACGAGCGTGATGTAATGAAAGAATGGGATGCTCCAGAATCAAACAAAACTGAGGCAGGAGTAGAGTTGACTAGAAACATACTGAGCACTACTCTGGGGTTCTCCTGGGCGACTTCAGCATCAACGTGCATTGCCTTGCCTCGTGCGTAGCTCTGTTGTCCTTTGTTGGTCTGCGGGGTCTGACTCCCGCTCCTTGTCTACTGCTGGTTCTGCACTGGGGTGTGTGGAGGGTTCCTCTTTGGGCAAGCATTGGCATAGTGACCAAGCTCTCCGCACTTGAAGCAAGTAGTGGTGGCAGGATTAGGAGGTGCCACGGACCTCACAAGTGTGCCAAGCGGAGCTCTCTGCCGACTCGCCGAGAACCGGGCGTGGAGTACGAGGAACGGGACGCCGAAACCGCCGAGCGGGCGCCGGAACGGCCGAGCGAGGACGTTGGGGCTGCCTGCTGCCCAAAGTTTCCACCCGGTCCCCCAAAGCGGAACGGGGTGTTCGGCGGTGGGTTGAAGCGCGGGCGAGACGCACTCCCAAGCGCCCGTAGGCGGCGGCCTTCCTCTTCGCTCTTCGAGCTCCTTGCGCTTGTGCTCCAAGCGGATGGCGGCATCAACTAGGCCGCCGAAAGTTGGGGAAAGGATAGGGCATCGGTGGTACTTGCGGCCGAACCGGCTAACCCATCCGGGGAACGGCTCATGCGTCTTCCGTCTTCTCGCAACCTCCTCAGCTGCATAGCGAGACAACTCAGTGAACTTGTCTCTGTACTCAGCCACTGACATTCCTCCCTGCTTCAGAGAAAGGAACTCCTTCTTCTTGATCTTCATGACTCCAGAGGGTATGTGATGGCTCCTGAAGTTGGTGGTAAACTCTTCCCAGGTGATGGTGTCTGGGGCGGCATGAGCGGCAGAGTACGCATCCCACCAAGCGGCTGCAGATCCTTGAAGTCATCCTGCGGCATACAGGACCTTCTCTCTGTCGTCACACGCGACGGGTAGTGAGCATCTTCGACACTTGTCTTCGGCCAATCTTCGGCTTCAAGTGGATCGGCGGCATGAGTGAACACGGGGAGGGTGGTGACTCATAAACTCCCGGTGCTTGTTGCGAGGCGCCGGTGGCTGCACCGGTGGGTTAATGACACGGGCTTGTAGGTTCGTCACGGTGTTGGTCGGGTTACGGAGGAGGCTGAGTCCGTGCCTCCGAGAAGCTGGCATAGCGGGATCCATTTGTCTTGGGCCGGGGTGCTCTTCCTGCTGGTTGACCGACTCCTAATCCTGACCTGGTGTTTACCATGTGAGTGTTAGGGACATTACTTTAGATGTTTGCACCAAGGGTTAATCTCAGAAAGATAAGATAGCAATGATGTCTAGATAAGACAGATTCTGTTGACTCCAAACAATCCGGCATAACTCTCGGTGTAGGTAACCAAAAATTATGGATTTTGAAATGATAAAAGGTAATGAAATTACGAAACCACTCCAACTGGAATCACCTCAATCGGAGTTGGTAACTCTGGTTATAAAATAAACAAGTCAGGTAGGTCAGCAGTGTTTAACAGATTCGTGAGGCTGTAATGTTTCAGTCATAACTCTCTGATTATCCATCTAAATATTCTAAATTTTTCACAGAAAATCAGTCACGAAATTTCTGAATTTTTTCCAATTGGTTTTACTGCAATCGGAGTTCCGTAGCTCGAGATAAAATTAAAACGGTGCAGCTGACTCAGAAAGCTGCGCGAACAGATTTAGAGCTCACGGATTCGCATTAAGAAAAAACTTAAAGGGACAAAATGACTAAGATAGATAGTTGATTGAGACTGAAAGTTGACCCCACAAACTTACTACTAAACTAATGTCGTTGTGGTCATCACTCCACAACACATTGCACTCAAACAAAAATCCAGCTGAAACATTAAGCACAAAACCAAGCATTCAACCACACTTCTAAACTAAGCACACTTTAACCGATCGTCTACTAGCGATTACAAAAAGACCCTATTTCTTAACTTAAACCTAAGGACTATCTTCTGACATGGCATCTGTGCGAGCGTCACGGGAGTCGTAGTGTGGCCTCTTGGGCGACGGGGAGGTACATCCTTCGTGGCTTCATGGGCAGCGGTCGCTCCCCGTTCGAAGTGCGGCTTCTAAGGCACGCCTCTGCGTCTCCGAGTGAAAATCTGCGCCGTGCCACATATAAAGTGTTGTTGGCATCGTCTAGTGCGGTGTTCACAACCGCAAGTAGACTCGGACATTGTTCGGCGTTCCTTCATAGGCCGGCGTTGGGGCGATGTAGATCTTGGCTTCCCCACCGGCTGCGAAAGATGTGTAACGACGGTGGGTATCCTCCAACTCCGTCACGCTCCTTGTGAGAGAGCACATAGAGCGCCCTCGAGCCGACTCTCGCTATACCCGGCGTCCATAGTAGTCCTGTGAGCCACATCATAATGCTTGGACATCTCCCTCACTCCACGGCATGGAATGTACTCCTCCGGGATGGCGGCAACTTCCCAATGGGGCTCGAACCACGGATGAGTCCATAGCTCACATTGGTAGACGGTGGCCTTATCATAGCCCAAGCGGAGTACCATAGCTCGCGGGTGGTCGGCCATGGGAATGCCCACTCCATCGGCCCCGTAGTGGTACACTTCCTAGATCACTTCCTCAGCTTCCTCCTCTTGCTCTTGCTCTTGTTCTTCTTCCTCCATCTCTTGATCAAGGTGATCTTCCAATTCTTCTCCTGGTGCTTGCTCCTCTTGGTTTGGCTATTCATATGGCTCATCCTCTTCTGGGATCATCTCCTCTGGATCCTCCTCATCATCTGGCACCATGATGAGGTTAGGCAAGACCATAGGTGCAGGCTCCATCTCAATCTCCTCATCTGTCTCCGTCATGGACGTCGTTGTACTGTTCTTGTGGAGCATACCGATGGACGGCTCCGACATGAGAGGTCTTCAAACTGCGAACCATCTATAGTGCAGTGCAGAATGAGATAGATGGTAAGACAAAAAGGATGAGAGCTAAAGCAAGCACAAGGTAAAGAATGCGGACTGACTCAAGAGTAAGGCAAAAAAGGCAAGAGTAAGGTTAATAGAAGTAAAGCAAGCATGTAGAGAAAGCTTCTATGATTATAAAATCCTTAGTTCAACCATTTCTATCTAGGCTAGCGTTCCTACGATCAACACGGCTACGGTACCACTCTGTCACACCCGAGTTTTAAAGGCAAAACCGAATGCATTGATCACGTGTGCGCCGGGATCAAGTTACACACACGCTTAGACATTATGAATACCAAAAATAGTGCCACACGAATAAAGAGTTATTACAAACCATAGTCTTAAACAAAACTTAAATAACGAGTTCTCGCGGCGGACAAAAAGCCTCCACGGGGTAGCCGGCGAAGACTACGCACACCTAGAACTCCGGAAATCTCCTGGAATATCTTCAAAATTCTCCCGGTCGAGCGCAATCCGGGTATTGTAGATTTAAGAGAATAAACAAGAGTGAGCACATGACATACTCGGCAAGAGAGAACAACATAACATGCAAGGCCATATGGTGGATGGCTAAGGTTCAAGCGAGTTAAGCATTTTAGTGGATCAAGTTTTATTAGCAACTTTGATTACTAAAAGATGTAAGTTCATACCAACTAAAATAATACGTTATAAGCATCATAAATAAAGAATAAAACAACAATTAAACATTAAAGTTCCATAATTTAATCATGTGAGTGTCCGGACCGCTCTTGACCGTGAGCACGGCTAATCGATTAGTTTTACACTCTGCAATGGTTGTACACTTTCACCACAAGCAGCGTAAAAGCTCCGAAGAACTTTGAACCCAACCATGCGGTGTTTGCGAGGCACCGTACCACACTACTGATGTGTGATTGCGTAGCGACGCTACATGGCCTTTACAAAGGTTCCCTAGCAAGTTATGACCCACAAGGTCCAGATCAGTTAGTAACGTATAAAGTCCCCTAGCAGGTCGATACCCCACCATAAAAGAATAACTCACCCAACCCCCTGCTAGAGCGAGTCCATACCCCACGATGCGTTGATCCCTTGTCCTTATCGGGTAAGATCATCCCAAGCTAAAGTTCCTAATTATTCGGCCAAGACCATTGCCCATTAGTTCTTGTGGTTGTATTGTTTTCTGGGTAGTTCTCCATGTTCCTATTATCACATTAAAGTGGTCTTGTAAAGTAAAGAACATAAACGGAACATAGGATCATAAAGGTAACCAAGTTTGATTAATACCAATCCCAGTTGAGCATGCTAAGTAATAGCTACCACAAGATTAATTTAATTCCCGGTGACAAGGTAAAGGTAGTAAAAGACTAGGCATGATCCTTAATAGGTTCTCATCAAGTTAATGCAAGCGGAAAAGTAAATACAGTGAATATAAATGCATGTTATGTAGGACAAGCGGATATGCATCAAGGAATACTTGCCTTCAAGAAAACCTTGCTGCTCAAACTCTTGCACGACTTGATCTTCGAATCCTTCCAACGGATCGCTCTCTACGGTCCACAATCATCACATACAAGCATACAATAAGAATAAATAAGAAACAGTCACCAAACAGATCAAACAGAACTAGACGGTAGCATAAACTAATCTACACTTCGAGACGAACGCATGGACATAAAGAACGCTAAAATCGAGCTAAAACGACCAAGTTATGGCTTAGGGAAGGTGTAGGGACTAATGCTGTAAAGGTTTTAAAAGAAAAAGGGCTAAAATAAAGAAAAAGGACTAAGCGTAAGGAATCTTCTAAGGTGGAAGGGTATTTTTGTGAATTCCGGAAAACTCGGGGGTTTTTACGTAAAATTGCGAGTCGGGCCGGATTTGACCTAGTTGAATCCGGTCGGGTTGATTTAGATCCATTGGATCCGGATCTAACGGCTATGGCGGCTAGCGGGGGCGGTGGTTAGATCCGGCACGTTAGATGCGGATCTAACGGCCGGGGACGGCTACAAGCGGCGGGCGGCGACGGAACGCGGCGGCGGCGGCGGCGGCGGCGGCGACGAGCGGCGGAGCTCGCCGGTGAGACCCAATCTAGGGTTTACGGCCACGGATTGAAGCGCGGGCGGCTCCATTGTGAAGCGCGCGAGCAAGCGAAGCTAACGGGGGCGGAAGGCGCGCGGCGGAGACGCGGCGGCGCGGGCGGACGACGCGGCGGCGCGGGTCTCGATCTCGGCGAGGTCGCTAGGGCAACGGGGTGCACGGGGACGACGACAAGCGACGCCGGCGGGTTCCTCACCTCCGGGCGCGGCTCTTGGACGGCTTCCCCGACGACGAGACGAGCGCGAGAACCCGCCCGGGGAAAATACCGTACTATCGTCTAAGACCGATCCACTTTGGTCATTAAGCAATAGTAAAGTATCATCCTGTCGTTAGTTGCCGGGTTAACGCCGGGTAAATCACTTGGACATCGAACGAGAGGATCGACACATGCATTAAAACTCACACGAAGGCGAGTCCAGAGTACAACACGAGTTAACATAATTTATTACAAACCATTGTTCATGACATGGAGTAAAGTTTCAGAGTTCGAAAATACAGCGGAAATAAAATAAACTAGCACAACGGTAGACATCATAGGAGGCCATCCGTGATGTCATCACTTGTCGTCACCCATCCGGTCAATTACACACTGCAATCAACAATTTTAAAGCAAGGCTGAGTATACTAATACTCAGCAAGACTTAACCGTCGGGTGATAACTACATCACCAAACTCTAGACATGAAAGGCCTTTGGCCGGTGGAGTTTCTTTTGCTAAACAGCTCCTAAGGGTAGATCCTTACTTTCAAAATTTTAGCACGAGTTCTAGTTGATTACCATTTCTAAGTGTGCCATCTAATTCAATCAAGAATTGGACAAGCAATTAATTCATTCAACAATATTCCTCGAGTTCCATCATTATGGGATATCATGGCCAGTTGATTAAGCAGTCTCGGATAACGGTGAGAGGCCGACAATCGATTGATTTAAACCTTGCAAGGTAAACCCAAACACACGGTAGGCTGCCCCCGCAAGGACAACTTTCCCGGGGCCGTTCCCGTCGATCTTCGGCTTGGGAGCGGAACCTACATTCCTTGGTACAAGGTTTACTGGATCGCTCCCACACGAACGTCTAGACTCACTCGGGTACCACCTTGTTGCAAGCGAGGGGGGACACAAGTGCCCCGGGGTTTAGTAGGGAAAGGTTCCCTTACCGCGTCAATCGGGTACTAGGCTTACCGGTCCCATACCGGCATATGCTTAGTACGTTCAAAAGCTTAGCCCACGAAAGCCACCGGACCGGAGCCCAAATCCCATGCTCTTACCACATGAGCAATCCATTTATAGAGATCTTATGATTCCAACATAAGAACCTATTCTCGCGAGTGACGAACATCACTCGACTTCTACGGGTCCTATAGCATAGCAGCTATCGACCTAGCATACTAGTAGAAGAGCATAGGTACCTAGGGATCATGCATCTAGGGTTTCAAATCAACTCCCGAAATGTAAATGCACAATCGTAGCAAACATAATTGCATAATTTTAAAAGATGGGTTAATGATCCGGGGCTTGCCTTCGATGGCAAGGTTAGCCTTGGGCCCTTCTGGACTTGGTCCAGGTCTTGCTCTACAACGACGTGGTGCACGTCTCCGTCAGCTCCTCTGTTTCCTCCGTCCGGCACACGCGTACAGCTACCGTTCGGGAGATCTACACGAGGATGCAAATGCAAGATTTAATTCATGATTTTAATTTAATTAATTGCAAACAACACATGACAACCATAGGGTGCATTAGTTGGACACATTCACCTAGATAAGAATACATTTAGCATACTCTTCCAAAAAGGAACAATATGCAATTCTTTATTAAATATTTGAATAAAGGTTCTTATTATACTTATCATTTCATGTGAAAGCTTCAACTCCTTTTCCTTCTCTAATAAAGTGTAATTAATATTTTTATTTATGAATTAATTTCTTATTAGTGATGATAATTAATTATATTTTATTTGTATTAAATAATACTTTTCCAAAAGGAAAAAGAATTAATTAAGGGTTTTTCTTTATTTAATTTCCCTTTAATATTAAAAAGGGCTTTCAAGCTTTTTATTAAGCAATTAAACTACCAAAAATTAAAGAAGTGTTTCTTAAGCCTACTAGCACCTATACTGGTCCATTGGACCCACATGTAAGTGTTGGATGCTAGGAAATTAAATATTATGGAAAATAACAAAGGCTAGCTAGTGATTCCATTTTAAATGCATATAAAAATAAATAAGCCTCAAAATGATCCAAACTTTCTTGTGCATGCTCTCTGGTCCTAAACAATTCTAAAAAGCCAGCATGTTCACATGGAACCTCTACTGAACTTGGTTTATTAATTTACAAAGGAAAACATGCATAAATCAAGAATAATTATTTATGTTAATCCAAAAATCATGATTAATTCACAAGATGTGCATTTCCGTATTACAAGACTGTGTGCACAAGGTGGGGTCAAAAACATAAATATATTTAACACGAAAAATCACTTATGCAGATATGTCTGAAATAGAAAAACATTTTTATAAAAAGATTTACTTTATAACTTTGTGCAATTTTTGGCATAGGAGCTAGTCATGACCTAACACAGAACATACCCAAACATTAGCTACAGAGGATTTATGGTTTTTGAGTTATTGCAGATCTAGGGTTTTCGCATTTGTATTTTTCATGCAAAAACTAAAAGGAATTAGCTCAGGCTAGAATAACACAAGTTGTAGGATAATTCACAACGGATCTGACAAAATTGGTTTCACATTTTTCTGAATTTTCTGTGAGTTTCTACGAAATTTACAAGAAACAGCAAAACAGTTTTTACTATTGGAGTTTCTTTTTGCGGCAAGGCCCCTGGAATTAACTTCTCCTTTGCAATGTCACCCCTGGCCATGGAGGGCGGCGGCGCCGGCCCAAATTCCGGCGTGCCCGTGGGGGGATTCGGCCGGGAAAGGGGAGGGGGGAGGGTTAGGGGCTCACCACGCACGGTTTGATGGCTTGGTCGGGGTGGAGGCAACTGCCGGAGATGGCGTGCGGCGGCGGCGGCGGCACCGGCCCGCCGTGCCTCTGCTCCCGGTGAGCTGCGGCCGGGGGAAAAGGAAGGGACGGCGTGGGGAGCTCGAGCGAGTGTAAGGGCAAGGGCTAGGGGCGCTAGTTGGTCGTGTGACGGCGCTTGAGAGGGGCGGCCGACGACCACGGCGTGCTCGGCGGCGGCACGGCGTGCGCGAGCGGGAGGTCACGGCGGGCGGCGGCTTTTGTAGCCGGTGCGGCCCTCGGCGTGCGTTGAAGTGAGCGCCCGTCATCACTCCTCGTACGGCGACTTGCCTTGGCCGGAGCGCGCGCGGGGGAACGGCGTCGGACCGGGCAATTCGATGTGGTACGGCGGCGTGATGCGCGGCGCGGTATTCGAGGCGTTCGGGGCGCGGGCGGCCTCGGGACGGGCGGTCTCGGGCGTAGGGCCGGCGGCCGGCGGCCGGCGAGCGGGGAGCGCGCGGGCGCCCGTAACGTGTCGACGTGGCGGTGTTCGACAGCGTTTTACTCAAAATTTCCGAATAGAAGTGCACGGTGCGGTCAACGAGGAAAGTTGTAGATCTAACTACCCTCTACAACTTTCGTAAAGGCCGTCTAGTGATTTTCTCAATGGATTTTGCAGGAACGTCGTGCCAACATTGAATGTCGGCATGTTCTGGAAAACAGGAACATCTGTCTTGCAAGGGGTTTTTCACAATTTTCCACCCAAAATTTGAAATGCCAATCTACATGAAAGTTGTGTCCCTCAACAAGATGGACAACTTTCATAAAGGTAGATTTTGAAGTGTTTAGGTGAATTTTTGAGAACGCGGCAAAAGTTCGGACGACATTCGCCGACGTCAACGGTTAAGCGGGGTTTGACCGTGTCTTTGACCACGGGTTGACCACGGGTGTGTGTAGGCTCGGTCAAGGGGTTCATTAGGGTTCAATGGCGAGGTTTTCGGGTGACGGCCCGGAGTTGACCTAGGTTTGACCGGTGTTTGACCGGGGTTTGACCGGTTGACCTGGTCATTAGCGTTAACGGCGTTAATTAGAAAACTGGGGCGTCACAGCCTACCCCCCTTAAATGGAATCTCGACCCGAGATTCGAAAATTAAAGACAAAGGTAGGGGTTAAGGTTCTTACCATTTCTCGATTGAAGAAAACCCGGATACTTGGTGTTGAGGAAGTGCTCGGTCTCCCACGTAGCTTCTTCTTCAGTATGGTGACTCCACTGTATCTTGTACATCTTCACGGTATGTCTCCTAGTTTGCCTTTCTTTTTGATCTAGCACTCTCAGCGGATGCTCTACCACTGAAAGATCTGGCTCGATCCAAGCGTTCGCTTCCGTGATCACTTCTGTCTCGGGTACTTTCACACCTTTCTTCAATTGTGTCACATGAAACACATTGTGCACAGCCGAGAGTCGATCCGGAAGTCGGATACGATAAGCGACTGGTCCACATATCTCAATGATCTCGTATGGGCCGATATAGCGTGGGGCTAACTTCCCTTTGACGCCAAATCTCTGTACACCTTTGGTCGGGGAAACCTTGAGGTATACGTAATCTCCCCGCATAGTGTCGGGGTCTTGTCCCTTTGTCATGGTAACTCTTTTGTCTCATTTGAGCTAACTTCAAGTTTTCTCGGATCACTTCCACCTTCTCTTCTCGCGTCTTTAACTAGATCCGGACCAAAGAGCGTTCGCTCTCGGCTTCGACCAATTCAAAGGAGTTCGACATCTTCGTCCATAAAGAGCTTCAAATGGTGCCATCTTCAAACTAGCTTGATAACTATTGTTATAGGAGAATTACGCCAAAGATAGACACTTGTCCCAACTCTTATCAAAATGCATGATGCTCGCTCTCGGCATGCCTTCCACAATTTGATTGACTCGCTCGGTCGACCATCGGTACGAGGATGATAACTTGAACTACGAATCAATTTGGTTCCCAAAGATTCATGTAATTGTTCCCAAAAACGAGCCACAAATTGAGTACCTCGATCGAAACAATGGTCTTGGGAATCCCGTGCGGACGCACAATTTGATCGATATAGAGTTCGGCATAATCTTGTACGAAGTAAGTGGTGTGCCTTTGCGATGAAATGAGCAGTCTTGGTCAATCGGTCCACTATAACCCGGATGGAATCCTTCTTTACGGCGATCGGGGGTAAACCCACAATGAAATCCATAGCGATGTCATCCCACTTCCACAAAGGTATAGTCAACGGTTGAAGTACACCGCCGACTTCAAATGGCTTGCTTTAACTCGATGACAAGTATCACACTCTGCCACATATTTGGCTATGTCTACCTTCATGTTTGACCACCAAAAGTTTTTCTTCAAATCCTGATACATTTTGGTGCTTCCGGGGTGAATAGAGAATTTAGAAAGATGAGCTTCGTCGAAAATTTCCTTTCGGAGTTCCGGATCAACAGGAACTACGAGACGTTGCTCAAACCACACCACATCTTTTGCATCCTTACGGAAACAACTATATTTGGGGTCTCCTTCCGCTAATTTCTGTTTTATTAATTGGACACCTCCATCATTGAGTTGAGCCAAAACGATTCTGTCATACAGATTGGACTCAGCTGAGATAGCATTCAAGCTTCCTTGCTCCACAATTTCCAATCGGAGCTTCCGCAAGTCTTCACACAAAGTCTCACTATACGACTCCACGGTTAAGCAGTTGCAGTGAACCTTTCGGCTAAGCGCATCTGCAACAACATTGGCTTTTCCGGGATGATAGTGTACTTCTAGATCATAGTCTTTAATCAATTCCAACCATCTTCTCTGCCTCATGTTCAATTCTGATTGGGTGAAGATATACTTAAGACTCTTGTGATCGGTGAAGATATTACAACGGTTTCCCATAAGATAATGCCTCCAAATCTTGAGAGCATGAACAACCGCTGCTAACTCAAGATCATGGGTCGGGTAATTCACTTCATGAGGTCGAAGCGATCGTGAGGCATAAGCAATGACTCGATTTTCTTGCATAAGAACACAAACGAGACCGGTGCCGAAGCATCACAAAAGACTTCAAACGGTTTAGAATTATCCCATTTGCACTAGCACTCTTGGCTGTAGTCAGATGTTGCCTCAATGTGTGGAAAGCTTTTTCACAATCTTTGCTCCACACAAACTTAACTCCCTTCTTTAACAGTTCAGTCATAGGTTTAGCGATCCTGGAGAAATCCGGAATGAAACGACGATAATAGCCTGCTAAACCCAGAAAACTTCGGATTTGATGTACTGTCTTGGGTGGTTTCCAATCCATAACCTCTTGTACTTTGCTAGGATCCACAGATATGCCTTCCTTGGAAATAGTGTGCCCCAAAAATTTCACACTATCCAACCAAAATTCACATTTGGAGAACTTTGCATAAAGCTTGTGATCTCGCAAACGTTGCAAAACAATTCGGAGATGTTCTGCATGTTCTTCTTCATTCTTGGAATATATTAAGATATCATCAATGAATACCACCACAAACTTGTCCAGCTCCGTCATGAATACAGAATTCATGAGATACATGAAATAAGCAGGTGCATTGGTAAGGACAAAAGACATTACCAAATACTCGTAAAGACCGTATCGGGTGGAGAAAGTTGTCTTGGGAATATCACATGGTCGATCTTTATTTGATGGTACCACGATCGAAGATCAATCTTGGAGAAAACTTTGGCTCCGGCCAAGCGATCAAACGAGAACATCGATGCGGGGTAAAGGATACTTATTCTTGATTGTTACCGCATTGAGAGGTCGGTAATCCACACACAACCTCAAACTACCATCTTTCTTCTTCACAAATAAAGCTGGGCAACCCCAAGGTGAAGAACTTGGGCGAATATAACCCTTATCTAGCAACTCTTGAAGTTGGGTCTTCAATTCTGCTAATTCCTTGGGTGGCATACGGTAAGGTCTTTTGAAGACGGGGGCTGTCCCCGGTTGAAGTTCGATGACAAACTCAACATCTCTGTCGGGTGGCATACCCGGCAATTCATCGGGAAAAACATCCGCAAACTCTCGAACCACTGGAATTTCTTCCAGCTGAGAAGTGATTGCCACATAAGAACGAGGAGTCACATCATCTTTGAAAGGTAGGTATAGAGTCGTGGCTCCAACAATTGGTGAGTTGATCTCTACCACTCTCTCTGAAATATCCAGTACCACCTTATGACGGTTCATCCAGTCCATTCCTAGAATGACATCAATACCTTCTAATCCCAAAATGATAAGGTCCGTGTCAATTGTTTTGCTTCCTAATTCCAAGAGTACTCCCCTGGTCACCAACTCGGAAGAGATGTTCCCTCCCGCTGTTTTGATTGTAAAAGAGTCCCTGGTGTTGCAGGAGTTCAGTCCCACTTTGCTCAGCGTCTTTGCATTCATGAAACTATGGGTAGCGTCAGAATCAAACAACACACGGATGGGTTTGCCTCGAATAGAGAATGTGCCCAACATTACTGGTGCTCCTTCTGGAATATCACCCATAGAAGTGAAGTGAGTCTGCCCTCCACGACTTGAGCAATCTTCTTCTTCTTGCCCTTCTTGATGGGTTTGGAAACTTGTCTCTGATTAGGCTGAGTTAGTCGGTGCCTCTGTTGGTCTGGCACGGTTGCAGGCATGTCCTAGCGAAGTGTCCTGGTTCACCACACTTGAAACAACAACGCTCATTGTTGCCATTAGGACTAGGTACAATAGGCTTGGGAGTCGGCTGTTGAGTGTTGGGAAGGCAAACAGTTTCTTGAGTCTGATCCTGGGACAACTTAGCCAACAACGTTTCCGACTGTGAAGCCTGCTGGAAGTCTGGTAAGGTCTTCCGCATAATGCGTATCTTGCAATGCTGTGCATTATTGGGCATGGAGTCAGCCTTTCTTTTCTTCTCGGCTTGGGCTCTCTTCATGGCATCTTCCTGGGAGATAGCCTTATTTACTAGCATGGGGTAGCTGTCAAACTTTACCAGGTTCAGCCATTCAGCCAATTTACTATTCAGACCTTCACGAAAAAGCTCCATCTTCTTCGCGTTAGTATCCACATGATACCCTCCATGCGCGGGAGGTTATTAAACTTCGCGAGTACCGGTACACCGTGTCCGACCCTTGCTTGAGAGCCAATAACTCTCTCATTTTCCTATCGGTAAGTGCTTTAGGCGGTGATGGTCTCGAAAGCCTTTTTGAATTCTTCCCAAGAGATTTCATACTCGGTTGTTGCATGGATTTGTAGTGTTCCCACCACATTAAAGCGAGAACCACAAAGCGCAATCTCGTGAATTTAGCCTTGCGTCCTTCGAACATGGCAAGGTAAACACCGCAAACATAGCTTCGGTGGCCCGAATCCGGGCATCAACATCCAAGGGTTCTTCCGTCCCATTGAGCTGAGAGGATTCATATCCAAAAAGTGCTTGTACTCGGTTACTTGACCTTGGGCATTAATCGATTCCCATGGGGCTGCTTGCCGCTGGGATTCTTCTTTGCGGTATAGGAGGATTTGGCGCATCATCTCGGTTTGAGTAGCCACTATTGTCGGGTGCGGCGATGGTGGCGGCCGGTTGCGGCCACTAGGATCACCGAAACCATTCGGAGTGTTGCGTGTCGAGCCCACCATCTGAAAAATTCGAGTTTTCATAAGTTACACATTCGTAAGCTTGTTCAACAAGTAGAACATGTACGACGAAAACTCAAATTGATCGAATAGCTAGACTCGAGACAGTTGCACTGCATCGAATTGACAATTTCCAACATTCCGAAACCAAAGTTTCCGAATGTTCAAATTTTTCCAGCAACTCGGTAGGTTCATAAGACCAAACTTGATAGTCAAAGGTTAAGCTAGATGTGTCAGGAACAACGTGCAAAGGTGCAAGATTCGGAATGACGTGTTTCGGAAAGACGACAAGATCTAGGTTTACTATTTGAGCATAGCTTGAGATTTGAACACCTATGATCGTGCAAATACTTCTCGACAAGGATTTGGATAGATTGGGAGCACTTGGGTGTAGATCACTATTACGGAAACCCTGCAGAAAGGTCTGAGAAGATGTCACGATAACAGGGTCGACTAGACGGTCCAACAACACTTTAGATTCGGTTTAAAGGTTGTTATTAGATTATTACTTAAGGAAAACCACACATGTGACCCTTTTATTATTCAGCAGGTTTTTATCATGATGCAAGAATGACCTATTCGTCCTCACCAAGCAATTAAACCAAAATCGGAGTTAGTGCCGGTGGTAAGGCAACAATTACGTCTCTCCCTATAATAACTAGTCGAGACTATCGGTACTCGCTTAGCGACTTACGAACGTGGTTAGTGTACCTGCAGAAGATCACAGAACACAACGAACCTTTCATGCCAGCACTCATGAAAGTGTCCACATACATTACCGTTCACTATAGAAACGGCATCCATACGTTAAGCCGCTGCATGGACGGCGTCCAACCTCGGACACCCTCCGTTTGAATGGAGTGTATCCTTGCCTCGCATGAGCGACATGCGGAATGCACACGTATGAAACACGTGGCGACACACAACTCATAAACAGACGCGAAGATGGGATCCGTGGAATGGATCACTCCATCAACCCTCGCAATTCTCGTGATGCGGAACACAGCACACGTATAAAACACGTGGCTCATCTAGTTTGGTTGTGCAAGAATGTAAGTCTGACATAAAGTAAAATGTCTTTGGAAGTTAGCAAAATAAACCATAGATTAATAAGCCACACGAAAGAACCCAAAAATTCCCTCTAGGGCCTCTCGGTCTAGTTTATCCTTAACGGACCAACGCATTTTGTAAACACAACCAATCTTGGCAAGTTTTATTCAAAAACCGGTGTTTAAGGTTGCTAATTAAACTACGGTGCATATAATCGCTACGATACCGAATTTGTGACAACCCGCCCGGGGAAAATGCGTACTATCGCCTAAGACCGATCCACTTTGGTCATTAAGCAATAGTAAAGTATCATCCTGTCGTTAGTTGCCGGGTTAACGCCGGTAAATCACTTGGACATCGAACAGAGGATCGACACATGCATTAAAACTCACGCGAAGGCGAGTCCAGAGTACAACATGAATTAAACATTTTATTACAAACCATTGTTCATGACATGGAGTAAAGTTTCAGAGTTCGAAAATACAGCGGAAATAAAATAAACTAGCGCAACGGTAGACATCATAGGAGGCCATCCGTGATGTCATCACTTGTCGTCACCCATCCAGTCAAACACACCTGCAATCAACAATTTTAAAGCAAGGCTGAGTATACTAATACTCAGCAAGACTTAACCGTCGGGTGATAACTACATCACCAAACTCTAGACATGAAAGGCCTTTGGCCGGTGGAGTTTCTTTTGCTAAACAGCTCCTAAGGGTAGATCCTTACTTTCAAAATTTTAGCACAAGTTCTAGTTGATTACCATTTCTAAGTGTGCCATCTAATTCAATCAAGAATTGGACAAGCAATTAATTCATACAACAATATTCCTCGAGTTCCATCATTATGGGATATCATGGCCAGTTGATTAAGCAGTCTCGGATAACGGTGAGAGGCCGACAATCGATTGATTTAAACCTTGCAAGGTAAACCCAAACACACGGTAGGCTGCCCCCGCAAGGACAACTTTCCCAGGCCGTTCCCGTCGATCTTCGGCTTGGGAGCGGAACCTACATTCCTTGGTACAAGGTTTCTTGGATCGCTCCCACACGAACGTCCGGACTCACTCGGGTACCACCTTGTTGCAAGCGGGGGGGACACAAGTGCCCCAGGTGTAGTAGGGAAAGGTTCCCTTACCGCGTCAATCGGGTACTAGGCTTACCGGTCCCATACCCGGCATATGTTTAGTACGTTCAAAAGCTTAGCCCACGAAAGCCACTGGACCGGAGCCCAATCCCATGCTCTTACCACATGAGCGATCCATTTATAGAGATCTTATGATTCCAACATAAGAACCTATTCTCGCGAGTGACGAACATCACTCGACTTCTACCGGGTCCTATAGCATAGCAGCTATCGACCTAGCATACTAGTAGAAGAGCATAGGTACCTAGGGATCATGCATCTAGGGTTTCAAATCAACTCCTGAAACGTACATAATTGCATAATTTTAAAAGATGGGTTAATGATCCGGGGCTTGCCTTCGATGGCAAGGTTGACCTTGGGCCCTTCTGGACTTGGTCCAGGTCTTGCTCTACAATGACGTGGTGCACGTCTCCGTCAGCTCCTCCGTTTCCTCCGTCCGCGCACACGCGTACGGCTACGGGTTCGGGAGATCTACACGAGGATGCAAATGCAAGATTTAATTCATGATTTTAATTTAATTAATTGCAAACAACACATGACAACCATAGGGTGCATTAGTTGGACACATTCACCTAGATAAGAATACATTTAGCATACTCTTCCAAAAAGGAACAATATGCAATTCTTTATTAAATATTTGAATAAAGGTTCTTATTATACTTATCATTTCATGTGAAAGCTTCAACTCCTTTTCCTTCTCTAATAAAGTGTAATTAATATTTTTATTTAAGAATTAATTTCTTATTAGTGATGATAATTAATTATCCTTTAATTGTATTAAATAATACTTTTCAAAAAGGAAAAAGAATTAATTAAGGGATTTTCTTTAATTAATTTCCCTTTAATATTAAAAAGGGTTTTAGGCTTTTTATTAAGCAATTAAATTACCAAAAATTAAAGAAGTGTTTCTTAAGCTTACTAGCACCTATCCTGATCCATTGGACCCACATGTAAGTGTTGGATGCTAGGAAATTAATTATTATGGAAAATAACAAAGGCTAGCTAGTGATTCCATTTTAAATGCATATAAAAATAAATAAGCCTCAAAATAATCCAAACTTTCTTGTGCATGCTCTCTGCTCCTAAACAAGTCTAAAAAGCCAACATGTTCACATGGAATCTCTACTGAACTTGGTTTATTAATTTACAAAGGAAAACATGCATAATTCAAGAATAATTATTTCTGTTAATCCAAAAATCATGATTAGTTCACAAGATGTGTATTTTGGTATTACAAGACAGTGTGCATAAGTTGGGGTCAAAAACATAAATATATTTAACACTAAAAATCACTTTTTCAGATCTGTCTGAAATAGAAAAACATTTTTATAAAAAGATTTACTTTATAACTTTGTGCAATTTTTGGCGTAGGAGCTTTTCATGACCTAACACACAACATATCCAAAAATCAGCTACAGAGGATTTATGGTTTTTGAGTTATTGCAGATCTAGGGTTTTCACATTTGATTTTTCATGCAAAAACTAAAAGGAATTTGCTCAGGCTATAATAACACAAGTTGTAGGATAATTTACAACGGATCCGAAAAAATTGGTTTCACATTTTTCTGAATTTTCTGTGATTTTCTTCGAAATTTACAAGAAACAGCAAAACAGTTTTTACTATTGGAGTTTCTTTTTGCAGCAAGGCCCCCGGAATTAACTTGCTCCTTTGCAATGTCACCCCTGGCAATGGAGGGCGGCGGCGCCGGCCCAAATTCCGGCGTGCCCGTGGGGGATTCGGCCGGGGAAAGGGGGAGGGGGAGGGTTAGGGGCTCACCACGCACCGGTTTGATGGCTTGGTCGGGGTGGAGGCACTTGCCGGAGATGGCGTGCGGCGGCGGCGGCGGCACCCGGCCCGCCGTGCCTCTCGCTCCGGCGAGCTGCGGCCAAGGGAAAAGGAAGGGACGGCGTGGGGAGCTCGAGCGGTGTAAGGGCAAGGGCTAGGGGGCGCTAGTTGGTCGTGTGACGGCGCTTGAGAGGGGCGGCCGACGACCACGGCGTGCTCGGCGGCGGCACGACGTGCGCGAGCGGGAGGTCACGGCGAGCGGCGGCTTTTGTAGCCGGTGCGGCCCTCGGACCGTGCGTTGAAGTGAGCGCCCGTCATCACTCCTCGTACGGCGACTTGCCTTGGCCGGAGCGCGCGCGGGGAACGGCGTCGGACCGGGCAATTCGATGTGGTACGGCGGCGTGATGCGCGGCGCGGTATTCGAGGCGTTCGGGGCGCGGGCGGCCTCGGGCGTAGGGCCGGCGGCCGGCGACCAGCCGCACGGCGCGTGCGCGGCGCGGCGCGGCGCGGCGCGGCGCGGCCGGCGCGCGCGGAGCGCGCGAGGCAGCCTGTAACGTGTCGACGTGGCGGTGTTCGACAGCGTTTTACTCAAAATTTCTGAATAGAAGTGCACAGTGCGGTCAACAGGAAAGTTGTAGATCTAACTACCCTCTACAACTTTCGTAAAGGCCGTCTAGTGATTTTCTCAACGGATTTTGCAGGAACGTCGTGCCAACATTGAATGTCGGCATGTTCTGGAAAACAAGAACATCTGTCTTGCAAGGGGTTTTTCACAATTTTCCACCCAAAATTTGAAATGCCAATCTACATGAAAGTTGTGTCCCTCAACAAGACGGACAACTTTCATAAAGGTAGATTTTGAAGTGTTTAGGTGAATTTTGGAGAACGCGGCAAAAGTTCGGACGACATTCGCCGACGTCAACGGTTAAGCGGGGTTTGGACCAGGTGTCTTTGACCACGGGTTGACCACGGGTGTGTGTAGGCTCGGTCAAGGGGTTCATTAGGGTTCAATGGCGAGGTTTTCGGGTGACGGCCGAGGTTGACCTAGGTTTGACCGGTGTTTGACCGGGGTTTGACCGGTTGACCTAGTTATTAGCGTTAGTGACGTTAATTTAGAAAAGCGGGGCGTCACAACGACGACGCGGCAAGAAGAAAACGAAAGCGACGGCACTAGGGTTTGCGACGGCTCTCGGGCTTGGCGTACGGGGCACGTGCGCGCGCGCGGCGGGACGGACTCGGGCGGCGGAGGCGCGGTCGAGCCGAGTCCCGGTCGGGGACGGCGCGGTGGAGGGGATGACCGGTGGGTCCCACTAGTCGGGCGACGGCGGGCGCGGGAGCGGCCGGGCGGGGCCGGGTGCGGCTTTGGTGGGCCGGGCGGGCCGTCGGCATGGCGCGGAGGCCGGGGCGCGAAGAGGAGCGGGGCCGCCGAGCCGGCGCCGTGGATGCGAGCCGCCGCCGGGCTCTTCGCGAAGGCCGGGGCGGCTAGCGTCCTAGCAACGGCGGTGAGCCGCGACGCCGGGCCGGGTTGGGTCGCGGCCCTCGCAACAAAACGGGTTAGAAAGGTGTGGCATGCTTCGAAAAGAGAAAGGGGATAGGGTAGGGAGAGGAGAAAGGTTTAGGAATTAAGGGTTTTGGGTTTGAAAAGGATTCAAGGCGAGGACCATGTGTGGTTCGAGGACCGGTGGATGGTCGCTTCCTTGTGTGATGAGTGATTGACAACGTTGTGTGGACCGATTCTTGGCTAAGTATTGCGGGTGTAGGTTGCGGCTTGACCGGTGTTGGTGCGAGTGAAGAACAAGCGCGAAAGGTCGTCGCCGGTGAGGCCTCCGGGGTGTGGAGAAGACAAGTAGGCTTCGTTCGAGGGACCCGGTGGCCGGCGGGGGTCAAGTGCGGGCCGCATGGTGGCATGAACAAGCAAGATGAAGTCGTGGACGGTTTCTTGGTTGAGCCTCAAAACCAAGGTCGAGCCGGGACTACGTGGGAGCCGAGTCATGAGTGGAGATTGGCGGAGGCTACACCGAGTTCGCGGGGTTTCCGGTGGTTCACCAGAAACCCAATGGGTTCCTTGGTTGATCCACAAAGCCAAGACCGAAGAACCGAAGACGGAGGTGCGGCGGCGCCGGATCGGTCCGACCGTGGGTCCGATCGGCTCGACCGGTGGGGAGCACCGGTCGACTCCGTGTGCGACGACGCGGTCCCGAATCTTCGAAGCGGAGGACACGCGTCGGGATCGCAAGGCTTGCGTCGAGGCTACGCGAGGTGCGGTCGTCGGGCATCCGTCCAATAGAGAAGACATCAAGAATTCCAAATCCGCCCTTGATGGGCTTGTATCCCTAGTTAGTAGAGAAGGGTATTTTAGACATTCGGTTGCCTCCATATAACCCAAGAGGTGAGAGGATGGCAGCTAACTCTTGGAACCCTAGCTCATTAGTTTTCCTATTTTTCACCTATTTTCCTTAGGTTTTCCATAGGACTAGCAAGACGAGGTTCATGGAGAGATCTTGTTGAGAGGGATGGATGATCGGGCGGCTTGCTAGACCTTGTATGATCTTTTGTTTCATGTATAGATGATTCGGCGTGGTTCCTCAAGGTTTGGATGTGTTTTCCCCGGTTGTTCTTGGTAGTGATTTTTGGAGCCCTCTCTTGGTGATTTCTTCGGGTTGTTTTCGGGACCTTTCTCTTGGGGATTTGATGGGGGAAATGTGTGGGAACCCTTCATGGTTCTTTGGGCCGTGATTCCCCTCCCAAATCCGTGAGTAAAGGAGCTTGATTTTGGGGTTTCTTGAGTTCTTGGGTTGGAAGTGCTCTTGGCGGGATTTCCTTGATTCCTCCTTTTTGGACGAGTTTTGGTGGGATTAAACTTGGCTATGGACTCCTCATGAGGTGTTCCTAATATCCCCAAAGTCTTGTTCAAGTCCGTGGAGCGATTCGGGAGATCGAGATTTGGATTTGGGAAAGTTGACCCGCGGGTCTTGTTCATCCCGAGTCGCCCGAGCTACACCGGTCGACCGGTGCTCTTGACCGGTCCGACCGGTGTGTGCCCCGGTGGGTTTTTTCTCGGGTGAACGTCTTGGTGTGTTCATTGTTATCCCATGGTGCTATTGTTTCGAGTTTGGTCGGTTTGGTGGTCGGTTGGCATGTTTGGTGCCTTGGGGGCTTTCGTGCCGCAATCGGTCTGACCGGTGTGTCTCACCGGTCTGACCGGTGTAGAGCCACTTAGTGAAAGTTGCTCAGTTTCACCAGCAGGGACCGGTCTGACCGGTGGTGCTCACCGGTCTGACCGGTGTGGGTCTGTAGACTCGAGGTTTGGTGTTCCGCTGCGTGCTCGAGTCGGAAGGCTGTGTGTGTTGGTTCCTAGGTCCAGTGGCTACATGGGCTTGACCAACTTGGGTAGTGAGTTGGAGAAGTGTGTTGGAAGCCGCGTTCATCTTGTTGGAGTTTCGATCTCCATCGAGAAGAATTTTTATCGGCTCCCATTCACTCCCCCCCCCTCTCTGGTTCGCCGTATCGGTCCTTCACAAACAAAAGAATTCAAACTTGAATTTGAATTCCGGCAAACAAAAGAAATGCACCGGCATGAATGCCACAATTAAACCCTATATTTCATTAACTTTATTTTAGAAACGTTTTACATGCCGAAAAGAAAAGTAAAGCAACCTTATAATCCTTAAGCAAATAAAGGTTTCTAGCAAATTTTAATAAAGCCAAATTTTTAGTAAAATTAGGGTGTTACGGCGGGGGACCGGCGAGACAAGTACATCGCCCGGATGGATCGAGGGGAGCTCCCCTCGGACCAATCCGAGGCCAAACGCATTGCCAGGATGGCCAAGTCGTTCACCCTCGTCGACCGCGAGCTGTACAAGCGCGTCGCGTCAGGCGTCTTGCAGCGACGCGTATCTATCCCTCAGGGGCGGAGCTCCTTCGAGATATTCACGCGGGCGTGTGCGGCCACCACGCGGCGCCATGCAGCCTCGTGGGCAACGCGTTCCGCCAGGGCTTCTGCTGGCCTACTGCGGTCGCAGACGCCAGCGAGATCGTGTGCACCTGTGAAGGGTGCCAGTTCTACGCTCGCAAGACCAACCTCCCTGCGCACGCCCTCCAGACAATCCCTATCACATGGCCCTTCACTGTGTGGGGGTTGGACATCGTCGGGCCCTTACGGAAGGTGCCCGGGGGCTACACCCACCTACTAGTTGCCATAGACAAGTTCTCCAAGTGGGTCGAGGTGCGCCCAATTACGAACCTCAGGGCAGAGCAGGCCGTGACGTTCTTCACTGACACCATCTACCGGTTTGGAGTGCCCAACTCCATCATCACCAACAACGAGTCCCAATTCACGGGTAGAAAGTTCCTGGAGTTCTGTGACAAGTTCCACATCCGTGTCGATTGGGCAGTCGTGGCACATCCCCAGACCAACGGTCAAGTGGAGCGCGCCAACGGCCCTAATCCTACGGGGTCTCAAGCCTAGGATTTTCGACGGACCGAACAAGTCCGGTCGTAAATGGCTCCGGGGAGCTACCGGCGGTTGTGTAGAGCCTCGAACCACCCCAAGCGAGCCACGGGATTCACCCCGTTTTTCCTGGTCTATGGCGTGGAGGCTATCCTCCCCACGGACCTGGAATACGGGTCGCCTCGAGTCTGAAGCTACAACGAGGGCACCAACCAGCGAGCCCGCGAGGACTCGCTGGATGAACTGGACGAGGCCCGCATCATGGCCCTGACGCACTCGGCAAGGTATCAACAAGCGCGGAGGCGCTACCAGGCCCGGAAGATACAACGCCGAGACTTCAGTGAAGGGGACCTGGTCCTAAGCCCGCGCCAAGACAACTGAGGCCGCCACAAGCTATCGCCCCCATGGGAGGGACCCTACGTTGTGGTGAAGGTACTCAAGCCCTGCACGTACAAGCTGGCCAACGAGGATGGTGAAGAGCTCACCAACTCTTGGAACATCCAACAGCTACGTCCCTTCTACCCTTAGAAAAGGATTTCCAAGTTATCTTTGTAAATTACATACCCAACACCCTAGTTGGCAGTACAGATGTAAATCCTTTCGAATTAATAAAGTTAAAGGGCAACTTGGCTTTCCCCAGAAAACCAAGTCACCCTCGGGAGCTACTACGGGGGGCATCCCCCCCCCAAATGGTCCCATTTTTTCACAAAAATTCGCAAGCACGCTAAGTACGTCTTGACCTAAGCCTCGGGTGAATTCAGGCGGGGCGTGAGCAACCAAGCGGGAAAGGCGCGCGAGCCGGAGATAGCCTACGCCTCCGCGAGGACACGGCCCTTCTCCCTCGCCTCTGGACCAGCGGGCCACTCGTAGAATCGAACCTCCCTAGCTCAAACTCGCCTAGGAAAAGGAAAACGGAACGGCGTGACAAGCGGAATAAACAAACATTACTTCCGTTCACAAATGTTCAAACATTTCAAACAAGTAATTGTTCATTACACGGCCACATGGTCCGAATACTAATACTTAAACAATGAGGGCACGAACGCCCAACTACTTTCAGGCTTGAGGGCCACCCACTGTGGGAGCGTCTGGGAACAAGAAGTCGGTGAAGTCCCCAATGGGCATGTCGGCAGTGGTGGCGGTGAGCGCATCTGCACGATCCATCGCCACCTCGTCCTCGACGCCGACCGGGACGACGTAGCCCGAGGACACGGTCTCGAAGTCGACTCCGGTAGTGGGACGCCACCACACCAAGGGCCTTCTTGATGCCCGGGTGAAGCGCGCGGCGCATACGGCCGGGAAACGTGCCCGCCGAGGGCACGTAGGCGACTCGCCGGCCGAGCTCCCGCCGCGTCGCGCCTTCTTCAACCTCCGGCGGACCTCGAGGGCGGCAGCCCCGCAACTCCTCCAACTCTTGTTGGGAGGAGTTGTAGGCCGTCTGCACAGCCTCGACCTGGGTGGTCGTATTCCCTAGGGTGGTCCACAGGCCTGAAAGCCAACGACGAAGAAACAAAAACCAGGAGCGGATCCTGAGCAAGCCGAATCAACGAACGAAAAGGGGCGGAAACGAAACCCACCTTCGACCTGCTTCCTCTCCGAGTCGAGGGCCTTGCGCGCTTCCTCAGCCTCTCGCCGCAGGTCACGGACTGTGGCCTCTTGCTCCTCGAGGGACTGGCGCAAGTCCTCGTGCAAAATGCTAAGCTGGACCAGCTCCCCGTTGAGCTTCGAGGCCTCGTCTTCCCACTGCTTGAGCATCTCTTGCGCCCCCTCGAGCGTGGTGCGCTCTTCCTGGAGCCTCCCCAGCGCCTCTTCTCACGCCAAGTGCTCCCGCTTGAGCGCAGCCGGGCCTCGGTGAGGGCAGCCCCCTCCCCGCCGAAGCCGGGCCTCCGCTTGCCGGCGCGCGGCTTGCTCCCCGACGGAGCCGCTCCTCCCCTGCGGCGAGCGTGACGGCCTTGTCCTCCAAGGTCGTCCTCGGCTCCTCGGCCTCCTTGGCCTTCTCCTTGGCCGACCCTCGCCAAGCCCGCGCCCCCTCGAGGTCTGCGTGGTCTTGCTGAAGTTGGGCACGAGTAGAGGCCACCTCGGCCTCCCACTCCGCCACCACGGTGCGCGCCCCCGCTAGGTCTTCACGCGCCTTGTGTGGCGCCTCGTCTCGGTCCACGAGCGCTGCCTTCACCGTCTCGACCGCGGGGACGTCGTCCGCGGCTTGGGCATCCGGCTCGGAGGCCGGTCCCGCGGGGCCTCCGCCCGCATACCGGCCCACCGGTCAGGGGTCCTGAGGGCCTCGACGAGGGCGCCGAGGGCGTTGTACTGCCCCTGGTACCAGTTGAGCTCGGCGTCCATGCGGTCGAGGGTGTCGTACCTCTCCCGAGCCCGACCTCCAAATCCTGCCGCCGAAGGGCAAGGTGAGAGAAGACGGGGTCAGGAGGAATGCAAACGCGGAAGAAACAAAGGGGAAAACCACGAAACCCGGTGAAAAAACACTAACCTGGAAGATGCGCCATGCGGGACCTCCATGGATCCGCAGCGCTTCGTTCAGCGCCCGGTTGAGCGAGGCACCATGGTCGCGGAACTCCGCCACGGTGCCCCGCTCGGCCCGGGCACCGGCGAAGTGAGCCGGCGGCGCGTCGGCGCGCTCCCACTCTGCTCCGGGCGCGCCCCGACGCCGTCCGGCGGGGAGGACCGCACGTGACGACGAGGCCTCGGCGCCGTCGGCGGCCGGGCGCCCGGCGCCACGCCGCCGTCGCCCGGCGCCCCGGCGCCACGCCGCCGTCATCCCTCACCACAAGCACCCCCATCAGGAGCTCGGGGGCTGGTGTGGGCAGGTTCCCCCACTGGTCCCATCCGGGCGGCAGGGTGTCCTCATCTGGGATCTCCACCACCGCCTCCTGACTGTCGTCGACCGGGGTCGGCACCGGCGGAATCGACGGCGCGGTGACCGCCGTGGTCATGGCCGCCGTCCGAGCCGCCACCACCCTCTCGCGGCTCCACCGCCGTGACCGGCCGAGCGCGCCCTCGCTCGTTGCCGTCGCCGCACTCCCGGCCGCCCGCGGCGCCCTCGATGAGCGCCGCTTCGTGAGGACAGCCGCATCCGACTTCAACACCTTGGTGGGAGCGAAGGGGGCACAGTCGGCGTCACCTTGCGAATGCGAAATCGAAAAGATCAAACTCACGCCACTCGAAACGGAGTGTCTGGAAGAGCGATGGCCTACCTCAGGGTGGAGAAGCCCTATTTCCTCTTTCTCGAGGGCTCGGCGAGCGCTGAGGCCGCGGCTGATGCCGCCACCGTCGTGCCTCCGGGTGCCTCCGCGGCGCGTGCCGCCTCTTCCGTAGACCGCCCGACGGTGGGCGCTCCCGCGCTCGCTCCAGGCACTTGTTCCTCCACCGCCTCCGCAGCTCTCGGTGAGGGGGGCGCGGGCTCCCACCTCTCAGGAGGGGCCTACCCCTCGTCGCTTTCCTCCTCTTCCTCGTCCGACGACGAGTACTCCGAAGTCGCTGGGGCAGAGAGTCCCTGCTGCTCGCGCAGCCGGAACTCCTCATCCTTCTGCTCCCGGCGCTCCCATTGCTGGATCCTCTTCTCCTTCTTGCGCGCCGCCCGCTCCTCCTCCCGCCGCCGGCGCGCCATGCGAGCGCACTCGGGCTCGGGGCGTGGGCAGATCGGACCACGCGGCGTCCACGGTCACCATTTGCAGGGGACGAGCGAAAGATCAGACATCGCAGGCGCGCCGCGGGCAAATAGCGGGAGAGAGGACAGGAAATCTACTCACCCGCGGGCCCTGGGGGAGCATAACGAACGACCAGAGGTCGTCGTTGCTATGCCTGACGGCCTTGAGGTTGATGGCGCGCCTCGCCCTGGTGGCCTCGTACTCCTGCGGGAAGGGGTCGCGTACCAACCGTGATTGCGCCAGCGAAACGGGGTCGGCCGCCTCGCCCATCTCGGAGATGCGGAGCCGCCTCTCCATAAGGGGGATGATCCGCCGGTGATGGAGGTTCGCGAGGGCCGAAGCCGCGCCCCGGCCGGCGTCTACCGGGTTCTTCGGTGCGAGCAAGGCTAACTCCGGCCGATCCCGGCGCGAAGAGGGCGACACGTCGTGCCACCAAGAGTCGGCCTTCTCCTTCGGAACCTTGTCGGTGTAGGAGGGAAGGTCGGGCTCATCATTGCGGAGGTAGAACCACCCCCGTTCCCACTCGACGTTGTTGGAGGTCATTGTTGGAGATCGACACGCCGCCGGCGCACAACGTGCGACGCACCCACGGCTCGGCGTGACGAGCGTGTGCGGCTCCGCGCGAAAGAGGTGGACCCAAAGTTCCCGGTTCACCGGGATCCCCGGGAACCCCTCGCGGACGCCGACGAAGGTGGGCGCTCGCGAGATCGCATTCGGCGTGAAGTTATGCGGCTCCACGATGAAGTGGTAGCACGGCCCTACGCATGAAGCGGCTCGCCGCCGCCGCGAAGCCATGCTCGTGGAAGCGAGATGAAGGCGACCATGTAGCCGTGCGGCGGGTTGGGCTCCCGGTCCCGCCGCCGGCGGGCAATCCACGCCGGGGGGTTGCCCGTCCACGTTCGGCACGAGCCGGCCGCCGTTCACCGGCTCGCTCAAGGCGAACCGCGTCACCGGCGGCTCCACGGCGGCGGGTCCACTACGATGATTGCCTGCAGGGGAGCCATGTCGATCGGCAGGAGGCACGACGACGAAACGAACGCTAGGAGGGACGAAGGGACGCGCGGTGCTCTGAAGCGGAAGCGAGAGAGATGGGAGCGATGGGAGCTAAGTGTTGAGGTAAAGAACTTGCCTCTCCCCCTCTCGGATTTATAGATCCATGGGAGCCGCGCTCCCCGAATCGCGCGCTTCGCACGCATTAACTACAGGTGACGGCGTCCGTCGCTGACGAGCGGGGCCCACCACGACCGAAACGGCCGGGCGCACGCACGCGCGCGATCATTACGGCGCGGCAACCGAAGAGCCGCGGCGGGCCGTCACGTCCGCCCGCCCACATCGCCCACTACACGCGCGGCCGCGGCACTCGAAAAGGCGCGCCCACGGTGCACGACCTCTCGCCACGACCGTGGGCATTAAATGGCCCGGTCCCTTACCAAGTAAGGGAGACCCTCGAGCGGCCGAGCACGAGGCTCGAAAAACCCGACCCTCGAAGGGTGTGATTACCGACCGGTGGTCTCGAAGCCTGCTCAACGAGAGTGGGTGCCACGGGTGCCCTCGATTCACGAGGATTGCGATCAACGACTCGTGGGCCGGTCGACCGCGAGCCCTCGAGTCTTGTAGATGCAAAAAGTCGGGGGCACCCGAGGTGCCACCCCGCGGTGGCCCCTGCGATCGGGGGTTCAAAGCCCGACCCTCGAAGGGTTCGAACGGACGCCCCGGATCGACAAGGTCGGGGACGATGAGGGCGCGCATTCGAACCTATCCTTGAGCCCACCGGCTCGAGGGCACCTCACATGTCGTATTCAAGAGCCGGCGAGGGCGGCTAGTCGGGGGGATCCCATCGAGGGAGAGCTTCCGCGCCCTCGATCCCTAGCGAACGGGGACCGAGCCCCACCTAGCAAACCCGCGCAAGTGCTTTCATGGACGAGTCTCCGGACCACGAGCCAACCCTTATCGAACAAGGCATGAGTGTCCACTTGAATCACCCGATAACGGCTCGGCGAGGAATCCGCAATCCGTGACCCGATCGATGGGGGTTGCGGAAACCTCACCCTCTCGTCCCGCGAAGGGACGGCGAGGGAGCGTTCAAAACAAGTCGGAGAGCTCGCCCCCGATCGCCTCGAACGGGCCCGGGCGCGGGGGCTCGACGCACGGCTACACCTCCCGGGGTGCACCAAACGCGAGCAATGCCGGTTATGTGCGCGTGGCACCGCCGAGGCCGGGCCGGAACATTGTTGATGCCGGTTGAAACTAACACCCCACACACCGGTGGAACTCGTGAAAAAAACCCCCGCGGGAGTACTCACGCTCCCCGCAAGGCTTCGGGGGCTAGACCCGCGGGTCCGCCGGCGCGGCCCCCGCGGACCGGCATCGGCAACCGGGGGGAAGAACGTCCCATCAACAAGCGTCGGCATCCGTGGGATCCTAACGGATACACCCACGGATGCTCGAGGGCAACTATCGGGGACAGCCATAAGGGTCTCCTAAACAACCGGGGAAAACCCACGTCATCTCGTAAAAAATGCAAAACACGAACTAATTCACGAGCCTAAAAACGCACGCACTAAAAGACCACACCCCTGGTGGCCCCTGCGGCCCGCCAGAGCGGCACGACTGAACGCCCCCTCGGGCGAGGTCCGCCTCGCTCGAGGGCCCCCGCGCACGCGACCCCCCTGTTCCTGCTCGCACGTCCGAGCATTTAATGGTCTGACACCGCAGGACTGCGCCACGACCCCGACACGCTTGGGAATCACGCCCCGGCGCTATTCCACCCACTCCCTGGGGAAGACCATCCCCGCCACTATGCAACACTGTGCGGAGAGGCCAGTGTCAGCTCCGTGACACTGTGCTGCCTACTTTCGTACGGCTAACATGCCGAGCCCTCGAAGGGGGGACGATAGAACCCTCGAATGGGTGCGAATGCTTTTTCTATGACTACACAGGACCGCACTGTGACGTCAGGCCGGCGAGAACAGTCTTCTCCGTCGCTGTCAGCCCTTTGCGGCCATCCCCGCCTTTGCGCCGCCACGCCGGGTACCGCGACGACATCCCCAACGTTGTCGAAGCGCACGGGGACGGGACGTCGCCACGCCCGCCACCGTACCTCGTACGGACCCCGATTGACCGGCACCCTCGAACCGGCCCATGGGCGGCGGCCGGGACAGCCCAACCTCTATGCCACCACCCGCGAAGTCACCCCCCGTATGGGCACGGGACTCGCCACGATGCCCCAACGAGAGCGAGATTCGCCGGGATGGTCGTCAACTTCGTGGCACTCGCTCGCCATGCCTTCACACGTAGGAGAACGGTGCGGCACGCACCCGTAAACTGCTCTCTCCTTGGCCTATAAAATGAGGGGCAGTCCCCCAGCCGCAGGGGACGACGGATAGCAATCACACGCATGCTTTCCTCCTTCACTACGATATTGGCACTTGCCTCAATCAGTACCTATGGGACCTGGAGGCCCGACCTCCTCTCCCACCTTGCCTGTAGCCCCCCTCTACAAGCATCACGGTGCAACGCAATATAGTGCCCCGAGCACACCGTTCTTTGGATGTACGGCCCCCGGCCGGGAACCGGGATAAAAATCGGTGTCACTAGTTGCTTAGCATCGACCATCAAGAGGTAGATCTCGGCGCATATTACTAGGTAGTGTCATGACTACATTCCGCACCGACGGATTGAAAATGAAGACTTCGGAGAAACACTTAGTCGCTAAGAATCGGATTCAACTTGATACAAACTAGTACAATGATATATGAACAAGATCACCACCGGGGTCCTACCTTGATCTTGCTCCTAGCTGCGGGAACTCCGACGTGGTCTTCCTTGCAAGGTTCCCACGTCGGCTAGGGAAACCCTAGTCAACTAGCTCGACCCTCTCCCCTGCGGGATGGTGTCCCTCTCTTCTCTGCTCCTCGGCGGCCGATGACGAATTGATCGATGTGTGGCTCTCGACCCGGGGCTATAAATAGCCCGAATGGCGGCTAGGTCAAACGGGGAGGCAAACGGGCCTCGGGCTAGGTTGGGCCGGCCGGCCGGGCCGACCGACCCGGGCCCATCGAGGCCCGGTTGCTGCCTCCTTCGTGTGGCGTCGGTTCCGGGTCTTCTAGATCCTTCCCCCTTCGCATGTAGGCCCTTGTCGTCGGTTTCTATCCGAGTTGGACGTAGCTCCTTGTCCCGCAAGATTCGACACTTTTCCGGGTAGGTCGGAGTTTGTCATCTTCTCAGGTTTGGTCCCTGGGCTTCTTGGAGTCGAGTTTGCTTCATTGCATGACTTGTACGGGGCTTCAAGGTCTTGTCACAAGGTGCTTGATGAACTTATCCCGGAAGTCTTGCTTTCTATGTCAAAACCCTGGATAAACACTAAACTCCAAAACCAACATGCATGAATGAACTTGTTATACCAAGGGGGCTAGTACCAATGAATAAAGTATAAAACTCATGTCAACACCGAAGGTAAACTCATGGCTAGGTTGACGGAATTTCACCGTCAACATGCCCCCTTCATGGAATGTGCGGGGGCCGTCTAGCACCGCGTTGAACTCCTCGACGTTCGAGTCAAAGGTCGGCGCCCGTTCGCCGTGAGTACCTCTCGAAGATCGCTTGCGGAACTTCGAGCCGGAATCACGGCGGCGCCAAAGGTTCCGCATCCCGCTTGCCGTCGTGGTCAAACCGGTTGACCAAGGCCTCCTCGGTGTCGATGAGCTTGTTGAAGACCTCCATAAGTGGCATGACCTTCGTGGCGCCAGACTCGTGGATCTTCTCAAAGACCTTGCGGTCCCCGAGGCCTTTCTTGTAGCCGTCGATGACCCGGTTGTCCCGAACGCCGACACAGGTGTTGCGGTTCTTGAAGAACCAGTTGGTGTAGTCCCGTAGATGCTCGCCGGCCTTTATGGTCACCCTCCCGAGGTTGAAGGTGTTCTCGGGGCGAATATAGGTCGCCCGGAAGTTCAAAGTGAAGGCCCGAGACGGGTCGGCCCACAACGTGATGCCGCCTGTAGGGAAGTTGTTGAGCTAGAGCGATGGTGCGTCGCCCATCACCGGCGGCAAATAGGTCACCATGTGGTCGAAGTTGCTGCCGGCCGCCTTGACGGTGACGTAATAGGTCGACGCCCGGATGTTGGGCTCGGAGCGCCCGTCGTACTTCCGGATGTTGGGCTTGAAGTTGTCGGGGTAGGCGACCGACCGAAGGCGTGGCACCAATGCGGGGAAGGCAAGTGATCTCCATGTCGTCGCCACGCGTCGCCGACCCGAGCCGCGTCATCGTCCGCGCGCCGCGGCCACGACCGAGATCTAGGTTGTCGATCCGGGTTACGGGGCCGGACCCTCGGGATGGCCATAGTCGGCCTCGTACTAGGCACGCCGCCGGTTCTCGACGTTGTGGCGCTCGCGTTCTTCGCGCACCATGATCCGATGGACAATGCCGGGGGTCGTACTCGCGATCGTAGTCGAGGCGACGTTGAAGCTCTCACTCCTCGCGCTCGCGGTGATGCCGGTCGATGTAGCCGCGAGCGTCGCGACCGCGCCGATTCTTATCGATGTTGGCGTGTAGGTCGATGCCCGGTGCGGCGTTCGCTCTAGGTTGGTTGACCTCCTCCCGGATTGTGGGGAGCTTGATGTGTGCGGGCCGATTGGATCGGCCGCGCGAGTGCCGCTCAATGTAGATGCCGCCGATTTGGACGCCGCGCTCCTCTCCTCCACCAGAGCCGTGGCGACCCGGATGTAGGCCATGGCAATCTCGGCCTCGGACGAAGGATTCGCCCGCCGGAGATGTGCCACGCCGCACCCGGGTTGGCCTCGGGGGGGCCGTTGAACGTCGGTAGTCCCGCCTCCTCGAACTCAAGGCGTAGGTCGCGGGCACGCGGGGGTATCACATGGCTCTACTCCTCCGCCCGCCTGCGGGCGCGGTTCGCTTTGGCTTAGATCCGACGCGCCTACTGCGAATCGTCGCGCCAACCCGCGGTGGGACGTTCACCGAAACCACCAAGTCATGCCGCCGGGTAGATCTCTCGGCCGTTGGGGGAGATGCGGATCCGGGCCTTCCGAAACTCGCCGTCGTCCGGAGATGTGGGAGTTCGTGCGGCGCGTGAGGTGTCGCGCTCCCGATCGATCTTCTTCTCGTAGCTAGCGGCCATGGAGAGTGTGTTGTGCGCCCTTGTGGTAGATGCACGGAACGTCTAGCGGGTCATGACGGGCGCGAGTTTCGACCTTCGGTGTCGTCGGATGGTTGATGTCGCCCGGCATTGGATCCGGATCGACTTCACCGCCCGACGAGCGTACGCGTCGCCGGGTGGCCACAAACCAAAAGGAAAGGGCTTGCGGTGCGATGCATCTTGCGTTGAGCGTTGGGCTCTTTCGCGGATCTCGAGGGTTTCCTCCATCATGCCGATGACGCGCTCCATTCCCTAAACAATGTCGTAGGGTTTGGGCGGGTGGGTCTTCGACTTCTTCTGCCGGAGCCGGGAGCGGCGTCGAGAGGTCGTCGGGGCCTTCACGGCGGTCGTTGGTGAGGTTGCCGCCGCCGGCGTGGTTGAGGTCGCCATGAAGGAGCCAAAGCGAGATCTCCACGTGGTTGGTGAGGATGTCCGCCATGCTCGCCGGAAAAACGACACCGAGATCGGGCTACGCGTGCTACACGGCAAGTTCCCCGATCTCCCCTACCTAGTGCGCCAACCGTCGGGGGGTGAGATGCGGGACGGATCCGCAAGGAGGCTACCCAAGCGGTTGTAGGTTGACTAATGTGGGGATCGGGACCTAAGAGCATAAGTGGTAGTTCTTGGATCGAACTCGGAACTCGGCGAGAATGGCAAGGACTAGTGGTTTTAGACTAGTTCGGGCCTCCGGACGGTAAAACCCTATGTCCGGTGTGGTGGGATTATGCGTGAATGGGGAAGTCCCCTCGAATGGAGCTCTAGGCCGCCTTATATGGCCGGCGGGCTAGGGTTTCCATTCGAGGTTGGTGGACCCTCATCGGGGTCGGTTACGGATTAGGAAGGTATTTGTCACACCATGAAATTTCCAATTTCGGGATGTGAATAGAGAGAATAATTAAATAACAATTTTCTCATAATTTTAAAAAATTTCTCAACATTTATTTTGTTTACGGGAAAGATGGTATAGGAAAAAAGTCATTGTTTGATTTTCGAATAAAAAAATGGTTTGATTTGAATGTTGCATTCATGTTGATGCATCTTGGTATTTCATGCGTGCAAAAAGTCGTTAAAACGCGTTTAGGTGCTGATCAAAAACTTCTTAGAATTTTCCGGCTTTTTCTAGAATTTATTCTCACTTTTCCCGAGCTATGTCTATTTATTGGAATGCTCTAAAATCTTTTTCTAGATCTCCAAATACTTTATTTGGGTTCCTCACATACCAAATCATCTCTAGTAATTTTCCTGAATTTTTTCGAGCTTTCGAAGTATTTTTCGTGATTTAATTATGATTTCGGGATTTTACGGAATTACTTTTAATGCAAAATTAATTTCCGAAATTAGAAAAAAAGGAAAAATAAAATCGGACTCAATCTCGGCCAATAAATAGTTGTCGGCGATCTCCTTGGCGTCCTCTTTCCAACGCCGCCAACCTCGTTCCGTTTCGATAACCCTAGCTCCGAGAAACCCTCGCCGAACTTTTGCATCTACTAAATTCCGGCGAACTTCCGCGAGACCGTGCACTTCCGGTGCAAAGGGACACCACCCTAGAGTTTCCCTCATCGAGCTCAACACCGTGGTGGGGTGGATTGCTCGATTCCGATGTCGGCTGCGTCATCTTCCCCAACTCCGGCGACTCCTCCGCAACTCCGGCGAGCTCTTCTGTTGCCGTCGTTCATCTTTGGCCGAAGATGAGCACACCATCACGTTCGTCTCATCGATTCCTTTCCGTTTTGCCATTCAATCTACAATTTTGTGGTCATCCCCGTCTAATCTCCTTCGCCCTGCACCCTCTGCCATGGGTAGCACCGCCTCTGAACATCGTCATTTTGCCGCACCAGAGTGCCCTTTGACGGGGCTGCAACTACCGGAGCTTCGTAAGGTCGAGCCAAGCGCATCCCAGCTTGCTCCCTCGACTGCCAGACCTCCAAAGCGCCTCCACATCATGAAGACTGCGCTGCCCGTGGTGCGCCCGCCGTCCGCTGCCGCCGGCTGAGATGCGGTCGCCTCCCTCCGTCCCCACCCTTGGTGAGCACGTCTTCACGATCCCCTCGCTCTCCTCTTTCCGTTCTGCTTCTCACCCGAGCCCCTAGATGCCCGGAGCGCCGCTGATTTGGATGCCTGGAGCTCCTGTGCTCACGGCCATGGTTCTGGATCGAACCAGATCAAAGGAAGAAAAGATCGTTTTGCATTTAAGCCCCTAGAGAATCATGTAATCTTTGTTCTATCTTTTGTGTCTTGCACCTTTTATGGAAAACCCCCTAGAATAATCCCACCATTCGCACATAAATCCCACCCGACCCTTTTATAGATCTAACCCTGTCCTTTGTCCTTTTCGCGAGCACTATTCAATGTGTCTTGCAAATTTCCTCTGCTACTCCCTGAGATCTATAGTTAATCACGAATAGGTCCTCCAATATTGTTTTCTTCATATCTTGCATGTTTTAACTCCGTTTTAATCCGTTCAAATTGCATTAGGTCCATAATAATGCAAAGCACGCTTTAGTGGTGACTTTTCATCATGTTTGTTTTCTGAAAATTAATTTAATATTAACTTTGATTAATACTTAGTTATACACGCCTTTTATAAATAAAAGCAATATAGATCTATATCCGTTTTTCATAATCAAATTTAATTTAATTAATGATTGCTTTACATGCTTTTATAAATAAAATCTAATTAGATCTTTTACTCGGTTTTTCCGTAAGTCAAATATTAATTTGTTTAATGATTAATTAACTTTTATAATTAAAAGTTGATTAGGTTTTTACTCCGGCTTTACAAGTAAATGTTAATGTTGATTAATACCAATGTAAATGCTGTTTTTAATAATAACATGATCTACCACAAAGCTACGTTTAGGTTATTCATATATTTTATCTTTTCTAAGTTAAATGTTTAATTGGTATAATTTATACATAAACATTTGTCGATAAAATCTGACTAGTTCTTTACACCGGTTTTTGTAAATAAAGTTTATTTTGCTTTAATTATAACCGAGGGTATTTTCTTTATGAGGTATCCTTTACATATTTTGTTAATTAAAATAAACCTAGCTCATAGCTTGTTCTCTCATATATATGTGCAAATCAATCGTTAGACGTTCTTTACCTTAGTGTCTCTTTTGATCGAGGCTATCTGAAGCTCTAAGTCTTTCTAGTGTTAGCTCAATCTCACACCATGTGCATCTAATCAGACCTTTCCCTTCTAAGCACGGTTTGTGTGCTTTGGTGATCCAAGTAGATATCTAAGAGTTTTTGTTCTGCATTTCTTTATCAAGTAATCGTACCATGATTATTTCATGTTTCTCTTAGAATCTCGTTAATCAATATCTAGTTCATGTCTATCCTATCTCAGTTAGGTTGTCTCTTTATGAATCAGCTGTGTTCTTGTACCTAATCAGCTGAGTTTACCCTATTATCTGTTTCTCCTGTCAGATTAGATCACCCTTGGTTAGTGTGTCACTTGTTCATCTGAGTTCTCTTTGTAGACTAGTTCTCCTAAACCCTAGCCTAAGGTCTGTGTGTGCGTTACAGTTCGCTTCTACCGTTCTCGTTCGTTTCACCTTAACTTGTACGTTAGCATGTGTATCACCTGTTACTTGTTTTAACACTAAAACTACATGTTAATCTTGACTAATTCTTATTCCATTGCTTTTGTAAGTAAAAAGTGATTAGGTTCTAATCTAATTTTCTTTAATCATGATGTAATTGGTTAATCTCTATTCATAACTAGTTTTTCTAAATAAAAGATGTTAGAGTTAAACATCGGTTTCCATAATAAAGTTAATATGCCTAATGACATCATAAATGCCTTTTCAATATTAAATATGTTTAGTTGAACACGTGACATAAAGTTACTCGTCTAGATATCTTATACTTGCTTTATCTTTCTAAAGTAATTGTTAATTTGACATAACTTCCACTTGAATGTTATAAATAAACATGATTAGGTTTATCGTGATTTCTTTAATTAAATGTAACTTGTTTAGTTGTAACATAGCGTATTTCTCCGAAATATTCTTTCCACATGATTTCTCATTAAAATATGAACAAGCACGTAGTCCCTTGTTGTTTGTTAATGATCTCACGATAGATACGAGCTTAGTCTTGTTTTCAGCGTTTCTTACGCTTGCGCAACCAATAGAATCGAGCTCTATCTCAATGTGATCTTTCCGGTTCTTGCCCAATCTTTCACAACCATCTCCTTAAAGTTAACCAAGCTTTTCTTCCTCTAAGCACAGTTTGTGTACTTTAGTGGTCCGTCTAATCGAGCCTATCCTTTAGTGCGTTCTTTTAAAGCTTCTCTTTTGTTTGGTGCTTTGTTCTTAGTATGCTTGTTTGTTTGCTTTGTGTATGCTTGTGCCCGATGATTGATGTGCTTAGAGTGAACACCGTTCGAGGAGCTTGGAAGAGCTTGAAGTTGAAGATTCTAAGCAATTACCCTCTGGTTAAAGGCAAGTGTGTCCTTGTTCTTTTGTCCCAATAACTTTACTAATCACTATTGCATATGCTTTGCATTAACTTTGATGGGTTCCTATTAAGGATGATGACTAGTATTCTTTTACCATTGCCTTGTTTAAACTTGTTGCTTAATTAATCCTGATGGTAGATATTGCTTAGTTTGCTCAACTGGGTTGGTAATAAACAACATGGATACTCTTTTACTTTATGTTCCAATGTGATGTGTGATGTTTAATATACAAGACCATATGTTTAATCGGAACATGGAGAACCACCCAGGAAAACAGTACTACCACAAGACATATGGCTCTGTCTTGGCTTAATAATTAGAGAACTAGGTGTTAGGTATGCTTTACCTGATAAGGGTTGGGGGCTGACAGTAGATGGCGTATAGACCTGCTCTGGCGAAGAGTTGGGCTTGGCTAAGACACGGTACTCACCAGGGAGCTTTATACGCTGCACTGATCAGGTAACCTAGCGGGCAGCCTGCATCTGGAGATCTTTGTAACGGCCTCGTAGCGTCCCTATGCAATCACATCTTGGTAGTGTGGTATGATGCTTGGCCGGCATCGCATGGTTGGGTCTAAAGTTCTTCGGGACTTTTACGCGACTTGTGGGTAAAGATGTACAACCTCTGCAGAGTGTAAAACTAATCGATTAGCCGTGCTCACGGTCAAAAGCGGCCTGAACCCTCACATTATAAGTGAATTTGAAGATGGACTTAAATCGTGTTCTCTGGATATGCCTGCCATATGCTTATGGCGTATTTCTCATCTTTATGCTTAATGTGGGTTGGTATAAACTTATACTTTATTAGTAATCAGGTGCTAATAAAACTTGACCAACTAAAATTGCTTAAATGCTTTGAGCCAGTCCACTATAAAGCCTTTGCATTCATTCTTTCCCCCCAAACTTGCTAAGTACGACAAGTGCTCACCCTTTCTATATATATGTTGCTCAGAAGGAGGATGCTACTCTGAAGTCTTGTGAAGATGTTGACGAGTGCTAGGCGTACGCAACCCCCAGTCGACTGCCTGTGATGTTTGGAGCCTTCGTTCCCAAGATTAAGCGTAAACTCTGATAATCTCCCTTTTTCTTACGTGATACTGTTACTGTTATTCACTTTTGTCTACTATATGTATGAAACTTGATCCTGGCATGCATATAGTTATGAAATTGGTTTTCTTTGGAAAACAGGTGTGACAGTATCCTTCTGCGATTACAGAGAGGATCTCGGGATCCTTGGACCTACTGGCGGTGCCGCCACCATGATCTAGGGAGAGGCTTGCTCCACAAGCCCGGCAGGTCTTCTCGGGTCTGGATAAAGTCGTCCAAGGTCTTCCAGGGTCACCGGCATTGTGGATAAGGTCTCTGAGCCCACTTGCGGGTCGACGGGGCTTACGGCGAGGTCGAGTCCACTTGACAGGGACCTCTGGGACCCAGGTCGGTGGTGACCCGTGGGTACCCATGTCTCACACAAAGGTATATCTTAACATGATGCTAAGTGTATATCAGATGTTGCTTTCAGATAAACTAAAAGGTGAATTTTGACGCGATTCATAGCACAACTCGATATAGATTGTCGGCCCTGATAGGTGTGCCTGAAAACGCATGGATATGGTACTCTTACATATGCCTTGGATCTCTAGAAAAGAAGATATATATAAACAGGGAATCCGCAAGCACACAGATATGAATATACCATTGTAGCATTTTAACCAGGAGTAAAACCAGGTATCATATTTATATTCTACCACAGTGAAAGAAGTCTTTCTAATCCATAATAGCTAATATATGCTCATCTCTCAGTTTTATAATGTAGAGTGGCCAAAATATATCAATTGCTATAAACAGGGGTAAGTCACATAAAGATAAAGATATTGATAGCATTATTCAAGTCATAACATCATGAACAGCTAGAAAGTGTTATTATAGCAAGAGAAACATAGCAAAGTTTAGTTAGAGAGGATACTCCTCTGTAACTCTAAACTATATGTCAATGAAAACTATGATTAGTGCAAACATTTAGCAATCATGGAAGAAGAACTATTATATTAATGCATGGGGAGACTATTCAGTAGGATCAAGGCCTAAACTTGAAACAACCCAAACAGTATAAGGCTCCACTAGTCATATACATGGGGGTGGATTGCGAAGGACTCAATAGTGCTGTCACCACCACGATCTACCACACGACCCGACATATAGGGTGCAATTGCAGATAAATACAATATAAGCACCACGCTTACATTGTATTTACCGTTCACCCATGTTAACAAATGATCTAGGTGAGGGCTATACGACTCCATACATGAATATAAAGGCAAAACTATGCTAAACATGTAATCATAATAAACACCAAAGCATATAATGTCGAATATAATCATTGATAAGAACATATGTTTGTATAACAAATGTAAGGAACTAGATAAGATCTTACAAGAGTGAAGCTAGATCAGTATCTCGATCAGCCTCTAGACGATCAGGAGCCAAGTAGACGCCTTGCCTCCTCCTAGATCTAAACAAGCTAGCTACTCTGCTATATGGTGTTTCTAGGGCGTAGTGTCTCTGACTTGGTGACTTGATCTGGTGTATGCAAACTCAGGTTTCCAGATGCCTCTGCCAGGGGGCAGAGGGCTGCTTATATAGTCCTGAGGGGTAGACGTGCGTCGTAGGATCAAACCGACCTAAACATGTGGTTTGGATTGATCACCATTTGGCACCAGGGGGACCGGTCGGCCCCACCACGAGGCCGCTCGGGCTGGAGTGGGCCCCCCTCTGGGCCCACTTCGGCCAGGTGGGTCCTTGATCCTTCTAGATGCTTCTTTCTTAGGTGCTAAGTCACGTTGAGTTTCGGAGCCTTCTGGAGTCTTCTAGAGTGGTTTCTTTGCATATTTTCTGAATAGTTCCTGTAGATTCATAGATTCACCAAAACTCGTGGAAATTGTCAATATATACCCTAGTAAGGTGATCTAATTATATTTTAGTCCTTTTTCCAATAAATGTGAGGGATAAAATTCATAGATAAATTGTGTCAACATTAAGTCAGGGCTATCGTTACCCTAAGCCAAGTTCTATCTAGAGATCGACCTTTAATCTCATCTATAGTGCTATCTTTAGGAATCCTCTCTATCCTTGCCTCTTATCTAGGTGTGTCCTTAGACCGACTATACGAAATTAGTACACACACGTTCCCTTGGATTCAATACCCTTGGAATACTCTGAGGTGAAAGCTACAATGGTATTCGTGCCTTGCAGATTTATTTCGTGTGTCACTAAAATACCCAACAGCGTGCATGCTATTCGACCTGTCGATGGCTTCAAGACTTCGTCATGACCCTCTCGAGGTCGCTGCGCCTACACATCGCTCGAGGGCTTGTGAGACATGGGTACCCCTAGGTCCCCACCGACCAGGCTCTTGGTCGTCCCCGACAAGTGGGTCCGGCATGTAAAAGGATCACAGTTCACTGATCGTCCCCGACAAGTGGGTCCGAAAAGTGGGGTTGGTGCTGCCGGCGGAGGGCTCAAACGGCGAGGGAGGCGACTGGACAGGGGAGCTCGACATGGGGGTGGCCATGGCGCGACGGCAGCAGCCTGACGGCGTAGTCGAGGGTGGCGCGGCGCAAGGCGGGAGCTCGAGCTCCACCTTTTAGAGGCGGTCGGGGCCTGGCCCCTACTCCAAGGTAGTGCAGGGCGTCGACTTGGGCAACACGTGAGGCATGGACGGCGCTGGCGCGACGGAACAGGGCGGCGGCGGACAGCGTGCGGCGTGTGGACGACGGAAAACCTGGAGGGGATAAGGACGTGGGCATGGGGCACGGGGTGAGGTGGGGCCAGCTTACAGTGCGGCACACCGTGGCACGGACGCGGGGGCGGGACCCACGACGCACGACAGGCACGCACGCGCGTGACACGCCTGACGCTGGCCCAGCGCGCGGGAGATCGGCTCCAGGGCCCAGCCTGATTTTATTTTGGTGCAGGGCTGTTTGACCAGTCGAAACTCGAAACTTTTGAACTGAAGTTTGAAATCTCCAAAAACAAAAATTGTAGATCACATACCCTTCTATAACTTTCCCAAAGGTGACCTCCGCTTACCCAGAAAATAGCTGCAAACTTTGGGTTTTTCATGGCGCGGTCAGGAAGGCATCCAGGCGTTGACTGAGATTTTAGAGACTTCTCCACTTGGAATTTCAAATGCCACCAATTAGATGAAATGTGTTCCCGGAGATTCTTGACAACTTTTATATTGGTCAATTTTGAAGTACTTATGAAAAATTTTGAGAACGCGCTAGATTACTGCAAGGAGGTCTAGGGTCTAGGGGTTTGACCTTGGTTTTTGAGGGGTTTGACCTTGGTTTTTGAGGGGTTTGACCCAAGGGTGGGTATTTGACCAAGTAACCATGTTAGTGAACATGCTTAGCTCCACTAATTAGGATAGTTACTATTCCTCAAAAATCTGGGGTGTTACATATATAGCAGTTAATTTATTACTAGTTACTCTTTGATTACACTTATGCTCAATCATGTTACCTTGGTGCATGTTTTCTCATAGTGCATCTAACTATAGACATATATGTGTGTGTCTAATTAAGGGTGTGTATTGTTTTGATTTTCAGAATGAATGTACCTTTATTTGTCTATTGTTTTTTAGCTTTCTCTAAATGTTGATGTTATGGGTTGTATATCTAGTTTTGAACTTGTAACACTAGGACAAAGAGAGAGAAAGATCCTCCGCACCCAAATCAATGTTCTAAATTGTTGGCTAAGACATTTAGCGACATGGTTTTGCAACATCTACCAGCTATTTCAACTAGCGTGATTAGTGAAAAGATGGTAGATATTTAAAAATTATACACATAGCAAAACTGCAGAAATCATTTTAGTCTCAATTTTAATCAATTTGAAGAAACAAACGTTTCAACAACATTCGAGGATAGGACCTCAAAGGAAGGGAGAAGAAAATTGAGTCGGAGTAAGCCTATTAGTTAGCACATTAAAAATAATATTCATCTCTTGCCAATTAGCACATTCCACTATCAAAGGGGCACATGCCCTCTTCTACCATGCATTAGAGAAATGCAATAACCATTCATCATGGAGTAAATATGTATTTTGATTCATTAATTAGGATATATACAATAGTATCCATTCTTCACGAATCTCATGGGGTATTTTGATTATGATAGAAATATACTCAGGCCTCGTGCATTGCCATCGATGTTCATATTCTAAAAGAAGAGGGGAGGGCATGAATAAAGATAAAAGAAATGCTACCATTCATCTAAAACTTGCTCAAGATGGACCTATTTAAGCCTATCTAGATATGCTTCAAAGATTTTATTAGTGTACTATCATCTACGAGCAGAAAAAAATTGTAACATAAAGTGAATCCTACCAATCTAACATATCAAGGTACTCTAGAATAGTGAAAAAGAATATTGTTTTGACGGTCACTAGAGGAGCATCCCCACCTGAATTTGATTGATAGGTTTGTGGGAAGTCAAACAACCTTACAATGATTGTTGCAGCAAGAAAAACATGGGAGACAAAGAGAGACAGAGTACAAAACTACAACTCCCAAACAAACAAGGACAAAACAAACACATCAGATCAGTACCGCCATCGAACAACGACATACTTGTTGATTCCTCCATGACCCTTGCACCCTACACCGCCTCTCGTAGCTACGCTGCCCTGCTGTTGTCCTCCATCTAAGTCCCAACAAGCGAAGTGGGGACTAAAAGGTTGAAAAAGAATATTCAACCTCTAGGTATGAAATATATAATTGTAAAAGTCATAAGAATGTAACATATGATATCAAATCAGCAATACATGCCCCTCCCCCGCCAGTCACGTTAGAGCTATTAACTTCCTCTAGTTTACAATTCTTCGATCACTGTATAAAGGTAAAAGCTGAGAGAAAAACAAAATTTTCAGTAATGTTGTCCTCTAATATTGGTTTTGTTTTTGAGATACTCTAATATTGGTTGCGAGTAATAAATGGACTTAAGCCACAAAGTTTACCAGATCGTTTTGGGCTAAGACTGTGTAGCCCGGAATACACCGACCGGGCGGGAAGGAGGAAACCAAGCAAAATCAGACCCACTTCAAACGTATATCAAGCGTGATTACCTTTTACATCCCTACACTAATCACCAACCCAAAGAGCATCCTCAACCACAAGCTTCCGCAGAAAAGAAGGCACACACGAGAAGCAATTCGTAAAAAGGGGCAGCCTGTTCATTACGTGGCTTGTGGCTGATGCTGATTTGTTCTGAGAGAAAAGTACCGCTGGCCGGTTGGTGTTGGTTGATTTGTTATGAGATAAATCTACTGCTGGCTGGTGGCTGATAAGCCTAACTGGGCGTCTCCAAACTGCCAACTCCATCACCCGCGTACCACTAGTAGTGCAATCCCACGCACTGCTCACTCCGGCCATGGCGTGCGCCGGCGTCTCCACCACGCCGCTCTCGCACGTCCACGGCCCACCCTGCTCCACCACCCTCATTCCCACGTCATCCTCCGCCCGCAGCGCAAGGCTCCTAGCACCACCGCCGCGGCGCTGCCGACGGCCGCGAACCTCCCAGCGCTCTCGCTGCCGCGCTTGCGGAAGCAATGTCTCTCTCCGATCCCAAATGACGGCGGCGCGCGCAGGCCGAGGCCGCGGGCGGCGCGGCAACAAGGAGGCCGTCCGCGCCTACTTCAACCCGACGGGCTTCGAGCGGTGGCGCAAGATCTACGGGTCGGCGACGGAGGGCGTGAACCGCGTGCAGCTGGACATCCGCGAGGGCCAGCGGCACTCGTGGGGAGGGGGTTTAACATTCAGTACCTGATGGAGTAATAGAATGGCCGGGAGTTCCTGCAAATGATTGGGGACTTGGGCGACTGAAAAGATAAAATGCCTGGAACAACTTGAAAACATTGCTGCCTTTTTATAATCTCTGGGATGGGCCCAGTTGCCTTACTTCGAGCCTTTTTTTTTTTTGATACTTTACTTCGAGCCTTTGGGCCATCCAATTCCAACTTCCAATCCACCATTCCGCCATGATCCATCCAATGTTCTCCACCGCACGTTGCTTCGTCCCGCTCCCTCATCCCCAGTCGCACGCGGCAATCCCCTGCCGCCGCGTGCCGGTGCCCGCCGTCGTGTCAGCCAAGCCGCGGCGCTGGACCAGAGGAGGGTCCGGTCGTGACCGCTCGTGGGACGAAGACGGCGGCGGCGGCTCGGATTCCGACGTCGACGACGGCTTCTTCGGCCATGACCAGGACGACGAGGAGGAGGAACCGGAGCGGGAGGAGCCAACGCCCGGACGGCGCGCCTCACCGGCGTCGGCACCCGAGGGAGGCCAGCTGCGGGGCTCCGACGTGCTGCGCGCGCTGCAGAGGGCCGCGGCGGCGAAGGAGGCAGCCAAGAGGAAAGACAAGAAGCCCGTGGCGCGGCGACAGGCCAAGGCGAAGCCGGGGGCAGGCGACGTGGTCGTCGGGGAGGTGAGGCCGGTGGTGATAAGGCCTGAGTGGGCGGCGAGGATCCGGGAGCTGGAGCTCAGGGTCCAGCAGCTCGCCGACAAGTACCACCACCACCACTAGGCTGCTCCGCTCGTGACCATTACCGGCAGTGGCCGGGCAGAAACTGCTCTGTTTTCTTATCTTCTTCTCTGCGACCCAATGAAAGATTCAGAAAATCAGAGAATGTACAACAAACTTAGAGAATCCGCAGTCATCATCCTACAGTTCGCGCGAAACACGATTGCGCATTTCGTTTCCTGCTAAAATATGTGCCTGCGATTGCACCACACAAAGATTTTCCCCGCGTTTCGGGCACAGACTGTGCCACACAAAGTCTGAAGTCTGAAGAACTTCCTGCAGTCATATGTACAAGCAAATCTTCCTCAGGCTTATCCTTAGTTACAGACTCTGACAGCAGATTCTATTAAACAGCAGTGAGAACTTGGAATCATTTTTCGGACCATGACGGCAGATTCTGTCACACGCATCTAGCAACATTTGTTGAAGGATCGTTCCAGATCCCTTGGGCAACTAATCATGTTGAAACTTTGGCAGTGATGGGAGCTGGATGCAGACGTGCAGTAGCTGAAAGTGACTATCATCTTGCAGGGTTGGCTAGATCGCAACATGGGGGAAGGTGGCGATGGCCGTGTAAACTAATCCGTCTGCTACGAGATGGCGACCGAAGCACCACTCCCAACAAACCTCTTGATCTTTTGTTTAAGCCATGGAGATCGCCCATCTCTAAGCACGTCGTGCCAACACCGACACTGCAACCGCAACCAACATCACCGAGCAGAAAATGTTGTTGGCTATGTCACGTTTGAAACAAGTAGGATAATCCTCGAGACGGGACACCATGTCTTTACAAAAGCAAATGTACAGAAATCTTGTCGCGGAGAAACCAGTGTGCAATTTTACTCCCAGTGAAATTTCCAAAGTGAAAACTTGTAAGATAGCCCTGTTCTGCTTCTCGCTACTATTTTTTTAAGAGCATCATTTTCATTTGAAACATAAAAATACAATATTTTTTGAAAAAAAATGGTGTATTAAAAAAGTTCTTCGACGAGTTTGCTTGTACCAAGGTAAAAGAGCATTTTCCCAGTAGCATTGGGTAGCCAGAATTGTGGCATAAAGAGGCCGTGCGAACGATATACGAGTGTCTAACCTCAATTTAAGATTAATTTAATAAACTACATATTTTTCTAAACACAAAATGATTAATATCCGTTCACAAGTCACAGATAGATCATTATAATCAATTATTATTTAACAAATAACTAAATTTTCATTAGTATTGGTTATAATTGAAGTATCCCCAAACATGGGGGCATGTAGGGATGACGATGGGTCGGATTCGGATCGAATGTAGTGTAAGGGCACCCAAACCCATAACCCAAACCTAAAACCCAAATCCAACCAAAAATTAGTTCGGGTGAAAATTCAGATCCAAACCCAAATCCGCGGATATCCAAAGCCCAAACAGATAATCCAAAACCTGGTTCGATTATTATAAACAAGCACATAATACATCAGTATTGTCTAGATTACTTCAAAAATATGCAATTCAACACAATACAAGTTCAATACACATGGAAAACAACACAAACCAACATCCATAGTCCTCCAAATGAACAATTGTGGACAGTTTATCATTCATCAGTTATGGTGGAATCAACTTCACTTGTGAAATAAAAATAGAATCGCAAATTACTTACATATTCAGAAGATTGTAAATTAACAAGTTGAGTATAAAAAGAAACAACAATAATATTTCTTATGTGATTAGAATTCTTTAAGTGGGGATCAATTTTTCGGAGCTCCAACGGATATCCACGGGCGAAATGTAGAATCCGCTCCAAACCCACAGTGTTGCCGATATCCAAATCCGCGAACCCGTGGACGAAAATCTGAACCAAACTCACAACCCACATACCCAAAATCCACGGATATCCGGGGCATGGCCCCCAGCCCCTCGGCTACTACTGCCTACTGGTGTCGAGACGGACTACACACCACAAGCCAGTTCATAATAAATCCTCACCGAAGGTGCCTAGCTACTAGCACAACAGTCTCACCACCACAGCACAACTTCTACCATCCCAATTGAAACTTTCCTATCCAGTCGTGCGTGGGTCGTCGGAGGGCGGGCACTTCCGACGCAGATTCTACATATATCATATAGATGTTAAAGACTTTATCACAAGAAACTATAGTCTCCAATGCAGATTTCTTATAATGAAGTCTATCTAATACTCCTCTCGGATCTTCTGCTCTCGTTTTATTAAATAAACGGGCACGTTGAGCATGTGGGCAGTCACACAGGATCCGTACACGTAGACTTAGTGTCTAACTTAGATTTGATTTCTAAATTTCCACCTCTCTCGTCAATAAATTGCTTGCCACATCAGCAATTTGCCTATGTGGTAGTGTAATTATTGACTCTATACTCTACTAATAGAGTCTGGGTTGGGAGTGCCCTAGCAGCGAGATATCCACCAGCCAGATTCTAACCTCAACTTAAGATATATTTAATATGCTACATATTTTTTCTATAGCCAAAATGATTAATATCCACTTCACAAGTCACAAATCATAGATGTCCATTCGGCCCGCCCGGCCCTAGCCTGGGCCCACGGTGGCTCGCTCAACTATGGGTCGGGCCAGCCCGACACTAACATCCATCGTGCCATGTTGTGCCCGTCCACGGGCTATGGCGACAGCCCAAGCCAAGGCCCGTCGTGTCGTTTCGTGCCGAGCTGGCCCGCAATAGCTCGACCCTACGTGCGCCCACGGGTTGCCCGAAGCCCGCAACAGGGGTGAGGATGGGAATGCAGGCGGCCGTTCTGGCCTGCGGCCTCCGCGCGGTGCCCGTCGCGCCAGAGGAAGAAGGCGAGGGTAGAGGGGAGGGGCGGCCCGTCACCGGTGGCCCGTCTGCTGCGGATATGCGTGGGGAGGAGGCAGAGGAGGGGAACAACAGTCAGCCTGCTGCAAACGGCAGATCTACGCGGGGACAAGCAGGGAAGGGGAGCGGTGGCCTGCGGGTGACGTTGCTCGTCATGGAATGCCGAACGCTGGAGTGGAGTGGGGGAGAGAAAAGAGGGGCTTGCCGGCTTGGACGTGAGGAAGAATGGAACAGAGGAGGGGCGAGTTGCAGCCTAGCGGTGCAAAGGGAAGGGAAGGGGCGAGTCGGTGGGTGGCGGCCGGCAGCGGATGGGCGGAGGGAAGGTTGGGCATGCGGTGGCGCATGTGAGGCGAGAGAGAAGCCGAAGGGGTCCAGGCCATGAGGGAGCAGAGAGGGGGCAGGCGGCAAGGGGAACAAAGAGGAGGGGCGGCGAGCAGGGGGTGGAAGGGCGAGTGAGTTAGGGTTTAGGGGATTTTTGAGCTCATTATATATGATAGTGTGGACTAGCAGGCGGCAGTGGCTCGACTGTTATTTTCATGTCGGGCGGGGTGCCCTGGCGTGCTGGGGTGGCAGCCCACGCCCGGCCTGAGCTACCGTGCTGGGCCAGCCCGAACCCGCAGAAAGTTGTGTCGTGTCGGGCTCGCACCGGACTAAAAAGACGGGCTTTCGTGCGTGCTACCAGGTTGCACGCCAAATGGACATTTGTAACAAATAGATCAATATAACTAATTTATTATTTAATAAATAACTAAATTGTTCGTCATCCTACCAACAGCTAACAATATTCTGCTTTTGCAACAAATCACCAGCCTATTCACTTGGCTTATCAACCACCAGTCAGCGGTAATTTTCTCTCAGAACAAACCAGCCACCAGTAACCAACCATCACTACTTTTCTCTCAGATCAAACCAGTACTGGCCATCAGCCAAACGGCACGCTACGCATCAGTCATCAATCACGAACCAAAAGATCAGGGAGGCAAGGGCCCTGACCTGGCAGCCCTCCCCTCCACTGGTCAGAACATTGGACTAGGCCACTAGAGTATTTTCTACAACCCGTGCCATTTCTTTGAGCAAGCTAGTGTAATTATAACTAGCAAATTGGCCTGTGTTAATAGCACGACTAGATTTGATAAACCATATTTTTTAAAAAATGCTATGCTAGCATCGTATTTTCTTTATCCATCTTAATTTATTATCCATTCTCTTGAAATCACTAATACCGATGTAAATATTGGAGCTCAAAATTCAGAACTGATATTGATGCACTCGAATTTTGTTATTGGATGGTGTTTTAATTGGTGGAGGAAATCTGACCTAATAAAAAATGTTATTCGATTCGTTATTTGACGCTTTGTTGCACCCTTCATACAGTGTCAACCTCTGAGCTCTATATTGAACAGAAATTGTTGTTCACCCTCTCATCACTTAGTCCTCGTCTCAACTGACTGAGCCTCTTACTCCCCACTCTCGATGATCGAACTCTGCCTTGTTGATTATATGGCTCCTAAGTTTGGCTCGGTTGTTGACCTCACACGGAGTCCGGGTTCTCCATTTTCTCGATCACTACTAGATTTTCCCCCTAATGCAACGCACAAAATGTGTTGCAATATGCCATATTTGGTTGCAATAGACACAATTGCAACCAAATTGTTCCGTGGGCCATGGGATGCGAAAGGCCGCGTTGCATTAGGGTATTGCGTCGTTGTCCATCTAGTGGTTGCCAAAGTTTTTTTGTTGCAACGTAACGCAACGTTGCAATTAGGGTTTTTTACAACACTTGTTTTGGTTGCAAAGTGTACTATTGCGACACATACGCGGTGTTGCCAAAGGTGCAATTGCAACGTTTCGTTTCGTTGCAAGTTATAGTATTGCTACGCACCGACTTTGGTTGCTATTGGTTGAACCTCGTCTATTACCACGAAAGTAATTTGGTTGGAATATGTAGTATTGTCGATGCCACGAAATTGGTTAGTTGCTATAGGTGGTCTCCTCTATTGCCACAAAAGTTGATTTCGATGTGATAGGTAGCATTGTACGATGCCACGATATTGGTTACGTTGCTTTAGGTGGTATCCTCTATTGCCACGTAATTTGATTGGTTTTAATATGTGGTCCTCTATTATTGCTTCGACATTTGGTTGGTTGCCATAAGTTAAAGTCTTTATTACAACGTTTCTATTAGGGTTGCTACAAGTGCACTATCTATTGCCACGTAATTTGATTGGTTGTAATATGTGGTCCTCTATTATTGCTTCGACATTTGGTTGGTTGCCATAAGTTAAAGTCTTTATTACAACGTTTCTATTAGGGTTGCTACAAGTGCACTATCTATTGCCACGCTCATTTTGTGTTGCTACAAGTTGAACTTCTTATTACCACGTTCCTATTTAGGGTTGCTTCAAGTACACCATACTATTGCCACGTTCCCTTTGTGTTGCTACAAGTTGAATTTCTTATTACCACGTTCGTATTAGGGGTGCTACAAGTGCACCTTACTATTGCCACGCTACTTTTGGCAACAAAAAACACCGATGTATTCCGCCACGCTCATTTATGTAGCGGGATAATTGCATCATTAATTAACATCACAGATAAATATAACAATGCATCTATAGTTAATTAACCAACATTGAACCATCCACCGAGTTAATTACATGACTCATGAAGTACTTAAATACCGAAAAGTTTGGCACGGGACATTGTTTCAACACATAGTAGACAAATTTGCTAGGACATAAAGAACTTGGTCCGCCAATTGTTACTTGGAGATGATCCCAACACTTGATCGGCAAAGGGGGATTCAATGCAAGGAGGTGTCATCACCGTAAAGAATCAACAAAATTTTTAAGCTAGCATCAATTAATCTCTAATATTGGAATTTGTGAAACAACAACATATAGCAAACCAAAGATTGATTGTGATTCATAAAAATAGCATAATGACATCAAATAATTACCACAACCATAAACACACTTTGACAAGTGAAACATGAATTACATTCACGGCGGTAAGAGTTGTTGAAAAAAGCTTCACCTCTTGTCTTTTTGGTGCTTTGTCGTCTCCTTTGTGCAACTTGTACCGTAGTGTTGAGAAGAAATTTGTCTAACGGTGGATTGAGTTTCGGGATTGTTAACACCACCTTTAGTGCTTCGGTTTTGCGAAATACTTGTTTTCGAGCTTCTTCGGATTCCTTCTCCTATGAACCAATCATTTGGAAGGACAAGATTAGGCGTAATTTCATCGAAGAATCGATGATATGTACTAGTAAAAAGTTGCGAATTCGAGAACAACTCGAGTACACGAGAGCACATTCCCGGAGTCCGGTTGTACATTCCCGGATGTAGGAATTGATGGTTCCGCCGCCACGTTGTACGCGGATTCGGCGACAAGGTTGTTTTTCTGGGTGATTGATGCAACCGCCGCTTCGTCGGCGGATTCGGTGACATTGTTGCTTGGGCATGGTTGTACGGATATTGGCTGGTCAACCTACCAAAGGATACAAACATTCATATATAGAACCCAAGGAAAGAAACGCATTCATGCAAATAGCTTGACCGCACTGTGGAACTTGTGATTGTCCATTTGATGCTTGCGGCATTGATAGGAACTCTTGCCTAAGTCGTTGTAGTTACGCTCGCCTTCTCTTTTCACTTTCTTCAAGTTGGCGTGCATGTTCTCTCCTTTTCGCTTCCCTTTCTTCTTCCCATCCCGACATTTTTTCTTGTAGCCGCCCAAATGCGTCCATGAGCTCGACGTGTTCCTCGTGCTCGTAGCTCTTCCCTACGAATTTGTTCCTCGTGCTCCGCATTAAGCGAGTGCCTTCTAGTTGGGTTTTTTGCCGTGTACCCGTTTCCATGCAACTTGGTTGATTTGCACTTCGTGACATCTTTGTAGGCTTTTTGGAACATCTCGTTTTTTTCCTTTTGGGAAACAAAGTTGTTGTCCGCATTTGATTCCGCCTCGGCAATAACGCCGCTTGCGGTGTCCTAACATTTGCAAGGCACGGGTGGAGGAGTTAGTTGAACAAGAGATTGGTTGCATTCTATAGTTGCATAAGCCTATGTATAGTAATGTATGTACTAATTCATTGAGAACTCACATAGACATTTTTAGATTGTTCGTCCGTCCAAGACCCCCGGTTAGTGTGAGTTATCCACCAAAGTTCCATATCATCGGGCTCTTCACCGGTTTCTCGGGTCACTCGTTATGCCAAGAAAATAACAAATTAATGTTCTTCATCCTGCAAGACAGATTGGAGATGTGCTTGTCCGGTTATTACCTTCTCATAGGCGCGCCGAGAATAAGGCTTAGCGCCGACAAATGTCTTGTCATTTGTTGGCATCGAATCGCAAAATTTTGTGTGCTCCTTTCCTATACAATGAAAAGTTATGAACAAAAATCTTAAAGACTCGGACATCGCCATTTGAATGAAAAATGTAGTGATCGGAAATCGTAATTAACAATGTGGAACAAACCTTGAATTTAGCGATCTTGAAATACTTCAACGGATAGTGCCATTCAACAATATCTAATTCGTAGGCTTATGTAACATTCTCTCGGTGGTAGGCCGTTGTATGTCTTGGGCGTAGCACTGAAAGTTGAACGCCATCCTTTGTAACGCTCCCTAGCAATGGCCCATATCTTTTCCCTTGATTCAGCATTATCCTCCATGTCCCACTTTGCCTGTTATATAATCACAATAGCATTCAAATATTGTGTGAGTTTATATGTTAGTTTTTATTTGAATTGTCTTGAAAAGCAAAGTCTATTATTACCAATACATCGGTTGCTATTGCGTTTTTGACTTCTTCCCTAACATTTTTCCATGATTTCACTCCAATGATAGGAGCCCTTTTCCTTGTATACATGACCACTTCATCAACGAATGAGCGGTAGTTATCACCTACCGGTCCTCCATGTTTAGAGAATTGAATGTCTAGCTCGTCGCTTGCCCGCCTTGATTCTCTTGGCGATTACCGTCAATGCTCTTATGGGACCGCGTCCTCTTTTCTTAACTTTTTGGGAGCCTATTCCATGCGAACAACATGCATGTGATAATACCCACAAAATAAGCGTATGCACGGACGGGTAATTTCTATGGAACACATGTTACGGATCCTTGCTCGTGTTGTTTCCAACGCCGAGCATGAGATGGAGGCCGCACCTTGCGGGTGTTGGGTTCATTTCATTCTGTGTTGCAAAATGAAGGTGGGGTCCACGTACCGTTCTGCGAGAGAATTTAGTGGCATATGATGACCGATCATATTTTGTAGTATGACAAAAAATGGTAATTTGCTTGCAAATTAGGAGAGGGATATTACCGATGTCTTCAAGCGATCCGCAACATTCGGGTATTCTCTCGTATGTATCGATTGTGTCATCCCCGAAAATGTCTTTTAATTCGAAATATAATCCATAATTAATTTCATTCATGTGACCGAACATGCAAATTTCGGAGTATAAGTACACAAATATTTGGTAGAAGCATATCTTACCCAAGGCTTTCTTCTCTTGATGCAAATCAGCTAGCCAAAGTTTGTATTCATCTAAGTCACATTCTTCTACTTCTTCTTCATCATCAACATTTATGTAAGCACTTTTGGATTTCAAAGGTGTTATGGCCATGGTATGGTTTCTAGGTATTGGCTCTCTGGAGACAACAAATCTGATCACCATCTCCTCCTCGTGAATCTGTTTCATTCTTTCTACGTCGACGTCGTAGTCGATCTCAGTGAGTGTTGCTTCCGCAGTAGAGTCAGGAATTCTAGTCTTGTAGTAAACAATGTCCCTCATCCTGTACCCCGAGTTTTTGTTTCGGGTTGTTTATGGTTTGTAGGGTGATTTGTGAACCACGAGGGTGACAAGTATGTGTTGTATCTGGCTCCCCATCTATACCCTTCTCAATCATATATACGGTCCAAGAGCGATCATCTAATGATCCGCGCATTCATTTCGATGTCATATCAATAACATGTGAAGAAATTTGGTGTGCAAATCGCGTGATCAAATGCATGAAATCTAGGGTACCAGTGCGTGCACAGATGCATGAGATGTTGGATGCAGTACGAACGAGGGGAAAGATGGAACCACGATACAGCGTACCTGGCCTCGGTCGTCTCGTCCTGAGATGAAGGTAAAACATCAGGGTCTGCACCTATGTCCACGTCGACGCGTGCTTCATCGTCGCTCGAAGGTGATGATGACCCAAAGAGAGCCCCCGTCGCCCTAGGCCTGGGGGCCATGGTGGCGGTAGGTTCACCAATCGCCGCACCAGGGGTTGTGAACATTCTAGGTAGCATGGCCGACGACGGTGTGCGCTGCGCTTCAGAGGACGTAGGGGTCACCCTTGCGGCTCCCTCGACGACGGCATCCTCGTGTACGCGCGGCGAGAAGCGGCTTGGCGGCGGCGGCGCGGTAGTCGTATCGTCTACCCGGCCCCTACCGACCAAGTTGTAGATTTGTTTTGCGAGGGGATTCGGGGAGGGAAAGTAAAGACGCGCGACTTTTTACTCTTGTAACCCGGCGTGGTGGCCCCGATCATGGTTGCGCGGTAGTTTGGGCGAAAGTTAAATAATTCGGATGGGAAAAAGCGGCGCCACATTCCAAATCGCCGGCTACCCATTTTTTACGAACGTTTGGCGTATTTGAGGGATGCATTTTGGTGTGGCGGTGACGGGTGGGTCCCACAAAGTTTACTTCTTGTTTACCACAAAGTTATTGTATATTGGTTACACATTTTTTGATGTGGTCGAGTAAATTTACGAATGTCATATTTGTATAAACTTTAAGAGACTACCATAAACCCTTTATCGATTTGTACCAGAGTAAAATGCATCACACAAATATGTGTAACAAACATAAAGATCGGGTAGCAATCGGTAAGATTTATGACAACCGAGTTTTCACGAGGCTAGCTACCCGAGTCACGTTGACACCACACCAACTAAGGATCATCAAAAACATGCTCTACAAGGACACAAATTGTAAAGACACATACATAGTCGAAAGACACAACTTGAGAGACATGCTTTGTGTTTATTAGCTGGATTTCTTCAAAGATGTGACCGAAATGACGCCGAGCCTCTCTGCAAGGTCCCTCGTCACTTGCGAGATAAATTTCCCGAACATGAAGAAAGCATTAAACGAACTCGTCGGAACAAATGATAACTCAAATCTTGTGCACCGAAACAATGTTTAGCAATCGAGTCGAACTTGTAAAACACAAGAAAGAACGCAAACATGTACACCGAAATCCGGAATGTCTTTTAGGGTGCATCATGTGTGGAACTAATTTATCAAGAAATATCGGCAATCACAACTTTTATACCTTCCTTCGGATCATTAACGCTTCCTTGAGTGTGTAGAAGAACCAATCACACTCGTTTCGGATCCTACACTCCTCGGCCGAGAACCTACGCCACGAGTACCAAGCATGCCATCTCGCGTGGTCGCCACACCCGCGACCCGCACACCGCAAATCGTCGTGGCGAGGTACGGGCGCCGCACCGGCGACACGGCAATCGCATTCGCATCCGCAAGCGGGGTAGTGCCACGTCGACGCAATGATCCTGGAGCGGCGTTTTGTGCAAGTCAAATTTATCCAAGGAAGCACCGTCGCCCCCTCTTGGGGTGCCTCGACCAAGCGCGAGGAGCCGCCTGCCCTCGTCGTCGTCGGCCTCGCCGCCGTTGGGTCCGTAGAGGAAGAGGGAGAGGGCGTACATCGATTCCTTGTGACCCGCCTCCGCGCGCGCCGTAGGCCGGTCGAGGCACGGCGTGATGACGCCACGTGTGTTCCCCGTGCTTGCGCGGCGCAAGCCGCCTCCGGGAACAAGGCCTCCGGGTTGCCGACGTTGGCCAGTGTGTTGACGAGCGCCGTGCGATACTCGTGGCCGAGGTAGAATCGACGCGCGGGGGACGCGTTTCGGGGGCTAGGCGTCGTCCGACCGTGGCGGCGCCGCCCACCACGCACATTGCCTTGCATGTTGCGCGCAGGTTGCGGAGATCCACAATGGCATCCTCTGACTGCGCAGCGACGCGGGAGACGATGTCAATCGTCAGCTCCGTCGGCAGTTCCAGCAGCCTCGACGACGCCTCGTAGCGAGCCACGGAGATCTTTTCCATGGAGTGGTTGCAGTTCGTCACGCACGGTGGGTAATTGGATGTGCGACGCCGTTATCCCCGGCGAGGATGAGGGGAGATGGAAAAGAACCGCCGCCTCCGGATCATGTTGTAGATTGAATTTGGGGGGTCGCGGGGGTTCGTTGGGTTTTAAGGAAGCTCGCGCTTTCATAGGGAGGACACGGAATCACGGGGTCAATGACGGGTGTACCCGAGCACTAGTTGGCCCACAAATCGTCCGTACGGAAATTTGACCCCATTCGTGGACGGAGTTGCGGGACCCACTGTCGGTAGGATTGTTGCGCCAAACGTCGGCCTGAACCCGCGAGAGATTTCCCCATTGGACAGAGTTGTGGGCCCCACCTGTCGGCACCCAGATTGGGATGTGTTCTTGAGTTGTTCATGTTCATAATGAACTTGATCATTTGTATTGTTTAATCATAACTTCAAAGTTGTTTATATTTGTCAAATGACGTCCAAATCAGGAATTTTTTTTTCCTACATTCTTATGACAACATAATCTAGATCATGGTGTCCACTCCATATCGTGTCACAGCGTCTGAGCAATAATAATTTGAAAATAGAACATTTCATAACTAGATTCAAGATTTTCAATCAGTAGACGACGTCAATTTGAAATGAGATGAATACCAAAGTTTCATAGCTCGTCGAGATGAACAATCTTTATATTGGTTGGATTCTCATTTGAAGAAGTGGTCCTACACATTGTTAGTTAATCCTAGGTTCACTCTCATTGTTTAAGAAACTTGGTCGGAGACATGTCATTTTTGTTCTACGTGATCGTACCCCTTCTTCAAATGAGAATCCAACCAATATAAATTTTGTTCATCTCGACGAGCTATGAAACTTTGGTATTCATCTCATTTCAAATTGACGTCGTCTCATCGATTGAAAATCTTGAATCTAGTTATGAAATGTTCTATTTTCAAATTATTATTGCTCGTACGCTCGTGACACGATATGGAGTGGACACCATGATCTAGATTATGTTATCATAAGAATGTAGGAAAAAAATTTCGATTTGGACGTCATTTGACAAATATAAACAACTTTGAAGTTATGATTAAACGATACAAATGATCAAGTTCATTATGAACATGAACAACTCAAGAACACATCCCAATGCTGGTGCCGACAGTGGGGCCCACAACTCGTCCAATGGGGAAATCTCTCGCGGGTTCGGAAGCCGACGTTTGGCGCAACAATCCTACCGACAGTGGGTCCCGCAACTCCGTCCACAGATGGGGTCACCCAGAGTCAAATTTCCGTACGATCGATTTGTGGGCCAACAAGTGGGCGGGTAGACCCGTCATTGACCCTTGGTAACCGCCCCACCCCGCCGAGTTAGTGGGGTCGCGTCCCTGCAATGGGATATTCCGCCTTTTAGTCATTGATCCGTGGGCCCCACACGGCGGTGGTACAAATGCGGTTGCCCCGACGCGAGTTATATAACCGCGGGGCCTCGCCGTGTTTTCCAATCCCGCTCCTTTGCACCGCGCCGCTCTCGTCGATCTTGAGTAGCCGCTCGTCTCCCGGCCCCCTCGACTCCCTCGCGCGCATCTATGGCGGAGAGAAGCGCCCGCGAGAAGAGGCCCCCGGGGGTTCGTCGCCGTCGGTGCCGCCGCGTCTCCGTCGGTTGATTTCTCGCGGGGGTGAGTGTCTTCCTGTCTCCATAATTTCTGTGCTCGCCGAGGATCCGATGCTTGTCATCCTTCTTCGTTTCCTAGTGCGACATATGGCCGGGTCCTTCGGCCCGGCGCGGCGCCTCCGTCCGGTGGATCTTCGTCGTCGGAATCCCGGAGCTTGTCTTCTTCCTCGTCTCGGGGCGACGCCCCCGTTCGTCGGGGAGGTCGGGGGACTCGGCGAGAGGAAGCGGCGAGGGACGCGGCGTAGTCTAGACGACGCGCCGCGCAAGGTACGGGACACGGAGGGGGACCGGGATGCGATGCACACCGCCCTTCGGGCGGGCCGAGACGGAGGCACGGCCGAAGTTCGCGGCGCCAAGGCCGATATGGAGGCCCGCCGCTTTGGTGAGTTCCTATACTCCGTCGGTGCACGCCGCCCACTAGGCTCTTGTTTGACTCGTCGCCATTGTTTCTTGCCTCGCCCGAGGAGGCGGAGGCGTCTTCCGCCGCGAGCGGGGGCGGAGGAGGCTGCGCCGCCGCCCGAACGATGCGGAGGATCGCCACGATGAACTTACGCGCGCGGCGGAGGTCGTCGTCACGGTGGTCGGCCGGGGCTCCGGTGCCGCCGCCCGACCATCTTCGCGCGCTCCCAAGGCGTGTCAAGGAGGCGGTGCGTGCGGTGCGCGCCGAGGGGAGCCGCCCGCGCGCTCGCGGCGGCGGACGCGCAAGTCGACTTTCCCTTGGGCGAGCGCGGCCGGAGTGGCCGTTCCCGCCGGGAGCAGAAGACGGCACTACGCGCCGCACTTCCCCATTGCGGCCGATGCCGCCGCCGCGGGGGTTGACATCGACGGCGTGCTTCGCGACGGCGCCGCCGCCGACATTGGCGGCCCGTAACTCACCTTTCTAAGATTAATGCGTACGGCCCCTCGTGGCCGAGGAAATCGAACTTCGCATTGTTCCTTGTTTGTGCCATTGCGATTTTTGTTCACCGCCGGCGGGGGGGGCGTGGTCGGGTGTACGAAGCAAACTACTCCGCCCCCGTGCCGTCTTGTCACCCGTCACGGCGGGCGACGCGTGCGCGATGAGGAGGCTAGGAGCTTCGTTGAACAGGGCGTCCGGGGCACTCGAGTAGAGTACGTAGGACCGAACGCGTGGGAGATCGCGAGGCGCGGCGTTGCGTTTCTTCTTCCGTTCGCATCTAAATAAAATTAGCCCCAAGAATCTTTCATAAATGGAACACTAAATATAATTTATTTGTAAAACCTTTTCACGTGTCAGCGTAACTTTGTGTGACGAATCTAATGAACCTACTTAATCCAGTATTTAGCTACAGATTTTGAAAGTAGTTTTGAAAATAACTTACTTTAATACATGTAATTAATGGTGCACCTCCATGGAGTAGTAAATGTAGATGAAATCTAAAACTACATAAATAATTTGGATCTACTTTGCGATACAGAGCTTTTCGCAAACCTTTTCAGACATCAAACCCCTTAGTGTGATTTTGCATGCAAATATCCGGTGCGGCGAAGCGTTGCGGCCGGACCACGACTCCCCGGGCGCGCGTGCGTGTAGCGGTTAATTAGGATCCGCCGCCCCTTCGTGTTGCCGGTTGTCTTCAAATCTTGCCATGCCCATTACTTCGGCAACCCGACACGTCGATTTGACACCGTATATGAAGCCGAAACGACAGCATATAATATACTAGTTTAGCCTCTTCCCTACCCCCGCCCCACCCACTCGCTCCCCTTGTCGCATCGAAGGAGAAGGGGTTTTCTTGCCTCGCCGCCATTGCCGGCGACCCCCCCAAAGCTTGCAATCTCTCGCAACCGCCATCGCAAGCGACCTCGAAACAGGCGGCGATGACCCGAAGCGACGCATCGGGTGACGGCGGCGCCCCACAAATGAAGGGGGATGCCGTAGAGGCCACCGCCGCCGCCGGCCTGTACAGTAACCTAGGTGATGCGGGCGGAGCAATCCCGGCCGCGTCGTCAGCAGAGAGCGTCGCTTCGAAGCAGGTTAGTCCTGCAAGGCACAAACAGTTGCTAGCTAGTCGTGGATTTGTCCCTCGACGACGATTTGGAACTTTGCTTTCTTGGTTTGGGGCTGCGGGGGTGGCAAGCGTGTCGCCCTCAACCCGTGGGAGGCCGCCGTTGATCCAGCCGACGTTCGAGATCGGAGCGGGCGGGACGAATGGCGCCCCGCCGTCGTCCGTCCACGACTTTCGGAGGAGCGGGGACCGCCCCCAACTACCGTGCACGAGGTTGAATTCTTCAAGGAGCGGTACCCGAGCATCAAGACCATCGTCACTTGCGACGCCGGAGTAGTGGCGGAGTACATCGACGAAATCAAAGGTAGCCCACCTCCAGAACGTTTGCTCATCGGATTGGACACCGAGTGGATTCGGCTTCGCGATGGCGGGTACAAGCTCGCATTGCTTCGCAATTGTGTGTCGGTTCGAGCCGCCTTATTTACCGGGTGCACCATGCCGGCTACAAGCTTCCGATGTCCCGAGCAAGTTTCTCGGCGAGGAAGGCCACATCTTTGTGGGAGCGCATATCACCAACGATGCCGAACGCCTACGGGAGGAGCTGCGGCGTCAAGATTTCTAATTGGAAAGACCTTCAACCGATTGTTGCCGACGTTCATGAGAAGTATAGCCATACGTATCGAAATGGTTACGGTCGTCACTGGAGAAGATTGGAAATCGAGTATCGGAGCTACCTGCGTACAAGGACGGAAATGTGAACCACGAGGCTTTGGGGTTTGAGGGTGTTGCACGAATGGCGGGTGCAATACGCCGCCAAGGATGCATTTTGTCCTTTGAGATTGCTAATCGGCTTGAGATCAAGCATGGTTACCGATTTACGCCGGATGCTCATTTGTAGAATCATGTAAATAATGTACTAACCAAAAGTAGCAAGTAGAATTTCTTGGTTTTCGGAACAAGTACATGTGTACATATTAGTAGTAATTCAGTGATGGATTGAAACTAGGAGGCCTTGTTTATTTGGGCAATTTTGACAGATAACTTCCATATTACTCTAATTATTTGTTGATTTACTAAAGATTAATTTGTATCATTTGTTAGTCAATTTTTTATTTTCTATATCAACATATTAAAAGCAACAACACATTTGCAAATTATCAATGTGCCCTTTTGTTAGAAAAGGATTGCAGTCCGAGATTGGGCGGCCCATTTGTCCTTATTACTTCCGGTGTGTGCGAGCGCGCAAAGCACATCAGCATAATCTTTAGTGCCACACCGCTACCTCAAGCGGGCGCACCACAACTTAAAAGGCGAGGCGTGCTTGCCATCCCGAACTCCTCTGAACACTGCTTCCTCTCTACTAACCTCCGGGCTTGTTGGGCTTGCCGGCCCATCGGGCTCCCGCTCGCTGGGCTTCACGCTCGCCGGTAGAGCCTGTTGGTGACCTGGCCTGCCCTACAGCCCCCTATTTTTGTTTGTCATACCAATTTTTAGATTCATATTTTAAATATTAAGATTTATGCAAAAGTCTTCGGAAGTAGTAAATAATGGCAACATAGAAGTCATGACTACGGTCGAGTAAGTATCAATTGAAAAACTCATCATCTTGGGCATCTTGAACTATTGGTGCAACAATTCCATCATCAATGTATGTGTCATCCGCATCATGTTCATCATCAACATCAAATACTTCGTCGTACGGTTCGTCAACCGCCTCGGCCCGAACCCGATTAATAAGCGAGACATCGCCGGTTGTGCCTTCCTTGTCCGATCTAGACCAATTTGTCAAAACCCGGTGTTCACCGAGCAAATTAATACCTTCGATACCCACGACAAGTGAGTCCTCGAGATCTAATTCGAGCATGGCAAACAAGTTCCTTGGTTTCATTGAAATAACACTTTGCTCCGGCCGAGGTTTGTTCACCGATTCACATAAAACACCGATTCTGCTGTGTTGCCGAATATAGGGTTCATTGCTAAACTTGTGTCGAGTAGTATCGATGTCAATGACCCCATATTTATCTTTACTGTATCCTCTGCCTCTCGTTGGTACTTGTGACAAGAGGCACATCAAACCGATCACACCGGAACGAGAATAACTTCTTTTTGTCCAGGGAATTCCGGTGAGATCATTCTTTTAATCACCCCATACCAATTTGTGCCTTCTCGCCTCACCCTTGACAAGCACACCAGCGTTTTGTGTCACAAGGGTTCTCTCGATGTTAACGGTACGAAACAGCCAATTGTTGATATGACATCTATTCAATGTACGAGGTCGGGGATCCGGTCCTTGAGCAAGTGCAAACAAATGCGAACTTACTTCCCCTCTAGCATGTAAACCCGTGATCTTGCTTTCAAACCATCTTACGAGTTGAGCCTCATGTCGCTTATCAAGATTTACGGATCCATGTGCCCTCGGTTCTTCCAAATGCTCGCTGCACACAAAAGAATATTACCGTTAGTTTGATATTTAAAATTAAAAGCAATAATGATGTTCGGTAGTGCATCTTACTCGACATATGGTCTAGCTTCATCACAATTGCAAATTATGTAGTGCCTCATCTTCCGAAACTCATTTGGTGGTATTTCTTCAACCGTCCGTCCTCTCCTCTTGTAATCCATTTCGAAAAAATGCTCAAACCGGATGGTGGCTCATTAACAATAACCGTTTCATGTCGATCAACACGATTGTCTTTGGTGTCCACGTCCAAGAATCTTGAGCAGAATGTAAGGCACTCCTCGAGTATGTATCCCTCAGCAATTGAACCTTCAGGGTGAGCCTTGTTCCTCACATATCCTTTCACAGTGCGTAGGTACCGTTCCACTGGGTACATCCATCTGTAACACACTGGCCCCCCAAGTTTAGCTTCTTCAGCTAGATGAACAGGCAAATGGATCATGATATCAAAAAATGCAGGTGGGAATATCATCTCAAGTCGACAAAACGACCTCCCTAATTGAACAGCTGAGCCTGTCCAATTCTGATTCCACCAACTCCTTTGAACATAGTGCATCGAAGAAATTACTAAGCTGAATCAATCCAATGACAACAGCTTCTGGCAAAATCCTACGCACCACTAAGGGTAAAAGTTTCTGTAGAATTAGATGGTAGTCATGCGTTTTCAATCCTGACACCTTACGTGACTTTACATCAACACATCTTCTTATATTCGAGGAAACCCCATCAGGCATCTTCACTCCATATAGAAATTCACACAAACTTTCCCCGGCATCCTTATCTAACTCGTACAAGGCCGATGGCAAGGTATACTTATCATCTTTAATCACGGGGTGTTGATCGGTCGTATCCGTAGATGCTCCATGTCAAGCCGAGCATTCTCCCCGTCCTTACATTTGCCATCCAACTTAAGCGAGTGCCTGGTATGCTCTCGCATATATTTTTCTCAATGTGCATCACGTCCAAATTATGCCGATGAGCAAAGAAGACCGATAAGGGAGCTCAAAAAAAATACTCTTCTTCCTCCGGTTGTGCCATCTCGTTGTCTTCGTCACGCTTCCTTTTTTGATAACAATGTCTTTCCAAATTCTACTTGTTCAAAAGTAGAATCGCTCAGTACTTGTGCACCGGATAGTGGTTCCGGTGCCTCCCTCGGTTTCGACCTTGTTGTTGAAGCCGGCCGCATTGTTGCGCCATGGATGGTCGGGGGCCAAAAAACGTCGATGTGCCATGTAGCGGTGCTTCCGCCCATGTTTCAACCACAAATACTCGGTATGTTTGTGGCGGTATGGACATGCAAACTTCCCTTTAGTGCTCCAACCGGACAACATAGCATAGGCCGGGAAGTCATTAATTGTCCAAAGAAGTATAGCACGCAATCTAAAATTCTCCTTAGTCCCCGCATCTCTTGTTTTAACACCATTATTCCAAAGCTCCTTGAGCTCCGGTATCGAGGGCCTCAAGTATACATCAATATCCATTCCGGGAGATTTTGGACCGAGAATCAACATTGACAAAATCCGGTTAGATTGTTTCGACACATCCATGGAGGCAAATTGTAAGGAACCAGGATGACGGGCCAAATGGAATACGTAAGACTTTGCATGCCAAAGGGATTGAACCCATCGAAGCAAGACCCGGCCCTAACGTTACGACCTCCTCCTTCTGAAAACCATGTAAACTCTGAATCCACGTGCTTCCATGCCTTTGAGTCAGCAGGGTGACGCATTTTCGCATCATTCACCAATTCATTCTTGTGCCACTGCATATCCTTTGACATTTGCTTTGACATATACATTCTTTGAAGCCGAGGAATAAGAGGAAAGTAGCGTAGGATCTTAACTGGTAACCGCTTCTTAACGAAGTAGCACCCCTTTCGCACCGCAATTATTATCGGAGGTTTTATCTACAACTTTCCACCTTGACTCCTTACAAATGGGACATGTTTCAAGATTTGCGTATTTATCAAAAAATAACACACAATCATTTTGGCATGCGTGTATCTTGACATAGTCCAAGCCCGGGTCTCGAATCACCCTTTGCACTTTATCCAAGGAGTCGGGAATACAATGCGGTCGGGGAGAACCTTTCCAAAGAGCTTAAGTATGGCCTCCAATGACGCGTTACTTAAGCCATACATGCACTTTATCCGAAAAAGCTCCACAATAAAAGAGACCTTCGTTGCATTTTTGCATCCCGGATACAATTCCTTCTTTGCCTCGCTCTAATAGTTTCAAAAAGATCTCTCGCTCGCTTATCCGCCTCTTCCTCATCTCCGGTTTGTCTATGATGTATAGTGCCACCGATAATGTTTCTAATCGCAGTATTGGTGGCGACGGGGTTATCATCCAAACCATCTTCTTCATCGTCTTCTACAAATAAATGTGTTGTATCATCATGACCGTAGGTAGTGCATCATGATTATTGAGATCGGCGGTAACATCTTGATTCACGGGACCCGAGAAGAAGTATTAGTTTGGTCTTGAATGTTACCGGCATCGATGAAACAATCAGCAAACCCTCTATTGAGTAAATGAATTTGAATGCGACCCACGGTGGAATGTCTGATCATGCATTGACACAATTTACATGGACACGCAATAGATCCACCTCGCGCTGATGAGGCCGTAAATTTTTGCAAAAAAATTCGAAAATTGTCTCGCCAATCCGCTGAGTGTCGAGGCAAGCGCATCCAACTTCGATCTTCGTCTGATGCCATTAGTTAATCTGCATTGTTCATGTTTAATTTCAATCGACCTTGATGACGATATATATACCAATATGCATATATATGCGGCGAACGATTGGATATATATACGAGATCAAGACATCGGTACGTACGGCCGTGGCCGTAGCGCCGCTCGGATCTCCGCAACAAGAATCACGTGGAGATCGCCGTGGAGATCGATCCCCTAGAGGCCCTCGTGGAGATCTCCGCAACAATAACCGGGTTGTCGAAGACGGAATTTTGGAATGGTCCGGATCGGAAGAGCCCCTATCCGATCGTGGCAATACATACACGATAGACAAAATTTTAGTACAACCAAGGAATACCGGTTTCAATATTTACGAGGTTGTACGTAGTATGACCTTTCTCGGGGTTTTCAACATATGCGTAATTCATTATTTTTCTTTTTTCGATCGGCTACTATAGGGGCTAACAATAATACACAAAATTCGGGAGTTCTAGTGAAGAGTCTCCAAATTGTTGATCACAATGCTTTGTGAACATTCACATGAATAGCATAAACAATAGCATGTCGCAATTCGAAAACAGACGGATGGTTAGTCCAAATATGCATGACAGACCCAACTGATTTCAATTTGTGTCACTCATGAGTTCAAATATTTTGCAAGGGCTCATCCGGATCCAAACACATAGACATACGAAGATGCATGTATAAATGTTCAAAGTTATTACTTAGATGTTGCCACATACACATCCATTCTTAGACCATTCACCAAAGCATTCGCATAACATTCACCTAGGACCTGGTTATGTTACGTACTAAGCTAGATTACTACTACTTGCGATTGACTTTATCCCGAAGCTTGCGGATCTTCTTCGCCATCACTTCTAACTTGTCGGCAACAGTCTCCATGAATTCCTTCGGGGTCATCTCCATGTCTTCTCGCGTTCCGGCAATGTCGACGCTTAGGTTCTCAATCTGCTCCCGCAAATCATCATAGCGCTCCTTCATTGTTGAACCATTTGGCGCAAGGGCATTTGCTATGGCGGACAACAAACACAAGTTACTAACATGAAATGTGTTACAACATGTGTGGCCAATGCAAGCAAATTAGTCAAAAAAATGCACCTTTCTTTTTGATGATCCCGAAGCTTTTGATGGAGACGGTTTCTTGCTATTGTCCTGCTCGGCATCCGAGTCCGGAATGATGATCCTCACCGACTAGCGAGTGTTCACTAGCCCGAGCAAACAAAACAATTTGCTTGTTATTCGGTTTTAAACGACCTATTCAATCTCTTGACTCATAATGTATACCAATTTACCCGTGATCCCCCGACTACCCGCCGTAAAAGGCCTAACCTACTAAATGGGACGACTGCGTTCATTTGGCCGGCTTTGTTTTCGGGATTGTGATCAAATGTACACGGTGTCAAATTCACGGCAAAAAGATGGCAAGAAATCAAGCCAATTATCATTATCATTATCTAGTATGGGGTGAGATGGATGCACACAAAAACACAATTACCATTATCTAGTATGAAATTTTGATTACTATGAACTACTAACATTTTTCTAATTGCAAAAGGAGTCACACGATTCCTGGAAAATCAAAGAGGGTAGGGCAGGTGTACCTCACTTCTCTTGCGGAACGCTTGCATCCGACTAGGGCTCGCTTACCCTTACCGGATGGATCGACTTGGCGATGCGGGCGTCGACGACGACGACGAGGTGGCGGTGTCGTCCGTACCGCAGGACGACGGGGTTGGGGTGCCGCCGACCATACCGGAGGACGACGAGGTAGGTGGTGTGGAACACTTGAACCGCCCGCGTGCATCGCGCTTCTCGCGTGGTGGAGTAGTGGCACCTCCGTACGCCGCCGCCGCCGCCCGAAAACCCTCGGTGCGGCCCCGCCGTCCGCCGCCGCCGCTCTCCGGGATCCCCTCGATGCGGCCCCGCCGCCGTGGCGGCCGCTCGGGGCCGTGTTACGGCGCCGCGGCCCGCCGTCCGCGCCCGCCACCGGTCCGGGAAGGCTCGATGCGGCCACTCCGGCCGCCGTCGCCGCTTGCCGCAGGGGAAACCGCGATGCGGGGGCATCTCGATGTGGACGCGACGGTCCGAGCCGACGAGGGGGGATGGTTGGGAGCAACAAGTGTATTGGGGGTGGGGGAGCCGTAAGTTATAGACGATTTGGGCGGCATATCCTTGTTTTTATTACTCTCATCGGCCCATTTGACATTTTCACATCCTAGTCTCCGTACCTTTAGTGCCACCCCGTAAACCGAGAAGGGGGGTATCCCGGCTTAAAAGGAGAGGCGTGCTCGCGCTTTCGAACTTCGTATTACCATCATCAACTAATGCTTGCTACTTGCGCTCTGGGGCTTAATGGGCTGGCCGGTCCACTCGGGCTCCCGCTCGCTGGGCTTTCCGCTCGCCGGTTGAGCCTATTGTGGTCTGGCTTAGCCCACATCCCCATAGAACACAACTTTTTTCCTCTCTTTTTTCATGGTACATATAGTCTATACCATATTGTTAAAATTCAGATTTTTCATAATATAATTTATTTATTAAATCGCATTTTAAATTTCGCTACAACCCCATAGCGACATTTTTTTCATCTAAACAAATTTTGTGGCAATACGTACACAATATTCCTCCTTGAGGCTAGAAACGGAGCAAGTAGCCTTCCTTGTATTGCAACAACGCAAAGAGATATTTGCAACCCAAATAAGACGTTGCGTAAGGCCGTTCAAACGCAACCAACCCTAGTATGGTAGCCATAGCAAGTTTATATTGCAACACTCGAATTTCTAGTGCAACGCGAAGTAGGGTAGCAATATTTCCCACCAAATGCAACACAATTTCGAATAATGGGTGCATTAGCGCCAACTTGTTGCAACATCGCAAAGATATATTTGCAACCAAAATTCTACGTTGCGACATACTTGTTCAAACGCAACCATCCCTAGTATGGTGGCTATAGCAACTTTCTCGTTGCAACGTAAGAAATGCTAATGCAACACAAAATTGGGGTGGCATTAGTTCCCACCAAATGCAACGGAAATCCTAAAAAAGGGCGCATTAGCGTCAACATGTTGCAACCGAACAAATAGATAATGCAACTCAAATTTTGTGTTGCAATAGACACACAAATTGCAACCAAATCACCGTTTCGGTGCAATAGTACCCCCCTATTGCAACCGAAATAGTGGTGTTGCCTAAGGGATTTGTTGCAATAGGGGGAAAACCTTGTAGTGGATGCACAATTCCAACTCCTCCAGCGAGCTCGTCGTACCTCGTGGCACCGTTGGTTGTCGACGTAGGTAACCTTGAAGCTTGATCTGGGGTGGGCTCAAGCAACGGTAGCGTAGGTTCTCCTCTCTTTCCATATGGGTGCACCCCCTTCTTCATCTCATCCAATGGTATATTCTTCCTCTCATCTGAAAGTTTCTCTTCCTTATGATCAACGACGGTCGATGCTCCTCTCTTTTTCTTCTTCCTACTCATCGATGGCCCCTCCTTCGTTGATGGTGCATGGCGGTCGGTTCTCTCTCTTCTAACTTGCAATCCCCATAAATACATAGGATGTTTCTTATATATATACACATTATATCATGTTTCCTACAATAAATATTTATTGCTTGAAATGCTATGTACTTATTCATTGTTAAATATACCATGTCTTCTAAAATGTAACCATTATGTTTGACACTACTTTATAACTTCCAAGATAACTACTGATCATCAATAGTAGGTAACGTTATTCATTGTGGGCATAAGTGTGTTTATCATCGTGTTCATTGTGTTGTTTGGTTCTTCACGCATCACATACCAACCTAATTTCAACAGTTTTCAAAAGATCAGAAGATATACAACAGACCAACTTGATCTCATCACTTTCATTCTTATTTGGAAGTTTACTGTCGGGGTTCTCTACCGCCGGCAGTAAATTTATATCGATCGTGCATCGGGCTCGGATGGTTAGTGCAGGAGACAACGGGATTTGTACTGGTTTGGGCCTCCGAGGAGTAATACCCTACGTCCAGTGCGGTGCTGCCGTGTTCTCGAGCTAGGTGTGCTCGTAGTAGAGGTTACAAGTTGGTCGAGAGAGAGTGTTGAGCCCAAGTCCCGGGAGATGGTGTTCGATCCTATGAAGGTCTAACCCTTGTAACTGTTGCCCTCCTCTCCCTTTTACAGTCACAAGGGGAAGGGCACAAGGGGAAGTAAAAAGGGTTACAATGTTTGGTAGCTGGCATGTCCCCTTGTACGTCGTTGTCCATTGAGGTGCATTGAAGCCAAGTTGTGATGCCTTGTCGGGTGAGTCGCCGCGTGGCCGGGCTTGACTGTTCATTCCGGGACGCTTGGCCTCCTCCCGAGTAGTTTTGGCTTGTCTCAGTCTGCCCGAGTACTTGCCTAGCTTGCCACGCCCGAGCCTAAGTCTAGACTTGTGCGTGTCGTAGAGGGTGCTTGAGTGCCTTGGGCTGAGCTTGCGTGTGGCAGAGCAGGAGATGATGGCGATGTGATGGCCGTGTAGCTGGTCAGGCCATCATTAAGGCTCTTGGCGGGGCGGGTCGCCTGCATGGCCGCTAGCTGTCGCACCTGTATGACGTGAAGATTCGTTCCTCTGCACGCGTCCGTGGCACTGCTCGTGTCATGCGGCTGGACCCACACACCAGTCGGGACTGGACTTGTTGTGCGAGGCGGAGACTTGTCGTGGGGGTTCCTCTAGTGGGAAACTGGTCGGAGTTGCAGCCAACTGGCCAAAGACTGGACGTCTTGCTAGTGTGGGTTTTGACCAGGGTTCCTTCTCCTCCTTGTCCTAAATCTTTGCCTTGACATTGTCAATCTTGGCCTTCACGTTGTCAATCCTGTTGGGTCATCTCGTTGCCTTAGGGGAGATAATCTCGCCGTCAAAGGGGGTCCTAATCCGGGCCCTCGTCATTTACTATGCTTATAATATGTGTAGTCAAAGAATTGTTCCTCTTTATTTATTATAGAGGATCTCATGTCACTAACAGGTGGCCTATTCGCAAGCAAACCCATGTTCTAGGGACACAAAGTCCCCGTATTTGCGAGCATGCTTATCCTAAATGATGACATCATACTGATAATTCAATTATCTCCCTCATGTCTATTGTGCAAGATAGATATTTGCATTAGGTAACTTAAATTTTTTCCGCACATCGTGATAACTTCTCAGATGTCACAATACTTGTTCATATTACAATGCTCATGTTTTTTCTTGTTGTCTTCCCTCTTTTGTCAACCTTACACCTTCTTATTTTTCCAAGCATTTTGCCAATTTGTTGTAGTCATTTATAGCCACCTGCTTTGTCCACTATTGTTGTCTACTATCTTAGTTCTTCTCCCACCAAAGCGGTCATATCATTGGTTGCTATCTAGGAAGCCATTATCTCGCTTTTGGTCTCCAAACCCCATGTGGTTGATGCCAAACCATACTTAACATATTCTTTGTCAAATTACTGCTATACAAACCTACATGAATTACTCATCAAATCTATCTTATTTTATCATCTCCTGTGGCATCCAATTTTTTGTCTCCATAAAATCCAACGGTGTATATTCTCCTCTTTTTTATTAAACACTAACTACTATTTTTCTTATTTTAGTTCCGAATTTATGTATTTATTAATTGTATTTGTATTGAATACATACTCTTTGAATTTACTTATTTTAATTCCGAATTTATGTATTCTTTGGATTAATCTAGACCTTCGTATCTTAATAAAATCCAACAGTGTATATTCTTCTCTTTATTTATTAAACATTAACTACTATTTTCATAATTTTAATTTCGAATTTTATGTATTTATTAATTGTATTTGTATTGAATGTGTACTCTTTGGATTTCCTTATTTTAATTCCGAATTTATGTATTTTTTGGATTAATATAGACCGTGAGATCTTTATAAAATCCAATGATGTATATTCTTCTTTTTTTAATTAAACATTAACTACTATTTATTATTAATTGTATTTGTATTGAATACAGACTCTTTGGATTTTCTTATTTTAATTCCGAATTTATGTATTTTTGGATTAGTCTAGACCTTCACATCTTCATAAAATCCAACGGTGTATATTCTTCTCTTTTTTGGATTAACGTGAGAATTTTTAGACTCTTGGCGAACGTGGTGGTTTCTTTTAACACTCCAGCATAAAGATAATAATAATAATAGATAGATATGCTGTAAATAATAATATTTTTCTATATTTTCTCGTGGGAAAAAAAACGCGGAATCGAAGGTAGACGTGAACTGCGTCGTTGCGTTGTCCAGCGGAACCGAAACTTGTCAACCGCGTGCCTTTACCGACGCACCACGCCATCCCCACCCGCCCGGCGCCCAGCCCCCTCCAAATCCCGAATCCCACCGGCCACCGCACCACCCCCGCCGTCTCCGCCCCCAGATCCCGTCTCCCACCAACCCGATGGTCGCCTCGCCGTCGCCGCGCGCGGCGGCGCTCCCGAGGCCCCTGGCCGTCCTTCTCCTCGTCCTCGGCTCCGCGATGCTGGTGCCCCCCGCAGCGGCCGAGATCCGGGAGACCCTGATCCGGTCCGACCCGAGGAGCATCATCCCGCTGGACGAGTTCGGCTTCTCCCACTCAGGGGTGCTGGAGCTCAACGTCTCCGGCATCACCTTCGACCCGCCGGCCTCCGCCGAGCTCGACCTCTCCCAGCTCGGCTTCTTCCTCTCCACGCTCGACGCCTGGGTCCACGTCCTCCGCCAGCTTCAGGACCTCGACGTCACCTGCGCGCTCCAGTCTGACCTCGTCAAGCTCGCCTTCTCCTTCGAGCGCCTACGCCCGCCCTCCAACCCCGCCGGGATCGAGGTTGCCCGCTCCTCCTCCTTCTCCACCACCTTCCGCGTCAACGAGCCCGGCCAGTACACGCTCGTCTTCGCCAACTGCCTCGGCGGGGGACTCAAGGTCGGCATGGACGTACGCTCCGCCATGTACAACGTCGACCAGGCCACCGGGGAGCGCCAGTACCTCTCCGCGGGGGCCTCCTCGCTCCCCTCCATCTACTTCCTCTTCTGCCTCGCCTACGCCGGCCTCGCCGCCGCCTGGGTCGCCATCCTGCTGCGCAAGCGCGCCGCGGTCTTCCGGATCCACTACTTCATGCTCGCCGTCCTCGTCCTCAAGGCGCTCAACCTCCTCGCCGAGGCCGAGGACAAGTCCTGCATCGAGCGCACCGGCACCGCCCACGGATGGGACGTGCTCTTCTACATCTTCAGCTTCCTCAAGGGGATCTCGCTCTTCACGCTCATTGTGCTCATCGGCACCGGCTGGTCCTTCCTCAAGCCCTACCTCGCCGACAAGGAGAAGAAGGTGCTCATGGTCGTCATCCCCCTGCAAGTCGTGGCCAACATTGCGCAGGTCGTCATTGACGAATCTGGACCCTATGCTCGGGACTGGGTCACCTGGAAGCAAATTTTCTTGCTGGTCGATGTCGTCTGCTGCTGCGCCGTGCTCTTCCCCATTGTCTGGTCCATTAAGAACCTCCGGGAGGCCGCTCGTTCAGATGGGAAGGCCGCCGTGAACCTCATGAAGCTGACCCTCTTCCGCCAGTACTATGTGGTCGTCATTTGCTACATTTACTTCACTCGTGTCGTGGTGTACGCACTACAGACCATCACCTCATACCGGTATCTATGGACCAGCGTGGTGGCTGGCGAGCTTGCCACGCTTGCCTTTTACGTGTTCACTGGGTACAAGTTCCGGCCTGAGGTGCATAACCCATACTTTGCGATCGATGATGAGGAAGAGGAGGCTGCAGCTGAGGCACTGAAGCTGGATGATGAATTCGAGCTATAAGGGTTTAGCAATTGGCATCCTCCTTCATGCCAGCGGTGATATTGGTGTTGTATTGGCCACCACAGGAAAAATGCCATAGAATGGTATCTAGTTCATATCCTTTTGTTTTCTCTTTCTTGTTGGTTACATTTTGTCTTACTGTAATCGGGTATTGACAACCCTCAGTGTGTGTTAAGCAATGCAGCTTGCCTTTGCTTTAATTTTACTCATAATCATTGAGATGAGTTGTTTTCATTCTAGATGTTCACTTTCTTTACATAGTATAAACGAAATTGACCATATGATACTGATTCCTGAATGTACTTATGAGTTCGGACCTGTTCAAGATTACTTGTATACTTTCAATTTGCTCTTATGCTATAGGATTCCCTTTTTTTAGAGGCAGAAGACATGTTAACTTGAGTATTAAAAGTTCGATGTTTCCTCTGTTCGCTGGGAAAACATAATGTTGTTTTGCCACCAAAACACCACGGGGAGTTGCAGATGCTACTTGGTCATGTAATTTGCATCAGGACCTGTTTGGAATAAGGGGATTTCTCTACAGAGTTTCAGGATTCCAAAGATTTGGATCCAAATTCCCCTTTCCAAGCAGTCCCTTTATCATTATATGCCTTTTGTGCCCCCTTATTGTCTCAATCACATATGCTTTTATGGAAGATGAAGGTTCCACATTAGGTGCACTCTTTTAAGTGTTTAGAATCACAATGGTTTGTAATTTAAGCAGAATATGCTACTATGCTCTACTCCTATCCGAATTGGCCCTTTGCAGTTTATGGAATTCGACATTTCCATGATCACCTAGGAAACTCAGACTGCTTGAGGGCACATCATAGTTCTGAAATTTAACTTGGGATAGGATATTCGGATCTTTCATTTTTTTAGATACAAGTTTTGGTTTAATTCCTTTATCCCCTGTCTCCCTGCTTTCTCTTTCGCCTGCCCTTGTCAAAACACTTATGGTAATTTTGAATTTGGTTGATACTAGACTATTATGTTTTCTATTGTTCCTTGCTTTTCTTACGGGCTACCGTTATCATTGAAGTTGATCCGGGCTTTGTATAAAGTACCTTGTATGTTACATCTGATGGACATTTTATTGTTCAAATCAAAACCTTAGTCCTTCTGTTCTTGACCTCGCCGCCGAGCAGTTCTTCCACCTTTTTGTAGCCTGGTATGCAGTAGCAGTGAAATTTTTTGGCTCTGAGGTGATCTGATGCCTCTTTTATATGCTATCATTTCACAGGGTGCCTCTGTTACAATATGTCTGAGATTATAAGTCACTATTCTCACTTTGTAGTTAGAGTCTGTTCAAGTTTTGAATATTAGAAGAAAGTGCCCAAATTGCATTAACATTTGAACTGCTTTACTGGATTTGTTTTCAAAATTGTATTAGAATTGTTGCATCTCTATGATAAAGAAATGAGGTGTTTTACTTGGCAATGGTACATTTTTATTGGAAGGCTGTTCTGTCTTGTTTCAGTTTGGTAATCTCTGTGGGACATAATTATCCAAGGTAGCCTCTTTTATCATCAAGATGCAGTGCAATTTTGTCAGCTGACTGCTCGATAATTCATGTAATGAGGACTAGAACCTTTGAACTTCTTCTTGATTTGGTCTTTTTTATGATATGATTTAATTTATGGCATCAGATGTTGGTACGTTACCGTACTGCAAAACTCATGATTGGTTTGGGCTCAGTTTTTAATCTGCACATAATTTGTTGACTTTATTATGTAGCTGAAGATCAATTTCGAGATTTCCCTCTTATGTATTAATTTCATGACATCTTATTATGGAAACGGAACTTTGGTGGTTACTGTTATATTTGTGTGTTTTTCATTCCCCATTGGCAACAATGAATAGTGTTTTACTAGGGGCAGATGGGCAGTCAGTTCAATCTTTCTCTGCACAGATTCAATGGGCCTAGACTTGACATTGGTAGGCCTGGCCCATTCTTGGTCTTGGCAGCTTAATGTTAGATCTAATATTAAACTTGTCCTGAGGCCTCAAGTCTGATTAGTTAATATTCCAGTTCAGCATTGTTGGTTGATTTGAACAAGATCAGTTGTAGCCCCCCGTTTTTTTTAATCTGTTCCGTTTTGTATTTCTAAGACTTGCTGGGTATGATGATAAGACCAAAAGACACGTGCCTGTGCATGTGAATGGTAAAATACGTATTTGTTTGGGTCTTATTGCTAGCTGTATTGCTTTGGATCTACTAAAAGAAGACATAGAAGCAAGAGAAGTCAAGAGTCATCAAGGTCAACTTAATAATTGCTCAGTTCTTATTCACATGAATTGGAAGGTTATTGTTTCAATTTAAAATGACCTAATAAGATATCATAGTTATCCCTCGAGTTTAGGGAGGGACTGCGATTATGTTCTGAAAGGGTGCTGATTTGAATCTCAGGCAATTACTGTGGAGCTGCAACGATGAATGTAGGCCTATGTGCTTGTAGTAAAGTTTGATGGCATGGTGAATTCATTGGGCAAGTATTTAACATCATGGTAATAAACTATATACACCGGTTTCTAACAGGGGAAAGTAAGAGTGTCTCTATCATGCATGTTGGCACGAAACCTTACTGAATCTTGTCTTGAATTTAATAAAAGTTCGTTATGGTCTGTAAACAGGTAATAACGGTGGAGACACTGAGGTTTGATCACTAACAAGGTGGAGCAACTTTCCAAGTGGATGGAGCTATATGCTATGCATGCTAAAAGGACAGCCTCTGTCATAGTTTGCCTAGTAAATGATTTCCTTTCGGTGTGTTGATATCAAATCTCCAGGGATGTCGATCACTCACACCTCCATCTGGTTAGTGCCTTGAGTTTATTTGGTGTTGAAAATTTGCATGCTTTTCCTATCATGGAGAACCATGCTGCGCTAAAATAAACTAGAGTTTAGTGGCAATCTAGCCCCTACCTGTTGGCTTAGTCATATTTGTTACATGGACAAATGTTAACCCTTGTCTGGGTTGCTTCTGGCTCTTTACCCTTTTTCTGTTGTGCTGCTGCTTGGGGAGGGAGGATTGCATGCATATTCGTCCATGAATGGCTCTGGTTGACAAGTCACCATCTGATTACCAGATGGTGCTGGCTTGAGCTGCACTTATTGCTCAGGCATGCCTGCCTGTTTCCCCATCCTATGCATAGTGCATATGCACTGAGAGTGGGAGTTGGTCTGAGCCCTGGGCTGCAAGTTGGACGATCTCGAGAGCCTGCACGTAGGCTTCTGCTGATGGAAGACGGCACTTTGCCTGCTCTCTGGGTCTCATGCTCGGTAGTGATCAGCGACTACACATGCCAAAGGCGAACTGGAGAAGCCATGCAGTGGAAGCTGTCCGCTTCATGGGAAGAAAGGAAAAGGCGACGCTTCATGTTATGTCCCTGTAGCTACGTTCTCGTAAAGCGAGCTACAGTGCCCGAGAATCTGATATCTGAATCCCCGGCTGCTGTCAGCTGCAACACCTACAGAGTTGGATTAACATGCAAGTGTCTGAGTCACTCAACCATTCAGAAAAAAAAAGCAGCTGGTTTTGTTTTCAAGGTGGCATGTGGAAACATCGGTGCAGATCAGCCTCCCTGTGTGGTGTGCAAACTTTGGCTTTGCTGCTCTGCCAAGCCAGATGGTTGTAGTCTTTGGTAGAGAGCTCCTGGACTTCAGCATGTATTGTAGTCAACAAAATGAATAAATGATGGAGCTTAAGCGTTTTAATCGCAGATTTTGCAGTACAACTGATGTGTCATGGACTACAATACTACGTACTGGCAACAGCAGCTTGCATGTGTGCAGACGATAATACCAGGTTTCCCCCCTGAAGCTTCAGGTTCAGGCATTGCCTAGATCTGGGGCGACCACACTGAGGAATGGCGGATGGACACCGTTGCCATGGGCCATGATCGTGCAGCATGCATGGAGTATTCGGTATGGTGGCCGCCGTTTGGTGAGATGGGGTTGGAAATGGAAAGGAAAGGCTCTTGGATGTGGTTAGGCAGGATCGAGGAACTATGGTTGGGTCTGGTAATCTTTGCTTCTTTGTATTTAGGCCAATGTATTGAGCGAGCAGAGGCAATTTCTTGATTTCCATCATCTGAAAACCAAAATGCTTACGATGAAATTCATCTAATCATGTGGACCTTTTTCAGGAACTCTTGCAGTGTGAGCGTTTAGGTGCTGGGTTGAAGCAGAGCAGAGCAAAGCAGAGCGTTTAGGAACACTTTGGACACGAATGAGAGCCGAAAAGGTTTGAAGCATGTCAGCGAATCAACTGAAGCTTGAATCATCAATCATGCCAGGAATATAATGCTCGCAAATGCTCGCGTCCACGACCTACCCTACCTACAGAGGTCGTACAAAACAAGCTGGTGAGACGCATATGCATGGGCTCAAGAGAAAAGGATAGGGAAAAAAAGGAAACGAGACGCCCGAGCTCCCGGGCAACTGCCATGGCGGCAACGGCAGCGGCGTCGACGCATGCAGCGAGCGAGCGCCGGGTGCTCGCCGCCGTGATGATTACATGTCGAGAATCCGAGCCCCCTTTTCCACCCCGGTGCGCCATGCACGAGTTGGACGGTTAGCGACTTAGCGCGCATGATCGGCCGTGTAGGCCACACACACCCACGTATTACGCCCCGCGCGTGAGTGATGCCATCCTGATGCCAAAACTTTGTCATAACTCGGAAAGATTATCGTGCCAATTTAACTAATCAAACTCCATCGCTTTGGGTGTTTTGTTAATTTATTGCTGCTGCTCGTCATGTGTGTGCTTTTGTGGCTGTACTTTTTGGCTGGAGAAAAAGTAGCAGACGAATTTAAATTGGCAGTCAAAATGGTGAAGTACAAGGTTGGAATTTCGAAATGCATCATGGTAATCATGGAACTGTTTTGGAGGGGACAGTACTGGATCTACTGTGTTGAGAACCAATTGTTCATTGCTGAAAGTACTATTGATCTGGATATATATGCTGCTGCTGCTACTCAAATGATCTGAACTGCCCCCACACAGGGCGAGCAGTGAGCTAATTTTAAAGGGAAATCGGTTCAATTATGAGATGGAGCTCGCGCACGGACGGAAAACCGTCACAGTTCCTGGGTTCTTTTCAGCTACCTAATTTACTAAAGTTTACGACTGGTTGATCATATCTGATATCTGATGGAGTAGATGAGATCTTCATGTCCATGTAAAAGCAATTCCCCACGGCTTTGGAGGGACAGGGTGAATCAAATCAAGGGTGTCCCAGACCCATGCATGGTAATGCACATGATGCTCCTGAAGACTGGATGTCGTAGTAGTACTGGAGTGAGTGTGAGTGAGTGAGTGAGCCCAGTAGATCTTTCTGAAAACGAACAAAATAAAAGCAAATCCACCCCTGCTTGCTTCTTCCTTTTTTAGCTTTACATTGTATTAGTAAGCTAATTAATCACTAGGGCAAAGTACACGATCATGCATGTTTCAAAAGCGATGGAGTAGTGAGCCTACAATAAAGAAAGGTCGCATGCAGAGAGAAAAGCTAGAGGAGAGAGCTCTATACACCATTCTTCCATCCTTCATGCATGGAGGTAGCTAGCGCAGTTAATTGGGAACGAAGCAAGGGTCCACAGCCTATATACTCTCACAATTTCAAATTACTTATCGTTACATAACAAAATGAATGTATCTAAAAACCAAAATGACGAATACTTTGAATCGGAGGGAGTAATTAACACGACACACACCAGTTAATGACGAATACTTTGAATCGGAGGGAGTAATTAACACAACACACACCAGTTAACCACGTACACGTCCCTTTTCCAATCCATCACTACTAGCAGTAGTGTTAGCTCGTGCAAAGTCAGAATCAGCTCTGGATCGACATCCCCCCACTACGTGCTCTCTCCGGCCGGCTATCCAGAAGCTCGATCACTCTAACTAGCGAACCAAAAGAAACCGCAAAACAAGAACAAGCACAGAGAGATGGATGGAAATTGCTTTCGGCTCGGAAAAAAGAGGACAACATCTGCAGCAGCGACGTCGTACGTTGTTGTCGCTGCCGACTTGTGGCGTACGCGTTCGGACACGTATACACGGGAGAGAGATATTGGTCGTCGTCGTCGTCTGTCGAATTGCAATATCCGCATCGTGCCATCGTCCGTCACTGCCACCGGCTGACCCACGATCCTCACTAACGTTGGTGTCAGATTATTCCCTACGTTAATTCCGAACCCCACCGAGAAATTCCTCGGCGCAACAAAGGACACATGGCCCGACACGGCCGCCAGATGTTGCCACGCACCTCGCCGCCCTCCCCTTTTCCGTGCTCTTTTGCTCTGTCACGATGGCTATACCACCCTGCACGATCACCTGATCTCTCACTGACACTGGTAGCTTCGTTCATCACTGACCGGGGCGAAAAAGAGGAGGTTTACTACTGTGCCCGGGTGCCTCGCTGGAGTAACGGAATTCGCGTGGCGCGCCCGTCGGAAAGGCGGGGGTTGACACGGAAATGCCACTCACAATCCACGATACGAAACCATGCAATGCAAGCTAAGGTTTGTAGCCCCCACCGTGCCCCCACAATGCATGCGTAGTAGCTACGAGCACTAGCGCATGTCAGCCACCATTCGTTCCCTGATTCCGTCGAGTTCATCACCTGGCCGTCGCCGCCGCGGCCGTCGTTGCTACGTCGAGCTCGGGCGGCGATCGTCCGCACGATCTACACTACAAACCCCCGGCAATGATTACACGCCCGGAAAGGCAGGGGATTAGCGCGCTAATTACCCGTATAATTACGCTCTAGAAGAAGCCGTCCTCCACTAATCCAACCCTCTCTCTCTCTCCCTCTATACTCTCACGGCGAAGAAAAGGGGCCATGGTTCATGTGTGACAATTCAGTTTTAACGGTGCGCGCACTGAGCTCTGCCACTGCGATTTTACAAGCGTCGGATCACCACCACGACGGCCCGGCCGGCGGCGTCTAGAGCACGAAGGTCGAAGGCCATCATGGATCGGTCGGTCTCCACGACTTCCACGGCGCGACGTGCGCTCGCCGTGGCCGCCGCCGCTGTGGGGGATTTCGTCGTCGGTCGATCTCGTCGGGGTCACGTGAGAACCGGTTGGTTCGCCGTCGTCACCGCGCACGATCGCCGGCCGGCGACGGGTGGCATGCGCTGGCTCTCGCTCGCTCGTCGGAAATATTCTTCGGGGCCGGGGCGGGACAGACAGACATCCCGTGACGGCGAAAAAGGCCCTGTTTGGTCGCTAGCACCAGTGCGGAAATGCAGAATCTGCAGGGCCCAGCAGGGCTTGCAATTGCAGGCGTCGATCGACGACGTGCCATCCTGGGCGTCGAGCTCTCGCCTCGCCTCGCGTCTCGCCGGGGTCCGGCGCTCACTTTCGGATGCCGCGTTCGCGTCTGGGATCCAGCTAGCTTTGGGTGGTAACCCCCGGGCGGCCATGCATGGGGCCTACCGTCGGTAACCGGAGATCCCCATCACCCAACTGTACGTTTATCTCGCTCTCTGCTGCAATCGTCTCTGGCCAATTTGCACACGGTTAGTTCACACCAAATCCTTTCCATTTTTTTTTTCGTTTCGTGCGCTCTCTTTTCCTCTTTTCGACATGACGGGACGCACGCACGGATTTCTGCTATAGCAACTTGTTACTCGATCGATCGACGTGGCAGCGGTTCGTCGGGAGGAGTCGTGCAACCTAGTAGATTTTTTAAGGAACATGTCGTGTGGTAGGATCCGGCAAAATTCCTAGGTTCAGATGGGTGATGACTGATGCATGATGCAAAAGCTCTTTCGTTTTCATACTTATTCGAGTGAAACCTAGTGTGCAGGTACCTAGCTAGAACCTGATATCACTTCCAGAGAATTTTTGGCGTGCGCCTCGTCCTCGTACTCCTTGACTCTCTTGGTTCTTCCGTAAACTCTTTGAGGTCTTATAAGGTGCACAATAATAGTATACTACCATGTGGTAGCATAGTAGTATAATCGTTTTTTTACTATGAATAAAATGTAATTAGGATCGGTAAATTATTTGCAAATGGCGATATAGGAGTAGAAGGGAACAATGATAAGGTTATATATAAAAGATTTGATATATTAGAACAACGTCATTTCGTATACTTTCAATCATACCCTTATACTGCCTATGCACGCATCGCATACTACTGTCAGCCATACACATCAAGTACCTATAAAAAGGAAAAATGCAAACTCATACCATAAATCTCAGTAATCCTAATAGGATTTACACCGTGTAATCCTACTAGGACTCGTACCTTGTAACCGACTAGGCACTCACCCCTGGATTGTATAAAAGAGGGTTGGGTACCTATGAGGACATAAGACAATCCAACACTTCAACACCCAAGCACAGGGCGCCACATATGATACTCCAAACAGGACGTAGGGTTCGCTACTTTGGCAGCTCGAACCTATATGATTATGTGTCCCGTGTCCTTGCCTTTACCTTCGGGTTCTAGGTCTGATGACCCCCCCACCGCAGAATCTACTACGTTGGGTACCCATTTGGTAGATTTGCCAGGTTAAACCACCGACAAACGTCGCTTCAAATTTCAGCCGTATTGCCGGGGACAGCCATGGGTCCCCTAAATAACCAGGGGAAACCCATTTTCTTTCGCAAATAATAAAAACACAAACGAGCTCACAAACCGCAAATCGCATTCCACGCAACCACGGCCTGGTGACAGGAGCCCACGAACCTGGCACCCCTGGTCGGCCCATTAAGCGGTCGGCCCCGGGACCCCTCGGGCGAAACTCCGCCTCGCTCGAGGGGCGCAGCGCCGTACCACCGACACTCCGCCTCGCTCGAGGGCCGGGCGCCCCCTCGGGCGAGACTCCGCCTCGCTCGAGGGCCGGACGCCGCCTCGGGCGAGACTCCTCCTCGCTCGAGGGCCGGGGCGCACCCTCGGACGAGACTCCGCCCCGCTCGAGGCTCGCGTGGGTCCACCGCCACAGACCCGTGACGCCGCGCCCACTCCTCCAACCGGAGCATTAAATGCTCTGTCACGCCGCGGGCGCTCGGGTCAAAGGCGAATCCCCGCCATGTCGGCCCTGTGACGCCGCATGGGAATCATTTCCCGACGCTATTTCGCCAACCCTCCTGGTGAGGCCATCCCCGCCACTGTACGACGTTGTGCGGTAAGGCCAATGTCAACTCCTTGACATTGCGCCACCCACTCCTGTACGGCCGGTGCGCCGCACCCTCGAAAGGGGGCGGAGGAACCCTCGAAAAGGGTACGGACGTCTGTCCCGCGCCCACGCAGGACAGTGCCGTGACATCAGACCAGCGGAGCGCGTCTCCCCTGTCACCTCCGGTGTTGTGCGGCCATCCCCGCCGTTGTGCCACCATCCTGGGCACTGCAGCGCCATCCGCGACGCTGTGGGAACCCGGATTGACAAGACGACGCCACGCCCGCTACTGTGCACCCTACGGCCTCCCGTCAGCCGCACCCTCGAGTCAGCATACGAACGGCGACCAAACGGGAAGTCCCCACACGGCCACCCTCGAAGCCGCTCCTGGGCAGGAACATGACTCACCACGACGCCCAGCGGGAACAAGATTCGCCAGGACCGCCATCAACTCCACGGCGCTGCACACCATACTGCCACACGTAATTAGAACAGTGCGGCACGATTGTAAACTGCCTCCCCTTGGCCTATAAAAGGAGGGGGCGGCCCCCTGGCCGCGGGGGGACGACGGACAACACACACTTACATGCTTTCCGCCTTAGCCACGATATTGGCACTTCGCCTCAATCAAGCCTCAGGGGCCTGGAGGCCTAGCCTCCTCTCCCTCCTTGCTTGTAGCTCCCCTCTGCAAGCACCACGGTGCAGCGCAATACAGTGCCTCGAGCACACCCCTGCTGGACGTACGGCCCCCGCTGGAACTAGGATAAACCTCGTGTCACTTAGTTGCTTAGCACCGGCCATCGAGAGGTAGATCTTAACGCTAGTACTAGTTAGTGTCGGGACTACTTCCCGCACCGACACGTATAATCTCAAACTATCAGATCCTTCCATATAAGTTTTTTTATTTCATACAAATCATTTTCAACCAACCATCCACGGATCTAACGGTTGGGTTTGGGGGCTCGAGCGCCCCCCGCCCCGCCCCCGCCCCCCTCATCGGTACCACGAAATCTCACGAAGCTCCCTTTGCAAATTTAAAGAAGAAAAAGGACAAGGAGAGGCTAGAGGAAGAAGAAGGAAAGAAAATATTGTAAAGGCCCTAGTTATTAATCCAAGAAGAATTTTTTTGACCATCTAACTATTACCTTTGTTTGAGTGTGAAACCGAAAAACTTTTTTTTGACCATCCAACTATTATATTTGAGTTTGAAACCGTTCACAATTGATTTAGCTGTACTTGTCCATCAACCCGTGCAGATACTATTTTCTATGATTTGGGAAGACAATCAATACTATTTTTCTATAATTTGGTAGTGAGACCAATATATTAATGAACACCAGCTAAAGAGTCAAGATCCTATAAAGATAGATTTATATGATTTAAATATTGGAGAGAGATTAAGAGCAAGAGATTAGTTGTGTCACACACGACCAAGAGGGTTGGATAATTAAATAATTTTTTGTGTTATTTGAGACAAAGATATTTATTATGTATGATGTGACCGGTGTATCGTTCAGATTTAATTTTTTATAGTGGCATATGTAAGTAATTTAGACATAAATATAGGGGTTATTTTTAATTCTTCGTAATGACATAGGTGGATAATTTTAGAAACAAAGTTGATGTAAAATTTTAGGGTTTCTCTCTTTTTAGAGTGTCCACCTAGGATTATTTCTAGGTAACTTCATGTGGAGGCTTCCGTGTTTTCTCTATTTTTAGAGTTAGGATTCCTAGGTGGCTTTACGTGAAGGTTTCAAAACAAATCTTTAATTAGTAATAATAAGATAAGATAAGATAAGATAAATTTGTTTTTTTAGTAATTTGCGCAGTGGAGCTCTTCCTCTTTACGTACTGCTACATAGCCTACGTGCGTGCCGACTACAGGTAGACGATCAGTGAGTGAGTCGACGGATGTAACCGCTAAGTAAAATACTGCGAGGAAGCGTAACTTTCCGGCCCGCGTCGTCAACCGGTCGAATCCACCGGCCGGCCGGTAGCCGAGACGATCACGCGTCGAATCATCGAATCCTCACCAGCTTTCTGCTGGGAGAAAAAAAAGAAGAGCCCGTCAAATCCTCCACAGGTAGATTAATTAGTATACTAGTATAGTACTACTACTACGACCTCCATCTGTATGTGCCGCCTAGCTAGCTTTTCTTGATCCATCAGCATCTATCCGTCGATAACTACAGAACTACTTGGTGGTGAAAAAAACCCACACGCACAACCACTAGTCACGTACTGTCAATCAGCAGCACGTCCAGTTAATTTTGTAAAAGTAAAAGTTATAAGGCTGAATGGAAAAGAGTAAATCATATTTGTTTACATGCGCCCATCACCATTGCTTGGCTGGCTCCACGTCGCTTTCAGGGGTTTCAGATCGCCGGGACTGAATGTTTTTTTTGTTTATTGCTCCTGTCATCAGTAGTGATTGGTGAAATCCGGCAGTCAAGACTCAGGAGGCGTTGGATCGAGATTCATTCACATCAGGGACCGATCGATGGTGATCGATCGATCGCGTCCGTCCATCGGTGGCACCGCGCCCCCCAGTGTGGCCCTCTTCTGCATCGTGAGGGCCACATCGGCGGCCATCGCCAGGTCGACACTACTGCTAGCTCGCGTGTTTAATCCCATGGTTAAGTGGCTAGCTCATAGTCATATATAGTACGGTGTCCTAGTCCTAGCTAGCTGCCCGGCTAGCTACCGACCCTAGCAGTTACTGCTTGGGCCGGCTTAGGGTTGGATGCAGTTCTACCCCGCGGATACCGACAGCGGGGTAAGGGTCAGCGAGAAACTTCACCTGCAGCTGCGGATACGAGCAGCAAATTTCGCCCCCGGACAGCTAATGGGTAACAAATTTCACTCATGGATATGCCCGTACCCGGTTGACATATAAGACCCATCAAAATATGGCCGAAGCATGTCCACCAATAGAAACCCTAGAGATGAGCTAATCCTCTCCTATGTTAGCCGCCCGACGCCCCCTCTCTCGTATCTCTCTCCGGCCCTGATCTCCACCGCCACAACGTCGAGGGGACCCCGCTCGCTGCGCCTCTAGGCGTCCGCCACCTCGGCGCGGCCCCCCTGCTCCTCCGGTCGTCGCGTTTGGCCTGTCGCCCTCCCCGGCGCTCCTCCTCCCTACGCCTCCGGCCACCGCACCTTGCCGCCGGCCTCCCAACACCGCGCAAACGACCATCACGGCACTGTGGCTGCCCGCGCGGCCAGAGTTGGCTAGCCCCGCGTGTTGCCTCTTCTGCACCACTATCGGGGATGGTTGACGTCAAGCCACTGTAGCCGCGATCGATACGTTGGCGTGCACTGCCGCGGCCATGGCCGGCCAGCACACCGCCGCCCACCTCTCCACTGCGGACTCTTGCGGGTGACGGGTTGCCCGATACCCGCGCATATCCACTAGGCAGGGCCGCATGGGCAGGATTTTTTGCCCGCAGGCAGGCTAACAGGCGGGCAAAGGCTGAGGACGCGGGAATAACGCTAAACACCATACTGGCACCTGCCGGACCCACTGCCATCCCTATACCTGCAGGCCCCCGTGAAGAATACAAGCTCAGTCACCCATGCACAGGGCATTACACTGTGCTGTGAGGACTGTTGCTTAGTTTCTCCGATCCGGATGGAACAATTAAGTTGGTGCGATCGTAGCGGTCAGAAAAAGAGAAATCGTTCTCGATATAGCTCCGACGACGACCAATAATGGTGAAACCTACGGTCAGATCGACTGAATGTTTTGTTCGTGACGGCTCGATCGACGGTGCAGTCAGATCAGACAAGCGGCGGCGAGCTAACCCCGATCGAGAGGCCCGCCGCGCGCGAAATCGACCCGTCTCCAAACACGTCGCGGGCGCGATCGCTCGATTCGATGGACGGAGCTTCTCGCGGAAGCCGCCGGCCGCCCGACGAGCTCGTCAGCTGTTAGCAACACAAACACAACAACCTCGTCGGATCCACGGTGCTGCGGCCATGCCGACGCGCGACGCGGCCCGGGCCAGCTGGACGGGGTTGCGGGCGGCGACGACTTGCGAGCTGAGCGCGCGCGCAACTGTTTGATCCGCGCGATCTCCGCAGAAAGCTACGGCCCGGGAGAGATATGGCGCGTGAAAGGCGAAAGCGACGGCCGGGGAGGGAGGGAGCTAGAGATCGTCGTCGTCGGAGGAGGCCGGTGAGCGTGGGCGTGCACGGGCGCCGGACGGCGACGCGCGCTCGCTCGCTCGCTGGCGGGCGGGCCCGGCCGGTCGGGTGGTGCCGGAAGCGGGGATCCATCCATCGGTCGTTGCCGTCGCTTGTCAGCATGTAGGTGATGCGCAGACGTACATGCATGGGCACTCCGCAAGGCCGGCCACATCGAGGTCGGTATCCTCCGCGATCCGATCCTCCCAGAGACAACGGGAACAACCTACTAGCTAGGTTTCACGACTGGAAACACGGAGCACTACCACCACGCACACACGCACGCCCGGCCGCTCGCGCTTACAATTTTCACCCTCTGGCTGGTTCTTCCTAGCTCCACTTTGACCTTCTCATCATCATGAACAACAATCCGAATTAGAGAGAACGAAATATTCCAACCTAACCAAAGGCAAAGCTGCAAGTTTATTTTGTTGGTGTCATTCGGGCATACATGTTGAAATCTTACATATTTGAAAGAGATAGTTTTCTATTACCTTCGTGGAATTATAGTAAAATTAGCAAAAGTTATTGGGGCCAATTGACGCATTTTACCAACGTAACCGATGGTTATAAGGAGCTTTATGTTAATAAATAATTAGTGGTGATTATTAGCCTAATTATGTAATTAACATATTCATTAGTGTGCAATTAGGGAAAAAGGCACTCGCACGCCGCATGGGTATGTCTCTCCCGCATGCGTGCCTATTCCATCCCGAAAGGGTGCCTGTGTGCCCCTTCCCTGTACATAAATAGTGAGGTCCATCCCCACCCCACTCCATCAAAAAATTACAATTATTGTTCAACACGTTATCACGCACGCTGCTCTCCCGAGCAACTCACGCACGCCACACAGAGGCTCGAAGGCCTCACCGCCGGCGAGAACGCCGGCATCCCTCCAGGGTGAGAAAAAAATGGATCCCCCATTTCGCCTAGTAGAAACTGCCTATGCTACCTATCTAGTCATGCCCATCAAAACAAACCGAGGTCGCTGCTTCTTCTGCACTGGAGGTGCACGCCATGGCCGCCACCGTGGTCGACGTGGAGGTCGAGGCCGCCGCTTCCGTGGCCGCCGTAGACCAAGGTCCCCTCCACCGCTCCTCGACGCCTCCATACACCGCTGGACCCGTCTCCCGCAGTCCATCTCCGGCAGCACAGCGTCTACCGACGCCGACGCCCCCAGAAGAGCAGCCTCGCCTTCGTCTCGTCGTCCGCATCCGCCGCCCTGGAGCACAAGAAAAAGGAGTTGGGGTCATCCCCAACCTAAACGTACCTAGACCGACGACGGCAACGACGGACATCAACGCCGGTTTCGGCCCTCAGGCCGGCCCGGCGACCGTTCGCTCCTTCACGGCCGCCACCACGTCACCCGGCCTCGCCGGATCCTCAACGGCCGCACATCCAAGCTTCATGGCCGGGACCATGGCGGCCCGCAGCGGTGCTCCACCATTCTCCTCGGCGCCGGTGACCCAAGAGGCGGCCGCGCCGCACGAAACCTCTTCGGCCGCGTAGGGGCCGTCGACCGCCGCCCGGGGATCCAACGCGACACACGGAGACCGACCGCGCCGGGGCTCCCCACCGTCGACCTCTCGAAGGCCGACCATCGGCCGGCGGCGCACGCCGGCGCATACGGGGGCCACGGACGCGGATAGAAGAGGGGAAGAGAAGAAGCGGCGGAGCACCACCGGGGACCTCCGCGGTCCACCGCCGGCCGGCCGCCCGGCCACCGCCGCGCCGGCGCCGGCGCCGGCGGCGCCAACAGGCGCATCTGCATCGGCACAAGAGGGGCGGCTGCGGGTTAGGGGAAACCCTAACTGCACCCTCTTCATTTATTCGGTGGCGCCTGGGCCGACTGGGCCAACCAGGCCACGACAGGCCGTTACAGGCCGATCGGTCCACAGGCTGTAGACAGCGGCCCACAGGCCGCACTGCCCCCTCCGTTTCCAGAAGTCCATCGGACCCCCTTGAACTTTTGAAAAGTTCAGAAAATCCCCGTGAAATTTAATTTAGCCCTTAGGCTTTTATCTTTTATATATTCAGACTTATTAGTGCTGTATATTTATGTTTTAGACCTTGAATTGTTTTGTAATTTTTATGTTGTGACGAACAATATTATTTGTACCATCCGGTATATGTACCTATGTAAGTTAAATGTTACAATTACCGTAGTAACTATTCATGTTTATGATCGGCATATCATTTCTAGGTGTTAGAACAATCCTTATGCAATTGATTTTATTTGCACGGTTTAAAAATCAATTCTCTACATCAAGTAGAATATTAAACAAAATTAAAATTAAGGTTTATAAATATAATTTGGAATAACACAAGGTGATGTGACCTAGGCGCTGGCTGCTATAAGTTCTTCCTAAGAGCTTATTTGCCCTAAGATCCGCGCTTTTAGGCAGCTTTTGCTCATCATTGTGAGGTCTACATCTTTATGATGATTATCTTCAAAGTGTATATCGAAAATTTCATATAAATGACTATCAAGTCAAATTTATTTCTACAGAAATTAAAAATAATATACCTTAATTTTGTAAGAATCATCTTATATATATATTTTTGCCTACTTTTACAACACAAATTTACATTAGTAAATTAATCCTATACATGGTTCTTTCATGTAGGAAAATGGCTAAATTAATAAATAAAGACTTCACTGAACTTGCTGCCGATGGTAGTAATTACCTAACATGGGCTATGGATGTCAAGATTGTGCTAACAGCCAAAGGTTACAACCTAACCCACAAAATCCTATCCCAGAGGCACAAAAGTTTGCAACCTTGCATTTTCTCCGGCACCATCTCCACCATGACCTCAAAGCAGAATACATGATGGAAGATGATCCTAAGAAACTTTGGGACTCTCTCAAAGAACGCTATAATCAACAACAAGGCGTCATTCTCGCCCGAAGCAAGACGAGAGTGGTCACTACTCCGTCTCATGAATTTCAAATCGATTGCGTAATACAATTCGCTCGTCCACAAGATTTGTACCAAGCTTCAATTTTGCAATCAACCTTTGGATGATGCAGAAATGATAGAAAAGACTCTATCTACATTCCTCCCTACAATTAGGATATTGCAACAGCAATACCGTCACCACAAGTATACTAAATATTCTGACTTAATATATGATTTACTCCAAGCAGAAAAGCATGATGAACTCTTAATAAAGAATCATCAAATGCGCCCTGTGGGTGCAGCACCTCTGCCGGAAGTACATTTCAATGCTCAGAATAATAAAAAGTTTAGTGGCAAGAAGAGGAATTTCAAGGGGAAATGGAAGAGGCAGAATTTTAAGAAAGGCAAGGGTTCTAGCAACAACAAGGACACTTTCAAGAAAAATATTGCTCATGACAACTCTCAAGCTTGCCAGAGGTGTGATTGTCACAATCACACAACTAGAAAGTGCCACACTGCTAAGCATTTGGTTGATCTCTACCAAAAGCATGCTGGAAAGCAAGTTCATGGGGGACAAGTTTGAAGCGCACTTCACTACTCACACTCCGGGTGCCGGTTGCTCCAAGGATGTTCCCGCGGAACACGACAAGGAGAAGGATCCAATGCAGTTGGACGAATTCTTGGGCACAGACGATGTGATGATCGATAACATCGACGATAGCGACAACATGCTTGTGGATGGACCATCCAATGACGTGTTCGGAGACATGTCTTAGTTTTATGCTCCCCGACAAGAACTTCGTTCTATAATTTCAAAGAACTTTGTTCTATAGCCATATTTATGTAACCATTGTGTTGTAAATAATTGTTGTCACACAATATTGTAAGACATATGCTACTTATGATATTACTGAATAAAGTATGTATTGTATAATCTATGAGTTCAAAACTTATAATTTATTTTACTCATTCTAGATTATCCTACGGGAACAATCCAAATGGAGCACTACTAGAAATGTTGCAATCTCGTGACGATTTGCTCGTGACGCCGCTCACTTTTGTCATAGAATGGTATGTCATCGTGACGAAATCTCCATTTTCGTCATAGGTGCCAACTGACGAAGATTTGGCTCGGAAATTTATGACGAAAATAAAAATAGCGTCACAGAATAGTAAAAGGAGATCGTCATAAAACGTGTTTTGGGTATACCTTAGTGGAATGACGAAAGTTGATCGTCACAGAATTAGTTTTGTTATGGTCAACATATATTGGCATTGTTTGACACACTTAATGATGAAACAAATTCGTCACAAATCGGTGGTGGATTTGACGGCGTGGTTAGTTGTCGAAATGGGCACTTCCTTCCCCGGTATTTTGGTACCGGGCCATAACTAATGGGCCGCTTTAGTCTCTGTTTGTTTGGAACTGGGCAACAAGTATTAGGCAAAAAAAATGCTCCTGCGGGGCTTCGATCCCTGAACCAAGGGGTATGCAAGTTAGAGCTTTACCACTACACTGCGTGAGCTTTTGTGTAGGTGTTAAGTATAGTTGTTATTTGAACCTTTAATACGTGTTGTAATAAGTCGTGGGCCTTCTACTAGATCGATTCTGTTGTTCTGGACCTAACGTGCTGAGGCCGATCATGCAAAGTATCCAGGAGTACGTGACGAGGCCTATCGAAGCTTTGGTGCTCGTGACGACGTAGATAGGTTTTGCACACGTTGTGGGCGGCGGCGCCCGCAGTGATCGAGGTCGAGGGCGTTGCGTGGCATCGAAGATGCTTGCCGCGGCGTCATAGGAGGCGAGCGGCGCTTGCGGTCGAGGAGGCGTCGACTGCGGCCGAGAAGAGCGAGCGCCTCCAAGGTTTTTAGAAGTATTTGTTTAAAGTATTTGGTCAGATATGCATATGAGTTTAATTTGAAGGTTTTGTTCATATATGGATAAATGGTTTGGATTTTGTAGAGCCTATTAGCATCTGATTATCAATTAATTGTTCAAGAAAACAAAAAAAATTTATTGTTTTCAGCTTAATATATCTCAGTTTTGGTGTTTTGAATTTTTTTTGTGTTTGTCAAAACAGATGGATAGAAGCTGGATATTTGGGAAACAATTCACACCTGCATATTTGAAAGGAGTTGAAGAGTTTATGGAATTTGTTAGAGCAAGATACGCACAAGACATCGAGATACGTTGTCCTTGCCGCAATTGTCTGAATCAAAGGGTGCGACCCCAACATGATGTTGAAAACCACATACACATTTTTGGAATGTCGACTACATATACCGGGTGGATTCATCATGGGGAGCCTGCAGATAGTGCCGAAGTTCGGAATATAGAGCAACGGGATGTGGAAGGTGATCATGACTATGGGATACATGTGGTTGTGGACGATGATGGTCATCTTGATGAGGATCTTGGAGTACCGGAGATGATTGGAGATCCGTATGCTCGCGTAGGGCCGATGGAGAACGACCAAGGTTTGCAAGAGTACTTGAGGATGCGAAGAAGGCACTTAGCCGGGATCTAGGCATTCCAAATTCTCTTTTATGGTGAGGATGTTGTATATCAAGTCTCGTTATCGAATCAGCAATGCAGATTTTCAACGATGATGAACTTGATCTCATCGAGATACCCTAAGAGTGAGTTGCAAAATTCTTATGATGAGGCGAAGAAATACCTTTGTGAGTTGGGCCTTGAATACGAAAACATACATGTGTGCAAGAATAATTGTGTGTTGTTTTGGGATTCAAAAACAACCAAGTATGCGAAGTTGAATGTGTGCCCGTATGCAAGGAGTCTAGATGGAAAGATGAAAGCTGGGACGAAGCAGTTCCACATAAGGTACCGAGGCACTTTCCACCGTTGCCAAGGTTGAAGAGAATATATGCTTCAAAGCGTACTTCCGAGGAAACTCGATGGCACATGAAAGTTAGGACACCAATGGAGAATGTAATGAGCCATCCAGTCGATGGGGAAGCATGGAAGTACTTTGACAAGAAGGAAAAATCATTTGCATCCGTGAAAGTGCATCTATGCCCCTATGTGGATTTTGGTGAATTGAATGACAAGGCGATTAAAGGACTAATGCTTTTGTCTAAGATCGTGAGCGAGGTTTTCATTATATATTCATGAGCTACTTTTGAAGTATTTTAAATATGGATGTATTTTATGGCTCACATCTACAAAGATAAGTATATGGTGCAAGACTTCATGAGTTTATTGAAAGAGAACAAGATGATGGGTATACATTTTATGGTTCTAAAAATGGAAGCTTGCATATCCGTTGTTAATCAAGATCAAGCATTTGAAGCGGGATTTTCAAATGAAGGTTAATTGCGTGTGAAGCAAAGTGGAACTCAAAGTGGATTGGGATAAGTGATGAAGAGATCAACCGAGATGTCTAGGGTGAGGGACTAAGCAATCTTTGGGGCCGTAGCTAAGCCGCCATAAGTGTTTTGCTAGGGTGAAGGTCTAGCATCCGTGGGCTCTTCAAGTATCATATTCAAACCTTAACCGAGAGAAGCTTTGCTAGTCATCAACTCGTTGAAGATTGGCAACATGGAGTGGCCATGGATCCAAGTGTGCATTCTTATGCTATATGGAAGGATCCTAAGTCACTAGCTCAAGTATGGACGTGCTCAAGTCAAAGGCTATGTTGAAAGCCCTCAAGTGGTTGTTGATCAAGTATGGCAAAAATTGAAGTTGTTCAAGCTCAAGAGGTCATCGAAGATCTTCTACTCTTTTCTTGAGTATAGGTATGCCGTACTATCAAGAGGGATGCAACTTAGCAAGTTGACAAAGTCAAAGTGCTCTTTAGTTGACCTAAGTGAGATCTGGCCTTTGAGTGAGCTAACAAATCCTCCTAACCTAACCTGGGTCATTTCATCTTGGTGGTGAAGTGCTAGTTTCTTTAAAAGAGGTTTTGGGGGCAACTCGGGCCGACCGGCTCGACGGCCGAGGCACCGGTCCGACCGTGCCGCTAGCCCAACGGCTAGTTTTTCGTACACCGGTCCGACGGTGTAGGGCACCGTCCGACCAGGGTGCCTCCCGGGACTAACGGCTAGTTTTCTCCTTTGAGGGGTATAAATACCCCAAGCCCTCTTCAAGTGAGGGTTGCCGCTTCTAGTGTTGTTGCCGAGATCCCAAGCCATTTCTAACTAGCTCTAAGCCTTAATGGCTCTCCCCAACCATCTCTTTGTGAGATTTGTGGATTCAAGCCATCATCTTTGTGTTGGGTTGAGAAAGTGAGCCTAGGAGTGACTTTGCGAGCTAATAAGAGCAAAGTTCCATAGCTTGAGCACTTTGGTTTCGAGTCTACAAACTTTGGTGCATTTGTTACTCTTGGAGGTTTGCCTCCTAGACGGCTAGGTGTCGCCGGCTAGCTCCCAAGGTTGTGGTGAGCGGCGGGAAGTTTGTAAGGGCTGCGATCTTGCCTCTTCGTGAAAAAGATCACCTTAGTGGAAAGGAGGAAAGTGGTTGAAAGAGACCGGCTTGTTGTGGGAATCGTCCCTTACAAGCTCCTCAACGGAGACGTAGCCATTCCTCAGTGGGTGGTGAACTTCGGGAAACAAATCCTTGCTTCTTTGTGTGGTTTGACTCTCTAAGTTGTTTTTCTAGCATATTTCATTTGCTTCCGCTTCGATCTACTTGGGTGTGTTACTTGTGTGTGCAGGGCTCATTACTCTGCTTGTGATCATCTACAAAAGCCACACCCCGAGTTTGGTTCGTGCTAGAAGCCAAGAGGTGCTTGAAGTTGTTTTTGCGGAGGTTCTTCGTGCTACACCGGTCCGACCGGTGTCATTTGTGAAGACCGAGTGCTTGACCGGTCGACCGGCCACCACCACCGTCCGACCAGGTGGAGCACTTGTCGGCTCAAGTGCTTTGGGGGAAAAAGTTTAATTTGGTCGTCTCGCCTATTCACCCCCCCCCCTCTAGGCGACATCAAGGTCCTTTCAATTGGTATCGAGCTTGGTGCTCCGATTCGAGCTTAACCGCTTGGAGTTCTTCGATGTCGACAACTTTTGAGGTACCGTTTGAGCCTCTAGCTCTAGATGGCTCAAACTATTCTTCTTGGTGCTCTAATGTTCTCATCGCACTTAAGGTTTTGGGCCCTACCGCCGAGAGCATTATGGTTGCGAGTATCCTTCCAAAGGATGAGACATGTGTCTCACCAATGGACGTGGAGAAGAAGCAACTCAATGCCGTTATTACTAACCTTTTGTGTAGCTGTGTATGTAGAGAACTAAAGTACATTATCTTGAAGAGCAAAAAGATTTCCGAAGATGCTCATCTCATTTGGAAATTACTACTTGAGTTAGTAAACACCAAATGGGATGAACTCGAGAGTGATGATGAAGATGAGTCAGTGGAGATGTGCCCTACCTCTACAACATCCACTGAGCATCAAGCATCAAACCTCAAGCAAGAAGAAGAGCAAAGAAGTGAAGACGCTGTCCCCTGCGGGGACCGGTCGGGCCGGTGACACCCACCGGTCGACCGGTGCGCAGAGGCACACCAACTTGCTTGATGGCCAAGAAGGAGAAGAGAAGCAAGAAGAAGAGACAAGCCAAAGGGTCTAAGGACCAAAAGATTGAAGCTTCAAGCTCTTCATCAAGAGAAATTGAGCTTCTCAAATCCGAACTTGCATCCTTGGTTTGTAAGTATGAAACATTGGCTAACAAATATGATCATGACATCAAATCCTTTGCTTGCAGAGCTAAATTAGAAGAAGATGCCAATGATGATCTAGAAGCCAACCTAGCGAAGCTCACTAGCGAGCATATGGTCCTACAAGCAAATCACAATGAACTTGAACTTTCCTTTGAGAAGCTTGTTGACTCTTATGCAACACTAGAGATAGCCCATGAGGTTGTGCTTTCATCGGTAAAATCTATACAACCTCCATCCCACACATGCACATGCTCACAATTTCAAGTTAATTTATCTTGCGCTAATGTTTGTTTGCCTCAAGCAAGCCAATCTAGCATTGAGCATGTACTTGTAGAATCTTGTGATGACCTCATTGCTGAAGAAAATGATAAACTAAAGCAAGAGGTCGAAAAGCTCCAAAAGGACTTGTATGTGTTGAAGGAGAAGAGCAAAGTGCAACCTTCTCAAGATAACCGTGAAAGCATGGTGAAGAAGCTTGGGAAGGGATCAACCGCCACTAGTTCAACCCCTCAACAAAATACAAGGTCCCACAAGCACAAGATTCAAGAAAAGAGCAAGATTGGGCAAATCAAACCCCATTATCGCCCGATCAAGCACAAGGCACAAGAACCACTCTCCAAGAAGCCTAGGAGCTCCACCAAGTGGAGGGTGTGCTACAAGTGCGAGAGAGAAGGGACACCTTGCCGACTCGTGCCCAAAAGAAACAACGGGCGGTGGCTCGACCGTGGCCGGTCGACCGGTGCGTGCCACCGGTCGGACCGTCTTGCCGGCGGTGGCAGCCCCACTTCAAGAAAACAAGGCAAGGAAGCCACCTTCTCCAAGAACAAGTCTCGAAGCAAGTGTAGAAAAGAAATTGCAAGGAATGGGGTGACCAACAAGAACAAAAGTCGCATTTGCTACGAATGCCGTCAAAAGGGTCACATGGGCAAGGATTGCCCAAATGGTAACGTTCCTAAATCAAACCTTGTCCATTGTGATTTCCATAAGCTTAGGAACGATAGGAATAGAATTTGTGCTACGAGGGAGATTAGTTCACCTCATTGTAGCACGAGAGCTATTTGGGTTCCTAAGCACCTTGTGACTAACCCAATAGAACCCAACAAGTGTTGGGTACCAAGAAATGCTTACTGAGCTTGCAGGTTGAAAGAGATGCATTGAGCACATGGTTGGAGGACTTAGAAATCTTGATGAATTCAATTAACCATGTGAAGAGCAAACTCATATATTTCGTGAAATCAATGTCATCTCGGTAACTAATGCGCTAAATTGAGTCTAGGTCACTTTTGGTCCTTGGTGAACACTCATGTGAAGCTCTTCTTGTATGAGCAAAGCATGAGGTGGTGACTTTGACTATTTTTATGGAGTTTTACCTTCTCATGCCATTCGATGCCTTTAATGGCTCTCTAGTAGAGCAATGCCTTATCCTTGGTTGCAGGACTGAAATTAGTGATACATTCACTCACTCAAGGAAAAGGGAAGGAAAAATCACCAAAGTGGGTCGGGTGGTGGTCACCGGTCCGATCGATGGATCGGCACCGGTCGACCGGTGCCAACGCAACCAAGGCAACTTGGGCGGGTGACCGGCACGACGGTGCCGGGTGACCCGTGACGCCTCTCGTAAGCCGCGGGGTGACCGGCATGAGTGCCGGGTGACCGGGGTTGTCCAAACCCTCAAGAAGAAGGGTGATTTGGCGTCAAAGGTTATGAGAAGCTAAACACATGTCAATTATCAAATCATTCGTGTGTTATGACCAAAGTTTTGGAATGAGCCTCAACATGTTCTTGATTGAGCAAAGTGCCTTGGTCGAGAAATTCAAATTCTCTAGCACTACTTAAGGGGGAGCTCATTACAAAACTTGAGTCACTTGTGAGACTAACAATTTCTTCTAAGTGATCTTGTAGTCTCATTCGTTTGTGCATCTCAAAGGAAGCTCTTGATAAGCGTAACTTCCAAAAGAACAAGTAAGAGCTAACATTGTTTGAAAGTTAATATATGCACAAATGAAATGGTCTTAAGGAAAAGGTATGTTTTCACGAAACTCATTGAAATACCGTAATGCATCTAGGCCATAACAACATGCTAGTGTGCCATCCTTAGCATGTAATTACTTCAAATGGACCTCTTGAGCTCCTCTCTAGATATTTGGTTGATATCTTTACTTCTACTCGTCTTTGTGTCTCGAGGATGAAGATATGAGCCAAATATGCTTGTTAGGGCATTCATTTGAAGTGGATGCATGCACTTTGTGATATAGAATAGTTTTTTTTTTCGAAAAATCAACTAGCATGAATAGGAAGTGTGCTTTCTTTGGAAAATATTTGGTTCTTGGTCTTAGTGACCCAATCAACTTAGTTGTGACTATAGTTCTCCTTGTTTGATTGATGGCTAGTCACAATTAAGAAGATTTTCTCAAGTCCCTTAAATCCATTCTTATTTATCTCTCTCAATCTTGGAAGAATCAAGAATTCGCAAATTAGATTGGTAAATCCTCATTCTTCTAAGAACCGATGGTTTTTGGATCAATATCATCTTAACATCTCATATCCAAAACATCCCTAAAGGTTGAAATGAAAATTTCGTGTTGTGGCTCATTTTTTGTTTCTCAAGGCCGCACCGTCCGTCGGGGCAAGCCACCGGCCCGACCGGTGGTGACCTTGAAGTCACATAATCGTGGTTATGCAACCTAAGTGGATGGAAATTGTCCTATAACTTTTTTGGAGAAGTTTCAAGGAGCAAAATCTCAAAAAAGGAGGAAAAGAGTCGGTACTACGGTGGGCGCGTCGGTTCTACCGATAAGGACTCTCTCCGTTGAATTTTATCGAGATCTTCGGTTCTACCGAGGGGGGGGGGGGCGGAAAAACCGATATGGCCTCTCCGGCTTGACAGCCAGCGGTCACCGGCTCGACCGGTGGCCGTCACCGGCTCGACCGGTGACGCCGGCGGCTCGCCCCGTGGGGCCACAAGAAAAGGAATCCTTTTACCCCCCCTTCCTCTCTCTCTCCTCTATCATTCACCATCCCACCTCTCGCCTCAAACCGTGAACACTTCTCCTCCATCTCCTCTCTTTCACCTCTCTCACAATCCATGGTGATTTGAAGATCCAACCAAGGAAAAGCCTCAAGATTGGAAGCAAAAGGATCTCCCAAGGCCCCTCTTCACTTTCCCCTTCAAGTTTCTCGGTTTCAACTCGAGTTCATCTCTCCAAAGGTATTCAAACCTTTCTTTTGCCCGATCTCCTCACTAGGTGCAAAGTTTTGAATTCCCTTTGGTAGAACATCTTCGAGATCTCCTAGAAGACATTCCTATAGATCCATAGCATTTTGTTGGACACATTGTGAGAAATCACGAATTGGGGTCGGACGGCCTTCACCGGTCCGACCGTGGCGTCACCGGTCCGACCGGTGGCGCATGTCCACCCCCAAGTTGTGTTTTCTTCTTGTTTTTCAACACATATCTGTTCTAGGGTGTCTTTTGTTCATCTAGACCAAATCCTAGATTAACAAATGCTCGTATTGAATGTGGGAGCAATTGGCTCTCGTTCGGGTGGCACCGGGCTCGACGGTGCCCCTCACCGGTCCGACGGTGTGGCCCGGCACGTACCCAATTGTTCCGAACTTTCAAGATTCAATTCCAATTCAATTCAATCTTTTTCCGGAGTCTTATACACCCTTGTCATCCTTTGTGTGACTCGGGACGGCAGCCTATGGTGCGGGAAAAGGAAGGGGCTAAGAAAAGAAGAGAGGAAGTCCTTACTCGCCGAGGAGCTATCCCCGGTGATTTTGGGGAAGGGGGCAGCACTGTCAACATCAGCGGCAAGAGATTGAGACACCGCTCGGCCTCAAACAAGTACTGAGGATCCCGACTTAGGAGGTGACACCGGAACGAGCAGCGATGACAATGTTGAAGATGAGACTTATCCGGGTCAGTTTGAGTTGAGGAGGCACCAGGAGGTTGGGTCGACGGCCGATGGTGCCGAGGATGAGGATGAGGACGAGGAGGATGAGGAAGAGGATGTGGATGCCATGGAAGAGGACGATGACGATCAGGGTAGGTTGAGGATCATGCCACCTACTTACATTTACCCCGATCGGCCGGTGAAGTACCACGGGCCGGCATGACCAAGGCCCCGAAGAAGCTAAGGGACAAGAACCCCTATGAGGAGGGCAAGACCGCGTCGATCCTAGATTTTGGGATAAATTTCAGCAAGATTACTATGCCACAGTGATTATAAAGAAGCCCAAGATCACACACAAGGCACAATATGTGGATTGGGGGCACATGGCAAGGAAAGGAGACCCTATTTTTGATGAAGTAATCAGCAATTGTGAGAGGCAAAGGGTCAAGACACTTATGGGGTTCCGACAAGATTGGAACAAAGAGATCATCGCCCAGTTCTTTGCTACAGTGCACTTTGGTCACATTGAGGCCGACAGGGCTATGATTTGGATGACTAACGGCCAAAAGTACTCCATTACATTCCACAGATTCTTGAGATGCTTTGGGATCATGGCAGGAGATGGGGAGTTGAGGAAGCTCCATGATGAGGGGGAGCTAGAGAAGGATGCTTTGCACGTGATGTACCCTCGCGGTGAGCATGCCAACTTTGGGAAGGTGAAGAACCTCTATACCTACTTCGCCTGTCCTAAATAGGCTACTTAGGGTATCTATCACACCTAGAGATGGAAACCCCTCGTAAATCACTAAGTTTCAGAAAAACTTGATGGTGGCTTTGAGGCCGGGAGCTCCGGAGTTCAGTGTCGGGGACTTCATTTGGCAAGAGATTAAGCATCTATCCGAGGACCCCAAGAAGATCTGCAGCTATAGCCCATACATCATGTATATGATCGAAAAGGTTGCAAAGACGGAGTTTCCGAAGAATGTGACTCACAAGCCTCTAAAGCTCAACCCAAGCAAGAATCCACAGGTTCCATCTCCTAGAGTTGAGCATGTACCAGGTCGGGAGGAAGAAATATTTGAGGACGGAGCGGCTAGGCCGGATGTGCCTCAGCCGGTGCTCGGACCGAAGACCGGTCCGACCGGGCCGAGCACCGTCCGACCGGTGGGGAGGTCGGGCGACCCAGCGGACCCCGCGGATCCACCTCTCCTTTGAAGAAGTTTCTCAACTTCATTTTTGGGATGTGTCGGAGCCGCATGACATCCAGGTTGAGCAAGCAAAGGTCAAGAAGGGCTAATAAGCAAATGAGGGATACGATGAAGCTCATGCACAATGCCCAAGGTTTTCAACCACCTCGCTCTCCACCATCTCCAGAATCTCCTCCGGTTGAGATACCTTCCTTTGAAGAAAGGATGAGAGGATGGGCCAACTTGGACTTGCTTAACCAATATGGCCCCATGTTCTTCGAGTCTCAGCAAGGACAAGGATCATCTTCATCGGTTCCTCCACCTCCTCCACCGTTTGTACCTCCTCCTCCGGACGTAGCAGGATCATCTCACTTCATGGAACAGGAGCAAGCACCCCCACCTCCTCCACCTCCCGAGCAAGTACACGATTGGGGCGCTCGCTTCTCCGCCGAGATCTTTGGCTACGACCCGTACTTCTATGGTAAAAACTGTGCTCCCATAGCTCATCCATCTCAAATCAACGTCTCATAGTCGATTTACCTAAACTCTCCTTTGCATTGGATTCTTGACGACTCTCAAATAGGAGGGAGCTCTCACCCAGAGACGGATCTCAAGGACGGTGATCAACGACCGCTTCTTCTCCGGGCCCTTCTTGGATGCTTGATGACAAAGGGGGAGAAGAATCGCGATTAAAGCCTCAAGCCTCGCGCCGTCCGGGTTGTCGTTCGTGTTGCACCGGCTCGACCGGGTGCCTCCGCACCGGTCGACCGGTGCTCGCCGGCTATTGAGATAAGCCTTGTAATAAGCTAGAACTTCATCTTAGTGGACTTGAGAACTTTTGTATGAGTGCCACTGTGTGTTTTAAACCTTAATGTAATATTTAAGCGACTTTATTGATAGATTGTGTTGCATGCTTTGAATGGTGTTTGTTTGTGTTGGCTAAATGGAGCAAGGTGATCTAAACCAGCTTGCAACTCTGGCATGATCACCTTGGACCAAATAGCACGCACTTCTGTCGCTTTGTGCGTCGATCGGACCTCGACCGGCCTCCGATCGGCCGTGGGCACCGGTCCGACCGGTGCCGCCCGCCTGAGCGGCCGGGCCGGACTCCGACCGGTCCGATCGGTCCGGGTCACCGGCTCGACCAGGTCTTTGCCTAGTCGCCTCACTTTTCTTTGCTTTGTGCATATCTTGTCATACGCATCACGGATTTTATTTTGTCGCTCACACATGTTGCACTCCACTGATTCTAAGATATAGGGGGAGCTCACACGTCTTTTCTTCCAAATTTGTGCTAATGGCATTTAAGGCCAATTTTTGAAATCTAACTCAAAGCACAAATTAAGGGGGAGCTCTAGCTATATCTAAGAATCTAAATGCGCTTTATTGTTTTATTTGTAAGCTTTAATCGAGTTGTCATCAATCACCAAAAAGGGGGAGATTGAAAGTGCATCTAGGCCCCTATGTGGATTTTGGTGAATTGAATGACAAGGCGATTAAAGGACTAATGCTTTTGTCTAAGATCGTGAGCAGGTTTTCATTATATATTCATGAGCTACTTTTGAAGTATTTTAAATATGGATGTATTTTATGGCTCACATCTACAAAGATAAGTATATGGTGCAAGACTTCATGAGTTTATTGAAAGAGAACAAGATGATGGGTATACATTTTATGGTTCTAAAAATGGAAGCTTGCATATCCGTTGTCAATCAAGATCAAGTATTTGAAGCGGGATTTTCAAATGAAGGTTAATTGCGTGTGAAGCAAAGTGGAACTCAAAGTGGATTGGGATAAGTGATGAAGAGATCAACCGAGATGTCTAGGGTGAGGGACTAAGCAATCTTTAGGGCCGTAGCTAAGCCGCCATAAGTGTTTTGCTAGGGTGAAGGTCTAGCATCCGTGGGGTCTTCAAGTATCATATTCAAACCTTAACCGAGAGAAGCTTTGCAAGTCATCAACTCGTTAAGATTGGCAACATGGAGTGGCCATGGATCCAAGTGTGCATTCTTAAGCCATATGGAAAGATCCTAAGTCACTAGCTCAAGTATGGATGTGCTCAAGTCAAAGGCTATGTTGAAAGCCCTCAAGTGGTTATCGATCAAGTATGGCAAGAATTGAGATTGTTCAAGCTCAAGAGGTCATCGAAGATCTTCTACTCTTTTCTTGAGTATAGGTATGCCGTACTATCAAGAGGGATGCAACTTAGCAAGTTGACAAAGTCAAAGTGCTCTTTAGTTGACCTAAGTGAGATCTAGCCTTTGAGTGTGCTAAATAACCCTCCTAACCTAACCCGGGTCATTTCATCTTGGTGGTGAAGTTCTAGTTTCTTTAAAAGAGGTTTTGGGGGCAACTCGGGCTCCGACCGGTCCGACCGGTCGAGGCACCGTCCGCCGGTGCCGCTAGCCCAACGGCTAGTTTTTCGTACACCGGTCCGACCGGTGTAGGGCACCGTCCGACCGGTGCCTCCCGGGACTAACGGCTAGTTTTCTCCTTTGAGGGGTATAAATACCCCAAGCCCTCTTCAAGTGAGGGTTGCCGCTTCTAGTGTTGTTGCCGAGATCCCAAGCCATTTCTAACTAGCTCTAAGCCTTAGTGGCTCTCCCCAACCATCTCTTTGTGAGATTTGTGGATTCAAGCCATCATCTTTGTGTTGGGTTGAGAAAGTGAGCCTAGGAGTGACTTTGCGAGCTAACAAGAGCAGGTTCCATAGCTTGAGCACTTTGGTTTCGAGTCTACAAACTTTGGTGCATTTGTTACTCTTGGAGGTTTGCCTCCTAGACGGCTAGGTGTCGCCGGCTAGCTCCCAAGGTTGTGGTGAGCAGCGGGAAGTTTGTAAGGGTTGCGATCTTGCCTCTTCGTGAAAAGATCACCTTAGTGGAAAGGAGGAAAGTGGTTGAAAGAGACCCGCTTGTTGTGGGAATCGTCCCTTACAAGCTCCTCAACGGAGACGTAGCCATTCCTCGGTGGGCGGTGAACTTCGGGAAACAAATCCTTGCTTCTTTGTGTGGTTTGACTCTCTAAGTTGTTTTTCTAGCATATTTCATTTGCTTCCGCTTCGATCTACTTGGGTGTGTTACTTGTGTGTGCAGGGGCTCATTACTCTGCTTGTGATCATCTACAAAAGCCACACCCTGAGTTTGGTTCGTGCTAGAAGCCAAGAGGTGCTTGAAGTTGTTTTTGCGGTGTTCTTCGTGCTACACCGGTCTGACCGGTGAGGCGCACCGGTCTGACCGGTGTCATTTGTGAAGACCGGTGCTTGACCGGGTCCGACCGGTCACCACCACCGGTCCGACCGGTGGAGCACCGTCGGCTCAAGTGCTTTGGGGGAAAAAGTTTAATTTGGTCGTCTCGCCTATTCACCCCCCCCTCTAGGCGACATCAAGGTCCTTTCAATCCGATCCAAGGAACTTGAGGCTTGCTTTAGCTACGAGATGGGTTCAATCCATTTGGCAACATGAGTACCCAAGATACAGTATGTGGCCGGTGCTTCGACTCCACCGAATCTCCCACCCCGGGGAATGTGTTAATCCCGCAAATTGCTTTGGGGGACCGATTTGGGGGACGATTTGGGGGAAGCCGTCATGGCGACCGCTATATAGATCCGCACAACAAGGCGCCTCTTTATGTTGTTAAATAAAATGGATCTTCACATCCATCGAATACACCTTCGTAGCCCACCGGTAACGCGCTCCGATTGTTAGTCCACGGCCTCCCGGTTCGAACCCTATGGGAGCTTTTTTTAACTTGTTTTGATATTAACATTTTATTTCATTTAAACATTTTTAACTTTTCATTTAAACATTTTTTAACTTGTTTTGATATTAACATTTTATTTCATTTGTTTTCTAGATATCCCACTCATTAGAATAAAGTCTCGCTTGCACACATCGAGTATACGATGGAACACATGCCCCACTACGACCAATGTGCCTATGCAAGGGACGTCTACACATGTGAGATATGCGCATCACAAGTATCTCGAAATCATGTGAAACTATCAGAGCGTGCTATTGGAGGTAATCAAGGAGGTTTCGTGCAATTTTGCAATTTTCGTTGCATTTTTACCTATTATCTTAATTTTTTGATGATTTAATACAAAATAAATGTGAAAATTAGCAAACCATGCTAGAAAAATGTAAAAACTTGCAAGGACACACCAATTTGGTGTGTATTCATGACAAAATTATATTCAATTCATTATACCAAAGTGGCGGTGCACGGTGCTATGATGGAACACATGCCCTACTACGACCAATGTGCCTATGCAAGGGAAGTCTACACATGTGAGATATGCGCATCACAAGTATCTCGAAATCATGTGAAACTATCAGAGCGTGCTATTGGAGGTAATCAAGGAGGTTTCGTGCAATTTTGCAATTTTCGTTGCATTTTTACCTATTATCTTAATTTTTTGATGATTTAATAAAGAATAAATGTGAAAATTAGCAAACCATGCTAGAAAAATGTAAAAACTTGCAAGGACACACCAATTTGGTGTGTATTCATGACAAAATTATATTCAATTCATTATACCAAAGTGGCGGTGCACGGTGCTACGATGGAACACATGCCCCACTACGACCAATGTGCCTATGCAAGGGACGTCTACACATGTGAGATATGCGCATCACAAGTATCTCGAAATCATGTGAAACTATCACAGCGTGCTATTGGAGGTAATCAAGGAGGTGTCGACGAAAAAAATATAAAGAAATAGAAGCACCCGATGTTTTTTAAAAAAGGAACAAAGTCAAAAAAAAATCGTGGCCCATAGGAATCGAACCGGCGACCCAAGGGTTCCAGGTAAATGGGCCTTACCACCGCGCTACTCGAGGATGTTTGTTCGGTAATCGAAATAGTTATATATGAATCGAGTAACCGACGCTCGCGGCGGGAACGCGGGAGAAATGACGCCAAAACTTTTCGGCACCATTCTTTAACGGAAAAAGGCGGACTTATTTACATGCCTCCCCACAACTCGTCAAACCTCCCCATTTCCTATTCCCATCTATTCGACACCTCCCCTAGAACCACGAAGCCGCCGCCGCCACACCACCCATCACCGGCGACGAGGTGCTCCTCACCCCGGGTTCGTAGTTTCCGTGCCACGACGCCTCAACCTAACCCTCTCCCTCAATGCCCCACCTACCTAAATCTTCCCATCAACCACTCGGTCACATCAATGAAACCCTAACCACACCCACCGGCGACGAGTAGCTCCGACAATAACCCGATTTGAATTCACGCCGCCCCCCAATCCCTCTCTCTCACATACATTTCTCTCGCCCATGCACCTCCTTTTGTTCCCCGACCTAACCCAAATCTCATCTGCAGGTTTCAATGGTGGCAACAAGGGGGCAAAAGAGGAACGGGCTGCGTGTGTCCGTCAAAAAATTTAACTATATTTCCGAGAGTAGATCTACAATTTTGATGCTTTGTCGTATATGTATGTCAATTTGAAATGTATTTTTTTGATTAATGAGACCATTATCATGTCACGGTTTGCTACTGTAATATTCCCTGATTTTTTGGTTGATAGGAAGATTGTAGTTCACTCCATTCTATATTCATACTTACTAATGTAGTTATAACAGTTTCTGATTCACTGTAATACCCTGGGGTTTTCTGATCTAGGAGTGCACACATAGTTGTAGGTCTTATCTCATATCTTAGACCTCTTATCTATCTTTCATGTAGTTTTGTTAACTCTAACCTATTAGTTCAAGACTTTTAAAAATTCTAATACACCTAATTTCTTATCCTTGAAAGAACCTACGATAATCGATTATGAGCGATGCCGAGATAGACGCGTGGCGGAAAATCAAAAGATGCTTGAAGAGCTTGGATTGAATACCTTAGCTTCGAAATTATTACATCCTTGACTCAACCTCGCACAAAAGAAGGGGAAAAAAATCAGCAAACAAGGGAGCGATAACGAAGATTCATCATTATCGGAGTATCTCCTTGATGAAGATGATCAAGGAGATAATACCGATGATGAAGACATTAAATCTAATGAGCAGCCACAACTTAAGGTGCTTCTTCTATCTTCACGTAGTGAATGGGGCATACTTGGAACATACAACTTGTTTACTACATTGTATTCATTATTAATATATAATCTAGGATTAAATGTTTCTACTCGAAGTATGCTTTAGGGCTTAAATTTCATTGCAATTAAATGTTTACTATATGGTACTTATTATTAATAAAGTTGATTGCAATTTATCGTTTCCGATCCGCATTTTGATCTCCGATTTATTTGCAAATTCTATCAAACTATAATGATGTTGAATATATGGTTTTCATTATTAATGCACATGACTTACATGACCTTTCTTTCTCCACAAGCTTCTCCAACCGCATAGTCGCAAAATCATCTCTCCAAAGATCAAGAAAACTCGTTGGCAAAATGGCTCCCGGAGTTAGGAACAAGAAGAGAGTGAGGGCATCAACTCGGTCGTAAAACCAGCCTCGAATCCGAAACAAGAGCATCAAAAGGCTTCTTGTACAGATCCTACGACCCCTTATGAAGACAATCCAAATTAGAGAGGAATCCAATGGACCAATTTCGTTGATGAGAACACACCATCGTAGGATGGCGGTGTATCATCGGTCATGACAATGCAGGTTTTGAGGCACACATTGCAGTGCTAACGATGATAACACACTAGCCGAAGGCAAGCTCTTTTATCATGTAGTTTTGACATCTATTTAGTTGATTTTGCATCAATAAAATAAAAAAACTGAATCTAAATTCAATGATGTAGGTCCTCCACAGCCGAGCTCCTAGGAGGCCCGGACCACCTCTCGTTGGAAAGCGGCTAGATAGGATGACCAAAGCTATGGGAAGGAGATTGCCCATAGTTGTTCGGGATAGAAAAAAAAGACCTCAAGATCCTGTTCAAGCCGCCAAATTAGCTTCGCAGGCCGGCGTCATCATTCGGGAAAGTATTCCTGTCCTCCCACATTGGAAAGATTACAAGAAAGACGACGTACACTACAAAGCCTTTGAGGGACAACTAGCTGTAAGTGCATTACTGTAGCCATATGAAACTATTGTTCATTAAGCTTATTTGACTAACTAAATAACCAACTATCATATGCCTAGGGTCGCTTGGCCATTAACACAAATCATGCCCCAACAAGGGCAGCTATGACTGATCTGATGCGTGTTGCGATAAAGAACCAACGCTATCGACTGAAGAAGAAATACTTCAATGGTGTTCCTGCAAATCAGATTCGTACAACTTCTCCAATTCGCTACATGACTAATCTCGAATGGAGGGCACTTGTTGCAAGGTGGTCAGATCCAAAGAACATGGTATGGGCATCAATTCTTACATTCACTATCAGTTTACAAAGTCCTTTATTTTAAACCTGTGATATCAACTAACATGTTCATCGTCTTTTAGCAAACATGTGAGAAGAACAAGGAAAACCGCAATAAAGTCAAGTATCATCAGGCTACGGGTTCTCGCTGCTACGTGGCACACTTACATGCATACGTAAGTAAAACATTACCTTGTTCACTTACCTGCACATTTGGACTCAACTAATTATTTTCCCTTTCATCTGTGCCTACTTTGCTGTCATTTTTCAATTACACAGAAACAAACAAGAATCCTTGATGAACCAAACCTAGATCAGTCTGCAGAAGTAGACGTAGTGGAAGCCTTCCAGACGTGCCACACTAGCTCCAAACGTGGCTTAAGTGACCCTGCAAGAGAGGCACTTGTAAGTGCACAGATTATATGCCTACTAGTTGCCATTTCACATAAATCATGTGTGGACTTTATGCATACATAGTAGTAGGTTTTCAATAATCTGGTTCTTTTGCGTGCATCTACTTTATTGCATTTATTAAACATTGACATGTTACTCTTCATCAAATACTTGTAACTCTTTTACCTTGATACTATTTCAGTCCCAAATGGAAGCTTTGAGGATCGAAACTCGTTTCTCGAAGGTGAGATGCCAGCATCCAGTGTGCAAGTCGTGTCGAAGGTGCTCTCTCAGAACAGCTCCAACTTATTCCTGAAGAATGTTGGCTTCCAAACACCGCCATCCTCCAAGTCAGTATCATCAAATGAAAGTCAGCTTAGGGAGCAACTTGCAGCTGAAGCGACGACAGCTGTTCAAGGTGAATTGGATGACCTTAGGAAGAAAATTCAGGATGCAGAGGAAGAACGGGCAAGGACACGAAGGAGCCGGAGGAGTACAAGAAGCTTACGAGAGAAGAACATCAAGGAGATGGCGGAGACCAATTTTCTCCTCAAGAAGCTCTTCTCCCTCCAGGGAAATGCTTCGTCATTGACTTCAACATAGTCGCTCGGCCTTTCCTTTCTATTTTTTGTCGGTTTGCCTATCTAGTAACTTGGTCGTGTGTGCAACTTTTTATGGTACTTGGTACCGTTTCAACAACATATTTACTGAATTTGCAATGTCTAGTGGTGTGCATCGGTTGTATATGCACACCGGAATACTTGATGCAAACCTAATGCAATTGTTGCCCATTCTAGTATCAATTGCAAATTCCTATTATATTATTATTTCCAAACCAGTGAGCAAATGCATGGTGTATCTGTGACCAATCTACTCTCAAATCTGTGACCAAAAGATGTTATATTTGTGACCAAAGTGCTGGCAAATCTGTGACCATATTATATCAAAGCGTGACAATGCCAAATACCAATCTGTGACGATTTAATCATTACATCTATGACGGTTGCAAGATGATGATCTCAGCAGCCACGTCATTGATGACGCCACATCCTCGTCATCCGCGGCGTGGCATACGTCATCCTATGACCAACACAAGACTACATTTGTGACGAAACCGGATCGTCACACCATTGCAACGACACCATCCGTTATCCAAGCGAACGGAAGATTGTGACGAAAAATATCATCAAAAAATGTATTAACGACGTTAACGGCGGCGTAGTTAGCCCGGCAGACGTGAAATTATGACGAAAACATGGTATAATCTATGACCAAAACAAATCGTCATAGAATGAATTCAAATCCATGACGACCCAAAATTCGTCACGGATTGGTGTCACATCTATGACGAAAAAACCAATTTCGTCACCGATGACTAAATGTGACGCCACCTTAGTGACCAAACCAAAATCGTCACAAAAACGTCACAAAAGACTAATTGTGACCATTCGGCGTCTTCAATGACGATAATGCAACGTCATTGATGACAACATCCCTACTAGTGGAGGAAGAACTTTGTTTGGTGGATAGTTGCACAACTAACACCATACTCAGAGAACTTAAATATTTCCAAACTCTCAAAAAGAGTAAAGGAAATGTCACAACTATCGCGGGACGCGATGCTATAATTGTTGGTTCAAGACGATCCACAATAGTTCTCCCTATGGGTACTCAAATAGTAATTGAGGATGCACTCCTGTATCCCGATTCAACTCGTATCTTATTGGGTTACAAAGACATCCGTCGCAATGGTTTCCATGTGGAAACAAATAGTGACAACAAAAATGAATATCTATTCATCACTAAACATGACGGATATAACAAGCGACTGCTTGAGAAAAATCCTTCACTATCATCAGGATTGTATTACACATACATCAGACCCGTACAACATGTTGCATACAAGGTAATTTTTCAAAATCTTGATGTCTTCAAGATTTGGCATGATCGCCTTGGTCATCCCGGCATAGGGATGATGAGAAAAATTATCGGCAATTCAATTGGTCACAATTTAAATACTTCCAAATTTCCAAGCCATCAGACTTTGTGTGCACCGCATGCGCCCTGGGAAAATTAATTTTAAGACCCTCTTATCTTAAAATAAAGGTTGAACCACTACATTTCTTGAATGCATTCAAGGAGATATTTGTGATCCTATACATCCATCAACTGGACCATTTGGGTACTTCATGGTACTTATTGATGCATCTACTAGATGGTCCCATGTATGTTTATTATCTACAAGAAACCATGCTTTTGCCAGGTTTATTGCTCAAATTATCAAATTAAGAGCACATCATCCTGAATATGCTATCAAAACCATCAGGATGGATAATACCGCTGAATTTACTTCACATGCCTTCAATGACTATTGTATGGCTCTATGCATAAATGTGGAACATTCTATTCCATATGTACATACACGAAATGGATTAGCCGAATCTCTTATCAAGAGAATAAAGTTAATTGCTTGACCATTACTACAGAATTGCAATCTACCAACATCATGTTGGGGTCATGCGGTATTACACGCCGCTGATTTGATTCAAATAAGACCTACTGCATACAACACGGTTTCCCCGTTGCAGTTAGTAAGTGGAAATCAACCAAGTATTTCCCATCTGCGAAAATTCAGTTGCGCTGTATACGTACCGATATCACCACCGCAGCGTACATCAATGGCCCCCCATAGGAAATTGGCGATATATGTAGGGTACAAATCATCGTCAATCATTAAGTACCTCGAACCTCTTACAGGGAATTTATTTACTGCCTGATATGCTGATTGCATCTTCGATGAGGACAATTTCCCGGCATTAGGGGAGACAAGTACCAAATAGAATGCCAGAAAATAAATTGGAATACCACTGGTATCCAGTCCTATGATCCACGTACTATAGAATCTGAACGTGAAGTTCAGAAAATTATCAATTTGCAAAACATTGCGAATAATGCGCGAAACATTTACTAATTATAAGGGTGTCACAAAATCACATAACCCACTGCAAATGTACCAGAAAGAGTAGAAATTCCTACTCAAGAACTCCCAAATCAAAATAAGAGGGGGAGAGGTACTATAACAAAGGATAAGGCTATACAAAAGCCTCCGCGGAAAACTAGGAAGGTCACTTCCACAACAGTAAATGCAGATCAACATCAAGTTGATAGACACCAATTGGATATTATAAATCCAAATAATACGGATGTTCAACAGATACATCACATACCTAGCACAAGTGCACAAATAATATAAGTGCTAGGACATCGGAAGACCCGAACTCTATCGTTGTGGAAGATCATGATGAGTCACAAGAGGTACAAGAAATTTCCATTAATTATATTGATTGTGGAGAACCATACAATAGAAAGACTACAAATGTCGACATTTACTTTTCCACTAAGATTGCAAGTGAACTTCGCATTGATCCAGAACCTAAGTCCATGGCAGAGTGCATCAAGCGCTTCGACTGGGTCAAATGGAAGGAAGCAATTAAGGCAGAATTAGACTCGCTCAAGAAACAAGAGGTATTCTCCGCAGTGATGCCTACTCCTCGTCATATTTTTCCTGTGGGATCAAAATGGATTTTCATTCGTAAAAGGAATGAAAACAATGAGGTGGTGAGATACAAAGCGAGGCTTGTAGCACAAGGGTTCACGCAGAAACCCGACATCGATTTCGATGAAACATATTCTCCAGTTATGAGTGGTATAACATTCCGATATCTAATATCATTGGCAGCACAAAAAGGTCTATCCATGCATCTCATGGATGTAGTGACATCATATCTATATGGGTCACTAGATTCGGCACACACACACACACACACACACACACACACACACACACACACACACACACACACACACACACACACACACACACACACACACACACACACACACACACACACACACACACACACACACACACACACACACACACATGAAAGTTCCAGAAGGAATTGATATCCCGAACAAGAATCATTCATGCAACATGTATTGTGTAAAACTTCAAAAGTCATTATACGGCTTAAAACAGTCGGGAAGAATGTGGTACAACCGACTAAGGGAATTCCTTCTTCAGAAGGGTTTTTCCAGCAATGATGATTGCCCATGTGTATTCATCAAGAAATCCTCAACTGGATTTTGTATTATATCTGTATATGTTGACGACCTTAATATCATTGGAACTCAACGAGATATAGATGAAACACGCAACCATCTTAAAACGGAATTTGAAATGAAAGATTTGGGTAAAACCAAATTTTTCTTAGGTTTAAAACTTGAGCATCTCGCAACAGGGATTTTAGTACACCAGTCTGCTTATATCTAAAAGATTCTACAGAAATCAATATGGATAAATCATATCCATCCAAAACACCTATGGTCGTACGCTCTCTTGAAATTGATAAAGATCAATTCAGACCTAAAAGTGAAATTGAAGAGATATTGGGATCAGAAGTTCCATATCTCAGTGCCATTGGGGCGTTGATGTATATCGCAAATTGCACCAGACCTGATATTGCATTTGCGGTAAACTTGCTAGCTAGATACAACGCTGCTCCAACACAACGCCATTGGGCAGGAGTTAAGAATATCTTCAGATATCTCATTGGCACAATAGATCTTGGCTTATTTTACAAAATTAACCAAGATAAAACATTAATTGGATACTCAGATGCTGGCTATTTATCTGATCCCCATGAAGCCAGATCTCAGACAAGTTTTGTATTCTTACATGGTGGAATGGCTATTTCATGGAAGTCATCAAAACAGACTCTAATAGCCACATCCACAAACCATTCTGAAATAATTGCATTATTTGAAGCATCACATGAATGTGTATGGCTTCGCAGAATGATAAAGCACATACACGGTGGCGGGCGGGGGGGGGGGGGGGGGCGGGGGCCATGGCCCCCCCCCCCCCCAATAAAAAAAAATTTCTATTATACCTATATCTTCTTTAGCTAGCCCAGCAAAGTCCAGTACAAGCAGACCATCGAGTAGGCCAACGAACGGAGCAGCCCAGCAAAGTCCGCGTGACCTACGTACGAAGCGTCGAAGCTGAAACGACCGCGGACCGCCGTGGCGCCGTCGTTTCGTTTTTCCATCTGCTCGTGGCGCAGCAGCCGGCGTGCTCCTCCTCTCCTTCCTCCGTGGCGCAGCAGCCGTCGTTTCGTTCTGCGCCTGGCCGGCCCACCGCCGCCCGCCGACACACGGCGGGCAGACTGCCGACTCTGGCCGTGGCCGACGATGACGAGAGATCGCGGACTGGCGGGCGCTTCTAATGTTCCTCCTCCGACTCAAACTGATGTAAGTATTATTTCCCCTATTAGCACATCCTCAATTTTATTGCTTATCAATATAAGTTTCTGATCAGATTATTATTCCCAATTCTTGTAGGAAATCAAGAAAAAACAAAAAAGGAAGACACTATTTTCTTACTACGAGAAGAAGACACCTGTGGAAGTGGAAGGGGAAAAGGAAGATGATAATGACATTGTTGATCAAAATCCTCAGTCAAATGATGAAATTGAATTAGAAGAAGCTTCAGCTCCACCCAAAATACAGAGATTAAATTCAGATGGTAGTGTGCTGATTGTAGAACGTGATCCCGGTTTACGTTGTCAAATTTGGGAATATCCTATTGATGAACAAGATCAAGCTCGCAGAATATATATCATGCATGGCCCATTCCAATTTATGAAGGAAAAGTACCCATATTCTGGTCCCAAGTCTCATCCATGTTGTTTTCAATCTCATTGGTTCAAAGACTTTTCTTGGTTAGAATACTCACCTACAAAAGATGCTGCATTTTGCTTTCCTTGCTATTTATTTTCAAAGAAACCCTCTGGGAAGGCAGGATCAGATGTGTTTACAGTTAAGGGTTTTAATTCTTGGAAAAAGGTGAAAGGAAAGGACTGTGCATTCTTAGCTCACATGGGACAAGATAGTAAGTCTGCTCATAGCTACAATGTTCAGTGCTATAATAATTTGAAGAGCCAACCTGCTGGGAAGCTTAAAAAGATGGTGGTGAAGCGAACAAGGGAAGATGTCAAGAAAAATAGGCTTCGACTAAAAGTAACAATTGACACTGTCCGGTGGTTAGCATTCCAAGCTTGCGCTTTTCGTGGACATGACGAATCGAAGAAGTCAAATAACCAGGGCAATTTTCTTGAGATGGTCAAACTGCTTGCTGAATATGATGATAATGTCAGGGCAGTTGTCCTTGATAATGCACCAGGTAATGCAAAGTATACCTCTCCATTAATTCAGAAAGAAATATTGGATATTATGGCTTCTTTAACCCAAAAGTTAATTCGTGAGGAGATTGGTGATGCAAAATTTTGCTTGATTGTTGATGAATCTAGAGATGAATCATCTAGAGAACAAATGGCACTTGTTATTCTTTTTGTTGACAAAGAGGGTTTCATTCGAGAACGCTTTCTTGATATTGCTCATGTTCATGATACATCATCTGCAACACTTAAGAAAGAATTATGCTCTTTGTTATCTAGCCACAAGTTGGATGTCCAAAATATTCGGGGGCAAGGGTATGATGGTGCTAGTAACATGCGTGGAGAGTGGAATGGACTTCAAGCAAAATTTATTGCAGAGTGTCCATCTGCTTATTATGTCCATTGTTTTGCTCATCAATTACAGTTAGCTCTTGTTGCTGCATCTAAGGAAGTGCCTGAGGTTTCTAATTTTTTTGATCATCTCAGTTTTGTTGTCAACACTGTTGTGTCCTCTAGTAAGAGAAATGATGAACTGCATGCCCATCAAGTAGCTGAAATGGAAAACCTTATTGAACTCGGTGATCTTGAAACTGGAAGTGGAGCTAACCAAATTGGAACTTTGAAGAGGGCAGGTGATACTAGGTGGAGCTCCCATTATGACTCTGTTTGCAGCCTTTTGAGGTTGTATAAACCAACATATTTAGTGCTCAAAGATATTGCTAATACAAAAGGTTCAGGGACTAAAGCTTCAGTTAGAGGGAAGGCTGCTGGTGCTGTTACAATGATGATGACATTTGACTTTGTATTCATTTTGCATGTTATGAAAGAAATCATGGGAATAACAAACCTCCTTTGCAAAAAGTTGCAGCACAAGTCACAAGATATTGTGAATGCTATGGATGATGTAGCCACCACAAAGATATTGATTCAGCAATTAAGAGATGAAGGCTGGAGCAAGCTTATTAGTGATGTGACATCTTTTTGTGTGAAACAAGGGATTGTTGTTCCCGATATGAAAGGCTTATATGCAGATTTTATTAGATCTCGGGCATCGAATGAGACTACAGTTGAGCATCACTATAGATATGACATCTTTACTATTGCAATAGATCAACAAGCACAAGAGTTGAATAGCAGATTCAGTGAACAAGCAACAGAGCTTCTCATTTTGTGTACATCTTTGGATCCAAGTGATTCATTTAGTTCACTCAACATTGATAATGTGTGCACTCTAGCTTCAAAGTTCTATCCGGCTGATTTTGTAGGACAAGACTTAGATAATTTGAGGTGTCAACTACGTCACTATGCGCTTGATGTACCTAATAATCCAATGTTTCAGAATTTGACAAGTGTGGCTGATCTTTGTCGTCGACTCGTAGAAGCTAAAAAAGTTGATGATTATCATTTGATTGATAGGTATGTTTTTATTTTATATTTTTTTGCATTTAGTTTGTTAGCCATTAATTAATATCAAGTATTAATATTTTCTTTTTCCTTTGTAGGTTGATTCGCCTTGTTCTTACTTTACCGGTTTCAACAGCAACTACAGAGCGCGCATTTTCTGCAATGAAAGTGAATAAGACTAGGCTACGAAATAAAATGGAAGATGAATTTTTAAGAAATTGCTTGGTACTCTATATTGAGAGAGAGATTGCAATGAAGGTCACGACGGAGTCGATTATTGATGTTTTCAGTATGGTGAAGAAACGTGCAGTGGATTTCAATTGAGTAAGATATATCGACCACTTTTGCAAACTATTGGTTTTTGTTTATTGTAGTTGCATAATTAAGTACTATATAGTCATGACTAGCTATTGTATTCTTGAAAAATTCGGTGAATTGCCAATTTTTTGAACCACCGAATTTTTGTCTGGCCAATTGGCCCCCCTTTATTTTGTGTCCAGTTCCGCCACTGCACATACAACAATCATGTGGTATAAGTTCAATCATGAACCCTACCATAATGTATGAAGATAATGCTGCTTATATTGCACAAATGAGAGTAGGTTATATAAAGAGTAATCTTACAAAACATATGGCTCCTAAATTATTCTATCCTCATCAACTACAGAAGGTAGGAGAGATAGAAATCTTGCAAACTAAGTCTTGTGATAATCTTGCAGATTTGTTCACAAAATCATTACCAACATCATTATTCCAGAAATATGTTTTTGGGATTGGTATGAGACAACTCAAAGATTTGCAAGAATCAGAGGGAGACTCTCTTTGATATAACCTATAAAAATAATCATCTGATTAGTGTACTCTTTTTCCTATATGAGTTTTTCCTCACAAAGTTTCTCATAAAAAGGTTTTAATGAGGCAACAACAATACAGGACCACCTAATTTTTCCATTAAGGTTTTAAGGGTGATATACAAGACATATTCTATGTCATATCTTCTGTTTTCTCTATAAGAGTTTTTAAGAAGACATAAATCCCTTCTCATATTTTCCTATGAAGTTTTAGAGAAGGATATTCAAACATGATCCTCAGATCATTATTCTTATTGATGAGTTTTTCCTTACCAAAGGTTTTCTCATACAAATATCTAACAAGACAATAATGCCATATCATTTTCTCCTAATATTTTCCCACTGGGTTTAAAGGAGTTTTAGTGGTATATACATATTGGTTTCTCCTCAGGATCTTCCCATAGAGTTTTCGGAGGAGTTTTTACAAGATAATATCCAAGGAAGATTGAAGTCAAATTACATCAAGATCTCATGAAGCTATTGATCAAGGGGGAGTGTTAAGAAATAACTAGTGGTGATCATTAGCCTAATTATGTAATTAACATATTCATTAGTGTGTAATTAGGGAAAAGGTACCTGCACACCGTACGGGTATGTCTCTCCCGTACAGGTGCCTATTCCATCCCGAAAGGGTGCCTGTGTGCCCCTTCCCTGTACATAAATAGTGGGGTCCACACCCACTCCATCAAAAAATTACAATTACTGTTCAACACTTTAGTAGCAGTACATGGACACTTGTTCTTATGGTTATAATAAAGGGTGACTACAAAGATAACAATTCCAAGAGGATATCGGTAGGATAACAGGCATATGGTTATATTTTTCTAGTGGAATTCCAACAACCATTCACTTTCGATAATAGAAGAAATTGAGGTAGTACCATACATCATGTGAGCGTGCCTATTAATTATTGACACGAAAGACACTTTCAGTATGATGCATTCTATTTAAGAGAGACAATCTAAGTGTTGGTCATATCTAACAAATATAAATGCACGTACGGGCAACCGGACCAATTTGTCAAAGAAATTGCTCAGCACATCTTTTTCATATATATATTAGTGGTGTTAGTTAGTTTTGAGATATCATATATATATCGTGACATACATATTACAGGTCAGCATGGAAGCATTGCAATGAGGATTAATTCGATCCATCATTAAGCAACTAGCCTCTCTAGCTAATTGCAGTCTAAATTAGCACATGGTGTTCCAATGCAACTATCTCAAGTACCTCATTCCCATTTTCCACAAAGCAATAAACCAACAACCAGTATATATAACAAATAAAAACTATGCATGGAAAGTGTGTGCAAGGATTGTAGCATGTCTATGTGTTCTTTTTCATCACCATTAATTCGTGTTTATTAACTAGATAATAATAATTGAAAGTAAAAGTCAGCAGCTGTTGTTCTCATGTGACGACTAATATGGGCAATTACTGTCAAGGATAATTATTTCTGTTGTTGATTGCTGGCTGCAGTCTCCATCCATCCATCCATCCATCCCCTTGTGCTCCATTTGGTCATCAAAGGAAAAAAAGGGAGAGGCAGACGAATTTGCGAAAAAGATTAAGTACTGTTGAACACTACAACTGAACTGCAACACCGACATTTTTTTGCAGGAAAATTAAAATAAAGCATGCTCGTCAGGTAATTTGTTTATCGTTTTCCTTAGCAAAGTCAAAAAGCTATTGGCTTTAATTTGCTCGCTGGCTTCTCTAATACTGGCCTATAGTACTGGTTTCCATGCATGCATCTTTTTTGTCCATCAAGTGCAACCAAAACTAGTTTAAAAAATCTTAAATAACCTGCTTGCCGCCTTTTTTGCTCACTCTCGCCCCCCCCCCCCCCCCCCCCCCTTTGTCATCACCAGCAGCAAGTGCAACCAAAACACGTTTAAATATTTCATCATTCATCATTCATTCACTCGTCACTACTACAAAACAACCAACCATTACATGAAAGTCGAAACAGGTCGATCGATCGACGATCGATCGATCGATAGCCTGATGAGCAGCAGAGAGGCCATCTGGAAAAGTAAAGAAATTAAGAGAGCTTGCACACACACACGGCGTCGTTTTCCGTTGCTGTTGCCGTTGCTGTTATTGTTGTAGTTGCTAGCTGCAGCAGCTAGCAGTGGTGGTTACATTGCTGCGCGGTGATGGCCATGCCCGACATGCCACTCCGATTTCGATTCTACCCCGGCCCGGCCCGGCGTGACGCCAAGGGAGAGGTTTCGACACGCCGGGCCGGCCGTGCTTTTCCCAGAGATTTTTAAGGTCGTGCGTCACGGCTGCCGATGGCGGCAGCTCGCCTTTCCCCTCTTCCCCGATCCGCTGGCTGCTGCTGCTGCTTCTTCTTCCTCCTCCGCTCCCCAGGCCCGGCCGGCTGGGGTCCACACAGCTTTGTTGCTCTCTCTCTCATGGTTGGTGGCACTTCCCTAGCCTGGAGAAACTAATCCCACTAGCCGGTGTCAGGAGCTATATATAACCACCCTCCATTGGAGCTTGCTTCCTTGTACCCCATCACCGGCCGGCCTCGCTCAATTCCCTTTGCCTAGCTTCTGATCAATGGTGGTCGACGTCTGAAAGAAGAATTCTTGTATACATCAGCTAGCTGATACATACATCACGTACCACTGCTAGATAGCTGCCGCACCCTTCTTCCTTGCTTGTTCTTGCTTGCTAGGTAACACTTGGTAGCTAGCAATAGCGAGTGATCGATCATGAGCATCTCGGTGAACGGGCAGTCGGTGGTGCCGCCGGGGTTCCGGTTCCACCCCACGGAGGAGGAGCTTCTCACCTACTACCTCAAGAAGAAGGTGGGCTCGGAGCGCATCGACCTCGACGTCATCCGCGACGTCGACCTCAACAAGCTCGAGCCATGGGACATCCAAGGTGCGCGCGCGCGTCGTTACTTAATTCCTGGTGATCGATCGATGACGATGATCGATGAGCAATGCCATCCGAACAAATGAAGAAGAATCTGATGGCCGGTGTTGATTTGTGCAGAGAAGTGCCGCATCGGGTCGGGCCCCCAGAACGACTGGTACTTCTTCAGCCACAAGGACAAGAAGTACCCGACGGGGACGCGCACGAACCGCGCCACGGCGGCGGGGTTCTGGAAGGCCACCGGCCGCGACAAGGCCATCTACACCTCGTCCCGCCGCATCGGCATGCGTAAGACGCTCGTCTTCTACAAGGGCCGCGCCCCGCACGGCCAGAAGTCCGACTGGATCATGCACGAGTACCGCCTCGACGACCCCTCCGCCGCCGGCGGCGGCGACGGCGCCGCCAGTGACCCCTACTACTCCTCGCCGCCACCCGCCGCAGTACGTACTTGTACATACAGTAACTATACAGAGAGCACCAGTCGTATTCGTACGTACGTACTTGCATGCGGCTGTTCAACTGACGACGGCGACGACGAAGACTGGAGTATCTTCTCGTACACGTCGTCGACGTCGTTGGTGATTGGATCATTTGATTAGCTAGGAGGGCGGGCGGGCCTGCAGCTAGCTAGGCAGGTTCGTCTCGACCCATCCATCTATCCATGGCTGGCGACCTCGCTCGACTCATTGTTGGTTGTTGGAAATGGGGCCGGCATGCCTGCTGCTTCGCGAGTGGGGGTGGCGCTTTCACCCTCTCGCTGTCACCAAAGCGGATGAGCAGGGACGACGACGACGAGAAGGTGTTGTGGTGGGTAGGTTCAGTGCCTTGGCCGCCCCTGCCCCTGGGGGTGGTTGGGCGCCGGGCGTCTTGGGGTCGAGGGCTCGAGGCTACCCGGCCGGCCCGGCCACAGAATGAGAATCCCCCGCGCCACCAGCAGCATCACTGCAGCAGCCCACACGGCCGGCCGGCCGGCGTGCCAACCGAACACGGCCGCCGTAGCCGTACCACACCTCATCGCGGTCATCGCAACCGGCCGGGACACTCACTGCACTGCACTGCACGCACAGGAATGGAAATGCTATGGAACGCTGTAGCTGCTCTAACAAACCGAGCAAGTACGTACAAACTGCTACCGCCAATTATGCATGTGCAGTGCAGGAGTAGCTAGCAGCCTAGCTGCAGAGACATGTGGTAGTGCATGGTCCAGTAGCTAGTGGCGAGTGAGGACGTACAGTACACGTACGGGGACAGTGGACTCGTGCACGCGTCGACAAGGGCGTAGGACAAATTAACGAAATAGCCAGTCTGTTCATTCTTTCCGTAGCTTTATCTTCCGGAGGTCAACTGAGGCTGAGTGAAGCCCGGCTTTTGAGCTGGCTCTCTGATCATGGCAAATCTTGCATGTGATTCCAGGCCGCTTAGGTGGTCTGGTACCACTTACCACCAGTGGGAGCAGCCGCTCACCCTTTTTGCAGAAATGGGGATGATGCAGTGACCAGCTTTGGATGCTTCGGAATTCACCTTTAACCCTATATGGACATTTTTTTTTCATTTACCATGCACCATGGCAAACCTTCTAGAATATTAACCTTTACAGCGTCACTGCTAATCTGATAAGGCAATAGTTTCATGACCTTTTGACTTTTGTTAACCTTTTTTGCATCAACATTATTGGTCACCTGATCGTCTCACACATGTTGTTTGCTCTGATGAACGTGCAGTGCGTGCAGATCCGCGGCGCGGCGGGAGACCAAGCGGCGGCGCAGCAGGAGCAGGAGGGGTGGGTGATCTGCAGGGTGTTCAAGAAGAAGAACCTCCTGCACCACGGCCAGAGCAGCCAAGCGGCGGCCTCGTCCAAGATGATGATGGCAGCGCCCATGGAGGGCAGCCCGCCGAGCAACTGCTCGTCGGTGACGGTGAGCGACCACGCCAACAAGGCGCATCATCAGCTGCTCCACTCCGCCGCCAGCGACGACGCGCTCGACCACATCCTCCAGTACATTAACAACGGCAGCAGGCCCTGCGGCGGCAGCAGCAGCAACAAGCACCACCACGACACCAAGCCTGCGCTGCCGCTGGACCAACCCCACCACCTGGGTTCTTCAGCGACTACGGCGACGATGGCGTGCCCCGCCGGCGGCGGCGGTCTCTATGGGAAGTTCATGAAGCTCCCGCCCCTCGAGCACGCCGGCGGTGGTGGCTGCCTGCTCCCGAGCCCGGGCGACTACGGTGGTGCCTCCGCCGCCGCCGATGCGTCGGGGATCGCCGACTGGGACGCACTGGACCGGCTCGCCGCGTACGAGCTCAACGGCCTCTCCGACGCGTCCAAGACCATGGCCGCCTTCTTCGACGAGCCCGGCAGCAGCGTCGTCTCCGCCGCGTCCTTCCCCTCCTCCGCCGCGCACGCCGACGGCGACCTGTGGAGCCTCGCGCGGTCGGTGTCGTCGTCGTTGCACGCGGACTTGACGATGAACAACGTGTAGTTCGATCGTGTTGCTTGCTTCACATGCACGCGCGCGCCGCCGCAGCTAGCACTAACTCTCCATCTGCGTGCATGGCCGCCGCCGCCGGCCGGCGCCGTATTGCACGCTCGCACGTGTACGTGTAGTGAATAATCCCTAGGGAGGCAGACAGAGCCGTCGTTGCTGATGTCGTCGTGTGCCCAAGTGATCGAGCTCGATCGAGGTGTGCTGATCTGTAAGAGATCGTAGTAGAAAAATTAAACCCAGGATTGAAAGGAAAAAAAACTTCATGGAAAGAACAGAAGAGTGGTCGTAGCTAGGAGAAAACACATGTATTATTATCTACTCCGTATATCTATATATATAATCATTTGCACCAATAGCTTATTAATTACTACTATCATAATAATTAAAACCGCTTTTGATTTTTCTAGTGGAGTGAGGTGTGACGTCACTTCCTTTCCAGTGCATGCTACCCTCGTGCTGTCGGCGTGCTGCATTTTGTTATAACAGTGTGTTCGTCATCAACTTTTTGTCTTCTTTTATTTATTACAAAAAAGAATGTTTTTTTCAAATAAATTACAGTATTATTTGGACGGAGATCGTTGTCTCTTGATCAGTTGATCGTGTCATGACAAGGGGAAAATAGCTTGGGAAAAGGCAAGTTTCTTTGGCCCCTCCAGCTGTTTTATAGAGCGAGATTTGAATTAATCTGGAGCGAGCTGAGCTGAGTGAGCCAGGGCAAAAAGGAGATGTGAAGGATGGCCACCAAGCAGCGTTGCTCATGGTGTTGAAAATTAAATGTTGTTGCAGCAGGTGCCACATGGACACGAGCACTTTTATCGCCTTGTCGCGGTCAATCCGTGGCGTTAAAATCTCGCGCGATCTGGTGTTTTGGTTCCTTCTAGTACATACCTTTATTACTGTCTAGCTAATCTTTTTGTGTTACTGATCCATCCATGATAGCAGCTGCTGGCGAGAATTTTATACAAGGCCGAGGGCCTGTCACGTGTGACACGCACCCCATGCACGTATAAAAAGTTTCGTGCTGATGCGGTCAGAAATTAACAAAGTTACTGCACGGTATGTGTGTGCGTGCGTGCATGGGAGAATTTGGTGACATCGGCGATCGACCATGCATGGTGGCGGTAGATGGATGCTGATACTGGACAGTGACGACCAATAATATTCACCAAGGGTTGATGTAGAGAACCCAGCATGCAGCAAATGAACCAAAGTCTTTGCCGTGCATGCATGTACTAGAGTATTCAAAAGCTAGCGTAGGTAAAAGAGTGACATGTACCTACCAAAAAAATAATGTAAGAACCATCTGGTTAATTAATTACTATACGGTGGTTTAATTTCAAATGCATTTGGGTATTTATAAACACGTACTATCTGTATACTTAAATATTTACTTCAAAAATGAACTAATTTACTGTTGGAGAATTCAGGAAAAACCTTACACTCTCGAAACGTCGGGTTTGCCGGATTTCATAAAATACGTTTTCAAATAATATGCGGAAATAATAGCTGAATCTGGCTATTTCGCGTGAATCTACCGTCCGTTGTAGGGTAATCGAATATGTGAACATCTGGAGTCATGAACCTGCGAAGATCTAGAGTCATGAACCTGCGAAGATTTGGAGTCATGAACCTGTGAACATCTGGAGTCATGAACCTGCGAAGATCTAGAGTCATGAACCTGCGAAGATCTGGAGACATGAACCTGCAAAGATCTGGAGTCATGAACCTGCGAAGCTCTGGAATCAGGAACTTGCGAAATCGCGTGTCCAGACTACCGAAATTCGGGAGTTACGGGGGAAGGATTCGGGAATCATAGGAAAGCCAAGTCAAAGACGTAACTTCAAAAAGTCCGGGTTTAGCGTGTGAACTAGTGGCAGGCTTGTAAATGTATGAAATCAGCCCCGCAAATCACGAGATGTAAAAGACATTCATGTACGTGTTCACATTAGGAATATTCCTTAGATTCGAGGGTATTTTCGGAATGTAAAAGTCCCTTCGTCTCCCTATAAAAGGGGGCGTGAGGGCACGTGTAAAGTGATTCACGACTTTTGAGGCGAGAGCAGTCTTTTGGAGATTCTTTGTCTCCTCTTTCGTGAATTGTGTTCCAGACTCAGAAGTTTGCGTGATCAGTGTTCTTGCATTTCTGTGTTCGGGGATCTCATCCGAATTTTCGGACACCCCCCAACATTGGCGCCCACCGTGTTTCATCCGAAAAACAACTCACGATGCCACCACAGAAGAGGTCAAAGAAGAACACCCCGCTGAGACCAATCAAGAAGACCACCATCAAGACGAAGACAACCGAATCTCTCACATTCTTGAACCTTCAAACATCACAGACCAAGAACGAAGAGCAAAACTTGAGGCCCTCCAAAGGGCAAGAGCCGAGAAAACAACACACATCCTAGAACAACTTCCACAACAGCAAACTCAAGAAAATGATGATGATGATGATGATGATGATGATGATGATGATGAAGCTATAGACAAGGAATTAGAAATAGTTCAAAAAAAATACAGTAGTTGCAGAAAGAAAAATAAAAATTTGCAAGCCAACTTCAAGCAAAAAGAAAGGCCTCTGAAAAGCTAGAGAAGCTTAATCAGGCAAAGGAGCGAATCTAAGAAATACAGAGTGAGATAGATGAAATGAAAGAACAATAAAACAGTTCAATGTGGCAAGAATCACCACTCCAGAACTTTGGGCCAAAAAGAAGAACCCCGAAAGAAATTTTTTCACGAGAAATGGAATCTCACAATTTGTGGATCCTGAATCACCACTATCCATAGGGCTGCAAACTACACTGTGACAACCTGCCCAGGAAAATACCGTACTATCGCCTAAGACCGATCCACCTTGGTCATTAAGCAATAATAAAGTATCATCCTGTCGTTAGTTGCCGGGTTAACGCCCGGTAAATCACTTGAAAAGCACAAGGATCGAATATATGCATTAAAACTCACTCGAAGGCGAGTCCAGAGATACAACAACATTATCATCCAAATTCGTACCCTGGCGGGGGTTTAATTATTACAAACCATAGTTTTTGTCATGACAAAATAGTTCAGAGTTTTGAAAAAGCAGCGGAATTAAACTAACGGAAGCGAAGACACCACGAGAGGCCATCCATGATGCTTTCAGTAGTCGTCCTCCACCCACTCCAGCTCCCAGCCGGGCGGGATCTCTCCGGGCCACACATCACTGAAGGCATTACCTGGATCAACACATTATAGCAAGGCTGAGTATACTAATACTCAGAAAGTCTTACCCGTCGGTGATAACTACTTCACCAAATCTAGACCATGAAAGGCTTTTTGGCTACTGGGTTGCTTTTGCTAAAAAGTAACAAAGAGTAGGTCCTTACTTTCAAGATTTTAGCACAAGTTCTAGTAGGTTTAATCTTTACTACATTAGCCAACTAGTACAAACAAGTTGTACAAAACAATTAATCAAACATCATCTTCATCAACTTCCATCATTAGGGATCTCATGACTAGTGGAGTAAGTAGTCTCGGATAACGGTGAGAGGCCGACAATCGATTGATTTAAACCTTGCAAGGTAGACCCAAACACACGGTAGGCTGCCCCCGCAAGGACAACTTTCCCGGGCCCTCCCCAAAAATCCCCGGGTCGGGATGAAAGGCCACAGTCTTTGGTGCGGGCTATCCGCATACCCCGCGAGATACCGGAGTCACCATACACCACCGGTAGCTAGCCGTGAGAGCGAATCCCAAGGGTAGTGACAGTTCCATCCCTAGCCGTCTCATTAAGGTACTAGGCTTACCGGTCCCATACCCGACATGTGCTTAGTATGTTCAAAAACTTAACCCACATAACCACTGGACCGGAGCCCAGATCCCATGCTCTTACCACGTGAGCAATCCATTTAAGGATAGAGTATGATTCCTATCTAGGAACCTATTCTCGCGAGTGAGATCATCACCCGACTTGTAACGGTCCTATAGCTTAGCAGCTATCGACCTATCATTCTAGTAAGGACAAAGGTATCTATGGATCATGCATCTAGGGTTTCATTCAACTCCTGAACGTAAATGCACAATCATTCATAGATAATTGAATAAAGAATTTTAAAACTAGTTTAGATGCACCGAAGCTTGCCTTCGTCAGCTAGGTTAGCTTGGGCACCCTCGGTGTCGAGTACTTCCACGTACTGCAGCGACGCTTCCGCTCCTCCTTCCTCGGTTTCCGGGACAAGGGAGTAATCTCCGTCCGGAAGATCTACACGGAATGCAATGCAAGTTCAGGTGATGTGATAGTTTGTTGTCTTATCCAACCCTGGGTTGGTCATATTCACCTTAACAAGCATTTAGATAGGGTTTCTCTTTTAGGAAGGTTATTGGTTGTACATGGGTTACCCTTTTATTCCACATTTGAATAAAGGTTTTTATTATACTTGTCATTTCATGTGGAGGCTTTAGTTCCTTTTCTTTTCACAAGCAAGGGTGTAAATAATATTTTTATTTATGAATTACTTTCTGATCAGCAATAGTAATTAATTACCCTTTAATTAAATTAAATAATACTTTCAAAAAGGAATAGAATTAATTAGGGGTTTTTCTTTATTTAACTTTTCTTTAATATTAAAAGGGCTTTTAAGCTTTTTATTAAGCAATTAAATTACCAAAAATTAAAGAAGTGTTTCATATGCATATTAGCACCTATCCTGGTCCATTGGATCCACATGCAAGTGTTGGATGCTAGAAAATTAAATATTATTGAAAATAACAAAGGCTAGCTAGTGATTCAACTTAATGCATACAAAAATAAATAAGCATCAAATTGATTCAAACTTTCTTGTGCATGCTCTCTGGTCCTAAACAAGTCTAAAGAACTAGCATATGCACCTAGGAACTTTACTGATCTTGGTTTATTAATTTACAAGGTAAAGCATGCATAAATCAAGAATAATTATTTCTGTTAAGCAAAAAATCATGATTAATACATAAGATGTGCATTTTGACATTACAAGACAGTGTGCACAAGTTGAGCTCAAGAACATAAATATATTTAACAAGAAAAATCATCTAAGCAGTTACTGCAGGAAAGGAAAAGAATTTATCTAGCAAGATCTATTGCATAACTTTGTGCAACTTTTGGCACAGCAACTAGTCATATCCTAACACACAACATATCCAAAATTGGGCTATAGAGGAGTTATGGATTTCAAGTTATGGCAGATCTAGGCTTAACACATTTGTATTTTTCATGCTAAAACTATTTAGAATCTAGCCAAGTGTATACAACAAAAGAGGTGGGATTTATCATCCTGAACCCTAGAAAATTGGTTTGGGATTTTTCTGATTTTTCTAAGAATTTCTAGGAATTTTCTAAGGCTCTGGACCTAACTGCAAGAAAAGCTAGATAGGGTTCTTCACAAACTAGCCCTGGAATCTTACCCTAAGCACCCTGACAAAATTTAAATCTAAGCAACTGAGTCCTCGGCCGGGGAGGGCGGCGCGGGTCCGGCCAAATCCGGTGAGCCGGCGGCGATCCCGGCCGGGCAAGCGGCGCGTGGGGGACCACATGCTCACCTAGGAGTGGCGAGGGAACCGGAGGGGAGGTGGGGAGTTGGCCGGCGGCGAGGTTTGGCGGTGGACGGCGGCGGTGACCGTGGCGGCTCGGTGGACGACGGCGCGGGGGTGGAATGCGCGGCAAACAAGCAACGACGTGAGCTTCACTAGGGGTCGGGGAAGCTAATAGGTCGGTGGTCGGCGGTGAGGACCGGCGGCGAGCTCCGGCACCGGCGGCGGCGGCGGCAATGGCGGGCCGGGCGCGCGGGAGGGCGCGGGGTGCTTTTATAAGCGGCTCGAGGCGTCCATGGATGACGGCGGGTGACAGCGGAGATGCCATGCCGTACTACGATGCTCGGGCGGCGCGTGTACGGCGGCGACGCCGCCGTCGGACCGGCGGTCCGCGGCGTGCGCGCGCGTGCGGCGGCGGCCCGACGCCGGGGTGCCTCGGGGACGGGGCGCGGGGATCACGGGGTGGAGCGTGCCTTGGGCCGTGCGCGGCCTCGGGAGGCGCGGGTGCGGATGCGGGGCCGGCGGCGCGCGGCCGGCGACGGGCGGCGCGCGGGGCACGCGACGTCGCGGCGTGCTACGCTCTGGCCCAAGTCGTTTTACTGGTGCTGCCTTTGCAATAGAATTGCTCCAAAATTGTGTATAAAAGTCGACCAAGTGATGAATACCAAAGTTGTAGATCTAGCTACCAGCAACATTTTCTACAAAGGTTTTATAGGGTTTTTCTGCCTAGATTTGAAGTAATTTGAATGCCAACTTTGAATGTCAGCAGGGTTTGGCAAACAGTGATTTCTGCCTTGCAACCTGTTTTCCAAGCTTTTCCCCTCAAAATTTGAAATGCCAATCTACATGAAAGTTGTGTCCCTCATCAAGATCTACAACTTTCATAAAGGTAGAATGTTAAGTGTTTAGGTGAATTTTGGAGAACGCGGCAAAAGTTCCGGCAGACACCGGTGGACACTAGGGTGGCAAGGGGTTTGACCCAACCTTTAACCATGGGTTGGCCCCACAAGTGTGTTTACTAGTCAATTAGGGTCACTAGGGTGGGTTAGTGAGTTTTTCGAGGCGAGGGCCCAGGTTGACCTAGGTTTGACCACGGTTGACTATTTGACCGGCTATTAAGGTTAATTAAAAACCTGGGGCGTCACAACCATGGCCATCGAAGTTCAAACCAGTTTCTCTCCCGAAGTACAATGGCTTCGGAAACTCCAGACAATTTCTCATGAGATATGAATCAGCCGTGAATTCAGCAGGGGCAGATGATGTTGCAGTAGCCAAATCTTTCATCATTGCCTGCGAAGGTCCAGTCTTGAACTGGTATTCTCTGCTATAACCACACTCAGTCTGCAGCTGGGTCGACCTCAAAACAAAATTCATGCAAGCATTTCAAATGTTCCATGACACAACAGCCGAGTCATCAGACTTGTACAACTGCAAGCAGAAAGACAGAGAACCATTGCAGAACTTCGTGAGAAGATTCATGCAGCAGAGATCGCAGATTCCTGAGGCAGATGACAAAACAACAATCAAAGCATTGATCAAAGGTCTAACTCCAGGACCAACGGCTTCACATCTGACGCGAAAGAAACCCAAGACAGTTGAAGAACTTTTTCATGAACTAAAAGAGTACATCTTGTCCGATGACAATCATTGCAGAAGAGTCGCTGAGCCAAATGAAGCGCGACAAGGCAACAGAGAAGTGGCATGGAGACCTCAACCCCAGAATCTGTGAAATATCAACAATGTGGAGAATCCTCATCCTAACCAGAACAACGGACCAAACACAAGAGGAGGATTTGCACCTAGGGGAAGAGGAAGGGGGAGAGGACCCCCGAGACTCACGAACCACAATCCAAGAGATCCATACTTCTATTGCCAGTACCATGGGAGAGGACATAGCACCGAAGGGTGCCCAGAAACCAAGAAGAATATCGCAAGAATTCAGCAAGAGAAGGCGATGATGAGTATCGCTTCCTCAATGCCGAATCAACTTCGCCCGAACTTCTAGCAGCCACATTTCATGAACCCTCAACCAAATCCAGTCGCAATGTAGCAATTTCAGCAACCACAAACATCGTGGCAACCCTCTCAGCAGTTCTACCCTCAATCACAGGCAATTCAGTCAATCTAGCAACCGCAGCCAATTCGAGAAATACTGCCACCACCACCCGATAGTTCATCAAAACCAGAGACAAATTCAAGACCTCAGAGCTCGAAAGCCTTGCCATCTTTCGGGACAATCATGCCAATCACAAGAGGGTCAGCCATGGAATTTGAAACTAATAAGCAAAGAAATAATTACTTTAGGTCTGTAAACACCATTATCAACGACGGTCCAGCTGCGCGACCAGAATGGGCCAAGGTGCCAATCACTTTCACTGAAGAGGATTTCAAACTGAAATCCACGAATGACAATGATGCCATGGTCATTGAGGTAAACATAGCTGGTGGATTATCGGAAAGATCCTAGTAGATAATGAAAGCTCAGCAGACATTCTATTCTCGAAAACTTTCGAGAAAATGAACCTGAGCCAGCACATGTTGCATCCGCCAGAGTACCCATTGCAAGTTTTCAGAGGAAAACCAATCAAGCCAGTTGGAAAGGTATCGCTTCTCGTATCCTTCGGAGATCTTGACAACGCCAGAACAGAAACTCTCACCTTTGATGTGGTCGACATCTATCATCCATACCTTGCAATTTTCGGTAGAGGTTTCATGAACAAATTCGATCCAGTCATAAGACAACAGTTCTTGTGCATGAAGATACCTGCACCCAAGGGGGTTATCACAGTGTTCGGAAATCAACAAGAGGCCAGAAACATAGAAAAGGGCTATACTCCAGGCCAAGCAAATATGTATCAGCTGAAAACAACTGAAGAAAGAAGAGAACCTTACGAAGAGGCCAAGTGAAGCGTCCCCTCATCAGAGGTGACTAAATGTGACACCAATACCAGTCCCAGGAGGCTGGTAACACATTTATTACAACAGGTGGAATCAGTCTTTTACATCACGGCGACACAAAGGGCACGGTAGTGCCAACGCTACAAGGAACAACACAAACGCTAACGACCACACTACTATGGCAAAGGCTTCCATAGCCTCCTCAGAGTACCACACCATGGAAGCTCTCGGTAGGGCCCTGGGAACACAGGCACGGTTGGGTGTAGGGCAATGACCTACTCAACGTCTTCTGGAATGTAATCGGGATCCTCCTCTGTAAAATAGTTGGTAAAACAAGGGTGAGCACATACGTACTCAGCAAATCCAACCCCACCCACGGAGGGGCTTATAAGCAGAATCATGCATAAGGTATAACAAGGATCAGGTTAAGGTTCATTTTGCAAGCTTACACATGCAGGGGTTCATTTCAAAAAGGTTTTCGCAAATCATTTTCATAACCCAAGTAACTCAATTGTTTTAGGGAAAAACCACTGTGGATCTACCGGACTTCCCGTCCGTCGTAGCCCAGGCACACAGCCACACTCTTCACCCAGAAAACAACTCACGCCAGAAAATATCCCATCCCCAAGCACTAGTTTTTGTGACCACACCATGACTCGTCCAATACCGTGGACACGGCTATTCGAATAGGTTTGACACTCTGCAGAGGTTGTACACCTTTACCCACAAGTAGGGTACCGTCACACGGACACCTCAGTGCCGGTACGGATCCTATCAAAGCCATTACCCACCTTAGCTAACACTACGAGCCACCACGGAAACACCCAAGGGGTTATCCACATAACCAGGGCGTACCTCACACAGAGCGTACCCCTACTCCTTGGTCTCCCGCTGCTCACCCGCACACCAGATGGCAAGTAGATTAACTAGTGGGGTTTATGCTAAGCCGTTGCCACATACAACGGTCGAGTGGTTGTACGATGATTTGGGTCAGGTGAGATGTCACGCAACCCGGTCCTTAACCGACAAGATGGACAACTCCCAACACGCTCAACCACACAGGTACGAGCTCACCCATACTCCTGACACACACGTCCATCCCGTCTACCCAGTTCTTTACTCATTTTCCAAACATATCCCCTTTTTGTTTTTAAAGCACTCTCATATTTTGAAAGCACGCACACATTTTTAAAGAACTCATTTAGGCCAAAACAAGGTTCAATCATAGCAATCAAGGGTGGCTATCCTACCAGGTTTTGCAGTAAAACAATATGCAATTTATAAAACGGGTATAGGGTATATTTAAAACTAGGACAGAAGCATGCATCAAAGGGGAAGGTTGAACTTGCCGTCTTCGAAGTCTTTGGGGAGTGCCGGCTCGGCGTTCGGGACCTCGGGCTCCTGCTCGCAGTAGTCGGCTTCGATCTCCGGCTCGGGGTACCTTCCTCCGTCTACTCCGTCGGCTATAGCGCACACACAAGCAAGCAAGCAGTATTAGCACACACGTTTCCGGCCGAGCTCGGGGAGGGGGAAGTGAGCGGAGGAGGGGTATATATAGGCCCTAGGAAAGGGGTTGGTTCGGCGGGGGGGTGCGGTAATGTTTGGTCTTAACCGGGAAGGAAGGGCGTGTATGAAAGGCTAGGTTAAGGAGGGGTTATAGGTATTAAGGACCTATTGGTAATTTTCTACTAATGAGAAAGGGTGTGTTTATGACAATAAATTTTGGGTTAGGGCCTGTTTGTAATTTGTTTGGGGCTTAACAGTAATTAATTACTAGCCTTAGGGGCTATTTGGAAGGAAAAGGGAAGGAAATAAAATAGGATAAGGGGGGGCTCAGGTTAAAGGAAAAGGCCAGGGGCCTATTAGCAAAACGGCTTTCTTCTCCCCCCCCTCGATACAGAACAGAGAGGAGGGGGGGCGCGGCATGGCCGGCCGGCGGGGTGCCTGCCGGCGGCTCCCGTCCGCGGCGGCGGCCTGGAAACAGGGGGAAAACGGAGAGGGGGAAGAGGGGATCCTAATCCCGCACTCACCTTGGGCTATAGGGCTCGGTGGAGGTGGCTCGGCGGCGGGCAGAGGGCGGCGGCAACGCTAATGATGGCGGCGCGGTGGTGATTGGGAAACCGGCTCAGGGAGGCTTGCTTTCGGTGCGGTGTGGCGAGGTGGTGGTGGTGCCGGCCTTAAATAGGCGCCGTAGGTCGGTTCGGGGAGGGGGAAGATTTTTTCCCGGCGAGACCGCCGGCGAGCTCGGGTTCCTTCTCGAACTCCGGCCGGCTCCTTGCGGCGACCAGCGACGCGACGGCTCGGGACGGTACGGGTCAACTTGTGCAGTGCGTGGCGCGGGGCGGGCTTCGGCGGTGGTGGACGTGATGGCTCGAGCGAGGGGGGGGGGCATTAATGGCGGCCGCGGCTTCGGTGGCCGGCCGGTCCACCGGCGTGCGCGGGCAAGCGGGGCCGGCGGTGGCGTGCGGAGGCGGCGTCCCTCGCCGGCCGGTGGCGTGCGGCGGGATGGCCGGTGCCGGCGCGTGGGGCCCGGTCGGCGGCGGCGGGGGTGCGGTCGGTGCCGCATGGCCGCACGGGAGGAAGGAGAAGGGAGGGGGAGGAAAAGAAAAGAAAAGAAGAAGAGAGGGAAAAAGAAAAAGAGGGAAAAAGAAAAGGAAAAAGAAAAAGAAAAAGGAAAAGAAGGGGAGGAAAATTAAGAAGAGAGAAGAAAAATAGGAGAAGGGATTTTGGAAAAATCCGGAAAATTGTTAGGGAAAATTGGGAAGGGTTTTGCGGGGGTTTTTCCCGGTTTTTCGGGCGTCGGCGCATTTTCCGGGACGGCGGTGATGGCGAGGCGGACCGGTCACCGGGACCGCGGCGTGCGCGGGATTCCCGGCCGGTGGCCGACCGCGACGTTGGGAAGGCGCGCGGGGGTGCGGCCGAGGTGCGGTGCGGCGGGAATCGCGGCACGCGCGTCGAGGGGGGGGGGGGGGAGAGAGAGAGAGAGAGAGCAGTGGCTAGGATTTGAATGATAGTTGAGCTCGGCGGGTCAGTTTTGAAAACACGCATGATTTATTAGGTGATTTATTTAGAGCTAAAAACGCGGGCGTTACAAACCTACCCCACTTAAAATGAATCTCGTCCTCGAGATTCGGCTAGGCTTCGAATAGGTGGGGAAACTCCTTCCTTAGTGCATCCTCTCGTTCCCACGTAGCTTCTTCCACCCCGTGTCCGCTCCATTGGACTCTCGCACACCCGTACTTCGGTCGTTCTTATCCGCTTGACCACGGTGTCTAAGATCTTGACGGGCACCTCCCGGTACCTAAGGTCCGGGCCGTAGATCGATGGTCTCCACCGGTACTCGCTTTTCTTCCAGAACCTTCAAACATCGGCGTAGCTGAGAGATGTGGAATACTGGGTGTATATCTGACATTTCTTCGGGTAGCTCCAGCCGATATGCTACTGCTCCGACTCTCTTGAGCACTTTATACGGGCCGACGTACCGAGGGGCCAACTTCCCGTGTACTTGGAACCTCCGAGTCCCCCGGATGGGTGAAACTTTGAGGTAGACGAAGTCTCCTGGGTTGAAGCTCGCTTCACGCCTTTTCTTGTCTGCGTAGCTCTTCTGTCGGGACTGAGCGGCTTTCAACTTTTCTCGGATATCGGCTACTTGCTCCTCGGCTTCCTTTATAAGCGCGGGCCCAAACAGGCACGCTCTCCTACTCGACCACATCAGGGGTGTCCTGCATTTTCTCCCGTATAGTGCTTCGAATGGCGACATTCCCAGACTTGCTTGGTAACCGTTGTTGTAGGAAAATTCGGCATACGGCAGGCTCTGCTCCCAATCTTTGCCGTAGGTGAGGACGCATGCTCTCAACATATCTTCCAGGATTTGATTCACCCTTTCGGTCTGTCCGTCGGTCTGTGGGTGGTACGGCGAGGCGAAGTCTAGCTTGGTGCCCATGGCTTTGTGCGAGCTTTTCCCGAACCTAGAGGTGGGCGGGTCCCTCCGTCCGAGACTATTCGCCGGGCACTCCATGCGGCTTTACTATATTCTCTATGTAGAGTTTTGCCAACTTTTCTCCTCCATAGGTGGTCCGTACGGGTAGAAAGTGAGCGACTTTAGTGAGTCGGTCCACGATCACCCATATGGAGTCATGTCCCTTCTGAGTCCTTGGCAACCCTACTACGAAGTCCATACCTATCTCATCCCACTTCCATACGGGATTGGTAAAGGTTGCAACGATCCCCGCGGCTTCGATGTTCGGCTTTGATCCTCGACAAGTGTCACGGTGGGCGACGAACCGTGCAATGTCCGCCTTCATCCCATTCCACCAGTACTTCTGCTTTAAGTCCATGTACATCTTGGTGGATCCCGGGTGAATGGAGTATGCTGAGTTGTGCGCCTCATCCATGATGGTCTGTCGAAAATCTCCACCTTCGGGCACGCATATCCTGTTTTTGTACCACAGGGTGCCTTGGTCATCTACCCTGAAGTCAGGGGCCTTGTTCTCTCCGGTATGCTTGCGGATCCTCATCAGATCCTCGTCGGCTTCTTGGGCCTTCCGGATCTTCTCTTCTAGGGTGGGCTGAACACTTAGCTGGCGGACGTAGCCTTGGGGAACGATGTGTACGTTGAGTCGGGCCATCTCTTCTTGCAACTGGGCACTCTTGGGTGCCGCCTTTTCATAGGTTTTCCGGCTTAGTGCATCTGCTACTACATTGGCCTTCCCCGGGTGGTAGTGAATCTCTAGGTTATAGTCCTTGACTAGCTCTAGCCATCTTCTCTGCCTTAGATTCAGGTCGGGCTGGGTGAAGATATACTTTAGACTCTTGTGGTCTGTGTAGATTTCACACTTGTTCCTGATCAGATAGTGTCTCCAGATCTTCAGGGCATGCACTACGGCTGCAAACTCCAGATCGTGGGTGGGATAGTTCTGCTCATGGGGTTTGAGCTGACGGGAGGCATATGCCACTACCTTCCCATCTTGCATGAGAACACATCCCAACCCCTGTCGGGAGGCGTCGCAATACACGACAAAGTCCCGTTGAATGTCTGGCAGGGTTAGCACTGGGGCTGTGGTCAACCTCTTCTTCAACTCTTGGAAACTTCTTTCACAGGCCTCGGTCCAGTTAAACTTCTTCTCTTTCTTAAGCAGCTCTGTCATGGGCCGGGCGATCTTGGAGAATCCCTCGATAAATCTCCGGTAGTACCCTGCTAAACCTAGGAAACTCCTGATCTCACTCACGTTGGTTGGTTGCTGCCAGTTGGAGACTGTCTCAACTTTCCCGGGGTCTACAGCTACTCCTTCTGCAGTCAATATGTGTCCAAGGAAGGATATTTTCTCTAGCCAAAATTCACACTTGCTGAACTTGGCGTATAGCTTGTGTGCCCTCAATTTTTCCAAGACTACTCGAAGATGTTGTTCATGCTCCTCCACGCTCTTGGAGTAGACAAGTATGTCGTCAATGAAGACCACGACAAACTTGTCCGGCTCTTCCATGAACACCTTATTCATGAGGTTCATGAAGTATCTTTGGTGCATTGGTTAGTCCAAATGACATCACCGTGAACTCATATTGCCCGTAGCGAGTGACAAAGGCAGTCTTGGGGATGTCACTTTCCCTAATCTTGAGCTGGTGGTACCCTGATCTTAGATCCACCTTCGAGAAATACTTGGCTCCTTTCAGTTGGTCAAACAGGTCATCTATTCTGGGAAGAGGGTACTTGTTTTTAATAGTGACCTCGTTCAGCGAGCGATAGTCCACACACATCCTCATGCTCTTATCCTTCTTCTCCACGAAAAGCACTGGGGCTCCCCAAGGTGATGAACTTGGTTTGATGAACCCACTTCGCTGGAGCTCTGCTAACTGCTTCTTCAATTCTGCCAACTCAGGGGCTGCCATCCTATAGGGTCTCTTGGCTATGGGAGAGGTTCCAGGGATAAGGTCGATTACGAACTCTATGTCCCTGTCGGGTGGCATTCCAGGGAGTTCTTCGGGGAACACATCTGGGTATTCTCGTACTACTGGGACATCTTCTATGGACTTGGCTTCTATGTTGAAAACCATTATATCCGGCCTGTGTCCCCGGGTGTGGCAGGTCACTTGTATCCCGTCTGGGTTGGTCAAGTGCACTACTTTGTCGGCGCAACTTATGAGGCCATGGTGTTGGCTTAACCAGTCCATACCAAGGATCACATCTATCCCCTTGGATTTCAGTACTACCAGGTCTGCTAGGAACTCTACCCCACTTAAAATGATCCTTACCCGGGGGCATCCTAGTTGACAATTAATGTCACCTCCGGGCGTTCGAGTTATTAGGGGTGCTTTGAGTAGTACTGTGGGTATGCTATGCTTTTCCACAAAGCTTGAGGATATAAATGAGTGCGATGCTCCCGAATCGAATAGTATGGTAGCCAAAACTGAGCTGACCAGGAACTCACCGAGTACCACTCCTTGTGCTTCTTGTGCCTCCTGTGCATTTATGTGATTCACCCGGGCGCGTCCATACGACTGCTGGGGCTGCCTCATCTCCGCCGGTTGCCGGTGTTGTTGCCGAAGTTGTTGTTGCCTGCGCACGGCATGCGGTTGGCTCCGACGCAAGTGGCCTTGGCCGTTCACCGAGTTGGAGTAGGTGGTGGTGGTTGGCTTTTTAGCATAGGGGTAGTTGGCGATGAAGTGCCGGTTTCCGGCAGTTGAAACACACTCGGGAGCTGTTGTTGTTGTTGGTAGTGATCCGCTGGTTTTGTTCTCGTGGGGGCTTCATGGCACTCTAGTTGTAGGAGGTCTTGAACTGGGCTCTGGGGGCTTGTGATCTCGTGGCTTGGGATTGGGTTCTGTCTCGCATAGGAGCTTGGAACCTGGACATGGGGTGTCCAAAGTTTCTCGGCCTCTGGGATCGCTCCCGTCGCTTGGCCTTGTGTTCCATGAACTTACGCTTGTTTTCCTTCTTCTCTTCGGCCTTTGCTCTCTCCGTGAGTATTGCCATGTTCATAAGGGTGTTAAAGTCCGGGTAAATGCGAGGAGTCGGCGGTGTCCTTAGTTCGGAGTCAGCCCCTTCTTGAACATCTCTTGCTTTTTGGAGTCTTTATCCACCTCCTCGGGGGCATAGCGTGCCAGCTCTATGAACTGGTACGTGTATTCCTCCACAGACATGTTGCCTTGGCGGAGTTCGCGGAACTCGTCTTCCTTCCGCTTCAGTGTGGCCTCCGGGATGTGGTAGCGACGGAACTCCTCCACGAATTCATCCCATGTGATGGCGGAGGGATCCTTGGCTGCGGCGCAGTAATTTTCCCACCAGGCTAGGGCTGTCCCGGTGAGCTGGTGAGCTGCCAGGAGAACCTTGTCATGGTCCTCGCAGTGGAGGGGCTCCAATTCCCTTAGGATAGCTCTCAGCCAATCGTCAGCATCCAAGGGATTCACCGACCCGCTAAAAGTGGGCGGCTTAGTCCTGAGGAACTCGATCAGCTTCTCATTCATGCTCATAGCACGGGGTCTTGGGCGGTTGATGGCATTGAAGATAGCCTCCATCAGGACAGTCTGGTTGGCTAAGACTTGTGCCAAGTCAACAGGAGGGGGTGGCGGTGGCAGGACCACGTTCTCTCCTCCATCTTCGTTTTGGTTGACCTCCTGGTCGTGGAGACGCTCCCTCCGATCGGCTTGCGATCCCTCAGCGTCCGATCGGTGGGTCCTGACAGGGCGCCTGGAAACCATCTGTAAAGAAACGGGTTTTCTAAGAGGTCTAGTTTTATGTGATGTTTGAGTGGATTATATCGGGTTTCTTTTTGAAAAGGCAGGGTTTATTCTGCCGGTAAGCACACAACAAGCACATAGCAATCAAGCAAGCACAAACAAGTTTTTATTACAAACCAGCGAGGAGGATACATCCCGACTACGCGGACACATTACACGACTAAGGGCGCGACTTGGACCAGTACGGCTTCATTCCCTGGGTCTTGGGGCACACTACTCGCGAGGGGAGCTGTCTTCTGGGGTCGAGTGTTCTTCCAGCGGGATGAGCAGCTCGTCGTCATTCCCGCCTTCGGGGTTACCGTTTTCCCGCGGGCCGTGCCGCGGCTTCGGTGTGGTAGCCGTTGGGGGTTCGGTGATCGCCGGTGGTGCTTTGGTGGAACTTCTATGGTTCCTCCCCATCCTACTAGGGGTGTTCCCAGCAGGACTTGAGCTTCTCCAATGGCTGGAATAGGTGTTCCGCCGTGGGTCCATTCTTGCATGCGTTGGTCCTGGATTCTCCTGAGGCTTTCCTGGGCAACGGCTTCACTGCTTATGGCGGCCGCGGTCCTTGCTTCAGCTTGAGCCACTCGGACTTGGTGCATCCGCACCGTGACTTCGCCTTGCTCGGCCGGCCGATCTCCGCTCCCTCAAGTGCCCGGCCTGGTCATCAAAGAGCTTGTCCGGGGGGAGACAAGGTAGGCGACTACGTGGTACAGCGGCTCTTCTTGGTGGCGACGTCGTTCCAGGTTCCTCATGCGGGCTTGCCAAACTGGGGTTCTGATGGCAGGAGGGAAGTACCTCATTGGTGTGGGGACGAGGTGTTCCTCGTAGATTCGGCACAGGTAGCGGAGGGCTTTTCTGAGGGCCAAAGGGTAGGTGTCCCGGTGTCGGAACCCTGTGGCGGTCACGCGCCACGGTTCGATGTTGGTGTGGCGGTTGCTTCTAGCGACGGAGAGGACCACTCTACAGCGGAGAGTGTCGAGTTGCTCGTACTCTCTGCTGTAGTACCTAGGGCGCTCAGTGACACCGAGGCGCTCCAGGGAGTTGATGAGCAAGCGAGCAAAACCAGGCTCCTCCTGGCACACGCCTTGGGTCCATCCATCTTCCGCCATCTTAAAACAAAGATAGAGTTGAACAGGTTGTGGTGGGGTACAAGAGATGGATAACTTTATTTAGTAGGAAGGTTGGGGTACATCCTTCGGGGTACACTTATTATTACTAGGACTCGATTTCTAGCCTAAACACCCTAGTCTCATGGTGATTCTGCCTCTAGCTGGATACGGCGCTTCTTCAGTGGAAGATCTTGCTCCAGTATCTCATCTTCAGTCTGGGTCCCTTTGTCCCAGTGGGTTTCTTCGGGTTCATCCTCTTCTCGCTCCGGTCGCTTCATCTCTCGCTTCTTCGCTCCTTTAGTTCATCCCATAGGGCCTTATGGGCCAACGGCGTGCGCTCTCTTTCCCCGAGGTATTCTTGCTTTGTGTTGTGTAGTTCAACTTCTCGCTATGGTTGTCTTCACCCTTTCTAGTTCTATCCTCTCGCTCGCTCTTTCCGCTCCGTCGATCGTCGCTCGCTTCGATTCTTTGGGCTTGTTCCTGATAAAGGTGGTCTAGGCCTCTGAGGTATATGGATAGGTGGGAAACTGCCTCTTCTAAGTCTTCTTCTTCTCGTTCCAAACCTCTCATGCGATCAATCCACGAGCGTCCTCTTCCTCCGGAGGGTGGAAAGAATCCCATTGGAGTCCTTCGGAGGTGCTGCCTATAAACCACTCGTAGCTGTCGCAGGGCCTTCCGAGCAGCCTTGGGGTAGGTGTCGGCAAAGCGAAAACCAGTGGCGTTGACGAACCATGGCTCTATGTCGGGGTAAAGCGTGCTCCTTCCCACAAGGATCAGCAGCTTACACCGAGGGGTGCCGAAGCGTTCGTACTCCCGGTAGACGAACTCTGGCGGATCCCTTACTCCGACGCGCTCTAGGCTGAGTAGCAACAGGTTAGGGAGGCCAGGCTGGACGGGGCAAATTCCTCCGTTCCACTCAGGGTTAGGCATCTGGGAACAGGCAAGAATCAAGGTAAGGATTTTGGAAAAGGTGAGCTTCGCCAAGGAAAGGTTAGAGAGGGCCAGAGGAGGTCTCGTATCCTAGGGGTCATGTCCTACGGCCAACCTACGGCTCTGATACCACCTGAAGCGTCCCCTCATCAGAGGTGACTAAATGTGACACCAATACCAGTCCCAGGAGGCTGGTAACACATTTATTACAACAGGTGGAATCAGTCTTTTACATCACGGCGACACAAAGGGCACGGTAGTGCCAACGCTACAAGGAACAACACAAACGCTAACGACCACACTACTATGGCAAAGGCTTCCATAGCCTCCTCAGAGTACCACACCATGGAAGCTCTCGATAGGGCCCTGGGAACACAGGCACGGTTGGGTGTAGGGCAATGACCTACTCAACGTCTTCTGGAATGTAATCGGGATCCTCCTCTGTAAAATAGTTGGTAAAACAAGGGTGAGCACATACGTACTCAGCAAATCCAACCCCACCCACGGAGGGGCTTATAAGCAGAATCATGCATAAGGTATAACAAGGATCAGGTTAAGGTTCATTTTGCAAACTTACACATGCAGGGGTTCATTTCAAAAAGGTTTTCGCAAATCATTTTCATAACCCAAGTAACTCAATTGTTTTAGGGAAAAACCACTGTGGATCTACCGGACTTCCCGTCCGTCGTAGCCCAGGCACACAGCCACACTCTTCACCCAGAAAACAACTCACGCCAGAAAATATCCCATCCCCAAGCACTAGTTTTTGTGACCACACCGTGACTCGTCCAATACCGTGGACACGGCTATTCGAATAGGTTTGACACTCTGCAGAGGTTGTACACCTTTACCCACAAGTAGGGTACCGTCACACGGACACCTCGGTGCCGTACGGATCCTATCAAAGCCATTACCCACCTTAGCTAACACTACGAGCCACCACGGAAACACCCAAGGGGTTATTGTCACACCCGTTTTCCAAAGAAAACCGAATGCATCTCATACGTGTGCCATAATCACAATTTCACACATATGATAGACAAATGAGTGTAATATCATAGTACAATGCTCAAAACGTACATAGAGAGGTTTATTAATTTATTACACTCATCGATAGACACGAAGGTCTTAAACACGAACATCGATAGCTAGACGATGGAACACCGTCTCCAACTTCACAAGCTCTGCCGGGGGCAACGCGAGCCTCGGAATCCATCGAACTCGTCGAAGAACTCTGCTCCGGCATCCTCCTCGAACACATATGGCAAGGGTGAGTACACTTATGGTTGGTACTCGGCCCGTGGGGGAAAATGCAAAGCTATCAAGGGTAGGCTAGGGTTTTCGGCGGTAAGCATTTTAGGTTGGTCAAAATTTTATTAGCGAGCACCTATTTACTAAGTGTAAGTGTATACCACCCCAAAACTTAGCTTTTCAAGACTAATCCTCCAATCGTAAGTAAACCTCAATTTGAAATCCATTTCTAGTTAACTATCATGTGAGGGTCCAAGCCGCTCTTGACCGTGAGCACGGCCGATCGATCGGTTTTCACTCGCGAGAGGTTGTACACTTTACCCACGGTTCGTGTTCCCCATCCCCGCCCGGGTTTGCAAAGCCCTTAAACACTTCCGAGGTGAGTGGCAAGGGGTTCACTACGAAGCCTTTACAAAGGCGTGCAAAACACCAATATCCCACGACGATTCTGACTCGGGCGGACCATAACCCTCCCTAGTGGTCGGCACCTTAGCAAAGGCTACTACCCCAAAAGGACCGGGCTATACCCCCGCAACCCGAGCCCCCGTGTTCCTTCGGACAAGGGCTATTAGATATTTTACACTCCTAATTAATTGGCTAAGCCGAGCCATGTGGACTGTGGTTGCCTTGTTTTCTCGGGTGGTTCTCCATGTTTTAAGTTATATGTTCTTGAAATTCCATAAACACAAATTCCATTTAAATTCAACATTTTAAAAGATAATTTCCATTCCCAAAGTATAGCATCTAAGCATTTTATCTACCCAAACATTTATTTAAAACAAGGTATGCAAGGTATAAGGATTAAAATCTAGTCATATCCTTAATAGGCATTTCCCATCAAATTTATGCATAACGATTAAATTTAAAGTGTGATAACATGCAAGTTATTAGGACCAAAAAGAGTATGCGGGGGGGGAGAAATCCACTTGCCTTCTTCTCCTAAAAACCGGGGTTCAATCTCTTCAAAAGGCGGCTCTCGCTCAATCTCGAACGCACGTCCTCTACGATCACACAAGAAAAACAAACAATAAATAAAACAGTACATCAAACATTGCTAAAAGATTAATACAAGCTTCTAAAACTAATGTGCTTGTTGAGACGATCGCGTGGACACCAAAATCGCCTAAATCGGAGCTAAGACGGAAAAGTTATGATTAAAACAAATTTCAGGGACTATTTTGTAAAAGTAAAAGATCCTTAGGGGGTTTTCTATAAAAATTCAGGGGCTAAAACATAATTATAAATGTAATCTAGAGGTCCTAGGTGCAAAAGGGCTTTTTGGACTGCGGTTGAATAATTTTGAAAGGGGCTAGGGGCTTTTCTATAAAAACCAGGGCTAAACCGTAAGGATTCTATATAGTGGAAGGACCGGGTTGCAAAATATATAAAAGACGAGGGCTTTTTTGAAAAATGGCCGGCGCACCCTAGGTTTGACCGGTATGCTCGTTTGACCGGGGGGCTCGAACCGATCCGAGCCGTTGGATTGGAAATCTAAAGCCGCCGGGCGGCTAAGGACTAAGGGCGGCGGCGGCTGGACATTGGTGGCGGCGGCGCGCGGCGAGGCGGCGGCGCTCACCGGCCGGCTCGCCGGAGACGGACAAAACCGCACTACGGTGCACAAAAAAACAAGAGAAATGCACTAAAACGAAGAGGAGGAGAAGGGGAAACCACCGAGCGACTCGAAGGGGAAGAAGAGGCGGCGGCGGAGCGGATCGACGGCGAGGCGCGGAGCTCCGGTTCGGTTCCTTGGGGGCGGCGGCGTAGAGGGGGAGAAGAGCTCGATTGAGCGGTGCGGGGTGGAGAGGAGCTCGGGGGCGGCGTTTTATAGGTGGTGGGGGAAGCGGAGGAGCCGCGGTCGAGGCGGTGGACGGCGGGCATGGCGGCGGCCGCCATTAATGGCGAGCGGCTCGGTGGGCGGCCGTTTCCGGGGAGAGGAAGGGGTGCGGGCGGCTTGAGGCGGCGCGGTGGAGTGCCCTGCGCACTAGGAGGGAGGGGAAGCGGCGCGGGGAGGCGAGGGGGCGCCGGACCGTGGCGGCGGTTGGCGCGGCGGGGGAGGCGGGCGCGCGCGCCCGAGGTTGAAGGAGGCCCCGACGGGTGGGCCCCACCCGTCGGTGGCGTGAGAGAGGGGAGGGAAGTTAGCGGGCTGTTTTTTTTTTTTTAGCTAGGTGGGCCGGCCGCTTTTTTTGGGTCGCGCGGAAAAAACAGATGGGTTGGGTCGTTTAGGGTGGAATGGGTTAGGGTGTCTTTTGTTTTTTTTCTTTTTTTTTCAATTCCTTTTCTCTCATTTCCTTTTCAAACTTTTACTCAAAATCCTTTCAAAATTTTAAACCAACTTTTGACCACACAATCAATTCAAAAACCATGCATTCAACATGATGCACAAACACTTGGTTTCTCTAAATTAATTAATTATCATTGCATATATTTAAGGGCAAATTTAATTATTCAAATTCATTAACCTTAGAAAATAAAATTCTAATTGTTTCTAGCATTTTTTTTAAGTGATGGAATTTTGGGTGTTACAAATCCTACCCCCTTAAAGAGAATCTCGTCCTCGAGATTCGGGAAGATTGGGAAACAAAGTGAGGAAATTCTCGCCATAAGCTCATCTTCTCTTTCCCAAGTAGCTTCTTCCTCTGAGTGGTGACTCCATTGGACTTTGCACATTTTAATGACTTTGCTTCGGGTAATTCTTTGTGATGTGTCTAGAATTTTGATAGGGTGTTCCTTATAGGTTAGATCATCCTTCACATCAAGATCTTCCAAAGGTAGGTAGTCTACTTTAGTCTCACTTGAACACTTCTTGAGCTGAGATACATGAAACACATCATGTACATCTGACAATCGAGCTGGGAGTTCTAATTGATAGGCAACTTCTCCCTTTCTTTCTAAGATCTTAAAAGGTCCAATGAATCGTGGAGACAACTTCCCTCTAATCTTGAATCTTCGTAGACCTCTAATGGGTGATACTCGGAGATACACATAATCTCCTACTTCAAACACAACTTCTCTCCTTTTGGGATCGGCCGTAACTCTTTTGTCGTGACCGAGCAGTCTTGAGATTTTCCCGAATTATCTCAACTTGTCTTTCGACTTCTTTTATAATGTCTCGGTCCAAAAAGTTGACTCTCCCTGTTTGATCCCGGTACAATGGTGTTCTCGCACTTTCTCCCGTATAAGGCTTCAAAAGGGGCCATCTTAAGGTTGGTTTGGTAGTTGTTATTATAGGCAAACTCGCATATGGCAAACTTTTATCCCAGCTACCTCCATGCTTTAAGGCACATGCCCTAAGCATATCCTCTAGGATTTGATTTGTCCTTTCGGTCGACCATCCGTTTGTGGATGATACGCGGAACCGAAGTTAAGCTTTGTATCCATTGATTCATGTAGCTTTCCCCGAAACGTGATGTAAGCTGTGTCCCACGATCGGATATTATCCTCTTTGGAACTCCATGTAAGCATACAATTCTGGACATATATAGTTCGCTAGTTTGGCTCGGTGTAAGTAGTTTTGACGAGTATAAAGTGAGCAACCTTGGTTAACCTATCCACAATGACCCATATGGAGTCATATCCATCACGAGTACGTGGCAATCCCACAATAAAATCCATGCCTATTTCTTCCCATTTCCACTCGGGTATTTTCAATGGTTGAAGCAAACCTGCTCTCGGTCTACGATATTCGCTTTTACCTTCGGCATATGTCACACGAGCTACATGAGCGACAACATCCTTTTTCATTCCATACCACCAATATTTCGCTTCAAATCTTGATACATCTTGGTGCTTCCGGGATGGATTGAATAGGCAGAGTCATGTGCTTCCTTAAGTATAGTCTCTCGAAGATGATCAATTTCGGGCACACAGATTCTATTCCTGAACCAAATAGTTCCTTGGTCATCTCTCTTGAAATCTGGAACCTTGCCAGCATCAATCAACCGTCCATACTCCTTAATCTTCTCATCCTGTCATTTGACCCTTCCCGATTTCTTGTTCAAGTGTAGATTCTACTTCCAACGTCATAGCTTCACTCGGGTGACGATTCCCGCATTAAGACGTGCCATCTCCCAACACAACTCTTGAGGCATCACATGAGCTATCAGGGCGTTTGCCTGACCTTTCCGACTCAAGGCATCTGCCACTACGTTTGCCTTGCCGGGATGATACTGAATGTCCAGATCATAGTCTTTGATTAATTCCAACCATCTACGTTGTCTGAGATTTAGATCCTTTTGGGTAAATATGTACTTCAAGCTCTTATGATCAGTGAAGATGCGACACCTATTTCCGATCATATATTGCCTCCAAATTTTTAGAGCGTGCACAATGGCAGCCAACTCCAAATCGTGAGTGGGGTAATTTTGCTCATGTTTTCTCAATTGCCTAGAAGCATAAGCGATCACTTTTCCCTCTTGCATCAGTACACAGCCAAGTCCCTGAAGTGAAGCGTCACAATACACATCAAAGCTCTTGTGAATATCCGGCATTATTAGCACGGGAGGCCGTGGTTAATCTTTTCTTTAGTTCCTCAAAACTATCCTCGCACTTGGCATCCCACTTAAATTCTCTTCCCTTTTCTAACAATGAGGTGAGAGGTTTTACAATCTTCGAGAATCCTTCGATGAATCGACGGTAATAACCTCGCCAATCCAAGGAAACTTCGATCTCGGCCCACATTCTTGGGCGGATTCCGATCCAATACGGCCTTCACCTTACTCGGGTCTCTTGCTATTCCACCCTCTCGTGATAATATGTCCAAGGAAGGAAACTTCCTTTAGCCAAAAATCACATTTGCTGAATTTGGCATATAACCGATGTTCTCGTAGTTTCGCAAAGACGAGTCTCGGGTGTTCTTCATGCTCTTCTTCATTTGGGGAGAACACCGAATGTCATCGATGAAAACTACCACAAACCTATCAAGGTACTCCATGAATACTTTATTCATCGGATACATAAAGTATCTTTGGTGCATTTGTCAATCCAAAGGGCATAACTGTGAACTCGTATAAGCCATATCTAGATGTGAAAGCGAGTTTTAGGAATGTCCTCTAGTCGGATTTTCGATTGATGGTACCCGGATCGTAGATCGATCTTGGAGAATATTTTAGCACCTTTCATCCGATCGAACAAATCTCCAATCTCGGGTAAAGGGTACTTATTCTTGATGGTAACATCATTAAGGGGACGATAATCTATGCACATTCTTCTAGTACCATCCTTCTTATCAACAAAGAGAATGGGAGACCCCCAAGGTGACGAACTAGGTCGGATGTAACCTTTACTAAGCAACTCATCTATTTGTTTCTTTAATTCGGCCAAATCCTTAACATTCATTCCATATGGTCTTTTATAAATAGGAGCAGTACCAGGTAAAAGTTCAATGCTGAATTCAATGTCGCGGTCAGGCGGCATACCTGGTAACTCATCTGGAAATACATCGGGATACTCGTTCACAACTTTGATCTCTTCTAAGGATTTGCCCTTTGCTGAATTCACTGTTCCTTGCTCTTCGGATGAGTTATCCACTCGAATTCAATTTCGTCTCCTTATGGGCTAGTCAAAACCACCGATCTCTTGCGACACCGAATCACCCCGTCATGCTTGCGCAGCCAATCCATTCCAAGTATGACATCTATTCCCCAAGATTTTAAAACTACTAGGTCGGCTAGAAATTCTATCTCATTAAGCTTAAGGTTTACCCGTGGACATATGTGTCCGGCTTTCATTTCTCCGCCGGGGAGCTAACTAGTAATGGTGTCTTCATAAGACTCATGGGCAAGCTATATTTTTCCACAAATTGATTGGTAACAAATGAATGTGATGCTCCAGAATCGAATAAAACGGATGCAGGTTCAGAATTGACAAGGAACGTACCAAGCACGACCTCGGGAGCTTCCTGAGCCTGCTCAATAGTCACGTGGTTTACTTTCCCACGCACAAAGTTTTGTTGAGCCTCTGCCGCCCGAGGAGTAGAATTCCCAGTGCGAATCTGAGAGGATGGCTGTCCAGGCTTCTGACCATTGCCCTTCTGTGGAGTTTGCATTCCATGCTTGGGACAGTTATTGGCATAATGCCCTATCTCTCCGCACTTGAAGCATCCATTAGGCTGAACTGGTGCGGTGTTTCTCACTGGAGCACCTGGGGTATTGTTTGGGCGACTCTGCTGCTGAATTGGAGCACGTGGAGTCTGCTGATGGAAGCGCTGGGGCTGCTGGGCTGAACGCTGGAATGGCTGGTTCTGCTGAAAACTTCCACTATATCCTCCTGAGCGGAACTGAGGATTCTGTGGTGCATTGTAACGGGGACGTGTGTTGCTGCTAGATTGCCCTTGGTTACGGGAACTTGCGTTTACGGTCTCCAAGTTCTCTCGCGCTTGCTTTCAAGACCGATAGCTTTGTCTAATAGGGTACGGAAGTTGGGGAAAGTGTGGCTCGGGAGCCGATAGTTCGGTGGCCCTATGAGACCATCAAGAAATCGTTCCCGCCTCTTTGGGTCGGTATCCACTTCATCCGAGCATACCGAGACGGTTGGGTGAACTTGTCCCGATACTCGCTAACGGACATGCCGCCTTGCTTCGCAGCGAGAAACTCCTTCGCTTCAGCTTTATTATTCCGGTCGGGATGTGGTGAGTACGGAAAGCGTCCCGGAACTCCCTGCCGGGTGATAGTGTCTGCGGCGGCATGTGCTACGGTGTAGGCATCCCACCAATCGGCCGCAGGCACCCTCTAAGCGTCCCGAGGCATACGGGACTTTCTCTCTCGTCATTGCACCGAGTGATGTTCGGCTTCTTATTGATAGTCTTGAGCCAATCATCCGCATCAAGAGGATCTACTAAGTGGGAGTAGGTGGGTGGATGGTGGCTCATAAACTCTCCGTGTCGTTGACCGGTGGAGGTGGTGGAGGTCCTTGTGGTGGCGGGTTGTTCGCTCGTGCCGCAAGTTACGGACCGTTGCGAAGATTCGAATCAACCGCATTTGAGCCGTAAAGAACTGGCGCCGCATGGTTGGATCCATTGCTACTCCCTGAGGTGGAGGCGGGGCGGGATTCTGCTGATTAGCGATGTGAGCACGTATCACAGGCGGTACGTCCTGTCCACCTCCGGACCTGGTGTTTACCATCTGATTGTTAGAGAAAGTCATTTCAGATAAGAGCAGTATCGATAAACATGAGTAAGAGAGAAAGGGGGCTAAGATTAAATTTAAACTTAATTATTTTATTAATGCTCATGCGGCCATCACACCACAAGGCATTTCAGTCAATCAAAAACCCAACTCAAACATGTTTTCAACCAACAATCATTATTACATCGATTACGTCCTCGCAGGGACGGGTCTAACGATCTCATCTCACGGTGGCATCCTAACCCAGAAGACCTGTGGTGGCAGACGAAGAGCCGTAACGAAGCCTCTTGCGGGGTGGTGACTCCGCAGGGAAAGGGGTCTCGTCAGGCTGGACGGGTGGCTCCCTACCGTCACGCTCGGCCTCCGACCGAGCAATCTCGGCGTAGGCGCCCTTCGGCTCACCGTGGGTCCGCTCCCGGCTCGGCCGTAGCACCCTCCGGGTCGGTGTTGAGTGCCGCCGTGACACGGGCAAGAGTGTGGAGGCGTGGGTCTCGGAGCCGGTCGGCGGTACCACCGTCGCTCGGTGCCATTGGTACGACGAGGGATGTGGCGGTAGTCGCCGAGGCTCAACTCTGGTCATGCCCGAAACGAAGAGAGAACAAGGCCCTCCGGCGGCGTTGCGACGGATGCACGGTAGGTAGAGTGAGGTGTAGTAGAATCATGGGTCGTGCGCGAGATATACCCTCAGTGCATCAACGCCACGAGGCGTACTTCGTCTAGCTGATCCAGTGAGTCCTCGCGGGCTCGCTGGTTAGCGTCCTCGTTGTAGCCTCGAACCTTGGGCGACCCGTATTCCAGATCCGTGGGGAGGACGGCCTCCGCGCCATGGACTAGGAAAAACGGGGTGAACCGGTGGCTACGTTGGGGTAGTCCTTAGGCTCCACACGGCTCGCCTCGGCGGTTCTTGGAGCCATTTTCGGCCGCATTTGTTGAGCTGGTCGAAAATTCCGGGGTTTGAGGCCCTGTAAGATCATGCCGTTGGCACGTTCCACTTGGCCGTTGGTACGTGGGTGCGCCACGCGGCTGCCCGATCCACTCGGATGTGGAACTTGTCGAGAACTCCAAGAACTTCGGCCCGTGAGCGGGACCCGTTGTACGTGATGATGGAGTTTGGCACTCCAAAGCGGTAGACGATGTCGGTGAAGAACGTGACCGCCCGCTCGGCCCTCAAATTCGTAATGGGGCGCACCTCCACCCACTTGGAGAACTTGTCAATTGCAACCGACGGGTGGGTGAAGCCCCGGCGCCTTCGCGGGGGCCGACGATGTCCAATCCCCACACGGCGAACGGCCATGTTACGGGGATTGTTTGCGAGAGCGTGAGCGGCAAGTTGGTTTTGCGGGCGTAGAGCGGCACCCTTCGCAAGTGCGCACGATTTCGTTGGCGTCCGCGACCGCGGTAGGCCGGTAGAAGCCTTGGCGGAACGCGTTGCCGACGAGGGTGCGCGGCGCGGCGTGGTGGCCACGGATTCCGCGTGGATGTCCCGTAGGAGCTCGCGCCCCTCGGGAATGGGTATGCATCGGCCCGGAGGATGCCCCCGACGCGGCGCGCTTGGACGGCTCACCGTCGTCCGGGGTGAACGACTTGGCCATCTCGGCGATGCGCCCGGCCGCGACCCGGTCGCGGGGAGCTCCCCTCGAGCAATCCGGGCGATGTACTTCTCCCGCCGATCCGCCGCGGGCGGGAGCCGGCTCGATGTCCATCGCGACAGCTTCGTGGGAGCCGTACCCCTCGAGAAGGGAGAGCACGTACGCCTCGTTCGAGGGGTCCTCTTCCATGGGTTCCGCACCCGCTGGATTCGAGGGAGCCCCCGAGGGTCCGCTGTCGCTCGAGGGGTAGGGCTCGAAGGTGACCGATGGCTGCGCGATGTCGCGCGCGAAAACGTTCGGGGGAACGGTGATCCGCCCGGACGCGATCTTGGCAAGTTCGTCCGCACTCCTCGTTGTACCGGCGGGGTACATGATTGAGCTCGATGCCGTAGAATTTGTCTTCGAGGGCCCGCACGGCCTTGCAGTAGGCCTCCATCTTGTCGTCGTGGCAGCTCGCGTTCTTCATGACTTGGTCGATCACGAGCTGCGAATCCCCTCGCACGTCGAGGCGCTTGATGCCCAACTCAATGGCGATTTTGAGGCCGCATAGGAGGGCCTCGTATTCCGCCATATTGTTGGACGCGGGGAAGTGGAGGCGCCTCTGCGTAGCGCATGTGCTCCCCGAGGGGTGACACGAAGAGCAGGCCCGCACCCGCTCCCGTCTTCATCACCGAGCCGTCGAAGAACAGAGTCCAGCATTCTGCTTGAATTTGAGGCGGCGGCAGCTGTGTGTCCGTCCACTCAGCGACGAAGTCGGCTAAGATTTGCGATTTGATGGCCTTGCGCGGAGCATAGGCGAGCGTCTCGCCCATCAACTCCACGGACCACTTGGCAATTCTGCCTGCCGCGTCGGGGTTGCGAATGATCTCTCCTAGCGGGAAGGAAGAGACCACCGTAACTGGGTGGGCCTCGAAGTAGTGGCGGAGCTTGCGCCGCGCGAGGACCACCGCGTACAACGGCCTCTACCCGGACCCGAGGGGTAGCGCGTCTTTGTGTCCGACGAGGACTTCGCCGATGTAATAGGCGGCCTCCGCACGGGCGGGGCATGCCCTTCCTCCGTGCGCTCCACGACGATCACGGCGCCGACCACCGGGTGGTTGCGGCCACGTAGAGTTGGAGGGGTTCGCCGTCTCGTGGCGGCGTAAGGATTGGGGCGTGCGTCGGAGATGCTTTTAGCTTGTCGAGCGCTTCACGGGCCTCGGCGGTCCAAGAGAAGCGCTCGTGCTTCTTGAGCGGCGGTAGAGGGCGGGCCCTTCTCACCGAGCCTCGAGACGAAGCGGCTCGGGGGCGGCAAGGCACCCCAACACCTTACGCACCCCTTTGAGGTCCCGAATTGGACCCATTCGCTCGAGGGCCGCGACCTTTTCGGGGTTGGCCTCAATTCCCCGGCCCGGGAGACGATGTATCCCGGGAGCATGCCCCGCGGCACTCCAAAGACACATTTTTCGGGGTTGAGCTTGACCCGTTGGCCCGCGGTGGCGAATGCGATGCCAAGATCGGCCGACCGGGTCGTCCGCCTTCCTGGTTTTGACGACGATGTCGTCTACGTAAGCCTCGACCGTTCGCCCGATATGGTCCCCAAAAACGTCTCGCATGCGGCCCGATATGTTGCGCCCGCGTTTACGAGGCCAAAAGGCATCGTGACGTAACGAACGTCCCGAACGGTGTGATGAACGAAGTCGCGGGCGGTCGGACTCCTTCATTTTTATTTGATGATATCCCGAATAGGCATCAAGGAAACGAGAGTAGTTCACACCCGGCCGGTGGAATCAACGATCCGATCTATGCGTGGTAAAGGAAAGGGAACTTTTGGACATGCTTTTATTGAGGCCGGTGTAGTCAATACACATCCTCCACTTCCCATTTTTCTTTTTTACAAGCACGGGAGATTAGCTAACCATGTCGGGTGGAACACTTCCTTGATGAATCCGGCCTCGAGGAGCTTCCGCGGCTCCACTCCGATCGCCCGTCGCCGTTCCTCGTCGAAGCGGCGCGGCCGCGCTGCGAACAGCCGCGAGCGTTAGGCGGGATATCAAGGGAGTGCTCGGCGACCTCCCTCGGGATGCCCGGCATGTCCGAGGGCTCCACGCAAAAACGTCGGCGTTGGCGCGGAGGAAGTCGACGAGCACCGCTTCCTATTTAGGATCGAGGGTCGGGGGCGACCCTCAAAGCCTTGCCCTCGGGGGCCGACGGGTCGAGGGGGACCCCTTTGGTTTGCTCGGCGGCCTCGAACGTGCCGACGTGCTTGGTGGCGGGAGCCGAGGTCGTCGTTGACCATCTTCTCCGGTGTGTTTACCGGCGCTTCATCCCGGCGCTAGCGCCTCCGCATGCTCCACGCACTCGACATCGCGGTCGAATGCATGCTCGATCGACGACCCGACGGTGATGACGCCGTTTGGGCCCGGCATCTTCATCTTCGGGTACGTGTAGTTGGGAGCTGCCATGAACTTGGCATAGCATGGTCGCCGAGGATGGCGTGGTAGGCCCCTTTGAATCCCACCACTTCGAATGTGAGGGTTTCCTTGCGGAAATTCTTGGGGGTCCCGAACCGGACGGGCGGATCGATCGATGCCCCGAGGGGTTGAACACGCTTTCGGGGCGCGATGCGGTGAAACCGGCTTTGTCTTGGGCCGCACTGGTCCGGCCCAATCCCCATTAGGCGCAATGTATGCGCGAAGAGGATATTGAGGCTCGCCTCCGTCCATAAGGACCTTCGAAAACCGGGCGTTCCCAATGATGGGATCGACCACTAGGAAATCTTGGCCGGGTTCGGGATGCGGTTTGGGTGATCGTCCGGCTAAAGGTGATGGCATCCTTCGACCGGTTGAGAAAGGCCGGAGGTGCCCTCTCTGCGGCGAGGACTTCGTGCCGCTCCTTCTTGCGGCTGGTAGGGTTGACATGTCAACGGTGGGTCCCCCAAAAAATGAGGAACACATTTTCGACGGCGGGGAAGCCACCTGCGTCGCCGTCGCCCCCATCCTTCTTGGCGCCTCCGCCTCCTTCGCGGCGGCACGGCCGTAGAACTTCTTGAGCATATCGCCTTTGCTCAAGAGTGTGATTCACGGGGGTCTTGTGGTAGGGGCATGGCTTCTTCATCATGTCATCGAACACCCCGGGCCTCGAGGAGCCGGTCGAGGGCCCCCGTCGGGCGGGTCAACGAGCGAGGGCCTCGGCGTTGCCGCCGTTGCGCCGCTTGCTCGCGCGCCTCGCGGCGCGGCTTCTTCCCCTTCTTGCCCCGCTTGTCGTTGCGGCGCGGCTCCTTGGACCCGCTGCCCTCCGCGGGCGTGTCCTCGGAGCGCTTGCCCTTCTTGCCATCGAAAATTGCCCCCACGGCCTCCTCTCCGGAGGCGCGGGGTGGTGGCAATGTCGAATAGCTCGTTCGAGTCCGTGGGCGGGCTGCGTCCCAGCTCGCGCACAAGGTCCCGGCACGTGGTGCCCTCGAGGAACGCGTGCACGATCTCGGATTGTGCCACGGCGGGGAGCTTTCCGTGCAACGCTTGGAGAAGCGCCGTATGAAGTCCCGCGGCGACTCGCCCGGCTTCGCGTGCGGGGAGCGCGCATGCCCCGAGGAGTTCCGGGGGCGCACGTATGTGCCTGGAAGTTGCCCACGAAAGTGTGGACTAGATCGTCCCGGTTGTGGATGCGGGGCGGGCGGGCAAATGCTCGAGCCATGTCGGGCCGCGTCGCCCGGATGCGGGGGCAAGTTGCGGATGATTACTTCGTCGTTGGTGGCCCCGCCCGGGCGACGGGCGGGGCGGTAGTCATTTAGCCGGACACGAGGGTCCGTCTCCCCGTTGTATTTGATGATCGTCGAGGGTTGACGGAAGCGGCGGGAACGCCGCCGTGCGGATCTCCCCGGGGCGAACACGCGGGTGCCGGGGGGCTCCGGCGTTGGGGAGGCTGTCCTCACCGCTGTCGTAGCGTCCACCCCTTCGAGGGTGGTAGCCCCCTGGCCGCTCGCGCGTCCGCCTTGCTGGTGCGCCTGGCGTTGATGACGTTGCGGGCGTCACCATCCGGTGCCTGCGTGTGTCGAGGAGCCGTTCCTTGGCCGGCGTGCGTCCCCGGTCGGCGGGGTCGTCCCGCATGCACCGAGGGTTCGCCCCCTGGTGCCGGATCATCACCCCGCGCGTCCCCCTGTTGACGGATGCGTGAGGCCGAGCTCTCGGCCTGCTGGACGGCCGCTTGCTCAAGGAGGGTCTGCACCTCGCGGTGCATTTCTCGAGCCTCGGGGGTCGAGGGTGCCGGCATGGCGCGCAGCAGTGTTGCGGCGGCGATGAGCTTTTGGCTCGCTCGCGGTGGGGTATCCGCGTTGTCGACGTTGGGGACGGGGTTGAGGCGGTCGCGTACTTGTCGGCCTAGCTCCCGCGCGCGTTCGCCGCGCGCGGAGGCCTCTCCTCGCCATCGAGGCGCGGAGTAGCCGCACGGTCCGTGCTCCTGCGCTAGCTTGGCCTCGAGCTCGCGAGCTTGGGCCACCGCGCGTCGACGTCGGCCCCCGGCGGGGAGCACTTGGTCCCGCGGCCGGGCGCGTGGCAACCCCCCGGGGCCGGCGTGACCTCCCCATCTCCCGGCGCTGCCGCCGGCGGCGTTGGCCGGGTCGTTGGTGATGACGGCGCGGCATTCCCGCGTGGGGTCGTAGCTCCCGGTCTTTGGAGTCGTCGGAGCGGCCGAACCGGTAGTCCGTGGCGTCGAGGAAGCGCCCGAACGCGGCCCGGGTCCGGCACACCGGAGAAGTCCCCCTCCGCGTACCCAGGACGGTTGGCGGGTGGCATCGTGTCGACGGAGCCCGGGGACGACTCGTCCCGCCGCCGAGGGTGCCGAGATCCTCGGCGACGAGGACGTGCCGACCGGGCGGAACCCTCGCGCATCGTCGTGTTGGACGTTGGCGTTGTAGGCCGTAGTGGCGCCACGCGGCCCGATGGGGACGCGTGGTCCGAGAGCGCGCGCGGTCCCCGGCCGGGGCGGTGACGGCCGTCGTGACGGTGGGCGCACGCGCGGCCCCGGGGGCGGCGCGCGCTCGGCCTGCCGCCGCTCGGACCGCGCCCGACGCGAGCGCAGTCCCGAGCGGCGACGCGTCGCGGCGTCGACGGACCCGCGGCATCCGTGCCTGCGACGCGGTGCCTCGCGCCGGTGTCGTGCGTGCGGCGGAGACCGCAGCGGACACGGCCTCCCGGCCTGCGCGCGCGTAGCTCCTCACGGTTGGTGAGGCGCATGAGATAGCCATTCCCCCGTGGCCCGGAAGTTCAAGTCCCCCGAAGCGGATCTCGAGCCGGCGGGAAGGGGGTACGAGCTACCCATGTTGTAGCGAGTGCTACGGTACTCGGTGCGAATCACCATGGAGGGAGTCGGCGAAATGACCTTAGGCGCTCGGAAGCCCCACGGTGGGCGCCGGTGTCGGTGCGGAATATGGTCCCGACACTAACCGGTAGATAGCGCCTAAGTTTATCCCTCTATGGTCGATGCCAAGCAACAAATGACACAAGGATTATCCCGGTTCCGGCCGAGGGGGCCGTACGTCCGGCAGGTGGCGTGCTCGCGGCACTATATTGCTCGGCAAGGGGGGTGCTTGTAGTGGGGCAAGTACAAGCAAGGTGGGAGAAGAAGCGTGGCTTCCAAGTCCCTGGTGAGTGGTTGGAGATGTTATGGGAGAATAAGAGAGTGAGTGCACAATGCGGCGAGTTCCTCCGGATTCGTCCCCCGCGGGCCGGGGGCTCGCTTCCCCTTTTATAGGCCAAGGGGGCGGCGAGTTACATGCACGCCGCGGCCCCGCCTAGCTACGTGAGGGAGCACGTCGCGCTATGGTGTAGAGTGGGCGGCCGTCCGGTCGATCTTCGCCGCGATCCGGCCATGATGGCCTACCTTGTACCCGAACGGATGGCGGTTCGAGGGGTAGGAGGGGGGCGGGGATGGCGATGGCGTTCTCGGGTAGGCTTCGAGGGAGGTGCGATGATGTCGGTACGGGGTACGGGAGCGGGCGAACGGCGTTCCTTCCCCATGAGCTCGCGGTGGCGGAGTGGTTGCTGCGGTGTTCGGGCGTGCGCCTGCGGAGTCGGGCGTGCGCCCGCATGCGTGGGTACGGCGGCCGCGCCGTTACAGTGGCCGGGATGGCCGCCCACCGGCCTAGCGCCCCTTACCTAACCTGCAAGGTCACGAGAAAGTGGAATCGCGGGTGCGCCGGCCCCCTTTCGAGGGTCGGGCGCGTTAGCCGTACGGCGGCGTGCGCACGGTGTCACGGGAGCGACACCGGCCGTGCCGCACAGTCCATCCCACAGTGGCGGGGATGGGCTCCTTCCCTGGGGAGTTGGTGCGGCGGCACCGGGCGTGAGCCCGGGCGCATGATGGCGCCGTCCCGCGGCGTCGGGCGTTAAATGCCCAAGTACGGGGCCGGCGCACGCGTGCGGGGCGCCCGTGAGCGTGGCGGGCCCCGGCCGAGGGTGGAGCGAACCCTCGAGCGAGGCGAGGCTCGCTCGAGGGGGAGCGGGCCCTCGAGCGGGGGCGGGACCGCTCGAGGGAAGGGTCGCCCCTCGAACGGGGGCGGAACCCGTTCGAGGAGGGGGGGGTTGCCCCTCGAGCGGGGCGGAGCCCGTTCGAGGAGGAGCGCACCCTCGGGAGGCGGAGCCCGTTCGAGGGGTCTCGTGGTCGGGCTTACCTTGGCGGGGCCTCCGAAGTCCTGCTGCATGGGCCACGTCCTGCATGGTTAGTTCCCTGCATGGTTAGGCCTAGTTCATTTGATGCAGGAATTTAAGTGAGGGTTCCCCCATCGTTTGAGGGGACCCCTAGGGCGGTCCCCGACAAGCGGGTAACGAGCATCCCGCTGGAGGATATGATGAGGAGGCTCGGATCCGGGATGCAATTAACTTGTCGAGAGCGAGGAAGCGAGTTCCGAGCGGGGGGGTTGAAGGGAGAGGAGGTACTTATGAGCGTGGAGGGGGTAGTGGTTCGGCGGGGTTGAATCCCTTCCGGAGGATGCTTAGAAGAGGCTGGTTCGCGGAGGGAAACTCCGTGGTGGTGGAAGACTATAACTTGGGTGCGAGGTGGGAGAAGTGGATTGAAGCAAACGAGGATTGATACGGGGTCCTGGACGCGGGAAGGGTAAGAATTCTAGGGAATCTATTGGAAAAGCATGGTCCAAATTCTTCCATACCCGCCGTAGTACCGGGAGACGAGGAGGATAGTCCTTACTTTGTTAGTGCGGTTAGAGAGACACGAAGTGGCGTGAGTTTTCTTTCAATTTGTGTTCGTAAAAGTTTTAGTCGGCTTGCTTTTGTGTATATGTTCTCATGTTTTGTTGTATGGTACATGCAGGTGAAGGAATTGCATCCCCCCATTGGACGGTATATTGATGGCAAGTATCTTGACTTGAACGAGAAAGACTTGAAAGATTGGTACGCAAAGTTTCGGAATGATTGGCCCATCTTTGGCGTGTCTTTGATGTGTGATTCTTGGACCGGGGGCCGACGTGGATGAGTGTAATCAATTTTTTGATATATTGCAATGGGGTCACGTGGTTTCACAAGTCTATCGATGCAATTGGAAAATCTCGGGATTCGGACTATGCGAAGACGGTAACCCCTAACCTTAGCTTACTCCTATTCATGAGGGTAGTCTAGGGCGAGTCGGAGGACAAGTCGAGATCTTTCGGAAGGTCGGGCGTGCACCTCTAGCCACCACGGCTACAAGAACATCCTAAATGATCTATCTCGAGAATAGATCTAAGATAAGCAAAGCCGATCGAAAACGAAGACTTCGGAGAAACACTTGATCGCTAAGAATTGGATTCAACTTGATAATTCAACTAGTACAATTATACATGAACAAGATCGCCACGGGATCCTACCTCGATCTTGCTTCTAGCTCCGGGAACTCCGACGTGGTCTTCCTTGCAAGGTTCCCACGTCGGCTAGGGAGACCCTAGTCAACTAGCTCGACCCTCTCCTCTCCGAGATGGTGTCCCTCTCTTCTCTGCTCCTCGGCGGCCGATGACGAATGGATTGATGCATGGCTCTTGACCACGGGGCTATAAATAGCTCGAATGGCGGCTAGGTCAAAGTGGGGAGGCGGCCCGGGCCTGGAGATGGGGCCGGGCCGGCCGGCTCGGGACGACCGTCCCGGGCCACCCGGCCCGGTTCCTGCCTCCTTTGCCCTACGTCGGTTCCCGAGTCTTCTAGATCCTTCTCCCTTCTGCATATAGGCCCTTGTCGTCGGTTTTTCTCCGAGTTGGATGGAGCTCCTTGTCTCGCAAGATTCGGCACTTTTACGGCTAGGTCCTTGGAGTTTGTCATCTTCTCGGGTTTGGTCTCGGGCTTCTTGGAGTCAAGTTTGCTTCATTGCATGACTTGTACGGGGCTTCAAGGTCTTGTCACAAGGTGCTTGATGAACTTATCTCGGAAGTCTTGCTTTCAACGTTAAAACCCCGCATAAACACAATACTCCAAAACTGACATGCACGAATGAACTTGTTATATCAAGGGGGTTAGTACCAATGGATAAGATATAAAACTTATGCCAACACCGAAGGTAAACTTATGGCTAGGTTGACGGAATTTCACCGTCAACAACAAGCCCTTAGGCCCGTTACTACCCCAACACCAAGCCCAAGAAGGAACATGCACATCTAGCCCAAGGTGAGGAGGACGAACCCACTCTACTAATGGCTCGTCACACCCCGAAATTTCCAATTTCAAGATGTGAATAGAAAGAATAATTAAATAACGATTTTCTCATAATTTTAAAATTTTTCCAACATTTATTTTTCTTTACGGGGAATATAGTATAGGAAAAATCCCTTGATTAATTTTCTAAATTAAATAAAAGTTAAGTGTGTTGCATTCATGCCGATGCATCTAGTGGCTCTTGAGTGCAAAAGGTTTCAAAAAATGCGTTTAGGAGCTGTCCAAACTCTCCCGAGAATTTTCCGGATTTTTCTGGAATTTATTCTCATTTGCCTTGAGCTATTTCTATTTATTAGAAGGCTCTAAAATCTTTTTCATGAACACCAAATGCTTTATTTGGATTGTTCATATCTTAATCTATCTCTAGGAATTTTTCCTGGAATTTTTGCGATTTTACGGGTATTTTTCGTGCCTCTAAACATTTTACGGGCCTTTCCGAATTTGTTTTTGCACCGAAAAATATTTCGAAAAAAAAAGAAAATCTACCCTATCTACCGATTGGGCCGAGCCCGAGGCTCGACCCAACCCACTCCGCCGCCGCGGGCCGTGCGGGGCCCATCCGGGCCCGCTAACCCCCGCCGCCGCACGGGGGAGGCAGCGCCGCACGCGCCCCCCATAAAGGCCGCCGCCGCCCCCTGCGTGCCCTAGCTCCCGCGCCGCCGCACAAACACCGCCGCCGCCCCTAGGCGCCGGCGCGCGCCGCCGCCCCGTGAGTTGCGGCCGCCGGCGCCGCCGCCCCTGGAGCCCGAACCGAGCCGGCGAGCTCACCAAACCGCCACGGTTGACCGCAAAATCCGGCCGGCTCCGTTGTCCTCCGCACCGGTGAGCACCACCATCGTGTTCGTCTCGATCTCCTCTACCCGTTCCGTGCCTCAATCGAGCTCCTTCGTGCCCGGAGCACCGGCGCCCTTGGCCACCAGGGCCGCCGCCGCCCCCTGCAGGTGCTCCTGTGTGCGAGTTCTGGAGGTTGAAGATAAGGTGGATTTGCATCCAAGTCCCTGTCTTCCGTGGTAATTTTTAGATCTTTTCTTGTGTCTTGCAGATCTTGCACGTGACCCCCTAGATCTATTAGATCCCTGCCACCAGATCCATCCCGAAACTTTTTGCAGATCTAACCCCCAGATTAGATCCATTCGCGAGCACTGTTTACCGTGTCTCGGGAATCTTCCTTGCTACTCCCTGAAAACTACGGTTAATCGCGACTAGGTCCTTACAATCTTGTTTTTCTCATATCTTTTTCGTTTTAGCTCCGATTTCATCCGTTCAAGTTGCGTTAGGTCCATAATAATGTAAAGCACACGCGTTAGTGGTGTGTTTTCACCATGTTTTGTTTCTGAAAATAAAATTAATAATAATTTTGATTAATGACTAGTTATGCATGCATTTTATAAATCAAAGTAATATAGATCTATACACCGTTTTTCATAAGCAAATTTAATTTGATTAATGTTTTTATCACACGTTTTTGTACATAAAAGTTAATTAGATCTTTATCTCGGTTTTCGTAAACCAAATGTTAATTTGTTTAATCGTTAATTAATCTTTTCTAATTAAAATTGGCTTAGGCTTTTACTCCGGCTTTTTAAATAAATGTTAATCTTGATTAAAGCCAATTTAATACTATTTTTGATAATAATATGATTAACTCGAATTACAAAGTTTCGTTTAGATTGTTCATATAGTTTAGTTTTTCTAAATTAAATGTTTAATCGGTTAATTCATATATGAATCTTTATTAATAAAAACTTGACTAGTTCTTTACGCCGGTTTCGTAAATAAAGTTTAATATTGCATTAAAGTCAACATAGGGTATTTTATTTCTGAAATATCCTTTATATTTGTTTTGTTAATTAAAATGAACCTAGCTCATAGCCTTGCTCTCTCATTTATGCAAAACGTTCGTTAGGCGTTCTTTTCTCGGCTCAATCTAAGTGTAATCTTTCCGGTTCTTGCTCAATCTTTCACAACTATCTCTTCAAAGTTAACCAAGCCTTTCCAAGCACCCTTTGTGTTCTTTAGTGATCCATCTAATCAAGTCTATCCTTTAGTGCGTTCTTTTTAAAGCTTTCTTATGATTGGTGCTTTGTTCTTAGTATATGTGTTTGTTTGCTTTGTGTATGTTTGTGCTCGATGATTGATGCGCTTAGAGTGAATGTCGTTCGAGAAGTTTGGAAGAGCTAGAAGTTGAAGATTCTGAGCAACGACATTACTTTGGTTAAAGGCAAGTGTGTCCTTGATTTTGTCCTAAGAATTATACTTAATCATTCATTGCATTGCTTGCATTAATTTTGATGGGTTCCTATTAAGGATTGCCTAGTCTTGGATTGTCATTCCTTGTTAACCCGGGTTTACATTTATGTTGGGTAGCTATGCTTAGTTGCTATACCCGGGTTATGGTGGTTTTAATGGACATTAATGATGAATCATGTTATACCTTTCTGCTATACCTTTGATTGCTTAATACAAGACCATATGATTAATCGGAACATGGAGAACCACCCGGGACAATAGTGCAACCACAAGGACTATATGGCTCTGGTCTTGGCCGTTTAATTAGGGAAGTCTTTGTGTGGTTATTACTCGCATAGTAGGTTGGGGACGGAGGAATGCTTTTATGGCTACTTCTATTCGGAGTGGTCTTGGAACGGAAGTACTCTATGGCCGACCGTCCGTAATAGAAGTGTGGTACGAAAGATAGCCTCTATGTCATACTACTATGGACTAATACGCACGGGAGGACTCTTTGTAAAGGCCTCGTAGCGTCCCTATGCGGCCACACCTCGGTAGTGTGGTATTGTGCCTACTTTTGCACGGCGTGGTTGGGTGCAAAACTCTTCGGAGTTTTTACGCGACTTGTGGGTGAAGATGTACAACCTCTGCGCAGTGTAAAACTAATCGATTAGCCGTGCCCACGGTCACGGGCGGCCTGGACCCTCACATGATAATTGAACTTGAAGATGGACTTAAATCGCTCTCTCTCTCTCTGGTTATGCTTGCCATGTGCTTGTGGCGTATTTCTTACCTTATGCTTAATGTGGGTTGGTATAAACTTATACTTTATTAGTAATCAGGTGCTAATAAAATTTGACCAACTAAAATTGCTTAAATGCTTTGAGCCAGTCCACTATAAAGCCTTGCATTCATTCTTTTTCCCTACACTTGCTGAGTACGACAAGTGCTCACCCTTGCTATAAACATGTTGCTCAGAAGGAGGAAGCTACTTTGGAGTCTTGTGAAGATGTTGCTGGTGCTAGGCGTACGCAACCCCCGGTCGATTGCACCCGTGATGTTTGGAGCCTTCGTTTCCATGATAAAGCGTAAATCTCTCGATAATCTCCGTTTTTCTTTCGTGATAATCTTGTTTCTCGTATTCACTTTTATGTCACTATATGCATGAAACTTGATCCTCGGCATGCATATAGGCTTGCACTTGGTTTTCTTCGGAAAGTCGGGTGTGACATGGCCCATGTGGTTTCCTCGTCAACGCCGCCGGGATTCTTCCTCATCCAGATCGAACCGCTCGGCCTCGTCGCCGCCCCTACCTCACCGCCGCCTTCACCACACCGCCGCGTCCACATCCGCGAGGACAAGGTCTTCACCCGGCTCGGTCCCTCGCTCGGATCCGGAGCCCCATCGATGGGTTCTAGACAACGGGGCCACGAATCACATGACCGGTGAGAGGAGCGTCTTCTCCGAGTTGAACACGCGTGTCGGCGGAACGATTCGGTTCGGCGACGGCTCGGTGGCGGAGATCGAGGGCGGCGGCACCGTCGTCTTCATCCGCAAGAACGAGGAGCACCGCGCCCCGATGGGAGTTTACTATCTTCCCCGTCTCACGATGAACATCATGTCCGTCGGCCCGACCGGTGGATGAATTAGGGTGCCGGATCGACATCGAGCACGACATTCTCGAGGATCTACAAGCAAGGCCGCAAGCGTTGGTCCACGTCAAGCGCTCGACATCAAGACTACATCCTCGACCTCAAGATTGGCCGGCCTGTGTGCCTCTCGGCCAAGAGAGACGAGGTGTCCTGGCACCGGCACACCCGTTTTGGGCATCCGAGATTCAAGTCACTTCGCCAACTCGCAAGCCAAGAGATGGTCCGCGGGTCGCCACCGCCGGATCAAGTGGAGCAGGTGCGTGATGCGTGCATGGCCGGCAAGCGGCCGACGCGCACCCTTCCCCGAGCAGGTGCGTCGACATGCTAAGCACGCCATCGAGCTCGTCCACGGTGACATGCGTGGCTCGGTGTCTCCCCCCAACTCCAAGCGGGAACCACTACTTCCTCCTCTTAGTCGACGACATGAGCCGTTTCATGTGGCGGTACTCCTCCCTAGAAAGGACCACGCAGCCACGATGATCAAGAATTTCCGGTGTCCGTGGAGGCCAAGACCGGATGGAAGCTCAAGACTCGCGCGGTGACCGGGTGGGGGGGGGGGAATTCACCTCGGTCGAATTTGGGCGGTGCGCATGGAGCGCGGCATCCGGCGGCGGCCTTACCGCCCCATACTCACCTCAACGGAATGGGATGGTGGAACGTCGAAATCAAAGCGTGGTGGTCATGGCTCGGTGTATGCTCAAGGCCAAGAAGGCGCCAAGTTACTTCGGGGGGAAGATGTCACCACGACGGTCCATGTGCTCAACCGAGCACCGACGCGTGCGCTCAATGGCATGACCCCCTATGAAGCCTGGTATGGTGAACGCCCTCCGGTCCACTACTTCCGCACTTTCGGCTACATTGGGTGTTGACGGTGAAATTCCGTCAAACTAGTCATGAGTTTACCTTCGGTGTTGGCATGAATTTTATCTTATCCATTGGTACTAACCCCCTTGGTATAACAAGTTCGTTTGTGCATGTTGGTTTTGGAGTTTAGTGTTAATGCGAGGATTTCGGTGTTGAAAGCAAGACTTCCGGGATAAGTTCATTAAGCACCTCATGACAAGACCTTGAAGCCCGATACAAGTCAAGCAATGAAGTAAACATGACTCCGAGAAGCCCAAGGACCAAACCGAAAAGATGAAAAACTCCGAGGACCCGGTTAGAAAGCGCCGAATCTTGCGGGACAAGGAGCTTCATCTAACCCGAAGAGAAACTAACAACAAGGGCCCACATGCGGAAGGGGGAAGACTCTAGAAGACTCGGGAAGCAACACCGGACAAAGGAGGCCACGGCCGGACCGAAGTGGGCCCGGGCGGCCGGTCCGGCCCACTTCGAGGCCCAATCGACGCCCCCTTTGACCTAGCCGCCTCTCGGGCTATTTATAGTCCCCCGGCCGAGAGCCACGCATCAATCAATTCGTCATCCGCCGCCGAGGAGCGAGAGAAGCTTGAGGGACACCATCATGGAGAGGAGGGTCGTGCTAGTTGTCTAGGGTCTCCCTAGCCGACGTGGGAACCTTGCATGGAAGACCACGTCGGAGCTGCGCAGCAAGGATCAAGATCAAGGTAGCATCCCGGTGGTGATCTTGTTCATGTAATCATTCATGGTGAAGTTTTATAGTGAATGCGATTTCTAGCGATCAAGTGCCTTCTCAATGATTTTGTTCTCCCTTGGTTTTGCTTCTTCCCCAATCTATACTTAAGATAGATTGCATAGGGTGCTCTTGTAGCCGCGGTGGCTAGAGGTGCATACCGGACCGACCAAGTGATTTCAACTTGTTCTTATCGAACTCGCCCTAGGCTAACCCGCACGAATAGGGGTGCGTTGTGACAGAACGGTGGCTCCAAAAGGCGGGCGTCTTCGGAATCGGACCGGAGGCCACGGTTTAAAGATGCTTTTAATGAGATTCGCTTTTCTATCTTCATCTATCTTGTTTGGAGCTACAACATATGCATGATCTAGACTCTCTAGATCGGTTATCTCTTTGCTTTCTCTTGCTACCTCTTTAGTAGATTAGATTAGATGTGTTCTCTTGATGATCTCTTAGATTAGATGCAACTTGGTTCTTCAAAAGATAGCTTTCCTTGCTTTACTAGATTGATTCCATGCATTGCACAATGTTACACGGATTCGATACCTTGGGTTCTCACACTTAAGGGAAGAAGGGTCCCTTGACTACGACAGGGGATTTGTCCACTTGCAAATCCATATGAAGTTTGATACGAATATACACGGTCAACAAGCCCCTTTTTCTACCGTCTCTGCGGGGAACAAGCAATTAAGATCCGATCTAGTATCGCTCTTTTTGTGAATATTTTTTAGTTTTTCTTTTGATTTTCTTATGTATCTCTTAACTTTGATTATCCTTATAAAAAATCAATCTAATCTAGTTTTTGACTTACCCTAATTTTTTCTTTTTTAGATTTTTGTTTTATTGCTAACCCTAACCGAAGATGGTTGGCTACCTCTCCAAGAAACCCAAACTTTCTTTTGTGGATGATCTAGGAAAATTTTACGAGGCAAAGGAGACGTGCAACACAAGCTAAAGGATAGGAAACCCTAGATCCAAAAGCCGAAGTTGAAGGACCGTCGAAATCTCCAAGGGAATCACCACCTCCAAGTCCAAAGGAAGATCAACCTCAACCGCCACCCATGGGAGAACAATCACAACCGGAGCGGAAGATTGAGCTATGCACCCCGGATGTCATTGATCTACTTATGATAAACCTTCAAGACGCCGGAAGGCCGTTCAAGATCAAGTTCTCAACTATCCGCATGGTGCAACACTCGCCTTTCACCGGTAAAGAGGATCCGAACCTTCACCTCCAAACATTTGTTCAACTATGTCAAATTTTCGATGAGGATGGAGTGACTCAAGATCAAATGAGGGAAAGGCTTTTTCCATTCTCACTACATGGAAAAGCTTTGCGTTGGTTCCACACTTTGCCGGTGGAGTCGAAGCAAGATTGGGAAGCGTTGACGAGGAACTTCATGAAAGAATTTTATTCGCCGACCAAGACTCAAAGTTTGCGCAACAAGATTGATACGTTTATTCATTTGCCCATGGAGACGATTGCGGAAGCCTTGGAACGTTTCAATGAATACATGCGAGCCGAATTCCTTGAGTGGCATATCGATTTCCTTAAGAGGAGGACGGAGAAGATGGATATAGAGAGAGAAGCTCAAGACCTAAAGGCTGCCGAGACAAAATCCACATGTGAGGAGTGTGAAGAGTACGACTATGTCCAAGGTAAGCCCCGACTTAATGCAAGTTCATCCATTCAAGATTTGGTTCCTCCTTGTGCACAATCGAAGGACTTCATGGACGAGCAAGCTAAGATCAACGAGGTCACCGTCACTAAGTTCGGGGCTATGGAGAAAGTATTGGAGAGTTTAGATGGAAAGGTGACGGAGGTCGAAGCTCTATCCGTGAAGTGTTCATCATGATGAAGATGTTAGAGACGCAAGTGGGACAACTTGTCGGGTACCCGATGGGTAACAAAGGAGAATTTTTGAGACAACCCCAAGGCCCCGAGACGGCGAAGGCTACTCAAACTCATTCGGGAAAGATGGAGGATCACACTAAGGAGACCAAGAAGATCACGACCGAAGGATCGAGTTTGAGATACCGAGCCACTACATGAAGGAAGTTGTTGCATCCGTCAAGACCAAAGGACAAAGCCGAGCCTGTGAAGACCAAAAAATGACTAAGCCGACAAATAAGACCATGCCCAAGATGGTGCAAAAGTGGGTACCCAAGATTCCAACTCCCGCAAAGAGCGTTGATCCGAAGTAATCAAGTGAATAAGTCTAGCCATGGACTATAAACGAAGTGTTAGGCGGGAGGCAACCCGTTTCGTTGAGTCAAGAATAAGCTACCGGGTTGACAACCCGATTCATGATCGAGTCTTTCAAGTAAGATAGTTTTGGAATTTTGCTACGCAAGACATTAGACTTAGAGTGGTTGAACAATATTGGAGACATAATTCTTGGTTGGATATTTTATTTGGATCATAAACCCTTTACATAAGCCACCCTATGTGTTATTTGCTTCTTTTCGAGAAACCAAAAAAAATTCAAAACCTATCTCAACCTTTCATCCTCTTCACGATGTTATGGTTGACTTGTTTTACATGCTAAAAAGACACGAGTAGAGCCACGCCTTGTACCAGATGTTATTTAAATTTCAGTGCATGGTAGGACTCGCGTAAACTAGAAACTTGACTTTTGGTTGGTTTAAAATTATATATCCTTGGTTTCTTTAAGATTAGAATTTTTCTAACCTCATTTAATTTTATTTCATTCAAAATCTCTCTCATTTAACCAAAAGTAGAACGTAAACCTATGCCCCCATGATCAAGCGGGAAAAGCTTGCTCTCAAGCGTGAAAGCAAACAATACCGGTGAGACCAAAATAAAAGTAGTCGGAGAATATTTTTCAACTTACATTTGTTTTTAATGCTTTAAAAACTCCTCTAAATTTATATTTGAACTCCTTGCAATCTCTGAGTTTATTTTTATTTTTCGAAATTAGAAGAATACTTAGCGCTAAAACATGCTTAGAAGGAGGCAATCTAGTTAACCTAACCATGTATGCACCATGATGCATCACGAGATGCCCCTCCAACATTTTTCATCAAACCACATGCAAAGGACAAGCATGGGGGGCAGCCAAGGCTTTGTTTTGCAGGAATATCATGGAGGTAAAGCAGCATGGAGGTGACTCAAAGCGAAATCATCAAGTGGAAGGAGCAATAATGCAAGCAAAGGAGTGGACGAGAACGTTTGGAAGATGTAACCCCGTGAAGTACGCGGTCACAAAACAACAAAGCAAGCATGAGCGCACCGGAGAAGAACCGAGTCGGGAGGAGCAGAGGTGCCCCTAGGCCGGTTGGACCGGGCCGACCGGCCTACCCCCTTCAATAGCACCCTGGTGCTCCCCGTCAACAGGTTAGTCTCCCATCCGGCTCTTTGTCCGTGTGCTCAAGTTTGTAGTTCGGAACCACCTTAGACTTAGTCATCCATCCCGTTTGTTTCGTCCAACAAAACACATCCTAATTCCACTCAAAGTCCATACTCCAAATTATATTTGTGTACTTTGTTACCGGTTAAAAACCCCGGATATATATTTGTGAGAAAGAGTGCAGGAACCATGCGGAAGAACGCTACAAGTCTTTTCACCAAGAAGAAGGGATCATTATCGTCCAAGCCATCATCGACAACCTCTTCGAGGAGGCACTCGGTCTCCGAGTCTCCTCGCAGTATGAAGGAGGACACAACACCGCCAAGGAGGAATGACATGATCATCCACTCCGCCTCCATACGTTCCGCGGTACTCCGAATATGGATTTATCATCATAACAAAGGATGAGGAGAAGAAGCTCGCTCACCTTGAGAGAGGCATGTAGAGAACGTCGACTTCGACGACCAAGCTCTCAACCTATTGGATTTTCATACGGATATTTACTACATGTTGGGACACCTAGGTTAGGTGCAATTTTCCAACGGAATGTCGGTGAACACCCACAAGGAATTCGCCTTGGAAATTTTCATGATCATGGCGCATATCCTTGATGAAGGAGTGTCGAGTCTCTCATTCCATTGGAGGGAGTTGAACAAGTGGTTGCCTATGAGTATTAGAGAATTACTCGGTTTTCAAAAGGGAGCCTCGGAGCAAGTGGATGTGCATGGAGGCACATTGGAAGTTTTTTGGAGTATGATCGCGGGAGAAGCTCACCAGCAAAGAAATAGTATCCGGAACCCCATCATCCAAGTGTTTCACTCATGGATATGTATGAAGATTTTGGGGAGAATGAGAGAGACAAAGATAACCAACACGGAGTTGAATTGGCTTTACTCGGCTTTGCCAAGCAGCCAATCGACCCCACTCACCTTATGATAAATCGGTGGTGTTGTGAAACAACATCGAATTCAGGAGATATTAGTTCGGGGTGTTACCTCTCCATGTTGGCTATGTCTTTGAGACCGGGTATTACGAGGAACCCGAAGCATGTCCTATCCGGGACTTCCCTAGGATTTGATTATATGAAGCAAGGAAAATATATAAGTGAAGATGAGAGAGGAGGATTCAAAATGGCCAAGGTAAATTTGCCCCTATCGGATCGAAAATTAAGACTTTTTCTTGAGGGGAAAGAAGATTGGTTAGAGGAAGGACTTCTTGTGCTAGCGAAAAAAAGAGGAAGGATTATAGGAGAAGGTTCTTCCACAGCCAAAGAAGGAGGTGCGCAACAAAATTATGTGCCACCATTTGGAGGTAGGGGTGGGCACAAAATATCGAGAACCGAACCGAATTTACCGAGACCCGAACCAAAATTTACCGAACTGAAATATTCGGTCCCATGTTCGGTTCCGAGTTTGCAAGAACCGAAGTACCGAGGTAAATACCGAGACCGAACCGAACTTACCGAAAGTACCGAAGATATCTGAAATTTGATAGGTTAAGTGTTATTATATTATTGATTGCACTATTATAGACTATTACATTATGTAATTTTGGCACTCACACTTATATACATGTGACTTTTATATGTATGTGTATTTTGCACCATTATTATCTATGAAATCATGTCAAAATTAGTTTTTGAACATGCTATTACATCTTCTTTGTGATCAACTCGGTACCATTCGGTAAGTACCGGAACCGAACCGAATTTACCGATACCAAACACCCTCGGTACCGAGTTTTTTTAAGAACCGATCGGTACCAATTTCTGAGGAACCGAATTTACCCGAGTACCGGAGAACCAAACCGATCGATTCGGTAAATACCGAATGCCCAGCCCTATTTGGAGGAATTCCGGCGCCGCCAAGTTACTACGGTGGTGTATCAATGCAAGCATGGGGGAGTGGTACAGCCATACCCCCACCAAATTTTGTGGTGCCCAACATAGCCTTTGCGCGAGCCATATGCACATCTTCCTCAACCACAACAAAGTGACCATCATTGGAGGATACGCTGCGAGAAACATGCAAAATATCACATCCATCCAAACCAATGCAAAACAAATGGGTGAAGGAAATGCAAACATCGCTTATGAGCTTTGACGCCTTCACTAAGCACCGTCGGACAATTCATAGGAGGAGCGGTGCAATCCTATTATGAGGAAGGGTACAATAACAAGACTATCAATATCAACCACCGACGGAAGATTAGAGAGAGGAGGAGCTTTAGTTATCTTTTTCCTTTTTCCCCTTTTCTTTAATTTTCAGCTTGTATGCGCCTATGTATGCGTAGTGTTTTCAGTTTTTATTTAAAATTTCAGCATGTGTGTTAGTTTTTATTTTCATCATGAATAAAGTCACCACCTAGTTTTACCTTTGGTAAAGTTATAAAGTGTGTGCCATGATGATATATGATTATAATTGCCGCTTTGTTTATCTTTGTAATTGTTTTATGCGTGATTAAGCTAATGCTCTCTTAATATACAAATCTGAAATTATCTAAATGCTAGCTTAATCTTTAGCGGAGGTTATGATAAAAATAAAGACCCATAGTGTTTTATGTGCTCTCAAGTTTTAGATGGATTAAATATGATTTATTTTTGTTCTTAAAAGTAGTGCTAACCTTGTCATAAATACCACTTGCATGTTGCTCTACCTATCCCGAGCCATATATACATTTGAGTGCAAAAACTTAGTATACAAGGTTTATTTTTGGGTGAGTTAATTCAGGCCATGATTTCTCTCGGCCCGAGTCCAAAAAGATGGTCATTCCGTTTTTGTGTATCTATCTTTATGCTAGCCTTTTTATCCGTGCATTGTGTATCCCCACATTGGAGATTTCACAAACCTCGTCGGATATCCACCCTTAAAACCAAATATCATCTTTTGTGTTTACCTCATTGACCACAACCTATCATTGAGTATGGATTGTCAATTCAAGGAAGATAGCAACATGGTGCCAAGATTGAAGATTCAAAATATCTCTCCAAAGGAAAAATATTTCCAATACCTACCTTATCTCTATCACCTCTTTGCCCGAGGACGAGCAAACGTCTAAGCATGGGGGAGGAGGTAGGTACACTGCAGATTTTAGAGTTCAAGGGGAGCAAATAAAAAAGTGCAAAAAAAAAAGAGAAAAGAGAGAAAAAAGTGAGTATAAAGAAAAAATATATGTATGAGAAAAGAAAAAATATATATGAGTATGTGAACTCCCCGGTTCTCTAAAGTGCGTTAGGAATTTCAAAGTTTCAAGATTAAAAGATCCAAACTCATCTTTCCAACAATGTGCAATCCAATAACGAGGACTTCCTTTGTGCCTCGGGGGTCACTCTTTGCCATTTGCACATGTCCACCTATCTCAAAGTGTGTGTATTTTTCTCTCCCCCTACTTGATTTAACATTATTTTCCAATGACCCTTTTGACGAGTCTCGGTAAGACCATGAGAAGCTTGTCTTGTTTTGACAGCATCTCATTTATAATATCTTGGTAGGACTAAACTTTCCCAAAGAGCTCCATATAAAGCCTACCACTTATATAAACGTTATGAAAGGGAAAGGAGTAGAATAAATTGGCATGAGAGACAAGATGAGATGAGAGTTCATGAGCAAGGTGCAAGGTGGTTTAAATTTTTGAACTTGGTTTAGCTCTTTTTCATCTCGTTCTTTATTACAAAATTTCTGGGATCTATTTGAATTTTGGGAGCATGTTAATACTTGTGTGATAAGCTTAATTAATAATCTACCCTCCGTAGAGATGAAGGCTAGTACATTATGAAACTTTAAAGAACTAAACTTTTGAGAGCATTATGTTTGCTCGTGTATGATCCAGTTGTAGAGTTTAAACAATGAAGGGCAATGATGATATCCATCGAAGGCTTACTCAAGGACGGGCAAGGTTTAAGCATGGGGGAGATGTTGACGGTGAAATTCCGTCAACCTAGCCATGAGTTTACCTTCGGTGTTGGCATGAATTTTATATCTTATCCATTGGTACTAACCCCCTTAGTATAACAAGTTCGTTTGTGCATGTCGGTTTTGGAGTTTATTGTTTATGCAGGATTTTAGTGTTGAAAGCAAGACTTCTAGGATAAGTTCATTAAGCACCTCGTGAAAAGACCTTGAAGCCCGGTACAAGTCAAGCAATGAAGTAAACATGACTCCAAGAAGCCCAAGGACCAAACCCGAGAAGATGAAAAACTCCGAGGACCCAGTTAGAAAAGCTAGAATCTTGCGGGACAAGGAGCTTCATCTAATTTGAAGAGAAACCGATGACAAGGGCCCTCATCCGAAGGGGGAAGACTCTAGAAGACTCGGGAAGCAACACCGGGCAAAGGAGGCCACGGGGCCGGGCCGATGTGGGCCCAAGTCGGTCGGCCCGGCCCACTTCAAGGCCCGGTCGCCCCCCCCTTTGACCTAGCCGCCTCTCGGGCTATTTATAGTCCCCCGGCCGAGAGCCACACATCAATCAATTCGTCATCCGCCGCCGAGGAGCAGAGAAGCTTGAGGGACACCATCTCGGAGAGGAGGGTCGTTCTAGTTGTCTAAAGTCTCCCTAGCCGACGTGGGAAACTTGCATGGAAGACCACGTTGGAGCTCCGGGAGCAAGGATCAAGATTGAGGTAGGATCCCGGTGGTGATATTGTTCATGTAATCATTCATGGTGAAGTTTTATAGTGAATCCGATTTCTAGCAATCAAGTGCCTTATCGATGATTTTGTTCTCCCTTGGTTTTGCTTCTTCCCCAATCTATACTTAAGATAGATTGCATAGGGTGCTCTTGTAGCCGCGGTGGCTAGAGGTGCATACCGGGACCGACCAAGTGATTTCAACTTGTTCTTATCGAACTCGCCCTAGGCTAACCCGCACGAATAGGGGTGTGTTGTGACGAACGGTGGCTCCAAAAGGCGGGTGTCTTCGGAATCGGACCGGAGGCCACGGTTTAAAGATGCTTTTAATGATATTCGCTTTTCTATCTTCATCTATCTTGTTTGGAGCTACAACATATGCATGATCTAGACTCTCTAGATCGGTTATCTCTTTGCTTTCTCTTGCTACCTCTTTAGTAGATTAGATTAGATGTGTTCTCTTGATGATTTCTTAGATTAGATGCAACTTGGTTCTTCAAAAGATAGCTTTCCTTGCTTTACTAGATTGAATCCTTGCGTTGCACATTGTTCCACGGATTTTATACCTTGGGTTCTCACACTTAAGGGGAGAATAGTCCCTTGACTACGACGGGGGATTTGTCCGCTTGCAAATCCATATGAAGTTTGATACGAATATACACCATCAACATCGGGCATGTCAAGAACACTCGTCCCCACTTGAAGAAGCTCGACGACGAAGCTCCAAGATGATTTTCGTTGGTACGAGAGCGGCTCCAAGGCCCGGAGCCTCTACAATCCAATCACCGGACGCGTCTCGGCCTCGCGAGACGTCTTCTTCAACGAGGCAGTCGGTGGGAGTGGACGAGCACGACATCAACAACGATGCGAGCAGCACGACTCCTTCATCGTCGAGTACACCGAAGAGTACAAACTTGCGACGCCAACACCGTAGCACGGGAATGCGACACCATGCTCACCTTCACCGGCGAAGACGACCGCCACATCAACACCGAAGTGCCGCCGGGGCAACACCGGCCTCATCGGACGTGCCGCGCGCCGACACTTCAATCGAGCCGACTCAATTTGTTCTCCACTAGACGACGAGCAAGACCCGGACGCCGACCATGATGATGACGCACCACTCCGCTTTCGCGCCATCGACATTGTCATCCCCGTTGGTTCCACGATGCCCGACCCAATACCACGGGTCCTCATCGATGAGCCGCACTTCACATCTACGAGAGGAGCTCGCGACGTCCACGCTACGGAATGTGACCCTTGCCGGAAGGCGGCCATGACCGAGGAGATGAACTCGATCACCGACAACGCCACCTCGGGAGCTTGTTGACCTTCTCGCCGGGTTTCGTGCCATCGCCGTCAAGTGGATGTACAAGGTGAAGCGAGATGAGCACGGGAACATCATCCGGTACAAAGTGACTCGTGGCGAAGGGATACGTCCGGCGCGTCGCGATCGACTACGATGAAGTGCTTGCTCCCGTCGCACGCCCGGGAGTATGTGCGCCCGATGCCGGGCCGTGGCGGCGCACCACGGCCGAGAAGTCCATCACATGGACGTGAAAAGTGTGTTCCTCAATGGCGATCTCCGAGGAGGAGGTGTATGTTGCTCAACCGCCCAACTTCGTCATCAAGGGAGCCGAAAACAAGGTACTTCATTTGCGAAAAGCCTTGTATGGTCTCAAGTAGGCGCCTAGGGCATGGAATGCTAAGCTCAACGCCACCATGGTGGTGCTTGGTTTCCCGAGGAGTGGTTCGGAGCATGGAGTGTACACGCACGGGCAAGGAGGGCACAGACTCATCGTCGGCGTCTACGTTGATGATCCGGTGATCACCGGGAGCAAGCAGCAATGACATCGTCCAATTCAAGGCCGAGATGCAAGAGATCTTCCGTATGAGCGACCTCACCGTCGTCCTACTACCTAGGCATCAAGGTTCACCGTAATGATGCAGAATCACACTTCGTCAAGCCGCCTATGCCGAAAAGCTACTAGAATGCAGCGGTCCGCAAACCGCAACCCGGTACTCACACCCATGGAGTCCCCGCCCGAAGCCGAGCAAGCAGTACCACCTCCCAGCGGTGGATGCCACGAAGCACGGTGTGGATCATTGGAGGTCTCGGTGTACCTCATCCACACTTAGCCCTGTCCTCGCCTTTGCCGTTGGATACCCGAGTCGTTTCATGGAGGCTCCACATGAGGAACATCTAGTCATCATGAAGTGCGTACTTCGGTATGTGGCTAGAACGCGCGACCATGGGCTACACTACAACAGAAGAAGGGAGAAACACTAAGATTGTTCGGCTACGGCGATGCCGACATGGCCGGGGACATCGACACTCCCAAGAGCACAAGTGGCATCATCTTCTTCCTCGGCAATAGTCCCATCACATGGCAATCAGCCAAACAGAAGGTCATCGCTCCGTCTTCCCGTGAAGCGAGTATATTACAGTGGCAAGTGGCCCCATGTCAAGGGGTCAAGCTCTCCCGGCTCCTCAACGATCCGGTTGGAGCAAGAGTGTACGGTGCTAGAACTAAAGGTAGACAATATGCCGCCTATTGCTCTCTCCAAAAAAATCCAGTGTTCCATGACCGTTCGAAGCACATCGACGTCCGCTATCACTACATCCGGGAGTGCATCGAACATGGCAAGATCGTCGTCGGCTACATCCGTTCGGGGACCGCCCTAGGGGTCCCCTTAAACAACCGGGGAATCCTCACTTAATCCCGTATCAAAACACGCTAAGCCTAACCATGCGAGGTAACTAACCATGCAGGACACGGCCTACGTCAGGATCCCGACGGCCCACCGAGACGGCCCACGGAGAAGACCCCTCGAGCGAGGCTCCGCCCTCGCTCGAGGACGCGCCTCCCCTCGGGCGGGCTCCGCCCCGTTCGAGGGGCAACCCTTTCCCTCGAGCGGTCCCGCCCCGCTCGAGGGATCGCACCCCCCCTCGAGCAGGTCTCGACTCGCTCGAGGGTTCGCTCCGCCCTCGGGCCGGGGCCCGCCACGCTCACGGCGCGCGCCGCACGCGTGCGCCGGCCCCGTACTTGGGCATTTAACGCCCCGACGCCGCGGGCAGACGGCGCCATCATGCGCCCCGGGCTCACGCCCGGTGCCGCCGCACCAACTCCCCGAGGGAGGAGCCCATCCCCGCCACCGTGGGATGGACCGTGCGGTGCACGGCCGGTGTCGGGTCCCGTGACACCGCGCGCCCACCACCGTACGGCTAACGCGCCCGACCCTCGAAAGGGGGCCGGCGCACCCTCGATTCACTTTCCCGTGACCCCGCAGGTTGGGTGAGGGGCGCTAGGCCGGTGGAAGGCCATCCCGGCCACCGTAACGGCGCGGCCGCCGTACCCACGCGTGCGTGCGCACGCCCGACGCCGCAGCGCACGCCCGAACACCGCAAAGAACCACTCGCCGCCGCGGAGCGCATTGGGAAGGAATGCCGTTCGCCCGCTCCCCGTACCCCGTACCGCCCATCATCGCACCTCCCTCGAAGCCTATCGAGGACGCCATTGCCATCCGCCGCCTTTCTACCCTCGAATCGCCACTGTTCGGGTACGAAGTAGGCCATCATGGCCGGATCGCAGCGAAGATCGACCGGACGGCCGCCCACTCTACGCCGTAGCGCGACGTGCTCCCTCACGTAGCTAGGCAGCGCGGCGTGCATGTAACTCGCCGCCCCCTTGGCCTATAAAAGGGGGAGGCGAGCCCCCGCCCGCGGGGGAGACGAGTTCGGGGGGACGAGTTCGCAGTAGAACACAACACACCGTGCACTCACTCTCCCATCCTCCCACAACATCTCCGCCCACTCTCCCGAGGGACTTGGAAGCCACGCTTCCTCTCCCGCCTTGCTTGTACTTGCCCCACTACGAGCACCCCCGTGCCGAGCAATATAGTGCCACGAGCACGCCCCTCGCCGGGACGTACGGCCCACTCGGCCGGAACCGGGATAAAACCTTGTGTCATTTGTTGCTTGGCATCGACCATTGAGGGATAGACCTAGGCGTTATCTATCGGTTAGTGTCGGGACCATATTCCGCACCGACGCTTGGCGCCCACCGTGGGGCAAACGAGCGCCTACGGTCATTTCGCCAACTCCCTCCATGGTGATTCGCACCGAGTATCGTGCTACGCGCTACAACATGGGTAGCTCGGACCCTCTCCCGCCGGGTTCGAGATCCGCTTCGGAGACTTGAACTTCCGTGCCACGGGGAACGGCTATCTCATGCGCCTCACCAATCGCGAGGAGCTTCGCGCGCGCGCCGCGAGGCCGGGGTCCGCCTCGGTCTCCGCCGCACGCACGACACCGCGCAGGCGCCCGCGAGCACGGATGCCGCGGGTCCGTCGACGCCGCGACGCCGTCGCCGCTCCGGGCCGTGCTCACGCCGGGCGCGGTCCGTCCGAGCGGCGGCAAGCCGAGCGCGCCGCCGCCCAATGCGTGCGCCCACCGTCACAACAGCCGCCGCCGCCCGGTGGGACCGCGTGCGGCTCGGGACCGCGCATCCCCATCGGGCCGCGTGGCGCCACGACGGCCCATAACGCCAACGTGAACACGACGATGCGCCGGGTTCCACCCGGCCGCCATGTCTTCGTCGCCGTGGATCCCGCACTTCGGCCGCCGACGAGTCGTCCCCGGGCTCCGTCGACGCGATGCCACCCGCCAACCGCCACGGCACGCGGAGTGGGACTTCTCCGCGTGCCGGACCCGGCCGCGTTCGGGGCGCTTCCTCGATGCCACGGACCACCGGGTTTGGTCGCTCCGACGACTCCGGCGACCGGGAGCTACGACCCCACGCGGGAGTGTTGCGCCGTCATCACCAACGACCCGGCTAACGCCGCCGTACGGCGGGTGCCGGAGACGGGGGAAGTCACGCCGCCCCGGGGATAGCCACGCGCCCGGCCGCGGGGCCGAGCGCTCCCGCCGGGGCCGACGTCGACGCACGGCGGCCCAAGCCCGCGAGCTTGAGGCCAAGCCGGCGGAGGAGCAGGACGGTGGCGGCCGCTCCGCGCCTCGATGGCGGGGGAGGGCCTCTGCGCGCGGCGAACGCGCGCGGGAGCTGGGCCGACAGGTCCGTGACCGCCTCAACCCCGTCCCCAACGTCGACAATGCGGATACTCCGCCACGGGCGAGCCAAAAGCTCATCGCCGCCGCGACGTTGCTACGCGCCATGCCGGCACCCTCGACCCCCGAGGCTCGAGACATGCACCGCGAGGTGCGGGACTCTCCTTGAGCAAGCGGCCGTCCGGCCAGGCCGAGAGCTCGCCCTCACGCATCCGCCAACGAGGGGGACGCACGGGGTGATGATCCCGCACCAGAGGCGAACCCTCGGTGCACGTGGGTCAACCCGCCGATCGGGGGGCGCACGCCGGCCAAGGAACGGCTCCTCGACACGCGCAGGCGCCGGATGGCGATGCCCGCAACGTCATCAACGCCAGGCGCACCGGAGCAAGGCGGACGCGCGAGCGGCTAGGGGTTACCACCCCTCGAAGGGGTGGACGCTACGACACGGCCGGTGAGGACCGCTCCCCAACGCCGAGCCCCCGGCACCCGTGTGTTCGGCCGGGGAGATCCGCATGGCGGCGTTCCCCCGCCGCTTCCGTCGCCCTCGACGATCGTCAAATACAACGGGGAGACGGACCCTCGTGTCCGGCTCAACGATTACCGCCCGGCTTGTCACCGGGCGGGGCCACCAACGACGAAGTAATCATCCGCAACTTGCCCCCGCACCCGGGCGACGCGGCCCGACATGGCTCGAGCACTTGCCCGCCGCCCGCATCCATAACTCGGGACGATCTAGTCCACACCTTCGTGGGCAACTTCCGTGGCACGTACGTGCGCCCGGAAACTCCTCGGGATCCGCGCTCCCGCACGCAGGCCGGCGAACCGCCGCGGACTTCATACGCGCGCTTCTCCAAGCGCCGCACAGAGCTCCCGGCCGTGGCACGCTCCGAGATCGTGCACGCGTTCCTCGAGGGCACCACGTGCCGGGACCTTGTGCGCGAGCCGGGACGCAGCCCGCCCACGGACTCGAACGAGCCGTTCGACATTGCCACCGCCCTTCGCCTCCGGGAGAGGAGGCCGTGGGGGCAATCTTCGACGGCAAGAAGGGCAAGCGCTCCGAGGACACGCCCGCGGAGGGCGGCGGGTCCAAGGAGCCGCGCCGCAACGACAAGCGGGGCAAGAAGGGGGAAGAAGCCGCGCCGCGAGGCGCGCGAGCAGGGGCGCAACGGCGGCAACGCCGAGGCCCTCGCCGTTGACCCGCCCGACGGGCCCTCGACCGGCCCCTCGAGGCCCGGGGTGTTCGACGACATGATGAAGAAGCCATGCCCCTACCACAAGACCCCCGTGAACCACACTCTTGAGCAATGCGACATGCTCAAGAAGTTCTACCCGCCGTGCCGCCGCGAAGGAGGCAGAGGCCAAGAAGGATGGGGGCGATGGCGACGCGGGTGGTTTCCCCGCCGTCGAAAATGTGTTCCTCATCTTTGGGGGGACCTACCGTCGACATGTCGACCCGCAACGCAAGAAGGAGCGGCACGAAGTCCTCGCCGCAGAGAGGGCACCTCCGGCCTTCCTCAACTGGTCGAAGGACGCCATCACTTTTAGCCGGGATGATCACCCAAACCGCATCCCGAACCCGGCCAAGATTTCCGCCGGTGGTCGATCCCATCATTGGGAACGCCGGTTTTCGAAGGTCCTTATGGACGGAGTGCGTAGCCTCAATATCCTCTTCGCGCATACATTGCGCCCGATGGAAATTGGGCTGGACCAGCCATGCGCCAAGACGAAGCCGTTTCACCGCATCGCGCCGGCAAGCAGTTCAACCCCTCGGGCGCATCGATCCGCCCGTCCGGTTTGGGACCCCCAAGAATTTCCGCAAGGAAACCCTCACCTTTGAGGTGGTGGGATTCAAAGGGGCCTACCATGCCATCCTTGGGCGACCATGCTATGCCAAGTTCATGGCGGTCCCCAACTACACGTACCTGAAGATGAAGATGCCGGGTCCAAACGGCGTCATCACCGTCGGGTCGTCGATCGAGCACGCATTCGACTGTGACGTCGAGTGCGTGGAACATGCAGAGGCACTAGCGCTGGATGAAGCGCTGGTGAACACACTGGAGAAGATGGTCAACGACGACCTCAGCTCCGCCGCCAAGCACGTCGGCACCTTCGAGGCCGCCGAGCAAACCAAAGGGGTCCCCCCTCGACCCGTCGGCCCCCGAGGGCAAGGCGTTGAGGGTCGCCCCGACCCTCGATCCTAAATAGGAAGCAAGTGCTCGTCGACTTCCTCCGCGCCAACGCCGACGTTTTCGCGTGGAGCCCCTCGGACATGCCGGGCATCCCGAGGGAGGTCGCCGAGCACTCCCTTGATATCCCGCCTAATGCTCGCGCCGTGCGGCCAGCGGCCGCGCCGCTTCTACGAGGAGCGGCGACGGCAATCGGAGCGGAGCCGCGAAGCTCCTCGAGGCCGGGTTCATCAAGGAAGTGTTCCACCCTACGTGGCTAGCTAATCCCGTGCTTGTAAAAAAGAAAATGGGAAGTGGAGGATGTGCATAGACTACACTAGTCTCAATAAAGCGTGTCCAAAAGTTCCCTTTCCTTTGCCACGTATAGATCAAATCATTGATTCAACAAATCGGGTGTGAACTCGCTCTCGTTTCCTTGATGCCTATTCGGGATATCACCAAATAAAAATGAAGGAGTCCGACCAGCTCGCGACTTCGTTCATCACACCGTTCGGGACGTTCGTTACGTCACAATGCCTTTGGCCTCGAAACGCGGCGCAACATATCGCCGCGCATGCAAGCACGTTTTTGGGGACCATATCGGGCGGACGGTCGAGGCTTACGTGGACGACATCGTCGTCAAGACCAGGAAGGTGGACGACCCGGTTAGCGATCTTGGCATCGCGTTCACCGCTCGCGGGCCAACGGGGGTCAAGCTCAACCCCGAAAAATGTGTCTTTGGAGTGCCGCGGGCATGCTCCTAGGGTACATCGTCTCCCGCCGGGGAATCGAGGCCAACCCCCGAAAAGGTCGCGGCCCTCGAGCGAATGGGTCCACCCGGGACCTCAAAGGGGTGCAGAAGGTGTTGGGGTGCCTCGCCGCCTTAAGATAGATTGCTTAGGGTGCTCTTGTAGCCGCGGTGGCTAGAGGTGCATACTGGACCGACCAAGTGATTTCAACTTGTTCTTATCGAACTCACCCTAGACTACCCGCATGAATAGGAGTACGTTGTGACAGAACGGGGGCTCTGAAAGGCGGGTGTTTTCGGAATCGGACCGGAGGCCACGGTTTAAAGATTCTTTTAATGAGATTGACTTTTCTATCTTCATCTATCTTGTTTGGAGCTACAACATAAGCATGATCTAGACTCTCTAGATCGGTTATCTCTTGCTACCTCTTTAGTAGATTAGATTTGATGTGTTTTGTTGATGATATCTTAGATTAGATGCAATTTGGTTCTTCATAAGATAGCTTTCCTTGCTTTACTAGATTGAATCCTTGCGTTGCACATTGTTCTACGGATTCAATACCTTGGGTTCACTACTCGAGGGAAGAAGGGTCCCTTGACTATGACGAGGGATTTGTCCGCTTGCAAATCCATATGAACTTTGATACGATAATCTACCGTCAACAACAGGGGAACCTCAGTCCACAAGTGAAGAAGTCACGAAATACGACAACTTCGTCCTCTTCGGGAGTAGGAACTTGTTTATCCAACGAAGCGCGTCCATTTCCCGCAGGAAAAATCCAGCTGCCTCGTACTCTCTAATCAAGTTAGCTGTAACCTTAGACTCCCCGAAAACAAAGGACGGAGGGAGTGGTCCCGATTGCTTTGCTGCAATAAGATCTTTGACATCAGCGTCGACATCTCCGATTTCCTCCACCTCTGATCTAATCTCCCCATCCTCACGGATCCCGGACCCGCTAGCAGCAGGAGAGGTGTGGCCTTCTGGGGGTTGAGCAATCTCTTGATCTTGAATTTCTGGCTTGGCCGGAAGGCCAACTGCAGCCAGTTCTTCAGTCGTCATAGGTCTGGCAGTGCTCTTAACGCGGGCCACCTATTCGACAGTGATATAAGGAAGGAATCTAAGACGACATTCATGAATAAAGTATGCGAAACAAAAGTTGCGAGTACGAACATTGAAAAGTAAAGATGATAACAAAAGAATAAAGAAAGCATTACCTTTGAAAGTTGGGGAAGTCTTCAAGCTGCCAACAATTTGTTGCGAAATGATTTTCTGCGAAGATGCCAGAAAAAGTTCGGGGAAAAACGAGAAAGCGGTGAAATTTTTTTACAGTGAGAACTCTCTATTTATAGGGGCGAGGGGGGGGGGGCAGTTTCAAGAACCCACCTCGATTAGACCGTTGCGAAATTGCCGGAGGACGCGTGTCCACTCTGACGTTCCGAGGGTGACGTTTTTTTACCAGAATTCGAAGGTTTTCGTGGAATCGGATCGTCGGAGTCAACCCGCTTCCCCGAATGACTAGTGTTGGGGAATTCAGGAAAAACCTTGCACCCTCGAAACATCGGGTTTGCCGGATTTCATGAAATAAGTTTTCAAATAATATGCGGAAATAATAGCTAAATCTGGCTATTTCGTGTGAATCTACCGTCCGTTGCAAGGTAATCGAATCTGTGAACATCTGGAGTCATGAACCTGTGAACATCTGGAGTCATGAACCTGCGAAGATCTAGAGTCATGAACCTGCGAAGATTTGGAGTCATGAACCTGTGAACATCTGGAGTCATGAACCTGCGAAGATCTAGAGTCATGAACCTGCGAAGATCTGGAGACATGAACCTGCAAAGATCTGGAGTCATGAACCTGCGAAGCTCTGGAATCAGGAACTTGCGAAATCGCGTGTCCAGACTACCGAAATTCGGGAGTTACGGGGGAAGGATTCGGGAATCATAGGAAAGCCAAGTCAAAGACGTAACTTCAAAAAGTCCGGGTTTAGCGTATGAACTAGTGGCAGGCTTGTAAATATATGAAATCAGCCCCGCAAATCACGAGATGTAAAAGACATTCATGTACGTGTTCACATTAGGAATATTTTCTTAGATTCGAGGGTATTTTCGGAATGTAAAAGTCCCTTCGTCTCCCTATAAAAGGGGGGTGCGAGGGCACGTGTAAAGGGATTCACGACTTTTGAGGCGAGAGCAGTCTTTTGGAGATTCTTTGTCTGCTCTTTCGTGAATTGTGTTCCAGACTCAGAAGTTTGCGTAATCAGTGTTCTTGCATTTCTGTGTTCGGGGATCTCATCCGAATTTTCGGACACCCCCAACATTTACTTATCCTAAACGTCTATATATATATATGTGTGTGTATATATATGTATATATATGTGTATATATATGTGTGTATATAACTTTTTTCTTTGCGAATCTGATATAATTTGTTTTAGTAGAGTGGGTATACATTATCTTGAAACCTGTGATGATGGATGGCCATAAGTAGATACTCCATCCGTTCTGATAGTGCAGCCGAAGAATACGAAAATTGCATGGTTATTTAAAGAACAAAGTAAAACGATAGGACAAAGGCGGCTGCAGACTCTACTCATTCACTAATTTGCTGAGAATAAGTAGCTTTTTTCAGCTAGGAATAATGATGATAAAGTCATGCTTAAACTTCTTGATGGTCCAAAGAGGCTCTGGGCACTTGAATATCCCATTTTGAAGAGATACATGTATCGCTTCGAAAGGTTGCAATTGCATAGGCATTAGTTGCAGGCAGCTAGCATGGGCATACTGGTGACCAACCAAATTAAGTTTCTTAGCACCATCATAGCTATATACTGCTTCATCTTGCCTTTAGTCACTGACGTGTGAACCTGGACGCACATATCAGTAACCCAACGGCAGAGGGCCCAACTGTAGAGGGACTAAATGCAGAGGATCTCGTTCGTTAGAAGAATCAGCCATCAGGCCAGTGCTATGTAAATACAAATTGCTGCTTGTTTATGAACCAAAGACGACGACCATTGCAAATGGCAATGTATTCTTGTTGGGATTGAAATTTAGTCAAGACATGTTGTCAGGCCATCAAACCTAGCTAGCAGTTTCCGGTTAGCACACATGCCGTCTTTTTTCTTCATTAGTATGTGTGTATCCTGATTATGCTAAGGTTGGGAGTGCTCCAAGATCTTTGTATCAGATCGATGATGTTATGATCTTGATTAACAAAATCTACAAAATCTTCCCTTATCGAGAAAAGATCAACCTCCATGGTGTGCGATGTGATAGAATAATCGACAAATTAAACTCCATGGTCCAAGTTTACTGTAATGTATGCTGAATACCTAAGGAGAAAGATCCAATTAAAAACAAAAACAGCCTCCTAACCTCCAGTGTACGCAAACAGTATATACATGAGGATGTGTACCCTTTGTTGCATGTTGCACGTTAGATTCGAAAGCGACGAGAGGGCACCGATGATCGGTTTCGATTACCAAAAGTGACAACGAATTATGTTCTAAAGTCTGAACTAACCGATCGATCGATTGAGCTCACGTGAAAAACGTACTCTAGCTCGCATTATTGTTGGCGCGGAACAAATTAAGAGGGCCTATCATATTCATATCATCGATCGGTAGTTCGCGGGCACCAAGTGTGTTCTTGACGATTACACACTCTGTCAAGGGCCAGCACCCCTCATGATTGATGAAAGGACGATATGCTCTTCTATTTCTCTCCTGCTGCAGTCAAAGACACACAAAAAATGCATTTGAAATACTGTGTATATGGTCGAATATTGGTTGGAGATGATAAGAGCACAATTGACTTATAGAGGGTGATGTACAATTTCAGGTCTATTTTCTTCATACTAGGAAGAACTCCATCATGGGTAATCACTTCTAGTAAGGCAAGCTACCCATTGTAGGCCATCTTGTCCACCTAATTCTGGTCTGGGCTACTGTATGGGACACAGGTTTCCGGCCCACATCTCAAGTCAAGGCAAAGAGGATTTTTATTGGGCTCGGATCCCGACGGTTCAACGCTTGCTTTGTCGTCGTCGTTCAGCGCATGTATTGTTGGGTCACCTTCAGTGCTCTGAAACGAACACACTACATGTTACTGCAGGCAGCTTAGTCGGAGACGAGGGATGCAACTGCATGATGATCTGAAGCACATTCCAGCTTGCAGCTTGTGGTACATGGATACCGTAGGATATGCTAGAGCTTGGTTGCATGTACGCGGAGGGAGTAACGCCAACGACGGTGGCGAGTCTTGTCTCCGCACCAACCTAACTGAAGTCTAAATTTGAGATGCAGATGGAACGAGAGAGGCGAGTGACGCAGCGCCTTTTGGGGACGAAAGGGAAGCCAATGGAAGCCGTCGACGATGGGACGGACGGAGCTGGGAGGTCTGTTTCGTGGAGGAGCTTAGGGGGAGGAGGAGGACGAAAGCGACGCCGCCGGAGGGCCTGGAAAGATAACGAAACGAACCGGCGGTGACAACGACGAGCCTTATCGGCGGCTGCCGTGTCCTTTTCCCCCGTCTACCGCCTCAGAATTAATCCTGCAGGCGACCACCTGCTTCCCTTGACGATCGACCTCCTAGAAGGCCGACAGGGGAAAGAGAGAACGAAAACACACACACACACGAACCGCGTCGATCTGTTCCCTTTCAAGTTTCGTTTCAACTGTACTTTCGTTTGATTTTTTTTATACTTAATGCCTAGTAGTAGTAGTAGTAGCATGTGGTACTTGCATTATTATTTTGGTTCTATAACATTAGTTGCTTGATATTAGGTGAACATATTTTATTGCAATACAGTATCATACAAAATTGTGCATCTTCTACAACTTTCATGAACCAACGTGTTTCGATCAGATTCATTGAATGGGGAAAAAAATCTTTGAATGGAGATTCTTAAAAACTATCCCTCAGTTATGTTTTTCTATTTTGTTATAAGTGTATGGAATGGTAGGATATGGTGAAATCGTTGTCGATTTGCATCTACCCTTGGGTAGACTTTATTTACAGACTCGGTTATCTAGCTCTAACCCCTTAATCTCGATCATAGTTCATACAGTTAATCTCAACCAGAAAACCTGAATGTTCTCCACAACATAGAGCACCCAAGAGGCGAGTTGAAAATGGTCCCAAGGTAGCAATAACCCAATGTGTTCGCACCCAAATTTGGCACAAGACCGATTAGGCTGACGCCGCCGGTGAGACCGGTGTTCCTCAACGGTCTGACCGGTGGGGTGTCTTGTAGCCGATCCGGCAACGGCCACATCGGTCTGACCGGTGGGCCTGACTGGTCTGACCGGTGGACCCCGAGTCCGAGTAGAATTGAGGAGTCCTTGCGAATTTCGAGCTGTAAAAGGATTCCTTGCGGGGCAAGACCTCCCCACCCTATAAATATAAAGGGCCACAGCCGTTTGAGGTGGCATCACCCAATCGATCATTACTTTTTACAACTTTTGTCTCTCAAACCCGCTTTTCCAACCTCGTGCTTTCCTTGTTTGTCTCGACGACGATCAGGGACGTTCTGAGTGGCCTTGCCGACCTCAGAGCAACCCGAGGCGCGCCACCTCCATCGGGGTCCCTCCCGAGGCGGCGATCTTATGTTTTCACCGTGCGTCTGCGTACACCGGTCAGACCGGTCCGGGTAGGAGCTCGACGAGTTAGCGTTTCGACGTTTCACGCGATCTAGCGCTCGTGTGTGTTGACCAAAAAAGCGTCAACATACTTTTGGCGACTCCATTGGGGAAGAAAGATCAGGTTGCTAAAACCGTTCAATCTAACCTCAGCCAGATGGGTGCTCGGTGTGAACTTGACATGAACAACATTGTCACCGCGTCGCTGGAAGATCTCTCTCTGGAGGAGCAGTAGAAGTTCAAGGCGCTACAAGAGTACATGCAAGTACAATTCCTCGCTGGCGTCAAGAAGGATCGATCTGGCAAGGTGGCAAGATTGAAAGAGTTCGAGCTACCGGCGATCAGACTAAACGACAACAATATTGAGGTAATCCCAACTATAAGTAAGAAACCCCCGCCTGAAACTACTCCTACGAAATCTACAGTGGATAGTGATGAATTGCTTGCTTCTTACATTGCTCGTTTAGAATGGTTAGAAGATCTTGAAAAGGATAGGGCTTTAGGTTTTAATAATAATGGTGCTAATAGTAGTACTCCTAAAGCAAATCTTCAGGGGTCTCATCCTAGCTTAGCACCTTTGCCTGTAAACAATGATAATTTTGCATATGGTTTGACACCAAATCTAGCATCTGTTCAGTACCCGCAGTTCCAACCGAATAGGTCAAACATGGCCGCACTGGTTGGACTGATGCAGGGTAACGGTCAGACTAGTGCTATGGAATTGGTGCCTGATCAACCTTTGCCAATTTCTGTCGTGCCAAATCAGATGGTCCCTACTTTTCCTAATACAATCAGTAGTGTTGGACCTCATTATAGTACGACAATAAATGCATCGGCCTCCAAAAATATTATTCCAGACGATGTGTTTGAAAGTTACAGGCTAGCTCAAGCTAAGATAGCTCCCTATTTAAATAAAGTGAATTTGGAGAATTCTCAGCCACCACAGCCAAATAATCCTAATTAGGCGGAGTTTAATAGATTCAAGGAAGATTTGGCTAATGTGGTAAAAACCAAACTTGGGTTGACATAGGTAATACTAATTTGTAACAAAAGCCATATGATCCCGAGTTCGATAGGTTTCCTCTCCCACGTGGTTGGCGTATGCCTGATTTGATTAAATTTAGCGATGATGATGACTGAACCACATGGGAGCATATTAGTCAATACACTGCACAACTAGGTGAAACTGGTGTTTATAATGCTTTAAAAGTGCACTTGTTTTCTTTATCCTTAACTGACACCGCTTTTGCTTGGTTTTCTTCACTTGCTCCCGGTTCTATTATATCTTGGGATATGTTAGAACATAAGTTTCATGATCACTTTTATAGTGGGAGCATACAATTAAAATTGACAGACTTAACATCGGTTAGGCAAGGAAGAGATGAGACTATCTCTGCTTACATTAAAAGGTTTAAAGAAACTAAAAACCAGTGCTTTAATCTGTCAATCACTGATATGGACCTTGCAGACTTTTGTCTGAAAGGTTTAAGGTCATCCATTAGGGATAAGATAGAGGGCTCTGATTTTTTTCGGTTGCACAAGTTCAAGTAAGGGCTTTAGTTGTTGAAAACCAAATGAATAAAGAGAAGGATAACTTTAAATCGCGTCGTTCTAATGTTCATATTATTGATTATGATTCTGATAGCTTGAATGATAGTGATAAAGAAGTTTATGCTGCTGAATTTGTTTGGCCCTCTAAGGAAAAATCTTATTCTTGTTCATCTCTTAAGCCGACTAGTAAAGGTTGGCAAGAAGAAATTAAATTTACCTTTGATGTTTCCAAGTGTGATCGTATATTTGATGAATTGCTTAAATCTGGAAATATCAAATTAACTCATACTATTCCTCCACTTGAAGAGTTGAAAAGACGTGCATATTGCAAGTTCCATAATTCATTTTCTCATGCTATTAATGATTGCAATGTGTTTCTTCGACAAGTTCAATCGGCCATAAATGAAGGTCGTTTGACTTTTCATGAGATGCAAGTGGATAAAGCTCCTTTTCCAATCAATACCATGGATTTGCAGCAGCCTAAGGTACTGGTTCGGCCACATCAAGCTGAAGTAACTAAAGGAAAGAATGTGGTAATCGGGGAGGCTAAGCCCGATTTGAGAGGGAAGGAGCTAATTCGCAAAATTGAGTATGAGAAGACTCCTGATGGCAAACAGACCTTCAAGGTTACAGTGAGTGCCTCTGGACATGGGGGGCAAGGGTCGTCCACACCCGTCGATTAGTGACCGTCTGATCCATCTTTGGCCAGACTGGTTAGACCGGTGGAGGTGACCGGTCAGACCGGTGTACCCCCAGGTCGTCCAAGGATGATCAAGCCAAGCCGTCCGGAGATTGGAAACTGGAAACTTAATGAAGCAAAAAATCAGGGGAGTGGTCCTAAGCCAAAGGTCACTTTCGACATGCTATTTGACAAGTATTCCAAGCAAAAGGCTATTACAAGTGATCGACTGCTTAAAAAACAGGATGAGGTCACCTACACACCAAAGAGGGTCATCTTCACCTTCAAGGGCTGCTACAAGACTCAAGGGTGAATCATCACAACAAGGGCAATGCTTTACTCCACCATGGGCGTCATCAAGTTCAAATGCACCAAGCCCGGTATATGATGACAATGGAGTGATGTGGGTGCCATACCAACAAGCTTTTCATCCTGGATGGAGTGGACAGAAATAAGTTTTTGACAGGATCTCCAGGCCTATCCAAGACTGATTGGCTCCTCGCCGATCTGGTCAGGGTCACCAGACCCGACCGGTCAGACCGGTTGCTATCACCGGTTAGACCGGTGCGGCCAGAAAAGCCGTACCACCTCCTATGAAGCAAATTTACAAGACAAAGCAAAAAGAGGCGGTGCAGAAGATGGAAGTTGATCCAGAGAGGACTACAGATCAGGATATTATTCATATTGGATCAATAGATGTTCTCATTGGAGAAGATGGCAAAAGACTGATTGTTCCAAACAATAAGGTTGTGACATCAACTCCAGAGGTGGTTGCTAATGACCATGAGGCCAGTGGAAGTGGTTCCAACTCTAAGTACTTCTTGCCATGGTGGTGTCCTCCCGGATTGACTCGCACACAAAGGAGGAAGCTTCAACGCCTGAGATTTCAAGAGAAGAGGGAGAAGGAGCCAGAGAAGCAAAGGGACAAAGCTTTCAACTAGTATAGGCCTATGGTACCTCAAGGGAAAGAATGGAGAGTCAAGACCAGCTCTTAGCCCGCACCGGTCAGACCGGTGGAAGAGTCAGTCAGACCGGTCACACCGGTCAGACCAGTGGACGTCGACGGTCAGAGCGATGAACCAGAGGTGCCGCCCGGTTTCTCTTCTTCGGTTCCCATGGTTGGTGATGACAAGGCCGCATCGGATCCTGCACCAGAAGACGATGATGCGCTTGTTGACTACAGTTCTTCACCAGAGCGCATGAATTTGGACATCAACGTGATACACATGTCTATGGATGGTTATGTGCTCTCGGAGGAAGACGTTGCATGTCTCAATTTTGGGCCAAAGGCAGCTATTTTCCAGAAGCCTAAGCTACTGAAAATCATCTGAAGGCTTTGTACATGAAGGGACACATCAATGGGAAGCCTATCTCTCGCATGTTGGTGGATGGAGGAGCGATCGTCAACTTGATGCCGTATTCTTTGTTCAAGAAATTGGGAGGTTCAGATGATGAGCTGATCAAGACCAACATGACCATCAGTGGTGTTGGAGGAGGTGAGCCAATGGGAGCTAAAGGCGTAATCTCTATGGAGCTCACCGTTGGGAGCAAGACGTTGGCTACGACATTCTTCGTCGCTGAGACATAAGGTAACTTTAGTCTCATCTTTGGTCGTGATTGGATTTATACGAATCAGTGTGTGCTTTCTACCTTGCATCAATTTTTAATCCAATGGGTAGGCGACGAGGTAGAGATTGTTCATGGTGATGCATCGGCTTGTGTTGCAGTGACCGATAGTTCTACTATGGATAATCATGATAATCTTAAGTGCTTAACCGATTTAGATTTATCCAACTTAAAACTTATTGATTCTACCAAAGATGGCTTTGTTACTGTTGTCATGAGGCTGATCGTTGATCAGGCCAGAACCTCTCTGTCGATTTGATGGATGCAAATCTGGAGTGGTTGCAACAAAGGCGAGAGCACTATCGGGTGCATAAGAACAACATGTGTGAGGCCATCGAAGACTTTGATGGTTTGAGCAAGTTAGGACAATGGTTTACGTCGGCTGATCCTTTAGAGGAAGTTGATATTGGTGATGGCACTATACCTAGGCCGACATTTGTAAACAAGAATCTTGTTCCTTTGTTTAAATCTGATTTCATAAAGTTATTAAAGGAGTATGCTGATTGCTTTGCATGGAACTACAATGAAATGCCTGGTTGAAGTCGTGATTTAGTTGAGCATCGTTTACCTATCAAACATGGTTTTAGGCCTTGTAAACAACCTCGTAGAAACTTTAATCCTGATATTTATGACCGAGTGAAAGAGGAAGTCAATCGGTTGCTTGATGCAAAGTTTATTAGGCCTTGTCGTTATGCTGATTGGAGCTCTAATATTGTGCCTGTTGAGAAAAAAAGGGACAAAAAAGCTTCGTATTTGCATTGAATTTTGAGATCTTAATAGAGCTACTCCTAAATATGAGTATCCTATGCCTATAGTCGATTTTCTTGTTAATGCTGCATCCGAACATAGAATTCTTAGCTTTCTTGATGGTAATGCTGGTTACAATCTAATATTTATGGCCGATGAGGATATATCCAAAACGGCTTTCATATGTCCAGGTTTTATTGGCTTGTTTGAGTGGGTTGTCATGACTTTGGATTGAAAAATGGGGGCGCTACTTATCAAAGAGCTATGAATTTAATCTTTTATGATTTGCTTGGCATCATAGTAGAGGTTTATATCGATGATATTGTTGTCGAATCAGCTGGAGATGATTCTCATTTAGCTGATTTAAGACTTGCATTTGAAAAAATGCATCGATATAAATTAAAAATGAATCCACTCAAATGTGCTTTTGGTGTATCGGCTGGGAAGTTCTTAGGCTTTATTGTACATGAGAAAGGCTTAGAGATAGATCCTAAAAAGATTGAGGCAATCCAGAGTGTTAAAGCGCCTACTTGTAAAAAGGATTTGCAAAAGTTCTTGGGCAAGGTAAATTATTTGAGGAGGTTCATTTGTAACTTGTCCGGGAAGGTGAATGCTTTTACTCCTTTAAGTCGATTGAAAAATTATGTTGACTTCACTTGGGGGGCAAAGCACCAAGAGGCATTTGATGAGATTAAGAGCTATTTGTCTTCGCCACCCGTTCTTCAAGCACCCAAGAGTGGTATTCATTTCAAGTTGTATGTAGCGGCTGAAAAGGATGTTATTGGAGGTGTTTTGACTCAAGAGACCGAAGACATAGAATACATTATCGCATATGAGAGTAGAAGATTATTGGACGCCAAAACAAGGTACACTTTTATTGAAAAGTTGTGTTTATCACTATATCATACTTGTACCAAGTTGAGGCATTATCTATTACCTAGTACTTGCATAGTAGCATGTCAAACCGATATAATCAAATACATGTTGCATAAACCAATTTTAAGTGGTAGAGTCGGCAAATGGGCTTATGCTTTAGTTGAATAAGATTTACATTGTGAGCCATTAAGTTCTATGAAAGGTCACTTTATTGTTGGACATAGAGTAGATAAGCAACTTGATTTGAATGTCGGTTATGTTACTTTTACTCCATGTAAGTTGCATTTTGATGGATTGGTTTGCAAAGATGGTTGTGGTGTTGGAGTTGTCATTATTTCACCAAGTGGGGCTGTTTTTAGAGGTCTTAACCGATTGGATCATGATTGTACTAACAACCAAACCGAATATGAGGCTCTTCTATTTGGGTTGGAGATTTTGCATGACATGGGAGTAAAACATGTGGAAGCATATGGAGATTCTTTATTGGTGGCGCAGCAAGTTTCCAAGGTATGTCAATGTTTAAATGGCTTTTTAAATGCTTATCTTGATAAGTGTTTAGACATCATATCTTGTATGGATGAATTTGTCATTTATCATGTGCCACGAGAAGAAAATCCTAGAGCTAATGCACTAGCTCAACAAGCATCTGGTTATAATGTTCAAAAAAGAAATTTTCAAGAACACAAACCGTTGCTTACAACCGAGAGGCACCGGTCAGGCCGACGCAGCCGACCGGTCTAACCGGTGACAACGGTCTGACCGTGTCACCGACCGGTCTTACCGATCCCTCAGATCTGGGTTAGTTCATGGCACCGGTCTGACCAATGCCCATGACCGATCTGACCGATCCCCTGATAAAGATTCCTCCTTAGTTTTTCGTGACAAAAATGAGGTAGGGGATTGGAGGAAGCCTCTGGTTGATTATTTGTGTCGGGGACCGCCCTAGGGGTCCCCTTAAACAATGGGGGAACCCTCACTTAAATCCCCGCATCAAAATAAGCTAAGCCTAACCATGCAGAAACTAACCATGCAGACATGGCCCATGCGGCAGACTCCGAGGCCCACCAAGACGGCCCGTCTGGAAGACCCCTCGAGCAGGCTCCGCCTCGCCCGAGGGCACGCTCCTCCTCGAACGGGCTCCGCCCCGTTCGAGGGGCAACCCCCTCCTCGAACGGGCTCCGCCCCGTTCGAGGGGCGACCCTTCCCTCGAGCGGTTCCGCCCCGCTCGAGGGCGCGCTCCCCCTCGAGCGAGTCCCGTCTCGCTTGAGGGCCCGCTCCGCCCTCGGCCGGGGCCCGCCACGCTCACGGGCGCCCCGCACGCGTGCGCCGGCCCCGTACTTGGGCATTTAACGCCCCGACGCCGCGCAGACGGCGCCATCATGCGCCCGGGGCTCACGCCCCGGTGCCGCCGCACCAACTCCCCGGGGAGGAGCCCATCCCCGCCACCGTAGGGTGGACCGTGCGGTACGGCCGGTGTCGCCCCGTGACACCGCGCGCACGCTACCGTACGGCTAACGCGCCCGACCCTCGTAAGGGGGCCGGCGCACCCTCGACTCCACTTTCCCGTGACCCCGCAGTTGGGGTGAGGGGCGCTAGGCCGGTGGGCGGCCATCCCGGCCACCGTAACGGCGCGGCCGCCGTACCCACGCGCGCAGCGCACGCCCGACTCCGCGGGCGCACGCCCGGCACTGCAGCCAACCACTCCACCACCGCAGCTCATTGGGAAGGAACGCCGTTCGCCCGCTCCCCGTACCCCGTACCGCCCATCATCGCACCTCCCTCGAAGCCTATCGGGGGACGCCATCGCCATCCGCCGCCTCCTACCCTCGAACCGCCACCGTTCGGGTACGAGGTAGGCCATCATGACCGGATCGCGGCGAAGATCGTCCGGACGGCCGCCCGCTCTACACCGTAGCACGACGTGCTCCCACACGTAGCTAGGTAGCGCGGCGTGCATGTAACTCGCCGCCCCCCTTGGCCTATAAAAGGGGAGGCGAGCCCCCGCCGCGGGGGGGGGGGGACAGTTCGGAGGAACAAGCACGGTCGAGCACAACGCACCGTGCACTCACTCTCTTATTCTCCCACAACATCTTCGCCCACTCACCGGGGACGAAGCCACGCTTCCTCTCCCGCCTTGCTTGTATTTGCCCCACTACAAGCACCCCCGTGCCGAGCAATATAGTGCCACGAGCACACCACCGCCGGACGTACGGCCCCCTCGGCCGGAACCAGGATAAAACCTTGTGTCATTTGTTGCTTGGCATCGACCATTGAGGGATAGACCTAGGCGTTATCTACTGGTTAGTGTCGGGACCATATTCCGCACCGACAGCTGGCGCCCACCGTGGGGCAAACGAGCGCCTAAGGTCATTTCGCTAACTCCCTCCATGGTGATCCGTACTGAGTATCGTAGCACCCGCTACAACATGGGTAGCTCGGACCCTCTTCCGGCCGGGTTCGAGATCCGCTTCGGGGACTTGAACTTCCAGGCCACGGGAAACGGCTATCTGATGCGCCTCACCAACCGTGAGGAGCTCCGCGCGCAGCGCGAGGCCAGGTCCGTTCTGGTCTCCGCCGCACGCACGACACCGGCGCAGGGCGCTGCGCAGCACGGATGCCGCGGGCCCGTCGACGCCGCGACGCCGTCGTCGCTTTGGGCTACGCTCGCGTCGGGGGCGCGGTCCGAGCGGCGGCGGGGCCGAGCGCACCGCCGCTCAACGCGGTGCGCCCACCGTCACGAAGACCGCCACCGCCCCCGGCGGGACCGCGTGCGGTCTCGGACCACGCATCCCCATCGGGCCGCGTGGCGCCACTACGGCCTACAACGCCAACGTCAACACGACAATGCGCGAGGGTTCCGCCGGTCGGCACGTCTTCGTCGCCGGGGATCCCGGCACTTCGGCCAGCGACGAGTCGTCCCCGGGCTCCGTCGACACGCCGCCACCCGCCAACCGCCATGGGTACGCGGAGTGGGACTTCTCGGTGTGCCGGACCCGGCCGCGTTCGGGCGCTTCCTCGACGCCACGGACTACCGGTTTGGTCGCTCCGACGACTCACGACGCGGGAGCTACGACCCCATGCGGGAATGTTGCGCCGTCATCACCAACGACCCCGCCAACGCCGCCGTGCGGCGGGCGCCGGAGATGGGGAAGTCACGCCGGCCCCGGGGGTCGCCACGCGCCCGGCCGCGGGGCCAAGCGCTCCCCGCCGGGGCCGACGTCGACGCGCGCCGGCTCAAGCTCGCGAGCTCGAGGCCAAGCCGCGGGGAGGAGTACCGGACCGTGCGGCTACTCCGCGCCTCGATGGCGGGGGAGGCCCTCCGCGCGCGGCGAACGCGCGCGGGAGCCGGGCCGACAAGTCCGTGACCGCCTCAACCCCGTCCCCAACGTCGACAACGCGAATACTCCGCCACGGGCGAGCCAAAAGCTCATCGCCGCCGCAACGCCGCCGCGCGCCATGCCGGCACCCTCGACCCCCGAGGCTCGAGACATGCACCGCGAGGTGCAGACTCTCCTTGAGCAAGCGGCCGTCCGGCAGGCCGAGAGCTCGGCCTCACGCATCCGCCAACGGGGGGGGACGCGCGGGGTGATGATCCGGCACCGGGGGGGCGAACCCTCGGTGCACGTGGGTCAACCTGCTGACCAGGGGCGCACGCCGGCCAAGGAACGGCTCCTTGACACACGCAGGGCGCTGGATGGAGACGCCCGCAACGTCATCAACGCCAGGCGCACCAGCAAGGCAGACGCGCGAGCGGCTAGGGGTTACCACCCTCGAAGGGGTGGACGCTACGACGGCCGGTGAGGATCGTTCCCCGACACCGAGCCCCCGAGCACCCGCGTGTTCGGGCCGGGAGATCCGCACGGCGGCGTTCCCCCGCCGCTTCCGTCGCGCCCTCGACGATCGTCAAGTACAACGGGGAGACGGACCCTCGTGTCCGGCTCAACGATTACCGCCTCGGCTCGTCACCGGGCGGGGCCACCAACGACGAAGTGATCATCCGCAACTTGCCCCCGCATCCGGGCGACGCGGCCCGACATGGCTCGAGCACTTGCCCGCCGCCCGCATCCACAACCGGGACGATCTAGTCCACACTTTCGTGGGCAACTTCCGGGGCACATACGTGCGCCCCGGGAACTCCCCGGGATCCGCGCTCCCCGCACGCGTGGAGCCGGCGAGTCGCCGCGGGACTTCATACGGCGCTTCTCCAAGCGCCGCACGCAGCTCCCCGGCGTGGCACGGTCGGGAGATCGTGCACGCGTTCCTCGAGGGCACCACGTGCGGGACCTTGTGCGCGAGCTGGGACGCAGCCCGCCCACGGACTCGAACGAGCTGTTCGACATTGCCACCAGCTTCGCCTCCGGAGAGGAGGCCGTGGGAGCAATCTTCGACGGCAAGAAGGGCAAGCGCTCCGAGGACACGCCCGCGGAGGGCAGCGGGTCCAAGGAGCCGCGCCGCAACGACAAGCGGGGCAAGAAGGGGAAGAAGCCGCGCCGCGAGGCGCGCGAGCAGGGGTGCAACGGCGGCAACGCCGAGGCCCTCGCTGTTGACCCGGCCCGACGGGGCCCTCGACCGGCTCCTCGAGGCCCGGGGGTGTTCGACGACATGATGAAGAAACCATGCCCCTACCACAAGACCCCCGTGAATCACACTCTTGAGCAAAGGCGACATGCTCAAGAAGTTCTATGGCCGTGCCGCCGCGAAGGAGGCGAGAGGCCAAGAAGGATGGGGGCGATGGCGACGCAGGTGGCTTCCCCGCTCGTCGAGGACGTGTTCCTCATCTTTGGGGGACCTACCGTCGACATGTCAACCCGGCGGCGCAAGAAGGAGCGGCACGAAGTCCTCGCCGTAGAGAGGGCACCTCCGGCCTTTCTCAATCGGTCGAAGGATGCCATCACCTTTAGCCGGGATGATCACCCAAACCGCATTCCGAACCGGGCCGGTACCGCCGGTGGTCGATCCCATCATTGGGAACGCCCGGTTTTCGAAGGTCCTTATGGACGAGAGTGCGTAGCCTCAATATCCTCTTCGCGCATACATTGCGCCCGATGGGGATTGGGCTGGACCAGCTGCGGCCCAGCACGAAGCCGTTTCACGGCATCGCGCCCGGCAAGCAGGTTCAACCCCTCGGGCAGATCGATTTGCCCGTCTGGTTTGGGACCCCCAAGAATTTCCGCAAGGAAACCCTCACATTTGAGGTGGTGGGATTCAAAGGGGCCTACCATGCCATCCTTGGGCGACCGTGCTATGCCAAGTTCATGGCGGTCCCCAACTACACGTACTCGAAGATGAAGATGCCGGTCCAAACGGCGTCATCACCGTCGGGTCGTCGATCGAGCACGCATTCGACTGCGATGTCGAGTGCGTGGAACATGCAGAGGCGCTAGCGCCGGATGAAGCGCCGGTAAACACACCGGAGAAGATGGTCAACGACGACCTCGGCCTCCGCCGCCAAGCACGTCGGCACGTTCGAGGCCGCCGAGCAAACCAAAGGGGTCCCCCTCGACCCGTCGGCCCCCGAGGGCAAAGCGTTGAGGGTCAGCTCGACCCTCGATCCTAAATAGGAAGCAGTGCTCGTCGACTTCCTCCGCGCCAACGCCGACGTCTTCGCGTGGAGCCCCTCGGACATGCCAGGCATCCCGAGGGAGGTCGCCGAGCACTCCCTTGATATCCCGCCTAACGCTCGCGCTCGTGCGGCGGCGGCCGCACCGCTTCGACGAGGAGCGGCGACGGGCAATCGGAGCGGAGCCGCGGAAGCTCCTCGAGGCCGGATTCATCAAGGAAGTGTTCCACCCTACGTGGCTAGCTAATCCCGTGCTTGTAAAAAAAGAAAAATGGGAAGTGGAGGATGTGTATTGACTACACCGGCCTCAATAAAGCATGTCCAAAAGTTCCTTTTCCTTTGCCACGCATAGATCGGATCGTTGATTCCACGGCGGGTGTGAACTACTCGTTTCCTTGATGCCTATTCGGGATATCACCAAATAAAAATGAAGGAGTCCGACCGGCTCGCGACTTCGTTCATCACACCGTTCGGGACGTTCGTTACGTCACGATGCCTTTTGGCCTCGTAAACGCGGGCGCAACATATCGCGCCGCATGCGGCACGTTTTTGGGGACCATATCGGGCGGACGGTCGAGGCTTACGTAGATGACATCGTCGTCAAAACCGAGAAGGCGGACGACCGGTTAGCGATCTTGGCATCACGTTCGGAGCCGGCCGCGGGCCAATGGGGTCAAGCTCAACCCCGAAAAATGTGTCTTTGGAGTGCCGCGGGGCATGCTCCTAGGATACATCGTCTCCCAGCGGGGAATCGAGGCCAACCCTGAAAAGGTAGCGGCCCTCGAGCGAATGGGTCCAATTCGGGACCTCAAAGGGGTGCAGAAGGTGTTGGGGTGCCTTGCCGCCTTGAGCCGCTTCGTCTCGAGGCTCGGTGAGAAGGGCCTCGCCCTCTACCGGCCGCTCAAGAAGCACGAGCGCTTCTCCGGACCGCCGAGGCCCGGGAAGCGCTCGACAAGCCGAAGGCGTCTCGACGCACGCCCCAATCCTTACGCCGCCGCGAGACGCGCGAACCCCCTCCAACTCTACGTGGCCGCAACCACCCAGGTGGTCAGCGCCGTGATCGTCGTGGAGCGCACGGAGGAAGGGCATACCCTGCCTGTGCAGAGGCCAGTCTACTACATCAGCGAAGTCCTGTCGGACACGAAGACGCGCTACCCTCAGGTCCAGAAGCTGCTGTACGCGGTGGTCCTCGCGCGGCGCAAGCTCCGCCACTACTTCGAGGCCCACCCAGTTACGGTGGTCTCTTCCTTCCCGTTAGGAGAGATCATTCGCAACCCCCGACGCGGCGAGGGGAAATTGCCAAGTGGTCCGTGGAATTGATGGGCGAGACGCTCGCCCTACGCTCGCGCGGGGCCATCAAATCGCAAATCCTAGCCGATTTCGTCGGCCGAATGGACGGACACGCACCGCCGCCCCCTCGGATTCGGGCGAGGCTTGGACTGCGTTCTTCGACGGCTCGGTGATGAAGTCGGGGAGCGGGCGCGGGCTCGCTCTTCGTGTCACCCCTCGGGGAGCACATGCGCTACGCAAGGTGCGTCTCCACTTCCCCGCGTCCAACAATATGGCGAAATACGAGGCCCTTCTCTCGCGGCCTCAAAATCGCCATTGAGTTGGGCATCAAGCGCCTCGACGTGCGAGGGGATTCGCGGCTCGTGATCGACCAAGTCATGAAGAACGCGAGTCGCCACGACGACAAGATGGAGGCCTACCGTAAAGCCGTGCGGGCCCTCGAAGACAAATTCTACGGCATCGAACTTAATCATGTATCCCGCCGGTACAACGAGGAAGCGGGACGAGGGCGGCAAAAATAGCGTCGGGCGGATCACCGTTCCCCCGAACGTTTTTGCGCGCGACATCGCGCAGCCCTCGGTCACCTTCGAGCCCTACCCCTCGAGCGACGGCGGACCCTCGGGGGCTCCCTCGAATCCAGCGGGTGCGGAACCCATGGAAGAGGACCCCTCGAACGAGGCGTACGTACTCTCCCTTCTCGAGGGGTACGGCTCCCACGAGGTCGATGCGATGGATACGGAGCGCAGCGGCTCCCGTCCAAGCGGATTGGCGTGAAAAGTACACCGCCCGGATCGCTCGAGGGGAACTCCCCGAAGACCGGCCGCGGCCGGAGCGCATCGCCGGGGATGGCCAAATCCTTCACCCTCGTCGACGGCGAGCCGTACAAGCGCGCCGCATCGGGCATCCTCCGGCCGATGCATACCCATTCCCGAGGGGCGCGAGCTCCTACGGGACATCCACGCGGGGATCCGCGGCCACCACGCCGCGCCACGCACCCTCGTTGGCAACGCGTTCCGCCGGGGCTTCTATTGGCCTACCGCGGTCGCGGACGCCAACGAAATCGTACGCACTGCGAAGGGTGCCGTTCTACGCCCGCAAGACCAACTTGCCGGCTCACGCCCCGCAAACGATCCCCGTAACATGGCCATTCGCCGTGTGGGGGTTGGACATCGTCGGGCCCCCGCGGAAGGCGCCGGGGGCTTCACCCACCGCTTGTCGCGATCGACAAGTTCTCCAAGTGGGTGGAGGTGCGCCCCATCACAAATTTGAGGGGCCGAACGGGCGGTCACGTTCTTCACCGACATCGTCTACCGCTTTGGAGTGCCAAACTCCATCATCACGGACAACGGGTCCCGGTTCACGGGCCGGAAGTTCTTGGAGTTCTCGCGATAAGTTCCACATCCGCGTGGATTGGGCGGTTGTGGCACACCCACGGACCAACGGCCAAGTGGAACGTGCCAACGGCATGATTCTACGGGGCCTCAAACCCGAATTTTCGACCGGCTCAACAAATGCGGCCGAAAATGGCTCCAAGAACTACCGGCGGTCGTGTGAAGCCTAAGGACCACCCCAAGCGAGCCACCGGGTTCACCCCGTTTTTCCTAGTCCACGGAGCGGAGGCCGTCCTCCCCACGGACCTAGAATATGGGTCGCCCGAGATTCGAGGCTACGACGAAGAGGCTAACCGGCCGAGCCCGCGAGGACTCGCCGGACCGCCTAGACGAAGTACGCCTCGTGGCGTTGATGCACTCCGCAATGTATCAACGGTCCCTACGGCGCTACCAAGCACGCAAGATACGTCGGAGGGATTTCGGCGAGGGGGACTTGGTCCTAAGGCTACGCCAAGACAACCGAGGGCGCCACAAGCTATCGCCCCCATGGGAGGGACCCTACGTCGTGGTGAAGGTGCTCAAACCGGGCACGTACAAGGCGGCCAACGAGGACGGCGAAGAACTCACCAACGCTTGGAACATCCAACGCCTACGTCACTTCTACCCTTAGCTAGGATTTCCAAGTATTTTCTCGTTGTAAAAACGCACGACCAACGCCCCGTTGGTGTCACCTATGTAAATACTCCAAGTATAATAAAAGGGTAACTCGGCTTTCCCCGAAACCCAAGTTACCCTCGGGGGCTACGGCGGGGGGCACCCCCCCCAAAATGGTCCCATTTTGCGTGCAAAAATAAAAAACGACTCACACGCGCTAAGTTTGTTTCCTACTTCAACCTCGAGCCATGATTCGAACGGGGCGCGGTGGCACGGCGGAAGGAGCGCGCGAGCCGAGACGACCTACGCCGCGTGGCTATGGCCCGTCTCTCTCGCCTCCAACCCGGCGGGCCCCCGCGAAAAACGAACTCCCCTAACTAGAATCTACTCGGGGAAGAAGGAGGAACAAAAAAGCGTAATAAGCAAACGATTTCACTTACAAGCAAGCGTCCATGATTCACGAGATGACTTGTTTATTTACAAGAGGCCACGAGGCCGACTCCGATACACATAAACAAAAAACGGGCCTAGCGCCCGGGTGCTTTCGGGCGGATGGAGCGGCGGCATCGGCGGCGTACGGGAAGAGAAATTCTTCGAAGGCCTCGGCAAGCGACCCGGCGGCGTCGACAACAAGCGCGTCCGCGCGCTCCATGGCCACCTCGTCCTCGACGCCCTCGGGCACGATGTAGCCCTCTCGCCACCGCCTCGAGGTTGACCTCGTAGTGGGATCGCACCACTCCGAGGGCCTTCTCGCACGCCTAGGTGCAACGCCCGGCGCATCCGCTCCGTGACATGGCCGCCGAGGGCGCGCGAGCGGCCGGCCGGCCGAGTTGCCGGCCTGGGCCTCGCCTTCCTCGACGACGCGACAGGTCTCGAGGGCCGCGTCCCGCGCCTCCTGCCGCCCTCCGCTCCGAGGAGTTGTAAGAAGCTCCGAGGGCCTCGGCCCGCCCAGCAGCGTGTCCCAGGGCAGTGCGCAAGCCTGGAATCAACAAGACGACAAGAAATCAGAAAGGGGAAGCGAACCCTCTGAAGCGGAAAACCAACAAACAAGTCAGAAAGTGACTCACCCTCGACTTGCTTCTTCTCCAGATCGAGGTCGCGGCGCGCGGACTCGAGCTCCAACTCGAGACGCTGGACGGCCTCGCCTTGCTCGCGGAGGGCCAGCTCCTGGCTGGCGTTGCTGATGCTGAGCGCGAGCGCCTCGTCCTCAACCTCGGAGAATGCGGCGTTCCGCTCCTCCAGCGACTTCTCCGCCGCCTCGCGAGCAATGCGCTCCCGCTCCAGCGCCGTTCGGGCGTCGCCAGGGGCGCCTCGCTCCGCCGGGAGCCGCCCCTCGGCCCCACGGCGGGCGATGCGCTCCTCGCCGGAGCCGCTCCTCGGCGGCGACGAGGGCCGCGGCCTTGGCGTCGAGGGCCGCCCTCGGGTCATCGGCCTCCTGGCGCGCGGCTCCAACCCCCGCGCCCGCTCCTCGGCCGGCGATGCCGCGCTGCGCCCCCTCGAGCGACGTGCGGAGCTCCCGGGTCTCGGCGCGAGCGGTGGCCACCTCCGCCTCCCGGGTGGCGGCCGGCGTCCGCGTCTTGTCTAGGTCCTCACGCGCGTTGCACGGCGCCTCGTCGCGATCGACGAGGGCCGCGCGGATCCGCTCGAGGCTCGCGTGACGCGCGCGTGCCCCTGCCCTGAGCTCTCGGGGAGCACGTCACACCACGCCATCGCCCGGTACACCAGCCAGCTGTCCGGCGTCCTGAGAGCATCCGCAAGCGCGTCGAAAGCGCTGCATCGCTCCCGGAGCTGGCGGGCCTCGGCGTTCACCTGGTCGAACGCGCTGTACTTTTCACGAGCGCGGCGCTCGAGCTCCTGGCATCCACACATCGAATCTCGTAAGTGTCAAGGCTTGAATGCAGCACACGGAAACGAAAAAGGAGGAGGGACGAGCAACCGTGGCTCACCTGGAAGACAAGCCAGGCCGGGCCGCCGTGAACTTGCAGCGCCTCGTTCAACGCACGGTTGAGCGTGGCGCCGTGGCTCCGAAGCTCGCCCCAGAGCTCCTGCTCCCTCTGGGCGTCAGCAAACGCCGGGGGATCCTCCACAGCCCCCCCCCACCTGAGCGGGGTGGCCGGCGTGGGAGGACGAGGCCTCAGCATCGTGCCCTCGGCCCCCCACAATCATGTGACCCTCGTGCCGCCTCACGAGGGCCCCCTCCTGGGGCTCGGGGGAGTTCGCGGGCCGCCCGGCCCACCGGTTCCACCCGGGGAGGCGGGGAGTCATCCGAGAGCTCCACCACCTCCGCCTCGGAGACCGCCGGCGGGAGGAACCGCCTCGCTCCGCCTCCGCCGGCGCCTCCACTCGCGCCTCCGTGGCCACGGGCGCCGTCGTGGCGCCGTCGCCGCCACCTCCGCCCGTGCCACCGCATCCGCGGGCGCCCCCGCAAGGTTGCACCCGTTCCGCCTCCTTCGCAAGGGGCCGCCACCGCGGCGGCACCTCCACCGTAGCCACCGCCGCGGCTCGCGCCTCCGTGGCGGCCGGCGCCGGCCGCCCCCGGCGACCTGCGGGCGCGCCGCGGCGGGCCGATCCACCGGCCGGGGCCTCGAGGCCCCGGGCCGGCCTTGCGAGCCCGTGCCCGCCGCCGCGCCCCGTCCCCGGCGCGACCCCTCGACGAACGCCGCCGGGTGGGGATCGACGCGTCCGTCCTCGGCACCTTGGCGGTGCAAGAGGAGGGACGGTTGGCACCGCCCGCGCAAACACGAACGGAGGGTTAGAGCATCTAATAACCAGCAAACTAAAGCCAAACAAAGGAAGAACAAAGTTCCTTACCTCGCGGAGGAAAAGGCCCGCTCCTTTTCCTCGAGGCCTCCGACGAGGCCGGCGCGGCGGCCGCGCTTGCCGCGGCGCCTCCCCGACGGCGCCGCGCGCACGCGCGGGCGCGCCGCCCCACGCGTGGGCGCGCCCGATGCCGCACCCCCCGATGACGCCACCGCGCGCGCGGGCACGCTCGCCCGCGCGCGGGCACGCCCGCCGACGCGCCCCGCTCGACGACGACGCCGCGCGCGCGCGCGCGCTCCCCGCCGCGCGCGCGCGCCGGACGCGCGCGCGAGCACGTCCGCCGCGCGCGCCCGCGCGCGCGCGCGCGGCACCCCGCGCGCGCGCGTGCCGCCCCCGACGACGATTGCTGGCGACGGGCGCCGGTGCGCCCGCCCCGAGCAAAGCCGCCCGACGCCGGCGCGGGTTCCGGCGACGGGGGCGCGAGTCGCCACCGTCCGAGGGGCCCCCCCCTCGGACTCTTCCTCCTCGTCTCGCTCCGAGGACGAAGGCTCCTCAATGTCCGGGGAGGAGAGCCCCCGGCTCCTCCCGCCGCCGCACTCCGCGGACCGTGCGTCGCGGCGCGCTTGGCGCCGCCTCGCGTGCTCCCTCTTGCGCGCCGCCCGCTCCTGTTGCTCCCGCCGCGCCGCCCCGCCGAGCGCACGGGAATCGGGGGGTGGGTGGAACGGACTTGGCGGCGTTGAACCGCACCGACCGCGCGCAAGAGCGACAATGGCGCATCGAGAAACGGAAGCAAGAACAAGGACTAAAACGAGAATCAAAAACCACACTCACCAACGGGCCGACGGGGAGCATCTCGATATCCCACGGGGTCCGACCCGCGGCGCCGGCGTCCGGGTGTCGACGGCGCTCCGCGCCGGGTGAGCGCGTACGGCCGCTCCGGCGGCGTCGGGAGCATCCGCGACCTCGCCGGTCGACGGGGTTGGCCGCCTCCGTCATCTCGAAGATGCGAGAGGGGCCTCTCCATCAACGGCACGACCCGCCGGTGGTGGAGGAAGGCGAGGACGCCCATCGCGTTGAGCCCCTCCTTCGCCGGCCCGCCGCAGGCGGCAAGGACGGACCCCCGGCGCGCCGGTGATTGGCCGTAGGCAACCCGTAGCCCCGGGAGTCCCGCCTCTTCTTGAACACCCCGGTGTAGGGAGGGAGGCGGGCTCGGCGTTGCGCGAGATAAAACCATCCCCGCTCCCGGCCGGCGTTGTTCGTCGTCATGGTGCGGGGGATGTAGAAATCCTTGAGCGCCCCCGCGGGGGCAAGCGACATCCCGCCGGCGCGCACCGCGCGGCGGGTCCCTCGGCTCCGACGTGGGCTGCGTGATGAGCTCCCCGCGGAAGAGGTGTACCCGTAGCTCCCAATTGATCGGGATCCCCAGGTACCCTTCGCGACGCCCACGAATGTGGCCGCCTGCGAGATCGCATTGGGGGCAAAGTTGTGCAGCTCCACCCCATAGTGGTAGCACAATGCCCGCATGAATGTGCTCGCCGGCGCATTGAAGCCGCGCTCGTGGTAGCGGAGGAAGCTCACCACATAACCCTCCGGCGGGTTGGGCTCGAGGTGCGTCGCCGGCGGCACGATCCACTCCGCCGGCGCCCTTCTTCGTTGGCCGACAACCGGCCGGCGGCGACCGGCGCCGCCCGTGGCGAGCGGGTCACGGTCGACCTCTCCCGTGCGTACGGCTCCGGGACCCCCACGATCGGAAGCCGAGGCGGCACCATAAGGGGGGACGAACGAGTGCGAAGGCGGAGGACAAGGAAACGAGGAAAAAGCTCTAGCGGCGAGCCGCGCGCGACGCAAGAGTGAGGCGAAGGCGAAGGGACGGAGGACCGAAAACGGTGAGGAGCCAAGGTAAAAAACCGCCGTCCCTTCCTCCCCGCCGTTTTATAGGCAATGGGCGAGTTCTCGGAGCGGACGCCCCCGCCGCATTAACTTGCGAGAATCTTTCCATCGCGTCGACCGGCGGGCCCCACCACGACCGCGGCGGCTCTAACACCGCGGGCGGGTCATCATTACGGCGAGATCGGCGGCCGACCGAGGCAAAACCGTCACGTCCGCCGGCCACGCCGCCCACTACGCGCGCGCGCGCGGCCGCGCCGCCTAAAAAGGCGCGCCCGCGCTCGCAAAACCGCGGCCACAACCGCAAGGCAATTAGATGCCGGGCCCCTTGCCAAGCAAGGAGAGCCCTCGAGCGAGGCGAACCCTCGGCTCGAAACAAAGGCGACCCTCGATGGGGCATCAGCGTGAGAAGGTCGCCCGGGACCTGCTCGATGTAGAGCAAGACCACCGCGGGCACCCATGCCACGAAGAACCCTCGAGCGGCATGACCCTCAACTCGAAACAAGGCGACCCTCGATGAGATATCAGCGTGAGAAGGTCGTCGGGACCTCGCTCGACGTAGAGCAGACCACCGCGGGCACCCATGCCACGTAGGACCCTCGAGCGGCATGACCCCCAACTCGAGACGATGTCAACCCTCTAAAAGAAGGCACGCGCGTAAGAGGATCGCCCAGGTCACGCTTGAAACAGAGCGACACCGAAAGCACTCATGCCGCGCCACGCCACCAACCAGCACCTCGAGGGTCGGCACGCCCAGACCCCTCGACGGCCGCAAACGCGAAAAGACGGGGCTGTCCATGCACGGCCCCGCACGGCCTTACTGATCAGAGGTTCGAAGCCCGACCCTCAACGGGTTCGAACGGGCGCCCCGGATCACGCGCAGTTAGGGACGACGAGGGCACGCGCATTCGAGCCGTTCCTCGAGCCCGTCGGCTCGAGGGTGCCCCACATGTCGTGTTCGAGAGCCCGAGGGCGCCTAGCGGGGGGATCCCACCGAGGGAGAGCTTCCGCGCCCTCGGTCCCCGGCCGAACGGGACCGAGCCCCACCTAGCAAACCCACGCAAGCGCTTCCATGGACGTGTCTCCGGACCGCGCGGCCTACCCTTATCGAACGGGGCATGGACGTCCACTTGAACCACCCGCTAGCGGCTCGATGAGGAATCCGCGATTCGCGACCCGCTCGATGGGAGTCGTGGAAACCTCACCCTCCGTCCCGCGGAGGGACGGCGAGGGCGCGTTAAAAAACAAGTCGTCGGGCTCGACCCGATCGCCTCGAACAAGGCCAAGGCTCGGGGGCTTGACGCACGGCTACACCTCCTTGAAATTGCACCCGCCGGAGACGAAGGATGGGGGAGCGTGCACCCCCGATGCCGGCCGAAATACCGCCGATGCCGGTTGGCATATGTGCCACGCCTTTCGACCGAATTGCTCGCGGTTAACCCCCTGCCAGGAGAGCCCACACTCCCGCGGGGCTTCGGGCTAGACCCGCGGGTCGCCGACGCGGCCCCACGGAAAGCGTTCGCAAACAAGGAGGGAAGAACGTCCTATCGGTAGGTTCCGGCATCTACGGGAGCCTCAATGGCAAACCCGCGGATGCTCGGGGGCTACCGTCGGGGACCGCCCTAGGGGTCCCCTTAAACAATGGGGGAACCCTCACTTAAATCCCCGCATCAAAATAAGCTAAGCCTAACCATGCGGAGAAACTAACCATGCGGGACATGGCCCATGCGGCGGGACTCGGAGGCCCACCAAGACGGCCCGTGCGGAAGACCCTCGAGCGAGGCTCCGCCTCGCCCGAGGGCACGCTCCCTCCTCGAACGGGCTCCGCCCCGTTCGAGGGGCAACCCCCTCCTCGAACGGGCTCCGCCCCGTTCGAGGGGCGACCCTTCCCTCGAGCGGTTCCGCCCCGCTCGAGGGCGCGCTCCCCCTCGAGCGAGTCCCGTCTCGCTCGAGGGCCCGCTCCGCCCTCGGCCGGGGCCCGCCACGCTCACGGGCGCCCCGCACGCGTGCGCCGGCCCCGTACTTGGGCATTTAACGCCCGACGCCGCGCAGACGGCGCCATCATGCGCCCGGGGCTCACGCCCGGTGCCACCGCACCAACTCCCCGGGGAGGAGCCCATCCCCGCCACCGTAGGGGTGGAGCGTGCGGTACGGCCGGTGTCGGTCCCGTGACACCGCGCGCACGCCACCGTACGGCTAACGCGCCCGACCCTCGAAAGGGGGCCGGGCGCACCCTCGACTCCACTTTCCCCGTGACCCCGCGGGTTAGGTGAGGGGCGCTAGGCGGTGGGCGGCCATCCCGGCCACCGTAACGCGCGCGGCCGCCGTACCCACGCGCGCGAGCGCACGCCCGACTCGGCGGGCGCACGCCCGACTCCGCGAGCGCACGCCCGGCACCTGCAGCAACCACTCCACCACCGCAGCTCATTGGGAAGGAACGCCGTTCGCCCGCTCCCGTACCCCGTACCGCCCATCATCGCACCTCCCTCGAAGCCTATCGGGGGACGCCATCGCCATCCGCCGCCTCCTACCCTCGAACCGCCCTTGTTCGGGTACGAGGTAGGCCATCATGGCCGGATCGCGGCGAAGATCGTCCGGACGGCCGCCCGCTCTACACCGTAGCACGACGTGCTCCCACACGTAGCTAGGTAGCGCGGCGTGCATGTAACTCGCCGCCCCCTTGGCCTATAAAAGGGGGAGGCGAGCCCCCGGCGCGGGGGGGACGGGTTCAAAGGAACAAGCACGGTCGAGCACAACGCACCGTGCACTCACTCTCTTATTCTCCCACAACATCTTCGACCACTCACCGGGGACTTGGAAGCCACGCTTCCTCTCCCGCCTTGCTTGTATTTGCCCCACTACAAGCACCCCGGTGCCGAGCAATATAGTGCCACGAGCACACCACTGCTGGACGTACGGCCCCCTCGGCCGGAACCAGGATAAAACCTTGTGTCATTTGTTGCTTGGCATCGACCATTGAGGGATAGACCTAGGCGTTATCTACTGGTTAGTGTCGGGACCATATTCCGCACCGACAATTTGCATGATCCTAGCAGTTCAGTTGATAGAAAAGTCCGTAAGTTTGTTCTTGATGACGGTGAATTGTATCATCGGACTGCGGATGATTTGCTCTTAAAGTGTTTGGGTCCTGATCAAGCTAGGTTGGCTATGGCAGAGGTTCATGAAGGTATTTGTGGTACTCATCAATCGGCTCCTAAGTTGAAGTGGCTCCTCAGGCGAGCTTGCTTTTATTGGCCTACCATGATAGCCGATTGTTTTAGATACTACAAAGGTTGTGAAGAATGTCAAAGACATGGAGATGTTCAGTTGGTGCCTGCTGCATTGATGCATCCGATCATTAAGCCTTGGCCTTTCAGAGGATGGGGTCTGGATTTTATTGGCAAGATTCATCCTTCATCATTAAAGGGGCATTGTTTTGTGATTGTGGCTACTGATTACTTCACCAAGTGGACTGAAGCTATTCCTCTGAAGAATATGACACATAGAGAGGTGATTGAGTTTATTACCAGACATATCATACATAGGTTTGGCATTCCGCAGACTTTGACTACGGATCAAGGGACTTCGTTTATATCCAAAGAGGTGCGTGAATTTGTTGATTCCTATGGTATTAAATTCCTCAATTCTTCTCCATATTATGCTCAAGCCAACGGTCAAACCGAGTCTAGCAACAAAACTTTGGTAAAGCTCATTAAGAAAAAGATAGAAGACAATCCTAGAAGATGGCGTGGGGTATTATCTGAAGCTTTATGAGCTCATTGTGTTTCTAGACATGGTGCTAATAAAGTTAGTCCTTTTGAGCTTGTATATGGTCAAGAGGCCGTTTTGCCCGTTGAGGTGAATCTAGGCGCATATAGACTTGCAAAGCAAAATAACCTTAATGTTGAGTCATATTATACTTTGATGATGGACAATATTGATGAAGTGACCGACAAGCGTATGGAGGCTTTGGAAGAAATTGAGAAAGACAAGAGGAGAGTGGCTAGAGCGTACAACAAGAAGGTAAAGGCCAAATCTTTTTAGGTAGGTGACTTGGTTTGGAAGATGATTTTACCTATTGGATTTAAAAGTAACAAGTTCGGCAAGTGGTCTCCAAGTTGGGAAGGTCCGTACAAGGTTGTCAAGGTTTGTTCTGAAAATTCTTACATGGTGGAAACTTTGCAATGACAGCGGCTTTCAAGGGCTCTCAACAGAAGGTACTTGAAAGTATTTCATCCAAGTGTCTGGCAGGATGCTTGATAGGATATGGCCGATTTAAAGCAAAAATTGCCCTTAGACCAAAAAATGGCCGGTGAAGTGTCGCAACGACCTTAGGATTATTTTTTAGACAGCAAGCTTTACTAAAAAACAGGGGGGCATATGTTCGCTTCGTTCTCGCACTGCCGCCTCCCTAGCTTCTATCTCTCGCCTGCAATGGCTCTACCTCAGCCAATCGTGGTGTTAGAGCCTCTGCCCTGGACCCAGTCGACGGTGACGCTGTTCGCTCTGAATGAGCTAGTGAATGGTGGGCTGTTGGCGCCGGCCAGTGAAGGGGCATACCCAGCGTGGGATGGCCCCGCCGGCGTCAGACTCGGAGCCCAACCCACCGTACAGGTACGTTGTCAGCTTCATCCGGCTGCATGAGCGCGGCTTCAACGCATCGGCGAGCCGCTTCATGCGGGGGTTGTGCTACCACTACGGGGTAGAGTTCCACAACTTCGCCCCCAACGCCATATTGCAGGCGGCCACCTTCGTCAGCATCTGCGAGGGGCTCTTGGGGATCCCAGTGAATTGGGATCTCTGGGTTCACCTATTCCGCGCGGAGCTGCACACCCTAGCCACGGGTGAGACGCGGGTACGCCGGGTGGTTCGCGCCGGCGGCCTGACGTTCGCGCTGCGGGACTCGCGCAATGAGCTGTACCCGCCGTGCACGATGACGTTGAACAACGCGGACTGGGAGAAAGGGCGGTTCTACCTCCGCAACGACGGCGCCGGCCTCCCCCCTACACCAGCAAGGTGCTGATGGCGAAGACTGACGCCTGACACCACGGCGTGTCGCCTTCCTCACGTCAGCAGAGGCTAGAGTCACTCACCGATGTGCTGCGACACCTGGCAGACACCGGGCTGGGAGCAGCATCGGTCCTCGCCAACCTCCACCACCGGCGATTGTTCCCCTCATGGAGAGGGAACTCCGCATCTTCGAGATGAGCGATGCGGCCAACCCTACGTCGCTGGCGTGTTCGCGGCTGCTGCAAGACCGCCTTCCCCCGGAGTACGCGACTATGAGGGCGAGGTGCGCGATTAGCGTCAAGTTAGTGCCGCACAGCAACGACGACCTCTGGTTGTTCGTTATTCTCCCCGATGCCCCGACGGTAAGTGGGCCTCTCCCTTCTTCTCGGGTTTTTGTATCGTGTGGGTGTAGGTGCTTAGGGTTCTTTATCAGTAGCAGGTGACCGTGCACGTCGCGCGGTCGGACCCGCCAACGCCTCGGGCTCGATCGGCCGCCTGTGCCACGCAGCGGCTGGAACAGGAGCAAGCGGCACGCGCGAAGGAGAGAAGGCTCCGACAGCGGGAACGCCTGGAGCAGTATGATGAGGAGTTCCGGCTGTGTGAGCAGCAGGGTCTCTCCCATCCGCTGGCGCCGGCGAACTCATCGTCGGAGGAGGAGGAAGAGGAGGAGAGCGACGGGGGGCGTGCAGCCCCCGAGAGGTGGAATCGTCCACCCCCATCACCACGGGCCGCGGGGGAGGTCGTGGACCTAGTACCCGCGGCGGGCGCGGAGGCGCCTGCTGCCGGGTCATCAGGGGAGGTGCCTGCGGGCACCGCGGAGGCATCGGCAGGCGCGACGGAGGCACCCCTCGAGCCCTCGAAAAAGAGGAAGAAGGGCTTCTCCAACTTAAGGTGAGCAACACCTCCTCCTACACCCTTGATTTCGAGGAGCCGGTGTTTACTCCCCTTCTTTTTGTTCACAGGGTGATGCCGATCGTCCCCGTCCTTGCGCTCGCCAAGGCGCTCAGGTCGGGAGCGCCACGACGACGAGGCGGCGTTCCGCGAGGGTACCGCGGACCGCGACGGGTGCGATGGCGACAGGCGAGCCATCGTGTGACACTGCTGTGGCCACAGGGCCGCAGCAAAGAGAGGCGGCGGCGATGCCGCAGGTACATGTTCCTCGCACCCCTTCCCAGGGGCGCGGGTAGGCTCGTCCGGAGAGCTGGCCCGCTTGGGATCGTGAGGCGGCGGCAGATGCCGCTGACGACGATGCTCCCCCCGGGTGAGGCCAATTGCGGGAGCAACCCGCGCTATCCCCCGTGCACACGTCGGAGGTGTTGGTGATGCGGGAGGACGGTTGCGTGATGCCGCAGCGCCCAATGCATGATGCTGAGGCCTCGACATCCCAAGCTGCACCGCCCGCCCCCGACGTCGTCGTCGCGCACCCTGAGCGGGGATTGCGCCGCGCCGCCTGCCCATTTCGACGAGGCCCAGGCCGAGCAGGCGTTGTGGCAAGAGTTTCAGGACTACGACACCTCGATCAACAACACGCTGACCGAGGCACTGCGGATCCACGGGGGCCCTCGATCTGGATCTTCCAGGTAAGTGTTTTTTGTCGGATTCGAGGCTCGTTGTCCCATTCCTTTTCTGTTCGCGCGTTTCCTGATTTTGCCTTTCTCCGCGTGGAGGCCTTGCGGACCGACAACGGGTGGCTAGAGTACCAGCTGCAGGCCGTGCTGGACGAGCTCCTGGACCAGGGCGCGCAGACTGCGGAGGGTGCCTCCGCGGTTGACATGGTGAAGGCTGCGCTCCTGGAACGAGACGAGGCGCTGCAGAAGTCGCACGAGGACCTGGCTGCGATGCAGGCTGTAGCGGCGGAGAGGGAGACGGCGCTCGCCTCGGTGCAAGCTCAGCTCCAACAGGACCGCGCTAGCCTCGAGGGGGCACAGTCTTGGCAGAGCCAGGCTGAGGAGAAGGCCGAGGAGGCCGAGCGGCTGGGGGCCGATCTGGCGGACAAGGTCGCTTCGCTTGCCGCGGTGGGGGAGCAGCTCCGTCAGGAGCAAAGCGCACGCCATGAGGTGGAGACTCAGCTCCAGCAGGAGTGGTCCACCCTCAAGGAGGCCCAGGCCGCCCTTGAGCGCGAACCTCGGCCCGAGAGGAAGCGCAAGGGCCATCTTCAGCGGGAGCATGCTGCGCTTGAGAAGGCGCAGGCCACCATCAAGCCCCGGGACGAGGAGGTCACGCGGCTCTCCAGTGAGCTGGTCCAAGAGGGTGTGTCCTACGAGGACTTGCGACAGGCCAGCGAGGAGAAGGACGCTGTCATCCTTGAGTTGCAGCAAGCGGCTGCCGCTGCGCGTGCCACCCTTGAGTCGAAGAAGAAGCAGGTCGAGGGTGAGTTTCCTTTCATGTCTTTCGCCCATTGGCTTAATTTGTTTGGGATCCGCTCCCAACTTAGTCTGTATCTTTCTTTTCAGGCCTACAGACGGCACTCGGGACATCGGCGACTCAGGGACAGGCCATACAAACGACCTACAACTCCTCCCAGCAGGAGCTGGAAGAGCTGCAGGCTGCCGCCCTCGAGGCGTGCAAGGGCATCGAGGAAGGCGAGGCGCAGGCCAGGAGATCCATGGCAAGTCGTCTTCACGCTTTGGGTGGGCACGTTACCCAGCGTATGCGCCGCACCCTCCACCTGGGGTTCCAGAAAGCCCTTGGCGTGGTGGCGTTGCACTACCGGGTCAACCTCGGAGCGAACCCCACGGGCTACGTCGTTCCCGTTGGCACCGACGACAAGGTAGAGATGAACCGCATGGACACGCTCACCGCTCCTGTCGCCAACGTCCTCACAGAAGACTTCATGGAGTTCCTGTTCCCGGACGCTCCCCCGGCTGGCGGCCCCGAGGCCTGAAAGTAGTTGGGCATTCGAGCCCTTTAAGTCTTTTGTTAGGACTTGAGCCATGCGGCTTTTGTAATAAACACAGTTTATCTAAAACACTTTAAATGTTCACAAGATTCGATGCATGTTCTTGTTTGCGCTATTCTGTCTCTTTTTCCTTTGCCTGAGCGAATTTGAGCTGGGAAGATTCGATTTCGCGAGTAGCTTGTGGGTGAAGTAGCAAGGAAGAAGGGTCGTATCCTGCTGGAGGTGTTGGCTATCTCCAGCTTGCGTGTCTTTCCCATTGGCAAGTCGCGCCTCGCGTGGATTCGCCCGAAGCTCGGGTCGAGGCGTATTAAGCGTACTTGAAATGCAGTTTTTTGCGAAAAAATGGGATCATTTTTCGGCGGGGGGGGGGGGCACCCCCCGCAGTAGCCCCCGAGGGAGACTTGGTTTTCAGGGGAAAGCCGAGTCGCCCTTTGACTTCATTTAATGATGAAATTTGCATTTGTACAACCAACTGGGGCGTTGGGTATGTTAAAACGAGAAAACTTGGAAATCCTTTCTATGGGTAGAAGCGACGTAGCTGTTGGATGTTCCAAGCGTTGGTGAGCTCCTCGCCGTCCTCATTCGCCAGTTTGTAGGTGTCGGGCTTAAGCACTTTGACGACGACGTAGGGTCCCTCCCATGGGGGTGATAGGTTGTGGCGGCCTCGATTATCTTAGCGCAGTCTTAGGACTAGGTCCCCCTCGTCGAAGTCTCGGCGCTGTATCTTCTGGGCTTGGTACCGCCTCGGCGCCTGCTGGTATCTTGCCGAATGCATCAAGTCCACGGTGCGGGCTTCGTCTAGCTGATCAGTCAGTCCTCGCGGGCTTGCTGGTTGACGCTTTCGTCATAGCCTTTGACTTTGGGCAACCCAAACTCCAGGTCCGAAGGGAGGACGGCGCCTGCGCCGTAGACTAGGAAGAATGGGGTGCATCCCGTGGCCCTGCTCGGGGTGGTCCTGAGACTCCAAACGACCGACGGCAGCTCCTGGAGCCATTTTCGGCCACACTTGTTTAGCCTATCGAATATCATGGGCTTAAGGCCTTGTAGGATCATGCCGTTGGCACGCTCCGCCTGACCATTGGACTGTGGATGTGCGACGGACGCCCAGTCCATACGGATGTGGTATTTTTGGCAAAACTCCAGAAACTTCTTGCCAGTAAATTGAGACTCGTTGTCGTTGATGATGGAATTCGGCACCCCGAACCGGTGGATGATGTCGGTGAAGAATGACACGGCTTGCTCTACCCTGATCATTGTGAGTGGGCGCGCCTCGATCCACTTGGAGAATTTATCCACGGCGACCAGCAGGTGAGTGTAGCCCCCGGGCGCCTTTCACAAGGGCCCGACGATGTCCAGCTCCCAAAGTCCATGTGACGAGAATCGTTTGCAGGGCGTGAGCTGGGAGATTAGTCTTGCAGGCGTAGAACTGGCATCCCTCACAGGTTCGTAGGACCTCGTTGGCGTTAGCGACCGCGGTGGACCAGTAAAAGCCTTGGCGGAACGCATTGCCCACGAGGGTATGCGGTGCCGCGTGGTGGCCACACATGCCCGCGTGGATGTCTTGAATGAGCTCGCGACCTTGGGGGATGGGGATGCACCGCTGCAGGACGTGGTGCGCTTGTATAGCTCGCCATCGACTATGGTAAATGATTTGGCCATCCTGGTGATGCACCTGGCCTCGAACCGATCCGGGGGAAGTTTCCCTCGATCCATCCAAGTGAGGTATTTGGCCCGCCAATCCTCCGGGGGGGGGGGGGGGGGGCTGGCTGGCTCTGTCTCCATGGGCCCGTCTTCATCTGCGCCGTAGCCCTCGAGCAGGGAGAGCACGAACGCCTCGTTCGAGGGGTCCTCATCCATGGGCTCCACGCCTGCTGGATTCTAGGGAGCCCCCGAGGGTTCCTCTTGGCTCGAGGGTGACGGTTCGAGGTTGACGGACGGTTTCGCAATGTCTCGCACAAAAACGTTTGGGGGAACGGTGATTCGCCCTGACGCAATCTTTGCGAGTTCATCCGCCTCCTCATTATACTTGCGGGGGACGTGATTGAGCTCGATGCTGTAGAATTTCTCCTTGAGGGCGCGCACGGTGTTGCAGTAGGCCTCCATCTTGTCATCATGGCAACTCGCATTCTTCATGACTTGATCAATCACGAGCTGACGTCGAGGCATTTGGTGCTGTTGACGGTTAATAGTTGTATCAAAGTTTGTTTAGACTTGCAAGCGGACAAGTCTCCCGTCGTAGTCAAGGGACCCTTCTTCCCTCGAGTGGTGAACCCAAGGTATCGAATCCGTGGAACAATGTGCAACGCAAGGATTCAATCTAGTAAAGCAAGGAAATCTATCTTATGAAGGCAAGTTGCATCTAATCTACTAACTCACAAAGAAAACTAATCTAATCTAATCTACTAAAGAGGTAGCAAGAGAAAGCAAGAGATAACCGATCTAGAGAGTCTAGATCATGCTTATGTTGTAGCTCCAAACAAGATAGATGAATATACAAAAGCGAATCTCATTAAAAGCATCTTTAAATCGTGGCCTTCCATCCGACTCCGAAAACGCCCACCTTTCGGAACCCCCGTTCTGTCACAACGTATCCCTACTCATGCGGGTAGTCTAGGGTGAGTTCGATAAGAACAAGTTGAAAACACTTGGCCGGTCCGGTATGCACCACTAGCCACCGCGGCTACAAGAGCACCCTAAGCAATCTATCTATAGATAGATTGGGGAATAAGCAAAACCAAGAAGAAAACAAAATCATCGAGAAGGCACTTGATCGCTAGAAATCGAATTCACTATAAAAACTTCAGCATGAATGATTACATGAACAAAATCACCACCGGGGCCCTACCTCGATCTTGATCCTCGCTCCGGAGCTCCGACGTGGTCTTCCATGCAAGGTTCCCATGTCGGCTAGGGAGACCCTAGACAACTAGCACGACCCTCATCTCCGAGATGGTGTCCCTCAAGCTTCTCTGCTCCTCGGCGGCGGATGACGAATTGATTGATGCGTGGCTCTCGGTCAGGGGGCTATAAATAGCCAGAGATGCAACTAGGTCAAAGGGGAGGCCGACTGGGCCCTGGATCAGGCTGGGCCGACCGGCCTGGGCCGATCGGCCTGGGCCCATCCAGGCCCAGCCCGTGTCCTCCTTCATCTGGTATTGCTTCCCGAGTCTTCTAGATCCTCTCCCCTTTTGCATGTGGGCCCTTGACGTCGGTTTCTCTCCGAATTGGACTCAACTCCTTGTCTTGCAAGATTCAGCACTTTTCTGGTTCGGTCCTCGGAGTTTATCATCTTCTCGGGCTTGGTCCTCGGGCTCTTGGAGTCATGTTCACTTCATTGCTTGACTTGTATCGGGATTCAAGGTCTTGTCATGAGGTGCTTAATGAACTTATCCCGGAAGTCTTGCTTTCAACGTTAAAACCCTGCGTAAACACTTAACTCCAAAACTGACATGCACAAGTGAACTTGTTATACCACGAGGGTTAGTACCAATGGATAAGATACAAAAGTCATGCCAACATCGAAGGTAAACTCATGGCTAGGTTGACGGATTTTCACCATCAACAGCTCCCCCATGCTTAAACCTTGCTCGTCCTCGAGTAAGCCTTCGATGGATATCATCGTTGCCCTTCATTGTTTAAACCTTGCACTTGATCATACATGAAAAAAACATAATGCTCTCAAAAGTTTAGTTCGTTGAGGGTAGATATTTAATTAAGCTTATCCCACAAGTATTAACATGCTCCCAAAATTCAAATGGATCTCAGAAATTTTGAAATAAAGAACAAGATGAAAAAGGCTAAACCAAGTTCACAAATTTAAACGACCTTGCATCTTGCTCATGAACTCTCATGTCATCTTTGTCTCTCAAGCCTATTTATTCTACTCCTTTCCCTCTCATAACACACATATATGTGGTAGGCTTTATATGGAGCATTTTGGGAAAGTTTAGTCCTACCAAGATATTATAAATAAGATGTTGTCAAAACAAGACAAGCTTCTCATGGTCTTACCGAGACTCGTCAAAAAGGTCATTGGAAAATAATGTTAAATCAAGGAGGGGAAAGAGAAAAATACACACGCTTGAGATAGGTGGACATGTGCAAATGGCAAAGAGTGATCCCGAGGCACAAAGGAAGTCCTCGTTATCGGATTGCACATTGTTGGAAAATTGAGTATGGATCTTTTAATCTTGAAGCCTTGAATTTCCTAATGCACTTTAGAGAACCGGGGAGTTCACTTTATTTTTGCACATACTCATATTTTTCTCTTTTTCTTCTCTTTCTTTCTTTCTTTCATTCTTTTTCTCATTCATTCATTTTTTGTCATACATTCGGTCACGAGACTTTCACATCAGAGTTTGATTTTTTTATTTTGCTCCCCTTTGAATTTTTTTATTTACTTCCGTTTGAACTCTAAAATTGCACCGTACCTACCTCCTCCCCCATGCTTAGACGTTGCTCGTCCCCGAGCAAAGAGGCGATAAATAAGGTAGGTACCAGAAATACTTTTCCTTTGGAGAGATACTTGAAATCTTCAATCTTGGCACCATCGATCTTCCTTGAATTGATGATCCATACTCAACGATAGGTTGTGGTCAAGGAGGTAAACACAAAAGATGATATTTGGTTTTAAGGGTGGATATCCGGCGAGGTTTGTGAGATCTCCGATGTGGGGATACACAATGCACGGATAAAAGGCTAGCAAAAAGATAGATACGCAAAAACGGAATGACCAGCTTCTTAGCCTCGGGCCAGAGAAATCAAGGCCTTAAATAACTCACCCAAAAAATAAACCTTGTATACTAAGTTTTTGCACTCAAATATTTATATGGTTCTGGATAGGTAGAGCAACACGCAAGTGGTATTTATGACAAGGTTAGCATTACTTTTAAGAACAAAAATAAATCATCTTTAATCCATCTAAAACTTGAGAGCACATAAAACACTATGGGTCTTTATCTTTATCATAACCTCCGCTAAAGATTAAGCTAGCATTTAGATAATTTCAGATTTATATTTTTAAGAGAGCACTAGGTTAAACATGGATAAATCAATTACAAAGATAAACGAAGCAGCAATTATAATCATATATCATCATGGCACAAACTTTGTAACTTTACTAATGGTAAAAACTAGGTGGTGACATTATTCATGATGAAAATAAAAACTAACACACATGCTGAAAATTAAAGTAAAAACTAAAAATTAAAGTAAAACTGAAAATACTACGCATACATAGGCGCAAACAGGCTGAAAATTAAAGAAAAGGGGGTAAAGGAAAGATAGCTAAAGCTCCTCCTCTCTCTAATCTTCCGCCGGTGGTTGATATTGATAGTCTTGGTTGTTGTACCCTTACTCATAATAGGAATGCACTACTCCTCCTATGAATTGTCCGACGGTACTAGGTGAAGGTGGCAAAGCTCATAAGCGATGTTTGCATCTCCTTCACCCATTTAGTTTGCATTGGTTTGGATGGCTGCAATAATTTGAATGTTTCTTGCAGCGTATCCTCCAATGGTGCCACATTTTGTTGTGGTTGAGGAAGGTGTGCATATGGCTCCGCAAAGGCTACGTTGGGCACCGCAAAAGTTGGTTGGGGTATGGCTGCACCATTCCCCCATGCTTGCATTGGTACACCATCGTAGTAACTCGGTGGCACCGGAATTCCTCCAAATGGTTGCACATAATTTTGTTGTGCACCTTCTTCTTGGGCCATAGAAGATCCTTCTCCTATAATCCTTCTCCTTTATTTTTTTTCGCCGGCACAAGAAGTCCTTCCTCTAACCAATCTTCTTCCCCTCAAGAAAAAGTCTTAACCTTACTTCCGAAAGGGGCAAATTCACCTAGGCCACTTTAAAGCCTCCTCTCTCATCTTCACTTATATATTTTCCTTTCTTCATATATTCCTAGGGAAGTCCCGGGTAGGAGATGATTCGGGTTCCTTGTAATACCCAGTTTTATAGAGATAGTCAACATGGAGAGGTAACAACCCGATCTCCCGAATCTGATGTTGCTCACAACACCACCAGTTGATCATAGGTGAGTGGGGTTGATTGGCTTCTTGGCAATCAAAGCCAAGTAAAACCAATTCAACTCCGTGTTGGTTATCTTTGTCTCTCTCATTCTCCCAAAAATCCACTTGCACAAAAGCAACACACTTGGACGATGGGGTTCCGAATAGTATTTCTTCGTTGATGGTCTCCTCCCGTGATCATACTCCAAAAACCTTCCCATGTGCCTTCGTGCACATCCACTTGTTCCGGAGCTCCCTTTTGAAAATAGGAGACACTCGCCCATGGGTCTACAATACTAGAACATGCAATCGTTTTGAACATGAAAACCAATCTAATCTATCGGGGGTTGTGACCACGGTTTCGCCCTTTCCCTCCTCTCGTACTCTCACTACACGAAGGTATTCATGACTAGACCTATGATGGTCACGGTGTAAGATGATATATAGATAATCCAACAAAGTTCGATTACATCTCAAGATCGATTGCAACCCATGGATGAGAGGAGATTACCCCATCAAGGTGCTAGAAATAGCATCGTTGATCAAGGTTACCCTTCCGACGGTGTCTTTCTTCTTCTCCACTTGTGGGCTCCCTCCAAAACAGAATGAGAGACTCAACACTCCTTCATCAAGGGTATGCGCCATGGTCATGAAAATTTCCTAGGCGAATTCCTTGTGGGTGTTTGCCGACACTCCGTTAGAGAATTGCACCGATGTCCCGTATGAAAACCCAATATGTGGAGAGCTTAGTCGTCGAAGTCAACGTTCGCTACAAGCCTCTACTCAAGGCAAGCGAGCTTCTTCTCCTCCTCCTCCATCGTGATGATAAACCCATTGGAATACCACGGAGCGCATGGAGGTGGAGCGGATGATTGTGTCAAGTGGTGAGGTTGGACGGGCGGCTCCTCCATATGTCCTTGAGGTTTGGTGAACCTCATAGACGAGTTTCGTGTGGCCCTCATGCCACCGAGGAGAAGAGTGTGGTTCCTCCTCAGCGGTGCCGTGTCCTCCTCCATACTCCGAGGAAACTCGGAAACCGAGTTCCTCCTTGAATAGGTTGATGGCTTAGACGACGATGATCCCTTCTTCTTCGGTGAAAAGGCTTGTAGTTTTCTTCCTTGATTGCAGCACTCTCCCTCACAAATATAAATCCGGGGTTTTCACCCGGTAACAAGGTACACAAATATTATTTTGGAGTCTGGACTTTGAGTGGATTAAGGGTGTGGATTTTTTTGAGCTATCAAGCTTGGGAAGGTTGGCTATGTCTACGGAGGTTACGGGCACACAAACTTGAACACACAAGCGAGGAAGGAGAGGGAAGCTTGCTGCGAAAACGGGAACCGGGGGGCTCCTTAAGTAGGGGAGGCCGGTGGCACGGGCCGACCGGCCCGGGTGGCCCGGGTGCTCCTCCCCGCCTCGGCTTTCTTCCAGCACGATCATTTCGCCTCTACAACTTTCCTGCCCGCGTGCTCCACGAGTTGCACCACCCAAACGCTCTCGTCCACTCCTTTTTTGCATCATTGGTCCTTCCACTTGATGCTTCATGCCTTGAGTCATGTCCATGCTCCCTTGCTCCACTTGCTTCACATGCCACCATGAAATTCCTGCAAAGTTCATGCTTGCCGCGCACCATGCTTGTCCTTTGCATGTGGACTTGGTGAAAGTTGATGAAAGAGTATCCAATGGTGCATGCATGATTAATTCAAACTAGATTGCCTCCCTTTAAGTGTGTTTAAGGCTAAGCACTCCTCTAATTTCGAAATTTAAAAATATTTTTCAGAGCCATGCAAGAGATCAAGCATAAATTTGGAGAAGTTTTTAAACCATTAAAAACAAATGTAAGTCGAAAATATTTTCCGACTACGTTGATATCGATCTCACCGGTAGTGTTTGCCTTCATTAGTTGAGAGCAAGCTTTTCCCGGCTTGATCATGGGGGCATAGGTTTAGGTCCTAATTTCGATTAGATGAGAGAGATTTTGAATGAAATAAAATTAAGTGAGGCTTAGAAAAATTCTAATCTTTAGAGAAACCAAGGATATGGATTTTTAAATCAACCAAAAATCAAGATTCTAGGTTCATGCGAGTCCTACCACGTGCTGAAATTTAAATAACATCTAGATACAAGTCTGGCTCCACTCGAGTGTTTTTAGCATGAAAAAGAAGTCAACCTCAACATCATAAAGAGGATGAAAGGTTGAGTTAGGTTCTGAATTTTTTTGGTTTTGGTTTCTCGAAAAAGAAGCAAACAACATAGGATGGTTCATGTAAAGGGTTTATGATCAAGCAAAATATTCAACCAAGAATTATGTCTCTAATATTGTTCAACCATTCTAAGTCTAATGTTTTGCGTAGTAAAATTCAAAAACTAAATTATTAAAAAGACTCGAAAAACCTGGAATCGGGTTGTCCTCCCGGTAGCTTATTATTGACTCGACGAAACGGGTTGCCTCCCGCCTAGCGCTTCGTTTATAGTTCATGGCTAGACTTCTTCACTTGATTACTCCCGATCAACGCTCTTTGCGGGCGTTGCAATCTTGGGTACCCACTTCCGCACCTTCTTGGGCACGGGCTTATTCTTTGGCTTAGTCGTATTTTTGGTCTTCACAGGCTGGCTTTGTCCTTTGGTCTTGACGGATGCAATAACTTCCTTCATGTAGTGGCTCGGCATCTCAAACTCCAGTCCTTCGATCGTGATCTTCATGGTCTCCTTAGTGTGATCCTTCATCTCTCCCGAATGAGTGAGTAGCCTTCGCCATCTTGGGACCTTGGAGTTGTCTCGGATATTCTTCTTTGTTACCCATCGGGCGCCCGGCAAGTTGTCCCACTTGCGTCTCTAGCATCTTCATCACGATGAGCACTTCAATCCTCCCATGTGGATCTTGCCTTGGCAGCCCTTAGGTGTTGAGCTTCTTTCTCTATCTCCATCTTCTCCATCCTCCTCTTGATCTTGAACGGCCTTCCGGCGTCTTTGACTTGGAGGTGGTGATTCCCTTGGAGATTTTGATGGTCCTTCGAGTTTGACTTTTGAATCTAGGGTTTCCAATCCTTTAGCTTGTGTTGCACGTCTCCTTTGCCTGTAAAGTTTTCCTGGATCATCCACAAAAAAGTTTTGGGTTTCTTGGAGAGGTAGCCAACCATCTCCGGTTAGGGTTAGCAATAAAACAAAAATCTAAAAAGATAAGAAAAATTAGGGTTAATCAAAACTAGATTAGATTGATTTTTTTTCTTTTGAGGATGATCAAACTTAAGAGATGCAAAAGAAAATCAAAAGAAAAACTGAAACATAAGTGATACTAGTTCGGATCTTGATTGCTTGTTCCCCGGCAACAGCGCCAGAAAAAGGGGCTTGTTGACGGTTAATAGTTGTATCAAAGTTCATTTAGACTTGCAAGCGGACAAGTCTCCCGTCGTAGTCAAGGGACCCTTCTTCCCTCGAGTGGTGAACCCAAGGTATCGAATCCGTGGAACAATGTGCAACGCAAGGATTCAATCTAGTAAAGCAAGGAAATCTATCTTATGAAGGCAAGTTGCATCTAATCTACTAACTCATAAAGAAAACTAATCTAATCTAATGTACTAAAGAGGTAGCAAGAGAAAGCAAGAGATAACCGATCTAGAGAGTCTAGATCATGCTTATGTTGTAGCTCCAAACAAGATAGATGAAGATAGAAAAGGGAATCTCATTAAAAGCATCTTTAAATCGTGGCCTTCCATCCGACTCTGAAAACGCCCGCCTTTCGGAACCCCCGTTCTGTCACAACGTATCCCTACTCATGCGGGTAGTCTAGGGCGAGTTCGATAAGAACAAGTTGAAAACACTTGGCCGGTCCGGTATGCACCTCTAGCCACCGCGGCTACAAGAGCACCCTAAGCAATCTAGCTATAAATAGATTGGGGAATAAGAAAAACCAAGAAGAAAACAAAATCATCGAGATGGCACTTGATCGCTAGAAATCGAATTCACTATAAAAACTTCACCATGAATGATTACATGAACAAAATCACCACCGGGGCCCTACCTCGATCTTGATCCTCGCTCCGGAGCTCCGACGTGGTCTTCCATGCAAGGTTCCCACGTAGGCTAGGGAGACCCTAGACAACTAGCACGACCCTCATCTCCGAGATGGTGTCCCTCAAGCTTCTCTGTTCCTCGGCGACGGATGACGAATTGATTGATGCATGACTCTCGGTCAGGGGGCTATAAATAGCCAGAGATGCAACTAGGTCAAAGGGGAGGCCGACTGGGCCCTGGATCAGGCTGGGCCGACCGGCCTGGGCCCATCCAGGCCCAGCCTGTGTCCTCCTTCGTCTGGTATTGCTTCCCGAGTCTTCTAGATCCTCTCCCCTTTTGCATGTGGGCCCTTGATGTCGGTTTCTCTCCGAATTGGACACAACTCCTTGTCTTGCAAGATTCAGCACTTTTCTGGTTCGGTCCTCGGAGTTTATCATTTTCTCGGGCTTGGTCCTCGGGCTCTTGGAGTCATGTTCACTTCATTGCTTGACTTGTATCGGGCTTCAAGGTCTTGTCATGAGGTGCTTAATGAACTTATCCCGGAAGTCTTGCTTTCAACGTTAAAACCCTGCGTAAACACTTAACTCCAAAACCGACATGCACAAATGAACTTGTTATACCACGGGGGTTAGTACCAATGGATAAGATACAAAAGTCATGCCAACACCAAAGGTAAACTCATGGCTAGGTTGACGGATTTTCACCGTCAACAGGTGCCTATTTCGATGGTGATTCGGAAGCCACAGAGGAGGGCCTCGTACTCTGCCATGTTATTGGACGTGGGGAAATGCAGGCATACCGCGTACCTCATGTGCTCCCCGAGGGGTGAGATAAAGAGCAGGCCCGCGCCTGCCCCTGTCTTCATCACCAACCTGTCGAAGTAGAGGGTCCAGCACTCGGCCTGAATCTGCAACGGGGGCAGCTGCGTGTCTGTCCACTCGGTGACAAAATCTGCAAGGATCTGGGACTAGGGATGGCAGTCCGACCCGTGGGTGCGGGTGCCCGCGGGTGCCAGACCCATTGGGTGCGGGTGTGGGTGTCACATCGCACCCGTGGGTGCACCCACACCCGCACCCATAATAAACCGGGTCGGGGCCGGGTGTGGATTTCTACCCGTGGGTGACCCATGGGGCCCGTAAAATAGCAAATCTCCACAGTTACACCTATTGAATGTATTCCCAATCTACTTTGATTGTCTTGTACCGAGTGTTGATGACCTTTTATTCTCGCATCATGATGTACCGATGTACTATAATCTACTTGGATTGTCTTGTACCGAGTGTTGATGACCTTTTATTCTCGCTTGATTATGTACCGATGTACTATAATTATGATGAAAGTTTGGTTTGCTACCATTATATTTATACATTGAATGTTGTATTGTCAGACCCAACGGGCACCCAGCACCCGGCGGGTGACCCGAGGGTGTGGGTGTGGGTGTGAAAATCTACCCTTTAGCATGATGGGTGCGGGTGTGAATTTCTTTGACGAGTGTGGGTGTGGGTGTGATTTTGCTACACCCGACCCACACCCACCCATTGCCATCCCTATCTGGGACTTGATCGCCTTGCGCGGCGCGTAGGCGAGCGTCTTGCCCATGAGCTCTACAAACCACTTGGCGATCCTACCCGCGGCGTTCGGGTTTCGGATGATCTCCCCCAACGGGAACAAGGAGACTACCGTAACCGGGTGGGCCTCGAAGTAGTGCCGCAGCTTGCGCCGTGCGAGCACCACGGCGTAGAGCAGCTTCTGGATCCGCGGGTATCACGCCTTAGTCTCAGACAACACCTTGCTGATGTAGTACACCGACCTTTGTGCTGGTAGGGAGTGTCCCTCCTCCACCCGCTCCACCACGATGACCGCGTTGACCACCTGGGTGGTCACAGCGACATAGAGGTACAGAGGCTTGCCGTTCTGGGGTGGCGTGAGGATCGGCGCATGGGCGAGCATCACCTTGAGTTTGTCATGTGCTTCCTGGGCCTCGACGGTCCAGGAGAAGCGCTCATGCTTCTTCAGGAGCCGGTAGAGGGGCAAGCCCTTTTCACCGAGCCGCGAGATGAAGCGGCTCAAGGCGGCAAGGCACCCCATCACCTTCTGAACCCCTTTGAGGTCTCGAATCGGGCCCATCCGGTCGAGGGCCGCGACCTTTTTGGGGTTGGGCTCGATGCCTCGCTAGGAAACAATGTATCCTAACAGCATGCCATGCGGCACCCCGAAGACGCATTTTTCGGCGTTTAGTTCCACCCCGTTGGCCTGCAGGCAATCGAACGCGACACGAAGGTCATTGACCAGGTCGTCTGCCTTCCTGGTCTTCATGACTATGTCGTCTACGTAAGCCTCAATGGTCTGCTCGATGTGGTCTACGAAAACATGTTGCATAAACCATTGGTACGTGGCACCCGCATTTCGGAGGCCAAATGGCATCGTTACGTAGCAGAACATCCTGAATGGTGTGATGAAGGAGGTCGCGAGTTGATCGGACTCCATCTTTATTTGGTGGTACCCGGAATAGGCGTCAAGGAAACATAAAAGTTCGCACCCCGTAGTTGAATCAACAATCTGATCAATTCGTGGCAAAGGAAAAGGAACTTTGGGACATACTTTATTCAAACTAGTGTAATCTACACACATCCCCCACTTCCCATTCTTTTTCTTAACTAATATAGGATTGGCTAGCCATGTAGGGTGAAAGACTTCCTTGATGAATCCGGCCTCGAGGAGCTTCCGCAGCTCCAATCCGATCGCCCGGCGCCGCTCCTCGTCGAAGCGCCGCAGCCGTTGTTGCACGGCTAGAGAGTGAGGTAGGATGTCAAGGGAGTGCTTGACGACCTCCCTCAGGATGCCAGGCATATCTGAGGGGCTCCACGCGAAGATGTCGGCGTTGGCACGGAGAAAGTCGACGAGCACCGCTTCCTATTTTGGGTCGAGGGTGGAACTGATCCTCAATGCCTTACCCTCGAGGGCAGCAGGGTCGAGGGGCACCTCCTCAGTCTGCTCGGCAACCTCGAAGCTGCCTGCGTGCTTGACTGAGGAGTCGTGGTCCTCGTTGACCAACTTCTCCAGGTTCGCGACGAGTGCCTCGTCAAGCGCCAGCGCCTCAGTGTGCTCCACGCACTCGACGTCGCAGTCGAATGCGTGCTCGACTGATGAGCCCACGGTGATGATGCCTTTCGGCCCCAACATCTTCATCTTGAGGGAAGTGTAGTTTGGGACCGCCATGAACTTGGCATAACACGACTGCCCAAAGATGGCGTGGTACGCGCCCCTGAACCCCACCACCTCGATGGTGAGAGTTTCCTTGCGGAAATTGTCCGGTGTGCCAAACCAAACCGACAGATCGATCTGCCCGAGGGGCTGGACGCGCTTGCACGGCACGACACCATGGAACGACGTCGTGCTGGGCCGCAGCTGGTCCAACCCAATCCCCATCAGTCGTAGGGTGTGCGCATATAGAATGTTGAGGCTGCTGCCTCCGTCCATCAGAACCTTGGAGAACCGCGAGTTGCCAATGACTGGATCGACAACCAGCGGGTACTGTCCTGGGTTGGGGATGCGGTTCGGGTGATCTTCGCGGTTGAAGGTGATGGAGTCCCCCGACCAGTCGAGGAAGGAGGGGGAGCCTTCTCCTTAGCGAAGACCTCATGTCGCTCCCGCTTGCGCTGGCTGTTGGACATGTCCATGGTTGGCCCCCCGAAGATGAGGAAGACGTTATCCACCACCAGGAAGCTGACGGCGTCCCCGTCACCACCGTCCTTCTTAGCCTCGCCATCCTTCGCGGCGGTGCAGTTGTAGTACTTTTGAGGACCATGTGTGGTTCGAGGACCGGTGGATGGTCGCTTCCTTGTGTGATGAGTGATTGACAACGTTGTGTGGACTGATTCTTGGCTAAGTATTGCAGGTGCAGGTTGCGGCTTGACTGGTGTTGGTGCAGGTGAAGAACAAGCGCGAAAGGTCGTCGCCGGTGAGGCCTCCAAGTGTGGAGAAGACAAGTAGGATTCGTTCGAGGGACCGGTGGCCGGCGGGGTCAAGTGCGGGCCACATGGTGGCATGAACAAGAAGATGAAGTCATTGACGGTTTCTTGGTTGAGCCTCAAAACCAAGGTCGAGCCGGGACTACGTGGGAGCCAAGTCATGAGTGGAGATTGGCGGAGGCTACACCGAGTTCGCGGGGTTTCCGGTGGTTCACCGAGAAAACCACCGGGTTCCTTGGTTGATCCACAAAGCCAAGACCGAAGAACCAAAGACGGTCTTTGCGGCAAGCTCCGGACCGTCCGACCGGTGGGTCCGGCGGTGGGGAGCACCGGTCTGACCGGTGTGCGACGACGTAGTCCGGAGACTTCGAAGCGGAGGACACGCGTCGGGATCGCATGGCTTGCGTCGAGGCTACGCAAGGTGCGGTCGCCGGGCATCCGTCCGATGGACACTAGTAGGGATGTTGTCATCAATGACGTTACATTAATGTCATTGAAGACGCCAGAATGGTCACAATTAGTCTTTTGTGACGATTTTGTTTTGGTCACTATGGTGGTGTCACTTTTGTTCATCGGTGACGAAATTGGTTTTTCCATCATAGATGTGTCTCCAATCTGTGACGAATTTTGTGTCGTCATGGATTTAAATTCATTCTATGACAAACGTTTTTGGTCATAGATTATACCCTGTTTTCGTCATAATTTCACGTCCGCTTGGCTAACTGACGTCGCCGTTAACGCCGTTTGTGATGTGTGATGATCAAATTTGGTCACAGATGTTCCTATGTTTTGGTCATAATCACCCATTAACGGCGTTTGCATCTGACGTGGTGCTGACGTCAGCTATGGCCTGGAGGTGACGTCATCAATGACGTGGCAGCTAACGTCATCTTTCTGGAATCGTCATCAAGTTTATATCGTCACAGAATGATATTTGCCATTGTCACCTTTTGATATAAAATGGTCACAGATTTGCCATTGTTTTGGTCACAGGTTGTCCTTTATTGAGCCACGTGGCTTGATCTGATCAGTTTTATTTCGTCACAAAATTGCAAATGGTAATTATCAGTACAATTTACAAATAATACTGAAATAACAAAAAACTTGTATAAATTAACAGATCCAGTATTCCAATGACCATACAACTCCATAACTCAACTCAATTCATATTATTACTAACATTACAACAAATTCGAACTACAAATTACAGCAGATTCTAACTACAAGTTACATCTTATTTCACATCTTATTTTACATCTTGTACTTCTCATAGAGACCACACTTTCTTTCAGCATCCTGCACACATGCCATTCAAAATAGAGTTCTTACATTGTTGCTGCTTTTCATTAGGGGAGAAGAAAAAGGCAAAGGGGTTATTCTAACCTTTATCTTGTTCTCACCTGAGAGAAATCAAACTCGATCTGTTGCAGCTTGTGCATGAGCTGTCGAGCTGACCTGCAGAAAAGAAGTGTAGAGATGAGCTAGCTGACCTGCCAAGAAAATAAGAGTTATAAAGCAAAGATAATGAAACAACTATTAGAAGCAGACAGAGGAATATCCACCCAACAAATTTTCAGTTATTACTTACCTGCAGTGAGTCAAACAAAGTGGATCATATTGATAAGATTTTCTTTTCTGCAACATCAAATGGCACACTAATTTCAATAAATGAGCAAATGAGAAAAAGACTACTAGTTATCTACTTTGAACAAGCATGTCAGTTTCCACATTATAACAGTAAATAAACAAGTATAGAATAATTTGCAACTATTTATAAATTCCAACATGTTTATAAAAATAGAATGCAAAAGAGAAGGCACTCTACAGTCCTAATTATAGTAGCAACCACCAGAACATGATAGGAAAGTATCTATGTTTCTCTTCATAATCTAGGAGGGACAAGTAGTCCAGCCAAACTTCACATGCAAAAGTAACTCTGAGAGTAAACTAATTAGCTGAAAGCAGTAGAGGGTATAGAAGGCAGTACTGTCATCAGTTTCTCGAGCCTTGTTCTGCAGGGAGGTGACATTGGCAAATCTGCACACAACTTCAGAAGAAATGATTATTTTGTTTACAGTAAATCAAAGATTATTAAATGATGAAAAATAGTAAAGAATCCAGAGACATTATGGATTTACCATCTGAAAGATTCAGTTGCCCCTCTACAAAGCCACTATAGCAAAATCAGTCAGTAACTAAATTGATCAATCCATAATACACAAGGATCATGCCAGCAATAGCTGTAAAACTCTGTAGTTACTACAATCTAGTAGAAACACAATTAACTTGAATTAAGAATGTCAGTCTTAGAATAATGATGTTCGGTCTACATTTAAGTGGATCCTTTTCTTTAGATCAGCAAGTATTGTTTCAGATAGAGAACATATTAGAATATATTAGACATAATGGAAATCATACATAGCAGGACACACCTTAGGTTGTATGAGTCAAAGCTGTTCTTGCTTCACTGCATATGAATAGAAGTTCATTGAGGATGGTTGCTACAGTTGATGCCAAGGATAATTAATAAGTTAGAGCTTGCAATGTTAACTATCAATATAGGTAGCAGAACTATCAACACATGGATCCCCACAATAATCAACATGCCCGCACCCTAACAGAAATAAACACATACCAAATATAACAAATATAGCTGAAATTAACAAAAATGCAGCGGGAACCACTTGATCTGAATGACATGGCTGAGGGGATTAGATCGATTTGAGGGAAACGACTGCTTGAAGCACCTGGATCAGCACCTTCGTGCACTTCTGCCCCTGCCAATCTGCGCTTCTGCCCCTGCCAGTCCATCCTCTGCCACGAACCAAGAAAGTGACATCTGGGTGAGATGGGGTGTTCCACGAACCCTAAATCCCTCAATTGTTCTTGCAAGAACAATCAGGATCTAATATTTTTGCGGAACTGAGACACATCTAGGGAGGGATTACTTACTGAGGGAAGGGATATGCTTCGTTGATAGCTTGAGGCCGGCGAACTGGAAGGAGGAACGGAAGAGCCGTCGTCTGGTTTCGGTGGCGTCGTTGTGCTCACGTCGGGAGAGGCGTCGAAGATGGTGGGCGCGAGATCTGAGGAGAATCCAGACGGTGGGCTGAGGGTAGAAGATCGATCTGAGGAGAGCCCCAAGATGGTGGCCGCGAGATCTAAAGGAGGGATTGTGGATTGGAAAATGCGCTAAAAGTTGTGGATTGGAAGAGCCCCAGCTCGACGGTGGTGCGGCGCGGATCCGGCCGGGCCGCCCCTCATCCAAGGCCAGCCGACGAGCTTGACAGCGGCGCGACGCAGATACGGCCGGCCGCCTCCCGGTGTTGCCGTGCCGCGTGAGGGGGGGTGGGGGATGGGGGCCGCCTCCCGCGTGCGGGTGGCCGGTGAGGGTGCGGGCGAGGTGGATTGGAGGCGGCGAGCTCGAATCGAGGCGACCGTGACAGAACCGCCCAAAATAGTTCCGTATTATCGCCTAAGCCGGTCCACGTGGCCATTAAGCAATAATAAAGAACTATTCTGTCGCTTCCGCCGGTGTAAAGCCCGGTAAATCACATACAACGAGATCGCTGATATGCGCTAAGCCCACACGAAGGCGGGACCAGAGTACAACATTACATTACATTAAAGGTTCACAAGTTCAACATTATTACAAACCAGGTTTTTAGTACATAAAAGTAAAAGTGATTCAGAGTTTAAACAGCGGAAAGTAAACTAACGCGTGATACACATAGGAGGCCATCCATGCATATCACTCATCATCATCGTTCTCCCATTCAACCTCCCATCGCTCCGGAATGACACCGGGCCGGAGAGGATTACCGAAAACAACAAATTAAGCAAGGCTGAGTACTAATACTCAGCAAGACTTACCCGATAAAAGAAAAATACAACTAGACATGCAAGGCTTTTTGGCTGATGGGTTTGTTTTGCCAAAAGCGACTAAGAGTTAATCCTTATTTCCAGATTTTAGCTCCAATTCTAGTATGTTAACCATTCTAGGTGAGCACCTGCACTAAACAAGCATGTTGTGCAAACAATATTAAACAGGTAACAATATTAATCTGAACTGTTCCATAAATAAACATGGGGTAGCCAGTGGTCAAGCCGACTCAGATAACGGCGAGTGACCGACGATCGATCGATTTATATCCTTGCAAGGTAAACCCAAGATACACGGAAGAAAGTAGACCAAGTGCAGTGTCTACCCCAACCAGGCGGTTCCCAACATCCCACAGTTTAGGATCAGACGCTACAAACTGCGGTACACGGTTATCCGGAGGGTCTAACCCGACCGGTCCGACTCACACACTATACCACGGGTAGCTAGCCCGAGACACATCCCAAGCGGGTAGCTAGAAAGATCCCGCCCCGGTTCGAAGGTACTAGGCTTACCGGTCCCATTCCCGACAAGCACTTGGTACGTTCAATAGCTTAAACCAAAGACAATGCTACTCGGTCGAGACCGAACCCATTGCTCTTACCACATGAGCGAGTCAATTTAACCAACTTATGATTCCAACATAAGCATCCTATATCTCGCGAGCAATGAGTCATTACTCGACTTCTACCGTGACCTTAGAGCATGGCACTAGCGTTCCTAACATACTAGTAAAAGAGCATAGGAGTCCTAAGGATCATGCAACTAGGTTTCAAAACAACTCCTGAAACTTAAATGCACTAAGTAAAGCAATAAAGCGCTGAAAAGTAAAGGACATAATTTAAAAACATGGGTTAGATGAAACCGGTGCTTGCCTTCCTCTGACTCAACACTAACGCTAGCCTTGGGCTCTTCTGGACTTTGGTCCAGGTCTTGCTGCACACTCAACTGGTTCAGTTCACCACCAAGGGTCCCGTCTCCCTCCTGGGTGAGTGTGTACGTACCGCCCGGTAAATCTACACGTTTACATGCACATGCAGTAGATTAAAGTTAATCTTGATGGTGATTGTGTGCACATCTAAGCACTTCAAGTTATTTAACTTCACCAAACAGCAAGGGGGTTGTGAATAAATATTAAAAACAGAACCAAACATGATTTTACCATTTAGCACATTTAATTTCCATTTCTTTCTTTAATTATTTAAAACAAGCCTTTCAACCATAAATCAAAATTAAATCAAGAACACTTCCAATGAACCTAATCTTTTGCACACAGCAACATATGCTTAGCTTAAGCTCTCACACCAAAATTTGGCCTAAGATCATTTATAAATTAATTTATACGAAAAAGACAAATCTCAGCCTAGTAAATCAACATTAATTCATATAAAAAGATTTAATACACTTTTTGATCTCAACTTTCTCCTGCAGGTCAAGCTTGCCAAAAATGAGTTTCTGAGCAAGGCATGGTTGCAAATTCAATTTATTTTTCAGATTTTGAATTTAAGCTCCTACACAAGATTAAAACCAAAACACCTAGTAAACAATTCCCTAAATTCACATCCATCACACCAGGGGTACTACTCATCAAGTCAAAGCCCTAGGGTGCATTTGTGCTCAAAGAAAAGTTCATTAAAGGTGCTATAAAAAGCATCAAACTTATTCTAGCATAAAGCTTACAAAAATCATAACTGAAAATATATACATCCAAATCATGCAAATTTTTGTCACAGATCTAGACATGATATAAGGAACAACATATCCAAAATTCAAGTTCATAGCATGTGTAGATTTTAGATCACACTAAAAACACTCCAAACTGAGTTTGAATTTTTAATTCAAAAACTGTGCAGAAAAACCCTATACATGCTTTCTAGAAAAGGTAGATTTCTTCACCACGAACCCAACAAAATTGGTTTTGCATTTTTCTGATTTTTCTACGATTTTTAATGATTTTTCGAAGGTACTGCCGAATCCCTAACTTTCACCTTCACAACCGGGTCCCTGGAAACTTGCAGAAATCTCCCTGGAAAGAGCTTCTCTCTTGCAATGTAGTCCTTGGCGGGGCTGGACCTCGCCGGCGGTGGAATTGGCGGCCGGCGGCGGCCGGACTTGGCCGGAGGGGGGCGGCACAGGCGGCTACCGACCGTTTTGGAGGGTTGGAGGCGGCGGGCCGGACCGGGGAAGGCGGCGCTCGCGGCCGGCAGCAGGCCGCTCTCGCATGCCCGCCGCAGCGTGCCGCGAGGGCAGCGGGAGCGCGGCCGGCGGGGCCGGCGGCGGCTCGGACGAGTGGAGGGAGGTGCGGGGGGTCACGTGGAGGAGGATGAGGAGTGGAGCAACCGGCCGGAGGAGAGACGGAGCGGCGGACCGGCACTAGACGGCGACGGCGTCCGCGGACGGGCGCGTAGGCTTCCCGCCGCGCGCGCACGACGACCGACGCGGGCGAGGGTTCGGCGGCCGGTGTTAAGGCCTCGCGGCCGGTGGCCGCTTGCATGCGCCGGGGGCGCCTTGGGTCGCCGCTTGCGCGGCGCGTGGCCGCTTGGGCTGCGGCTAGGCCGCGACGGCCCCCCCGGGCGCGGCGCACGGTCCACAAGCGAACGGAGAGGCTCCACGGCTCGGTCTTGGGTCCACCACGGAGTTTCCCCGGCTTCCGCACACCGGCGCTCGCGCGCTTCGACGCGTGGCAGAACGGGCGGGCGTGCCTGCCCTGTTCTGGAGCGCGGCAACGCCGGCACCCAGCTCAAGTTTAATTCGTTTAGGCCTTTTCGAAATTGCAAAACTCCAAAAAGCGTCAACTAAGTGAAAAATCTCCCAAAAGCAAAGTTGTAGAGGAGCTGTAGATCTACAACTTTCCCGAAGGGTGTCATATGTTTTGATCAACCGTTTGCCCGGGAACGTCGACCGAAGTTGCAGATTTTCCACGGCTCGGCCATCGTTCATAGCGCAAGTAAACTCGATTTTTGGCCAATTTGCGCTCAAAATTGGAATGTCCGCCAATTACGAAAAACGTGTTCCCGGAAATAACGAACAACTTTCGTATTGGCAGATTTTTAACTTCTATAGTGAAATTTGGAGAACGCGCAAGAAAACCATTTCAGCCTTTAAAGTAGATCTAGGGTTTGACCGTGGTTTGAGATGTTGACCGGGGTCTTTTGTGCAAAAGTGTGCCCAATCATGTCAAACATGTTTATGAGCCAAATTAAACACGATTAAAGCCGCTAATTAAGTTAGTTAGCTTTAACAAACACCTGTGGTGTTACAGTCTACCCCCCTTAAAAGAAATCTCGTCCCGAGATTAGAAATTTAAAAACTAGCTTAGGGGAGGTTGTTCTCAAATAGAAAGGTATACCCGTGAAGTTATGTTTGCCTTGTTTCACTTGGGGTCTTAGTCGTTTGCCTTGACTTCCCTGCTTGGCTCTTGAGCTTCGACCGTGCCGATTTGTTTTGTCCTGCTCAGTTTCCGGGCACTCCCTCACAAAATGTCCCGGATCTCTACAATTGAAGCAGAGACGAGGTGTGGGTGTATTGGACCTTGGGACCCACTGGGTTTTGATGGGCTGATCCACAACACTAGCTGGGTTGCTTGGCTTTTTCTTACGGGAGGGAAGTTCAGTGCATGTAATTTCCCATCCATTCAAGTCAATCTTTGGCAAATCTCGCTTGTGACTCTTGCTCCTACTTTCTTCCTCCCTAAGGTCCATAGGAAGTTGCGACGGTGGCATGAGTGAATCTAGGAGTTGCTGATTGGAATCTTGGTTCTGTTGATTTTGAGCTTCATGATTCATCAATAGATTGAATAGATAGACTTGCTCCATAATAGATTCTGAAATTGCTTGGGAAAGACTGTCGGATAGACTAGTTTGCGATAGCCCTTGATAACGATTATGGATGACATTTTGCACTAGTTGGCTTAACACCAAATTTTGGCCCTCCAAAATTTTCATGGTGTTGGCAAAGATATCCACCACCTCCTGTGTTGGTGGAAGAGATGGGGACATCTCATTGGGTCGAAGATTGACCGGATCTCCCGTGGTGGATTCCATTTCCCTGAAAGTTCATGACGATCCAATTAGACTCCCTAAGAGTACAAAAATTCGAGTATGGTAGTTATTGATAAACAAGCATATCAACAGTTTAGAAAGTTAGAGAACTCGATCCAAAGGTTTTATAGGGGTTTGTTTTTAAGAAAGAAGCTAGTAGCCATGTTCTACAAAGGGTGGTCGGGTGATTAAAGATCGATTCTCCCCTCTTTACTGATGGTCGCCACAGTGTAGTAATGATGGAACGCTTGGCGTTAGAGACAGGACCAGTAGATTAATACAGCGCTGGCCGCCGTAGTGAAACACGACGGTAATAGAGTGGCACAGAATCGATGGAACACAGATATGTAGGCAGTCCAAAGATCGTTAGTATTCAGTTGTGGGTTTAAGGGATTTTCTCTGGTGGAGATTGTCGTCCAGGTCATCCATAAGAAGGCTGATTCATATCATATCCTTAGAGAACATTCCTCGTCCTCCAAAGGAATTTTAGAAAGAGAAAATCGTTTCCCGAGTTTAACCAACTCAGAGAAGAAGGCGGATGGAGGGTTCTATCTTTATCTTATTCATGTCATACATAGGCCACCCATTTGGGGCAGTGATCTGACAGTTGTCATAGACGATAACCATTGGTATGTCGACGAGAGGGTGCACTACCATCGAGATGTCCTTGGCAACTTGGCAACGGCACTACAGTAAGGCGTAGGCGGTGATCAGTAGCTTTGAGAAGAGATGGTAGAGCGATGATGTTGCATACTGTCGTCACGGCTCTGAAGAGGATGAGATAAATGGCTCGAGAGAATTAACCAAGGTATTGGGGAAATCGAAGAGAGCTCGAGGTGTCCTCAATTTAGAACCAAAATTGCTTTGAGAAGGCTGATCGAAGGATTTGCCAAACTTGTGTTTTGTTATATCCCGATTCCATTAATTTGAAGGAAACATTAAAAAGGATCACAAATCACCGAGTTCTCGAAGCTTCTCATATCTTGACTTTTGGAGAACCTTGATTTCTCATGAAACATCTCTCGTTTATACACCTTCACCTTAACTCGGTTAAGTTGATATCGGGCAAACTTGTGTGATTAATCGAGAGAAGACCGAGTTGAAAAGTTTTCATAAGGATCTCTATAAGGAATGGGAATCCTAGCAATTGACCCTACTAAGATTGCTAAAAGAAATATTTTTGGAGAATAACAAGGGTTCAATGATGGCTTAAGGGTTCTACCATCGTAGATCCGATGTTAGTTCATAAGAATAGTTAAGGATGGTAAAGTCATAGAGAGCCGTTACCGGGAGTTCTTACGGATATTTAGTGAGAAAGATATGCAAAGACGGGCTAGTACGAGAATTTCGGAAAGGCTTGCTCACATGTCACTTATTTTATGAGTATTAGCGACATCCTTCATCCCATTAGTGCTGCAATGACTTTTAATTGGATATGTGGTGCACCAATGAGACATGCTTGCAATATTAATGTATATAGATGAGTTGTGCATCGGTGGAATGGTGCTCATAATGATGCTTATGATGAGGTGCATATAATATGATGTATATGCACATGAGCATATGATGCTTATGCACATGAACTTATGGTGCTGATGTAATGATGCATAATGAGTGATGCACATGATGCGTGTATGATGTAGTGCACACATGCTGATGCACATGTTGATGAAATGCGTTGATGCATATGCTCATGAGATATGTTGTTCATAGTGCATAGTCAGTATGCTTTATTGCACCCATGGAGTTAGTTAAGAAAGGCGAAACAAGCAAAGAGTAGGGAACAAAATTGTGGTGAGTCATTTTCCATAACCCAAGATACCCAGCGCGCTCCTTGTGATAATCATATGGCTGCAGACCACATGATACCCTAGGTTCCGTCGCGGCACCTTCGTTTATGGAACAACAACATCACTAGGAAAAAGGGTGATAGAGTAGAAAGATGGGAAACCGTTAGGACATATGCATGTTAGTTCATCCAATGTCCCAAATGCACATGTTGTGCAATGCATTTCCCATGCTCATGATTTATGTTATTAAGGTTGCAAGATATGCATGCGGTAAGGATGCTCATGTGCTTACCAACAGATTTTTGATGCCTTGTAACCATGTTCTCTTTTATTTGTTTGTGAGCAAGCATAAGGAAAAAAAATCAAGTTTGAGGCAAGGAATTTTAGAGAGAGAAAAGTAGGGATACCAATGCCGAAAGTTGTGGGACCAACGTTTCATGGCTATAGGGAGTTGAAGTGTCGTCTCCTATCTAAAGAAAGTGTGGGGAAAACGACCAAAGAAAAAGAGCACATCGGAGTTTTAGTTGACTTGACAAAAGATATGACATGTTCCTTATGTAGGTAAGAAAGTGTCGATACTTCGTATTCATTTTATTGCCCTCAAAATCGATGAGCAAGGTCAAAAAGAAACATTTTCAAGGTTGGGAGATCAATAGTGATCGAACCCATGATGTCAACAACCAGGAATAGTTGAGTGCTTCAGAGAGCATACTCACATGATACGGGAGTGAACACGTCGGCTAAGAAATCATACTCACGAATCGAAAGCCTCTACTGCGCCTTGGCGGTTGTGCAGCAAGCCAAGGTTCACAAATATGTTCACAACTCTTAGAGTAGGAACACTAGAAGGCTGAATTTTGATGAGCGTGTTGAATACAAAGTTTCAACCCACGTTTGTATTTTTAATTAGCCCCAAATTTCCAAGGAAATTAAAGGAAGAGCTTATCACGATTTCGTTGGAAGAAAAATCCCAGCTATCAAATGATTTCATTTGGTACCCAATGCTTGGGCCATGCTCTCATCGTGATAATAACGCATTTGCTACGCGAGGGCATATTCAACCGAGCTAGCCTCATGCATTGATCACCACACCAAATGGGAGGTAATAGCCATTCGTATAGCACAAGTTTGATGACAATGGTGGATCGCTACCACCTGCCTCACTATCAACTACTTCTCCGGAATTGAGGATAGGGTTTCCTTCCATCGAAATCATGTGATTTTTCCCTTAGATATTTCATCTATAATTTTGCCAACAAAATGACAAGTAGGCATGTCTAAGGAGTCTTCAAGTGGAAACTTCCAGAATTTGGACATCAATAGCTCTGAGAAATAAATTCATATCTCTCGGCCCAAGTGTCGAAAATTTCTAAATTTTGGTAAGCATGTGTAGAATTTCATAAGCCACAACTTTGGTATTCAACTCCAGGACAGATTCAACTTTTACCGGGGTCGAAAGGTTCGTTACCAAAGCTCTGTCTAGCAGTTTTTACAGCAAACAGGGGCTTACTAAAAATTCGATATTTCTCAATATACACATGCAAAAAAAAAATGCTGAAATTTTGTGAGCATGACCATCACAAAGTTGTGAATCATTTCGATATTCAAGGTTTGCTCTATATCCCAAAGGAAGATGACCTAAAAATTTGAATTTCAGAGATCACTAATTCTGAAATGCAGCAGGACAGAGACCTAGTGTTTTGGGTATAACTCTCAAACTAAAACTCTAATGACCTTGAGATTTCTACAGGAGGTAGATAGATACCTAAGGAGTGATTTTGGTATTCAAAGGTTGAATAATATCAGATTGGAAAAGGGTGAAAAAGGTCCATTTTCAGAGTGCTGTTGCCCAGAATTTCAGCAGGGCAAAGCTTCACTAAAAAGATTATATCTCTAAGATTAAGAACCCTATGACCATGATATTTTGGCAGCACAAAGTATGCTGTATAATAAATATTTTTGGTATAGATTCTCTGGGAAGGATCTGTTTGGAACAATAGGTAAAAATTGTGTTTTCTACCTAACTCAGGATTCTTGACAGCATTTCAGCAAGACCTAGACTAGTCATTTTGATCCTAACTTCAGTTTTAAACCTCCTAAAATCATGAGAAATTCAGGGAGCAAACTTAACTAGGTGATGAACAATTTCCCTAAAGAACACCTAGCCTGAAATTTTCTAGATAAACCTTAGGAAGATTTGGACAGCAGCTAGTTAAATTTTGCTTAGCCACACACCAAAGCATCAAACAAGCATGATTGGTCCTTAAGAAACAAAATTTAATTAAAGACCAAAGGACACATGTTTTAAGTTCATTTTTGGTTCAATAGCTTTTACATGATGCAAGAAGCGTCCTAAACTTCCTCACAAAGCTTTTAAGCTTAAAAACGAAGTTAGTGCCGGTGGCAGGGCATATATAAACGTCTCTCCCTATAATAACTAGTCGGAAGCTATTCGTTTCTTAATTACCGTACCTAACAACCGTGGTTAGTGTACCTGCAGAAAATCACAGATATTCAAGACCTTTTGTGCCAGCACTCACAAAAGCGTCCACATCCATTACCGTTCGCTTATAGAAACGGTATCCATGCGTAAAGCCGCTGCATGGACAACGTCCTATTTAAGACACTGACGCGACGTGAGTGCCATTGGAATAGGCCTCACTCATCCCTCACGGACTTTCCCGTGGTACCATCACGTATGGCAAAACGTGACGAGACTCGACGCGACGTGGCACCCATTGGAATAGGTCCCACTAGTCCCTCACGGGACTTCCCCGTGGTACCACCACGTATGGCAAAACGTGATCGGACGCAAACGCGACGTGGCACCCATTGGAATAGGTCCCACTAGTCCCTCACGGGACTTCCCCGTGGTACCACCACGTATGGCAAAACGTGATGAACTAGTATGGTTGTGCATGAAAGTAAGTTTTGACAGAATAAATGTGCTTCGGAAGTCGGACTAAATACACCATAGAATACTAGCCACCGAAAGAACCCAAAAATTCCCTCTAGGGCCTCTCGGACTAGATTAAACCTTAACGTCCTACTCGTTTAGCAAGATTATTAATCTTGGCAACTTTTATTCCAAAAACAAGTTGGTAAAGGTATTTTAATTACTCGGTGCATATCATCGCTGCGGTACCAAATTTGTGTGAACCGCCCAAAATAGTTCCGTATTATCGCCTAAGCCGGTCCACGTGGCCATTAAGCAATAATAAAGAACTATTCGTCGCTTCCGCCGGTGTAAAGCCGGTAAATCACATACAACGGGATCGCCGATATGCGCTAAGCCCACACGAAGGCGGGGACCGAGTACAACATTACATTACATTAAAGGTTCACAAGTTCAACATTATTACAAACCAGGTTTTTAGTACATAAAAGTAAAAGTGATTCAGAGTTTAAACAGCGGAAAGTAAACTAACGCGTGATACACATAGGAGGCCATCCATGCATATCACTCATCATCATCGTTCTCCCATTCAACCTCCCATCGCTCTGGAATGACACCAGGCCAGAGAGGATTCCCTGAAATCAACAGATTAAGCAAGGCTGAGTACTAATACTCAGCAAGACTTACCCGATAAAAGAAAAATACAACTAGACATGCAAGGCTTTTTGGCTGCTGGGTTTGTTTTGCCAAAAGCGACTAAGAGTTGATCCTTATTTCCAGATTTTAGCTCCAATTCTAGTATGTTAACCATTCTAGGTGAGCACCTGCACTAAACAAGCATGTTGTGCAAACAATATTAAACAGGTAACAATATTAATCTGAACTGTTCCATAAATAAACATGGGGTAGCCGGTGGTCAAGCCGACTCGGATAACGGCGAGTGACCGACGATCGATCGATTTATATCCTTGCAAGGTAAACCCAAGATACACGGAAGAAAGTAGACCAAGTGCGGTGTCTACCCCAACCAAGGCGGTTCCCAACATCCCACGAGTTTAGGATCGGACGCTACAAACTCGGTACACGGTTATCCGGAGGGTCTAACCCGACCGGTCCGGACTCACACACTATACCACGGGTAGCTAGCCGGAGACACATCCCAAGCGGGTAGCTAGAAAGATCCCGCCCCGGTTCGAAGGTACTAGGCTTACCGGTCCCATTCCCGACAAGCACTTGGTACGTTCAATAGCTTAAACCAAAGCACAATGCTACTCGGTCGAGACCGAACCCATTGCTCTTACCACATGAGCGAGTCAATTTAACCAACTTATGATTCCAACATAAGCATCCTATATCTCGCGAGCAATGAGTCATTACTCGACTTCTACCGTGACCTTAGAGCATGGCACTAGCGTTCCTAACATACTAGTAAAAGAGCATAGGAGTCCTAAGGATCATGCAACTAGGTTTCAAAACAACTCCTGAAACTTAAATGCACAAATAAAGCATTAAAGTGCTGAAAAGTAAAGGACATGATTTATATTTAAAAACATGGGTTAGATGAAACCGGTGCTTGCCTTCCTCTCGACTCAACACTAACGCTAGCCTTGGGCTCTTCCGGGACTTTGGTCCAGGTCTTGCTGCACACTCAACTGGTTCAGTTCACCACCAAGGGTCCCGTCTCCCTCCGGGTGAGTGTGTACGTACCGCCGGTAAATCTACACGTTTACATGCACATGCGGTAGATTAAAGTTAATCTTGATGGTGATTGTGTGCACATCTAAGCAATTCAAGTTATTTAACTTCACCAAACAGCAAGGGGGTTGTGAATAAATATTAAAAACAGAACCAAACATGATTTTACCATTTAGCACATTTAATTTCCATTTCTTTCTTTAATTATTTAAAACAAGCCTTTCAACCATAAATCAAAATTAAATCAAGAACACTTCCAATGAACCTAATCTTTTGCACACAGCAACATATGCTTAGCTTAAGCTCTCACACCAAAATTTGGCCTAAGATCATTTATAAATTAATTTATACGAAAAAGACAAATCTCAGCCTAGTAAATCAACATTAATTCATATAAAAAGATTTAATACACTTTTTGATCTCAACTTTCTCCTGCAGGTCAAGCTTGCCAAAAATGAGTTTCTGAGCAAGGCATGGTTGCAAATTCAATTTATTTTTCAGATTTTGAATTTAAGCTCCTACACAAGATTAAAACCAAAACACCAAGCAAACAATTCTCTAAAATCACATCCATCACACCAGGGGTACTAATCCTCAGGTCAAAGCCCTAGGGTGCATTTGTGCGCAAAGAAAAGTTCATTAAAGGTGCTATAAAAAGCATCGAACTTATTCTAGCATAAAGCTTACAAAAATCATAACTGAAAATATATACATTAAAATCATGCAAATTTTTGTCACAGATCTAGACATGATATAAGGAACAACATATCCAAAATTCAAGTTCATAGCATGTGTAGATTTTAGATCACACTAAAAACACTCCAAACTGAGTTTGAATTTTTAATTCAAAAACTGTGCAGAAAAACCCTATACATGCTTTCTAGAAAAGGTAGATTTCTTCACCACGAACCCAACAAAATTGGTTTTGCATTTTTCTGATTTTTCTACGATTTTTAATGATTTTTCGAAGGTACTGCCGAATCCCTAACTTTCACCTTCACAACCGGGTCCCTGGAAACTTGCAGAAATCTCCCTGGAAAGAGCTTCTCTCTTGCAATGTAGTCCTTGGCGGGGCTGGACCTCGCCGGCGGTGGAATTGGCGGCCGGACTTGGCCGGAGGGGGGCGGCACAGGCGGCTACTGACCGTTTTGGAGGGTTGGAGGCGGCGGCTGGACCGGGGAAGGCGGCGCTCGCGGCCGGCCAGCGAGGCCGCTCCGCATGCCCGCTGCGGCGTGCCGCGGGGCAGCGGGAGCGCGGCCGGCGGCCCGGCGGCGGCTCGGACGAGTGGAGGGAGGTGCGGGGGTCACGTGGAGGAGGATGAGGAGTGGAGCAACGGCGGCGGAGGAGAGACGGAGCGGCGGACGCGGGCACCGGCGGCGACCGCGTCCGCGGGACGAGGCGCGTAGGCTTCTCGCCGCGCGCGCACGACGACCGACGCGGGCGAGGGTTCGGCGGCCGGTGTTAAGGCCTCGCGGCCCGGTGGCCGCTTGCATGCGCCGGGGGCGCCTTGGGTCGCCGCTTGCGCCGCGCGTGGCCGCTTGGGCCCGCCGGCTAGGCCGCGACGGCCCCCCACGGGCGCGGCGCACGGTCCACAAGCGAACGGAGGCTCCACGGCTCGGTCTTGGGTCCACCACGGAGTTTCCCCGGCTTCCGTACACCGGCGCTCGCGCGCTTCGACGCGTGGCAGAACGGGCGGGCGTGCCTGCCCTGTTCTGGAGCGCGGCAACGCCGGCACCCAGCTCAAGTTTAATTCGTTTAGGCCTTTTCGAAATTGCAAAACTCCAAAAAGCGTCAACTAAGTGAAAAATCTCCCAAAAGCAAAGTTGTAGAGGAGCTGTAGATCTACAACTTTCCCGAAGGGTGTCATATGTTTTGATCAACCGTTTGCCCGGGAACGTCGACCGAAGTTGCAGATTTTCCACGGCTCAGTTTACTGTTCATAGCGCAGTAAACTCGATTTTTGGCCAATTTGCGCTCAAAATTGGAATGTCCGCCAATTACGAAAAACGTGTTCCCGGAAATAACGAACAACTTTCGTATTGGCAGATTTTTAACTTCTATAGTGAAATTTGGAGAACGCGCAAGAAAACCATTTCAGCCTTTAAAGTAGATCTAGGGTTTGACCGTGGTTTGAGATGTTGACCGGGGTCTTTTGTGCAAAAGTGTGCCCAATCATGTCAAACATGTTTATGAGCCAAATTAAACACGATGAAAGCCGCTAATTAAGTTAGTTAGCTTTAACAAACACCCGTGGTGTTACACGACCAGATCGAATCGGTGGCGGCGGAGTGTGTTCCTTGTTTTTTTCTTTTGCGGTGGTAGCCAACGCCGGTTGCAAATGGATAGGCTTGCGGTGGAGAGGTAGGAGAAATTAAAAAACGAAAAATGAGAAGGAAGGAGGAAATGGAAAAGGAAAATAGGAGGGAAAAGAAAAAAAAGAAAAAGAAGGGGAGGGGAAAGGTAAAAATAATAGGAAAGAATAGAGACTGTAAATACAATTTTGTTATTTATATTTTAAAATCCCCTTAATTATGATGTATTCTATATTATATGAAGTTATTGGTTAGAATAGAGACTGTAAATACAATTTTGTTATTTATATTTTAAAAATGTTGGGCCATTTGGGCTGAATGGGCCTTTTTCGTTCTTATGGCTCTTAGAGCCTATTTTGCACATTTTACATTTATTTTTCTTTTGATGATATAAATGTACTGAGTTCTAAGATATAAAAAATGATTTGAAATGAAAAGGTTGTCAATATAATAGGTGTGCAACTTATCTAGATCTACAGCTATTGTTTTGCTCACTTCCCCATTCGAGTTAGATTGAACTTTTTAAATTTGAAAATTTCAAAAAGTTGAGAAATTCACATTGTAAAGCTGCTATAAACAATGGATGCAATCTAAAATGTTGGGCGAAGTTTCGGAATTTTCTGACCAAGTTTGCCTATTATTGTAAATATTTGTTGATTTAATAAGGAATAAATGTAAAAAACTTGTAACCTTGCTTAAAAAATCTGAAATTTTGCTGGAGCTCCTCCTTTTGGTACAATATGTTGTCAAAAAAGTTTCAAAAGTGTTTCTGAGAAAGTGATGACACATTTCCTCACTGAAGCATACATGTCCGACACATGTCATTGTGAGTCACCAAGAGATGTTCATCCTTTTGTGGGACGTGTAGTACAAGTTGCTTGAAATCGTGTGAAAATTTTTTTGGATGCCAATGGATGCAATCTAAGATGTTGGGCGAAGTTTCGGACTTTTCTGACCAAGTTTTCCTATTATTGTAAATATTTGTTGATTTAATAAGGAATAAATGTAAAAAACTTGTAACCTTGCTTAAAAAATCTGAAATTTTGCTGGCGCTCCTCCTTTTGGTACGGTATGTTGTCAAAAAAGTTTCAAGTGTTTCTGAGAAAGTGATGATGCACTTCCTCTTTGAAGCATACATGTCCGACACATGTCATTGTGAGTCACCAAGAGATGTTCATCCTTATGTGGGACGTGTAGTACAAGTTGCTTGAAATCGTGTGAAACTTTTTTTTGGATGCTAGTGGATGCAATCTAAGATGTTGGGTGAAGTTTCGGAATTTTCTGACCAAGTTTGCCTATTATTGTAAATATTTGTTGATTTAATATGGAATAAATGTAAAAAACTTGTAACCTTGCTTAAAAAATCTGAAATTTTGCTGGAGCTCCTCCTTTTGGTACGGTATGTTGTCAAAAAAGTTTCAAGTGTTTCTTAGAAAGTGATGATGCACTTCCCCACTGAAGCATACATGTCCGACACATGTCATTGTGAGTCACAAAGAGATGTTCATCCTTATGTGGGACGTGTAGTACAAGTTGCTTGAAATCGTGTGAAACTTTTTTTGGATGCTAGTGGATGCAATCTAAGATGTTGGGTGAAGTTTCGGAATTTTCCGACCAAGTTTGCCTATTATTGTAAATAGTTGTTGATTTAATAAGGAATAAATGTAAAAAACTTGTAACCTTGCTTAAAAAATCCGACATTTTGTTGGAGCTCCTACTTTTGGTACAAGTATGTTGTCAAAAAAGTTTCAAGTGTTTCTTAGAAAGTGATGATGCACTTCCCCACTGAAGCATACATGTCTCACACATGTCATTGTGAGTCACCAAGATAACCTACCCTGGATAACCTGGAGGCCTGCTGCCGCCAGAGACGATTTGGAGGCGACGATCACAATCGCGACACAATAGAAACCTAGACGTGACGACCTGGGCATGATCGCTACGAAGGGCTAAACGCGATCAACGTTATTAGCCCAACTTCCGATCCATGCAGGTAAAGGCCCATTATTCATTAATAAAGTGGCAAACAAAAAACAGCATACTTACAACACGAACGACCACATAGCGCAGTGGTAGAGCTCCTTCCTTTTTATCACAAGGTCCCTCGTTCGATACTCCGGGACAACCTTTTGTTTCTGTTTAACACAATTAAAAAATGGGTCGACACATTAAACAAGATGATGGGCCACACGATCATGGGCCTTGTGGAAGACACATCCCACGTCGTTAGTGCACAACTAATTTGTGACCAATTTGATTCTTCATTAGTTGTGCCAAATGATTCTAATAAATTATGACAATATCCAATCTAATCTGTGACCACTAGGTTTCATCATTACTATATGCCATACCAAAACATAATCTATGATGATCTCCTCAATCTGTTTTGTGACGTAAATTATATTTTCGTCATTATTCTTTCACCTATTTCATCATCACATGCAACTTATGACAAAAATGGACATTTCATCATGGAGTACGTACCATTCTGTGACCAAAGTTTGCAGCGTCACGAGCAAATCGTCACTGATAAACACTTTTCTAGTAGTGGGAGAAGACATGAAGACTTCCAAAACTGCCCTTGAGGGGCTTGTATCCCTATGTTAACACCAAAATTTGGCACAGGAAGGAGTCTGAATTGTGGGCCCAGCTTGGTGAAAAAATCCGTCCGGAAGAAGGAAGGTTTCTCCAGAAAGATTCGGCAAAAGAGCTCGCGGTCGACAGTTGGCTTCCATTCGGCAAGAAATCTGTTTGCGCTGATTTTGTGGGATTGCGTGATGACGTGGCCCGAGCGGAAGGAACGAATGGATGGATAAGTGATCGCATTTAGAGATAAATTAGGTATCAATTATTGTGCTCGTAGTCCATTCGGAGTCATGCCATGACAGGGTATAAATACAGATCCTGGATGTATGTAATGGTATTCGAAACATTCCCATAACAAACCGGCTTTACGCCAAACCTTGGAGTCCTTGTCGTGTCGTCGAGTTTTGCGAGAGGGTTCATCGATCCGTCGACCTCCGTAAGTATCGGCAACCTTGTATCATGTCTAGTATCATGCGGTGGATTTAGATCGTGATGCAAGTAGTCTTGTTACCAAGCTTTGTATCATGCGGTAGATTCAAGCTTGGTTCAAGAAGGTTTCTTGTTAGATCATGAGCCATGCGGTGGGCTAAGATCTAGCTTGGAGCTAGTTATCGGCTCTATTGGATTTTGGCGAGATCCAATAGATTCATTAAGTTACCCTGTGTTGTTTTGAGTTTTTACTTTATGTTTAAATTCATATAACACTCTTTTGCCCAATTTAGATTGATTTGGATCGGCTTTATCTTGTTTCGTGGTCTTTACATTACACGTTCATATATTGCTTCGAAAGGCACGTGGATCACGTGTTTATTAATAGCCGAAACCGAACCGATCTAGGTTGTTACGTGTTGCGGGTTCAATCTTGTTGATTTTGCGTAAATCTTGAAACAGCCAGGTATCATGCGGTAGATGCAGGTTTTAGGGTTGTTTTAAAGCTAATCATTCGGTGGATTAGATCTTCGATTCAATCCGATAGATTTATCATCTTTAGTGACGTTTGTTTCTTCTTCATGGACCCCGATTCGGCTGTACAACCGTATTCGGTTATGCTTTCACGAGTGAAACGTGCTTATAAGTTATGCTTTAAATATTGTATGCTTTTAGCTTTCCATATATAGATTGTATCATGCGGTGGATAGATCTATTCGTGGTTAGTGGCGTGATTTTCAAACAAGTTGTATCATGCGGTGGATAGATTTGTTTGACATCATGCTTGACGGGTTTTAAAGTACCTAGACATGCGGTAGACTAGTGCTTTGGGCCTATGCATCCTTGTTTATTACATGTTTATGATCATGCTTTACTTCATTTATTGTTTATTGTTATTTATCATGGAGGATCGGTCATGGCTTCGTTACGTGCAATCTTATTCAAAATAAAGACCGATCTTTCGTCATGCTTACATCATCCGTTCGGCTATATTGTGTTTTGCACTTTAAAGCTCCCGAATGGTTTCTAGTTTGCTGGCAGATAGCTCCTTATACCTATATGTCATCTCACTTGGCTTTATGGCCGTAAATATGGAACTGTCTGGTACCACCCGGCAAGTTCCAAGCTTTGGAATTTAACTACTTTGTCTTTTGTTAATTTTCAGGGAAAATTGACTGGCACGTCTTGGAATCTCTTCGCGTGTGAAGCTAGCTTGTTCGACTTGCTGTGTGCTTGGAGTAAGGTGCAGATTTTGCGTCAACACACTTTTTGGCACGCCCAGTGGGACCAACAGCCGAAAATCAAGATGCCTGACATCAGTGACATTCTGGATGTCGCCATCGAGGATCTCTCTCCAGAGCAGCTACAGCAGCTGAAAGACGCCACAGATCAGTTTCAACAAAAATGCTTGATGTCATTCAAAAAGAACAGAAGCGGCATTCCGTATCTCAAAAATGAGATGCCCAGGGTTCTACTCTCAGGAGAAACTGACGCCACAACTCTGCAAGAGAAAGAAGAATGCATGCAAGCGTTTCGGGATACTGCGGAAGATGTGATGGGCAAACATCATAGGGCTTTCCTGGGTGTGTTCAAAACAGATGATGGTGGGTGTCTTTGGCCCAGGCACAGAGCAAGTATTCAGTCGAGCACCCCCTCAGGGATACAGCATGGAGATTGGAGATTCCAGTTCTCAGCCACCATTGCGAAGCCAGCCAGTCCAGCCTCCTCCGCAGAGTGTTGGGAGCCAGGCCGTCCAGCCTCCTCCACAAGGCGCTGGAGGTCAAACAGTTCAACCTCCTCTGCGGGCCGCAGGAGGGCAGCCAGTCCAGCCGCCTCCGCAAGGCAGTACAGTCAACCGATTCAACAGCCGAACCCATATCAGCCTACGTATGGGCTCGTCTGGGGTTCCACTTACTTCAACCTACAAGATTGCCCCAGCTAGCAACAGATTACAGGAGAACTTGTACGGTGGAGGCTACCACGAAGTGATGGACTATGGTGCTATCGATGCTCTCCCGAATCCTGGGTACGGTGCAGCTGCAGGAGTACAAGAGGACGATATCCTGGTTCAGAAGATGGCCGATATGATGCAGAATCAATTCGGCCTCAAGCCTAAAATGCAGGGACCAGCCTACACACTTCCCTTCCCGGAGTGGTACTACAAAGTGATCCTGCCACCAAGGGTAAAACCTCCGACGGAATTTACAAAGTTTTCCGGGCAGGATGACATGAGCACGGTTGAGCACATTGCTCGTTATCTGATGCAGCTTGGAGAGGCCTCATCTGAAGAGGCGTTCAGGGTCAGGTATTTTCCCATGTCACTGACGGGCCCAACGTTCCAGTGGTTCACATCTTTGCCTCCCCAATCAGTTGGCACATGGAGGGAGCTAGAGCGAAAATTCCACGCTCATTACTTCAGTGGTAGCACGGAAAAGAAGCTCATCGATCTCACCACTCTGAAGCAGAGGCACAATGAGATACCCTTGGAGTTCCTCAGGAGGTTTAGGGAGGTCAAAGGCATGTGTTTCTTGTTAAATCTGCCAGATGATCAGTTGGCCGACATGGCCGTTGCAGGGATGCTGCCGGCCGTACGGGAAAAGCTGTTTGGTATGGAGTTTGATAACCTGGGTCAACTATCTCAAAAGCTTTCATTGATGAGCAACCAGGCCTACGGGTTTAAGAAAGACACCAGGTTCAACAAGCAACATGACATAGCGGACATTTATAACCAGTTCCTGGAAAAGGCCGACCAAATGGAAGACTCTGATGATGATCAGGAAGTGGCTGCTGCTGAGATCATATGGGGCAAGGAGCCGTTGACCATGAACCAGCGCTGGATCAAGCAGACCAAGGGCACATACAACTTCGACGTCACCAAGGCTGATAAGCTTTTTGATTTCCTAGTGAAGGAAGGCCGAATCAAATTGCCTGAGGGGCATTCTATGCTTCGGCCCGATGGAGTAAAAGAGAAACATTACTGCGGCTTTCACGACAGGAATTCTCACTCCATCAACGACTGCAGGGTCTTCAAGATGAGGATCCAGAAGGTTATCCAGGAGGGTCATCTCAAGTTTGACAACAAGATGAAACTGGACGGCCACCCTTTTCCCAGAACATGATAAGCTTTTCTGTCAACATGGTGACTGCCGAGGAAAAGAGAAAGGTTAAGGTCTTGACTTCGGCTAGGGCAAGGCAAGATGGAGCAGTAGACCCAGAGTGTCAAGTGACGTTGGAGCAGGTTCATGGAGAAGCCCCTCGCGTTCTCAAGAGCCATATCGAGGTTGGAGAGTTGTCCAGGGCCAAACCCAGGGTCACTACGCGCATCCTCCTCAACAAGTGGCAGCGTCAGTTAGAGAAAGAGCGCTACCAGAAGCGGAGGCACGAGGAGAAGAGACGTAGGGCCGAAGAAGAAGCGCGCAGGAGAGATTTGGAGCAGTACACGCACGAACAGGAGCGCGCACATTGGGGGTGCGCATTCTTCAGGCACTGCTGGAATGAAGGGTTGAAGCTTCCTACGTTGAGGAACTGCCCTGAATGTAGCGACAGATACTTTGAGTATAGGCAGGAAACTGCCAATCGCCGATCCGTCCATGAAAGAATTGGAAGGATACACCCTAGTGACGATCGACGTCAAAAAGTAGTTGAGGTCATTGATCACCCCAGAAAGAGACAGGCAGATCAAAGATGGGCTGATCAGGAAGAATACAAATATATCTGGCAAGAAGGACAGTGGTGCCCGCCTGACTTGAGGAAGAGCCAGAAAAGAAGGGTTCAGCGCTTGAGGAACCGTGAATTAAGGCAGGCGGGGATCCAGAATAAACAGGTGTGGTGTCCAAAGGACAAACCTGAGGGATCAAATCGTTCGGCTCCGGCATGTATGGTATACTTTCTACCGAATGAGTTTATGGCTCCCGCTAATCAAGTTGTGCAGGAAGAAACGTCCCTAGATGTCAATGACGATGAACAACTTGGGGGACTGATGGCGCAACTAGTGTTAGCCAAGCAAGCCACCTTCGACAAACTGGACAAGAATCGACACATGAGGCCGCTGTACTTGATGGGATACGTCAATGGCAAGCCATTGACCAAGATGTTTGTCGATGGTGGGGCTGCAGTCAACGTGATGCCATACACCACCTTTAGGAAGCTTGGCATGGGCCCCAGAGACTTGACGCATACGAGCATAATTCTGAACGATTTCACTGAGAATCCTTCAGATACCAAGGGGTGCGTCCACGTGGATCTGATGATTGGGTCCAAGACATTGCTCACAACCTTCTTTGTCATCGAGGGCAAAGGAGCCTACAGCCTACTGCTTGGGCGGGACTGGATTCACGCCAATTGCTGTATCCCATCTACCATGCATCAGCAGCTCATTCTATGGGTGGATGGTGATATTGAGGTGGTCCAAGCAGATGACTCAGTGAGCGTTGCAAATGTGGAACCAACCTTCTGGGAATATCAGGGTATTGATTGTTTCTCAGGAAAAGACTGGGGAGAAGGTCCTGTTGAGCCCGTCGGCGGTGATCACAGCACCGATTCAACGGTCGGCTCTTATAGAAATTTTTAATGGATAATCCCGTCGATGGTACTGATGGCAAGTTGGGGCGAGGATTCATGTCGGCCGACAAACTGGAGGAAGTTGACATTGGAAACGGTGACAAGCCGAGGCCGACATTTATCAGCGCAAACTTGGAATCAGACTTCAGGGAGGAATTGATCAAGCTGCTCAAGGAATATAAAGATTGCTTCGCTTGGGATTATTTGGGGATGCCTGGTTTGGACGGTTCCATTGTTGAGCATCGGTTGCCAATCAAATCTGGTTTTAACCGTACAAGCAACCTCCCCGAAAAATCTACAAAGACGAAGTATTGGCCGATGTGAAGAAAGAAGTTGAAAGATACTCGATGCGAACTTCATTCGGCCATGTAGATACGCGGAGTGGATTTCTAACATTGTCCGTGTTTACAAGAAAAACGGAAAGATGAGGGTTTGCATAGATTTCAGGGACTTGAACAGAGCTACTCCTATGGATGGGTACCCAATGCCTGTTGCCGATTTATTGGTTGATGCTGCTGCTGGACACAAAGTTATCAATTTCATGGATGGCAATGCAGGGTACAACTAGATTTTCATGGCAATAGAGGATATATCAAAGACAGCCTTCAGATGTCCTGGTCACATAGGCCTATTTGAATGGATAGTCATGACATTTGGGTTGAAGAATGCCGGTGCAACTTATCAGCGGGCCATGAACTATATCTTTCACGAGTTGATCGGCAAAATTGTCGAGATTTACATTGATGATGTTGTGATCAAGTCTTTGAATCATGACACACACTTGGAGGACGTGAAGAGGACTTTGGAATGCACCCGGAAGCATGGCTTGAAGATGAATCCAAACAAATGTGCTTTTGGGGTATCGGCTGGAGAATTATTGGGATTCCTGGTACACGAAGGGGGGATCGAAGTTGGCAAGAAAAGCATGAAAGCTATTGATGAAGTTGTCCCTCCAACCAATCTCAAGGAGTTGCAATCACTGCTCGGCAAGATCAATTTTGTGAGAAGATTCATTTCAAATCTGTCGCAAAAGGTTTTGCCCTTTTCTCCATTGTTAAAGCTTAAGAAGGATCAGAAGTTCACATGGGGTGACGAACAACAAAGGGCTTTTGATGAGATCAAGCAATATATGAAGGAACCACCAGTACTGGTCCCTCCACAGTTGAATAAGCCTTTCAAGTTGTACGTGGCGGCCGATACCCAAACCATTGGATCGGCCCTTATTCAAGAATTTGAAGGAAAGGAGCGGATAGTAGCGTACCTTAGCCGAAAATTACTAGATCCTGAGACCAGGTATTCGGCTGCAGAGAAGCTGTGCCTATGTGTGTACTACTCGTGTACAAAATTTCGAATCTACTTGTTGAATGCCGAATGCGCTGTATACTCCAAGTTTGATGTAATAAAACATATGTTATCTATGCCAATTTTGAATGGCAGAATTGGCAAGTGGATCTTGGCTTTATCTGAGTTTGAGTTGAAGTTCGAATCGGCAAAAGCTATAAAAGGTCAGATCATTGCCGATTTTATAACTGAACATCGTGATCCATCGATTAATTTGCTTGAAATTACTCCTTGGGCTTTGTTCTTTGATGGATCATCATGTGGTAAAGGGGGGGGGGGTAGGGATTCTATTAATTTCACCCAGGGGTGAGATGTTTGAGTTTGCCATCCCTATCCAGCCCACTGTTACAAACAATCAGGCTGAGTACGAGGCATTGCTTCGAGGGCTTCAATATTTAAGAGAGGCTGGGGCTGTTTCAGTTGAGGTTTATGGAGATTCAGAGTTGGTTATCAAGCAATTGAATGGCCAATACGAGTGTAAAAGTGATGCTCTGAGGAGTTACTGTTAACACCAAAATTTGGTAAGGAGTCTGACTTGTGGGTCCAACTCGGTGAGAAATCTGTCCGGCGGAAGGAAGGTTTCTTCACATGCATTCGGCAGAAGAATCCGCGGTCGGCTATTTGCTTCCGTTCGGCAAGGAAACTATTGAGCTGATTTTGCGGGATTATGTGGTGACGTGGCCCGAGCGGAAAGGACGAATGGATTGATAAGCGATCGCGCTTAGAGATAAATTAGGTATCAAATCCATTCGAGGTCGTGCTTAGCAGGGTATAAATATGAACTCTGAATGTATGTAACAGACATTCGAAATCATTCTCAACACAAACCGGCTTTACGCCAAACCCTAGAGTCCATTTGTCGTGTCGTCGAGTTCTTCGAGAGGGTTCATCGATCCGTCGACCTCCGTGAGTACCGACAACCTTGTATCATATCTAGTATCATGCGGTGGATTTAGATCTGATGCAAGTAGTCTTGTTACCATGCTTAGTGTCATGCGGTAGATTCAAGCTTGGTTCAAGAGGGTTTCTTGTTAGGTCATGAGCCATGCGGTAGGCTAAGATCTAGCTTGAAGCTAGTTATCGGCTCTATTGAATTTTGGCAAGATTCAATAGATTCATTAAGTTACCCCGTGTTGCTTTGAGTTTTTGCTTTATGTTTAAATTCATGTAACACTTCTTTGCCCAATCTAGATGGGTTTGGATCGTCTTTATCCCTTTTGATGATCCTTATACGAATCGAGTTCGTACCCTTGGCTAAAACAGCACGTGGATCACATGCTCCCTAATAGCTGAAACCGAATCGATCTAGGTTGCCACGTGTTGCGGGTTCAAGCTTACCAAATCTTGTATAAATCTTGAAAGAACTAGGTATCACGCGGTAGATGCAGGTTTTTGGGTTGTTTTGGAGCTAGTCACCCGGTGGATTAGATTTCAATCCAATCTGATAGATTTATCCTACTTGGTAATGTTTGTTCCTTCTTCATGGACCCCGAATCGGCTGTTCAGCCGTGTTCGGTTATGCTTTCATGAGTAAAACGCGTTCATAATTCATGCTTTAAATATTGTATGCTTTTAGCTTTCCATATTTAGATCGTATCATGCGGTGGATAGATCTGTTTGTGGAAGGTGGTGCGATCTCAAGCAAGTCGTATCATGCGGTGGATAGATTCGCTTGGTGTCGTACCTGACGGGTCTTAAAGTACCTAGACATGCGGTAGACTAGTGCTTTGGATCTATGCATGCTTGTTTATTACATATTTATATTCGTGCTTTTACTTCATTTATTATTTAATGTTGTTCACCACGGGGATCGGTCATGGCCTTGCGCACGTGCATCTTTATCCAAATAAAGATCGATCTACCGTCATGCTTACGTCATCTATTCGGCTGTGTTACTTTTTATCTTTTAAAGTTCCCGAATGGTTTCAGTTCGTTGGCAGATAGCTCTTTATAGCTATATGTCATCTCACTTGGCTTTCTAGCCGTAAATATGGAACTGTCTGGTACCACCCGGCAAGTTCCAAGCTTTGGAATTTAACTACTTTGTCTTTTTGTTAATTTTCAGGGAAAATTGACTGGCGCGTCTCGTGATCTCTTCGCGTGTGAAGCTAGCTTGTTCGGCTTGCTGTGTGCTTGGCGCGAGGTGCATATTTTGCGTCAACACACTTTTTGGCACGCCCAGTGGGACAACAGCCAAAAATCAAGATGCCTGACATCAAGGACATCATGGATGTCAACATCGAAGACCTCTCTCCGGAACAGCGGCAACAGCTGCAGGATGCTGCAGATCAGTTCCAACAGAAGTGTTTGCTGTCATTCAAGAAAAACATGAGTGGCGTCCCATACTTAAAAATGAGATGCCCAGGGTTTTGTTGCCAGGAGAGAGTGACGCTACGACCCAGCAGGAGAGGGAGGAATGCATGCAAGCGTTCCGAGATGCCGCGGATCACATCTTAAGCATGCATCATAAAGCTTTCCTGGGTGCGTTCAAACAGATGATGGTGGCTGTCTTCGGCCCGGGCATGGAGCAAGTGTTCAATCGAACACCCTTTCAAGGAGGCACCATGGAGATGGGTGAGTCCAGTTCTCAGTCGCCGTTGCGGAGCCAGCCAGCCCAGCCTCCTCCGCAGAGCATTGGAAGCCAAGCTTTCCAGCCTCCTCCACAAGGCGCTGGAGGTCAGCCAGTTCAGCCCCCACTGCAGGCCGTAGGAGGGCAACCAGTCCAGCCGCCACCACAGGGCAGCGCCGGTCAACCTGTGCAACAGCCGAACCCATATCAGCCCACGTATGGGGAGCTAGCATTCGGCTCGTCTGGAGCCCCGCTTGCTTCCGGCTACAGGATTGCCCCAGCTAGCAACAGACTGCAGAAGAATTTGTACGGCGGAGGCTACCACGAGGTGATGAACTACGGCGCCATCGATGCTCTCCCGAATCCGGGTTACGGACCAGCTACGGGCGTGTAAGAGGATGATGTCCTGGCTCAGAAGATGGCCGACTTGATGCAGAATCAATTCGGCCTCAAACCTAAAATGCAGGGACCTACCTACACGCCTCCGTTCCCGGAGTGGTATTACAACGTGATCCTGCCGCCAAGAGTAAAGCCTCCGACGGAATTTACAAAGTTTTCGGGCGGAGATGACACGAGCACGGTGGAGCATATTGCTCGCTACCTGATGCAGCTTGGAGAGTGCTCATCTGAAGAGGCGTTCAGGGTCAGGTACTTCCCCATGTCACTGACGGGCGCGGCGTTCCAGTGGTTTTCATCTTTGCCTCCCCAATCAGTTAGCACATGGAGGGAGCTGGAATGGAAATTCCACGCCCATTATTTCAGCGGCAGCACAGAAAAGAAGCTGATCGACCTCGCTACCCTGAAGCAGAGACACAGTGAGACACCCCTGGAGTTCCTCAGGAGGTTCAGGGAGATCAAGGGCATGTGTTTTTCTCTAAATCTGCCAGATGACCAGTTGGCCGACATGGCCGTCGCTGGGATGCTGCCGGCCGTACGTGAAAACTGTTTGGCATGGAGTTCGATAACTTGGGTCAACTATCCCAAAAGCTGTCGTTGATGAGCAACCAAGCCTACGGTTTTAAGAAAGACGCCAGGTTCGGTAAACAGCACGACGTGGCGGATATCTACAATCAGTTCCTGGAAAAGGCCGACCAAATGGAGGACTCTGATGATGACCAGGACGTGGCTGCGGCCGAAATCATGTGGGGGAAGGAACCATTGACCATGAATCAGCGCTGGGTCAAACAGACTAAAGGCACCTACGATTTCGACGTCACTAAAGCTGATAAGCTGTTTGAGTTCCTGGTGAAGGAAGGCCGAATCAAGTTGCCTGCAGGATATTCCATGCTTCGGCCCGATGGAGTAAAGGAGAAACATTACTGCGGCTTCCATGACAGGAATTCTCACTCCATCAATGACTGCAGGGTCTTCAGGATGAGGATCCAGAGAGCTATCCAGGAGGGACATCTAAAGTTTGATAACAAGATGAAACTAGACGGCCACCCTTTTCCCCAGAACATGATAAGTTTTTCCGTCAACATGGCGACAGCCGAGGAGAAGGGCAAGGTCAAGGTCTTGACTTCAGCCAAGGCAAGGCAGGATGGAGCAGTAGACCCAGAACGTCAAGTGACCTTGGAGCAGGTGCATGGTGAAGCCCCCCGCGTTCTCAAGAGCCATATCGAGATCGGGGAATCGTCCGGGGCCAAACCCGGTGGTGACTACGCGCATCCTCCTCAACAAGTGGCGGCGCCACCGGAGAAAGAGCGCTACCGAAACGAAATCACGAGGAGGAGAGGCGCAGGCCGAAGAGGAAACGCGCGGGGGAGAGATCTAGAGCAATATACGCGCGAGCGGAGCGCGCACACCGGGGGGGTGCGCATTCTTCGGTGCACCGCCGGAACGAAGGGTTGAAGCTTCCCACGCCGAGAAACCGCCCCGAGTGCAGCGATAAGTACTTTGAGTATAGGCGAGAAGCGCCAATCGCCGATCCGTCCATGAAAGAATTGGAAGGATACATTCTAGTGAGGATCGGCGTCAAAAAAATTGAAATCATTGATCATCCCGGGGAAGAGACAAGCCGATTTGAAGTGGGCCGATCGGGGAAGAAGACGAGGACGAGTACATCTGGCAAAAGGGGCAATGGTGCCCGCCTGGCCTAAGAAAGAGTCAGAAAAGGAGGGTTCAACGCTTGAGGAACCGCGAACTGAGGCAGGCAGGGATCCAGACAAGACAGGTGTGGCGTCCGAAGGATAAACCCGAAGGATCAAACCGTTCGGCGCCGCATGTATGGTATATTTTTTCGTCGAATGAATTTATGGCTCCCGCTAATCAAGTCGTGCGAGAAGAAGCGTCCCCGGACGATGAGCGACTTGAGGGACCGATGGCGGGACTCGGTGCCGGCCAAGCAAGCCGTCTTCGACAACCGGCCAAAAATCGACACATGAGGCCGCTATACTTGAAAGGATATGTCAATGGCAAGCCATTGACCAAGATGTTTGTCGACGGTGGAGCGGCGGTCAATGTAATGCCGTACACCACTTTCAGAAAACTTGGCATGGGCCCTGGCGACTTGACACCTACAAGCATAATACTGAACGATTTCGCCGGGAATCCTTCAGATACCAAGGGATGCGCCCACGTGGATCTAATGATCGGGTCCAAAACACTGCTCACAACCTTCTTTGTCATCGAAGGTAAAGGAGCCTACGGCCCTGCGCTTGGACGGGACTGGATTCATGCCAACTGCTGCGTCCCATCTACCATGCATCAGCAGCTCATCCAATGGGTAGATGATGATATTGAGGTGGTCCAAGCAGATGACTTCGTGAGCGTTGCAAATGTGGCACCAGCATTCTGGGAATACCAAGGTATTGACTGTTTCTCAGGAAAAGACTGGGGAGAAGGTCCTGTTGAGCCTGTCAGCAGTGATCAACAGCCAATTCAAGCAGTCGGCTCTTACAAAAATTTTTAATGGATAACCCCGTCGATGGCACAGATGGCAAGTTGGGGCGAGGATTCATGTCGGCCGATAAATTGGAGGAAGTTGACATTGGAAGCGGTGACAAACCAAGGCCGACATTCATCAGCGCAAACTTGCAATTAGACTTTAGGGAGGAATTGATCAAGTTGCTTAAGGAATATAAAGATTGCTTCGCCTGGGATTATTCGGAGATGCCTGGACTGGACCGTTCCATTGTTGAGCATCGGTTGCCAATCAAATCTGGTTTTAAACCATACAAGCAACCTCCCCGGAAAATCTACAAAGATGAAGTATTGGCCAATGTGAAGAAAGAAGTTGAAAGATTACTTGATGCAAACTTCGTTCGGCCATGCAGATATGCGGAGTGGATCTCTAATATTGTCCCTGTCAACAAGAAGAATGGAAAGATGAGGGTCTGCATAGATTTCAGGGATTTAAACAGAGCTACTCCCATGGATGGTTACCCCATGCCTGTTGCCGATTTGTTGGTTGACGCCGCTGCTGGACACAAGGTCATCAGTTTCATGGATGGTAATGCAGGATATAACCAAATTTTTATGGCAATAGAGGACATATCAAAGACAGCCTTCAGATGTCCTGGTCACATAGGCCTGTTTGAATGGATAGTCATGACATTTGGGTTGAAGAATGCCGGTGCAACTTATCAGCGAGCCATGAACTACATTTTTCACGAGCTGATCGGCAAAATTGTCGAAATTTACATTGATGACATCGTGATCAAGTCTCTGAATCATGACACGCATTTGGAAGACGTGAAAAGAACCTTGGAATGCACCCGAAAGCATGGTTTGAAGATGAATCCAAACAAATGCGCTTTTGGGGTATCAGCTGGAGAGTTCTTGGGATTTTTGGTCCACGAAGGGGGGATTGAAGTTGGCAAGAAAAGCATGAAGGCCATTGATGAAGTTGTCCCTCCAACTAATCTCAAGGAGTTGCAATCGCTGCTCGGCAAAATTAATTTTGTAAGGAGATTCATCTCAAATCTATCACAGAAGGTTTTGCCGTTTTCTCCATTGCTAAAACTTAAGAAAGATCAAAAGTTCACGTGGGCGACGAACAACAAAAGGCTTTTGACGAGATCAAGCAATATATGAAGGAGCCACCAGTATTGGTCCCTCCGCAGTTGGATAAGCCTTTCAAGTTGTACGTGGCGGCCGATACCCAAACCATTGGATCGACCCTTATTCAAGAATTCGAAGGAAAGGAGCGGGTAGTAGCGTATCTTAGCCGAAAATTACTTGATCCCGAGACCAGGTATTCGGCTGCAGAGAAACTGTGCCTGTGCGTGTACTACTCGTGTACAAAGTTTCGGCACTACTTGTTGAATGCCAAATGCATTGTATATTCTAAGTTCGATGTAATAAGACATATGTTATCTATGCCAATTTTGAATGGCAGGATTGGCAAGTGGATCTTGGCTTTATCAGAGTTTGAGTTAAAGTTCGAATCGGCAAAAGCTATTAAAGGTCAGATCATTGCCGATTTTATAACTGAACATCGTGATCCATCAATTGATTTGCTTGAAATTACTCCTTGGGCTTTATTTTTTGATGGGTCATCATGCGGTAAAGGTGGGGGAGTAGGGATTCTGTTGATTTCACCCGGGGGTGAGATGTTCGAGTTTGCTATCCCTATACGGCCCCACCGTTAGAAACAATCGGAGCTGAGTACGAGGCATTGCTTCGGGGGCTTCAATATTTGAGAGAAGTCGGGGCCGTTTCGGTTGAGGTTTATGGAGATTCAGAATTGGTAATAAAGCAATTGAACGGCCAATACGAATGTAAAAGTGAAGCACTGAGGAGTTACTACGAAGAATGCAGGGAAATCTTGAAGAGCTTTCCGTTGGTGACTCTACAGCATATTCCTAGGGAACATAACGATGAAGCGAACAGGTTGGCTCAGAGCGCCTCTGGTTATAAAGAGAGTCAAGAAGCGTTTGCTACAAACATATATGCACTGGGAATGGATCTTGCGGAGGATGATTGGAGAAAAGAGATCGTTGACTATTTGAAAGATCCATCCCGAAAAGTCTCTAGGAAGCTCAGGTACAAGGCCATAAAGTTTGTTCTTCTGGATGATAATTTGTTTTACAAATCGTTAGACGGGGTGTTGTTACGATGCCTGGGTCCAGAGGAAGCTAAAAGGATGATGAGTGAAGTACATGATGGGATATGTGGAGCACACCAATCGGCCTACCGCATGAAATGGGTCATCAGGCAAGCTGGGTGCTTTTGGCCGACGATATTGGAGGACTGCTTTGAGTATTACAAGGGATGTCAAGACTGCCAGAGGTTTGGAAATATTCAGAGGGTTCCTGCATCAGCGTTAAATCCCATTATCAAGCCATGGCCATTCAGGGGCTGGGGTATAGACTTGATTGGCCAGATTAATCCACCATCTAGCAAGGGGCATAAGTTTGTGCTTTTGGCTACAGATTATTTTACTAAATGGGTAGAGGCAATTCCACTGAAGAAGGTGACGTCGGAAAACATGGTTGAATTTGTCACGGAACACATCATCTATCGGTTTGGAATCCCTCAGACAATCACAACTGATCAAGGAGCCCAATTCGTGTCCTTGGAGTTCAGAGAATTTGCCGAAAGCATGGGAATCAAATTGTTTAATTCTTCTCCCTATTATGCCCAAGCTAATGGTCAGGAAGAGGCTTCTAATAAGATCATGATCAAGCTTATACAAAAGAAGATCGACCAGAAGCCAATGAGGTGGCATTCGGTACTCAGTGAAGCGTTATGGGCTTACCGGATGGCCCCTCATGGAGCTACGAAAACATCTCCTTATGAATTGGTTTATGGACACCATGCGGTTTTACCTTGGGAGGTACAATCAGATTCTAGGAGAGTGGTTTTGCAGAAAGATTTAAGCTCCAAAGATTACAGTGGCTTAATGATGGATGAGCTAGAAGATTTGCACATGATCCGTCTTAGGGCCCTGGAAAATATCGAAAAGAACAAGCTGCGGGTTGCCAAGTATTATAACAAGAAAGTAAAAGTTAAGCAGTTTGCAGAAGGGGATTTGGTTTGGAAAGCGTTACTGCCGATTGGAACCAAATACAGTGAATTCGGCAAATGGTCTCCTAACTGGGAAGGACCCTTTCGCGTGGTCAGATGCGTCCCTGGTAATGCATACATGTTGAAAACTTTACTAGGAGAAGAATTTTCCGCTGCAATAAATGGAAGATATTTGAAGAAATATTGTCCTAGTATTGAAATCGATCGGTGATCACCAACATTGGGATTACATGCATCCGATACAGGAATAGCCGGCGCTCAAGAATGAGGCCGCCTGCAGAACAAAATCCCCAAATAGAGGGAATGGCCAGTGCCTAGATGCATTGCCCTTAGCATGAAACTACATTACAACTGCTTCTTGCAGGTTTACATCCAACAACCCTGGTGATCAGGACTTCCAGGAGGCGGGAAGCAGAAGGCTTGGCGTAAGAAGCGAAAGTATGATTCAATCTTTTCTTTGCTTCTTCGGCTGCTCCCAATTCAGTTGTTCCAGGACCACCGTGACGGCAACTTGGAAAGCATGGGGGTGACCATGATTTGCTGCCTCCACCAAGCTGTGCCAAGCCGCTTTCAGGTTATTGTACCTATCAGAGACATTTGAGACAGATGAGTGGTCATTAGGGGCAAAGATCCGGATGTGAACACGGAGTCAAGAAGGAGTCAGAGACATTTACCTCCCACTAATGCCTCCAGAGCCATGCGACGCTCGCGCTCGGCCTGGCAACAAGCGGTGATGTCCCTGAGGTCATGCTCCAGGTGCCGAACGCGACAGCGCAGTTGATGGCTGGTTCTCTGTTCGGGCGTGGCGTCCTCTGCTTCAAGGGAAGAATCAGAGGAGATGTACTCAGGCGTGTCTTTGGTCCCGATGATTTCCTCAGGAAGCAGATCAAGGCTGAAAGAGGAAAGGTAGAGAGGAGGTAAATGAGGACCATGTGTGGTTCGAGGACCGGTGGATGGTCGCTCCCTTGTGTGATGAGTGATTGACAACGTTGTGTGGACTGATTCTTGGCTAAGTATTGCAGGTGCAGGTTGCGGCTTGACTCATGTTGGTGCAGGTGAAGAACAAGCGCGAAAGGTCGTCGCGGTGAGGCCTCCGGGGTGTGGAGAAGACAAGTAGGCTTTGTTCGAGGGACGCGGTGGCCAGCGGGGTCAAGTGCGGGCCGCATGGTGGCATGAACAGCAAGATGAAGTCGTGGACGGTTTCTTGGTAGAGCCTCAAAACCAAGGGTGAGCCGGGACTACGTGGGAGCCGAGTCATGAGTGGAGATTGGCGGAGGCTACACCGAGTTCGCGGGGTTTGCAGTGGTTCACCAGAAAACCACTGGGTTACTCGGTTGAGCCACAAAACCGAGGCCGAAGACTCGACGAGGAGGTGCGGCCACCCAGGCCGGTTCAAGCGCCGGGAGGGGCGGTCGGACCGCCCGGGGCCGGTCGGATCCACCGGGCCGGTCCTAGCCGCCCGGGTGGGGGCGGTCGACCGCCCCGGCCGCCGGCGCCGAGAAGCTTCGAAGCGGAGGACACGCGTCGGGATCGCAAGGCTTGCGTCGAGGCTATGCAGAGTGCGGTCGCCGGGCATCCGTCCGAGGGTGAAGACATCGAGAATTCCAAATCCGCCCTTGAGGGGCATGTATCCCTAGTTATTAGTGAAGGGCGTTTTAGTCTTTTGGGTGCCTCCATATATACTCATTAGAGGGGTGGATGGCAGCCAACTCTGGAACCCTAGCTCATTTGGTTTTTCCATTTTCGTTCTCTATTTTCCCTAGGTTTTTAGAAGGCTAGTTTGAGAGATTCATGTGAGATCTAGAGAGAGGGATGGATGTTTGGGTGGCAAACTAGACCTTGTACGAACCATTCATGGCATGTATAGAAGGTTCGGTGTGGTTCTTCATGGTGGTTTTCCCGTCTCTTTTGTGTTGATTTTCGGAGCTCTTTTTGGCGGAGTTTTGAGGACAATTTCTTGGGGTTTTTGGTGGGTGTCACGTATGAGGTTCTTGTGCCTCTTTGTCGGTGACTTTGCCCCCAAATCCCCTTTGAATCGGACTCGATTTGGTGGTTTCTCGAGTTGGGCGAGTTCTTGACCTAGAGAAGCGATTTCTTCGATTCCTCTTGATTGTGAGCGTTTCGGGTCGATTCCTTTGAGGTAGAGGTTGCCCGGGAGGTAACCCGGCCTATCCCCGAAGTTTAGCCGCAATCCGTGGAGTGATTCGGGAGATCGAGCGCGAGGAAGTTGAGGTTTGACCCGCGGGTTCGTTTTCGGGAAGGGGCGGTCTAACCGCCTACGTGGGGGCGGTCTAACCGCCCGGGGTGTTTCCGGGTCAAAGTTACGTTTCGCCGGATTTTCCTCTCGTGAGTTTGTTCGTCTTGATCGGAGGAGTGTCCGGGTGAAACTTGGGGTCGTTCTCGTGCGGGTTGCTAGGTGTTCTTGATTGGAGTTCGTTGTTTGGGTACGGGAGGTTAGACCGCCCCAGGTAGCCGGTCTAACCGCCCCTAGGCCCTTGGGTGAAGTTTTGGTTTTCGCCAAGATTTTCTGGTAGCTAGCATGGCCTTGACCAGAGATCTCTGTTGGTGAAACCGCGGTGTGTTTTGGTGCTCGGAAGAGGCGTTTCGGAGAATCTCTTGGTTGCCAGGTGGAGGCGGTCTAACCGCCCCCATACCCGGTCTAACCGCCCCCTCTGGTTAGCCGGCTTTCGAGTTGTTTCCGCTGTCGGTGCTGCGTGTGTGTTGTGGTTGCTGGTAGAGGTTGTTCCTAGGACCAGTAGCACTCCAGTGGCTACGTGGTTTTGGCAAACGGGAGGTAGAAGTGCGGAGCGTGTGATTTCGGGGGTTCGACCGAGCTAGTTCGTCTTGTCGGAGTTTCGATCTCCCACGAGAAGAATTTTTATCGGCTCCCATTCACTCCCCCCTCTCTGGTCGCCTTATCGGTCCTTCAAGTGGTATCAGAGCCGGTTCGGGTCTTTGTTGACTCTAACCAGTCTAAGATCCAAGGATGGCGTACCAGGAACGGGGTTCGGGTCCTCCACACTTCGATGGCAAGAACTACCGGATGTGGAGCAAGCGGATGGGTGCGTTCCTCGCGGAAAGGGTCGGGCGCTTTGGGATATCACGGTGGACACAGGGCTATGTCCAGCCGATGGATTTCCTTGCTCCGGGGTCGAGGGACGGATTCGACGCCAACAATAAGGCGGTCGACTACTTGTTTCGTGCTTTGTGTCGGCCGAGTTCGATCGGGTGCACACCGAGCACTTGGCTTGTAGGATTTGGGCGGTGTTGAAGGAGGCTCATGTTGGGAATGCCCGGGGTTCGGGGCACGGATGTATGCGACCTACGGAGAGAGTACGAGAACTTCACTCATCTCCCGGTGAGTCCATCGATGCCTTGTTTCGGAGGTTCACGGTGGTGGTGAACAACATGAGGGCCAATGTGGACGTGCTCCCGTACGATGATCATGATAGAGCGGTCAAGCTCTTACACTCTTTGGATCGTACGATATGGGGCGGAAAGTTCGAGGCCATAGTCGAGTCGGAGAGGTATGATACTCTGACGGTGAACGAGCTGTTCTCGAAGCTCAAGTCGGCTGAGGTGGATAGGGGCATGACTGCCAAGCTTGAGGGACCGACTGACTCCCATAGTCTTGCCCTCATTGGTGGTTCCAAAGGAAAGACTAACTCTAACCCATCCACCAGGATGTTCTCGTTTTCCTCTTTGATGTCTATGCCAGATGAGGAGTTTGATGACCTTGGAGAGGACGAGCTGGCGTTGTTGACGAGGCGGTTCGAGAGGCTGCACGAGAACCGCGTGAACATGAGGAGGAACACGAGGACACGCTTCCCGGTGCGGCAAGCGGGACACTTCGTCACCGACTGCCCGGAGAAGGCCGAGAGCAAGGACAGCTACAAGCACAAGCCGAGGATGAACGATGGCAAGTACCGTTCGAGGCGCGACCACAAGAGCAAGCACAAGAACAAGTACAAGGACGAGCGACGATCGAGGAAGAAGGAGGGCCGAGGCAAGGCCCGAGCGATGGTTGGAGCGAGCGACGTCGACTCCAGTTCCGCGTACTCCACCTCGAGCTCGAGCGGCGGTGAAGACGAGGGAGATCGCCGCAAGAACAAGAAGTCGTCCAAGAACCCGAGCGGGCCGAGGCCGCCGCGAGAGATGGCTTCTCGCACCATGGCGCGAGCTCCGGCAAGCAAGAAGAGCACACAGGAAGCGACTCGGACTCTGAGTCCGACGACGAGGTGCGTGATGATCTCCCCTTCTTGCGCCAGGAGAATGAGAGGCTTGGCTCTTTGCTTGACAACCGTGATGACATGCTTAGAGAGGCCAAGAAAATGAGGAAAGAGCTTAGGGCTTCACTCGAGGATGCTAGGACTAGAGTGGGCCGAGCTAGAGACACGAGGTGCTTGATAGCAAGCTTGAGATTGATTCGCTTAAGGCTAGCCCCGTTGTTTCGATGAGAATGATTGTGCTTGATTGCTCCATATTCCTTGCCGATCTTGCTTTGTTTAAGGAGAAGCATGCCTCCAAGTGTGAGGAACTAGATGTGCTTAGGGTTGAAGTGGCTGAGCTTAAGTCTAGACCTCGCTTTGCTAGGTGCTTGCACTTCTTGCCCCGTTTTGCATGCTAAGATTGATGAGTTGCATGCTTACACTAGTTCGCTCGAGGCTAAATTGAAGGAACCCATGCCTACATCTTGCTCTACTTGTGAAATGCATGCATTGAAAAATTTGGAGCTTGCACATTATGTTGATCGCTTGCAGGATGAGAATGATGATTTAAGGAAGTTGATGGGTTGGTTGTCCGGTCATGAGCCTCAGTTGAGGATGATGATCGAGGCCTTTAAGAGGCAAGATGGTGAGGGGCTTGGGGCAAACAAGGTTGGTGAAGGAAGTGGAGAGAATATCCCGGAGCCACCAAAAACCCACCACAAAAATGATTTCCTTCCAAAACCAAACCATCTTAGGAACCGACTAGACACAACCCCAGCTCCACCTATATTTCCTACACCCACAAATGATCTCCGAAGGCCTATCAAGTTTGTGAGCACTTCCGGGAAGGTGTTCGTTGGGAAAGTGAGTGAGAAGGCAAGTGAGGAGAAATCGGTGGAGGAGTTGAGTGGAGAGAAACCAAGCGAGCAGCCCCAATCCAAGCCTAAACCTAAGCTTGTGAGGTTTCGTTGTGGCCATTGTGGGAAAGAGGGTCACAAGGATGAGTTTTGCTTCAAGAGGAAGCGGGAAGAGAGGATGGCAAAGGAGTGGGCGAACAAGGATAGGTACAATCCTTCCCATGGTGTACCTAAGCCTCGTATGCCAATGCCCAGGGGTAAGGTTGTGGTGAGAAGTGTTCCGGCATGGGGAGATGCGAGTTCCCGCAGCCGAGGAGCAGGTCTGGAGGGGGCGGTCAGACCGGCCTGGCTAGGCGGTCAGACCGGCCCGGCCCGCAGGGGGGCGGTTAGACCGGCCCGGCTAGGCGGTTTAACCGCCCCCCGCACTCGGGGCGAAGTGGTTTTCGAGGTGGTGAGTCGAGAGGTTTCGGGTCCGGAGGTGGAGTTGCGGGTGGTTGGTCCGGGAGTGACAAGCGGGTGGTCGGGTTGCTAGGCATTCTCCCCCTCGAGGTCATTACGGGGATGGGAGGAGTCGTAGCTTTGAGAAGGAGAGGAGGGACGTTCCACGGGTTGTCTTCCGTGGTTTTGGTCCTCCTCCAGGCAGTGAGGGGTGGTTTCCTCGGAGTGGTTACCGAGGTGGTGTTCGTGGTGATGGTTATGGTAGGAAAGATGGCTTGATGTGTGCTAACCCCACTTTTGAGCAAATGGCTCGGCACTGGTTTTCCTCTTTTGGTACTAACCCCGGTGCTGAGTCGTTTGTTCACTCACGTGCTTGTTTTTGAATTTCAGGTGGGAGACTTGAAGAACATTTGGTTGATTGACTCCGGTTGCTCGAGGCACATGACGGAGACAGGGGGTGGTTCTCAAGTCTCGTCCCGTGGTGACGAAGAGGTACATCACTTTTGGGGACAATGGGCGTGGGCGTGTGCTTTCGAAGGTGAGATAAAAGTGAGTGACAAGATCACTCTGAGGCGTGTTGCACTTGTTCAATCGCTGGGGTACAATTTGCTTTCTGTGTCCCAGTTGTTGGATGAGGGTTTTGAGGTGTTGTTTCGGCCTGGTGGTTCTCGGATTGTGGACTCTCGAGGGGACCTTGTTTGTATGGTCGTTCCCGAGGGTCAGGTGTTTCGTGCTGATTTTTCTCAGTCTTCGGGTGTGGAGCATTGTTTCTTGGCTGGTTCTTTGAGTGAGTTGTGGAGGTGGCATAGGAAGTTGGGTCACTTGAGCTTTGACCTTTTGTCTCGCTTGAGTAAACTCAATTTGGTCCGAGGATTGCCACGGTTGAGGCTTGAGAAAGAGTTGGTTTGTGCTCCGTGTAGGCATGCCAAGATGGTGGCTTCTTCTCACCCGCCTCTCACCGATGTGATGACTGAGCGTCCATGCGAGCTGCTCCATATGGACCTTGTTGGCCCGGCTCGTGTGCGATCCGCGGGTGGGAAGTGGTATGTCCTTGTTGTGGTGGACGACTATTCTCGGTATGCGTGGGTGTTCTTTCTGGAGGATAAGGGGGAGACGTTTGGTTTTGTTCGAGATCTAGTCTTGAGGTTGAGGAACGAGAGGCACGGAGATGCCATACGAGCTATCCGCAGTGATAATGGCTCGGAATTCAGGAACTCTCGTTTTGAAACCTGTCGGTGCGGAATATGGTCCCGACACTAACCAGTAGATAGCGCCTAGGTCTATCCCTCAATGGTCGATGCCAAGCAACAAATGACACAAGGTTTTATCCTGGTTCCGGCCGAGGGGGCCGTACGTCCAGCAGGGGCGTGCTCGTGGCACTATATTGCTCAACACCGGGGGAGCTTGTAGTGGGGCAAGTACAAGCAAGGCGGGAGAGGAAGCGTGGCTTCCAAGTCCCTGGGAGTGTGGCTGAAGATGTTGTGGGAGAATAAGAGAGTGAGTGCACGGTGTGTTGTGTTCGATTGTGCTTGTTCGTCCCCCCGCGGCTGGGGGCTCGCCTCCCCTTTTATAGGCCAAGGGGGCGGCGAGTTACATGCACGCCGCGCTGCCTAGCTACGTGAGGGAGCACGTCGCGCTACGGTGTAGAGTGGGCGGCCGTCCGGACGATCTTCACCGCGATCCGGCCATGATGGCCTACCCCGTACCCGAACAGTGGCGGTTCGAGGGTAGGGGGGCGGCAGATGGTGATGGCGTCCTCTGATAGGCTTCGAGGGAGGTGCCGATGATGGCCGGTACGGGGGTGCGGGAGCGGGGCGAACGGCGTTCCTTCCCAATGCGCCTCGCGGTAGCGGAGTGGTTCTCGCGGTGCCGGGCGTGCGCCTGCGGTGCCGGGCGTGCGCCTGCACGCGTGGGTACGGCGGCCGTGCCGTTACAGTGACCGGGATGGCCATCCACCGGCCTAGCGCCCCTTACCTAACTGCGGGGTCACGGGAAAGTGGAATCGAGGGTGCGCCCGGCCCCTTTTCGAGGGTCGGGCGCGTTAGCCGCATCGTAGTGGGCGCGCGGTGTCACGGGACTGACACCGGCCGTACCGCACGTCCGTCCCACGGGGGCGGGGATGGGCTCCTCCCCGGGGAGTTGGTGCGGCGGCACGGGCGTGAGCCCGGGCGCATGATGGCGCCGTCCGCGGCGTCGTGGCGTTAAATGCCCAAGTACGGGGCCGGCGCACGCGTGCGGAGCGCCCGTGAGCGTGGCGGGCCCCGCCCGAGGGCGGAGCCAACCCTCGAGCGAGTCGAGACCGCTCGAGGGGGGGGGCGATCCCTCGAGCGGGGCGGGACCTCTCGAGGGAAAGGGTTGCCCCTCGAACGGGGCGGAGCCCGCTCGAGGGGAGGCGTGCCCTCGAGCGAGGCGGAGCCTCGCTCGAGGGGTCTTCTAAGTGGGCCGTCTCGGTGGGCCGTCGGGATCCCGGCGTGGGCCGTGTCCGCATGGTTAGTTGCCTGCATGGTTTGGCTTAGCGTGTTTTGATACCGGTATTTAAGTGAGGATTTCCCCGTTGTTTAAGGGGACCCCTAGGGGTGTCCCCGACGCAGCCCCCGAGCATCCGCGGGTTTGCCATTGAGGCTCCCGCAGATGCTGGAACCTACCGATAGGACGTTCTTCCCTCCTTGTTTGCGAACGCTTTCCGTGGGGCCGCGTCGGCGGACCCGCGGGTCTAGCCTCGAAGCCTGCGGGCAGAGTGTGGGCTCTCTGCGCAGGGGTTAACCGCGAGAACTTTGGTCGAAAGGCGTGGCACATATGCTAACCGGCATCGGCGGTATTTCGGCCGGCTTCGGGGGTGCACGCTCCCCCGTCACTTGTCTCCCGGCGGGTGCAATTTCAAGGAGGTGTAGCCGTGCGTCAAGCCCCCGAGCCTTGGCCCGTTCGAGGCGATCGGGTCGAGCCTGACGACTTGTTTTTTAACGCGCCCTCGCCGTCCCTCCGCGGGACGGAGGGTGAGGTTTCCGCGACTCCCATCGAGCGGGTCGCGAATCGCGGATTCCTCGTCGAGCTGCTAGCGGGTGGTTCAAGTGGACGTCCATGCCCCGTTCGATAAGGGTAGGGCCGCGCGGTCCGGAGACACGTCCATGGAAGCGCTTGCGTGGGTTTGCTAGGTGGGGCTCGGTCCCGTTCGCTAGGGACCGAGGGCGCGGAAGCTCTCCCTCGGTGGGATCCCCCCGCTAGCTGCCCTCGCTGGCTCTCGAACACGACATGTGGGGCACCCTCGAGCCGACGGGCTCGAGGAACGGCTCGAATGCGCGTGCCCTCGTCGTCCCTAACTCGTGATCCGGGCGCCTGTTCGAACCCGTCGAGGGTCAGGCTTCGAACCTCTGATCAGTAAGGCCGTGCGGGGCCGTGCATGGACAGCCCCGTCTTTTCGCGTTTGCGGCCGTCGAGGGGTCTGGGCGAGCCAGCCCTCGAGGCGCTTGTTGGCAGCACGGCGCGGTATGAGTGCTTTCGGTGTCGCTCTATTTCAAGCGTGACCTGGGCGATCCTTTCACGCGCGTGCCTCCCTTTGGAGGGTTGACATTGTCTCGAGCCGGGGGCTCGGGCCGCTCGAGGGTTTTGCGTGGCATGGGTGCCCGCGGGTGCCTGCTCTACATCGAGTGGGTCCCGGGCGACCTTCTCACGTCGATATCCGAGGGTCATGCCGCTCGAGGGTTTCACGTGGCATGGGTGCCCGCGGTTGCTCGCTCTACATCGAGCGAGTCCGGGCGACCTTCTCACGCTGATATCCCATCGAGGGTCGCCTCTGTTTGGAGCCGAGGGTCATGCCGCTCGAGGGTTTTACGTGGCATGGGTGCCCGCGGGTGCCTGCTCTACATCGAGCAGGTCCCGGGCGACCTTCTCACGCTGATATCCCATCGAGGGTCGCCTCTGTTTCGAGCCGGGGGTCCGCCCCGCTCGAGGGTTCTCCTTGCTTGGCAAGGGACCCGGGCATTTAAGTGCCTTGCGGTCGTGGCCGCGGTTTTGCGAGCCGCGGGCGCGGCTTTTTAGGCGGCGCACGCGCGCGCGCGCGTAGTGGGGCGGCGCGGGCGGCGGACGTGACGGTTTTGCCTCGGTCGCCGCCGGTCTTTGCCGTAATGATGACCCGCCCGCAAAGTGTTATAGGCCGCCGCGGTCGTGGTGGGGCCCACCCGTCGACGCGATGGAAAGATTCCCGCAGCACGCCGGCGGGGCGTCGGCTCCGGAGAGCTCGCCCGTCGCCCTATAAACGCGCGGGGAGGAGGGGACGGCGGTTTTTTACCTTGGCATCTTACCACTTTCGGTCCCCCGTCCCTTCGCCTTCGTCTCGCTCTCGCCACCGCGCGGTCTCGCCGTTAGAGCTCTTTTCCCATTTCCTTGTCCTCCGCCTTCGCATTCGTTCGTCCCCCCTCATGGCGCCCCCTCGCGCTTCCCGTTAGGATCCCGGAGCCGTATGCTCGGGAGAAGTCGACGGCGGACCCGGCTCGCCCTTGGCGAGCCGGCGCCGCCGCCGCCGCCCGTCGGCCAACGAAGACGGGCGCCCCGGCGGAGTGGATCGTGCCGCCGGCGGCGCACCACGAGCCCAACCCGCCGGAGGGCTACGTGGTGAGCTTTGTCTGCTATCACGAGCGCGGCTTCAACGCGCCGGCGAGCACCTTCATGCGGGCAATGTGCTACTACTACGGGGTGGAGCTGCACAACTTTGCCCCCAACGCGATCTCGCAGGCGGCCACGTTCGTGGGCGTCTGCGAAGGGTACCTGGGGATCCCAGTCAACTGGGATCTCTGGGTTCACCTTTTCCGCGGGGAGCTTATCACGCAGCCCACGTCGGAGCCGAGGACCCGCCGCGCGGTGCGCGCCGGCGGGATGTCGCTTGCCCGCGGGGGCGCCTCAAGGATTTCTACATCCCCCGCACCATGACGACGAACAACGCCGCCGGGAGCGGGGGTGGTTCTACCGCGCAACGCCGAGCCCGCCTTCCTCCCTACACCGGAGGGTGTTCAAGAAGAGGCCGGACTCCCGGGGCTACGGGGGTGTCTACGGCTCGGCACGGGCGCGGCAAGAGTCCGTCCTCGCCGCCCGCGCCGGCCGGGCGAAGCACGGGGCCGAACGCGATGGGCGTCCTCGCCTTCCTCCACCACCGGCGGGTCGTGCCTCGATGCGAGAGGCCGCTCCGCATCTTCGAGATGACGCAGGCGGCCAACCCCGTCGACCCCGGCGAGGTCGCGGATGCTCCCCGACGCCCCTTGAGCGGCCGTATGCGCTCACTCGGGCGCGGAGCGCCGTCGACACCCGGACGCCGGCGCGCGGGGGTCGGACCCCCCCGGGACCTTGAGATGCTCCCTACGGGCCCGCTGGTGAGTTGGGTTTCTGATTTTGTTTTAGTTCTTGGTCTTGCTTTTGTTTCCTGATGCGCCATTGTCGCTCTTGCGCGCGCACCGGTGGAGTTCAACGCCGCCAAGTCCGTACCACCCACCCCCGACTCCCGTGCGCTCGGCCGGGCGGCGCGGCGCGGGAGCAATAGGAGCGGCGACGTGCAAAAGGGAGCACGCGAGGCGACGCCAAGCGCGCCGCGACCGGCGGTCCGCGGAGTGCCGGCGGCGCGAGGAGCCGGGGCTCTCCTCCCCGGATATCGAGGGAGCCCTCGTCCTCGGAGCGAGACGAGGAGGAAGAGTCCGAGGGGGAGGGCCCCTCGCACGGTGGCGGCCTCGCGCCCCCGTCGCCGAACCCGCGCCGGCGTCGGGGGCGGCTTCGCCGGGGGCGGGCGCACCGGCGCCCGCCGCCGAGCACTCGTCATCGGGGCGGCACGCGCCGCGGAGGTGCCGGCGCGTGCCGCGGAGGCACGCGCGCGACGCGCCGCGCGCGCGCGTCAAGCGTGCTGCGCGCGCGGAGGGAGCGTGCCGCGCGCGCGCGCGCGTCATCGTCAGGCGGGGTGTGACGGCCGGTGCGCCGCGCGCGGGGCGAGCGTGCCCCCGCGCGCGGTGGCACCTTTGGGAGGTGCGGCATCGGGGCGCGCCCGCACATGGGGCGGCCGTGCCGTGCGCGCGACGGCCGCCATCGGGAGGCGCTACCGCAGGCGCGGCCGCTGCGCCGGCCTCGTCCGTAGAGGCCTCGAGGAAAAGGAAACGGGCCTTTTCCTCCGCGAGGTAAGGAGCCTGTCCTCCTTTGTTTGGTTTGGTTTGCTGGTGATTAGGTGCTCTAACCCTCCGTTCGTGCCTGCGCAGGGCAGTGCCAACCGTTCCTCCTCTTGCACCGGCCAAGGTGCTGAGGACGGACGCATCGATCCCCACCGGCGGCGCTCGTCGAGGGGGTCGCGCCGGGGACAAGCGCGGCGGCGGGCACGAGCTCGCAAGGCCCGGGCCGGGGCCTCGAGGCCCCGGCCGGCAGATCAACCCGCCGCGGCGCGGCCCGCAGGTCGCCGGGGGGCGGCCGGCCACGGCCGCCACGGAGGCACGGGCGCGGCGGCGGCCACCCGGTGGAGGCGCGGCCGCGGTGGCGGCCACCGCGGAGGAGGTGGAGCGGGCGCAACCCGCGGGAGCGCCCGTGGATGCGGCGTACGGCCGGAGGTGGCGGCCACGGCGCCACGACGGGCGCCCGTGGCCGCGAGGCGCGAGGTGGAGGTGCCGGCGCAGGCGGCGCAAGCGGCCGCGCCGCCGGCGATCTCCGGGCGGAGGTGGTGGAGCTCTCCGACGACTCCCCGGCGCCCGGGTGGAATCGTGGGCGAGCGGCCCACGAACTCCCCCGAGCCCTCGGAGGGGACCCTCGTGAGGCGGCGCGAGGGTCACATGGTGGTGGGGGGCCGAGGACATGGTGCCGAGGCCTCGTCCTCCCACGCCGGCCACCCCGCCTGTGTGGAGGGGGCCGTCGGGTGATCCCCCGGCGTTTGCCGACGCCCCGGGGAGCAGGAGCTGCGGGGGCGAGCTTCGGAGCCACGGCGCCACGCTCAACCGCGCGTTGAACGAGGCGCCGCAAGTCCACGGCGGCCCGGCCCGGCTTGTCTTCCGTGTGAGCCACGGTTGCTCGTCCCTCTTCCTTTTTCGTTTTCGTGTGCCGCATTCAAGCCTTGACACTTACGAGATTTGATGTGTGGATGCCGGGAGCTTGAGCGTCGCGCCCACGACAAATACGACGCGTTCGACCGGTGAACGCCGAGGCCCGCCGCCTCCGGGAGCGATGCAGCGCTTTCGACGCGCTTGCGGACGCTCTTAGGACGCCGCACACCGGGCCGGCGCACGGCGATGGCGTGGTGCGACGAGCTCCCCGAGAGCTCGAGGCAGGACACGGCGCGTCGCTCAAGCCTCGAGCGGATCCGCGCAGCCCTTGTCGATCGCGACGAGGCGCTGTGGAACGCGCGCGCGGACCCGGATAAGACGCGGACGCTGGCCGCCAACCGGGAGGCGGAGGTGGCCACCGCTCGCGCCGAAACCCGGGAGCTCCGCACGTCGCTCGAGGGGGCGCAGGGCGCGGCGGCCGCCAGCCGAGGAGCCGGGCGCGTGGGTTGGAGCAGCGCGCCAAGGAGGCCGATGACCCGAGGGCCGCCCTCGATGCCAAGGCCGCGACCCTCGTCGCCGCGGAGGGAGCAGCTCCGGCGAGAGCGCATCGCCCGCCGGGGGCCGAGGGGCGGCTCCGGCGAGGAGCAGCCGCCCCGGCGACGCCCCGAACGGCGCCGGGAGCGGGAGCGCGCCGCGCGCGAGGCGGCGGAGAAGTCGCCGGGAGGAGCGGAACGCCGCATTCTCCAAGGTTGAGGATGATGCGCTCGCGCTCAGCATCAGCAATGCCAACCAGGAGCTGGCCCTCCGCGAGCAAGGCGAGACCGTCCAGCGTCTCGAGTTGGCGCTCGAGTCCGCGCGCCGCGACCTCGATTTGGAGAGGAAGCAAGTCGAGGGTGAGTCACTTTTTGACTCTGTTTGTTGGTTTTTTGCTTTAGAGGGTTCGTTTCCCCCTTTCTGACTTCTTTTCGTCTTGTTGACTCCAGGCTTACGCACCGCCCTGGGGCACGCCGCTGGGCGGGCTGAGGCCCTGCAGGTTTCCTACAACTCCTCCGAGCAGGAGCTGCGGGAGCTGCGTGATGCGGCCCTCGAGACCTGCCGCGTCATCGAGGAGGGCGAGGCCCAGGCCGGCGGCTCGCCGGCCGCCCGCCCGCGCGCCCTTGGCGGTCACGTCACGGAGCGGATGCGCCGGGCGTTGCATCTAGGCGTCCGGAAGGCCCTCGGAGTGGTGCGATCCCACTACGAGGTCAACCTCGAGGCGCCGCGAGGGCTACATCGTTCCCGAGGGCGTCGAGGACGAGGTGGCCATGGAGAGCGCAGACGCGCTTGCTGCCGACGCCGCCGGATCGCTCGCCGAGGCCTTCGAGGAGTTCCTCTTCCCCGACGTCGCGGACGCTGCTGCTCCTCCCGCCTGAAAGTAGTCTGGGCGCTAGGCCCGTTTTTTACGTGTATCAGTACTCTGGCCTCGTGGCCTTTTGTAAATAAACAAGTCGTTTCATGAACATGGGCGTTTGATGTAAATGAAATCGTTTGCTTATTACGCTTTTTGTTTCTCCTTCTTCCTGAGTAGATTCTAGTTAGGGGAGTTCGTTTTTCGCAGGGGGCCCGCTGGGTTGGAGGCGAGAGAGACGGGCCATAGCCACGCGGCGTAGGCTGTCTCTGGCTCGCACGCTCCTTCCGCCGTGCCACCCGCGCCCTGTTCGAATCATGGCTCGAGGTTGAAGTAGGAAACAAACTTAGCGCGTGTGAGTCGTTTTTTATTTTTGCGCAAAAAATGGGACCATTTTTTGGGGGGGGGATGCCCCCCGTAGTAGCCCCCGAGGGTAACTTGGGTTTCAGGGGAAAGCCGAGTTGCCCTTTTATTAGACTTGGATTATTTACATAGTTGACACCAACTGGGGCGTTGGCCATGTGATTTTACAACAAAAAGTACTTGGAAATCCTAGCTAAGGGTAGAAGCGACGTAGCTGTTGGATGTTCCAAGCGTTGGTGAGTTCTTCACCGTCTTCGTTGGCCGCCTTGTATGTGCCCGCTTGAGCACCTTCACCACGACGTAGGGTCCCTCCCATGGGGGCGATAGCTTGTGGCGTCCTCGGTTGTCTTGGCGTAGCCTTAGGACCAAATCCCCCTCGCTGAAATCCCTCCGACGTATCTTGCGTGCTTGGTAGCATCGTAGGGACTGTTGATACCTTGCGGAGTGCATCAACGCCACGAGGCGTACTTCGTCTAGCTGGTCCAGCGAGTCCTCGCGGGCTCGCTGGTTAGCGTCTTCGTCGTAGCCTCGAACCTTGGGCGACCCATATTCCAGGTCCGTGGGGAGGACGGCCTCCGCGCCATGGACTAGGAAAAACGGGGTGAACCCGGTGGCTCTGCTTGGGGTGGTCCTTAGGCTCCACACGACCGCCGGTAGTTCTTGGAGCCATTTTCGCCCGTATTTGTTGAGCCGGTCGAAAATTCTGGGCTTGAGGCCCTGTAGGATCATGCCGTTGGCACGCTCCACTTGGCCGTTGGTCTGTGGGTGTGCCACAGCCGCCCAATCGACGCGGGTGTGGAACTTGTCACAGAACTCCAAGAATTTCCGGCCCGTGAACTGGGACTCGTTGTCTGTGATGATGGAGTTTGGCACTCCAAAGCGGTAGACGATGTCGGTGAAGAACGTGACCGCCTACTCAGCCCTCAAATTCGTGATGGGGCGCACCTCCACCCACTTGGAGAACTTGTCGATCGCGACAAGCAGATGGGTGAAGCCCCCGGGCGCCTTCCGCAGGGGCCCGACGATGTCCAACCCCCACACGGCGAACGGCCATGTTACGGGGATCGTTTGCAGGGCGTGAGCGGGCAAGTTGGACTTGCGGGCGTAGAACTGGCACCCTTCGCAGGTGCGTACAATTTCGCTGGCATCCGCGACCGCGTAGGCCGCAGAAGCCCCGGCGGAACGCGTTGCCAACGAGGGTTCGCGCGCGCGGCGTGGTGGCCACGCATCCCCGCGTGGATGTCCCGTAGGAGCTCGCGCCCCCTCGGGAATAGGTATACACCGCCGGAGGATGCCCGACGCGGCGCGCTTGTGCGGCTCGCCGTCGACGAGGGTGAAGGATTTGGCCATCCTGGCGATGCGCCTGGCTGCGGCCCGATCCGCGGGGAGTTCCCCTCGAGCGATCCAGGCGGTGTACTTTTCCCGCCAATCCGCTTGGACAGGAGTCGGCTCTATGTCCATCGCCTCGTGGGAGCCGTACCCCTCGAGAAGGGAGAGCACGTACGCCTCGTTCGAGGGGTCCTCTTCCATGGGTTCCGCACCCGCTGGATTCGAGGGAGCCCCCGAGGGTCCGCCGTCGCTCGAGGGGTAGGGCTCGAAGGTGACCGAGGGCTGCGCGATGTCGCGCGCGAAAACGTTCGGGGGAACGGTGATCCGCCCGACGCTATTTTTGCCGCCTCGTTCGCTTCCTCGTTGTACCGCGGGGTACATGATTAAGCTCGATGCCGTAGAACTTGTCTTCGAGGGCCCGCACGGCTTTACAAGTAGGCCTCCATCTTGTCATCGTGGCGCTCGCGTTCTTCATGACTTGATCGATCACGAGCTGCGAGTCCCCTCGTACGTCGAGGCGCTTGACGCCCAACTCAATGGCGATTTTGAGGCCGCAGAGAAGGGCCTCGTATTCCGCCATATTGTTGGATGCGGGGAAGTGGAGGCGCACTGCGTAGCGCATGTGCTCCCCGAGGGGTGACACGAAGAGCAGGCCCGCGCCCGCTCCCCGTCTTCATCACCGAGCCGTCGAAGAACGAGTCCAAGACTCGCTTGGAAGCCGAGGGGGGGGGCAGCTCGCGTGTCCGTCCACTCGCCGACGAAATCGGCTAAGATTTGCGATTTGATGGCCTTGCGCGGGGCGTAGGCGAGCGTCTCGCCCATCAACTCCACGGACCACTTGGCAATCCCCGCTCGCCGCGTCGGGGTTGCGAATGATCTCTCCTAGCGGGAAGGAAGAGACCACCGTGACCGGGTGGGCCTCGAAGTAGTGGCGGAGCTTGCGCCGCGCGAGGACTACCGCGTACAAAAGCCTTCTCGGACCTGGGGGTAGCGTGTCTTCGTGTCCGTCAGGACTTCGCCGATGTAGTAGACCGGCCTCTCGCACGGGCAAGGCGTGCCCTTCCTCCGTGCGCTCTACGACGATCACGGCGCTGACCACCCGGGTGGTTGCGGCCACGTAGAGTTGGAGGGGTTCGCCGTCTCGCGGCGGTGTGAGGATTGGGGCGTGCGTCAGAGACGCCTTCAGCTTGTCGAGCGCTTCCTGGGCCTCGGCGGTCCAAGAGAAGCGCTCGTGCTACTTGAGCAGCCGGTAGAGAGGCAGGCCCTTCTCACCGAGCCTCGAGATGAAGCGGCTTAAGGCTGCGAGGCACCCCAACACCTTCTGTACCCCTTTGAGGTCCCGAATCGGACCCATTCGTTCGAGGGCCGCGACCTTTTCAGGGTTGGCCTCGATTCCCCGTTGGGAAACGATGTATCCTAGGAGCATGCCCCGCGGCACCCCAAAGACACATTTTTCGAGGTTTAGTTTGACCCCGTTGGCTCGTAGGCAGCTGAACGCGACGTCAAGGTCGTTAACCAGGTCGTCCGCCTTCCTGGTCTTGACAACGATGTCGTCCACGTAGGCCTCGACCGTCCGCCCGATGTGGTCCCCAAAGACGTGTTGCATGCAGCGCTGATATGTTGCGCCCGCGTTTCTGAGGCCAAAAGGCATCGTGACGTAACAGAACGTCCCGAACGGTGTGATGAACGAAGTCGCGAGCTGGTCGGACTCCTTCATTTTTATTTGATGATATCCCGAATAGGCATCAAGGAAACAGAGTAGTTCACACCCGGCTGTTGAATCAACGATTTGATCTATACGTGGCAAAGGAAAAGGAACTTTTGGACATGCTTTATTGAGACTGGTGTAGTCTATACACATCCTCCACTTCCCATTTTTCTTTTTTACAAGCACAGGATTGGCTAGCCACGTAGGGTGGAACACTTCCTTGATGAATCCGGCCTCGAGGAGCTTCCGCAGCTCCGCTCCGATCGCCCGTCGCCGCTCCTCATCGAAGCGGCGCAGCCGCTGCTGCACAGCGCGGGCGTTAGGCAGGATATCAAGGGAGTGCTCGGCGACCTCCCTCGGGATGCCTGGCATGTCCGAGGGGCTCCACGCGAAGACGTCGGCGTTGGCGCGGAGGAAGTCGACGAGCACTGCTTCCTATTTCGGGTCGAGGGTCGAGCTGACCCTCAACGCCTTGCCCTCGGGGGCCGACGCGTCGAGGGGGACCCCTTTGGTTTGCTCGGTGGCCTCGAAGGTGCCGACGTGCTTGGCGGCGGAGCTGAGGTCGTCGTTGACCATCTTCTCCGGTGTGTTCACCGCCGCTTCATCCAGCCGCTAGTGCCTCCGCATGTTCCACGCACTCGACGTCGCAAGCCGAATGCGTGCTCGATCGACGACCCGACGGTGATGACGCCGTTTGGACCCGCATCTTCATCTTCGTGTACGTGTAGTTGGGGACCGCCATGAATTTGGCATAGCATGGTCGCCCAAGTATGGCATGGTAGGCCCCTTTGAATCCCACCACCTCGAAGGTGAGGGTTTCCTTGCGGAAATTCTTGGGGGTCCCAAACTGCACCGGCAGATCGATCTGCCCTAGGGGTTGAACCCGCTTGTCGGACGCGATGCCGTGAAACGGCTTCGTGCCGGGCCGCACTGGGTCCACCCCAATCCCCATCGGGCGCAATGTATGCGCGAAGAGGATATTGAGGCTACCGCCTCCGTCCATAAGGACCTTTGAAAACCGGCGTTCCCAATGATGGGATCGACCACCGGTGGGTACCGGCCCGGTTCGGGATGCGGTTTGGGTGGTCGTCCCGCTAAAGGTGATGGCATCCTTCGACCGCTAAGGAAGGCCGGAGGCGCCCTCTCGCGGCGAGGACTTCGTGCCGCTCCTTCTTGCGTTGCCGGTCGACATGTCGACCGTAGGTCCCCCAAAGATGAGGAACACATTTTCGACAGCAGGGAAACCACCCGCGTCGCCATCGCCCCCATCTTTCTTGGCCTCTGCCTCCTTCGCGGCGGCACGGCCATAGAACTTCTTGAGCATGTCGCACTGCTCAAGAGTATGGTTCACGGGGGTCTTGTGGTAGGGGCATGGCTTCTTCATCATGTCGTCAAACACCCCCGGCCTCGAGGAGCCGGCCGAGGGCCCCGTCGGGCCGGGTCACCGCCGAGGGCCTCGGCGTTGCCGCCGTTGCGCCCTCGCTCGCGCGCCGCGGCGCGGCTTCTTCCCCTTCTTGCCCCGCTTGTCGTTGCGGCGCGGCTCCTTGGACCCGCCGCCCTCCGCGGCGTGTCCTCGGAGCGCTTGCCCTTCTTGCCGTCGAAGATTGCCCCCACGGCCTCCTCTCCGGAGGCGAAGCTGGTGGCGATGTCGAACAGCTCGTTCGAGTCCGTAGGCGGGCTGCGCCCCAGCTCGCGCACAAGGTCCCGGCAGGTGGTGCCCTCGAGGAACGCGTGCACGATTTCGGACTGTGCCACGCTGGGGAGCTCCGTGCAGCGCTTGGAGAAGCGTCGTATGAAGTCCCGCAGCCGATTCGCCCGCTTCGCGTGCGGGAGCGCGCATCCCAGAGTTCCCGTGGCGCACGTATGTGCCCCGGAAGTTGCCCACGAAGGTGTGGACTAGATCGTCCCGGCTATGGATCCGGCCGGCGGGCAAGTGCTCGAGCCATGTCCGGCCGCGTCGCCCGGATGCGGGGGCAAGTTGCGGATGATCACTTCGTCGTTGGTGGCCCCACCCACCGACAAGCTAGGCGGTAGTCGCGGAGCCGTACGCGGGGGTCCGTCTCCCCGTTGTACTTGACGATCGTCGAGGGCCGACGAAGCGTTGGGGGAACGCCGCCGTGCGGATCTCCCCGCCGAACACACGGGTGCCCGGGGCTCCGGCGTCGGGGAGCGATCCTCACCGCCGTCGTAGCGTCCACCCCTTCGAGGGTGATAGCCTCCGGCCGCTCGTGCGTCCGCCTTGCCGGTGCGCCCGGCGTTGATGACGTTGCGGGCATCTCCATCCGGGGCCGCCCGCGTGTGTCAAGGAGCCGCTCCTTGGCCGGCGTGCGTCCCCGGTCGGCCAGGGTTGACCCATGTGCACCGAGGGTTCGCCTCCTGGTGCCGGATCATCACCCCGCGCGTCCCCCCGTTGGCGGATGCGTGAGGCCGAGCTCTCGCCCGCCGGACGGCCGCTTGCTCAAGGAGGGTCCGCACCTCGCGGTGCATGTCTCGAGCCTCGGGGGTCGAGGGTGCCGGCATGGCGCGTAGCAACGCCGCGGCGGCGATGAGCTTTTGGCTCGCCCGTGGCGGAGTGTCCGCGTTGTCGACGTTGGGGGCGGGGTTGAGGCGGTCGCGGACCGTCGGCCGAGCTCCCGCGCGCGTTCGCCGCGCGCGGAGGCCTCCCCCCGCCATCGAGGCGCGGAGCGCCCGCACCGTCCGCATTCCTCCGCCGCCTTGGCCTCGAGCTCGCGAGCTTGGGCCGCCGCGCGTCGACGTCGGCCCCGGCGAGAGAGCGCTTGGCCCCGCGGCCGGCGCGTGGCGATCCCCGGGGCGGGCGTGACTTCCCCGTCCCCGCACCCGCCGCACCGGCGGCGTTGGCCGGTCGTTGGTGATGACGGCGCAACACTCCCGCGCGGGGTCGTAGCTCCCGCGTCGGGAGTCGTCGGAGCGGGCCCAAACCGCAGTCCGTGGCGTCGAGGAAGCGTCCGAACGCGACCGGGTCCGCGCACGCCGGAAAAGTCCCACTCCGCGTACCCGTGGCGGTTGGCGGGTGGCATCGTGTCGACGGAGCCCAGGGACGACTCGTCCGCTGCTGAGGTGCCGGGGTCCCTGGCGACGAAGACGTGGCGGCTGGTGGAACCCCCGCGCATCGTCGTGTTGACGTTGGCGTTGTAGGCCGTAGTGGCGCCGCGCAGCCCGATGGGGATGCGTGGTCCGGAGACCGCACGCGGTCCCGCCGGGGCGGTGGCGGTCGTCGTGGACGGTGGGCGCACCGCGTTGGGCGGCGGGCGCGCTCGCCCGCCGCCGCCGGACCGCGCCCCCGACGCGAGCGTAGCCCGCAGCGACGACGGCGTCGCGGTGTCGATGGGCCCGCGGCATCCGTGCCCGCGGGCGCCCGCGCCGGTGTCGTGCGTGCGGCGGAGACCAGAGCGGACCTGGCCTCGCGCTGCGCGCGAAGCTCCTCACGATTGGTGAGGCGCATGAGATAGCCGTTCCCCGTGGCCTGGAAGTTCAAGTCCCCGAAGCGGATCTCGAACCCGGCCGGGAGAGGGTCCGAGCTACCCATGTTGTAGCGGGTACCACGGTACTCAGTGCGAATCACCATGGAGGGAGTTGGCGAAATGACCTTAAGCGCTCGTTTGCCCCACGGTGGGCGCCAACTGTCGGTGCGGAATATGGTCCCGACACTAACCAAGAGATAGCGCCTAGGTCTATCCCTCAATGGTCGATGCCAAGCAACAAATGACATAAGGTTTTATCCCGGTTCCCGCCGAGGGGGCCGTACGTCCAGCAGGGGCGTGCTCGTGGCACTATATTGCTCAACACCGGGGGAGCTTGTAGTGGGGCAAGTACAAGCAAGGCGGGAGAGGAAGCGTGGCTTCCAAGTCCCTGGGAGTGTGGCTGAAGATGTTGTGGGAGAATAAGAGAGTGAGTGCACGGTGTGTTGTGTTCGATTGCGCTTGTTCCTCCCCCCCACGGCTGGGGGCTCGCCTCCCCTTTTATAGGCCAAGGGGGCGGCGAGTTACATGCACGCCGCGCTGCCTAGCTACGTGAGGGAGCACGTCGCGCTACGGTGTAGAGTGGGCGGCCGTCCGGACGATCTTCGCTGCGATCCGGCCATGATGGCCTACCCCGTACCCGAACAAAGGGCGGTTCGAGGGTAGGGGGGCGGCAGATGGTGATGGCGTCCTCTGATAGGCTTCGAGGGAGGTGCTGATGATGGCTGGTACGGGGTGCAGGAGCGGGCAGAACGGCGTTCCTTCCCAATGCGCCTCGCGGTAGCGGGCGAGTGGCTGCCGCAAGGCCCGGCGTGCGCTCGCGGTGCCGGGCGTGCGCCCGCACGCGTGGGTACGGCGGCCGTGCCGTCGCGTTGACCGGGATGGCCATCCACCGGCCTAGCGCCCCTTACCTAACCCGCAGGTCACGGGAAAGTGGAATCGAGGGTGCGCCCGCCCCTTTTCGAGGGTCGGGCGCGTTAGCCGTACCGTAGTGGGCGCGCGGTGTCACGGGACCGACACCGGCCGTACCACGCACGTCCGTCCCACGCGGGCGGGGATGGGCTCCTCCCCGGGGAGTTGGTGCGGCGGCACCGGGCGTGAGCCCCGGCGCATGATGGCGCCGTCCCGCGGCGTCGGGCGTTAAATGCCCAGGCACGGGGCCGCCGCACGCGTGCGGAGCGCCCGTGAGCGTGGCGGGCCCGCCCGAGGGCGGAGCCAACCCTCGAGCGAGTCGAGACCCGCTCGAGGGGGGGCGATCCCTCGAGCGGGGCGGGACCGCTCGAGGGAAAGGGTTGCCCCTCGAACGGGGCGGAGCCCGCTCGAGGGGGGGAGCGCGCCCTCGAGCGAGGCGGAGCCTGCTCGAGGGGTCTTCTAAGTGGGCCGTCTCGGTGGGCCGTCGGGATCCCGGCGTGGGCCGTGTCCGGCATGGTTAGTTGCCTGCATGGTTTGGCTTAGCGTGTTTTGATACCGGTATTTAAGTGAGGATTTCCCCGTTGTTTAAGGGGACCCCTAGGGCTGTCCCTGACAAAACCTTTTGCCATGACTTGGGTCTTGAGCACCAGTTTTCGAGTCCGTATACGCCTCCCCAGAATGGTGTTGTGGAAAGGAAGAACAGGACCTTGTGCGAGATCGCTCGGACGATGCTTGATGAGCATAGGACTCCGAGGAGGTATTGGGCTGAGGCGGTGAATACCGCATGCTATGTATCGAACAGAATATACCTCAGAGTGCACAAGAAGAAGACATGCTATGAGTTGATGCATGGTCGCACAGCCAAAGTGAGTCACTTCCATGTCTTTGGTTGCAAGTGTTTCGTTCTGAAGAAGGGCAGGAAGTTGGATAAGTTTGAGGCTAGGTCTGTCGATGGCATGTTCTTTGGTTATGCATCTCATTCTAGAGCATATCGTGTGCTCAATCTTGAAACTAACCAAATCGTGGAGACTTGCGAGGTAACCTTTGAAGGATCAGATGGCGACTAGAGAGGGGGGGAGTGAATAGGAGCCGGTAAAAATTCTTCCAAAAGAATCCGGCCTATACCCTAGACAAAACCCGGTCACACACAAGCGATGGATCGAATCACGCACCAATCGCCAAGACCACGAGGTTATGGATCAACCTCTAGCCTTAGGAACGATTCCTAGAAGCACACGCGGAAGCACTAGAAAGGGAAGGAAGGAATCGAAACAAACAAAGACCGCACACGGCTCCCCGGCGGCCGTCCGACTCGGGAAACGGGCGGACCGTCCGCGATGGACCGCGCGGACCGTCCCGACTCCCCCCGCGGACCGTCCGCGCCGACGTCGCGGACCGTCCGTTAAATCACACAAAACGAACCAAAACCACCCACGAACCGTCCGCGGGGAGCACGCGGACCGTCCGCCAAGCACCCGCGGACCGTCCGCCCTACACCGCGGACCGTCCGAAACTCCGTCCAACCAAAAACCAAAAATGCGACGGATCGAAACGAAAGACGAGCAAGAACACGAAGAACACGGGACGAACCCTAGCCGCGTGGACCGTCCGCCTGGTCCTCGCGGACGCGTCCGTCACAGTGCGGACGGTAGCTGAAAACAGCCCGACCCCGAAAGTCAACTCCCCCAAATCATCATCGGATTTCCCAAACGGTTGAAGCTATGGAGACAAGGGTTTGGGGACTTGAAAAGCGTCACACAAGGATGCTATAGCCCAAAAATCTTGCCTCCTAACTCCCTAAATCACCGGGAATCGCGAATCCTTTGAGCACCACCAAAAGCTCGAGCACCGAACGAAAACTCACGAATCGAAGTGGTTTCCCGGCGTTTGAGGGCACAAGATCAAGCACAAAGATGCACAAGACATCTATCCATGTTTCCCTCAAAGAAATCCGGGGAGAAACCCACTCAAATCCGCGGAATCACATCGGGAACAAAAGGCACGAAAACAAGCACAAAAAGCCACGAAAAACAACCCCGAATCTTCTATACAAACCAGGAAAGATTCACAAGGTCTAGCATGCCGCCCTAGCATCCATCCCTCTCAACAAATCTCTCATGAAGCTCTCATGCTAGCCTAGAGAAAAAATGGAAGAAAAATGGCTACGAAAATGAGAAAGAGGAGGGAGGAAATGAAACCCTAAGTCGCGGAGAGGAAGAGCCATCCACACACACTCATGGCTTATATATCAGGTCCCGCCGGAGTGGTAAATGACTCGACTACCCCTAACTAAACTACGGCGATACAACCCACGTAGGGGCATTTTGGTAATGTTTGTGGGTCTTGCCATCGGACGCCCACGCCTTTGCCGCACCCCCGCGTCCTCCCGACGCAAGCCATGCGATCCCGCCGCGTGTCCTCCGCCTCGAAGCTTCCCGACACGCCGGATCCCGTCTCCGTCGTGTTGGGCCCTCGGACTTGGTTTTGAGGCCCAAACCAAGAAACCGTCCGCCGATGGTTTTGTGGGCAAACCACCAAACCCCGCGTGCTCGGTCCGGCCTCCCGCCAAACCACTTGACTTGACCGCCACCGTGCACCGGCTCACTTGTCCATAACTTCGTCTTGCTTGTGTCGCCACCATGTGACCCGCACCCGGCCCCGTCGTCCACCGGTCCCTCGAACCGAGCCTACTTGTCTCTCCATCTCCCGAGGCCCCTCAAGGCCGAAGACCTTTCGCGCCCGTTCTTCACCTCGCAACAACACGAACTAGGCCGCAGCCTACACCCGCGCACTAAGCCAAGAGTCCGTCCAACACCCGTTGTCAATCACTCATCACCGAGGAGCGGTCATCCATCGACCATCGGGACGCTCCCCGGTCCTCAATCTCCCCCTTGATGAGTGCATTGACAACACACAACGCGAAATGAAATTCGAGTAAAAGAGAAAAGAAAGAAGAAAGAAAAACAAAGAAGCTCAACTCATGACCAAAACCGAAGAAAGGCGAAGAAAGGTCACAAGCCAAGCAAAGCACAAAATCCACACCGAAAACAAGAAGAAAGCTCCCCCCCCGAACAAATGCAAGCTCCCCCCGAACATGTGGATGCACACTTCCAAATTTCAGCTCACCTCTTTTGAATTTTCATTAAAGCTCACCTCTTCTCCCCCTTGTTGGCAATGTATGAATCAAGGTGAAAATGCAGAAATGCAAAAGCAAAGCATATAAACAACTACATGAGCTTCTCAAATAGGCCAAATTTAGTGTCAAAGGCTAAAAATGAGACAAAGATCACACACATGAATCATAGCATAGTCAAAGCATTGCCACAAGTAATATATGAAAATACAAGCATGTGACAAAGCAAAATTTTCAGATTTTAAGCAATTTTATCAAAAGAAGGCTCGCTTCACATGTAAAAGCCTATCCATGTCACACTTGAGCCACAAACATGCATACCATTCAAAGATCATACAAGGATATCAAATTCTCAAGAAAAGATCATGGCAAACACCCATAAAGCAAAGCATGTCATGTCAAAGCTCATGAGCCATGTGTCCACTTCGGGGAGACTTCTCCACTGGTGAACATCATGCAACATGTTTTGCACCCATATGTGAAAGATAAGACATTTTAAACGTAGACATGATGGATGGAGCATTTTTCAAGCATTATGCACTTCTTTTCAAGATTAATTCATTTCATGGTACATGAAGTGCCTTTGCGGCAAAAAGAAGCTTATGCTCCCCCATGAATGCAACATAGGCTAAACATTCACAATGATATTCGGCCTTTGGCCCAAATGCAAGAACAAGGCATCCAAGCACAATCTAAGCATGAAAAGCACATTTAGACCAAACTGTGACATGGATACACAACTACACACGAGTGGAGCATATTTCATCAAAACTTAGTCAAGTTAAGCATTTATTTCAAAAGGGGCTATCTCACCACACATATATCTCAAATATTCCAAGAGCATAGCCTCACAACACCATTTCTTCACACATATGACCAAAATCTCACAAATAGCCAAAGAGACTCAAATATGGCATATGAAAGAAGCTCATCATCCTAAAATGCAATATGATACAAATGCAACATGATATATAACAAGATGGCTATCCTACCATGGTTTGTACATCAAACAAAGCATGTATATACATCAAAGTAAACAAGGTTTAATACATATGATACAAAAAGGAAATCCCCCAAGAATCAACTAGAAAGGGCAACAAACCCCAAGTTCCCCCGCAAGCGCACAAATGTAGCTTGGTCGAGAGGCTTTGTAAAGATGTCGCCTAGGCGATCTTGGGTAGGGACATGGCTCAAAACAATGGTTCCTTTCTCCACATTGTCCCTCGGGAAATGATACCTCACTTCTATATGTTTGGTTCTGGAGTGAAGCACCGGGTTTTTGGCTACACTTATGGCACTAGTGCTATCACAAAGAAGTGGGATCGGGTGCACTCCTCACCAAAGTCTCTCAAAGTGTATGAAATCCACAACAAAGTTCGGGAGCAACAACTCGCGACAAAGTAACATACTCCGCCTCGGTGGTAGACTGAGCTACACTAGACTGCTTGCGGGAAGACCATGAGACCAACGAAGAACCAAGAAACTGACAAGTGCCAGAAGTAGACTTCCTCTCGACTCGACAACCAGCAAAATCCGCATCAGAAAAACCATGAAGAGAAAGAGTCGAGGAGGACGAATACCAAAGGCCAAGACCAGGGGCAGACTGTAGGTACCTGAAGATCCTCTTGACGGCCTGTCGATGTGATGTCCTCGGCGAAGCCTGAAAACGAGCGCACGGACACACGCCGAACCGTATGTCCGGCCTCGTCGCCGTCAAGTAGAGGAGGGAGCCGATCATGCTCCCCGTACTCCCGCCGGTCCACCGGTTCTCCGTCCTCATCCGCATCCAAAGTGGCCGTACTCCCCATGGGAGTTGACATCGGCTTCACATCTTGCATCCGGAACTTCCTCGCATGTCTTTTGTGTACTTGGTCCGGTGCACAAATGTACCGTCCTTCACTTGCTTGATCTCGCGACCCGAGAAAATACCGCAACTCGCCCATCATGCTCATCTCGAACTCCCCGCTCATCTCATCCGCAAACTTGGCAACAAGGTTATGTGACGAGCCACCAAAGACAATATCATCCACGTATATCCGAACAATCGGCAAGTCATTTCCATGCTTGAGGAGAAACAAGGTTCTATCTACGGTACCCATCACAAACCCTCTCGCTCAAAAGAAAACCTCTCAATCTCCCATACCAAGCACGGGGCGCCCGTTTCAACCCATACGCAGCCCTTTTCAACCCGTATACCCCGTGTGGGTACAACTCGCTCTCAAACCCGTGTGGCTCGCTTCACATACACCTCCTCCTCTATGACCCCATTTAGAAAAGCACTTTTCACGTCCATCCGAAACAACTTGAACCCTTTGGCCACGGCAAAGGCTAGAAGGATCCGAATTGCCTCAAGACGGGCCACGGAGCAAAGGTCTCCTCATAGTCGATCCCCTCCTTCCGACTAAACCCCCGAGCAACAAGTCCGGACTTGTTCCTCACAACCATCCCATTCTCTCCCTCTTTGTTCTTCCAAACCCACTTGGTTCCTATGGGATGGCAATTTGGAGGTGGTTCAACTAACTCCCACACCGGTTCCTCTCAAAGTTTTCCAACTCCTCATGCATAGAATTGACCCGAGTTTGCATCGGATAAAGCATGTCCAATGTCCTTGGGCTCAAAAGTAGCAACAAAAGCAAAGCATGAGCAAAATGAGAGGAATTCCCGGACCTCGACCGTGTAGTGCGTTCATCGATGTTCCCAATGATCTTCGACGGGGGATGCACTTCTTGAATCCGCCGGGGAGCCTCACGCCTCGAGACTACCTCCCCCTCAACTTCAGCTTCTCTCGCCGGTCCTCTTGTTGCACCGTCGTTGTCCATGAAGTAGACGGTCCATGCTCCAAAGTGGTCGTAGGGGAAGTAGTGGGTACATGCTCGACTTCGGGCGCTTGGTTCTCCCCATCATCATCTCCGCCTTCATCCTTCTCCTCTTCAAAGAGGTCCTCGGCCATCTCTTCATCACCCGCACATTCAAAGCCAAGAGAGGTACATGGCATTGTCTCGTCGAAGGTCACCTCGCAAGTCTCCATGATTTTGTTAGTCTCAAGGTTAAGCACCCTATAGGCTCTAGAGTGGTTAGCATATCTAAAGAAAATACCATCACTAGACCTAGCCTCAAACTTGTCGAGTTTTCCCTTCTTGTAGAATAAAGCACTTGCGAGCCAAAAACTCGGAAGTGACTCACCTTGGGTGCCCGACCATGCATAAGCTCATAACAGGTCTTCTTCTTGAAAGCTCTCAATAAAATCCGATTGGAAACATGACAAGCTGTATTGACCGCCTCAGCCAATACCTCCTAGGGGTCCTGTGCTCATCGAGCATCGTCCTAGCCATCTCACAAAGAGTCTGATTTTTCCTTTCCACGACTCCATTTTGAGGGGGCACATAAGGGGTCGAATACTGATGTTCAAGACCTAGATCACGACAAAAGGCATCAAAACGAGAGTTCTTGAACTCGCAGCCATTATCACCGTGGATAGCTCGAATAGCATTCCCATGCCTCTCGTTTTTCAACCTCACGATCGCATCTCGAACAAAACCAAAAGTCTCACTCTTATCCTCCAAGAAGAACACCTAGGCATAGCGAGAGTAATCGTCCACCACAACAAGGACATACCACTTCCCACCCACCGAGCGAACTCGAGCTGGCCCAACAAGGTCCATATGCAACAGCTCTGTCGGACGCTCGGTCATGACATCGGTCAGGGGTGGATGGGGAGTGGCTACCATCTTACCATGCCTACAAGGAGCACAAACCAGATCCTTCTCAAGCTTCAACCTCGGCAATCCTCGGACAAGGTCAAGACCACTCAAGCGGGAAACCAAATCAAAGCTCAAGTGTCCCAACCGCCTATGCCATTTCCACAAATCGAAGAAGGACCGGCCATCAAACAAGGCGAGCAGGACCCAAAGAACGAGAGAAATCAGCCACGAAAATCGACCCTCGGGGATGATCATACAGACAAGATCACCTCGAGAATCAAGCAAACGAGACTCGCCGGACTTGAAACGCACCTCAAAACCCTCATCAAGCAACTGAGAAACCGAGAGCAAATTAAAACCCAAAGACTTCACAAGAGCCACTCTCTTCAACGTTACCTTGTCACTCACATGCACAACACCCTCTGAAAGCACCCTACCTCGTCCATTGTCCCCAAATGTGATGTCTCGCTTTTCCTTCACCGGGGTGAGGCTGGAGAACCACTTCTTATCTCCGGTCATGTGTCGAGAACACCCGGAGTCGATCAACCAAATGTTCTCCAAGCCTCCCCGCCCGCATCGAAACAAGAACGAGAGTGAGCTAGCGACTCGACACTGGGGTTAGCACAGAGAAAGTTAAACCAGGTGTCGAGCCATCTCGCTCAAAAGAGGGGTTAGCAAACATCACTCCCTTGCCACCAAACTTCCCATGTCCCATGGGAGGAGTACGAGCACCACGAGGGGGAAAGCGTGGTCCGTAGTTCCTCTGGAACCCAAAGCTGCGATCATCTCCCCTAAACCCGTACTGAGGACGAGTAGGAGGACGTCTAGCAAAACCACCACGAGCCCGACCAAACCTCTCACCCCCCCCGCACACCATCATCTCTCCTGACAAACCTCTCACCACCACCTCTCTGTGGGAACCTGCCAACACTCCTCACACTTCCCACACCCCGTGGAAGTGGCACTCTAGGCTCGGGAATACCATGAGGCCGGCGATACTGTCCCGGTTCGCTTGCTCCCTAGCAAGCCTCTCATCCCTCTTCCTCTTGTAGCAAAACTCGCAAGATGCCTCTCCTTGCCACAATACTCACACCCGAAGGGGATGGGTTTTGGTTTTGGCTCGGCTTCTCTCTCTAGGCTTCTCACCCTTCTCACCCACAAACTTCACTCGGTTTTTCCGGAAATCAATTGTCTTAGGTGGGAATTTGGGTGGATCTTGGGTTGTGTCAAGCTTGTTGCAAAGGTGGTTGGGCTTTGGTGTGAAAAAGTTCTTGGGTGCTTTTGGGAGTGGGACTTGGATCTCTCCGATCACCTCAAACCGGGGTTAGACTCAACACACTTCTCGTACACACTCTCCCCACCGTTCTCTCCCACTTTCTCACCCAACTTCTCAAACCCCAAACCACGACCATCGGCTCTCTTGAACTCCTCAATCATGATTTTCAATTGAGGTTCCCTGCCCGTACAACCAACCCAACACCTTCCTCAAATAGTCATTCTCCTCATAAATGACATCCAAACGGGAAGTAAGTTCAAGATTACGCAAAGTGACTTCATCACAAGGCTAGAACATGCATTTGCAACAGGAGATTTCAAAGATGCTTCCAAAGAACTAATGGTAGAACGAGCATCGACAAGCTTAGCATGCATAGTAGGACATGATTTGCAAGCACCAAGCAAAGTAGGTCTAGCCTTAAGCTCATCATGTTCGGTCCTAAGAGCATCTAGTTGAGCCAAAATAGAAGCATTCTTCTCATTAAGCGAGTTTGATCTCATTCAACCAAGCATCACATTCAACACATTCAACATCATCGGGAGGAGTAGGAGCAAGTTTCAAAGAGTCATTCTCAAGTTTCAATTCAAGCAATTTTGACTCTAACTCTCCTACTTTCTCACTAGCATTCTCAAGCCGAGCCCTAAGATCTTTCCTCATCTTTTTGGCATCTCTCAGGCACACTATCACGGTTATCAAGCAAACCATTCAACCTAGCAATCTCGACAAGCAAAGAGTCGGGATCACGGTTTACCTCATCCTCGAGTCGGAGTCGCCGTCTTCCTTCTCGCTCTTCTTGCCGCTTGAGCTATGGGCCATGCCACAAAAGCCCTCGAGCGCCACACGGCCCCGCCCCGCTGAGGTTCCGGCTTGCACTCTTCTTGCCATTGCGCCTCCCGGCGTCTTCATCTTCGCTGCTCTGAGCTTGATCGCTCCTCGCTTGAGCTTGAGTCGACGTCGCTCGCACCGGCCACCATCGCTCTTGCCTTGTTCTTCTTGTAGCTGCTCTTGCTCGGTCGCCGCTTGTCCTTGTCCTTGCTCTTGGACTTGTTGAAGTGCTTGCCCTTGGAGGAGTACTTGTCTTCACGCCTCGGGTGCGCCTTGTACTCGTTCACCTTGTACTTGTTCTCCTCCGCTTCCGGGCACTCGGCGATGAAGTGGCCACGCTTGCCACACTTGTAGCACGTCCCTGAGCTCCGCCTTGCATTCCTCCGACTCTCGTGTAGTCGTTCAAACCTTCTTGAGAGCAAGGCTAGCTCCTCCTCACCCAGCACATCAAACTCCTCATTTGGAATGGACATAAGAGAGGACAAAGAAAACTGTCGACAGGAAGGGTTAGATTTGCCCTTTGATCCTCCCACAAGAGCAAGACTATGATCAGTCGAGCCCTCATGCTTGGATAGCAACTTCCTGTCAACCTCAGCCGACTTGAGCTTAGAAAAGAGGTCATCCAACTCAATAGTCAAATAATGTCCAGACTCCTTGATGGCCTCAACCTTAGCACCCCAAACATTTGGGTCCAAGACATGCAAGAGCTTCAAAGCTTGATCATGCTCGGAGTACGGAAAATCCTCAACATTAGCCTTCATGTTGTTCACGATGGCGGTGAACCTCTGAAACATCGCATCAATGTCCTCACCGGGAAGTGGAGTGAAATTCTCATATTGCATCCGGTAAGAGACAAAGAGGCGAGCCTTCACATGGTTATCACCACCGTGAGCAACCAACAACTTTTCCCAAATTTGCCAAGCAAGATTCAAATGGCGAACACGCTCAAACTCGGATCACACAAGCTCCGGCACAAGTGATCAACGGCTTTTGCATTAGCCTCATACTTGGCCTTGGCATCGGCATCGGTCACCATAAGAGTATGGATGTTGACCGGAATAGCATAGGTCTTGTCAAGCACAATGAAATCCAACAGCCTTCCCACGAAGAAAGATCATCATACGAGCCGCCCACTTGTGGTAACCCTTGCCATCGAAGTGCGGCGGACCGCCCCGCTCAACGTACGCCATCTTAGGATTCGAGACTTGTCAAAGTCGCAAAGAATCCGGCACCAAGCTCTGATACCAATTGAAGGATCAGATGGCGACTAGAGAGGGGGGGAGTGAATAGGAGCCGGTAAAAATTCTTCCAAAAGAATCCGGCCTATACCCTAGACAAAACCCGGTCACACACAAGCGATGGATCGAATCACGCACCAATCGCCAAGACCACGAGGTTATGGATCAACCTCTAGCCTTAGGAACGATTCCTAGAAGCACACGCGGAAGCACTAGAAAGGGAAGGAAGGAATCGAAACAAACAAGACCGCACACGGCTCTCGGCGGACCGTCCCCGCCGGCGTGCGGACCGTCCGCGATGGACCGCGCGGACCGTCCGACCTCGCCCCGCCCGCGGACCGTCCGCGCCGACGTCGCGGACCGTCCGGCCCTTCTCGCGGACCGTCCGTTAAATCACGCGAACGAACCAAAACCACCCACGAACCACGGACCGTCCACGGGGAGCACGCGGACCGTCCGCCCAGCACCCGCGGGACCGTCCGCCCTACACCGCGGACCGTCCGAAACTCCGTCCAACCAAAAACCAAAAAGTGCGACGGATCGAAACGAAAGACGAGCAAGAACACGAAGAACACGGGATGAACCCTAGCCGCGTGGACCGTCCGCCCGGTCCTCGCGGGACGCGTCCGCCAGAGTGCGTGACGAGCCGAAAACAGCCCGACCCCCGAAAGTCAACTCCACCAAATCATCATCGGATTTCCCAAACGGTTGAAGCTATGGAGACAAGGGTTTGGGGACTTGAAAAGCGTCACACAAGGATGCTATAGCCCAAAAATCTTGCCTCCTAACTCCCTAAATCACCGGGAATCGCGAATCCTTTGAGCACCACCAAAAGCTCGAGCACCGAACGAAAACTCACGAATCGAAGTGGTTTCCCGGCGTTTGAGGGCACAAGATCAAGCACAAAGATGCACAAGACATCTATCCATGTTTCCCTCAAAGAAATCCGGGGAGAAACCCACTCAAATCCGCGGAATCACATCGGGAACAAAAGGCACGAAAACAAGCACAAAAAGCCACGAAAAACAACCCCGAATCTTCTATACAAACCAGGAAAGATTCACAAGGTCTAGCATGCCGCCCTAGCATCCATCCCTCTCAACAAATCTCTCATGAAGCTCTCATGCTAGCCTAGAGAAAAAATGGAAGAAAAATGGCTACGAAAATGAGAAAGAGGAGGGAGGAAATGAAACCCTAAGTCGCGGAGAGGAAGAGCCATCCACACACACTCATGGCTTATATATCAGGTCCCGCCGGAGTGGTAAATGACTCGACTACCCCTAACTAAACTACTGGCGATACAACCCACGTAGGGGCATTTTGGTAATGTTTGTGGGTCTTGCCATCGGACGGCCACGCCTTTGCCGCACCCCGCGTCCTCCCGACGCAAGCCATGCGATCCCGCCGCGTGTCCTCCGCCTCGAAGCTTCCCGACACGCCCGGATCCCGTCTCCGTCGTGTTGGGCCCTCGGACTTGGTTTTGAGGCCCAAACCAAGAAACCGTCCGCCGATGGTTTTGTGGGCAAACCACCAAACCCCGCGTGCTCGGTCCGGCCTCCCGCCAAACCACTTGACTTGACCGCCACCGTGCACCGGCTCACTTGTCCATGACTTCGTCTTGCTTTCGTCGCTACCATGTGACCCGCACCCGGTCCCGCCGTCCACCGGGTCCCTCGAACCGAGCCTACTTGTCTCTCCATCTCCCCGGAGGCCCCTCAAGGCTGAAGACCTTTCGCGCCCGTTCTTCACCTGCAACAACACGAACTAGGCCGCAGCCTACACCTGCGCACTAAGCCAAGAGTCAGTCCAACACCCGTTGTCAATCACTCATCACTGAGGAGCGGTCATCCATCGACCACTGGGACGCTCCTGGTCCTCAACCTTCGACGAGACAGAGCCACGTAGTCAGCTTGTCTTTGAGTGTGCAGGTGATGATGAGCTTGGCGAGGAGATCTTTCAGGAGGAGGAGCATGAACATGGTGATGATGAAGATGGCGGTGCGGTGCCCCCGGCTGAACATGTACCCACTACTTCGACAACGATGATGGATGGACCCTCTGCTACACCTACGATGACAAATCAAGGACGAGGAGAAGCTGATGTTGAGGAGGAGGTAGCTTCGAGGCGAGAACCTCCCCGGCGAGTTCAAGTGGATCACCCAGCTTCGAGGATCATCGGCGACATGAATGAACGCACTACACGGTCGAGGGTTCGAAACAATTCCCATTTCGCTCATGCTGCATTTGTTGCTTCTTTCGAGCCCAAAGACATTGGACACGCACTATCCGATAACAATTGGGTTAACTCGATGCATGAGGAGTTGGAGAACTTTGAGAGGAATCGAGTGTGGGAGTTGGTTGACCCTCCCCCAGGGTGTAAGCCGATTGGTACGAAGTGGGTGTGGAAAAACAAAGAGGGAGAGAAAGGTGAGGTTGTGAGGAACAAGTCGAGACTTGTTGCTCAGGGGTTCAGTCAGAAGGAGGGGATTGACTACGAGGAGACCTTTGCTCCCGTAGCCCGTTTGGAGGCGATTAGGATCCTTCTAGCCTTTTCCGTGGCTAAAGGGTTCAAGTTGCACCAAATGGATGTGAAGAGTGCTTTTACGAATGGTGTGCTTGGAGGAAGAAGTGTATGTGAGGCATCCTTCGGGGTTTGAGAATGAGAAGTACCCCCACCGGTGTACAAGTTGAGGAAGGCGTTGTATGGGTTGAAGCGGGCGCCTAGAGCTTGGTATGGCGAGGTTGAGGGGGTTCTTGTTTGAGAGAGGCTTTGAGATGGGGAAGGTCGATCGACCTTGTTTTTGCCGAGGCGGGCGAGAGATATCCCGATTGTGCGGGTGTACGTGGATGATATTGTCTTTGGTGACTCGTCTAACTCTCTTGTTGCGAGGTTTGCGGATGATATGAGCAGGGAGTTTGAGATGAGCATGATGGGCGAGTTGCGGTTCTTCCTCGGGCTACAAATAAAGCAATCAAAGGAAGGAACATTTGTGCACCGGGCTAAGTACACCAAGGACATTGTGAGGAAGTTCAAGATGGAGGACTCCAAGGCTATGACGACGCCGATGAGTACGACTACGGCTCTTGATGCGGACGAGGAAGGTGAACATGTGGACCGAGAAGGAGTACCGGAGCATGATCGGGTCACTCCTCTACTTGACGGCGACGAGGCCGGACATACGGTTCTCGGTGTGTCCGTGCGCTCGTTTTCAAGCGTTTCCGAGGACTTCGCATCGGCAAGCGGTGAAGAGAATTTTCGTGTACTTGCGTCACACTCCCGACTTCGGCCTTTGGTACTGCGTCCTCTTCGTTGGCACTTCATGGTTTTTCGGACGCGGATTTTGCGGGTGTCGGTTGGATAGGAAGTCCACTTCGGGACTTGCCGCTTTTTGGGTTCTTCGTTGGTGTCTTGGTCTTCTCGTAAGCGGTCGAGTGTTGCTCAATCCACGACCGAAGCCGAGTATGTTGCCGCCGCTAGTTGTTGCTCTCGGCTCCTTTGGATCACCTACACCATGAGTGACTTTGGTGAGGAGTATACCCATGTCCCACTTCAATGTGATAGCACCGGTGCCATAAGCGTTGCAAAGAACCCGGTGCTCCATTCCAAAACCAAACACATAGAAGTGAGGTATCATTTCCTGAGAGACAATGTAGAGAAAGGGAAGATAGCTTTGATCCATGTACCCACACATGACCAACTAGCCGATATTTTCACCAAACCCCTAGATCAAGCAACTTTCACTCGTTTGCGGGGGGAACTTGGTGTGTGCTTGATTTCTTGAGTTGGGTGTGTGGGAGTTTTCTTTTGCCGGTGGTGTCGAGCCCGTTTTGCCTCCCCTCGAGGAGCCGGTGGTTTGTGAGCTTGGTGTGTGGGAGCTCCTTTGTAGCATATGTATAGTTTTCCTTTGTGCATTTCTTGCATTTGGCATTGCATTTGTAACATGATGTATAGGCATCCTTGTATCTTAGATTGCATGCATTTTGTATCATATGCATCGGATAGGAAAAGCTTCTCCTATATACAATGTTTACCATGGGTTGCTATATATGTTCTTGTGAGCTTGTTAGATATGCTACGGTTAGTTTGGCTTAGCTCTTGATGATCTTGTTAAATGATCCATGGTTGATGGCTAATTTTTGAAAAATGTCACATACATGCTCTCTCATGTGTAAATGCCTATATATGATCTTGACATGTTTTAGTGGTTTTGCTATGCTTACTTTGTGGTTGGCTAGCTAGTTTATTGATCATATGGGGCCAAAGGCTCATTTGCCATCATGAATGTTTAGCCCTCTTGCTTAAATCTTGTGGAGGGGCATAAGTTCCTTTTTGTCGCAATGACATTTCATGTACCATTTACAAATCTGAAAATGAAATGAAAAATGCTTTGAAAATGTGCTCCCATGTCATATATCTTGAATTTAATTTGCTTTGGGTGCTAAACCGTTGCATGATGCCTACCAATGAGAAGTCTCATACATAGAAGTAGGCACATGGCTCGGTGGCTTTGACATGACATGAGGTGCTTTTGGGTGTTTATGATGGTCTTATGATTAGAATGGCTGTCCTAGCATGAAGTTTGAGTGGCTTTGCCATTTTGATATGTTTTGCTCATGTTTAGGTATTTGCTTGTGAGAGAGTAACTTTTCGCAAAATTACTCAAATCCTTTTTAGCATTGTCCAATGGTTGTGAAACTTGGTGATCATGTAGTTAAGGTCATTACGAACCTGTCGAGTATCTAACTTGCTCATTTGGACTTGTGTAGCTCCTTGTGATGAATTTTGTATATTTGAGAAGCTCTATGTTGAAAGTTTTCGCATTTTGCCTTGATTCATGCATTGTCAACAAGGGGGAGAAGTTTGTGCATGGTTTGGGCACCTGGGGGTGTTTGGAAGGTGTTCAAATTGTTTCGGGCAAGTTTTGAGCAGTTTGGTGCAGGGTCGGTTTCTTTGGGCGGTCTAACCGCCCCCAGGCGGTCAGATCAGGCACAGGCGGTCTAACCGCCCTGTACAGGCGGTCTAACCGCCCTGGGCAGTGTGAGCAAGTTTTTGCTCTTTGTTGCATTTCCGAGTTGCATTCTTGCATGTGTTCGGGGGGGAGTGTCTTGTGGCTCGGGGGGAGCTTGCATATGTGCGGGGGGAGCTTGCATATGTGCGAGGGGGAGCTCTTTGTGTTGTTCGAGCTTTGCTTTGGTGGTTTGCGCTCTTTGCTTGAGCCATGTTTTGTCTCGGATGTGTCGAGCCGTTGCCCTTGCCTAAGGGGTCCGAGACTTGCCTTCTTCAAGTGATCTTGCTCTTTGCCTTTCTTTGGCTTTCGATCGCTTGTTGAGGTTTCTTTTCATTTGTTTCATTTCTTTTCTTTTTCCCTTGTGTTACTTCATGTGAGTGTGTTGTCAATGCACTCATCAAGGGGGAGATTGAGGACCATGTGTGGTTCGAGGACCGGTGGATGGCCGCTCCCTTGTGTGATGAGTGATTGACAACGTTGTGTGGACTGATTCTTGGCTAAGTATTGCAGGTGCAGGTTGCGGCTTGACTCATGTTGGTGCAGGTGAAGAACAAGCGCGAAAGGTCGTCGCCGGTGAGGCCTCCAGGTGTGGAGAAGACAAGTAGGCTTCGTTCGAGGGACCCGGTGGCCGGCGGGGGTCAAGTGCGGGCCGCATGGTGGCATGAACAAGCAAGATGAAGTCGTGGACGGTTTCTTGGTAGAGCCTCAAAACCAAGGGCGAGCCGGGACTACGTGGGAGCCGAGTCATGAGTGGAGATTGGCGGAGGCTACACCGAGTTCGCGGGGTTTGCGGTGGTTCACCGAGAAAACCACCGGGTTACTCGGTTGAGCCACAAAACCGAGGCCGAAGACTCGACGAGGAGGTGCGGCCACCCAGGCCGGTTCAACCGCCCGGGAGGGGCGGTCGGACCGCCCGGGGCCGGTCGATCCACCGGGCCGGTCCTAACCGCCTGGGGGGGCGGTCCGACCGCCCGGCCGCCGACGCCGAGAAGCTTCGAAGCGGAGGACACGCGTCGGGATCGCAAGGCTTGCGTCGAGGCTACGCAGAGTGCGGTCGCCGGCATCCGTCCGATGGTGAAGACATCGAGAATTCCAAATCCGCCCTTGAGGGGCATGTATCCCTAGTTATTAGTGAAGGGCGTTTTAGTCTTTTGGGTGCCTCCATATATACTCATTAGAGGGGTGGATGGCAGCCAACTCTGGAACCCTAGCTCATTTGGTTTTTCCATTTTTGTTCTCTATTTTCCCTAGGATTTTAGAAGGCTAGTTTGAGAGCTTCATGTGAGATCTAGAGAGAGGGATGGATGTTTGGGTGGCAAACTAGACCTTGTACGAACCATTCATGGCATGTATAGAAGGTTCGGCGTGGTTCTTCATGGTGGTTTTCCCGTCTCTTTTGTGTTGATTTTCGGAGCTCTTTTTGGCGGAGTTTTGAGGACAATTTCTTGGGGTTTTTGGTGGGTGTCACGTATGAGGTTCTTGTGCCTCTTTGTCTGGTGACTTTGCCCCCAAATCCCCTTTGAATCGGACTCGATTTGGTGGTTTCTCGAGTTGGGCGAGTTCTTGACCTAGAGAAGCGATTTCTTCGATTCCTCTTGATTGTGAGCGTTTCGGGTCGATTCCTTTGAGGTAGAGGTTGCCCGGGAGGTAACCCGACTATCCCCGAAGTTTAGCCGCAATCCGTGGAGTGATTCGGGAGATCGAGCGCGAGGAAGTTGAGGTTTGACCCGCGGGTTCGTTTTACGGAAGGGGCGGTCTAACCGCCTACGGGGGCGGTCTAACCGCCCGGGGTGTTTCCGGGTCAAAGTTCCGTTTCGCCGCATTTTCCTCTCGTGAGTTTGTTCGTCTTGATCGGAGGAGTGTCCGGGTGAAACTTGGGGTCGTTCTCGTGCGGGTTGCTAGGTGTTCTTGATTGGAGTTCGTTCTTTGGGTACGGGAGGTTAGACCGCCCCGGTAGCCGGTCTAACCGCCCCTAGGCCCTTGGGTGAAGTTTTGGTTTTCGCCAAGATTTTCCGGTAGCTAGCATGGCCTTGACCGAGAGATCTCTCGTTGGTGAAACCGCGGTGTGTTTTGGTGCTCGGAAGAGGCGTTTCGGAGGATCTCTTGGTTGCCGGTGGAGGCGGTCTAACCGCTCCCATACCCGGTCTAACCGCCCCTCTGGTTAGCCGGCTTTCGAGTTGTTTCCGCTGTCGGTGCTGCGTGTGTGTTGTGGTTGCTGGTAGAGGTTGTTCCTAGGACCAGTAGCACACCAGTGGCTACGTGGTTTTGGCAAACGGGAGGTAGAAGTGCGGAGCGTGTGATTTCGGGGGTTCGACCGAGCTAGTTCGTCTTGTCGGAGTTTCGATCTCCCACGAGAAGAATTTTTATCGGCTCCCATTCACTCCCCCCCTCTCTGGTCGCCTTATCGGTCCTTCAGTAAAACGCGAGACTACATGAGAAAACAAGGAGCAAATCAAAGGAAAACTCACTCTCGAATCGTGCGTTTCTTCGGGGTGCTGCCCTCCTGGGGCTGCTTGCCTTTGTCCATGGCCTTGGGGTTTTTTCCTTTGAGGACAGAGGAGGAGATGAGAAGTGATGGATGAGTGTGCGAGTGGATTTGCAGGGCATCTCAGCAGACTATTTTATTGACTGAGAGAGTGCGTTGGGAGTGATGACTGGCCGGCGTGCATTATTGGAATACCAAGCGGCAGGGTTTTCTTCCCGAATGCGAAGGGTTTTCGTTTGAACAGTGCTTACGGATTGTCGATTCAAGGATCTTCTGCGGATTTTGCGCCAAGGGGCATCTGTTTTCGCGTGTTCGGCTCAAGCGAGTTCCCGAATACGTTTAAGAAGAAACAAGATTCACGGATGCAAACACAGAAAAATCATCGCAGTGCAAGCACGGAAATTAACAGTTCTTTATTTATTGCCGATATCAAACATTCCTAATACAATCTAATCAAAGAGTCTGTTTAACACAGACTGGGGATGAGTGAGTTCGGCAATGGCATCACCGTGGCCGTCGAGGCGCTCCAAGATGATCTCGATCTTCTCGATGTCTTCTGGTGCGCTGCCCCGGAAGCCGCGCGGCCTGGTGGAATAGTCGACGTCAGTATGCGTCGCCATGGCGGCCAGGCCCAAAGTGGTGCCCAAGCGGATGCCATGGGTGGCCACTTCGTCCACGCGGTGCTCCACCGCGGCAAGGCGCTCCGCCGGCGTGTCTCCGCGGGCGTTCACCTTGTCGGCCAGTTGCTCTACCAGCATTTTTAGCTGGTTAAGCTCGGCGTCACGGGCTGCAAAATGCAAGATAAAGGTGATTAGCATCAAAAGCCAGATTGGATTAAAGGGCGGTTTCAGAGCCGTACCATCGATGGTCGCCAGCAGCTGCTTGCGCTGGTCTTCCCACTCCAATTCGGCTATGCCAGCCTTTTTGGAGACATCTTCCAGCTCGCGCTGGGCCACCTCCAGCTCCGCCTTGAAGCGGAGAGCATCGAGTTCCCCGTAAGGCACGGGGGAGTAACGGTCTGACTCCGAGGAGTCGTCCGGCAGGGGCTGACCGGCCGGTGCAGAGGATGGATTCCATTGAATCAGCCTGAAACAAGGATGATCGTCAAAAACAAAAGGGGATCAAAGTTGAATCGTAAAGAGAAAAGTTGATGATTATTGCCTCCGGCGGGCACTGGCGCGACTCCCCTCCGCCTCGTCAGCGGCGCGGCGCCGGTTGTTGTTGCTCGCCATGCTTCTGGGATTTGCGCTGATTGGAAAAAGAAGACTTGAGATTGGCGAAGATTTGAGAGCTAAAGGCTTGGTGAAGAGCTGGGTGCACCTACGGTTTTCATTTATAGGCCTGGCAAGATAGATCGTGGCCTCAGGTCGTGGCTCTAGATCGTGGCGCATATCCCAAGAAACTTGGAAGGTGGAGAGGTTTCCTTGACCGATCCGCCGTCGGGTCGTTTGGAGTTCAAGGCTGAGTCGTATTCGGTTGACTGGCTCGGCTGAAAGGAAGTTAAGGTGTCGTTCGGGTATTGGCACTTTTTGGCTATTGATTACCGAATGGGTCGTTCAGCGTTGCAATTAAGGACGTGCAGAGGAAAAGGAAAATAAAATTGCAAGAGCAAATGTTGCAAGAACGACCAGTTCGGTTACATATCGATCAATACATCTAAATGTTTAAATACTTTGCAATTACATTGGAGGCGTTCGATGTTGTCTGGTGGATGTTCTCCATCCGTTCTTGATAATCCTTCTGAGCGTCAGACAAGATGGTGAGTTCTGCATCACATTGGTTTACCTCAGCTATGGCCGATGTCGCTTCCTCTTGGATTTTCTCTATCAGTCCAGGAAGTTCGGCTATCTTCCTGTCGTCAGCTTCTATTTCTGCTGATAGGCTTTTCAGCTCTGCCTCCAGTGCGGCCTTTCTGGTGATTTTCAACTCACGAGCAGCTCGCAGATTGGCCAATGTCCCTTTGTGACTCTCAGTCTGAGATTGTGCTCCCTTTACGGCTTGTTCGGCTTTAGCTTTCTTCTGTTCAACAGTCGGATGGGAAGATACATTCCTCAGATCTCGTCTTATGGCTACATAATGAACATCCAGGCCAGAGATAGGTTCAAGTGAGGCCCTGACATCCTCAGGAAGTTCTTGGCTGATGGGTCTAAGCATGTCCTCGAAATAATCAAGGTCTCTGATCTGATCTCGGGCCTCTCTTTCTAGCCAGGCAAAAATTTCCTTGAGCTTTTCTTGCACTTCCTCTGACAAGGCTTGGGGCACCCTTTCCCTCGTTTCGGCAATTGGATTGTTCCCCGTTGGTGGGTTTGATGATGACGGAGCCTGATCTTGAAAGAATAACATTGCCGAGTCAGGGGTATTGGGAAATAAAAGATAACAGGATTAAGTGCAAATGATTACCTCATGTCTGACTTCCTGAACTGGAACAGGGTTTTGTTCAGTTTCAGGGGAGATTTCTGGAGCCACTAGTGAAGGGGGTGCTCGTGGAAAAGCTGAAGCTTCTGTGTGAGAGGGTGATGCAGCCTCTGGCAACTCTGAAGCTTCTGGCTGGAGAGGAAATGGATTCACCTCTACTAAGGTTGATGTTTCTGCCTGGCCAGTAGGTGATTGCGCCCTTGGAAGACTTGAAGGCTCTGGTTGGATGGGGAAGTTCATCTCTGGCGAGGTTGGTGTTTCTGTCTGAGCAGGGGGTGATTGAGTCCTTGATGAAGATGAGATCTCTACTTGGACAGATGGCTCAGCCCTGGGTGGACTTGCATGTTGAGATACTGGGACATCCACAAGTTGATCCACCATTGTTTCATCTAAAAATACCAGATCAAGGATGAATGCTAGTGTTGGTCTTTAAAGGAAGGAGTGATGAAGGTCATACCAGTGGATGGAGCATTGGCAGGTTCTGGAGCTGAGGATTGCTGAGCTCTAGTCTGAAATCGCATAAGACGAGATTTATCAGAAAAGAGTAATCCTGTGATCAAGAGAGAAGAAATTTTACCTCGATAAGAACTTTCTTGACGGTTCTTCTCCTCTTGGCATTTGGAGGTGCGATCAAAGACAGGCCTTGCCTCTTGTCAGCAGTAATACTGGACAGAGTTGGATCTGTTGTAGCATACCTAGCCATTAATTGAGCCAGGGTTGGTGATCTAAATCCCAATGCTGAGATTGGGCCCTCTCGCACCGTAAGTGATCTCCCGGCTAGAGGGCGAGCACCGTGTTCGTGGGTAAAAGAAAAAGAAAATCAAGAACATGGTTAAAGGAAGAAATGCCAGATTTGAGGAAAGGGATAATCATGATTACCTCTGAAGTTGGTTGAAAATCAGGCATCAACTCTATACAAAATGAATGCACAGGCTCACTGAAAATATGGTCATGGAATTCTTGCCACCAGGAGTTGAAGGTGGGGTGAGCTACTGTTGTAGGTGTGAAGGGCCAGGTGTAAACAGATGGACTGCATACATACTGAAAAACCCTGCTGGTTTGAGTAAGTTCTTTGATTTCCTCTCTGGGCTTGAGGAATTCATGCAGAAACAGTCTCGGGGGCATCTGGCCACATCCAAGTTGCCGAGCCATCATGTTGGGCTGATAGTATTCATAAGTACTGTGGTTTAGCCTCCCTCCACTGAATTCAGCTGGCAGAATGCATGGATGGATGAGGATGTTGAGGATTTCCAGAAATCTTCCATCTTGGCGTTCAGCTTCAAAGGAGAACTCACAAGGGAGAGTTAAATTGTCATTATCCAAATAAGGAAGCCTTTGAAGAAGAGCTCAAAGAGCTGGCTGACATTCTGCTTGATGGAAACGGTTGAAGCAGCTTCTCCATAGGTGTGGCATCCTCTGGTGACTTGGGTTTCCCCTTCATGATAGTTGGGTGAAGGGAAGAACCGGGTGCTGATGCATGTGCAGTTGCAGCCACATTTGTACAAACCACCAAGGGCCATCGACACATGCTATCCTCTGGCTGGTGTACATTTGGGTGACAGTTTGATGAAGCATGTGGTATACACTACCCAGGAGGTATTTCCCAAGGGGAAGGCGATTACCATTGGCTAAGTGTGTAGCCATTGCAATGTGATTCAGAGTAGGCTCATTGGCTTTACCACAGAAGATGAACCTGCACAGCCACATGTTCAGGAACGCCCTGTATTCAACTTCGCCAAGGGGGCCATCCTTCATATGATTCTGGATATAATTTTTATATCCGCTCCCTGGTTTCACTCCTGTTTGTCTTGTGGAACCTTTGAAATCCCAGGGACGAACAGATCCTGAAATGTCAAGGCCGGTAATCATGTATACATCGGCCAGAGTTGGGGACATTGGGTCGTGACCAAAAAGGAAGGCGTTGACGCCATTTGACCAGAAGTGGCAAGCCGCTATCAAGAGGTCTTCGTTTTTGGGGGTCTCGGCCAAAGACAGCTCCAAGCATTGAGCAATGCGGAGGGTATCCCAGTTTTGGGTCCTGGCACTCTTATCCGCAAGAATTCTTTGGTACCAATTCTTCCAGCCTACAATTGGGGGCAAGGGCCAGTTCTTGAAAGCATCCTGCCACAGGGGAGGCTTAGTTAAAGCCGCTTTGAAGGGGATCCTTTGGGATTCGGCTGCGATGAATTCGCGAGGATCAGAAACTCCCACAGGACCAAGGAAGTAGGATCTTGAATTGGCCTCAGTGTGGATCAAAAGCTCGGTGGAAAGCTCCTGAGGGAAAGCGGAGAAGAAATCTCAGGTAAAAATTGAAAATCTGAATGCCGAATGAAGCTAATGGTGGAGGAATTTACCTGAGCAGCTTGATTTTGAGCCGCCATTGGGGATTTGAGCTCAGAAAAGGTGATCTAGGGTTTGGATCTAGGCGAAGACTTCGGCGGATTGCGAAGAGAGAGAACGGGTGTTGAACAGATTCAATTTGAAGACGTTGGTGGCTGGAGTCAATTCCGGAATAAAATCACTTTTATCCCGTAATTGAAGGGGCATATGTTAACACCAAAATTTGGTAAGGAGTCTGACTTGTGGGTCCAACTCGGTGAGAAATCCGTCCGGCGGAAGGAAGGTTTCTTCAGATGCATTCGGCAGAAGAATCCGCGGTCGGCTATTTGCTTTCATTCGGCAAGGAAACTATTGAGCTGATTTTGCGGGATTATGTGGTGACGTGGCCCGAGCGGAAAGGACGAATGGATTGATAAGCGATCGCGCTTAGAGATAAATGAGGTATCGAATCCATTCGAGGTCGTGCTTAGCAGGGTATAAATATGAACCCTGAATGTATGTAACAAACATTCAAAATCATTCTCAATACAAACCGTCTTTACGCCAAACCCTAGAGTCCATTTGTCGTGTCGTCGAGTTCTTCGAGAGGGTTCATCGATCCGTCGACCTCCGTGAGTACCGGCAACCTTGTATCATATCTAGTATCATGCGGTGGATTTAGATCTGATGCAAGTAGTCTTGTTACCATGCTTAGTGTCATGCGGTAGATTCAAGCTTGGTTCAAGAGGGTTTCTTGTTAGGTCATGAGCCATGCGGTAGGCTAAGATCTAGCTTGAAGCTAGTTATCGGCTCTATTGAATTTTGGCAAGATTCAATAGATTCATTAAGTTACCCCGTCTTGCTTTGAGTTTTTGCTTTATGTTTAAATTCATGTAACACTTCTTTGCCCAATCTAGATGGGTTTGGATCAGCTTTATCCCTTTTGATGATCCTTATATGAATCGAGTTCGTACCCTTGGCTAAAACAGCACGTGGATCACATGCTTCCTAATAGCCGAAACCGAATCGATCTAGGTTGCCACGTGTTGCGGGTTCAAGCTTACCAAATCTTGTATAAATCTTGAAAGAACTGGGTATCACGCGGTAGATGCAGGTTTTTGGGTTGTTTTGGAGCTAGTCACCTAGTTGATTAGATTTCAATCCAATCTAATAGATTTACCCTACTTGGTAATGTTTGTTCCTTCTTCATGGACCCCGAATCGGCTGTTCAGCCGTGTTCGGTTATGCTTTCATGAGTAAAACGCGTTCATAATTCATGCTTTAAATATTGTATGCTTTTAGCTTTCCATATTTAGATCGTATCATGCGGTGGATAGATCTGTTTGTGGAAGGTGGTGCGATCTCAAGCAAGTCGTATCATGCGGTGGATAGATTCGCTTGGTGTCGTACCTGACGGGTCTTAAAGTACCTAGACATACGGTAGACTAGTGCTTTGGATCTATGCATGCTTGTTTATTACATATTTATGTTCGTGCTTTTACTTCATTTATTATTTAATGTTGTTCACCACGGGGATCGGTCATGGCCTTGCGCACGTGCATCTTTATCCAAATAAAGATCGATCTACCGTCATGCTTACGTTATCTATTCGGCTGTGTTACTTTTTATCTTTTAAAGCTCCCGAATGGTTTCAGTTCGTTGGCAGATAGCTCTTTATAGCTATATGTCATCTCACTTGGCTTTCTAGCCGTAAATATGGAACTGTCTGGTACCACCCGGCAAGTTCCAAGCTTTGGAATTTAACTACTTTGTCTTTTTGTTAATTTTCAGGGAAAATTGACTGGCACGTCTCGTGATCTCTTCACGTGTGAAGCTAGCTTGTTCGGCTTGCTGTGTGCTTGGCGCGAGGTGCATATTTTGCGTCAACAGGTACTACGAGGAATGCAAAGAGATTTTAAAGAGCTTCCAGTTAGTAATTCTACAACATATTCCTAGAGAACACAATGAAGAAGCAAACAGGCTGGCTCAAAGCGCTTCAGGTTATAGAGAAAATCAGGAAGCGTTTGCCACGGAGGTATGTGTGCTGGGAGTGGATCTTGCAGAGGAGGATTGGAGAAAGGAGATCATTGATTATTTGGAAGATCCATCCCGAAAGGTCTCTAGGAAACTCAGGTACAAGGCCATAAAATTTGTTCTTCTGGATGGAAGTTTATTCTACAAATCTCTGGATGGGGTGTTCTTCTTGTTGCACGGGTCCAGAAGAAGCAAAAAAGATGATGAGTGGGTGCATGATGGGATATGTGGAGCACATCAATCGGCTTACCGTATGAAATGGGTCATCAAGCAAGCTGGGTGCTTTTGGCCGACGATGTTGGAGGATTGTTTTGAGTATTACAAGGGATGTCAAGACTGCCAGAGGTTTGGAAATATTCAAAGGGTTCCTGCGTCAGCACTAAATCCCATTATCAAGCCATGGCCATTCAGGGGATAGGGTATAGACTTGATTGGCCAGATTAATCCACCATCTAGCAAGGGGCATAAGTTTGTGCTTCTGGCGACGGATTACTTTACCAAGTGGGTTGAAGCAATCCCACTGAAGAAGGTAACATCAGAGAACATGGTTGAATTTGTCAAGGAACACATCATCTATCGGTGTGGAATACCTCAAACAATCACAACTGATCAGGGAGCTCAGTTTGTGTCCTTGGAGTTTAGGGAGTTTGCCGAAAGCATGGGGATCAAATTGTTCAATTCTTCTCCATATTATGCCCAAGCTAATGGTTAGGCAGAGGATTCTAATAAGATCATGATCAAGCTTATACAAAAGAAGATCGACCAGAAGCCAAGAAGGTGGCATTCGGTACTCAATGAAGCTTTATGGGCTTACCGAATGGCCCCTCATGGAGCTACAAAAACGTCTCCTTATGAATTGGTTTATGGACACCATGCGGTTTTACCTTGGGAAATACAATCAGATTCTAGGAGAGTGGTTTTGCAAAAGGATTTAAGCTCCAAAGATTACAGTTGCTTAATGATGGATGAGTTAGAGGACTTGCACATGATCCGTCTTAGGGCACTGGAAAATATTGAAAAGAACAAGCTGCGAGTTGCCAAATATTACAATAAGAAAGTAAAAGTCAGGCAATTTGCAGAAGGGGATTTGGTTTGGGAAGTTTTACTGCCGATTGGAACCAAATACAGTGAATTCGGCAAATGGTCTCCTAATTGGGAAGGACCCTTTCGGGTGGTCAGATGCGTGCCCGGTAATACCGACATGCTGAAAACTTTACTAGGAGAGGAATTTTCTGCTGCAATAAATGGAAGATATTTGAAGAAATATTATCCTAGTATTGAAATCGATCATTGATCACAAGCACTGGGATTACATGCATCTGATACAGAAATAGCCGGCGTTCAAGAATGAAGCCGCCTTTAGAACAAAAATTCCTAAACAGGGGAATGGCCAATACTTAGATGTATTGCCCTTAGCACAAAACTACATTGCAAATGCTGCTTGCAGGTTTACATCTAACAACCCAGTTGGTCAGGACTACGAGGGGGTGGAAAGCAGAAGGCCTGGCGTAAGAAGCGAAAGTATGCTTCAATCCTTTTTTCTTTACTTCTTCAGCTGCTCCCTCTTCAGTTGTTCCAGGACCACCGTGATGGCGACTTGGAAGCTGTGGGGATGACCATGGTTTGCTGCCTCCACCAAGCTGTCCCAAGCCGCTTTCAGGTTATTGTACCTGTCAGAGACATCTGGGGCAGAGGAACAGTTGTTAGAGATGGAGATCCGGTGCAAGCGTGGAGCCAAGATGAAAGCGGAGATGTTTACCTCCTACCAGTGCCTCCAAGGCCATGCGACGCTCGCGTTCGACCTGGCAACGAGCAGTGATGTCCCGGAGGTCGTGCTCCAGATGCCGAACGCGGCGGCGTAGTTGATGGTTGATCCTCTGCTCGGGCATGGCGTCCTCTGCTTCGAGGGAGGAGTCAGAGGAGATGTATTCAGGCGCTACTTCGGTCCTAATGATTTCTTCAGGAAGCAGATCGAGGCTAAAAGAAAACAAAGAGAAGGTAAAGCACGAGATCACACAAGGAAGCGAAGAGCAAGTTAAAGGAAAACTCACTCTCGAATGGTGTGTTTCTTTGGGGCGCTGTCCTCCCTGGGTTGCTTGCCTTTGTCCATGGCCTTGGGGTTTTCTCTTCTAGAGCAGGGGAGAAGATGAGAAGTGATGGATGAGTGTGCGAGTGGATTTGCAGGGCATCTCAGCAGGCTATTTTATTGACTGAGAGAGTGCATCGGGAGTGATGACTGGTTGGCGTACGTTATTGGAATACCAAGCGGCAGGGTTTTCCTCCCGAATGCGAAGGGTTTTCATTGAACAGTGCTTGTGGATTACCGAATCGAGGATTTTCTGCGGGTTTTGCGCCAGGGGGCATCCGTTTTCGCGTGTTCGGCTCAAGCAAGTTCCCGAATACGTTAAAGGAAAAATAAGGCTCGCAGTTGCAAATACAGAGGAATCATCATGTTACAAGCACGGGAATTGAAAGTTCTTTATTTATTGCCGATAATCAAACATCCCTAGTACAATCTAATCAAAGAGCCTGTTTAGCACAGACTGGGGATGAGTGAGTTCGGCAATGGCGTCGCCGTGGCCGTCGAGGCGCTCCAAGATGACCTCGATCTCGTCGATGTCTTCCGGCGTGCCGCCCTGAAAGCCGTGCGGCCGGATGGAGTAGTCAACGCCGGTGTGCGTCGCCATGGCGGCCAAGCCCAAAGTGGTGCCCAGACGGATGCCGTGGGTGGCCACCTCGTCCACGCGGTTTTCCACCGCGGCAAGGCGCTCCACCGGCGTGTCTCCGCGGGCGTTCACCTTGTCAGCCAATTGCTCCACCAGCATTTTCAGCTGGTTGAGCTCAGCGTCACGGGCTGCAAAGTACAAGGTGATGGTGATTAGTATTAAAAGCCAGATTGGATTCGGGAGCAGTTCCAGGGCCGTACCGTCGATGGTTGCCAGCAGCTGTTTGCGTTGGTCCTCCCACTCCAGTTTGGCTATGCCAGCCTTCTTGGAGACGTCTTCCAGCTCGCGCTGGGCCACCTCAAGTTCCGCCTTGAAGCGGAGAGCGTCGAGTTCCCCGTAGGGCACAAGAGAGTAGTGGTCCGACTCCGAGGAGTCGTCAGGCAGAGGTTGATTGGCTGGCACAGGAGACGGGTTCCATTGAACAAGCCTGAAACAAACAGTATCGTCAGAAACAAAGGGAAATCTTAGGCAAGTGATGAGGAGAAGATGGCGATCATTGCCTTCGACGCGAACTGGCGTGGCTCCCTTCTGCTTCGTCGGCGGCGCGACGCCTGTTGTTGCTCCCCGCCATTGGTTTTTGGGGCTGCGCTGGCGATTGGGAAGAAAAGCTTGAGGTTGGTGAAGATTTTAAGGCTAAAGGCTTGGTAAAGAGCTGGGGGCACCTACGGTTTTATTTATAGGCCTGGTGAAAAGATCGTGGCCTTAGATCGTGGTGCGTATCCCGAAAAACTTGGAAGGTGGAGAGGTTTCCTTGACCAACTCGCCATCGGGTCGTTTGGGATTCAAAGCTGAGTCGCATTCGGTTGACTGGCTCGGCTGAGTTGCAGTTGAAGTGTCGTTCGGGTGTGGCACTATTTGACTACTAGTTACCGAATGGATCGTTCAGAGTTGCAGTCAAAGTCACGCAGGGAAAAGGAAAGCGAACTTATAAAAGGCAAATGTTGCGAGAACGATCAGTTTGGTTACACATCGCTCAGTACAGCTAAATGTTTAAATACTTTGCGATTACAGTGGAGGCATTTGCTGTTGTTTGGTGGATGTTCTCCATCCGTTCTTGGTAATCTTTTTGGGCACTGGACAGGATGGTGAGTTCTGCATCGCACTGATTTACTTCAGCTATGGCCGATGATGCTTCCTCTTGGGTTTTCTTTATCAGTCCAGGGAGTTCGGCTATTTTCCTGTCGCCAGCTTCTATTTCAGCTGATAAGTTTCTCAGCTCTGCCTCCAATGCAGCCTTTCTGGCGATTTTCGATTCACGAGCGGCTTGCAGATTGGCCAGCGTTCCTTTGTGATTTTCAGTCTGAGATTGTGCTCCCTTCGCAGCTTGTTCAGCTTTAGCTTTCTTTTGCTCAACAGCTGGTCGGGTAGACACATTCCTCAGAGCTCGCCTTATGGCCACATAGTGAATATCCAGACCAGAGATGGGATCCAATGAAGTCTTGATGTCCTCAGGAAGTTCTTGGCTGATGGGCCCAAGCATTCCTTCGAAATAGTCGAGATCTCTGATTTGGTCTCGAGCATCTTTCTGCAGCCAGGCAAAGATTTCTTTGAGCCTTGTTTGGATTTCCTCTGGTAGGGCTTGAGTTCCTCTTTCTCTTGTTTCGGCAGCTGGATTATTCTCCACTAATGGGCTTGATGATGAAGGAGTTTGATCCTGAAAGGGTAACATTGCCGAATCAAGAGTGGTTCATTGAAAGTAAAGAAGATAACAGAGTTAAGTGCATCTGCTTACCTCATGCCTGACTTCCTAAACTGGGGCAAGGTTTTGTTCAGGGGGGATTTCTTGAGCCACTGGTGAAAGAGGAGTCTGAAGAGCTCTTGGCAAAGCTGAAGCTTCTGTTTGGAAAGGTCTTTGGTGCGATCTACGGCATATCCGAAGCTTACGGGCCGAAGAGGAGGTGGATTTACCTCTCGTTATGGTTGGGTTTTCACGCGGCCAATGGGGGATTGAACCCTTAAAGGACTGGAAGTCTCTGATTGGATTGAAGGGTTCATCTCTGGTGAAGCTGGTGCCTCTGTTTGAGCGAGAGGTGATTGGGTCCCTGATAAGGATGAGATCTCTACTTGGGCAGATGGTTCAGCTCTTGGTGGACTTGCACGTTGAGGATCAGGGATATCCACAGGATGATTCACCAATATTTCTTCTGCGAATATCAGATTAAGGGTAAATGCCAGTGTTAATCTTTGAGAAAAGATGATAAAAGATCATACCAGTAAATGAAACATTGGCAGGTTCTGAAGCTGAAGGCTGCTGGATTCTAGTCTGAAATTACACAAGATGAAATTTATCAGTAAAGAGTAATCTTGTGATCAAGAAAAAGGAAATTTTACCTCAACCAGGACTTTCTTGGTGGTTCTTTTCCTTTTGGCAGCTGGAGGTGCAATCAGAGACAGGCCTTTTCTCTTGTCAGCAGTGGCACTGGATAGAATTGGGTCCATTGTGGCGTACCTGGCCATCAGTTGAGCCAAAGTTGGGGATTTAAAATCCAGAGCAGAAATCGGATATACTGCATTGTAAATGATTGTCCTGGCTTGAGGGGCAAGCACTGTGTTCTGCAGGGGATGGTCAAGATCATGGTTAGTAAAAGAAATATTTGATCTAAAGAGAAAGATCATGATGTTACCTCTGAAGTTGGCTGAAAATCAGGCATCAACTCTAAACAAAATGAGTGCACTGGCTCACTGAAAATATGGTCATGAAATTCTTGCCACCAAGAGTTGAAGGTGGAATGAGCTATTGTTGTGGGTGTGAAAGGCCAAGTGTAAATAGTTGGGCTGCATTCATACTGAAAAACCCTTCTGGATTGAGCAATCTCTTTGATTTCTTATCTGGGTTTGAGGAATTCATGAAGAAATAGTCTTGGAGGCATCTGGCCACATCCAAGTTGTCGAGCCACCATATTTGGCTGATAGTATTCATAAGTGCTGTGATTTAATCTCCCTCCACAAAATTCAGCTGGTAAAGAACATGGATGGATCAAGATGTTAAAGATCTCTATAAACCTTCTATCTTGGCGTCCAGTCTCGAAAGAAAATTCATAGGGGAGAGTTAAATTGTCATTATCAAGATAAGGAAGCCAAAGAGGGTTAGGGAAGCCTTTGAAAAAGAGCTCGAAAAGCTGGCTGACATTCTGATTGATGGAAACAGTTGAAGCAGCCTCTCCATAGTTTTGGCATCCTCTGGTGATCTGAGGTTCCCCTTCACGATAGCTGGATGAAGGGAAAAACCAGTTGTTGAGGTCAATGCCGACAATCTGGTGCATGTGCAGTTGCAACCACATCTGTACAAACCACCAAGGGCCGTTGACACATAGTATCTTCTGGCCGGTATGCATTTGGGTGACAGTCTGATGAAGCATATGGTATACACTACCCAGGAGATATTTTCCAAGAGGAATGCGTTTACCACCAGCCAACTGAGTAGCCATTACAATGTGATTCAGAGTGGGCTCATTGGCTTTACCACAAAAAATAAATCTGCACAACCACATATTCAGGAATGCTCTGTACTCAACGTCACCCAAGAGACCGTCCTTCATGTGATTTTGGATATATAATTTATATCCACTTCCTGGTTTCACCCCTGTTTGTCTTGTGGAGCCTTTGTAGTCCCAGGGGTACACTGATCCTGAAACATCAAGGCCGGTAATCATGTAGACATCGGCCAGAGTTGGGAACATTGGGCCGTGACCAAAGAGGAAGGCATTGACACCATTTGACCAAAAGTGACAAGCCGCTATCAAAAGGTCTTCGTTCTTCGGGGTCTCGGCCAAAGAAAGCTCCAAACATTGAGCAATGCGGAGGCTGTCCCAAGTTTGGGTCTTGACGCTGTTATCCGCAAGCACCCTTTTGTACCAGTTTCTCCAGCCCGCAATTGGAGGAAAAGGCCAATTCTTGAAGGCGTCCTGCCACAAGGAAGGCTTAGATAAAGCTGCTTTGAAGGGGATTCTTTGGGATTCGGCTGCGATGAACTCGCGGGGGTCGGAATTTCCCACAGGACCAAGGAAGTAAGACGTCGAATTGGCCTCAGTGCGGATTAGAAGCTTGGTGGAAAGCTCCTGTTGAGAGAAGGCGGAAAAGAAATCTCAGGTAACAATCGAAAAGTTAGTGCCGAATGAAGCTTACGGGGAAGGAATTTACCTGAGCGGCTTGATTTTGACCTGCCATTGGAGATTTGAGCTTGGGGAAAAGATGACCTAGGGTTTGGATCTGGACGGAGGCTCCGATTGATTGCGGGGAGAGAGAATAGGTGTTGAACAGATTCAATTTGAAGACGTTGGTGATTGGAGTCAATTTCGGAATAAAATCACTTTTATCCCGTAATTGAAAGGGAATATGTTAACACCAAAATTTGGCACAGGAAGGAGTCTGAATTGTGGGCCCAGCTTGGTGAAAAAATCCATCCAGAAGAAGGAAGGTTTCTCCAGAAAGTTTTGGCAAAAGAGCTCGCGGTCGGCAGTTGGCTTCCGTTCGGCAAGAAATCTGTTTCCGCTGATTTTGTGGGATTGCGTGATGATGTGGCCCGAGCGGAAGGAACGAATGGATGGATAAGCGATCGCATTTAGAGATAAATTAGGTATCAAATATTGTGCTCGTAGTCCATTCGGAGTCATGCCATGACAGGGTATAAATACAGATCCTGGATGTATGTAATGGTATTCGAAACATTCCCATAACAAACCGGCTTTACGCCAAACCTTTGAGTCCTTGTCGTGTCATCGAGTTTTGCGAGAGGGTTCATCGATCCGTCGACCTCCGTAAGTATCGGCAACCTTGTATCATGTCTAGTATCATGCGGTGGATTTAGATCGTGATGCAAGTAGTCTTGTTACCATGCTTTGTATCATGCGGTAGATTCAAGCTTGGTTCAAGAAGGTTTCTTGTTAGATCATGAGCCATGCGGTGGGCTAAGATCTAGCTTGGAGCTAGTTATCGGCTCTATTGGATTTTGGCAAGATCCAATAGATTCATTAAGTTACCCTGTGTTGTTTTGAGTTTTTACTTTATGTTTAAATTCATATAACACTCTTTTGCCCAATTTAGATTGATTTGGATCGGCTTTATCTTGTTTCGTGGTCTTTACATTACACATTCATATCTTGCTTCGAAAGGCACGTGGATCACGTGTTTATTAATAGCCGAAACCGAACCGATCTAGGTTGTTACGTGTTGCGGGTTCAATCTTGTTGATTTTGCATAAATCTTGAAAGAGCTGGGTATCATGCCCTAGATGCAGGTTTTAGGGTTGTTTTAAAGCTAATCATCCAGTGGATTAGATCTTCGATTCAATCCGATAGATTTATCATCTTTAGCGATGTTTGTTCCTTCTTCATGGACCCCGATTCGGCTGTACAGCCGTATTCGGTTATGCTTTCACGAGTGAAACGTGCTTATAAGTTATGCTTTAAATATTGTATGCTTTTAGCTTTCCATATATAGATTGTATCATGCGTTGGATAGATCTATTCGTGGTTAGTGGCGTGATTTTCAAACAAGTTGTATAATGCGGTGGATAGATTTGTTTGGCATCATGCTTGACAGGTTTTAAAGTACCTAAACATACGGGGACTAGTGCTTTGGGCCTATGCATGCTTGTTTATTACATGTTTATGATCATGCTTTACTTCATTTATTGTTTATTGTTATTTATCATGGAGGATCGGTCATGGCTTCGTGCACGTGCAATCTTATTCAAAATAAAGACCGATCTTTCGTCATGCTTACATCATCCGTTCGGCTATATTGTGTTTTGCACTTTAAAGCTCCCGAATGGTTTCTAGTTTGCTGGCAGATAGCTCCTTATAGCTATATGTCATCTCACCTGGCTTTATGGCCGTAAATATGGAACTGTCTGGTACCACCCGGCAAGTTCCAAGCTTTGGAATTTCACTACTTTGTCTTTTGTTAATTTTCAGGGAAAATTGACTGGCACGTCTTGGAATCTCTTCGCGTGTGAAGCTAGCTTGTTCGGCTTGCTGTGTGCTTGGCGTAAGGTGCAGATTTTGCGTCAACACCCTAGTTATTAGTAAAGGGTATTTTAGACTTTCGGTTGCCTCCATATAACCCATGAGGTGAGAGGATGGCAGCCATCTCTTGGAACCCTAGCTCATTTCGTTTTGCTATTTTCCTTCTCCTTTTTCCTTAGGTTTTCTAGGACTAGCTTGAGAGCTTCATGGTGAGGTCTTGTGAGAGGGTTGGATGATCGGGCGGCAAGCTAGACCTTGTATGAACCTTCTTGGTTTGTATAGATGATTCGGCATGGTTCCTCAAGGCCTTGTTGTGTTGTTCCCGGTTGTTCTTGGTGGTGATTTTCGGAGCCCTCTCTTGGTGTTTTCTTTGGGTTGTTTTCGGGACTTTGCTCTTGGGGGTTTGGTGGGGGAAATTTGTAGGAACCCTTCGTGGTTCTTTGGGCTGTGATTCCCCTCCCAAATCCGTGAGTAAAGGGGCTCGATTTTGGGGTTTTCCGAGTTCTAGGGTTAGAGGTGTTCTTGGCGGGATTTCCTCGATTCCTCTTGTTTGGACAAGTTTTGGTGGGATTAAACTTGGCTATGGACTCCTCATGAGGTGTTCCTATTGTCCCCAAAGTCTTGTTCAAGCCTGTGGAGCGATTCGGGAGATCAAGGCTTGGATTTGGAGGAGTTGACCGTGGGTCTTGTTCATCCCAAGGCGCCCGAGCTACACCGGTCCGGCCAGGGTGCTCTTGATCGATCTGACCGGTGCAACCCTTGGTGGGTTTTTTGCTCGGGTGAACGTCTGGGTGTGTTCGCTATTGTCATGTGTTGGGGCTGTTTCGAGTTTGGGTCTATTTGGAGGTCGGTAGGCCTGTTTGGTGATTTGGGGGCTTTCAAGCTTAGACCGGTCTGACCGGTGTGTCTCACCGGCCTGACCGGTGTGAAGCCTTTTTGTGGAAGTCGTCCAGTCTCACCAGCAGGGACCGGTCTGACCGGTGGTGCTCACCGGTCTGACCGGTGTTGGTCAATGGACTCGAGGTTGGTGTTCCGCTGCGTTCTCGGGTCTGTGTGGTTGCTGGTTGGTTCCTAGGTTCAGTAGCACTCCAGTGGATACGTGGACTTGGCCAATTTGGGTAGTGAGTTAGAGACGTGTGTTGGAAGTCGTGTTCATCTTGTTGGAGCCCTTATCTCCTTCGAGAAGAATTTTTATCGGCTCCCATTAACTCCCCCCTCTCTGGTTCGCCGTATCGGTCCTTCAACTTTTTGAGCATGTCGCACTGCTCAAGGGTGTGGTTGACTGGGGTCTTGTGGTACGGGCACGACTTTTTCAGCATGTCACCGAACACGCCAGGGCCTCGAGGGGCCGCTCGATGGCCGTTGCGGGCCGGGTCGACCGCGAGGGCCTCGTCCCCGTCGTCGTCGCGCCCCTGCGCACGTGCTTCCCGGTGGGGCTTCTTGCCCTTCTTGCCCCGCTTGTGGTTCTGCTGGCAGTCTTTGGACTTGCTGCCCTCTGCGGGCGCGTCGTCCACTTGCTTGCCCTTCTTGTCATCGATGATGGCCCTCACCGCCTCCTCGCCGGAAGCGAAAATAGTGGCGATGTCGAACAGCTCGTTGGAGTCGACCGGCAGGCTTCACCCAAGTTTGCGCACATGGTCCCGGCAGGTTGTGCCCTCGAGGATGGCGTGCACGATCTCGAACTGAGCCACGCTCGGGATTTCAGTACAACACTTGGAAAAGCGCCGTATGAAGTCCCGAAGCGACTCACTAGGCTTCTAGGTGCACGCCCGTAGGTCCCAGGAGTTCCCGAGACGCACGTACGTGCCTTGGAAATTCCCCACGAACGTGCGAACCAGGTCATCCCAGTTGTGGATCTAACTGGGCGACAGGTGCTCGAGCCACGTCCGGGCCGAATCTGCGAGGTGCAGTGGCAGGTTGCGGATGATTACTTCGTCGGTGGTGGCACCGCCCAGCTGGCACGCCAGGCGGTAGTCGTTGAGCCATACACGAGGGTTCGTCTCCCCCGTGTATTTGTCGATCGAGGTGGGCTGGCGGAAGCGCTGGGGGAAGCTTGCCGTGCGGATCTTCCGGCTGAACACACGGGTCCTCGTTGGTTCCGGTGTCGGTGAGCGGTCCTCGTGGCCGTCGTAGCGATCGCCCCACCAGGGGTGGTAGCCTGCTGCCGCCCGTGCCTCTGTGTCGCCTTTTCGGCGAGCGTTGATGACGTCGCGGGCATCGCCGTCCTGGTCCTGCCCGCGTGTGTCAAGGATCCGCTCCCTGGCCGGCGTTCTACCCTGGTTGGTCGGCTGCCCTGCCGCACCGCCTGCGTTAAACGACGCTTCTGGGCCTTGAGCACCGCCATCGTCTGGCGCACTACCTTGGTGGCGTATGCGGGACGCTGAGCTTTCGGCCTGTTGCACGGCCACCTGCTCGATCAACGCCTGCGCCTCGCGATGCAGGTTTCGCGCCTCGGGCGTCGAGGGCGCGAGCATGGCCCGTAGCAGCGTTGCGGCTGCGATGAGCTTCTGAGTTGCGCACAGTGGCGTGTTTGGGTCGTCGACATTGAAGTCGGTGTTGATACACTCGCGGGCCTGCTTGCCTAGCTCGCGCATGCGTTTGCCGCGCGTGAAGGCTTCTCCTGCAATGGAGGCACGTAGCAGTCACACTGCGTGGTATTCCTCCACAAGCTTAGCCTTGAACTTGCGCGCTTGAGCTAGTTGCGCGTTGATGTCCGTGCCCCCTGCTGGCGAGGTGGGAGGCGCTCTTGGCCCTGGTTTCCGGGGTGCACTCGTCCCCGGATTCTGGGGGTCTTCTCCGTCGCCAGCCCCCGCCACGTTTGTGCCGTTGACCACGTAGCCGATGGCGACCATGAAGCACTCGCGTGCGGGATCATAGCTACCGGCGCTGGAGGCGTCGGAGCAGCCGAACCAGTAGTCCGCGGCGTCGAGGAACCGCTATAACATCACTGGGTCTGGCACACCGGAAAAGTCCCACTCCACATACCCGTGCGAGGTCGCGAGGGGCAGCTCGCTGGCAGAGCCATGGTACGACTCGTCGTGGTGGTGGCGACAAGGTTCCGGACCGCCAGCAGGTGGTGGTCGGGGAGGTCCTCGTACGCCGCCACATCGTTGCTAGCAGACGAAGCGTAGGTTGTCGCGGCGTCACGCATTCCGTAGGGGAACTGCGACTCAGCAGTCGCGTGCTCCCACGTGGGCACCATCATCGTCTCGCCGACAGGCGTGTCACCTCATGCCGCGACGCGTGCGGCCTGACGTCGTTCCACTCGCGCCTAGCGCGAGCGCTGGACAGAACGCCGTCGGCGTCTGGGTGCTGAAGGGCCCGCAGCGTCCGTCGCAAGCGTGGCGGAACCGGCCCTGGCCCGGTCAACCGCCACGGGTGGAGCTCGGTGTGGTTAGTGATGCGCATGAGGTAGCCGTTCCCCGTGGCCTGGAAGTTCAGGCTCCCGAACCAGATTTCGAATCCAGCTGAGTGGGGGTCTGAGCTGCCCATGGAGTACTTCTAGGACCTATACTCGGTGTGGATCACCATCAAGATGGCTGGTGGGAAGCTGATCTTCAGCACGTGTTCCCTTACCTGGCGCACCAACTGTAGTCCCGACACTAACTAGTACGAGCACTGAGATCTATCTCTCGATGGCCGGTGCTAAGCAACACGTTGACACAAGTTTTATCCTGGTTCTGGCCGTGGGCCGTACGTCCAGCAGGGGGCGCTCTAGGCGCTGTATTGCGTTGCACCGTAGTGCTTGCAGAGGGAGGTTACAAGCGTTTTCGAGAGAGGAGGAGAGGTCTCCAGGTCCCTGAGGTTTGATTGAGGCAGAGTGCCAATATCGTGGTGAAGGCGGAAAGTGTGCAAGTATGCCGCTATCCGTCCCCCCGCGGCCAGGGGATCACCCCCTCCTTTATAAACCAAGGGGAGGCGGTTTACAATCGCGCCGCACGGTTCTAAGCTACATATGGCGGTATGGTATACAATGTCATGGAGTTGTTGATCGTTATGGCGAATCTCGCTCCTCGCAAGCGTCGTGGTGAGTCCTGTGCCTGCCCAGGAGCGGCTTCGAGGGTGGTTGTGTGGGCGCCTTCCGCTTGAGTCGTCGTCCATACGCCGGCTCGAGGGTGTAGCTGACGGAAGGCCGGAGGGCCTACAGTGGCAGGGATGGTGATGTCTTGTCATCCCGGGCTCCCACAGCGACAGGGATGGCGTTGTAGTACTCGGGATGGCGGCACAACAGTGGGAATGGCCACACAGGGCTGATAGTGACGGAGGAAACGCGCTCCACTGGTCCGACGTCACGGCGTCATCCCGTGTGGGCGCGGGGTAGGCACCCGTACCCCTTTCAAGGGTTTCGCCGTTATCTTTCAAGGGGTGTGGCGTGCAGGCCGTACGGGAGTGGGCGGCACAGTGTCACGGAGTTGACACCGACCTTCTTGCACAGTTCCCCTACAGCTAGGGATGGTGTAACGCCCGCGTTTTTGGCTCCTAATAAATCACCTGCTAAATCACGCGTGTTTTCAAAACCTTCCCGCTGAGCTCAATTATCTCCATGAAACTCCGGTCATCTTTTGCCTCTCTCCTTCCCTTGGTGCGCGTGCCGCGACTCCCACCGGCACCGCCCGCCATCGCTCAGGCCACCATTGCTCACCGCGTGCCGCCCCAACGCCACTATCGCCCACCTTGCCGAGAATCCCGGACTTGCCGCGGTCCCGCCGGCCGGCCTGCCTCGCCATCACCGTCGTCCCGGAAATTATGCCGGCACCCGAAAACCCGGAAACTTCCACCAAAATCTCTTTTCCCCTTTTCCCTAATTTTTCCTAGTTTTTCCCAAAATTTTTCCAATTTTTCCTTCTCTTTTTTTCCCTTTTACCTTTTTCTTTTTCTCTCTTTTCTTTTTTCCCTTCTTCCTCACGGACTCAACTGTGGCTCCTGTTCCACGACACGGAACGCCCGCGGCCTGCTCGGCACGCCGCATAGCGCCGCCCCACGCCATACGCCCGACCCCCTCCTCCCCTGCACGCTGCACGCACCAGCCCATGAGAAGACCTCACCCTGCCACTCGACGACACGGCTGCCATTAATTCAGCCTGCCCGAGCCATCATCTGCGAGCTCGACACTACCGCAAGCCACCGGCCACCTCGCGACACCACCTGCGCCTACCAGCTTGCCTGCCACCACGTCGCTGTTCGACGAGTCGCATTCACAGCATCGCTACCGCTCACGTCCCGTCGGCCGCCATTACTGCAAGTTGGCCGGACCGCCATTGCTGCAGGTAAGCACGAACTTCGCGTGCTCGACCCAGGCCAAGCACCGCCTTCCCGCGCCAATAAAACGGACTCGCGCCGCCCTTGCCTCACCCCCAAGCCGCACCGGCCTTTCTCTCTCCCTTCCGAGCCTCCAACAGCCACCGCCCGTGCCATCTCGGTTGCAGACCGCCTGCCACCGTCGATCTCCCTCCACAGTCCATGCCCGACCAAGGTGAGGAGCAGAATGAGTTGCCCTCGACCTCCTCTCCGTTTTGCCCCACCTGCCGGTCGTCCCCATGGCCTGGGTCGCCGGCGCTCCTTCCCCCTCCACCGGCCGTCCTCCCTGTCGACTCCCTTCTTTGTTCGGTTCAGAGGAGGATGAAGGCCATCTTCCCCATAACCCCCTCCTCTATTTTCTTTTCTACCCAAGGACCTCCCACTTTTTCTCTCTCTCACAGTTTCATTAAGAGCCCCTAGATTTCTTAAGTTCTTTACAAATAGGTCCTTAGCCCTTTAAACTCTCCCTAAACGCATCTTTAACCCGTCATTTCATGCACAATTTTACTCCAAATTAATTCCGAACTTCATGTCACACCCGATTTCCGGAGGGAAACCAGATGCATCACATATGTGTGCCAGGATCTAGTTCCACACATATGTTAGACAAAATGAGTGTAATATCATAGACAGTAAAACGTAACAAGGGGTTTAACAACTTACTACACTCATTCGGAAGACACGAAGGTCTTTAACATCGGAAAATGATAACTACACGACGAGTCTTCGTCTTCCGCTTCCACAGGCACTTGACTGGGGGAGACGCATGCCTCAGAACTCCTCAAAGTCGATGTAGAACTCTTCACCATTGTTCTCTTCTGAACAGCGGTAAGCAAGGCTGAGTACACTTATGGTTGGTACTCAACAAGTGGGGGAAGATGCAAGGCTATCAAGGATAGGCTATGGTTTTGCAGCGATTAGCATTTTAATGTTGGTCAAACTTTTAATTAAAGAACGCCTAGTTACTGAATGTAAGTATATACCAACCCACTTAAGAAAAACTTTACAACAAAACTTCCCAAAGCTCATCGAGCTTCACCAAACCACGATTTATTCTCATCTTCAAGTTTATTAATCATGTGAGAGTCCAAGCCGCTCATGACCGTGAGCACGGCTGATCGATCAGTTTTACACTCTGTAGAGGTTTGCACACTTTACCCACAGCTCGCGTAAAAGTTCCGAAGAACTTTGAACCCAACCATGCGATGCTGATCAGGCATCATACCACACTTCCGAGGTGTGACTGCATAGGGACGCTACGAAGCCTCTGCAAAGGTATACAAAAGACTAACGACCCGCATAGTTACAGATCAGAGCGGACCATAACCCTCCCTAGTGGTCAGCACCTTAGCAAAGGCTGCTACCCCAAAAGGACCGGGCTATACCCCTGCAACCCGATCCCCCTCTGCTCCTTTCGGAAAAGGGCCATCAGATCAATTGCACACCTAATTAATTGGCTAAGGTCAGAGCCATGTAACACTGTGGTTGCGCATGTTTTCTTGGGTGGTTCTCCATGTTCTGATTAAATCACATGATCTTGTATTACCAAAAGTATCATCTTAAACATACAAGCCTTTATCTTGGAAAACCCTTTTTATCCAACCCAAGTTGAGCAACTAGCATATTCTACCCAAAAACATTTGTTAAACCGGGTTGATCCAAGGATTGTGGATAAAAGTCTAGGTAAGTCCTTAAAAAGGGTGTTCCCATCAATTTAATGCAATATTGTAATAAATATAAACTTAGTTGTCATGCAGTTACATAGGATAAAATAGAATCATGCAGGGGGAGAAGGCCACTTGCCTTCCTTGCTTAACCACTAAGGTTCTTCTTCTTCAAACACTTGCTCTTGATCTACTTCAACCGGCTATACATCTAATTAACTTTTAATTAAAAGAAATGTTCATTTAATTTTAATCATATTAACTTTCTTATGAAAACACGTGTTAAACTTCTAATTAGATTTTAATTAGAAAAGCATGTGTAATAGGATTTAATCATATTTAATATTTAAATAAAATATAAAACAAAGAACATGTACATCATTGCTCCTAACGCGTACTTTGAGTTTATATGAGCCTAACGCAATAAGAACGGGATTAAACAGAGCTAAAACGCTAGATCTATGGACTAAACAAGGTTCTAAAACTGACGGGCTTGAAAAGACGGTCGCGCGGACACCAAGAACGCTTAAAACGGAGCTAGGATGGAAAAGAAGTGGCTGAAACAAGGTTCAGGGACTAAATTGTGAATATATGGAAGTTTAGGGGGTCTTCTGCAAGATTTTAGGGGCTAAAACATAAATATGTGTGGAACTAGGAGGTCTAACATGTAAAAGGTCAAGGGTGGGCCGCTAAACATGAAAACTAAGGAGTTCAGGGTTCTAAACATAAAAACAAGGACCTGCTTGAAAGGGTTTCTATAGGTGGAAGGATATATTTTTAATATCTAAAAAGGGCAGGGGTATATTAGCGAAATGGCGGCTCTTTACTCGGTTCGACCGTTATCTGGTCTTTTGACCCGGGCGCTGGGCGAGATCCGGCCGTCGAATGCCGATCCAGCGGCTGCGGATGGCAGCATGCGACCAGGCGGCGGCGCATGGCCGGCAGACGGTGGCGTGCGGCGGCGCCGCTCGCCGGCCGATGGCCAAATCAGCCACCCGAGCACCAAATTCAACGGGAAGGGCACCGGGAGGAGGAGGAGAAGTCGGGGAAGCTTACTAGGGGCTCGGAGGGGAGGGGGAAGCGCCGGAGGGGGCGGCTCAGCGGCGCAGTCGGCCGGTGGCGGCGGCACTCGCGGCGGCGGCGCGCGTGGTGAGGGAGGAGAGAAGGGGAGGGGCGCGGGATGGAGACGAGGTGTTTCTCGTCCTTTATAGGGCGTATGCGGGGGAGGGGAAAGGGCGGCCGAGGCGGTGGGCGGTGAGGTTAGTGACGACCGCCATTAATGCCAGCGGGACCTCGGTGCGTGGCGGCAGGTTCCGAGATCGGGCGGCACCTGTGGAGGTGGGGAGAGGATGTGGGAGGCGCGGGTGAGTAAAGGGGCAGCCGCAGAAGCTCTTGGGTCGATTCTATAGAGCGAGGAGGGGAGAGGGGGTGATGGCCGGGAGCAATGGCCATCAATGGCCATGGCGGGCCGGCCGGTCTTGATTGCATTCAAGGGAGAGGCTTAAATGGAGAGGAAACCGAAGGAGTAATGGGGGGAGTGAAGCACCTTAACGGCCGCGATTCAAGGATGGGAGCCGCGGGGAACGCGGGGAGGCGGTCGGCGGCGCGGCTCTGTTGCGGTGCAGGGAAGGGTGCTGGAGGTAGGGGGCGACACTGACATGCGGGGTCGGTCTGGCAGTGAGTGGAAGAGAGAGGGAGGGAGAAGCTGGGCCGTGCGGGACTGATGGGCCGAAAGAGGGAGCTGGGCCATGCGGTGAACACGGGCCGCACGGGAAAGGAAAGAAAAGGGGGGGAAGAGAAGTGGGCCGGCGGGCGGTTGGGCTGCGCGAGCTGCTGGGCCGTGGGCTGGAAAAGGAGAAAGGGAGAGGGAAGAGTGGGTTGGGGGTTTTGTTTTTTTTCAAATACTTTTTTCTCAAACTTCAAAAGTTTAAACTCTTTCAAAACTTTTCAACTTTTAAACTCTTTTCCAAAAATTTCAAATTAATTTTTAAAAACTTTTAAAACTTCACACAAACAAACAAAACCATGCATTCAAATTATGATGCACAAACACTTATTGCTTCTAAATTTTTAAAATGATATTTCAATATTTTAAAGGACAAATTTATTTGATAATTTAATTAATCCTTAGAAAATAAAATCTAAACACCATGTTGCTTACATTAATTTGGTGATGGAATTTTAGGGTGTTACACTTCACCACACCTTTCTCGGGAATATTCCCGCCGAACCATTCACCAATTCTCCATAAATCAGATATATTTCTCCTTTTTCCATTTATTCCCTCCTCGAGCTCGGCCGGTAAATTTGTGTGCTTGTATTGATTATATGCTTGCTTGTGTGTGCGCTATAGCCGACGAAGTGAACGAAGGAGGGTACACGAGCCGGAGCTTGGAGCCGAGTACTGCGAGTAGGAGCTCGAGATCCCGAACCACGAGCAGGAACTCCCCGAGGACTTCGAAGACGGCAAGTTCAATCTCATCCTTTGATGCATGCTTTGGTCCTAGTTATATAAACACAATCCTATACCCGTTTTATAAATTGCATATTGTTTTACTGCAAAAACCTGATAGGATAGCCACCCTTGATTGCTATGATTGACCTTTGTTTGGCCTGAATGATTGCTTTAAAAATGTGTGAGTGCTTTAAAAATGGGAATGGGATATTTTTGGAAAATGAGTAAAGAACTAGGTAGACGGGATGGACGTGTGTGTCAGGAGTATGGGTGAGCTCGTACCTTTGTGGTTGAGCGTGTTGGAGATGTCCATCTTGTCGTCAAGGACCGGGTTGCGTGACATCTCACTTGGCTCAATTATCGTACAACCACTCGACCGTTGTATGTGGCAACGGCTTAGCATAAATCTCACTAGTTAATCTACCTGCCATCTGGTGTGTGGGTGAGCAGCGGAAGACTAAGGAGTAGGGGTACGATCTGTGTGAGGTACACCCTGGTTATTGAGATAACCCCTTGGTTGCTTTCGTGGTGGCTCGTAGAGTTAGCTAAGGTGGGTACTGGCTTTGATAGGATCTGCGCCGACACTGAAGTGTTCGTGTGGCGGCACCCTACTTGTGGGTAAAGATGTACAACCTCTGCAGAGTATAAACCTATTCGAATAGCCGTGTCCACGGTATTGGACGAGTCACGGTGTGGTCACAAAACTAGTGTTTGGGTTTGGGATGTTTTCATGGAGTGAGTTGTTTTTTGGAAAAGTATGTGGTTGTGTGCCTGGGCTACTGCGGACGGGGAGTCCGGTAGTCCCTAATTGGTTTTCTCAAAACAAATGAGTTACTTGGGTTCTAAAAATTGTTTGCGAAAACCTTTTCGAAAATGAACCCCTGCATGAGTAAATGTGCTTGCAAATAAACCTTATCCTGATCCTTGACATATCATGTGCATGATCTGTTTATAAGCCCCTCCGTGGGTGGGGTTGAACTTGTTGAGTACGTTTGTGCTCACCCTTGCTTAACTAACTGTTTTCAGAGGAGGATCCCGACTTCGTTCTCGAAGACATCGAGTAGGTCGCTGCCCTACACCCAACCGTGCCTGTGGATTCACTACTAGGAATCAACCCTTAGAGCACCAAATTTTCTGGCAACACCACGTATTTGGTTGCAATTGTTGGTTTTATAGCAACCAGTGTATTAATGCGTTGTGATATCTGGGTGTTATGGGAACCAAAAATGTGGGTTGCATCTGTTGAAACAGTCGTTGCAACAGGTTGGTGTTAATGCCACGGTGAAAATGGTGGTTGCCTTTATGGGTAGCTATTGCCACAACTGATTGTGCATTGCGATAGTATCGATTTAATGTTGCGATAGATATGTGTTTGTTGCCACGAATATTTAATTGGTTGCGATAATGCATGCCTATGGCCACAATGAAATTTCGTTGTGTAGAGTGCAAACTTTGTTGCGATAGCTGATGTGCCTGTTGCATCCAAAAAATCATTCGTTGCGTTTGATGTGTGTTTGTTGCCACGAATATTTAGTTGGTTGCAATTATGTCGGCTTTCAACCACGATGAATTAACGTTGCCTAAAACTTAAACCTGGTTGCGATAGGTCATGTGACTGTTGCATCCAGAAAACAAATCGTTGCATCAATTAGGTTTTATTGCCACGATAAATTTGGTGAATTCATTAGATTTTTTTTGGTTGCGCTAAAAGATTTTATGATGATGTAATTAAACCCGCCTGCACTTTTGAAGAAAGAAAAATAAGCAAGCCCAATTGGGTTGTATTGTTGTGGCCGGCTTGCTAACAAAATTAGGGAAAAAATCATGCCTCTAACCCAGCCCACCGGCGCATGAGGAGAGGGAAAAAAGACCTGAGAAGAAAAAAAGGCCGACTCATGCCTGCGTATGCGCCCTGTGTAGGTCGGACCACGGCCAGCCGGCAACAGCATGGTCGCAGAAAAAAAGAAAAAAACATGTCGGCAACAGGAATTGAACCTATGACCAACCACTTGGGAGATAGAAAAGTTACCACTGTGCTACTTGGTTGTTGATGCCAAATCATAGTATTTATTTATTTTGAATAACACCTATAGGTACTGTTGTTTGCCACGCGAGCGCCACCTCAGCCAGGCACCACACATCACTGCCACACGAGCAGCGCCACCTCACCTGACCATGTCATCGGTTAATAAAAATTTTAAAAAATCAAACCACGCAACCACGCAAATGGGGGAGTGTGGTTCGAGCCGAAGACCACAAGGTCTCAAGAGATGGAACGTCTACCACTGCACCACTTCACTATGTGTGATGGTTTGATTGTAGTTCTTTTATATAAATCGAGGTTTGGGACCACGTGGCAGCACTGGGATGGTCGAGTTGCTTCGTCGGGACCACGTGGCGCATGATGAGCTCGTTTTCCCGTCGTTTTTTAATCTACAATTAAAATTTGTAATTAGTGTTTCTAGGTCATAGTAACTTCAAATTCAGTGATTCTTTTTTCTAATTATTTGTAAAATCATGATCTTTCCTGTGACATTGTTTGTTTGCATACTAATTGCTATTCCATTTATCTTTTTTATATAGCTTCTATTCTTCTACTGAAAGAGGATAAATAAAAGATATTTTTGCATAATAAATGTAACATAACTTCATATTTTCTAATGTTATGATAAACATAAGGTTGTAGCTAAGTTTGAGATACATAAAACTTTGAAAATGTAAATAGCCACTCAAATCTCAAAGTTTGTGTTGAGTTATTAGAAACTATGTTAGAGAAGTATCCATTTGTGAGCAGTGTATATTGTCACTTTCTTGAAACCACTTCAATTTTTTATGGCAGGATTGTGGACCAAAAACATATTGTTATGCAAATTTACATAATTTTTGTAGGTTACTCCCTCCCTTCTCATTTATAAGGCACGCACGTATAACAACATTCAAACTTTACAATCTTTGACTACTAATTTACTCATCATATTTTTTTGTTTTGTAATGTAAATTTGACATGGTTGAATTTGTATTGAAATGTAATTTCTAATGATTATATGTTCATAACCACAAATAAAATAATATAAGAGGAATTAGTGGTCGAAGTATAGTTTGGAAGACCGTGTCGTGTCTGCCCGCGCCTTATAAACGAGAAAGGAGGGAGTACTTTACAAGGGTGTCTTAATTAGGTATTTAAAAAAATAGAAAAACAACTTTTTCACATGACAATTGAAAATCTAAATCTCCAAATACTAATAAGAGAGTAAGGGTAAGATTGCATCCAAATTTGAGGTGTCCATGTGGTAAAAAAGTACATGGACTAGAATGGAACATGGAAGCTTAAATATGATTATGAATAGAACTAGGAATTAATCTCGATAAGCACGCAAAAATTCAATTAAATGATAGAAAATAGCAAATCTATTCAAAAAATCTTGAAACACCTAGAAGGAAACTTAAATGTTGTCTGCTACATGTGAAAAATGTATTGCGGGTATATAAGGTAATTAATTTTCAAGTTACTTCATAAAAGTCACCTAGTCGGCACGCCATGTCACGGGCCAGACAGGTCACCGGCCACAACGGGCCACGTCACCACCCAGTCTGGTGAAAAGAGAAAAAAATAGACAGCACCAAGAATATAAGGTAATTAATTTTCAAGTTACTTCATAAAAGTCACCTAGTCGGCCCGCCATGTCACGGGCCAGACAGGTCACCGGCCACAACGGGCCACGTCACTGTGACAGAACCGCCCAAAATAATTCCGTATTATCGCCTAAGCCGGTCCACATGGCCATTAAGCAATAATAAAGAATTATTAAGTCGCTTCCGCCGGGTAAAGCCCGGTAAATCACATACAACAGGATGGCTGATATGCGTTAAGCCCACACGAAGGCGGGACCAGAGTACAACATTACATTACATTAAAGTCCACAAGTTTTAACATTATTACAAACCAGGTTTTTCGTCCATAAAAGTAAAGGTTATTCAGAGTTTAAACAGCGGAAAGTAAACTAAACGCGTGATACACACAGGAGGCCATCCATGCATATCACTCATCATCATCCTCATTCTCCCACTCAAGCTCCCAACCATCTGGAATAGAGCCAGGCCAGATGGAGTTACCTGAAAACCACAAATTAAGCAAGGCTGAGTACTAATACTCAGCAAGACTTACCCGACAAAAGAAAATACAACTAGACATGCAAGGCTTTTTGGCTGTTGGGTTTGTTTTGCCAAAAGCGACTAAGAGTTGATCCTTATTTTCAGATTTTAGCTCAATTTCTAGTATGTTAACCATTCTATGTGAGCACCTGCACTAAACAAGCATGTTGTTCAAACAATATTAAATAGGTAACAGTATTAATCCAAAATGTTCCATAAATAAACATGGGGTAGCCAGTGGTCAAGCCGACTCAGATAACGGCGAGTGACCGACGATCGATTGATTTATATCCTTGCAAGGTAAACCCAAGAAACACGGAAGAAGGTAGACCAAGTGCAGTGTCTACCCCAACCAGGAGGTTCCCAACATCCCACAGTTTAGGATCAGACGCTACAAACTCTGGTACACGGTTATCCGGAGGGTCTAACCCGACCAGTCCGGACTCACACACTATACCACGGGTAGCTATCCCAGAGACACATCCCAAGCGGGTAGCTAGAAAGATCCCGCCCCGGTTCAGAAGGTACTAGGCTTACCGGTCCCATTCCCGACAAGCACTTGGTACGTTCAATAGCTTAAACCAGCACAATGCTACTCAGTCGAGACCGAACCCATTGCTCTTACCACATGAGCGAGTCAATTTAACCAACTTATGATTCCAACATAACCATCCTATATCTCGCGAGCAATGAGTCATTACTCGACTTCTACCGTGACCTTAGAGCATGGCACTAGCGTTCCTAACATACTAGTAAAAGAGCATAGGAGTCCTAAGGATCATGCATCTAGGTTTCAAAGCAACTCCTGAAACTTAAATGCACAAAGTAAAGCATAAAGTGTTGAAAAGTAAAGGACATGATTTTAATTTAAAACATGGGTTAGATGAAACCGGTGCTTTCCTTCGTCTAACTCAACACTAACGCTAGCCTTGGGCTCTTCTGGACTTTGGTCCAGGTCTTGCTGCACACTACCTTGATTCAATTCACCATCAACGGTCCCGTCTCCCTCCTGAGTGAGTGTGTACGTACCGTCTGGTAGATCTACACGTATACATGCATATGCATTAATTAAAGTTAATCTTGATGGTGATTGTGTGCACATCTAAGCAATTTAAGTTACTTAACTTCACCAAACAGCAAGGGGTGTGTTTAAAATTCAAAAACAGAACCAAAACATGATTTCACAATTTTAACACTTTAATTTCCATTTCTTTCTTTAATTACTTAAAACAAGCCTTTCAACCATAAATCAAAATTAAATCAAAAATACTTCAAATGAGCCTAATCTTTTGCAAACAGCAACATGTGCTTAATTTAAGCTCTCAAACCAAAATATAGCTTAAGATCATTTATAAATTAATTTAAACGAAAAAGACAAATTTCAGCCTAGTAAATCAATATTAATTCATATAAAAAGATTTAATAAACTTTTTGATCTCAACTTTCTCCTACAGGTCATGTATGCTAAGAATGAGTTTCTGACCAAAGCATGGTTGCAGATTCAAATTATTTTTCAGATTTTGAATTTAAACTCCTACACAAGATTAAATCCAAAACATCTATTAAACAATTCCCTAAAATTACATACATCACACCAGGGGTACTAATCATCAAGACAAAGCCCTAGGGTGCACTTGTGCTCAAAGAAAAGTTCATTAAAGGGGCTATAAAAAGCATCAAACTTAATCTAGCATAAAGCTTACAAAAATCATCACTGAAAATATATACATCAAAATCATGCAAATTTTTGTCACAGATCTAAACATGCCATAAAGAGCAACATATACAAAATTCAAGTTCATAGAATGTGTATATTTTAAATCACACCAAAAACACTTTAAACTGAGTTTGAATTTTTAATTTAAAAACTGTACATAAAAACCCTATACATGTTTTCTAGAAAAGATATATTTCTTCACCACGAAACCAACAAAATTGGTTTTGCATTTTTCTGATTTTTATACGATTTTTAATGATTTTCCGAAGTTGCTGTTGTAACCCTAATAACACATTTGCAGGGGAGGCCCTCGAACTTATTTCCCGAAATTACGCAGGGGTCCCTGGATTACGGAAAACTCCCTGGAAAGACTAAAATCGAAGCAATGTAGTCCTCGGGCGCCATGGCCGGCGGAGAGGACCAAAATCCGGCGAGGAGAAGGCCGAACTTGGCCGGGAAAAGGTGGGGAAGTGATGTAGGTTCACCTAGGACTCCGTTTTGATGGTTGGACGGACCGAAGACGTAGCCGGCGGGTGCCGGCACCGTGGCGCCCGCGTGCGGCCGCCGGCCGCCCACCGGCAGGGCCGGCGGCGCGCGCGGCCGGGCGGTCGGCGGCGGCGGGGCGTGTTCGGGGGACTCGGAGGGGGGCTAGGGAAGGAGAGGAGCGGCTCGAGTGGTGTTGGTTTGGCGCGGAGGGTAGTGTGCGTGACGGCGTCGGCTCCGGCGGCCGGCGGGGACGGCGTTGGCGGGTCGGCGGATGAGCGAGCAAGGGGAAACGGGGCGCGGCTCGGTTCTAGTTGTCCAAGATGGGACCGGGCGCGACGAGCTCGAGGCGATGGCAAGTCGCGGGGCACCCTCGGGCGGCCATCCGGCCGTGGGCGCATGCGCGGACGCGTGGCCGGCCGGCCCGCGACCGGTTCGCGGCCTCGTGCCCGGGCGCGGTGCGGTGGGCCCGGGTCGGGCGGAGGGAACCGTGGCGTGCGGTCCACGGCGGAGGCGCCGCCGCGTCCGTACGCCGGAGGAACGCGCGGACGACGCGTGGCGCGCGGTGACGTCGGCTCCCTCGCTCAAATTCGTTTACCCCGTTTCGAAATTGCATAACTCCTAAAAGTGCCAACTAACTTCAAAATTTCCCAAAAGCAAAGTTGTAGAGGAGCTATAGATCTACAACTTTCCCAAAGGGCGACATATGTTTTGATCAATGGTTTGCCGGGAACGCCGACCGAAGTTGCGGATTTTTCACGGCTCGGTTTCTCGTTCACGAGCGCGATAAACTCGATTTTTGGCCAATTTGCGCTCAAAATTGGAATGTCCGCCAATTACAAAAAATGTGTTCCCGGAAATAACGAACAACTTTCGTATTGGCCGATTTTGAACTTCTATAGTGAAATTTGGAGAACGCGTAAGAAAACCATTTCAGCCTTTAAAGTAGATCTAGGGTTTGACCGTGGTTTGAGATGTTGACCGGGGTCTTTTGTGCAAAAGTGTGCCCAATCATGCCAAACATGCTTAGAAGTTAATTAACCTTGATTAATTCGTGTAATTAATGTCATTAACGCAATTAAACATCAGGGATGTTACAGTCACCACCCAGTCTGGTGAAAAGATAAAAAATAGGCAGCGCCAAGAATGTGATTCAAACCCGGGTCTTGCAGAAGAGACTTACCACTGCACTACAACTTTGCTTGTGAAGCAATTTGGTAATAAATATTATATATTACAGATATAAAAACCAACACAACGTCTTCATAAGAAGAAGTGTGACCGCGGGGAATCAAACAATGAGCATAGATTGAAAAATGAGCCCAATTTCTGTGACGAAAATTTGGTGTTCGTCATAGATTGAAAAATGAGAACATCATGGAGTTGAAGGTAATAAAATAAATGTGTCACTTAAAGTAACTAAGACGTGTTACTCTTTTAATTTTCTTCTAAACATGAGTGGGCATGAATGGTAATTTAAAAATAGTAATTAAATATTTATGTGTGGGCAAGAAAAAATTAGAAAAAAATAAAAATTGCATGCGTGTGCATAATTAAAAAAATCACTAGTGGGTGGGGAGGCTAGGTTTCGAACCCGGGTCTTGGGGGTAGGAGTCATGTGCTTTACCACTATGCTATAAGGGTGTTTGTGAAACTTGTATAGTATTTAGCTTATTATAGAGATGCTATCGTTTTATTAAAAAAAGCCACCGCACTTGTGAAACAATGAATGATCCTACATACTTTAAACCACTTATTTTTTTATGACAATATTTTGGACAAAAACAAGATGTTATGCCAATTTGTAGAATTTTCTGACAAAATTTAGATAGTACTATAATTATTATGTTGTACTTTTGAGATAAAAGTTTGAATGTTCCTTATAACTCGAATTGAATTTGTCATTAATCTGCAAAAATATGGACTAGAATGGAACATAGAAGCTTAAATATGATTTTTGTGAAAATTTTCCAATTTTATTGGTGGTACACATAGGTCAACTAGGAATTACTCTCGGCAAGCACACAGAAATTTAACTAAATGATAGAAAATTGCAAATCTATTCGAAAAAAATCTTGAAACGTCTGGAAGGAAACTTAAATGTTGTTTGCTACATGTGAAAAATGTATTAGGGGTATATAAGGTAATTAATTTTCATGTTACTTCATAAAGGTACCTTTATTAGGTATTTAAAAATAGAAAAGCAACTTTTTTAAGAAAAAAGGTAATGTAACTTCATATTTGCTAATGTTATGGTCAACATAAGGTTGTGTCCAAAATTTAGATGCATACGATTCCAAGATAATCATGAGGTATTCAAATCTCAAAGTTTGTCTTCAATTGTATTAACCTATATAAGAGTTGTGTCCATTTGTGAACAATGTATACTCCTTTTTTTGAGAAATCTCTTGAAAAATTGATGTCAAGTTTAAACATCCTTAAAATGATTCCATGAAAAATTTCATAATTTATGGACGAGATTTAGGTATTATTATCATTATTTTATAATAAGATTACTAATAGAAGTTTGAATTTTCCCTGTAAATCAATTGAATTTTTCGTCAATCTTCCAAATGTGAGCTAGAATGGACTATAGGCGTCTAAATATAATTGTCTTGCTTTTTTTGAGTCTTATTAGAGGTGCATATAGGTCATATTGGAATTATTTTCAGTAAATATACATAAATTCATTTAAATGAAATAAAATAGCAAATCTACTTGAAAATTCGTCGAACTCCTAGGTGACAACCTATATGCCCACAAGACAGCACCCCCCACTATGGATGCAAGTGGGCCGGATTGCGGGCTGCCCGCACCCGTCCGCACGAGTGCACAAAAAAATATGCGGGATTAAGTGGCAGCCCGCATGTGGCCGCTAGGATGTTGCAGGCTTTGCCGCAACCCGCATGGCCCGCGAGCACTTGCCTCTCATTTGCTCTGCTGTCATCGGCGGAGGCGTAGCATGAAGTCACGAAATCGAGCTCCGACGAAGCTCTGTTCTTGCGGTCAGAAGAAACGATAAAGAGATGAGCTAGACTGATAGCAGGCAAGCAGCTGACGCACAAGAGACAAGGCCAGAGCGACGTGCAGGTGCGGCCTGCTGTGTATAAACATTCATCCGAACTTGCCAAATTGTTTGATGAAATTCGTCCAAAAATAAACGTCAATTCACCGGGTATCAGTAACCGAATTTCAAGCCAGCACATAAGTCTTCGAATTGTACAAAAAGGTTTATCGCCAGGGAGTGGATGGTTTGTGACTTGTGAGATAAATACATTTGAACTTGGACCAAAATACATGTTTCAGTACCACTTCCATGCAGCATCATGAGTTCTGAACTTTGGTAATAATTGAAACATTCAGTACACAAACATTCCTTTAAAGTGATGGCTTATCTGATATTTTTTTGACTGAATTCAAATGAAAGCTTCATGTAACGTTCGATCAAAATCTGCACTTAGTGTATAAGGCCACACATCATAGTGCTTGGTTGGTTTGCATTTGGAACATGAACAAGCCAGCTAAAATATTTCTACTCTCGTTACCTGCTACAGAAGCAATGTATATCGAGTTATTCTGCGACGTATACACTTCAAGTACTCTGTTGTGCGGGCAACTAAAACGCTGTCGCGTCCTTCTAAGTGTTGGCCCCAACATCGCAGGCGATAGAGCACACAAGCATGAGCAGCAGTGGCGAGCTAGCTCGCGGGCTCGCGGCGCCGCTGGGTTAGCACGGGTAAACCCGCGTGACCGCTTTGTTTATGCGGGCTTGCAGCGCGGGTTACGGCAGTCTGTAAAGCAAGCTAACCCTGCGGGTTAGTGGCTTGGCCTGTGCCGCTTGCATCCCTACCCCCCCCGCACAAACCGCGAAGGGGGGCTGATTCGCCTCTCAGCCGCCCCATTCGCCCCCGTGCCGCGGTGCCGCGCCCTCCCCTCCACGCGAGGCGACCCTGAACCCGCACCGCCACTCGCTGGGATCCACCTCGCGGCATCAAGCCCACCGCGCTGGCGCGCCGCCGCTTCCAGGCATCAAGCCCGTCCAGAAGCAGTCGCGGTCAGCATGTCTGCCTCTCCTCTATGTCTATTCCCCAACCTAGCTTTCAGATCTACTTTCTCTCTCCATCTCTCTCACCTCACCTGAGCGCAGTGGGAGCAACGACCGTGATACGATGGCCGGCGGTCAAGCTGACGATGGAGGAGGCGCAAGAGGTGCTGCACACCTTGCAGATGGAGGCGGCATGCACGGATCCGGGCACCCCCCACCGGCACCGTGACATGTGCTGAGTTTCTCCGCCTCTGCTGCGACGCCGCTGGGCCAGACGGCCGGCCCTCCTACGCGCACTTGACGAGTCCGGGTCCTTAATCATGCATCAGGTCTGATTTGGTACAGTTCTCTGTCTATGTCTGGCTTTTGCTTTGCAGTAATACTTGAAAGATATATGACACTAGAGATTGATTTGGAAGACATAGTTCTGATGAGAAAAAACATGACGTTTATTTGCTTATTTGAGTCAATTAAAAATTGCAACACTGATGCAATTGATGATATTCCTGGATTTTACATCTTGTCAATTAGATTTCTGTAACACATTAGCATCACTACTCCCTTTAGAGCGTATAATAATGTCCCTAGAGGAAAATAAACAATGGTGTTTTTTTCAGATTCAATCGTAAGACATTGAACTTGTATGCAAATATGATCTAGCATTTTTTTACTACTGTACCAAAGTTACATACAATTGGATCTAATTCAGTTCAATTTCAGGGCAGCAAAGTCATAGTTGTGCCAACCTTGTAGTAAGTGTGGTTTGCTATCTCATCCCTTGACCAGGTATAAGATCATCAGAAACATGGGTGTTTTTTTATAGCTGTAACAAAGTAGCAATGCAATTATTTGATCTGATTCAATTTAATTTCAGGGCAGCAAATTCCTAGTTTTGGCAGCTGCGATCTTATCCCTTAATCAGGTATAAGAAGTTCATCGGTTAGTTAATCAGGTATAAGAGCCGCATATCATTGCATTAAGAGAGAAGAGTTTAGGCCAAAATAGCCATACAACACACCACTAACCCCAACTACTTGAGGTTCTCTGAAAACACAAATGCTGGCCATACTCAGCTATAAAGCGACCCAACCACGGCCTTCCTAATACTGCTCAGGAAGTCCAGTAGCAACCACACCACTAAGCCCTTTCGCCCCAACAAGCATCTAGAGATTAGCTTCGTCATGTGCAAGCTTGTCTAAGCTTGATTGGTAAATTCCATATGTAGTATCCATGGGTGTAGAACTTTGTCTCGATTTCACTATATTAGTTCCTTTGAATCTGAAGTACTTAGATGCCAGGCCATAATTTTGTTTTGAATAAATACAACGTGCTGTCGATTTCTAATCTGTGACAAAATGTTTTTTTTGTCTGGTTGATTCTTATGCTCACATATATTTTTTTAGCCAAATTAAGCCTAGGATTGATATGGTGTGGTAGTTTCAGTGCTTACTGGATATTTTGTCATCTCATCTGTTAGTTCTTATTATGTTTGGAGGCCTATTTTACCATTTTACAGCACTTAGATAAACTCGTGGATTAGTTATTTCACTGTAAATTTTTTGTTTAATAATGTACTATTTTAACTTGTAGAGATCTATGAAAGCATACAGTACTAGCCTATAGTTACACAAGTATAGAGCCATGAGCAGAATCACTTTTCACATATATATTTGCTAAGATGTGGTGGATTAGTTTTTTTTTGTGTAATGTTTAGCACTTCTAGTCATCTTGCATGAAATCCCATTAACTATAAAAGAAGATTCCCGACCTAAAAGCAATCATTTCTTTATATTTTTTATTATGATCTGTCATTTGCATTTTTTCATGACCAATGATCAGTCCTATGTGGGGTCTGAAAATAATAAATGCTTTTCTACCCTTCATGTTTTGGTTCAATGAAATTGGTATGCTAGGTCGCTAAACACATGGCTTAGTTTATATCATATACAAGGCCTGAAATTACAAGAGCTCCGGTGCTAAGGACACTGATATTTTATATTCTACCTGATATCATAATATATATTTTCTATTATCTAGAAATTGATATACAAGTTCTGAAATTTTTTAGGACACATGAGCTAACATGAGTATCTCTGTATCTGATACAGGCACATTTACATTATATGCTGTTGGGAAGTCTCATAAGGTACAATATCTGCTTTTTGGAAAGTCTCTGAAGATACAAAACCTAGGTGTCAAGATCATATGTATTAGGTTAGTATGGTGTACCGTGTTAACAAACAATGTTAGAGACATGCCAATATGTGGAGGCATCGATTTGTGTACCGTGTAGGAGTACCAGCATGGACCTGTTTAAGGCATCGATTGGTGTACCATGTACCCAATACTTCTTTTGGAGAAATTCTAACTGCTACTTATGATGTAGGATGCACACAACACGGGACTTAGTGCAGTTGCTGAGGAGTTGAAGCAGTTGGCTCAAAAAGAAAGAGATAATAGTATAAAACCAGTAGATTATGAGGTATGTTGTGCTTACTAAGTGTGCTATGCTGGAAAGTAGAATCGAGAAAAGTTCAGGACATTGGTTTCCAGTAGAATCAAACAATTATGTGCCGTCATAAATCCTCAATCAGCAATTTTGGCTATTGGTTCTGGTAATGAGTTATAGAACATTCCACCTATATGCTGCACTTCTCAGTTTTTTGAAAGCCATGTTATCTTATTTTTCTAACCTTTCTTTTAGCACTTGGGCCAAGAATCATACATAATCCTGAATATAGTGTTGGTGAGTCTTAGTAATTTAGTTCCAGAAACAGGATGTTTAACCTAAACATTAGTTGGCATGAGTTTTTTTTGTGCTATAAATATGCTACTTTAGAATGATCTAGCTACTTGTTTTGCTAGCAGTGCCTGATGTTTTTTTATGTTTAATTGCATTCTTTTTAGCAGCTGAAAAGAGGCTGATACCTGTCAATACGAATTTGGTTTATTCATGTCAGCTACACTGAGCTGTGACCACAGAGGGTTATAGATGGTAAGCTATTGGTCCTTGTGCGCTTTCTCCATGGTCTGTGGGCTAGGGATTAAGTCTTTACACTGAACTGTTGTCCTGTGGACTAGGAATTGTCCTTGTGTCAAAAAAGGAAATCCTAATCAGTCTAGGATGTTTAGTCTCACCCTTTAGTCTAGGATGTCTAAAGCAGTAACCTATCTGACACATCCACATGAAGTGTCAACATGATATGATCAGGAAAATCTGAGTAATGCATATAATTTTCTAGATGCTGTTTATTTGTGATCAGGATAATATTTGTGATGGTGTAGCTGATATGATATGATATGATATGATATGATATGATATGATATGATCAGGATAATATTTCACATTTTAGTGTCCCATTGGATTCTCATATAATTTATATGCAGATTGAATTGTTAAACTATCTTTCCCTTCAGTGAATAGACATAGTTTTTTTGAAACCCCAAGTGGAATCTAATTTGTCTATATCACTTGCTCTTGTTCTTTGATTGCTAATTACTCCATTAATTTAATCATATATGTTTTCATGATTCGCAGAGAAACTCAAACAACCAAAACAATTAGAGAAAGCTTCCATGGCTTACTGTTGATGGGCGGCCAACAAGAATGATGGACGTGGAGCTGATGGACTTGGAGCAACAATTTTTAGATCCATTTATTATATACTAAACAATGTAGTCAACTTAGTTAAATGTGGTGTCTTTATTTTGTTAGTTGTGGTTTCTTCTTTCAAGAAGAATTCTGGTCATTACATGTTACTTTGGTTTGAGACAATCTTAAATAGAGAATATATCAGCTATTAAATGTGATATGCATGCTGTGCAATTGATTTGTAAACTACTATTCAAATTCACCGCGTTGCGATAGAATAATAGGCAACAATTGATTTTGGTTGCAATATGCATTATTGCAACGAACTTTATGCGTTGCATTATCATATCATCTATTGCCCCAAACCATTGTTTGTTGCATCTGACCTCTATTACCACCAACACAAATTTGTTGCAACATATGTATATTACCTCGAAGATTAGTTCGTTGCATTAACATACCATCTATTGCCACCATATCTGATTTGTTGCAAAAGTATTGTAATGCAATGGATCATAATTCGTGGTAATAAAACCATATGCCTACGTAGTTTTGGAGTGGCAATACTCTTCTATTGCAACACATTTGGTCGTGGCAATCATGAAATATTGCATCATAGTGTTTGGTCGCAATATAACCTGAGGCAACCAATAAATTCGCTACAATATTTACTCTTGCAACCAAATATTGGTTGCATTTCCTTTTTTGTCTGTTGCCATATTTGTTATTACAACCTAGTATATGTTGCATTAGGCTTCTTTTGCGTTGCAATATTTATTTTAGCAACCAAGTATTGGTTGCAATAGGATTTTTTTGGTCATTGCATTAACAAACTCTATTGCAACACATCATCTTACGGTTGCCTCAGGCTATTGCACCGTTCCAATTGCAACCATCTGTCGACCACCTCACTTCGATGCAACTGGTTCCAGATGCAACCAAAACAGCCATATTGCAACCATATATAGGTGTTGGCAAAGGGTTGATTCCTAGTAGTGATTCAGAGTCTCCACAGAGAGCTTCCATGGTGTGGTACTCTGATGAGGCTTTAGAAGCCTTCGCTATTGTAGTTTGGTCATTAGCTTTTGTGTTGTTCCTCGTGGCATTAGCACTTCCGTGCCCACTATGCCGTTGTGATGTAAGGGACTGAACCACCTATTGTATTAAATGTGTTGCTAGACTCATGGGACTGGTATTTGTGTCACATTTAGTCACCTCTGGTGAGGGGACACTTCAGGTGGTATCAGAGTCGTAGGTTTGGCCGTAGGACGCGACCCCTAGGATCCGAGACCTCCTCTGGCCCCTCTTAAACCTTTTCTCTACTGAGTTCATCTTTTCCCAAAATCTTTACCTTAATCCTTGCCTGATTCCAGATGGCTAACCTGGAATGGAACGGAGGAGTCTGCCCCGCACAGCCCGGCCTCCCTAACTTGCTACTACTCAGCCTGGACCTCGTCGGAGTGAGGGACCCACCGGAGTACATCTATCGGGAATACGAACGCTATGGCACCCTTCGGTGTAAAGTGCTGATCTTCGTGGGAAGAAGCACACTCTACCCCGACATAGAACCCTGGTTCATCTCCACCACTGGGTTTTGCTTCGCTGACACCTACCCAAAGGCTACTCGGAAGGCCCTGCGACGTCTACGAGTGGTTTATAGGTAGCATCTCAGACGGACTCCAATGGGATTTTTCCCACCCTCAAGAGGTAGAGGACGCTCATGGATTGACCGAGTGAGGGGATTGGCGAGAGAAGAAGAAGACCTAGAAGATGTAGTATCCCACCTGTCCATCTACCTCAGTGACCTAGACCACCTCTACCATGAACAAGCCCAGCAGTTGAAACACCAGATCGACAGGGCAGAAAGAGCGGAGCAAAGGATAGAATTGGAAAGGGTGAAGACAACAATGGTGGAAGTTACCCTAGCCAATATGGAGCGAGATTACCTTAGGGAAAGGGAGCGCACTTTAATAGCCAATAAAGCCCTATGGGATGAGGTCAAGGAACGTAGAAGGAGAAAAGAAGCTGGATTGGAGGAAGATGAACCCAAAGAAACCCATTGGGACAAAGGAACCCAGACCGAGGACGTGATACTGGAGCAAGACCTCCCACCAAAGAAGCATTGCATTCAGACGGAGGAACAGTCCCCATGAGAATAAACTGGAGTGCTTAGGCTAGAGCTGTGTTCTAGTAATAATAAATGTACCCTGAGGAGTGTACCCCAACCTTGTTGCTAAATAAAACTATCTATCTTTTGTACCCTACCCCCTTTGCACAACTTGTTCAACTCTACCCTTGTTTTCAGATGGCCGAAGATGGATGGACCCAAGGCGTGTGCCAGAAAGAGCCTGGTTTTGCCCGCCTCCTTATCAACTCCTTGGAACGCCTCGGTATCACTGAGCGCCCAAGATACTACAGCAGAGAGTATGAGCAACTCGGCACTCTTCGCTGTAGGGTGGTCCTCTCCATCGCCAGAAGCAACCTCCACACCAACATCGAGCCGTGGCGCGTCACTGCCACAGGGTTTCGACATCGAGACACCTACCCCTTGGCCCTCAGAAAAGCCCTCCGCTACCTGTGTCGGATCTACGAGGAACACCTTGTCCCCACACCGATGAGGTATTTTTCCCCCGCCATCAGAACCCCAGTCTGGCAGGCCCGCATGAGAAACCTGGAACGATGCCGCCACCAAGAAGATATTTTGTACCATATAGTTGCCTACCTCGTCTCCCTGGACAAACTCTTTGATGACCAGGCCAAGCTCTTGAGGGAGCAAATCCGTCGGGCCGAGAAAGAAGAAGTCACAGTGAGGATGCACCAAGTCCGAGTGGCTCAAGCTGAAGCAAGGACCGCAGCCGCCATAAGCAGTGAAGTTGTTGCCCATGAAAGCCTTAGGCGGATCCAAGACCAGCGCATGCAGGAATGGACTAACAGCAGAACACCCATTCTGGCCATTGGAGAAGCGCAAGTCCTGCTTGGGACACCCCATGTAGGATGGAGAGGAACTATTGAAGCCCCGCCAGCACCACTAGTAGTCACCGAACAACCAACGGCGACCACGGAAGCTGCAGCACAACCCCGAGAGAATGGAAACCCCGAGGGCAAGGATGACGATGAGCTGCTCATTCCGCTGGAAGCGCACTCAGCCCTAGAAGATGGCTCTCCTCGCGAGTAACATACCTCAGTTGCCTTGACCCAGGGAATGAAGCCGTGCTGGTCCGAGCTTAGAGTTGCACCCTTAGCTTTTGTCGTAGTACCGAGTCGTGTAGTGTGTCCGCATTGTACCAGTCGAGTAGTTCAGGATGTATCCTCCTCACTTGTTTGCAATAACAATTTGTCTGTGCTTGTTTGTTTGCTATGTGCTTGTTGTGTGCCGGCAGGAGGAGACCCTGCCTTTTCAAAAAGAAATTCGTCATAATCCACTTAAACATCACATAAAACCTAGATGTCTTAGAAACCCACTCCTTTACAGATGGTTTCCAGGCGCCTTGCTAGGACCCTCCAAGGCTCTGGTCATAGGGACGCAGAAGGGAGCACCTCAACGACCAGGAAGTGAATCAAGGCGAAGATGGAGGAGAAAACGTTGTCCTGCCACCGCCACCCCCTCCCGTAGAACTGGCGCAAGTTTTGGCCAACCAGACTCTACTGATGGAAGCCATATTCAATGTCTTCAACCGTCCAAGGCCCCGAGTTCTGGGCATGAATGAGAAGCTGATCGAATTTCTCAGGACGAAGCCACCAACTTTTGGCGGGTCGGTGAATCCCTTGGATGCTGATGACTGGCTGAGAGCCATTCTAAGGGAACTTGAGCCCTTCAACTGTGAAGACCGAGACAAGGTTCTCCTGGCCACTCACCAGCTCATCGAAACAGCCTTATCCTGGTGGGAGAACTACTGTTAGCGTCCAAGGATCCCTCCGCCATCACTTGGGATGAGTTCGTGGAAGAGTTTCACTGCTACCACATCCCAAAAGCCACGCTGAAGCGCAAGGCAGATGAGTTTCGTGAACTCTGCCAGGGCAACAAGTCCGTGGAGGAATACACTTACCAGTTCATAGAGCTGGCTCATTATGCCCCAGAAGAATTGGACAAGGACTCCAAGAAGCAGGAGGTGTTCAAGAAGGGCTTGACTCTAGAGCTGAGGACTCTGCTTACCCCTCAGATCTACCCGGATTTCAATACCCTCATGAACATGTCCATCCTCACAGAGAGAGCCATGGCAGAAGAGAAGAAAGAAAACAAGCGCAAGTTCATGGAAGCACAAGGCTCAACAGCAAGAGCGTTCCCAGAGGAAGAGAAGCTTCGGTCACCCCATGTCTAGGTTCCAAGACCCCATGCAGTACAAAACCCAGTCGCAAGCCACGGGCTCTCAAGGCCCCAAAACCCAGTTCAAACCATACAACAATCAGAACACCATGAAGCCCCCACAAAGCAACACTAGCCAGGTCACTGCCAACAACAACAACAACTCTATGGTGTGTTTCAACTGTCGTGAGACTAGACACTTCATTGCCAACTGCCCATATGCCAAGAAGCCAACAACTTCCGCCTTCTCCAACTCAGTGAATGGGCCAAGACCGCTCGTATCTGGAGCCAACCGCGTGCCAGTTCGCAGAAACAACAACTTTGGCAATAACAACAACCAGCAGATGAGGCAGCCCCAACAGTCTTATGGACGAGCCCGCGTCAACCACATCAACGCACAGGAGGCTCAAGAAGCACAAGGCGTAGTGCTCGATGAGTTCCTGGTCAGCTCAGTCTTGGCAGCCATATTATTTGTTCATGAGCATCACATTCGTTCATATCCTCAAGTTTTGTAGAAAAGTATAACATACCTACAGTACTACTAAAAGCACCCCTGTTAACTCGAATGCCCGGAGGTGACATCAAGTGTCAACTGGGATGCTCTCGGGTAAGGATCATTTTAAGTGGGGTAGAGTTCCTAGCGGACCTAGTAGTACTGAAGTCCAAGGGAATAGATGTGATCCTTGGGATGGATTGGTTAAGCCAACACCATGGCCTTATAAGCTGTGCCGATAAGGTAGTGCACCTAACCAACCCAGAAGGAGTACAAGTGACCTGCCACACCCGAGGACACAGACCAGACATAATGGTTTTCAGCATGGAAGCCAAATCCATAGAGGATGTCCCAGTAGTGCGGAAGTATCCAGATGTGTTCCCCGAAGAACTCCCCGGAATGCCACCAGATAGGGATATAGAGTTCGTCATTGACCTTATCCCCGGAACCTCTCCCATAGCCAAGAGACCTTATAGGATGGCAGCCCCTGAGTTGGCAGAGTTAAAGAAGCAGCTAAGAGAACTTCAGCGAAGTGGATTTATCAGACCAAGCTCATCACCATGGGGAGCCCCAGTGCTCTTCGTAGAAAAGAAGGATAAAAGCATGAAGATGTGCGTGGACTATCGCTCACTGAACGAAGTTACTATCAAGAACAAGTATCCCCTCCCCAGGATAGATGATTTATTCGACCAACTGAAAGGAACAAAGTATTTTTCGAAGGTGGATTTAAGGTCAGGATACCACCAACTCAATATTAGGGAAAGCGACATACCAAAGACCGCCTTTGTCACCCGTTACAGGTAGTATGAGTTCACAGTGATGTCTTTTTGTTGACGGTTCAAAACCGTGCTCAAGTTCACTGCAAGCCTACGGGTGACTTGGTGCCTTTTTCACCAAGGAGGGTTCTCCCTAGATTTGTCAATCCAAGGATCGGAAGCAAACTCCTAGGATTCTCCATATAACCTATTGATCTAGCCCAACATGAAGCATTGATTGCATAAGAAGATAAACCTTAAAGATGTATAAATTATAGCATAAGGTTGATCACATCCATGAACGTAGACAAGGTAAAGAGCAAACAAGGGAAACTAATGCCTATCATCTTCTAGTCGTAGTTCCATCCAAAAGAGCAAGCGCGACATGCATCTCATCCAAAGCCATCTTTAAACTACCATCCTCTCGTCCGATTCCGAAAACGCCCGCCTTTCGGAACCCCCGTTCTGTCACAACGTATTCCTATTCATGTGGGTAGTCTAGGGCGAGTTCGATAGAACAAGTTGAAATCACTTGGTCGGTCCGGTATGCACCTCTAGCCACCGCGGCTACAAGAGCATCCTATGTAATCTAGCTATAAACTAGATTGGGGAAGAAACATAACCAAGAAGAAAACAAATTCATCGAGGGAGGAATCGAGTCGCTAAAAGATCGGATGACATGAAGTACTTAACTCACATAATAAATACATTTAGATCATCTCCACCGAGTACATACCATTGATGACCTCAACTAGCTTCGGAACTCCGCCATGGCTCAACCGTGCAAGGCGGCCATGGTGGCTAGGGTAGGCCTAGGCCATCTCCTAGACGACTTCTAGGACTCGCGGCGGCCATCGTCGCTCTCTCCTAGGTTTCGCCGAGTTCCTATGGATGGATCGATGTGGCGGCCGGCGGGGGCAGAGACAATTTATAAACAAGCACCTAGGGCAAAAAGGGAGAGCGAACCGGGCCCGGAGTGGGCTGGGCCGGTCGGCCCGGGCCGGGCCGGCCCGAGCCCGCTTGGCCCCGGTTTCCTCCCCGGTTGCTTCTCGTGTGATCCCTTATTTGTGTGCACTTGCATGTGGGCCTTTGACGTCGTTTCCTTCACGGTTAAGGCTTGAATCCTTCCTATGCAAGCTTCGTTGTTTTCTGGTTGAGTCCCTGAAGACTTGCACGTTGACGCTTCGGTCCTCGGGTCATTTGGAGTCATGTTCATCACTTGTCTTGACTCTTGTCGGGCTTCCTGATCTTCTCCCAAAGTGCTTGGTGAACTTATCCCGAAAGTCTCCTCTTTAACATTACTTTCCTGCGTAAACAACAAACTCCAAAATCGACATGCAAATGTGAACTTGTTACATCATTAGTATGCCTAGTGGCGGGTTAGTTGCAAATCATAATCGAAACCAATGTATAACAAGTACTCTAGGTTGACGGAAATTCACCGTCAACATCTCCCCCATGCTTAAACCTTGCTCGTCCTCGAGTAAGTTTTCAATGGATATCAGCATTGCCTTTCATTGTTCATACCCTGCACTTGATCACACATGAGAAAGCATAATGCTCTCCAAGTTTATATTTGTAAAATTCCATAATGTAACTAGCTTTCATCTCTATGGAGGGTAGATATAATTTAAGCTCTTTCCACAAGTAATCAATCATGCTCCACAAAATTCGAATAGGTCTTAGAAACTTTTGAAGTGAATAATGAGGTGAATAAAAGAGCTAAACCAAGTACAAAAATTTAAACCTTCTTGCATCTTGCTCATGAACTCTCTCATCTCACAACACTCTCAAGCCTACTTGATCTATATCCTTTCCCTCTCATGTTTGTAGGTGGAAGGGTTTTATTTGGAGCTCATAGGAAAGTTTTTATCCTACCAAGATGCTAAAGTTGAGACTATTATCAAAACAAGGCAAGCTTCTCATGGACTTATCATGACTCGTCAAAAAGGTCATTGGAAAAATAATGTTCACAAGAAGGGGGAAGAGAAAGAACTCACACTTTTAGATAGGTGGACATGTGCAAATGGCAAAGAATGATCCCGAGGCCACAACGAAGTCCTCGTTATCAGATTGCACATGGTTGGAAAAATGAGTATGGGTCTTGATCTTGAAGTCCTTGGAAAATCCTTAAGCAACTAGAGAACTGGGGGAGATTATTATTACTCTATTTTTTCCTTTTTCTTTTTCTTATTTTCCTCCTTTTTTCCTTCTTTTTTCTTTTTGACATGTGAAGTACTTTGAATTTTTTTGTTTCGTCCTCTTATCTTATTCATTTTTTTATTTCTTTTGTTGCTAGCCTCGTCATGCATATCTCCATCTTTCGTCTTTTATCTCCCCTAGAAGTCTAATTTGCATAGTACCTACCTCCTCCCCCATGCTTAGACGTTTGCTCGTCCCGAGCAAAGAGGAAGTGGTGTTAAGGTAGGTACCGGATGTCTTGATGAGAGGGAACTTGAATCTTCCCTTTGAAGCACCTTCTTGTGATGTGTCGTCTCCATACTCAAGTGATAGGTAGGTAGGTCAAGGAGGTTAACACAAAAGATGATGTTGGTTTAAAGGGTGGATATCCAGCGAGATTTGCAAAGCTTCCAATGTGGGAGCTCACAATGCACGGATAGAATAGGCTAGCAAAAGATAAGTTACGCAAAACACGGAATGACCAGCTTCTTAGTCACGAGCCAAAGAATCGAGCCTTGAATCAATTCACCCAGCAATAACTCTTGTAATCTATGATTGCACTCAATATATAAGGCTTTGGGTGGGTAGAGCAAAATGCAAGAGGTATTAATGACAAGGTTAGCATGACTTTTAGCAAAAAGTAATATGTTCTTCGACCCATCCAAAGTTGAGAGCATAAAAGAAACCATGGGTCTTTATTTTTATCATGACCTCCACAAAAGATTAAGCTAGTATTTAATTAATTTCAGATTTGTATTAGAGAGAGCAATAGCTTAATCATACATAAACAAGCACAAAGTTTAAACAAAGTGGCAACGGTCATCATATATCAACAAGCAAGATCAAGCCAAAATTATTTCATCAAGGTGAGCACAAGGTGATGACAATAAACAAAAACTAAAACTAGGTTGTACTCCTAGAAGCCATGTTATTTAACGAGAGAGATATACAAAAGCTGCATGTAAGGTTGTTGAAGGCATATACAAATATACAAGCATTAAGAAAGACAAGGACAAAGAGAGGGTTGAGGAATTGTTACCGTCCTTAATTTGATGCTTGTGATGTAGCGCGCCCTCCCCCATGCTTAAGCATTGTGCCTAGCATGGAAGAAGGAAGATCGGCATCCGTAGCAACCGTGATCCTTGAACTCCTTGCGGTCTTCTTTTGTCCACCAAGTCTGTCCCCATGCTTAGCATGTTGCTAGGCACGGAATATGATGAACCATCTTAAAATTCTTGAAGTCCTACCGTCATGCAAGGAGATCATTGTTTCCTTTGTTCGTCCTTCAATGTCCGCCCTTTGCCACGAGCCTTGCTCCCAAATGTTTCTCATCCCATCTTCTCCTCCTTCCATGTTGTCCTTTATTGCTGGTTCATCTTCCACGTGTTTTTCTTCTACTTCCAGAACTGAGTATGTACTGAATAATTGCTCCATTGCAAAATTTTTGAAATTATATTTCCAATGAGTGGTCATTCATCCCGATCGGACTCCGAACAAGAGAGTTACGCCCTTTTTACTTTGTTGGTGCAAGCTGTCCCAGGCTGATTTCAGAAGTGTGACGCCCAAAGATTTGGTTGTAACTTCTTGCACAGGTCTCCTAAAATGTTGATTCTTGATGCATTGGAAAGTAGACTTAATGGAGCACTTGAATATCCAATTTGTTTCCTTTTTGTACATCTATGAACATGTGCTTAATCTTGATGAAAACAGCAGTGCTCCTTTCGGGATTTTGGAGGTGTTGATGATCTTGATTTCAGCTTTTATCACGAACTCATGAGAGTGATTCACCATGCCTGCAAAATAACTATAATGCACAAAGTAACCCGGAGGTAACGGTTGGGAATACTCACCCTATGCCAACAAACCATGACATCCCTATGATCTTCACTTGTGGCATAGTTAATCTAGTGAAAATACTAATGGGTGTACGTGAGTGCAAGTGTGTATGCAAATGATAGGTTGGTATAAAAACAAAACAATGTTTACACCAAATTCTAAGCTTCATGATTACAAAGTGGTTGCCAAACTTTCTATTCCCATAGAGATTTGTTAATCAAGGTCAAAACACCATGTTCATCCCAAGATCAATAATTCTTTATAGTGCAAGAAAAGTATGGCGCATTGCTAAGTTTATAAACCAACTAATGCAACATGATAGCTCAGGATATAAGACTAAATGATGGTGGTCTCCAATCATGTCTAAACACCATGTTTACACAAGATTGTAAAAAGTAGTAACACATGTCAACAAGCATTAACATGGATATGAAAGCATTCATCATAAAGTTTCACAAAAGGTCCCAAGCTAACATAAAGTGGATGATGACAAAGAGATGGATGTAAAATACAAATGCAGAAAGTTAGCACAAACAAACATTGGCAAGGTTTGAAAAACACTTTCGATGTGGTCTATAACTAGGAAGTAACCCATCAAAAAGAATCAATCAACCAAACTAACAAGGGTAAAGGGAAGGTTATGGGTATCTTATATTTTTGTCTCAAACGAGGATTTTGAAGAGAGAAATCCAAGTATAGAAATTCTAACTAAGGTGGCGCTACGAGTCATTTAATGGAAAACTAACCTATAGTTTTAGGATGGTTAAACGTGTGAGAGGTTTTCCTAAGGATTTTATGGGGAGGCTAGTCAAAGTTTTTAGTTAGAAGAGAGGAAAGGGATAGGCTTGTTCAACCCGGAGGGTGAGAGCCCCCGGTCAACTCAAAAAATCCTACCTCTATAGGCTATGGTTTTTGGTGGGGGTTATAGGAAGGCTTAGGTTGATTGGATAAAAAGTTAGATTAACACAACATGCAATGCAATATAACATGAATGAACAAAATGATATGACATGGAGGTTGTCTAAAGCAAAAACAAAAGTTAGCCTAAATTAACTAGCCACAAGTTTAGAATCAAAGGATGGTTCCAACTTTATATATCTCTCTAAAAATAAACAAAAGAAAAAGACTCTAAACTCTAATAGGCACACAAAAAGGTCTACAAGTTTTCGAGATCAAATAACAAAGTGCTCCCTCAATAGCAATTAAAACATACAACATGGTGTTGTGGTTTTTATTAGAGCAGTGGTACAATGTTATTTGATGGTTCGATTAAAGAGCACAATGTAGACGGTCATGTATATATATAAATAAAAACCGGGTTGCCTCCTGCAGAGCTCGACTTTCTCACGTACCTTCTTATTGTTGCGGAGCCATGATCCTTCATGCAAGATTTGAAGGTGTTCATGCAGCCTTGATCCACTCTCCATGCTTGACATGATCACTTATGCTCGATGAGAGATTTGCTCAATCGTCTCCTTGCATCATCATCATCACCTTCTCCTTCACACTTTATCGCTGCCTCTTCTTTCAAAAATTTTCCTCTCTGTCCAGATCAGACCATGTAGAGAACAATAGCTTCCATGCGTGGTGCATGAAATTATCTTTCCATCAAGTATTTATTCACCCCCAACGGACTCCGATCGAGTGAGTTATGCTCGTTCTACTCCGGCGCTGCAATCTGTCCAAAGCTGATTTCAGACTGCACACCGCTTAATGTTTTTACCATATCTCCTTGTACGGGTCTTCAAATTCATCGATCTTGGATGCGTTGGAACCGATACTTGATGGAGCTTCTGATTTTCAACCTTTTATTCCTTGAACATGTCTGACCAGGTCCTCAAAATTGATGAAAACAGCGACGTCCGTTTTTGAGGTTCGATGACGGTGATGCACGGGTTTGCAATTCCTTTGGGTATGAATTCTCTCATCTTAATTTATATTTAACGCCCTGCATGGTTAGTGAAATTTGGGATTTATCCCACAATTTTCTCTTTTAAGGTCACTAGCTTGACCGATCACAAAGCAAGTTCAAGATTTATAAATCATATTGCAAACAAACGCTTCCATAACCACAATTTATGACAAAGTAAGTTGTGATTAATTATAGCATAAGTTTTCTTGCTCAGCACTAAGCTCTCATTAGGCAAAGGTTAATTAGGCATGTAACAAATTTTAAGCACAACAAATCCTCTTTATCACTCTCAAGAAATTCTAGCCTATCATGATTATCATAAGAACAAGGCATAGAATTGAATCAACCTCACTATTGGATATGAATCATAGATATATCAAAGGAATATTATCAGCTCCAAAAGTGTCTTGAGATGTTAATTTGTACCTTGGCTTTCAAGCTTTCCATCGTGAGTGGTCTCTCGGAGTTGAAAGCAAACAATCTTCAATGATCGGTGGCTTGTATCGTCCTTTCGCAATTCCTTCGTTCGTGCCACACATCATCAAGGTTGCCTTGTGTGGACTCACTCTTCTTATTCATTTGTAGGACTTCACACATGTCTCAAATATCTTCATGTAACTCCATGATCCTTCATGTGAGAGCCCAGAGTATCTGCGCCATTGGATGCCATCGTTTGTGTGTAATCCATGGTGATTTGCTTCTAACATCTCCTAGCATCGGATGTTGCCAAATTATGCCTTCTTTTTCCAATGATCTTGGAGTCTTTGTGTTGTTCCAAACTTCTGAATTTCATCTCGTGTGGTCTAATAGAAGCGTTGCCCAAGCTTCTCTTTGTTGTCGTCGTCCTCATCTCCACTTCTTGTTCTCATCATGTTGTTGCTGCCTCTTTTCCGTGGATTTTCCCCTGTGTACATAAAATAACACATACAAAAATATTGTTTCATTGAAAACTTTATAAAATTACCTCCAACGGGTACTCATTCATCTTAATCGGAGCCCAAATGAGGGAGTTATGGCCGTTTTGTTTCCGCTCTTGCATGCTGTCCAGAAATTTCAGAACGTGCACCCTTCGGTAATTCGGCCATACCCGCTTGTAGGAACCTCCGATTGTCTTGATTCTTGATTCGTTGGAAGCCTAACTTCATGGGGCTTCTAAATATCCAAAGATATCCTGTTGTTCTCCATTGAGGTTGTGCAGAAATTGATGGGAACAGAAACTTCTTGCGAATTGATCCGAATATGTTGACGACCTTGATCTTGTGGTCTTTGGGGCGTTACATCGCATCTCCTTTGCCTTTAAGTCCTCACCATTGCTGGACCAGCGAGTAGCATGATGATAATGGTGTGTCATCTCATGATTTTGCCTTAGCCAAAGTGACGGGTGCTTCTCTCACAACGTGATTGCTTCCAACACCTATTGCTTGGACAAACAAACCTCCACAAAACATTAGTCTTAAGACTTTAATTGACACATTGACATACCTTGTTCAACATCACTCGTGTAGGGTGTGCACTCAATAGCGGCTGATAGGACACTAACAAAAGTTAGCACCTACCACTAAAGAGTGAATCTTGATGTAGTCATCATCTTGTCGGAGTGGATGTGAACGTCTTGTGTCTAGCTTTTCACCTACTTTCAAGGACACAAACAAGAAAACAAGCATATATGCAATAATAAAAATTAGGGTTAGTCAAAGAGATAGATGGATCACCCTAGGGTTCGAGTTTTCGATCCCCTGCAACGGCGCCAGAAAAAGGGGCTTCTTGATGGTTCAAAACCGTGCTCAAGTTCACCGCAAGCCTACGGGTGACTTGGTGCCTTTTTCACCAAGGAGGGTTCTCCCTAGATTTGTCAATCCAAGGATCGGAAGCAAACTCCTAGGATTCTCCATCTAACCTATTGATCTAGCCTAACATGAAGCATTGATTGCATAAGAAGATAAACCTTAAAGATGTATAAATCATAGCATAAGGTTGATCACATCCATGAACGTAGACAAGGTAAGGAGCAAACAAGGGAAACTAATGCCTATCATCTTCTAGTTGTAGTTCCAGCCAAAAGAGCAAGCGCGACATGCATCTCATCCAAAGCCATCTTTAAACTACTATCCTCCGGTCCGATTCCGAAAACGCTCGCCTTTCGGAACCCCCGTTTTGTCACAACGTATTCCTATTCATGCGGGTAGTCTAGGGCGAGTTCGATAGAACAAGTTGAAATCACTTGGTTGGTCCGGTATGCAGCTCTAGCCACCGCGGCTACAAGAGCATCCTATGTAATATAGCTATAAACTAGATTGGGGAAGAAACATAACCAAGAAGAAAACAAAATCATCGAGGGAGGAATCGAGTCGCTAAAAGATCGGATGACATGAAGTACTTAACTCACATAATAAATGCGTTTAGATCATCTCCACCGAGTACATACCATTGATGACCTCAACTAGCTTCGGAACTCCGCCATGGCTCAACCGTGCAAGGCGGCCATGGTGGCTAGGGTAGGCCTAGGCCATCTCCTAGACGACTTCGAGGACTCGCGGCGGCCGTCGTCGCTCTCTCCTAGGTTTCGCCGAGTTCCTGTGGATGGATCGATGTGGCGGCCGGCGGAGGTAGAGACAATTTATAGACAAGCACCTAGGGCAAAAATGGAGCGCGAACAGGGCCCGGAGTGGGCTGGGTCGGTCGGCCCAGGCCGGCCGGCTCAGGCCCATTTCGGCCCGGTTCGGCCCCGGTTTCCTCCCCAGTTGCTTCTCGCGTGATCCCTTATTTGTGTGCACTTGCATGTGGGCCTTTGACGTCGTTTCCTTCACGGTTAAGGCTTGAATCCTTGCTATGCAAGCTTCGTTGTTTTCTAGTTGAGTCCCTCAAGACTTGCACGTTGATGCTTCGGTCCTCGGGTCATTTGGAGTCATGTTCATCACGTGTCTTGACTCTTGTCGGGCTTCATGATCTTCTCCCAAAGTGCTTGGTGAACTTATCCCGAAAGTCTCCTCTTTAACGTTACTTTCCTGCGTAAACAACAAACTCCAAAATCGACATGCAAGTGTGAACTTGTTACATCATTAGTATGCCTAGTGGTGGGTTAGTTGCAAATCATAATCGAAATCAATGTATAACCAGTACTCTATGTTGACGGAAATTCACCGCCAACACCTTTGGACTCACCAACGCAACAGCATATTTTATGAACCTCATGAATAAGGTGTTTATGGAAGAGCTAGACAAGTTTGTCGTAGTATTCATCGACGACATACTTGTTTACTCCAAGAGTGTGGAGGAACATGAGCAGCATCTTCGAGTGGTACTGGGGAAACTAAGGGCACACAAGTTGTACGCTAAGTTCAGCAAGTGTGATTTCTGGCTGGAGAAAATATCTTTCCTTGGGCATATTCTAACGGTGGAAGGCGTAGCAGTAGACCCCGGGAAAGTCGAAACAGTCTCCAACTGGCGACAACCGACCAATGTGAGCGAGATCAGAAGCTTTCGTGGTTTAGCAGGATACTACCAGAGGTTTATTGAAGGATTTTCTAAAATTGCCCGACCCATGACAGAGTTGCTCAAGAAAGAGAAGAAGTTTAACTGGACTGAGTCTTGTGAGAAAAGCTTTCAGGAGTTGAAAAAGGAGATTGACAACAGCCCCAGTGCTGACCTTGCCAGACATTCAACGAGATTTTGTTGTCTATTGCGATGCATCCCGACAAGGGTTAGGATGTGTCCTTATGCAAGATGGGAAAGTAGTGGCGTATGCTTCTTGCCAACTCAAACCCCACGAGTAGAATTATCCTACCCATGATTTGGAGTTTGCAGCCGTAGTGCATGCCCTTAAGATTTGGAGACATTACCTGATTGGGAATAAGTGCGAAATCTATACAGACCACAAGAGCTTAAAGTACATCTTCACCCAGCCTGACCTGAACCTAAGGCAAAGAAGGTGGTTAGAATTAGTCAAAGATTATAACCTAGAAATCCACTACCACCCAAGAAAAGCCAATGTAGTGGCGGATGCGTTAAGCAGAAAATCCTACGAGAAGGTAGTGCCTAAGAGTGCCCAGTTGCAAGAGGAAATTGCATGACTCAATGTGCACATTGTTCCCCAGGGCTACGTCCGCCAACTAAGTGTTCAACCTACCTTGGAGAAAAAGATCAGGAGGTCCCAAGAGACCGATGAGAATCTGATGAAAATCCGCAAGCACACAGGAGAGAATAAGGCCCCGGACTTTAGAGTGGATGATCAAGGCACATTGTGGTATAAGAATAGGATATGCGTGCCTGAAGACGGAGATTTCCGACAGACCATCATGGATGAGGCACACAACTCGGCATATTCCATCCACCCGAGATCCACTAAGATGTATATGGATTTAAAGCAGAAGTATCGTTGGAATGGAATGAAAGCGGACATTGCCCGGTTCGTCTCCCACTATGATACTTGTTAGAGGATTAAAGCTGAACACCAGAAACCAGCGGGACTGTTGCAGCCTTTACCCATTCCGGTGTGTAAATGGGATGAGATAGGCATGGACTTTGTAGTGGGTTTGCCCAAGACTCATAAAGGACATGATTCCATATGGGTAATAGTGGACCGACTCACTAAGGTCACTCACTTTTTACCCGTACAAACCACTTATGGCGGAGAGAAGTTGGCAAAGTTGTACATAGAGAACATAGTGAAATTGCATGGAGTACCTAGCAGGATAGTCTTAGATAGAGGGACCCAGTTTACCTCTAGGTTTTGGAAAAGCTTGTATAAAGCCATGGGTACCAAGCTGGATTTAGTTCAGCATATCACCCGCAGACAGATGGACAGACCGAGAGGGTAAACCAAATTATGGAAGACATGTTGAGAGCACGCGTCCTCACCTATGGCAAAGACTGGGAACAAAGTCTGTCGTATGCAGAATTCTCCTACAACAACGGCCATCAGGCAAGCCTAGGAATGTCACCATTTGAAGCCTTGTATGGGAGGAAATGTAGGACACCCTTAATGTGGTCAGAAGTGGGAGAACGTGCCCTGGTTGGGCCCGAACTCATAAAGGAAGCTAAAGAGCGAGTAGCCGAGATCCAAGTAAAGTTGAAGGCTGCCCAATACCGACAAAAGAGCTATGCAGACAAGACGAGGCGAGAAGTAAGCTTCAATCCTAGAGACCTTGCTTACCTCAAGGTTTCACCTATCCGGGGAACTCGAAGATTTCAAGTACACGGGAAGTTGGCCCCTCGGTACATTGGACCGTACAAAGTGCTGAAGAGAGTTGGAGCAGTAGCATACCGGTTGGAGCTACCAGAGGAAATATCAGATATACATCTGGTGTTTCATGTCTCCCAGTTGCGAAGGTGTTTGAAAGTACTCGAAGAGAAACGAGTGTCGGTAGAGGCAATCGATTTGCAGCCAGATCTTAGGTACCAGGAAGTGTCCGTCAAGAATTTGGACACAGTGGTCAAAAGGACAAGAACATCAGAAGTGCGAGTGTGCAGAGTCCAATGGAGCAGACACGGAGTAGAAGAAGCCACATGGGAACGAGAAGACGCGTTGAGGAAAGAGTTTCCCCAACTGTTCGGGAACTAGCCGAATCTCGAGAACGAGATTCATTTTAAGTGGGGTAGGTTTGTAACACCCGTGTTTTTAGCTCCTAATAAATCACCTGCTAAATCATGTGTGTTTTCAAAACCTTCCCGCTAAGCTCAATTATCTCTGTGAAACCCCGGTCATCTTTTCCCTCTCTCCTTCCCTCGGCGCGCGTGCCGCGAATCCCGCCGGCACCTCCCGCAATTGCTCGAGCCACCACCGCTCACCGCGTGTCGCCCCAGCGCCGTTGTCGGCCAGCTTGCCATGAATCCCGGACTTGCCGCGGTCCCGCCGGTCGGCCCGCCTCGCCATCACCGCCGTCCCGGAAATTACGCCGGCACCCGAAAACCCGGAAAATTCCTCCAAAATATCTTTTCCCCTTTTCCCTAATTTTTCCTAGTTTTTCCCAAAATTTTCCCATTTTTTCCTACTCCTTTTTCCTTATCTTTTTTCCCTTTTATTTTCCATTTTTCCTTTTTCTTTCTCTCGTTTATTTTTTCCCTTCTTCCTCACGGACTCAACCGTGGCTCCTGTTCCACAACCCGGAACGCCCGCGGCCTGCTCGGAACGCCGCACAGCGCCGCGCCACGCCATACGCCCGATCCCTCCACCCCTGCACGCTGCACGCACCAGCCCGCGACAAGACCTCACCCTGCCGCTCGACGACACGGCTGCCATTAATTCAGCCTGCCCGAGCCGTCATCTCCGAGCTCCACACTGCCGCAAGCCGCTGGCCACCTCGCAACACCACCTGCGCCTGCCAGCTCGCCGGCCACCGCGTCGCTGCCCGACGAGTCGCATCCACAGCATCGCTGCCGCTCACGTCCTGTCGGTTGCCATTACTGCAAGCTGGCCGGACCGCCATTGCTACAGGTAAGCACGAGCTTCGCGTGCTCGACCCAAGCCAAGCACCGCCTTCCCGCTCCTATAAAACGGACTCGCGCCACCCCTACCTCACCCCCAAGCCGCACCGGCCTTTCTCTCTCCCTTCCGAGCCTCCAACAGTCACCACTCGTGCCATCTCGGTTGCAGACCGCCCACCGCCGTCGATCTCCCTCCACAGTCCGTCCCCGACCAAGGTGAGGAGCGGAATGAGTTGCCCTCAACCTCCTCTCCGTTTTGCCCCACCTCCCGGTCGTCCCCATGGCCTGGGTCGCCGGCGCCCCTTCCCCCTCCACCGGCCGGCCTCCCTGTCGACTCCCTTCTCTGTTCGGTTCAAAGGAGGAAGAAGGCCATCTTCCCCATAACCTCCTCCTCTATTTTCTTTTCTACCCAAGGCCCTCCCACTTTTTCTCTCTCTCTCTCACAGTTTCATTAAGAGCCCCTGGATTTCTTAAGTTCTTTACAAATAGGTCCTTATCCCTTTAAACTCTCCCTAAACGCATCTTTAACCCGTCATTTCATGCACAATTTTACTCCAAATTAATTCCAAACTTTACCACACCTTTCTCGGGAATATTCCCGCCGAACCATTCACCAATTCCCCATAAATCAGATATATTTCTCCTTTTTCCATTTATTCCCTCCTCGAGCTCAGCCGGTAAATTTGTGTGCTTGTATTGATTGTATGCTTGATTGTGTGTGCACTATAGCCGACAAAGTGAACGAAGGAGGGTACCACGAGCCGGAGCTTGGAGCCGAGTACTGCGAGTAGGAGCCCGAGATCCCGAACCACGAGCAGGAACTCCCCGAGGACTTCGAAGACGGCAAGTTCAATCTCATCCTTTGATGCATGCTTTGGTCCTAGTTTTATAAACACAACCCTATACCCGTTTTATAAATTACATATTGTTTTACTGCAAAAACCTGGTAGGATAGCCACCCTTGATTGCTATGATTGACCTTTGTTTGGCCTGAATGATTGCTTTAAAAATGTGTGAGTGCTTTAAAAATGGGAATGGGATATTTTTGGAAAATGAGTAAAGAACTGGGTAGACGAGATGGACGTGTGTGTCAGGAGTATGGGTGAGATCGTACCTTTGTGGTTGAGCGTGTTGGAGATATCCATCTTGTCGTCAAGGACCGGGTTGCGTGACATCTCACTTGGCCCAATTATCGTACAACCACTCGACCGTTGTATGTGGCAACGGCTTAACATAAATCTTACTAGCTAATCTACCTGCCATCTGGTGTGTGGGTGAGCAGCGGAAGACTAAGGAGTAGGGGTACGATCTGTGTGAGGTACGCCCTGGTTATTGAGATAACACCTTGGTTGCTTTCGTGGTGGCTCGTAGAGTTAGCTAAGGTGGGTAATGGCTTTGATAGGATTTGCGTCGGCACTGAGGTCTTCGTGTGGCGGCACCCTACTTGTGGGTAAAGATGTACAACCTCTGCAGAGTATAAACCTATTCGAATAGTCGTGTCCACGGTATTGGACGAGCCACGGTGTGGTCACAAAACTAGTGTTTGGGTTTGGGATGTTTTCATGGAGTGAGTTGTTTTTTGGAAAAGTGTGTGGCTGTGTGCCTGGGCTACTGCGGACGAGGAGTCCGGTAGTCCCTAATTGGTTTTCTCAAAACAACTGAGTTACTTGGGTTCTAAAAATTGTTTGCGAAAACCTTTTCGAAAATTAACCCCTGCATGAGTAAATGTGCTTGCAAATAAACCTTATCCTGATCCTTGACATATCATGTGCATGATCTGCTTATAAGCCCCTCCGTGGTCGAGTAGGTCGCTGCCCTACACCCAACCGTGCCTGTGGATTCAGGATCTCCACAGAGAGCTTCCATGGCGTGGTACTCTGATGAGGCTTTAGAAGCCTTCTCTATTGTAGTTTGGTCATTAGCTTTTGTGTTGTTCCTCGTGGCATTGGCGCTTCCGTGCCCACTATGCCGCCGTGATGTAAGGGACTGAACCACCTGTTGTAATAAATGTGTTGCCAGCCTCCTGGGACTGGTATTTGTGTCACATTTAGTCACCTCTGATGAGGGGGCGCTTCAGATGGCTTCACGGGGAGGGTTGGCAGAACAGCGCCGGGATACGATTCCCAAGCGGTGTCAGAGGGCCGGCGTGGCGAGGATTCACCTTTGACCCAGGTGCCCGCGGCGTGTCAGAGCATTTAATGCTCCGATCGGGGGAATGGGTGCGGGGGTTACGAACCCGCAGAGCCCTCGAGCGAGGTGGAGATTCGCATGAGGGGGCGCGTAGCCCCCGAGCGAGGCGGAGACTCGCCTGAGGGAGCGCGCAGCCCTCGAGCGAGGCGGAGATTCGCCTGAGGGGCATGTAGCCCTCGAGCGAGGCGGAGATTTGTGGTGCGGCGCCTGGCCCTCGAGCGAGACGGAAGCTCGCTCAAGGGGTGTTGAGGCTGGCTGCTGAGATTATTTGGATTGTGGGCCCTTCTCCGCTCTGGGCTGTGACTACACGGGGTATGATTTGCGGTTTGTGGGCTTGTTTGTGTTTTGTTATTTTCCGAAAAAAGGGGTTTTCCCTTGTCATTAGGGGACCCTTATGGCCGTCCCTGACAGAATATGAATTCAAATTTTAATCACACACAATTAAATCCCAAATAAATCCAAATAAACTCCAAGTTTCTCACACTATCATATTATATTTCCTAAAAATTTTATTTAGCTCAAAAATGAATCTAGGAATTTTAGGAGAGAAATAAGAAGACATCCTTAATTAATTTATCAAGCACTCAAATAATTCACCAAAAAATTTTAAATCCTCATTTTTATAATGAACATTCCGTAATAAAATTGCGGGATGTTACATTTATAAAACTAAAACCCTAATGGTTCGACCTGGTGACCCTTCGTATTCAACCGATTGGTTTTACACAGGAAAAATTTCGGCTAAGTCAGAGGACTAAAATCCAAGACCTGCTCAGCTCCATCTCGGGGGCTCGACTACTCGATCAAATTGGATTTCACTCAGCTACAGTTCACTGAATTCAGGCCACTATTCTACAGTCAGATTGGATCCTTCAATTCGAGAATGTACTCGACTCAAGGCTCGGGGGCTCCGTGCCACATGTCCTTCAGTTTTTCTCAGGATTTTATGGGATTATTTGACGAAAATTACATATTGACCCTCAGCTTGAATTGTCAATTTGAACTAAGGCTCGGGGCTACATCCATATAGGATGCGATTTTTGCAAATCGCATTCCTATATTATTTCTTCAGATTTTCTGTGGATTTTTCGGAGCAAGATCAAAGAGTAGAAGATTGACCCTCAGCTTGAATCTTGGATTCGACCTAAGGCTTGGGGGCTACATTCCATATGGAATGCGATTTTAGTAATTGCATTTCCATATGGATATTTGATGCAACGATTTCAAGAACGAAGCGAGTATTATTGAAGACCTCCAAGGGAAGTACTCGCGGACGCTTGGGAACACCTCGAGAAGACTTCAGGACTACTCATGGAGTTAGCTAGAGTACCTTCCAGCCTCGTGATGATTCAAGTACTATTGAAGATTGAACCTTGTAGAACTCGGGGACACTTGGGAACTACTCGTGGAAACCTTCAAGACTACTTGGAGCATCGCACTCGACTACAACACTCGGAGGCTTGTCGACCAGGCATCCCTAGGCCCACCAACACATGTGGGCCATACCCGGGAGATGATTTCCTACATGCCTGGACTACTTGACTAGTGGGCCACGGTGATGGTACCGTGGAGCACAAGGCAAGACAAGACGGGCAAGAACTTGTACTAAGACTAGGATAACTTTTCATACCCTGTATAGGCTAATCTGAGTCCTACTCGAATAGTACTCTTGTACCAATCCGACTTGTAACCCTACCTCCCATGGGATATAAGGCGAGGTAGGGACCCCTCCCAAGATATACGCAATCAATACAGAGCCACGCAGCATCTTGTAATGGCACCCAATCAATCCAGAGCTACGCAGCATACAGGACGTAGGGTATTACGCACATTGCGGCCCGAACCTGTCTAATTGTGTCCCGTGTCTCACCATCATGTTCCTGATCTCGACGAGTCCCACCGCACAATCTACTACTTCGGGTACCCCGTCGTAGGCTCGATGTCTAAAACACTGACAGAGAGAGTGAGAGGCTAAATAAAGATAAAGAAGACTGGAGGAGACTGCGTTGGACAGCTGCCGGCTGCTTACATTGGTATCAGGTTGTTTTGTCACCCGGTACTGCTGTTGACACATTAGTAGCAGGTGGTGCCAGACCCATGTCACACCTGGTTTTAAAAAAACAAACCAAGTGTATACCTATATGTATGCCAGGATCAAGTTTCATACATATAGTAGACAAAAGTGAATAATAGTAACAGTATCACGTAAAATAACATAAATAAATCTTACTATTCTACCAGAGTTATACAATTCAATCCTGGAAACGGAGGCGCCAACTCCACAAGAAGTTGACTGGGGGTTGCGTACGCCTAGCATCACCATCTTCAATAGCTTCACACCTTTTGCTTCTGAGCAGCAGTAAGCAAGGATGAGTACACTTATGGTTGATACTCAACAAGGACACAAAAAATAATGAGAGAGTGATTTAAAGTCCATCTTTAAGTTTAATTAATCATGTGAGGGTCCAGGCCGCTCTTGACCGTGAGCATGGCTAATCGATTAGTTTTCACTCTGCAGAGGTTGTATGTCTTTACCCAAAAGTCGCGTAAAAGTCCCGAAGAACTTTAGACCCAACCATGCGATGCTTGCAAGGCACCATACCACACTACCGAGGTGTGATTGCATAGGGACGCTACGAGGCCTTTACAAAGATTCCCAAGTGCAGGCTACTCGCTAGGTTATATGACAGTGCAATGCATAAACCTCTCTCGAGACTGCGAAGCTACCATAGAGCAGATCAGTCTGAGGGCCGGGCTATACACCAACTACTGGCATCCCCTAGCCCCTTTCAGGTAAAGCATACCAAACACTAAGGTTTCTAATTAATTGGCCAAGTGTGACGCCCCAGGTTTTTAATTAGCGTCATTAACACTAATGACCGAATCAGCTGAGTCAAACCTGCTAATAGTGGTCAAACCTAGGTTAACCTGGGTCATCACCTCGGAAACCGAGCCGACAACCGCTATCGACCCCTTGACCAAGTCAACACACCCTTGTCGTCAACCCTTGGTCAAAAGCACGGTCAAACCCCACTAAAACCCTAGTGTCATTGAACGTCCTCCGGAACTTTTGCCGCGTTCTCCAAATTTCACCTAAACACTTCAAAATCTACCAATATGAAAGTTGTCCAGTTTTTCGAGGGACACAACTTTCATGTTGAATGGCATTTCAAATTTTGAGTGGAAAAAGGTGAAAAACTTGGTCAACTGCCAGCAGCTCCTGTTCACGGAAACTGAGTGGCATTCAAAGTTTGGCAGAAACTTATGCAAAATCCGTTGAGAAAAACACTTTAGAGACTTTGTAAAAGTTGTAGAGGGTAGTGAGATCTACAACTTTCCTATTCATCACTTTGTACACTTCTATTCAAATTTTTGGAGAAAATCATTTTCAAACAGGGCTAAGTGAAATAGGGACGACGTCGCGCGCGCGACGCCGCCACGCCCGGGGCGTCGGGCGCGCCGCGCGTGCGCTGTGCAGCGTGGCGCCCGCCACTCTCGGTGTCTGGGGCCGCGTTTTCCCGAGGCAGCACGTGCACCAAGGCGTAATGAAGTCCGTCCCTGCCACGTGTCGCGTCCGAACTCTCCGTCCGCTTGGCACACTGTTGTCCAGCGGTCTGTCTGCCGCGACCTTCTGAGGACCATGTGTGGTTCGAGGACCGGTGGATGGTCGCTTCCTGATGTGATGAGTGATTGACAACGTTGTGTGGCCTAACTCTTGGCTAAGTATTGCAAGTGCAGGTTGTGGCTTGACTGGTGTTGGTGCAGGTGAAGAACAAGCACGAAAGGTCATCGCCGGTGAGGCATCCAGGTATGGAGAAGACAAGTAGGCTTGGTTTGAGGGACCCGGTGACCAGCGGGGTCGAGTGCGGGCCGCACGGTGGCAAGAACAGCGGGACAAAGTTGTGAACGGTTTCTTGATTGAGCCTCAAAACCAAGGTCGAGCCGAGACTACGTGGGAGCCGAGTCATGAGTGGCGATTGGCGGAGGCTACACCGAGTTCGCGGGGTTTGCAGTGGTTCACCAGAAAACCACTAGGTCACTCGGTTGAGCCACAAAACCGAGACCGAAGACTCGATGAGGAGGTGCAGCAACCCAGACCGGTTCAACCGCCCAGGAGGGGCGGTCAGACCACCTGGGCTGGTCTAACCGCCCAGGGGGGCGGTCTGACCGCCCTGGTTGCTGGCACCGAGAAGCTTCGAAGCGGAGGACACGCGTCATGATCGCAAGGCTTGTGTCGAGGCTAAGCAGGTTGCGGTCACCGGGCATCCGTTCGATCAAGAAAATCTGAAGACTTTCAAATTCGCCCTTGAGGGGCTTGTATCCCTAGTTATTAAGTAAGGGTAGTTTAGTCTTTTGGGTGCCTCCATATATACTCTTGAGGGGATGGATGGCAGCTAACTCTTGGAACCCTAGCTCATTAGTTTTCCCATTTTCGTTCTTATTTTCTCTAGTTTAACTAGGACTAGCTTGAGAGCTTCATGTGAGATCTAGAGAGAGGGATGGATGTATGGGTGGCAAGCTAGACCTTGTATGAACCTTCATGGTATGTATAGATGATTCGGCGTGGTTCTTCAAGTTCTTGTGTTGCCTTTCCCGTCCTCCTTTTTGGTGATTTTCGGAGCTCTTGGTTGTGATTTTTGTGGCGGAGTTTTGAGGATGAGTTCTTGCGAGATTCTTGTTGGGTATCACGTATGAGGACCTTGTGCCTCTTTGGTTGGTGACTTTGCCCCAAGAATCCCCTTGAATCGGACTCGATTTGGTGGTTTGTCGAGTTGTTCAAGTTCTTGACCTAGAGAGGTGATTTCTTTGATTCCTCTTGATTGTGAGCGATTCGGGTTGATTCCTTTGAGGTAGAGGTTGCCCAGGAGGTAACCAAGCTATTCCCGAAGTTTCGCTGCAATCCGTGGAGTGATTCGGGATTTCGGGCGATCGGAAGTTGAGGTTTGACCCACGGGTTTGACCCTAGGGGGGCGGTCCAACCGCCCTGGGCCTTCCAGGTGAAGGTTTTGGTTTTGCCGGATTTTCCTTTGTGAGTTTGTTCGCCTTGATCAGAGGAGCGTTCTAGTGAAATCTTGGGTCATTTCGTGCAGTTTGCAAGGAGTTCTTGCTTGGAGTTCTTTGCTGGGTACAGGAGGTTAGACCGCCCCTGGTAGCCGGTCTAACCGCCCCTAGGCCCCTAGGTGAAGTTTTGGTGTTCGCCAAGATTTCCTGGCTGCTAGCTTGGCCTTGACCAGAGATCTTTGTTGGTGAAACTGTGGTGCGTTTTGGTGCTCAAAAGAGGTGTTTCGGAGGAATTCTTGGTTCCCTGGTGGAGGCGGTCTAACCGCCACCATACCCGGTCTAACCGCCCCCCTCTGGACAGTCGGCTCCCGAGTTGTTTCCACTGTGGTAGGTGCATAGGAGTTGAGGTTGCTGGTAGTGTTTGTTCCAAGGACTAGTAGCACCCCAGTGGCTACATGGTTTTGGCAAATGGGAGGTAAAAGTGCGGAGCGTGTGATTTTGGGGGTCCGACCGAGCGAGTTCATCTTGTTGGAGTTTCAATTTCCTTCGAGGAGAATTTTTATTGGCTCCCATTCACTGCCCCCCCTCTCTTGTTGCCTAATCGGTCCTTGTAGTAGTATCAGAGCCGGTTCGGGTCTTTATTGACTCTAGCTAGTCTAAGATCCAAAGATGGCGTACCAGGAATGGGTTCAGGTCCTCCACACTTCGATGGGAAGAACTACCAGATGTGGAGTAAGCAAATGGCGGCATTCCTCCAAGGAAAGGGTCAGATCCTTTGGGATGTCACGGTGGACAATGGCTATGTCCAGCCGATGAACTTCCTTGCTCTAGGATTGAGGGACATGTTCGACGCCAACAACAAGGCAGTCGACTACCTGTTTCGTGCTTTGCGTCAGCCTGAATTCGATCGGGTGCACACTGAGCACTTGTCTTGTAGAATCTGGTCGGTGTTGAAGGAAGCTCATGTTGCAAATGCCCAGGTTCAGGCTCGGATGTATGCGACTTACCGGAGAGAGTACGAGAACTTCACTCATCTCCCCGGCGAGTCCATCTTTGCCTTGTTTCAGAGGTTCACGGTGGTTGTGAACAACATGAGGGCCAATGTGGACGTGCTCCTGTACGATGATCATGATAGGGCTGTCAAGCTCTTACACTCGTTGGATCGTACGGTTCGGGGCGGAAAGTTCGAGGCCATTGTGGAGTCGGGGAAGTATGACACTCTGCCTGTGAATGAGCTGTTCTCGAAGCTCAAGTCGGCTGAGGTGGATAGTGGCATGACAGCCAAGATCGAGGGCCCGACTGACTCTCATAGTCTCGCCCTCATCGGTGGTTCGAAAGGAAAGGCTAACGCTAACCCATCCACAAGGATGTTCTCTTTGTCCTCTTTGATGTCTATGCCAGATGAGGAGTTCGACGTGCTTGGAGAGGATGAGCTGGTGTTATTGACGAGGAGGTTCGAGAGGCTGCACGAGAACCAAGTGAACATGAGGAGGAACACGAGAACGTGCTTCCAGTGTGGCAAGCCAGGACACTTCGTCGCCGACTGCCCGGATAAGGTCGAGAACAAGGACAGCTACAAGCACAAGTCAAGGACAGATGGCAAGTACCGGTCGAGGCGTGACCACAAGAGCAAGCACAAGGGCAAGCACAAGGACAAGCGACGATCGAGGAAGAAGGAGAACCGAGGCAAGGCCCGAGCGATGGTTGGAGCGAGCGACGTCGACTCCAGTTCCGCGTACTCCACCTCGAGTTCCAGTAGCAGTGAAGATGAAGGTGATCATTGCAAGAGCAGGAAGTCGTCCAAGAACCTGAGCGGGCTGAGTTGCTTCGCCAGAGACGGATTCTGCACCATGGTGCTGAGCTCCGGTAGCAAGAAGAGCACACAGAGCGACTCGAACTCCGACTCCGACGACAAGGTGGGAGACTTGAAGAACATTTGGTTGATTGACTCCGATTGCTCGAGGCATATGACCGGAGACAAGAGGTGGTTCTCAAGTCTCGTCCCGGTGGTGACAAGGAGGTACATCACTTTTGAGGACAATGGGCGAGGGTGTGTGATGTCAGAAGGTGAGATTAAGGTGAGTGACAAGATCACTCTCAGGCGTGTTGGTCTTGTTCAATCACTTGGATACAATTTGCTTTCTGTGTCATAGCTTTTGGATGAGGGTTTTGAGGTGTTGTTTCGGCCTGGTGGTTCTCAGATTTTGGACTCTCGAGGGGACCTTGTCTGTATGGTCATTCCCAAGGGTCAAGTGTTTCGAGCTGATTTTTCTCAGTCTTCTGGTGTTGAGCGTTGTTTCTTGGCTGGTTCTTCGAGTGAGTTATGGAAGTGGCATAGGAAGTTGGGTCACTTGAGCTTTGACCTTTTGTCTCGCTTGAGTAAACTCAGTTTGGTCCGAGGACTGCCACGTTTGAGGCTTGAGAAAGAGTTGGTTCATGCGCCATGTAGGCATGCCAAGATGGTAGCCTCTTCTCACCCGCCTCTCACCGATGTGATGACTGAGCGTCCATGCGAGCTGCTCCATATGGACCATGTTGGCCCAGCTCGTGTGCGATCTGCGGGTGGGAAGTGGTATGTCCTTGTTGTGGTGGACGACTACTCTTCGTATGCGTGGGTGTTCTTTCTTGAGGATAAGGGGGAGACATTTGGTTTTGTTCGATATCTTGTCTTGAGGTTGAGGAACGAGAGGCATGGAGATGCCATACGAGCAATCCGCAATGACAATGGCTCAGAATTCAGAAACTCTCATTTTTAAACTTTTTGCCATGACTTGGGTCTTGAACATCAGTTTTCGAGTCCGTATACGCCTCCCCAGAATGGTGTTGTGCAAAGGAAGAATAGAACCTTGTGTGAGATGGATCGGATGATGCTTGATGAGCATAGGACTCCGAAGAAGGTTCTGGGCTGAGGCGGTGAATACCGCGTGCTATGTGTCGAACAGGATCTACCTCAGAGTGCATAAGAAGAAAACCTGCTATGAGTTGATGCATGGTCGCACATCCAAGGTGAGTCACTTCCATGTCTTTGGTTGCGAGTGCTTTATTCTGAAGAAAGGGAAGAAGTTGGACAAATTTGAGGCTAGGTCAGTCGATGGCATTTTCTTTGGTTATGCATCTCACTCTAGAGCATTTCGTGTGCTCAATCTTGAAACCAATCAAATCGTGGAGACTTGCGAGGTAACCTTCAATGAGACACAGCCACGTAGTCAGCTTGTCCTTGAGTGTGCAGGTGATGATGAACTTGGCGAGGAGATCTTTCAGTAGGAGGAGCATGAACATGGAGACGATGAAGATGGCGGTGTGGTGCCCCTGGCTGAACATGTACCTACTACTTCGACTACGGTGGTGGACGGCCCCTCTCCCACACCTACGACGACAAATCAAGATTGAGGAGAAACTATTATTGAGGGGGAGGTAGCATCAAGGCGAGAACCTCCCCTGCGAGTACAAGTGGATCACCCATCTTCAAGGATCATCGGCGACATGAATGAACGCACTACACGGTCGAGGGTTCGGAACAATTCTCATTTCACTCATACTGCATTTGTTGCCACCTTTGAGCCCAAAGACATTGGACACGCACTATCTGATCATAATTGGGTTAATTCGATGCATGAGGAGTTGGACAACTTTGAGAGGAACCAAGTTTGCGAATTGGTTGACCCTCCTCCAGGGTGTAAGCCGATTGGGACAAAATGGATGTGGAAGAACAAAGAGGGAGAGAAAGGTGAAGTGGTGAGGAACAAGTCAAGGCTTGTTGCTCAGGGGTTCAGTCAGAAGGAGGGGATTGACTACGAAGAGACCTTTGCTCCCGTAGCCCATTTGGAGGCAATTAGAATCCTTCTAGCCTTTTCCATGGCTAAAGCGTTCAAGTTGCACCAAATGGATGTGAAGAGTGCCTTCTTGAATGGTGTGTTGGAGGAAGAAGTGTATGTGAGGCAACCACCGGGGTTTGAGAGTGAGAAGTACCCCCACCGGGTGCACAAGTTGAGGAAGGCGTTGTATGGGTTGAAGCAGGCGCCTAGAGCTTGGTATGGTAGGTTGAGGGGGTTCTTGTTTGAGAGAGGTTTCCTGATTGTGCATGTGTACATGGATGATATTGTCTTTGGTGACTCGTCTAACTCTCTTGTTGCAAGGTTTGCAGAGGATATGAGCAAGGAATTTGAGATGAGCATGATGGGTGAGTTGCAGTTCTTCCTTGGGCTACAAATCAAGCAATCAAAGGAAGGAACATTTGTGCACCAAGCTAAGTACACCAAGGACATTGTGAGGAAATTCAAGATGGAGGGTTCCAATGCCATGGCGACGCCGATGAGTACGAGTACAGCTCTTGATGCGGATGACGAAGGTGAACACGTGGACCAGAAGGAGTACCGAAGCATGATCGGGTCACTCCTCTACTTGACGGCGACGAGGCCGGACATCCAGTTCTCGGTATGTCTGTGCGCTCGTTTTCAAGCGTCTCTGAAGACTTCGCATCGGCAAGCGGTGAAGCGAATTTTCAGGTACTTGCGTCACACTCCCGACTTTGGCCTTTGGTACTCTGCGTCTTCTTCTTTGGCGCTTCATGGATTCTTGGACGCGGATTTTGTCGGGTGTCGGTTGGATAGGAAGTCCACTTCTGGGACTTGCCATTTTTTGGGATCTTACTTGGTGTCTTGGTCTTCCCGCAAACAGTTGAGTGTTACTCAATCCACTACCGAGGCAGAGTACGTTGCCGCAGCTAATTGTTGTCTCAGCTCCTTTGGATCACATACACCATGAGTGACTTTGGTGAGGAGTATACCCATGTCCCACTTCAATGTGATAGCACCAGTGCCATAAGCGTTGCAAAGAACCCAATGCTCCATTCCAAAACCAAGCACATAGAAGTGAGGTATCATTTTCTGAGAGACAACGTAGAGAAAGGAAAGATAACCTTGATCCATGTACCCACACATGACCAACTAGCCGATATTTTTACCAAACCCCTAGATCAAGCAACTTTCACTCGTTTGTGGGGGGAACTTGGTGTGTGTTTGATTTCTTGAGTTGGTGTGTGGGAGCTCCTTTGTAGCATATGTATAGCTTTCTTTTATGCATTTCTTGCATTTGGCATTGCATATGTAACATGATGTATAGGCATCTTTGTATCTTAGGTTGCATGGATTTTGTATCATATGCATTGTTTAGGAAAAGCTTCTCCTATATACATTGTTCACCATGATATGCTATATATGATCTTGTGAGCTAGTTTGGTATGCTATGGTTAGTTTGGCTTAGCTCTTGATGATCTTGATTTATAATCCATGGTTGATGGCTATGCTTTTGAAAAATGTCACATATATGCTCTCTTATGTGTAAATGCCTTTATATGATCTTGACATGTTTTAGTGGCTTGGTTATGCTTAATTTGTGGTTGGATAGCTATTTTTGATAATATGGGGCCAAAGGCTCATTTGCCATCATGAATGCTTAGCCCTCTTGCTTTATCTTGTGGAGGGGCATAAGTTTCTTCTTGTCGCAAAGACATTTCATGTGCCAATTAAGAATCTAAAAATGAAATGTAAAATGCTTGGAAAATGTGCTCCCATGTCATATGTGCTTTATTTAAATTTGTTTTGGGTGCTAAACCGTTGCATGATGCCTACCAATGAGAAGTCTCATATATAGAAGTAGGCACATGGCTCGGTGGCTTTGACATGACATGAGGTGCTTGCGGGTGTTTGTGATTGTCTTATGATTAGAATAGTTGTCCTAGCATGAAGTTGGTGTGGCTTTGCCATTTTGACATGTTTTGCTCATGTTTAGGACTTTGCTCATGAGAGGGTAACTTTTCGCAAAATTGCTCAAATCCTTTTTAGCCTTGTCGAATGGGTGTGAAACTTGGTGATTCTAACACCCCGTGTTTTTGCTCAGTGGTGATTTGTGCTAATGACACTCTTAACTACTCCTCTAACTACCCTTGAGAACCCTAGGTCAACTCTTGGTCAAAACTTTAGCCTAAAACCCTAGTGTTCCCTTTGACCTCCTTGTGCCAATCTAGAACTTGGGCACGTTCTCCAAACTTTCCCTAAACACTTCAAATTCACCCAATAGGAAAAATGTGCAGTTTTGCAAGGCACACAACTTTCATGAAGAATGGCATTGCTGATTTTGAGTGCAAAGTGGTGAAAATGCAAAAACAGGCGCTGGTGCACTGTTACTGGACGCCGAGTTTTTGGCCACTTTGTACGGCTGTTCCTGCTTAAACCAGTGAGAAAAACCTCCCTAGATCCTTTGGCATTTTTGAAGATGGTAACTTGTTGGACAATGGCTATGTCCAGCCGATGAACTTCCTTGCTCTAGGATTGAGGGACATGTTCGACGCCAACAACAAGGCGGTCGACTACCTGTTTCGTGCTTTGCGTCAGCCTGAATTCGATCGGGTGCACACCGAGCACTTGGCTTGTAGAATCTGGTCGGTGTTGAAGGAAACTCATGTTGCGAATGCCCAGGTTCAGGCTCGGATGTATGCGACTTACCGGAGAGAGTACGAGAACTTCACTCATCTCCCCGGCGAGTCCATCGTTGCCTTGTTTCAGAAGTTCACGGTGGTTGTGAACAACATGAGGGCCAATGTGGACGTGCTCCTGTACGATGATCATGATAGGGCTGTCAAGCTCTTACACTCGTTGGATCGTACGGTTCGGGGCGGAAAGTTCGAGGCCATTGTGGAGTCGGGGAAGTATGACACTCTGCCTGTGAATGAGCTGTTCTCGAAGCTCAAGTCGGCTGAGGTGGATAGTGGCATGACAGCCAAGATCGAGGGCCCGACTGACTCTCATAGTCTCGCCCTCATCGGTGGTTCGAAAGGAAAGGCTAACGCTAACCCATCCACAAGGATGTTCTCTTTGTCCTCTTTGATGTCTATGCCAGATGAGGAGTTCGACGTGCTTGGAGAGGACGAGCTGGTGTTGCTGACGAGGAGGTTCGAGAGGCTGCACGAGAACCAAGTGAACATGAGGAGGAACACGAGAATGTGCTTCCAGTGCGGCAAGCCAGGACACTTCGTCGCCGACTGCTCGGATAAGGTCGAGAACAAGGACAGCTACAAGCACAAGTCAAGGACGGATGGCAAGTACCGGTCGAGGCGTGACCACAAGAGCAAGCACAAGGACGAGCGACGATCGAGGAAGAAGGAGAACCGAGGCAAGGCCCGAGCGATGGTTGGAGCGAGCGACGTAGACTCCAGTTCCGCGTACTCCACCTCGAGTTCGAGTAGCAGTGAAGATGAAGGTGATCATCGCAAGAGCAGGAAGTCATCAAAGAACCTAAGCAGGCTGAGTTGCTTCGCTAGAGACGGATTCTGCACCATGGTGCTGAGCTCCGGTAGCAAGAAGAGCACACAGAGCGACTCGTACTCCGACTCCGACGAAAAGGTGGGAGTCTTGAAGAACATTTGGTTGATTGACTCCGGTTGCTCGAGGCATATGACCGGAGACAAGGGGTGGTTCTCAAGTCTCGTCCCGGTGGTGACAAGGAGGTACATCACTTTTGAGGACAATGGGCGAGGGTGTGTGATGTCAGAAGGTGAGATTAAGGTGAGTGACAAGATCACTCTCAGGCGTGTTGCTCTTGTTCAATCACTTGGATACAATTTGCTTTCTGTGTCATAGCTTTTGGATGAGGGTTTTGAGGTGTTGTTTCGGCCTGGTGGTTCTTAGATTTTGGACTCTCAAGGGGACCTTATCTGTATGGTCGTTCCCGAGGGTCAAGTGTTTCGAGCTGATTTTTCTCAGTCTTCTGGTGTTGAGCATTGTTTCTTGGCTGGTTCTTCGAGTGAGTTGTGGAAGTGGCATAGGAAGTTGGGTCACTTGAGCTTTGACCTTTTGTCTCGCTTGAGTAAACTCAGTTTGGTCCGAGGACTGCCACGTTTGAGGCTTGAGAAAGAGTTGGTTTGTGCGCCGTGTAGGCATGCCAAGATGGTAGCCTCTTCTCACCCGCCTCTCACCGATGTGATGACTGAGCGTCCATGCGAGCTGCTCCATATGGACCTTGTTGGCCTAGCTCGTGTGCGATCTACGGGTGGGAAGTGGTATGTCCTTGTTGTGGTGGACGACTACTCTTCGTATGCATGGGTGTTCTTTCTTGAGGATAAGGGGGAGACATTTGGTTTTGTTCGATATCTTGTCTTGAGGTTGAGGAACGAGAGGCACGGAGATGTCATACGAGCAATCCGCAATGACAATGGCTCAAAATTCAGAAACTATCATTTTCAAACTTTTTGCCATGACTTGGGTCTTGAACATCAGTTTTCGAGTCCGTATACGCCTCCCCAGAATGGTGTTGTGCAAAGGAAGAATAGAACCTTGTGTGAGATGGCTCGGATGATGCTTGATGAGCATAGGACTCCGAAGAAGGTTCTGGGCTGAGGCGGTGAATACCGCGTGCTATGTGTCGAACAGGATCTACCTCAGAGTGCATAAGAAGAAAACCTGCTATGAGTTGATGCACAGTCGCACATCCAAGGTGAGTCACTTCCATGTCTTTGGTTGCGAGTGATTTATTCTGAAGAAAGGGAAGAAGTTGGACAAGTTTGAGGCTAGGTCAGTCGATGGCATTTTCTTTGGTTATGCATCTCACTCTAGAGCATTTCGTGTGCTCAATCTTTGTTGACGGATAAAACTCGTATCCACCTACGATCCGCAAGCGTACGGACCTACACCTTTTTCACCACGGGATTCCCAAGGTTCTTGTCAATCCGCGGAGCAAGGGGAATACTAGCGCTTAACCAAGTACTAATCTAGTTGACTAAGGAAACATTTAAAGAGAGTATTAATCTAAAAGTAAAGACAATCTAACCTAAGTTAAGCTAAGTTAAGTTGATCAAACAAATCTAGGGTTAAACTAGATGGTAAAGGGGTGAACACAAGAGAGTGATTAAGAAAGATAAGCGTTCCCTCCCTAGGATCTAGGATAACATGGTATGCATCTACTACACGAAAGAGGTAAACCAATCTACCGGGGGTTGTGACCACGGTTTCGCCCTTTCCCTCCTCTCGTACTGTCACTACGCGAAGGTATTCGTGACTAGACCTATGATGGACACGGTATGTTGATGGAATCTATGGGAGTAGCGGATATCATACACCCGAAAAACACGGTAGCTAACCTTAATCATCAAAGCATCATCAACATGAAAACAATAGATTGAAACCACGAATCAAGTAGCGATCACATAGCATGTATCCATCTAATCCTAGGGATGAACGGAGACATTACCCCATCATCTTACACGAATTGAAGCACATAGGGGTGATGGAGACTCCGGAGAACGTCGTCGATGAAGATGGCGGCGATGGAGCTTGGGAACACCCCTAGGCCAGCGGCTTGGAGTCCTCCTCTTGCTTCCTTCTCTCCGCCGGCGTTGATCCTTGCGACGAGCTCATCTAACTCTCTCCCTCATCTTGCGGCGGCGGTTTTCTGGTGATAGGCGTCGGTAGGATGATTTGTTCGATGGGTTGGTCGACGGCGGCGGAGGCAATAAATAGACAAACACCTAGGGCAAAGGAGGGACCGAACCGACCTCGGAGTGGGCTGGGCCGGTCGGACCGGGCCGGCCGGCCCAGCCCACTTCGGCCGGTTCGGCCCCGGTTTTCTCCCCGGTTGCTTCTCGCGTGATCCCTTATTCGTGTGCACTTGCATGTGGGCCTTTGACGTCGTTTCCTTCACGGTTTAGGCTTGATCCTTGCTATGCAAGCTTCGCTGTTTTCTGGTTGAGTCCCTGAAGACTTGCACGTTGACGCTTCGGTCCTCGGGTCATTTGGAGTTGTGTTCATCGAGTGTCTTGACTCTTATCGGGCTTCATGATCTTCTTCCAAAGTGCTTGGTGAACTTATCCCGAAAGTCTCCTCATTAGCGTAGATTTCCTGCGTAAACAACAAACTCCAAAATCGACACGCAAGTGTGAACTTGTTATATCATTAGTATGCCTAGTGGCAGGTTAGTTGCAAATCATAATCGAAACCAATGTATAACAAGTACTCTAGGTTGACGGAAATTCACCGTCAACATCTCCCCCATGCTTAAACCTTGCTCGTCCTCGAGTAAGTAATCCTTGCTTTAAAAGGGAAATCAGTGTTGCCTTCCAATGTTGTCCCTGCACTTAGTCATTCATGACAAGGCAAATTGCTCTCTCTTAAGAATTTATTTTTAAAGTTCAAGTTGTGACCGGCTTCTTTTTCATTATGGAAGATAGACTAACAATAAAGAACAAGCCACATTTAATAAACACGATGCTCTCAAACTTAAGTGAACTTCAAACCATTACCTTGTCACATGGAAGATTTTCAAAAAGATGCATATCCAACATAAGTGAAAATCTCTTGCAAAAGCTCATGGAACACTCATCTCATCAAGTCACTCAAGCCTATACTAGATTATTTTCAACCTACTCTACTCATATGTGATAGTGGAAGGCTTATGTGGAGCTTGGAAGGTTAAAAACAATCCTAGCAAAACATACATCCGAAATATTGTCAAATTAAGAGAGAGATCTATTGGAATTATCGAGACTCGTCAAAAAGGCCATGGAAAATAAATGTTGGAAAGAGAGAAGGATGAAACACACACATTTAGATAAGTGGACATGTGCAAGTGGCAAATGGATGATCCCGAGGCACGAGTGAAGTCCTCGTTATCGGATTGCACATGGTTGGAAGATTTGAGTATGGATGTGTCATCAAGTCACTTGAGAACTTATGAAGCAAAAAGAACCGAGGAGCATCTTTATTTTTTTCTTTATTTTATTTCCTTCTCATTTTTCTCTCTTTCTTTTTTTCACTTTATTCTTCCTATTTTTCTTACTTTTCTATTCTTCTTATCATATTTTTTTTCATTTTTCATTTTTATATTTTTTTCTTTTGCTCCTCAAAACTTTTTGCAACATAATACTTACATAGCATTTGTGTCAGAGAATGACTCCTCCCCCATGCTTGAACGATGCTCGTCCTCGAGCATAAAAGAGAGGGGAAATGACTGCTAAAGTAAGTATAAATTCCATAATATTGCGGAATATTTGAATCTCCATCGAGAATTTTACTCCATACTCAAATTGGGTTGTGGACAAGGAGGTGATCACAAAAAGATGTTTTTGGTTTAGGGTGGATGCCCAGCGAAGTTTGTGGAATTTTTGATGTGAAAACCCACAATGCATGGACAAAAAGGCTAGCATGAAAAAGTTACACAAAGGAATGACCAGCTTCTTAGTCTCGAACCATAGAAATCAATCCTAATCCAACTCATCAAAACATATGTTTGCAATCTACGAGTTTTGTTATCATAAAACATATATGTATATGGCTTTGGTAGGTAGAACTTTGCAAGAGCATCACAAATATGTAGATAGCATAAAAGTTAAGTTTTCATAAAAACAACAAGTTATCCGGCTATCCATAAACTTAAATCAAAGAGCAAAGATATGTATGTGGGTCTAGAGCATAGTCATTTCACCTCCACAAATAAAAGAGCCAGTATTTAAATTAATTTCAGATCATATTATAGAGAGCAATTAGCCAAGACATGTATAACTTCATGTAGGTAAAACAAAGCAGCAACTTTCATCATCTTTCCGTAAGCATAGGCAATATAGAACATCGAGGTGAACACATGGTCATGCTTATCTATTGAAAGTAAAAAGAAACCTAGGTTGTCCTCCTAGTAGCCATGTTATTGTTTGAAGAAAAAAAAACAAAAGGTTGCACCTAGTTGATGTTGAAGGCATACTTACAAGCATTTGTGTTTGGAAAAGAGAAGGTCCATGGAGATGTTACCATCCTTTGTAATTCTTCGTTGCCTTCTTCCAACATCTCCATGTATCGATGTGGCTTTTGCTTTTGTCTTGATTTATCAATGCTCCTAAACTTATGAATTTGATCTTGTATGCTTAATGGAGTCATTGGTCACCCTTCTCTTCAATGTTGTCATCACCATCTCCTCTTTCTTGTTCTCATCATCTCCTTGCTGTCTCTTTTTAATGGATTCCCCCCTCTGTTCAGAACAGAAAATATATAGAAATATAGCTCTATTGAAAAGTTTATGAAATTACCTTTCCAACATGTGGTCATTCATTGAAAACGGAGTTCAAACAAGGGAGCTATGTCCATTTTACTTCAGCACTGTGTGCTGTCCAAAACTGATTTCAGGACGTGTTGCACTCGGTGATTCGGGCATAACCGCTTGTAGGAACCTCCGATTGTCTTGATTCTTGATTTGTTGGAATTGTAACTTCATGGGGCTTCTAAATATCCAAAAATATCTAGTGTTTTCCCTTCGAGACCATGCAGAATTTTGATGAGATCGGTGGCTTCTTGCGCATTGATCCGGAGATGTTAACGATCTTTATCATTCTATCTTCTAGAGTGTCATGTTGCACTTCCGTGTTGAAGATTCAGGGTCTCCCCCATGCTTACCATTTTGCTAGTCATGGAAGAAGAAGACAAAGCACTTCTTAGCCATCCTTCAATTTCCTTGTAGTGAGAGTCTTTATCTTGCTCGTAAGACGTTTTAAACGTACATTCTACCCCCAAGGTGACGGTTGGGAGTAGATAGAATTGCCAACAATCCAACAACGTCTCCTAAGATTCTTAACTTGTGGCATAATTAGTTTAATGAGGAATAAAAACCTAATGAGTGTACGTGGTGCAAGGTGTGTATGCACATGATAGGAAAGCATATAAACAAAGACAATGTTTTCACCTAGTTCTAAACACCATGTTTACAACTAGGTTGCCGAATTTTTCCATAGCCATAAAGGTTTATATATCTAGGGTTAAAACACCATGTCTATCCCTAAATCAATAACTCTTATAGCACAAGAAAAATTAAGCGCATTGCAAAGCTTATAAACTAACCAATGCAACATGAAAACATATGAAAAGCTAGCAAGGTTTATCGAACTCAACGATGATAGTCCGCAATCATGTTTAAACACCACGTTTACACAAGATCACAAAAGGAAAATACTCATAATGCCTTATGAAGTATTAACATGGAAAAATAAGCATACATCATTAAGTATATAAAACAACCAAGTCAACTATGTGCAAAACATGTATACACAAGGAAACATCACATTGATAACAAAATGCAATGCATGCAAATAAATAAATATGAGCATGAACATGATGGTGGTTCTAAAAAGGAAATCTAAACTTAGATTAATAACCACAAGTTGATCATCATAAGATGGTGCCATTCTTTATTCTCTCTAAGAAAGTAGTAAAAATATAAAGAAACGGGTTGCCTCCCGAAAAGCGCTTCATTTAAAGTCATAGAGCTCGACTTTCTCACATACCTTCTTTTCGTTGCATAGCCATGGCCCTTCATGCAAGAATAAAAGGTACCAATGCAGCTTTAATTTACTTCCCATGTTGTGCTTGATCACTTATAGAAGACTTGCCCAAAGCATCCTTTTGTTTCATCGTTATCTCCTTCTCTATCATCCTTCGGTGCTGCCTTCACTTCATGAATTTTTTTAATGTCCATAACAGAAAGTATACTCAAGCTCTACTCCATTGCACAGTGCACAAAATTTCCTTTCCAACGAGTCTTCATTTGCTCAAATCGGACTCCGTACAAGAGAGTTACGTCCGTTTTACTTCGGCGATGAAATCTGTCCTGAAATTTCAGAACGCGCAACGCCCAATGTTTTCTCCATAACTCCTTGCACGGGTCTTCAAACTTGTTGGTTCTTGATGTGTTGGAATGGTAATTTGATGGAGCTTCTGAATATCTCATTTTCTTCATTTGTACACCTCTGAACAAGCTCTCAAATTGATGAAGACAGTAGCATCCTTCGCGGGATTCGGAGAGGTTGATGATTTATCTTGCAACTCTTTTAGGCATGACTTCTTTTTTCATTATTCAAGCCTTGTCTACATGGTTAGTGAAAATCGGGCCTTTCCCGACATATGATTCTTTAAGGTCATTAGCTTGACCAAGCGCAAAGCATGATCGAGATTTACAAAACTTATTGTAAACATACGCATCCATAATTAACACCACATGTGAATTGTAGCAACAAGTCAAGGTGTAAATAAAAGAAGCATATGTTTCATGCATAGCACTTAGCTCATCATTAGGCAAAGCTTGTTTAGGTGTGAGATTAATTGGATCAAAAATAAATGTTTCCTCTTTTTCATTCTCAAGAAAATCTAGCCTATCAACATGATCACTATTGGAACAAGGCATAGACATTAAACTATCATTCATACTATTGGTTGAGCATGAGTATTTGAATTTATCAATATCAATACCAATAATATCTTGAGATTTCAGCGCGTACCTTGGCCTTAAAGATTTTTCAACAAGAGTGATATTTGGTTCATCGAGCGGTGTTGAGGGCAAATCGATCTCAACAAGTGTAGTTGCCTCTTCATCACCATCTTGCAATTTCTTCAACTCATCATGTGGAACATGTAATCCTTCAACTATGTACGCATTCATCTCTTCTTTGAAGTCTTCTTTATCAACCATATCTTCATCTTCAAAGACTTGTATGTTGCTTTCTTTATCTTCCATGTACCACATGTCGTCAAGATCGCTCATTGTTGATTCACTCTTTCCTTCATCCTTAAGTACTTCCATGTCTTGATTTGCTAGTGTGTAGGCTTCAATAGCACACAAGCTATCATCTAGCTTGAGTCCTATCTCCTCCCATTTATCCTTTGAGTCACTAGGCTCATCACGGTTGTACTCTTCTCTTCCTTGATCATAAATCTTTGAGTTGTCAAACCGGTCGATCCATCCTTCATCTCCTTCTTCTCTTTCTTCTTCAAACATCTTTTGGATCGACTCTCCACTCATCTCTTGATCAAATATATCTTCAATTAGTTTGGCAACGTGTCGGCGTTCCTCCTTCCTTCGGTAGTTAATTAGTGGGGCGAAATCAACTTGAACCCAACCGGATTGCTTGAACTCCGCCAATGGTCTAGCATTCCACATACTTCGGCCTACATTCATGTTAGTTTCAACATTTTTAACATTCGAAATGACTTCTCTTACCTTGGGAAGTGGATCTTCACTTTCTTGTATGGTCGGTTCATCTTCCTTGACCTTCGGTTCATCTTTTTCAGAAATTTCAGCAAGCACCTTGGGCTTGCTTTTGTCATTTTGCTCCTCTTGACAACATCTTTGCCAATCTCGTATTGTTCTTTGTCCATTGCTTATCCTTTGTAAGATTTGTGCGGCTTCACTAATTGTTTTATCCAATATATCACCACCTGCACACATGCTTACAAAACGAGATGAGTTAGGGGTTAGTGAAAAATAAAAGGTATGCAACATCAAGTCACCGGAAAATCCCAAGTTCGGGCCTCGCTCAAGTAGTTCATTAAAACGGTCCCATGCTTCATCAATTCCTTCATCCTCTCCTTGCTTGAAAGTGAGCACTTGCCTCCTTAAGTCTTGGACCTTGCTTATGGGAAAGAACTTCAAAAGAAACTTCTTCACTAGCTCATCCCAATTTCCTTTTGCTTCAACGGACGCAAGTGTGTACCATCTTCGTGCTTCATCTTCGAGAGAGAATGGAAAAAGATTCCACTTGAACCAAGCGGCCGGAACTCCTTTTTGTTGGACCATGTTGCATAACATCGTGAATTCCTTAATGTGTCTATATGGGTTGTCATCCTCCAATCCTCTAAATGGTTTTGTCGCCACTAACTTGATGATTCCAGGCTTCACTTCGTAGTGGGTTGTAGCAAGCATCAAATCTGATTTTTGTATCTCAATGTCTTCCATTGACGGCATTGCTAGCTCCCTTAGCGACATCTCTTCGTCTTCCAATGGTGAGGTGAACAAATCCATCTAGGCACAAGAAAAGTAGAAAGAAAAACAAAAAAGATTTTTTTTCTTTTTTTAGAAAATAAGGGTTAGGTGTTAGTAATCAACAAAATTAATACTAGATTAAACGTAGCAAAGCGGCTTGCTCCCCGGCAACGGCGCCAGAAAAAGGGGCTTGTTGACGGATAAAACTCGTATCCACCTACGATCCGCAAGCGTACGGACCTACACCTTTTTCACCACGGGATTCCCAAGGTTCTTGTCAATCCGCGGAGCAAGGGGATTACTAGCGCTTAACCAAGTACTAATCTAGTTGACTAAGGAAACATTTAAAGAGAGTATTAATCTAAAAGTAAAGACAATCTAACCTAAGTTAAGCTAAGTTAAGTTGATCAAACAAATCTAGGGTTAAACTAGATGGTAAAGGGGTGAACACAAGAGAGTGATTAAGAAAGATAAGCGTTCCCTCCCTAGGATCTAGGATAACATGGTATGCATCTACTACACGAAAGCGGTAAACCAATCTACCGGGGGTTGTGACCACGGTTTCGCCCTTTCCCTCCTCTCGTACTGTCACTACGCGAAGGTATTCGTGACTAGACCTATGATGGACATGGTATGTTGATGGAATCTATGGGAGTAGCGGATATCATACGCCCGAAAAACACGGTAGCTAACCATAATCATCAAAGAATCATCAACATGAAAACAATAGATTGAAACCACGAATCAAGTAGCGATCACATAGCATGTATCCATCTAATCCTAGGGATGAACGGAGACATTACCCCATCATCTTACACGAATTGAAGCACATAGGGGTGATGGAGACTCCGGAGAACGTCGTCGATGAAGATGGCGGCGATGGAGCTTGGGAACACCCCTAGGCCAGCGGCTTGGAGTCCTCCTCTTGCTTCCTTCTCTCCGCCGGCGTTGATCCTTGCGACGAGCTCATCTAACTCTCTCCCTCATCTTGTGGCGGCGGTTTTCTGGTGATAGGCGTCAGTAGGATGATTTGTTCGATGGGTCGGTCGACGGCGGCGGAGGCAATAAATAGACAAACACCTAGGGCAAAGGAGGGACCGAACCGACCTCGGAGTGGGCCGGGCGGTCGGACCGGGCCGGCCGGCCCGAGCCCACTCCGGCCCGGCCCGGCCCCGGTTTTCTCCCCGGTTGCTTCTCGCGTGATCCCTTATTCGTGTGCACTTGCATGTGGGCCTTTGACGTCGTTTCCTTCACGGTTTAGGCTTGATCCTTGCTATGCAAGCTTCGCTGTTTTCTGGTTGAGTCCCTGAAGACTTGCACGTTGACGCTTCGGTCCTCGGGTCATTTGGAGTTGTGTTCATCGAGTGTCTTGACTCTTATCGGGCTTCATGATCTTCTTCCAAAGTGCTTGGTGAACTTATCCCGAAAGTCTCCTCATTAGCGTAGATTTCCTGCGTAAACAACAAACTCCAAAATCGACACGCAAGTGTGAACTTGTTATATCATTAGTATGCCTAGTGGCAGGTTAGTTGCAAATCATAATCGAAACCAATGTATAACAAGTACTCTAGGTTGACGGAAATTCACCGTCAACAATCTTGAAACCAATCAAATCGTGGAGACTTGCGAGGTAACCTTCAACAAGACACAGCCACGTAGTCACCTTGTCCTTGAGTGTGCAGGTGATGATGAACTTGGCGAGGAGATCTTTCAGGAGGAGGAGCATGAACATGGAGACGATGAAGATGGCGGTGTGGTGCCCCTGGCTGAACATGTACCTACTACTTCGACTACGGTGGTGGACGGCCCCTCTCCCACACCTACGACGACTAAACAAGATTGAGGAGAAACTATTATTGAGGGGGAGGTAGCATCGAGGCGAGAACCTCCCCTGTGAGTACAAGTGGATCACCCATCTTCAAGGATCATCGGCGACATGAATGAACGCACTACACGGTCGAGGGTTCGGAACAATTCTCATTTCGCTCATGCTGCATTTGTTGCCACCTTTGAGCCCAAAGACATTGGACACGCACTATCTGATCATAATTGGGTTAATTCGATGCATAAGGAGTTGGACAACTTTGACAGGAACCAAGTTTGGGAATTGGTTGACCCTCCTCCGGGTGTAAGCCGATTGGGACAAAGTGGATGTGGAAGAACAAAGAGGGAGAGAAAGGTGAAGTGGTGAGGAACAAGTCACGGCTTGTTGCTCAGGGGTTCAGTCAGAAGGAGGCTAAAATTGCTCAAATCCTTTTTAGCCTTGTCGAATGGGTGTGAAACTTGGTGATTGTAACACCCCGTGTTTTTGCTCAGTGGTGATTTGTGCTAATGACACTCTTAACTACTCCTCTAACTACCCTTGAGAACCCTAGGTCAACTCTTGGTCAAAACTTTAGCCTAAAACCCTAGTGTTCCCTTTGACCTCCTTGTGCCAACCTAGAACTTGGGCACGTTCTCCAAACTTTCCCTAAACACTTCAAATTCACCCAATAGGAAAAATGTGCAATTTTTCAAGGCACACAACTTTCATGAAGAATGGCATTGGTGATTTTGAGTGCAAAGTGGTGAAAAATGCAAAAACAGGCGCTGGTGCACTGTTACTGGACGCCGAGTTTTTGGCCACTTTGCACGGCCGTTCCTGCTTAAACCAGTGAGAAAAACCCCCTAGATCCTTTGGCATTTTTGAAGATGGTAACTTGTTGGACAACTTTGGTATTCAAAGTTCGGGCCACTTCTATTTTGAAATCTAGAGAAAATTCGAGTGAAAAAGGGGTAAGTCAAACTGACTTTGCAAACCCGAGCTCCCGCGCACGACATCGCGCCGGGGCATGCCACGTCGGCCTCGCTGCCGTACCGCCGGGCACGCACGCCGAGCAGCCGGCCGACCGCCGGTCCATGGCGAGCCTCCGCGAGCACAGGTGCGCCTACGGGCGTGACATGCCTCCTACCCCTAGGCCGGTGACACGCGGCCATCGCGCACACGCACGCGGGCGCACCGCCATCCGCCACTTGCCGGAGCCCCGCCGCACGTCGCCCACCGCCTTGGCACGCATGCCGCGGTTCCTGTAGGCACGACGCTCGGGCGATGTTGCTTGTGAAGCTCCTGGCCTATAAAAACCTCTCTCGGTTCACTCTTTGCGCGCGCCCGAGAATACCCCGCCCGCCGCCGTCGCCATTAGCGCTGCCGTGGTGAGCCTGCTTCTCCGCTTACTCCCCAACCCGATCGAGCCTCTGGTCACCTTCCCTAACCTCCACCAGAGCCTCCCCGATCACCTACGGCTTAGCTCTCCCCCCTCATTCATCGGGAACCTCGCCGCCGTGGAGGTGCCACGGCCCACGGGTGCCTCGCCGCCGGCCATCACCGGGCTGTTCCCCGGCCGAGTCACCGGTACCAATCGAACCCTAGTGAGTCCATTCGAACTCCCCGCTCACTTGTTTGCATCCCCTGGCCCCACCTCGCCGCCGGCGAGCACGCCCACCACCGTCGGGGCACTGTTGGGAGGGCCGAGGGCATATCTGTGAATTAGGGACCTAGTTGTGATGATCTTTAACTAAGTTTTGTTTCAACTCAGTCCAGTGACTTGTAAAATGCCTATAAAATCGTACAAAAATCCAAAAATTGCAAACCCAATTTTATTGTGCTCTTTGTAACTAGAACTACAACTTTCCCAAAACATGTTTATACTTTTCAGCTTTAGTTTTTGCTTGAAAAATTTAAATGTAAAATGCCTAGATCTGTGTTTCTGCAAAATCCCTACATGATCTTGAGCTGAATTTTGGATATGTTATGGATACTAGCATGTGTAGGTCCTGTGCCAAAATTTGCACAAAGTTACTAAAGGAAACATTTTATATAAATTATCTTGTGATATTGTCAAATCTGCCTAGATGAATTTTGTAGCCTAAAATATAATTATTTTTTAGCCCTACTTCTGGATATTGTTTTGTTATGATAAAATGCACCTCTTGTGAATTTACCTTGATTTTATCTCTATTAGAAATATTATTTCCAAATATATGCTTGTTTTTACTCATAAATGTAGAGATCAAGATCCACAAGAGTTTTAAGTGTGTTTGTTGGTACTTTAGGCTTGTTTTATTTTAAGTGAAGCGGTAGCCATTCTAGTTCATCTAAAATTTGCATATGACCATGTGTAGGAGAAAGTTTGACTACATTTTTGTTATATTTATTTTTATATGCATTAATCCTTTAAATGCTAGCTAGAAATGCCTTTATTTATGTGCATTTAATTTCAGTGGTGCAAACTAGTTGCTTGCTGTCCAAAGGAGTGTTTCCTGGTCATTAGGACCAGTGGGCATTGTTGCCTTGTTGGGCAAGTTTGAAGTGTGATTGGTTGATTAAAGGTTGAAAATTGGATTGATCTAGTAAGGGAAAATAGGAAAAACCCCTTCTTTTGTGCATAAGCCTTGTAGATGAGTTAAGAAGTATTTTGGGGCATAGAAGTAATTTTACTTGCTGCCTTGCATTTAAAATGAATATTCTTTTATAGATGCGTACACAATCACCATCATGAGAGTGCTAGATAGCCTTGTTGTGTTTACCTTTAAATGAGTAATTGTTAAATGCTTTTGTTAAGGTGAATATGGCCAACCATGTGTTGACGGTGAATTTCCGTCAACCTAGAGTACTTGTTATACATTGGTTTCGATTATGATTTGCAACTAACCGGCCACTAGGCATACTAATGATATAACAAGTTCACACTTGCATGTCGATTTTGGAGTTTGTTGTTTACGCAGGAAATTAACGTTAAAGAGGAGACTTTCGGGATAAGTTCATCAAGCACTTCAAGAGAAGATCATGAAGCCCGTCACAAGTCAAGACACGAAGTGAACAAGACTACAAACAACCCAAGGGCCGAAGCATCAACACGCAAAACTCCGGGGACTTGGATGTTTACCAACGAGATCAACTCAGCCCGAGAGATATTCTCGCAGCTCAGGACAGCATGATCTTTCGGTACAGATTCGGAGACTTAAACGGTCTTTAATGGCAAAAGTTTGACTACCAAAGTTGTGGGCCTCGACGATACCTTCGATTTGGACATGTGGAAGGCCCAATTTGGATAAGGGAGCTAGGAGATATAGCCCCCGAAATCCCTGCTGCGCAGTCAGTCCGAAATCAGAACAGATTATCTTCCAAGGCCGATTTGGAGATCTTATCTTCGTTTTTAAGGAAAGAAATGAATACCAAAGTTGAAGATAATTTCGTGGCACACAACCTGGACACCGAATTTGCATTATTTGGAGTCCGAACGTGGTAGATATGGCGTTGGCAAGGAAGGACTGCGAATCAGGAAAATCTGGCTGATTTTATGGAAACCAAGTTTGCTTCTTTCCCAAGGAGGATCTCTTGCAAAGCAAGGTGGAGCACGCCCAAAGGCACCCCAAGGACATAAATACAACCCCCTAGGCGCCCCAAGATGGTTACCGATCGAACAAATTATCCTACCGACGCCAATCACTAGAAAACCGCCGCCGCAAGATGAGGGAGAGAGTTAGATGAGCTCGTCGCAAGGATCAACGCCGGCGGAGAGAAGGAAGCAAGAGGAGGACTCCACGCCATTGGCCTAGGGGTGTTCCCAAGCTCCATCGCCGCCATCTTCATCGACGACGTTCTCCTGGAGTCTCCATCACCCCTATGTGCTTCAATCCGTGTAAGATGATGGGGTAATGTCTCCGTTCATCCCTAGGATTAGATGGATACATGCTATGTGATCGCTACTCGATTTGTGGTTTCAATCTATTGTTTTCATGTTGATGATGCTTTGATGATTAAGGTTAGCTACCATGCTTTTCGGGCGTATGATATCCGCTACTCCCATAGATTCCATCAACATACCGTGTCCATCATAGGTCTAGTCACGAATACCTTCGCGTAGTGACAGTACGAGAGGAGGGAAAGGGCGAAACCGTGGTCACAACCCCCGGTAGATTGGTTTACCGCTTTCGTGTAGTAGATGCATACCATGTTATCCTAGATCCTAGGGAGGGAACGCTTATCTTTCTTAATCACTCTCTTGTGTTCACCCTTTACCATCTAGTTTAACCCTAGATTTGTTTGATCAACTTAACTTAGATTAACTTAGGTTAGATTGTTTTACCTTTAGATTAGTACTCTCTTTCAAAGGTTTTCCATTCAACTAGATTAGTACTTGGTTAAGCGCTAGTAATCCCCTTGCTCCGCGGATTGACAAGAACCTTGGGAATCCCGTGGTGAAAAAGGTGTGGGGTCCGTACGCTTGCAGATCGTAGAGGGATACGTATTTTATCCATCAACACCATGTACTTCTTGTGGCTGTTGCTACTACTTTATTACTTAAATTAAATTAATTCATTTGTATATATATGTACACAACCACTGTTTAAAAGTCTAGATAATAAATCATCACACAATGCTCCTTTATAGGAAGAGTATGCTGAATGTATCTTTATCTAGGTGAATGTGGTCAACCATGCACCCCGTGGTTACCAATTGTGGTTTTGTGATGAAATGGCTCAATCTTCCAATTAAGTCTTGCATTTGCATCCTCCGCGTAGAAGTTCTCGATGGTAGTTACACGCTCGTGCCGGCTGACGAGGACGAGGGAGCAGGAGGAGACGTGCACTACGTGACCGTAGAGCAAGATCCGGACCAAAGTCCGGAAGGTTGTCTGTCTGCTTGTGCTGACGAAGGCAAGCCCCAGTTTAACATTCACCTATGTTTTACTTTTAAAGTTTCTCATGTTCTCTCTTGAATTACTATGTGCATTTACGTTTAGGAGTTGAATGGAAATTTAAATGCATTATCCTTAAGTACCACTTTTGATTGTTTTTACTAGCCTATGGTTACGCTAGTTGCTATGCTTTAAGGGTCCGGTACAAGTCGAGTGATGCTCGTCACTCACGAGAATAGGATCTCCTTTATGGAATCGCCATATTGATTAATGGATTGCTCATGTGGTAAGAGCATGGTATTTGGGCTCCGGTCCAATGGCTTCGTTGGTTAAGTGTTTGAAAGTACTAAACACTTGTCGGAAATGGGCACAGTAAGCCTAGTACCTAAATGAGGCGGTACGGGGTTTTACTATCACTACTCTTAGGGTTGCGGCCCCGGGCTCGCCACCTGAGTGCATGCGTGAGGCTGGGTGACCTTAGTGGTGTAGCCCAGATAAACCTTGTACTTAAGACTGTGAGCTATTATCCCCAAACCGAAGAGTGACGGGAACCGCTTGGTTGGTGAAATCTTAGTGAGGGCACCTCCCTTGTGTTTAGGTCCACCTTGCAAGGTTTTGAATCAATCGATTGTCGGCCTCTCACCGTCATCTGAGACTACTTACCCGACTGGTCATGATATCCCTTTATGATGGAACTTTGTGAAGATTATTACTTTGATTAATTGTTTGTACAACTTTGGTTGCAATAGTTGCATATCTAGTAATGATGACTTCTACTAGAACTTGAGCTAAAATCTGAAAGTAAGGATTCACTACTTAGTAGCTTTTTGGCGAACAAACGCACAAGCCAAAAGCCTTGCATGATTAGAGGTAAAGTCTTTCTTGTAGACGGGTAAGTCTTGTTGAGTATTAGTATACTCAGCCTTGCTTTATAAATGTTGTTTCCAGGTAATGCATGTGATGTGTGGCCTGGAGAACTTCCACCCAGCTGGGAGCTGGAATGGGTGGATGACGAGGAGTAATTGCATCATGGACAGGACTCCTATGATGTGATCGCACCGTTTAGTTCCTTCTGCTGTTTTCAATAAACTCTGAACCATTTACTTTCATGTCAAAGAACTATGTTGTAATAATGGACCCTACGGGGATTTGATATTAATTTGTAAGGCACTCTGGACTCTCCTTCGTGGGAGTTTTAATGCATACGTTCGATCCTCTCTGTGTTGTCAAGTGCTTTACCGGGTGTAAACCCGACAACACTCAACGGGATGATTATTTATTATCGCTTAATGACCAAATGGAGTGGTTTAGGCGATAGTACGAAATTATCTCGGATGGAGTTGTCACAGTGATCTTGTAGTTGAGGTCATTACGAACCTGTAGAGTATCTAACTTGCTCATTTGGACATGTGTAGCACCTTGTGATGAATTTTGTATATTTGAGAAGCTATATGTTGAATTTTTTTCGCATTTTGCCTTGATTCATGCATTGTCAACAAGGGGGAGAAGTTTGTGCATGATTTGGGCTCCTGGGAGCATTTGGAAGGTGTTCCAATTGGTTTGGGCAAATTTTGAGCAGTTTGGTGCAGGGCCGGTCTCTTGGGGCAGTATAACCGCCCCCCTAGCGGTCAGATCACAGAGTGGCGGTCTAACCGCCCAGGACAGGTGATCTAACCGCCCTGGGTAGTGTGAGCAGAAATTTGCTCTTTGTTGCATTTCCGTATTGCATTGCTGCATTGGTTCAGGGGGAGTGTGCTTTGGCTCAAGGGGAGCTTGCATATGTGCAGGGGGAGCTCTTTGTGGTGTTCGAGCTTTCGATTGGTGGTTGCGCTCTTTGCTTGAGCATGGTTTTTTCTCGGATGTGTCGAGTCGTTGCCCTTGCCTAAGGGATCCGAGACTTGTCTTCTTCAAGTGATCTTGCTCTTTGCCTTTCTTTGGCTTTCGATCGCTTGTTGAGGTTTCTTTTAGTAGTTTCTTTTATTTTTCTTTTATCTCTGGTTACCAAATCGTGTGTGTTGTCAATGCACTCATCAAGGGGGAGATTGAGGACCATGTGTGGATCGAGGACTGGTGGATGGTCGCTTCTTGGTGTGATGAGTGATTAACAACATTGTGTGGATTGACTCTTGGCTAAGTATTGCAGGTGCAGGTTATGGCTTGACTGGTGTTGGTGCAGGTGAAGAACAAGCGCGAAAGGTCGTTGCCAGTGAGGCCTCCAGGTGTGGAGAAGACAAGTAGGCTTGGTTCGTGGGACCCGGTGACCAGCGGGGTCGAGTGCGGGCCGCACGGTGGCAAGAACAGCAGGACGAAGTCGTGGACGGTTTCTTGGTTGAGCCTCAAAACCAAGGTCGAGCCAGGACTACGTGGAAGTCGAGTCATGAGTGGCGATTGGCGAAGGCTACACCGAGTTCGCGGTGTTTGCAGTGGTTCACCAGAAAACCACCGGGTTACTCGATTGAGCCACAAAACCGAGACCGAAGACTCTCGATTAGGAGGTGCGGCCACCCAGGCCGGTTCAACCGCCCAGGAGGGGCGGTTAGACCGCCTGGGTCGGTCAGACCGCCTGGGCCGGTCTAACTGCCCAGGGAGGCGGTCTGACCGCCCTGGTCGTTGGCGCCGAGAAGCTTCGAAGCGGAGAACACGCGTCGGGATCGCAAGGCTTGCGTCGAGGCTAAGCAGGTTGCGGTCGCCGGGCATCTGTTCGATGAAGAAAATCTGAAGACTTCCAAATTCGCCCTTGAGGGGCTTGTATCCCTAGTTATTAAGTAAGGGTAGTTTAGTCTTTTGGGTGCCTCCATATATACTCTTTAGGGGATGGATGGCAGCCAACTCTTGGAACCCTAGCTCATTTGTTTTCCCATTTTCATTCTTATTTTCTCTAGTTTACCTAGGACTAGCTTGAGAGCTTCATGTGAGATCTAGAGAGAGGGATGGATGTATGGGTGGCAAGGTAGACCTTGTATGAACCTTCATGGTATGTATAGATGATTTGGCATGGTTCTTCAAGTTCTTGTGTTGCCTTTCCCGTCCTCCCTTTTGGTGATTTTTGAGCTCTTGGTTGTGATTTTCGTGGCAGAGTTTTGAGGATGAGTTCTTGCGAGATTCTTGTTGGGTGTCACATATGTGGACCTTGTGCCTCTTTGGTTGGTGACTTTGCCCCAAGAATCCCCTTGAATCGGACTCAATTTGGTGGTTTTTCGAGTTGTTCAAGTTCTTGACCTAGAGAGGCGATTTCTTTGATTCCTCTTGATTGTGAGCGATTCGGGTCGATTCCTTTGAGGTAGAGGTTGCCCAGGAGGTAACCCAGCTATTCCCGAAGTTTTGCTGCAATCCGTGGAGTGATTCGGGAGATCAGGCGATGGGAAGTTGAGGTTTGACCCGCGGGTTGGATTTCTGGAAGGGCGGTCTAACCGCCTAGGGGGGGCAGTCTAACCGCCCTTGGCCTTCTAGGTGAAGGTTTTGGTTTTGCCGGATTTTCCTCTATGAGTTTGTTCGCCTTGATTAGAGGAGCATTCCGGTGAAATCTTGGGTCGTTTTCGTGCAATTTGCTAGGAGTTCTTGCTTGGAGTTCTTTGCTGGGTATAGGAGGTTAGACCGCCCCTGGTAGCCGGTCTAACCGCCCCTAGGCCCCTGTGTGAAGTTTTGGTGTTCGCCAAGATTTCCTGGTAGCTAGCTTGGCCTTGACCAGAGATCTCTGTTGGTGAAACCGTGGTGCGTTTTAGTGCTCGGAAGAGGTGTTTCGGAGGAATTCTTTGTTGCCTGGTGGAGGCGGTCTAACCGCCCCCATACTCAGTCTAACCTCCCCCCGCTGGACAATCGGCTCCCGAGTTGTTTCCGTTGTCGTGGGTGCGTAGGAGTTGAGTTTGCTGGGAGTGTTTGTTCCTAGGACCAGTAGCACCCAGTGGCTACGTGGTTTTGGCAAATGGAAGGTAAAAGTGCGGAGCATGTGATTTTGGGGGTCCGACCGAGCGAGTTCATCTTGTTGGAGTTTCAATCTCCTTCGAGAAGAATTTTTATCGGCTCCCATTCACTCCCCCCCCCTCTCCGGTCGCCTAATCAGTCCTTCACCTTCCCCCCTCCTACCACGGTCGTGAAGGCCGAGGTCTTGGACCCCGTGCCCGCCTCATCAGCCGTGGGCACGCATAGGGAAGCCGTTGCGCCTATAAAAAGGGGTCGGTGTTCCTTGCCCGAGGAGGAAATGCACCACCGGCGTGCGCCATGGATGCCGGCACCACCGAGCTTTCACCTCCGAGTGCCTCCACTGCCTAACAACCACCAGGGACCTCTCCTAGCCCCTACTGGAGTTGAGCGCGCCGCCCATTCTCTTGCCCTGGCCGAGAGCTCACCGGAGCCGAAGCTCTAGTGACCGCTGATGCCTGCCGCCGCCGCACTCCACCTCCGGAGCCGCCCCGACCCAACTTTGGCCACAAATCGGTCGTCGGTGAGCCCCTAGCCATCCTCCTCCCTTTCCCCGGCTGACTCCGGCGCAGGATCACAGGAATTTTAGCCGGAGCCGCCGCCCTCCATGGCCAAGAGCCGCATTGCAAGGTCCTAAGTCTTCCGGCGTGTTTTGCGCGAACTGAGGGTATCGTTGTGAAGAACAAAAACTTTCCAGGGGCCTGTCCGCAAAGCTGAATCTCAAATAGTAAATGGTTTTGGCTGAAACTTAGAAAATTCATAAAAAATTGTAGAAAAATCAGAAAAATGCAAACTCAATTTTGTTGGATTCCTGGAGAACAAACCTACAACTTTTGTTAAACTTATCTAGGCTGTTTCCTGATAACTTTTGCATGAAAAATAGAAATGTGAAAAACCTAGATCTGTGGTATTTCAAAATCCATAAATTCTCTGTAGCTAATTTTTGGTTATATTGTGTGATATATGTTATGACTAGCTCCTATGCCAAACATTGCACACAGTTATGTTGTAAATCGGTTTTTATAAAATGTTTTCCCTTTATGCAGAATCCGTCTAAATGATTTTTGTAGCTAAAAATAATTAGATTTTTGTGACCAACTTCTGCATGTTGTCTTTTTATGGAAAAATGCACCTCTGGTGAATTAATCACAATTTTATAATTGTCAGAAATATTTATTATTGAATTATGCTTGTTTTTCTTGGTAATTGCATAAATGAAGATTCATAATAGTTCTAGGTGTATATGCTGCATTCCAAGGTTAGTTTTGGACCATATAACATGTGTGAGGAAGTTAGAATCATTTTGGTGTGTATTTATTTTTGTATGCATTTACCTTGTTTTACTAGCTCGCTTTTGTTATTTTCGATATAATTAAATTCATAGCTCCCCTAAGTGTGCATGTGTGTGTTGTGGCCTTGTTTTGATTAATAGTGTTTAATAACATCCCTCACTGAATTTTAATAATTTATTTTATGAATAAGAGCTATGGAAGCAATTTAAGGTTTAATAGTCAATTAGATGGGAAAATCACCAACCCACCTTTAATGACCTTGTGTGTGTGTAAATCTTATAAAAAGCTAAATGTTACCAACCCATTGCTGTTTGTGAAGTTAAATTAATTTATTTACATATATATATATGTACACAGTCACTATCAAAAGAATAATTAATAAAGAGTTGCATATTGTTCTTTTTTGGAAGAGTATGCTGAATGTAATTTATCTAGGTGAATGTGGTCAACCATGCACCCTATGGTTGTCATTTATTGTTTGTAATTTATTAAATTAAAATTCGTCAAATAAATCTTGCATTTGCATCTTCGTGTAGATCTTCCCGACGGTAGATATACGCTCGTGACGGATGGAGGAGACGAAGGTGCTGACAAAGAGCTGCAATACGTGGACGTAGCTCAAGACCTGGACGAAAGTCCAGAAGGGCCCAAGGCCAACCTTGCCAGCGAAGGCAAGCCCCGGATCATTAACCCCATCTTTAAAAATTATGCCATTACCTTTGCTATGATTGTGCATTTACGTTTCAGGAGTTGAATTGAAACCCTAGTTGCATGATCCCTAGGTACCTATGCTCTATCACTAGTATGTTAGGTCGATAGCTGCTATGCTATAGGACCGATACAAGTCGAGTGATGCTCGTCACTCGCGCGAATAGGTTCTTATGTTGGAATCATAAGATCTTTTTAATGGATTGCTCATGTGGTAAGAGCATGGATTTGGGCTCCGGTCCAGTGGCTTTCGTGGGCTAAGCTTTTGAACATACTAAGCACTTGTCGGGAATGGGACCGGTAAGCCTAGTACCTTAATGAGACAGTATGGAAACTTACTATTACTACTCTTGAGGAATCACCTACCCGGATAGCTACCGGGAAGCGGGGTGCATGTGTGAGACTGGATTGCTCCCGGGGTATGCCAGTTAGCCTTGCACCCAGGACTGTAAGATCTGATCCCAACCCGAGGATTTTTGGGAACTACCTGGATGGTTGTCCTCACGGGGGCACCCTACCGTGTGCTTAAGTTTACCTTGCAAGGTTTAAATCAATCGATTGTCACCCTCTCACCGTTATCTGAGACTGCTTAATCAACTGGCCATGATATCCCATAATGATGGAACTTGGTGAATATTGTTGTATGCATTAATTGCTTGTACAATTCTTGATTGAATTAGTTGGCACATTTAGAAATGGTAATCAACTAGAACTTGTGCTAAAATGTTGAAAGTAAGGACATACTCTTTATTGCCTTTCAGCAAAAGAAACTCCACCGGCCAAAAGCCTCTCATGTTTATAGTTTGGTGATGTAGATGACACATGAAGATTAAGTCTTGCTGAGTATTAGTATACTCAGCCTTGCTTTAAAACTGTTGTGCAGGTGTTGTTGACCGGGTAGATGACGACAAGTGATGCATCACGGATGGCCTCCTGTGATGCTTACTGTTATGTTAGTTTTCTTTATTTCCGTTGTTTTCGAACTCTGAACCTTTATTTCATGCTTTGAACAATGATTTGTAATAAATAGGATTTAATTCGCGTTGTACTCTGGACTCGCCTTCGCGTGAGTTTTAATGCATATGTTCGATCCTTTGTATGAACTCCAAGTGATTTACCGTGCGTTAACCCGGCAACTAGCGACAGGATGATACTTTAGTATTGCTTAATGACAAAAGTGGAATGGTTTTAGGCAATATTACGGCATTTTCCTGGGCGGGTTGTCACACTAAGACAGAGACATATGTCTTGTGGTTGCACTATTTTCCTGGGTGGTTCTCCATGATCCGATTAATGCATATATAGTAATCTTGTAAATAAAACATAGGTAGAAGGTGGTTAGGAACACTTGCCTTTCTCAAACGAAAAGCTACTCTTACTGCTCTTCAACACTTGCTCTCTTGAAACTCTTTATCTTCAAAGCAAACGAACAGTGATCCTTCTTCTACTCAAAGCAATCATCAGGCACAACATACAAAGCAACAAGTAAATGCACCAATCAAAAGAAAGCTTTAAAAGAGCGCACTAAAGGATAGGCTCAATTCTATGGTTACACAACGATGAAAGAACGTTGAAAACAAAACTAAGGTCGATGCTTTCGAAAGATTATTATCAAACAACAAGAGACTACATGATTGATATGTTTTAATTACAAAATCATGTGGTGTCGGTGTTTTAGACCGGCAACCTACTAAGGGGAGTACCCGAAGTAGATGAATGTGGCCTCGCCGAGATCGGTAACTCGAAGGAAGAGACACATGGCACACAATTTAGACAGGTTCGGGCCGCGAGGTGCGTAATACCCTACGTCCTGTATGCTGCGTAGCTCTGGATTGATTGGGTGTGATTACAAGATGGTGCAATCTTAAGCCGTGAGAGAGAGGGGTCCCTGCCTCGCCTTATATAGTCCAGGAGGCAGGGTTACAAGTCTGTCCAGGGAGAGAGTACTAGTCAAGTACGTCTAGGAGTCCTCTATACAGTGCGGGACATGTACAACTTCCTATCCGAGTACTTCTCCTCTGTAGTCCTTGTGCTTCACACCATCAGGTGCCGTGCAGCGCAAGTCGGGTAGTCCCAGGGGCCCACCGAGTAGTCGGTCCTGGTACCCACCGAGGTAGTGGGCCCAGGGAGGTCCATACGACAAGCCCCGAGCACTTTGTAGTCGAGAAGGATAGCTTCGAGTAGTCTTGACGGCCTTAACGAGTAGTCCTCAAGCGTCCCTGAGTACTACAAGTCAAAAGTCCTCAAGAGTAGTCGAAACATCCCGAGGCTGGAATGTACTCCAGCTAACATTTGAACAATCCTGAAGTCTTATCGAGTAGTCCCAAGTGTCCTCGAGTGCTGCTCTTGAAGGTCTTCAACAATGCTCGTGTTGTCTTGAAGCCGAAACTAATATGGAAGTGCGATTGCAAAATCGCACTCCATATGGAGTAGCCCCGAGCCTTAGGCTGAGTTGTAGACTCTGGCTGAGGGTCCATCAGACGTTTTGGCAAGAATATCCCGAAAAATCTGGAGAATAACCGAAGGACACGTGGCACGGAGCCCCCGAGCCTTGAGTCGAGTACTTCCTCTCGAATTGAAGGGTCATCTTGTAGAATGTGTCCTGAGTTGTGCTTGAGTCTTGTCGCTATCCAGGAAGTCCAGTAGAAGTAGTCGAGCCCCCGAGATGAGGCGCGTCGACTAGTAGAAGTTGAAGAGTCACGCGCCGCCGCTGAGTCAGCCGAGCGCGGAGTTATCCATCCGACCGTTGGAGGGGCCGCCGTTGACTTATAAATAGAAGCCAAAACCCTTAGGGTTTTTCACTCAACACATTCGCAGCCATTCTCTAGCAGATCTAGCCAGGGATCACTGCCAGTGCGTACTACCGCCATTGAGAAGTTGTAGATCCAAGCGTGCAGCCGTAGAGAGCCACCGCTGTAGCCCCCGAGCGAATGCGCGTGAAGACCCCGTGCACCTGGAGAATGAAGCCTTCACCGTCGAAGACCGCGAAGGCCTCCGGTGGAAAGAAGAGGGCCCGTGAAGAGGCCGTCGGATCTGCTGCGGGGACATCGCCGCCGGTGTCTCCGCCGCGACCAGATCCGAACCGCGAATGGAAAAAGTCCAAGGCCAAGAACGAAGATCTGCTGGCCCTTCTCAATAGTGGGTTCTTGCGGGAGAAGGAGGTGGATATGTGGAGAGCCGCCGCAGGGGATCCGTACCCCATGGAGAAGAATTCGGACGAGGTTCCGATGTTTACCCGGTTCGTGGAGCGCGAACTGTCACTCCCTTCCAGCGACTTCTTCAAAGGGCTATTGGGGTACTACGGCATCGAGTACCTCAACCCCAACGGTATCTTCCACACCTCAGTCTTCGTACATTTCTGCGAAGCCTTCTTGGGGATCAAGCCCCATTGGATCTTGTTCCGGAAGTTCTTCCGGGTAAAGCCTCAGCCCAGTGCCAGCAATCCGCGAGTAGTCGGAGGAGCAGGGATCCAGATGAGGGAGGATGCCGCCGAGTAGTACCTCTCCTACAAGCTGATAGATTGCAACCAAGATTGGAAAGCGAAGTGGTTCTACGTCACGAACCACCACCCGGAGCTGCCGAAGCCAAGCGGGAAGCAGCCCAAACACCGCCCGTGGTGGAACTCAGAGCCCACGATGCAGGAAGGTCTACAGTTGCCCGAGCTACTGGCGAAGATCAAGGCGCTGAGGGAAGCCGGGCTGAGGGCCGAACATGTGGCCTTCAGATTCATAAAGCGCAGGGTACAGCCGTTGATGGCCCGCGACACCCTAGGATACGAGTACACCGGCGACGACGACACGTTCCGGATGCCCGGAGATGAGGTGGACGACGACGACATTGTCGACAGGCTGAGCAGAATCTTCAAGGATATGCCGACGTACACGTCATGCCCGGTACCCGAGTACTCCGCCACGCGCCCACCAAACAAGGTCAGTAGCCTTCTGTCTTATCGAGTACTCATTACGGAAGAGTAGTCGAGCTGACGAGTTGTGCTTCTTGCAGGATGACTTGGCGAAGTTTGTCTCCGAGACAGCCTCGCCTCCTCAGCTCGTCGAGGTCCCAGAGGAAGGGAGGGCCAAAACCAAGGAGCGGCGCGAAGTTGGCGAAGGAGACGACACAGTTGTCGTCGAAGACTCGTCCGAGGAGGACGACGATGAGGAGACGCTCCAGGAGCGCTTTCAGCTGCGATCGCGATTCAGCCGCCCTAGATTCCCGTTCAGGATCAACCGACTAGCCTGGAGGCTAGCTTGCCCGCGCCGCCGAGGAAACCACGCAATGTGGCCCACAAGCGCGTGGCCAAGAAGTTGAAGGTCACTGAGACCACATCCCAGGAGGTAAGCCGTCTTCACTAGTGTAATCGAGTACCCATGTCTCGATCTCATGTGTTGACGACAAAATTCCCTTGATTGCAGGAGATGCCGCCTTCCGACCCTGTTGAGCAGGGCGTCGAAAGCGAGTGGGACACAGTGGGTGAACCAGCTGGGGGTAGTCGTAGCCCAGCCCCCACCGTAGAAGAGCTTTTGGCACAGCTAGAGCGCCAGCCCCCTGCTACTGAGGGGGGTGCAGAACCGGCCGCTGCTGCCGTTGAAGAGGCAGCCGCTACTGAGGCGCAAGAAGAGGCGCCTGCCGAGGCGGGACTGGTCGACATCGCCAGTATCCTCGGTGCCCCGACCGTGACAGCGGTCCGGTTGAACTTGTAAGTGTTGAGCTTGCCCGAGTAGTACATTGGATGTGGTAGTCGTACTAGGTTGACAACGAGCTTGTATACGCTGCAGGAAATCAACGGACCTGTCCTGGGAGGGGGATGAACCTGCCTCAGCGGTGGCGGAAGAGGAAGCCGCGCCGCCCGCTGAGGACTCCGCTCCAGCCCCTCAGACAGAGCCCGAGGCGCCAGCCGCTGAGGCTACGTTGCCTGAGGCCAGCGTCGTTGAAGGTGAGTACTCTCTCAGGTGCAGGTAGCCCCGGAGAGTAGTCGTAGCCGCCAGGTGTGACTGATACACTTGTCCTCTTGTCGACAGGTGCTGAAGCCGAGGGAAGTGATATCCCGGCAGCGGTGCCCATTGAAGACGTGGCACCGGAGACCCAGGGAGCTGCCGGAAGAGCACCCGAGCCGGTGAAGGAAGCCGTCGAACAAGCCGCCGCGACGACTAGAGGAGAGGGTGATGACATGCTGCCAGAACCCGCTATGGAGGTAGTCGTGCGCTCGCCAGAGATCCAAGACACGGAGCCAATCCGCTCGGCGCCAATGTCTGAAGCCGCGGCGAGTAGTCGTAGCGGGATCGAGTTGTTGGCGGATGATCTCGTCGACCCGGCGACGGTAGCTCGGCACCTGGAGGCGGTGCGCCAGGCCGAGCAATGGATGAAGGTGAGTAGTTGACACCCTTGAGTAGTCAATCCTTTGATGTTGAGTACCCATTTGACATGTGATGTCTGTTGCAAGACGTCGCGGAGAGGTCCCGCCAGATGTCCAGCATGCTTCAAGGTTACGGCGACGTAGTACTCCGGGCAGAAGCCTTAGAGGAGCAGCTTGTGAAGTCCCAGAAGCACGCCGCCGCGATGCAGTCGAAGCTGGACACCGCCTTCGCCAAGTATCACAACGATATCCAAGACATGCAGGAGAAGAGCGATGATCTGGTGCGGAAGAACAAGTCTCTCCGCAACAAGAATAAAGGTACGCGACTGCCTTGTCGGGTACTTCTTGATGGTAGCTTGAGGTAGTCTGACCCACTTTGCCATTGTTGATTGCAGAGCTTGAGACCAAGGTCGATCAGCTGAAGGCTTCAGAGACTGATCTGAAGAACCTCTTCTACCGAGAGCAGGAGGCCCGCTGTGCGGTGCGGAGTACGATTATAAGGAGCTTGCTTACGAGTGCGACAAGCACATGGAGCTCCGTATTGCATCAGATTGTGACCTCGTCAACTGCTACAAATCCTTGCAGAAGCTGAACGAGGACTACGAGAGGCTGTGGGCTGAACTCAAGGAACTCGAGGAAGCCGTGCTCCCCATCGCGAGGCTACTGGTGCCTCACCCTGGCGGTCCGAAGATTGCTCCTTTGGTGGATCGACTGAGGGAAGCCCCCAGCCGCTTGGTGACCTACGTCAAGCACTTGGCGAAGTCGATCCCGAACTAGGTGCTGGCCTTCATGAAGTCTTACTTCCCAAAGGCACCTGTGGACGTAGTCGCCGGCGGACTAGCCGCCAACTGCACCGACGAGCAGTACGCGGAGCTGCTGGAGCAGATGGCGCCCATTGCGGAACAAGTCGCCGAGAAGCTTAATCTCCAGTAGTCCTGTGATAGTTAGCTCGTAGCAGTAGTTGTACATAAACAATTGTAATGAAATTGTTTAAGTGTTAATGAAGGAAACTTCCATAAATGAGTACTCGTTATCGCGATCTGTGAGTGCGGAGTCCCATCATGGAGTCGTCACGAGTAGTCGTACTCGGCAGTAGTCCTGTTGAGGGAAGGAGACAGTAAAGTAGTTGATAGATAATCAAACTTTATTACTGAAGAAGTACACCTGGATGCCTAGGGCTTTTGCTACAGAGTAGTCGCCAGGACCCGGAGGCCGCTTACAGCTAAGTAGTGCTAGGGCGTAGAGCCGGTTACAACAGTAGATCCGTAGTAGCTGTGTAGGCTGGATCTAGAAGTACATGGTCTCTCAGTAGACCGCTGCTAGAGTCCTTTGTCGCTCATCGCAGCCCAAGATCCGTTAGTAGCCGCATGGGCTAGATCTTGGAGTGGAGTAGTCCGGAGACTAGAGCCTGGACCGGAGGCCGCTTACGGCGGAGGGGTCGTTGAGTAGTCGTGTAGACTGAAGCCCCTGGAGTAGTCGTATAGACTAGGCGTAGAATCGACAGAGCTGGTCGATGTTCCATGAGTTGTTGACGTCTTCGCCTTCAAGCGTTTGGAGGCGGTAGGAGCCCGGTCCGGTCACCTTTGCAATTGTGAAGGGACCTTCCCAGGGCAAGCTGAGCTTGTGTAGTCCTTCAGTGTTCTGGATGCGACGGAGGACAAGATCACCAACGTTGAAGGACTGTTCCTTAACGTTGCGGTCGTGGTAGCGTCGGATACCCTCTAAGTACCTTGCTGACTGGATGAGGGCGGCGCAGCGAGCTTCTTCGAGTCCATCGATGTCAACTCGTCTGCTGTCTTCGGAGACACCTTCGTCGTAGTGCTCCACTGCTGGTGAATCCACATGACATCAGCAGGGAGGATTGCTTCGGAGCCGTAGACTAGGAAGTATGGAGATTGCCCCGTTGGCTTGGAGGGTTGAGTATGTAGCCCGCAGAGAGCATTGGGTAGTTCCTTGATCCACTTGCCTCCTTTGGAGTTAGCTGCGTCGTGTAGCCGCTTTTTGAGAGCGTCGAGCACCATCCCATTGGCGTGCTCGACTTGTTCGTTGGCCCGAGGATGGGCAACTGAGACATATCGGACATCGATCCCGCTGTTCTCGCAGTACTCCCAGAACTGGTGCTTGTTGAAGTTGGATCCCAGGTCTGTGATGATGCGGTGGGGTAGTCCGTAGCGATGCACGAGTTCATCCAGGAAGTCGAGTACTCTGTCAGCCTTGGGGCATGTAACCGGCTTGACCTCGATCCACTTGGTGAACTTGTCGATGGCCACCAGTACTCTGTTGAATCCACCTGGCGCGGTCGGGAGTGGCCCAATCATGTAGAGCCCCCAGTAGGCGAAAGTCCAAGTTGGCGGTATGGTGACTAGCTTGTAGGCTGCGACATGTTGCTGCTTGGCGAAGTATTGGCACCCTTGGCACCTTCTGACGAGTTCTTCGGCGTCGCCCAGAGTTGTGGGCCAATAGAAGGCTCGTCGGAAGGCCTTGCTGACCAGCGTGCGAGAGGACGCGTGGTTACTGCAGACGCCTTTGTGAATCTCCTCCAAGATGTCTTTGCCTTCTTGTCTGGGAACGCACTTCATGAGTATTCCTGAAGATGCGCCCCGCCTGTAGAGCTTATCTCTGACGAGGACATAGGACTTGGCACGGCGGATGAGCTGCTCTGCCAAGTTCTTGTCCAAGGGAACCTTCTGCTCGCTGAGGTAGTCGATGAAGGGCTGCCTCCAGTCCACGTCGATCATCATGACCTCCTGGCCAGCAGGGGGATGGGCTGGGACAGTGGTCGGTGGCGCCGGCTCCAGGATGGATGGCGTGTGAAGCTCATGGACGAAGACACCGGCTGGTCCATGAGCGCGAGTAGAACCAAGCTTCGACAGGACGTCCGCTGCAACGTTGTTGTCGCGAACGACGTGGTGGAACTCGAGACCATAGAACTTGTTATCGAGCTTGCGGACTTCTAGGCAGTAGGCGTCCATGTTCTCCTTGTTGCGGTCCCAGGACTTATTGACTTGGTTGATGACCACTGCGAAGTCGCCGTAGACTAGTAGCCGCTTGATGCCTAGTAAAGCCGCGAGGCGGAGCCCATGTAGCAGAGCTTCGTACTCGGCTTCGTTGTTTGAGACCTTCCAAAAGATCTGCAGGACGTACTTGACTTGTTCGCCCGTTGGAGAGATCAAGAGTACCCCTGCACCTGCGCCCTCGAGGTTGAGTGAGCCGTCGAAGTATATCACCCAGTGCTCTGGTCGCTCGGTTGGAGTAGGTAGCTGATTCTCCTGCCACTCCGCCATTAAGTCGACTAGTGCCTGCGACTTGATGGCTGTGCGTGGCTTGAAGTCGATGTTGAGGGCACCGAGTTCGACTACCCACTTGGAGATTCTTCCAGTAGCATCTTGGTTCCGCAGGATGTCGCCGAGCGGGTAGTCGGTGACAACGGAGATCGAGTACTCCTGGAAGTAGTGTCGTAGATTCCGCGAGGTGATGAGCACTTGCGTACGAAGCTTCACGTATGCGGCCGGTAGCGTGCCTTGGACTACGATAGGACCTCGGCCGACGAAGTAGGCCGGGCGCCGGCCCGGGTAGGCGTGGCCGTCTTCCTACCGCTCGACAATGATGGCAGTACTGACCACGTGAGTAGTCGCAGCGAGGTAGAACGGTAGTTGCTCGCCTTTGTGAGGAGCCGTGAGGACTGGTGGCTTCGATAGGAAGTCCTTGAGCTGGGCAAGGGCTTGGTCCGCCTCTGTGGTCCACACGAACTTCTCTTGGTGCTTGAGTAATTTGAAGAAGGGGAGCCCCTGTTCTCCAAGCTTCGAGATAAATCTGTTCAAGGCCGCCATGCACTGGTTCAGCTTCTGGACGTCTTTGATGCATGTGGGAGCTTTCATGCTGGTGATGGCGGAGATCTTCTCGGGGTTGGCTTCGATGCCGCGATGGCTGATGATGAAGCCGAGTAGTTTGCTCGAAGGTACGCCAAAGACGCACTTGTTCGGGTTGAGCTTCTAGCGGTACTCACGCAGGGATGCGAAAGTCTCTTCAAGATCGTCGATGAGCGTGCTGGAGTTTCTGGTCTTGACGACCATGTCATCCACGTAGGCTTCGACGTTCTTATTGAGTTGCCTCTTGAAGCAGGCCTGGATAGCTCGTTGGTATGTAGCGCCGGCGTTCTTCAACCCGAAGGACATGGTCGTGTAGCAGTACGTGCCAAACGGGGTGATGAACGCGGTCTTCTCCTGGTCTTCTTCCTTGATCGCGATGCGGTGGTGCCGGAGTAGCGGTCGAGGAAGCGAGCAGGTCGCGGCTCGCCGTGGAGTCGATGACTTGGTCAATCCGCGGCAACCCGAAGGGGTCCTTGGGGCAGTGCTTGTTGAGGTCGGTGTAGTCGACGCACATCCTCCACTCGTTCGAGTTCTTCTTGCGGACGAGGACGGGGTTGGCGAGCCACTCAGCATGGAAGACTTCTCTGATGAAGCCAGCCGCGAGTAGTTTGGCGAGTTTCTTCTTGATGGCATCCCTTCTGTCGTCGACGAAACGGCGGAGGTGTTGTCGCTTGGGGGTAGCTTTAGGATCGACGTTGAGGGAATGCTCAATCAACTCTCTGGGAACCCCTGGCATGTCCGCTGGCTTCCACGCGAAGATGTCGCGGTTAGCCCGGAGGAAGTTGATGAGCGTGTCTTCCTATTTGGGGTCGAGACCCGCCCCGATGGTGGTGGTCTTGCTACTGTCGCCTGTCCTAAGGTCGATTGTTTTGACCAGAACCTCCTCAGCTGGCTGAGACTTGTTAGCTTTGTCCGACTTCTCAGGGATGTCGAGTTCACTTGGGGCAAGCTTCTTCGACGCAGCGTAGATCTCCATCATTTCATTGGGTACTTGATTTGTGGAGGCCATCTCCACAGCTTCCGTGTCGCAGTCGTGCGAGATCTTCAAGTCCCCTTGCAGTGAGAGTACACCTGCTGGACTTGGCATCTTGAGTACCAAGTAGGTGTAGTGGGGTACCGCCATGAACTTGGCGATAGCCGGTCTGCCGAGGATGGCATGGTAGGAAGTCTCGAAGTCCGCAACTTCGAACTTGATGTACTCGGTACGATAGTTGTCCAGATATTCTCCGAAGGTAAGTGGCAGGAGCACTGAACCCAGTGGGATAGCCGTGTTGCCGGGGACGATGCCGTAGAAAGGCGAGGTGCTCTTGGTGAGCATGTGGGTGATGTCGAGCTTCATCTTCTTCAGGGTCTTGGCGAAAAGGACGTTGAGCCCACTTCCGCCGTCGATGAGGACCTTGTTAAGCTTGGAGCCCGCGACCACCGGCTTCAGGACTAGTGGGAACCGTCCTGGTTCAGAGAAGCTTGTCCATTGATCCGCGCGGGAGAAGGTAATGGGTACCTCCGACCACCTGAGAGGGGTCGGAACCGCTAGTTCAATGCACATGACTTCTTGACGGGTAGCCTTTTGTTCCCATTTGCTGGGTAGTCCGCCGAAGAGGACGTTGACCGTCTTGTCGGGTTCCTGGAAGTCGCCATTGCCTTCGTCGTTCTTCTTCTTGCCTTTCTTGTCATGAGGGTGCGGTGGCTCTAGGGTACCCTTGAGTGCTCGCCTGAGTTGGTAGCACTGCTCGGTGGTGTGGTTGCCGTCTAGATGCCATGGGCACTTCTCTTTCAGCAAGTCTTTGAAGCCGTCGGAGGTCTTCTTCGAGTTCTCCTTCGCAGGGAGCTGGATAGCCGCGACAGTGTTGTCTGGCTTGCGCTTGTGGTTGGGACCCGAGTAGTTGTTGTTGTTGCGACCGCCTTGGTTCCCGTTGTTGCTGCTGCCACCGCCCGTGTTCTATTTGCTCTTGCCACGGATGGCATCGTACTTGGCGTTGGCTTTGTCTTCTTCGTCCACCCAGGAGGTGATCATATCCTTGAGATGGGTGATGGACCTGGGGCGGCGTTGACCGAAGTCTTCGAAGGTGCGACGGTGGTAGAGACCGTCTTGGAAGAGGTCGATGACCTCCTTGTTGGTGACGTCGACTACGGTGGCGCGCTTGTCGAAGAAGCGCCGCATGTACTTGCGAAGGGTCTCGCCTTGTTCCTGCTTCACCATAGCCAGGTCCATGCGAGTACCCGATCGGCCCATAGCACCCGCAAAGTTGCTGGTGAACTGCTCCTTCAGCTGGTCCCACTTGTCGATCGAGTGCTTGTCCAGCGACTCGAGCCATGTGAGCGGGGCTTGGTCCAGGCAGAAGGGGAAGTAGAGGCACTTGGTGTCGTTGTTGCCACCAGCGTTCTCGATGGAGAGGGCGTAGCATCTGAGCCACTGGATGGGATCCTGCTTTGCATCGTACTTGGTGATTCCCAGAGGCTTGAATTTGTCCGGGAGGAGTAAGTTGCGAAGTCGAGGAGAGAAGGCGGGGAAGCCGTCGTTGTCGCCTACAGTGGCGGACTTCTTCCGCCGCAGTTCTTCGATCTTCTGGCGGGCGTCATAGCCACCTTGTGAGGCTCCGGAGGCGTGGCTGTTTGCATCGCCTCGGCCGCCGCGATCGCCTCCGCCACCGGCCCTCCTATTGGCCCCATGGTTGGAGCTTCCGCTGTCACTGCCTCCGCCGCCAGGGTCGCGGTGGGGGATGATCTCACGATCGCTGGCAGCAACTACGGCGCTGTTGCCAGCTTGAGAGGGTCCGCCGGCGTTTGCACGAGTACGGTTGTGCTGGGCCGGCAGCTCGGCTCGAGTACGGTTACGGCCGAGGTCAGCGCTGCGACTTGTAGCTTCATTGTCGCGGTTCCTGGCGGGGGCGGCTGGGTTACCCTGTTGTCGACTCACATGAAGTAAGCGTCTTCAGCAAGCTTGGCGATGACTTCTCCAGCACGTATCCCCTGAGCTTGGCATGCGATCGCTGTGATCGACATGAGGCATTGCTCCAGGGTGGTGTGTACCCTGCTCTCGACTTGTTCGAGGGCTTCTGTTAGGTTGCGGATGGGGAGGTTATCTCGGAGACGCCGGCGCCGTTCGTTCCGCTTTTTGTTACGCTCACGTCGAGCGTCCCTGTTGGCGTCAGTCTCATCCGCGGGTGCTTTAGCAGACAGCTCGTATGCGGAGATGTCTTCAAGGTACCGGTCTTGTGATGCCCCTGAAGTTCCTGGTGTGTCGCCGGCAGCCATGAAGACTTGGCGATCGGGGTTGCCAAGACTGGAGTCAGAGCTTGCCACCTCAGTTGGAGAATACTCCTCAGCTCGAGCAAGTGGTGTTCCCTCCTGGAAGGGAAGCGCGTCGAGGTAGGTGACGTAGCGTGAGTTCCCGTCTATCAGGCCGGCGGGCTTGCGGTCTGGCCAGTAGACGAATCTCCCGGCGGGTGTGGATGTTATAACCAGCCCAGAAGCCGGTCCTGACAAGGGTTGCTCAGTGGAGTTGTCCTCGGACTCGGGATCCTCGGGGTCCGACCCGAAGTCAAACTCATACGCGGAGTCCGAGTAGAAGCCGAAGAGGGGGTTGGAGTCCGAGGCGCGGCCGGGGGCGGTGTCGGAGTCCGAGTTGTACTCGGGTACGGGCTCCTTGTCGGCCCGGCGTGCAGGGGGAGCCTCTGTGCGGGCCCTGTTGACGTTGCGGGGGCCACGCGCGAGGTGTCTGCGAGATGGGGTCTCCACATGCGATGGCTGAGTAGCCGGCTCGCATATGGTGGCCCACGGGGACGTTGAGTTCGAGTTGGAGGCAGATCCAAGCCCGAAGTCGGCGTGTTTGTCGAAAAGCGAAATTTCGCCGAACTTGCCGGCGAGTTCGCCCGTGACTACTTCGGGAAGCGTCACGAGGCCGGTCTCCGGGTTGGGCGGCATGGTGAGGCGGCGTTGGAAGGACCCAGCGCCGTAAGCAGTGCAGACCTAGGCGCCGAAGATGAAGGTGTCGCCGCGGTTGAAGGCAACTGGTGCAGACCCAGGCGCCGAAGACGAGGTGTCGCCGCGGTTGAAGGCAACGATTGGCTTGATGTAGACGGGAGCCGTCGAGTTCGCCATGTGATCTCGGGCGAGATTCCCTACCTGGCGCGCCAGCTGTCGGTGTTTTAGACCGGCAACCTACTAAGGGGAGTACCCGAAGTAGATGAATGTGGCCTCGCCGAGATCGGTAACTCGAAGGAAGAGACACGTGGCACACAATTTAGACAGGTTCGGGCCGCGAGGTGCGTAATACCCTACGTCATGTATGCTGTGTAGCTCTGAATTGATTGGGTGTGATTACAAGATGGTGCAATCTTAAGCCGTGAGAGAGAGAGGGGTCCCTGCCTCGCCTTATATAGTCCGGGAGGCAGGATTACAAGTCGGTCCAAGGAGAGAGTACTAGTCGAGTACGTCTAGGAGTCCTCTATACAATGCGGGACATGTACAGCTTCCTATCCGAGTACTTCTCCTCTGTAGTCCTTGTGCTTCACGCCATCAGGTGCCGTGCAGCGCAAGTCGGGTAGTCCCAGGGGCCCACCGAGTAGTCGGTCCTGGTACCCACTGAGGTAGTGGGCCCAGGGAGGTCCATACGACATGTGGCAAGAATATTTCAGAGAAATACTCTATGTTAGAATTAAACAAAGTTACATTCATTTATAGAAAACACGATAAACCTAATCATATTTTATTTGCATATATTTAAGTGCAAGTTATATCAAATTAACCATTACTTTAAAAAGACTAAGCATGTGCAAGACATCTAAACCGAGGGACTTTTCATGTTGTGTTCAACTAAACATGTTAATATTGAAAAGGCATTTAATATCATTAAGCACATTAACTTTATTATGAAAACCGATGTCTAACACTAAGCATGTTTTATTTATCAAAGCTAGTTACAAAAGAATTTAATCAATTACATCATGATTAAAGAAAATCAGGATAGAAGCTAACTACTTTTATTTAGAAAAGTAATGGAATAAGAATTAGTCAAGATTAACATGCAACTTTAGTGTTAAAACAAGTAACAACGAACAAGTGATACACATGCTAACGTACAAGTTACAGTGAAACGAACGAGAATGACACAAACGTACTATAATGGTGCAAAACTAATCTACAAGTTAGGACGAACATGTCAGTGAAAAATTACTGAGATCGGAATTGAATTGAAAAAGATATGGATTTTAACAAGAAGAGGCAATTGATTGAACATACCCAATAATGATGTCACCATGAGGAAAAATTCATCGAGAAAGGAATTATAAGAATATATAAACCACAATAAAGATTTATAGATGAATAAAGAATTATTTTATAGATCAAAGACAGTCCTAAAGATCACTGAGTTTTGTTTGGTTCAGGTCTCAAGATTTATGACGCTTTTGTAGTGAACATGGCCTCATATGCCATTAGTTCGAGTTTGATTTTGGTGATTCATGACAACATGATCATTGAGACGAACCTTATTGTTTAGCATGTCTTCGTAGACACTTCTAGGTCCCAAGGATGCAAGAATATCACATGCCAAAATGAGAAGATCAAAGGTCAAAACCGAGCTAGAAAGGAAAAGAAAAGTCACCATCGGATGAACCGACGGTACCCAAACAGCAAGCGTCGGTGCAATCGTCGGACGAGCTGGATCACTAGGTGAAACCCTAGGCACCGTCGGATGAACCGACGGTCCATTTTGTAGATGCGTCGGACGAGTTGCAGAGGAGGAGCAGCGAAGACAGCAGCACCGAATGATCCGACGGTCTGGAGTGAGGACACCGTCGGTCTATCCGATGCTCAGTTTGAATCAAGACAGAGACGCGCCAAGACGAAGCCTTCAGCACCGGATGATCTGACGCCTTGGTCAAGGGGAAGCGTCGGTCTATCCGACGGTCGCGTGAAAGCTAACAGAGGCGACTTGGTCGCGGGGTCTTCAGCATTGGATGAACCGACGCACCGTCGGTGTATAGCGTCGGAGCAGTTGTGTCAGAGAATCTCAACGACTAAGAGACGTGGGAGGGCCATCGGATGAACCGACGCCTTGAAAAAGACAACATCGGTTCACCCGACGCTACCTTTTTCAGTGGCTATTAGCCAACGGCTCTTTGGGTGCCATTGGCTATTTATACCCCTTCCACTCACTCATTTGAGGTTGTTGGATTGTGTGGAAGTGCAAAGGAGTTCAAGACACATTGAAGATCATATCCAATCCATCCAAGTGCTTAATTGCTCATCCTTAGACATGCATATGCTTTGTGTATGTGCTTAGTGCTAGGCTTAGCTTAGAGCTGAGTGAGTGCAAGGTTGTGCCAATATTGTGAGGTGATTCTTGAGTGAATCAAGTTGTACAAGGTTCACCGGAAGCCTTAGGGCCTAAGTGGCTCACCGGCAATCGTCATGGACCCTCCGGCTTGGTGTGGAGCGGCGAGGACACTTTGTGCGGGGGACGTGGAGACCCCCTTCCTTGGTGGAGAAGCTCCTTAGTGGAGGCAGCATCAAGGTGACCAAGGGAGCTTGGCAAGTGCCTAAGTGGCTAGCCTTTGTGCCGAGTCAAGTGGTGCTCTTGGGAGAGACTTGGTGACCGGGAAGCAATACTCTTGTGTGAGTGCTTCAACAACGTGGACTAGGGGTGGCTTAGTGCCTACCGATACCACGGGACAAACCGTGTGTCAAGAGTTTGCTTCCTCTCATCCCCTTTACGTATCCGCATTTACTCTATTGCAATCTTTGCTTGCCTTTACTTTCCTAGAGTAGTATCATGCTAGGATTGGCTATAGGTTGCAAACCTTGGTTTGGGATGGGAGTTTCACACTAGAGCAACCCTAGTTGCACATCTAGATAGTATGTTCTAGTTTACCTTTGTGCAAAATTAGTGAAGCCATAGGTTAAGGTTTTAGATTGCCTAATTCACCCCCTCCCCCTCTTAGGCTAACGAGCATCCGATTCGTTACAAGTGGTATCAGAGCCGGGACTCACTTCCTTCACAAGGAAACGCCAATTCAATTGGTAAACTGTGAAAGCGGCTCATTGGAACGGTTAGGCTTCACCGCCTAGTGAGTTGCTCTATAGAGGAATGAAAGGGGTGGATACCTTAGGTTTGGCTCCACATTTCGATGGCATGGGCTATCCTCGGTGGAAGGTTCTCATGGAGGCCTATCTCCAAGCAAGGGACCTTGATGTTTGGAGAGTCACCAATGAGGGCATGAGAAATGGTACTAAAAAGGAAAAGCAATTTGATGTAATTGCTAAGAGTATCATTTTGTCCTCACCAGATGTAGGCGTTTTCAATAGAATTTTTAATTGTGAAAATGCTCATGAGCTATCGAAAACCATCAAGGAGCAAAATGAGTGTTCAAAAGAAGTTGCTAATGAACGCTACGGTTGCCTCCTTGAGGAATTCAATAGCTTTAGGCAACTTGCAAATGAAAATGCTGAATCTATGTACTCACGCCTAAATGTGCTTGTCAATGAGATCAATGCTTTAGGTGTGAAGGATATCACGGACTTGAACATCAACCGCAAGATCCTTCAAAGCCTACGGAAGCCCGATTATGACTTGGTGAAAGCTATCATCTATGAGAAGAAGCTCGAAGAATTAAAGCCATCTCATATATTGAGCAAGATCATGGCACATGAGCTTCAAATCATGCCCAAGTCCAAGAAGGCGCCCCAAGAAAAGCCCCAAGAACCATCCTCTCCAACTACAAGCCATGCCCTCTCAAGCCAACAAGAGAAGGTGTTGAGTAGAATGGCTACTCATGGAATCTCAAGTGAGGATGATGGTGATGATGGTGACGATGAAGATTCCTCAAGTGATGAGGTTGAATCCATGGTGGCCGAGTACGTGAAGAAGATCTTCAAGTATGTGAAGAAAGTCAACATGTACGGCTACAACGTCCACTTGAGAGAAGGGTGTCATCATCAACACATCAAGTTCACCAAGATCGAGCACAAGCCCAAGAAGAAGGTGGTCAAGGAGAGGAGACCAAGGCAAGAAGCGACCATCGCCGTCCGTGAGTGGACAAGTGGTGGAGAATCAAGTTCTTCTAGCTCAAGTGATGAATCAAGAAAGAACTTCACCACCCACTTCAAGAGTTTGATTTTGGTGATTCATGACAACATGATCATTGAGACTAACCTTATTGTTCAGCATGCCTTCGTAGACACTTCTAGGTCCCAAGGATGCAAGAATATCACATGCCAAAATGATAAGATCAAAGGTCAAAACCGAGCTAGAAAGGAAAAGAAAAGTCACCGTCGCATGAACCGACGGTACCCAAATAGCAAGCGTCGGTGCAATCGTCGGACGAGTTGGTTCACTAGGTGAAACCCTAGGCACCGTCGGAGGAACCGATGGTCCATTTTGTAGATGCGTCGGATGTCACACCCGATTTTCCGAAGAAAACCAAGTGCTTAACTATATGTATGCCAGGATCAAGTTTCATACATATAGTGACATCATAGTGAATAACAGAAACAATATCACGTAAAGAAAGAGATTATCAGAGATTTACAGCGGAATCCTGGGGAAGCAAAGGTTCCAAACTTCACAGGCAATCGACTGGGGGTTGCGTACGCCTAGCACCATCTTCTGGACTTCGTACACCCTTCTTCTTTCTCTGAGCAGCGGCTAGCAAGGATGAGTACACTTATGGTTGGTACTCAGCAAGGCCACAAAAGTTAACCAGAATGCAAATTAAATTCCATCTTTAAGTATATTAATCATGTGAGCATCCAGGCCGCTCTTGACCGTGAGCACGGCTGTTATAACAGTTTAACACTCTGCAGAGGTTGTACACTTTCACCACAAGTCACGTAAAAGTTCCGAAGAACTTTGAACCCAACCATGTTGTGCAAAAGTAGACACAATACCACACTTCCGAGGTGTGGTTGCATAGGAACGCTACGAGGCCTTTACAAAGAGTCCTCCCATGTGTATTAGTCCATAGTAGCACGTCCTAGAGGCTATCTTTCGTACCCTCCTTCTACCCTCGGACCAGGTTAGCCTAGAAGAGCACTTCTGTTCCAAAACCTGCCAGAGTAGAAGAGTCATAAAAGCATACCTCCGTACCCCAAGCTACTAAGGCTAATAACCACACAAGACTTCCCTAATTAATTGGCCAAGACAGAGCCATATGCCTTGTGGTTGTACTGTTTTCCTGGGTGGTTCTCCATGTTCCAATTAATTTATAGTGTTCTTGTTTAAAGCATAGGTAGAAGGGTGGTTATGGTCACTTGCCTTTCTCAACAAAAAGTTACTCTTGCTCTTCTGCTCTTGCTCTTTGAAACTCTTCATCTTCAGGACTTTCGATCAGCAGCTCGATCTTCTACTCGAAGCAAACATCGAGCACAACATGCAGAGCAGACAAACAAGAACAACTAAGAACAATACACCAATCATGAAAAGCTTTAAAAGAGGACAAGGTTTGGCTCTTGGACCGCGAACGCAAAAGACTCGGAACTATCGGAAGATTTGGATTATATCACACAAGCTTAAGTGCTTGGTAAATTTTAATTCAAAATGATGTGCATAGGTTATTTCAGAGAAATACCCCATTTAATAATTAAGCAAGTTATATTTATATAAAAAGAACGGTGTATAACTTATTCAAATTTTATTTATAAATGTTCAAGTATTATTTATGCAAATTAAACATTTTAATTTAAAAGAAGCATGTAAAGCATCTAAACGAATATCTTTACATTTCGAAATGTACTAAGTAAATTATAATTTAGAAACATATTTATGTTCATATTAATCAATTTAATATTTAATTATGAAAACTCGGGATAGACCTATGTTACTTTTATTTAGAAAGCAAATTGAATATATATTAATTAATTTAAGTTTGATTATGAAAACCGAGATATAACTCTAATTAGCTTTTAATTGGAAAGATTATTTAAATAAGAATTGGCCAAATTATATTTCTTATAATAACACGTGTTGATCTCTAATTAAATTTTAATTAGAAAAGCATGTATATTAGTATTTAATCATATTTAAATATTGAATAAATTATGAAGCAAGGAACAGGTTCAACATTGTATCTATTACGTTCTTTGAGTTATTACGAACCTAACGCAATTTGAAACGCTTGAAATGGAGCTAAAACGTGAAAACTACGCACTAAACAAGGCTACAAGGGCTAAACTGCGAAGATACCTGGGTTCCAGGGGCTAAACTGCAAGAAAATAGGGGCCTAAACCTAATTACGTATAAAAACCTAAGGGATAACGTGCTAAAAGGCAGCTAAGGATTGCGGGTGGGAAAAACTGAAGAGCTCAGGGGCCTAAACAAAAGAAAACAGACCGAACTTAAAGGGTTTTCAAAGGTGGAAGGACCGACTTGTGATTCTGGAAACATTAGGGGTTCTTTCGCAAAAAGGTCAGCGGGGCTCTTGGTTGACCGTTACGTAAATGTTTGACCAGGGTGGGATTCGATCAGAGCCGTTGGCTCATAGATGGATGGCTGAGGGTAGTGGGCGGCCGCAGGTGTAAGGATGGCAATGGGGCGGTTTCGGGTCGGATATCCGCGGGTTTCGGGTCTAGCGGGTTTGGGTTTGGTTTGGATTTTTCACCCACGGTTTTCCGGTTTGGAACTCCGAAACTTATCGGGTTCGGTTTCGGGTCTGGTTTTTCACCCGTGGATATCCAATGGATAACCGAAAAAAGTCATTATGAATTAAAATTCATGTTTTATTATATACTAATAATACTTTTGTACTTATATACTATTTTAAGTTGAGTCATGAAATGTTGCCTCATGTTTATACATGTGAATATGTATATATATGTGCATATGTTTATAAAAAGTCTTGATTGCTCTTCATATGTTGCCATACGAAGCGGGTTTCGGGTATCCAATCAGGTTTCGGTTATCCGCGGGCTTGGTTTTGGGCACAAATTTACACCCGAATCGGTGTTCGGGTCGGTTTCGGGTTTTAAGTTCGGGTTTTGGTTTTGGGTGCCCAGACACTCCACCCGATCCGAACCCGACCCGTTGCCATACCTAGGCAGGCGGACTGCGCGCGGTGGCGCCGGGCGGCGGACTCGCCGGAGAGCTCGCCGGCGACGGACCAACGGGGCCTCCCGCCACCAATCGCGACGGGGAAGACACCAAAATGAAGAGGAGGCCAAGGAGGACTCACACGGCATCTCGGAAGGGAGGGAGAGGCACCGGCGAAGGAGATCGGGGCGGCGGCTCCGGCGGGCGGGCGGTGCTCCGGCGACGGCGGCACTGCACAAGTGGGGAAGGGAGGAGGAGTGGCGCGGGGTGTAGAGGAGCTCGAGGGGATCCTTTTATAGGGTAGAGGGGAGAGGAGGGGCGCCTAAGGTGGTGGGGCGCGGGTTCACCGGCGGAGGCCGCCATGAATGGTGGGGAAGTCGGTGGGGCGACGGTTGCGGGAAGGGGAGGGGGAGAGGCGGTGGCGCCGGTGCACTGTGCATTAATGTGCAGCTCGGTGGAGGGAGGGGAAGTGCCGCGGGAAGCCGGGGAGGCGGCGGTGCGACCGGCCCGGTGAGGAGCAGGCGGCGGCGGGAGGTGGAAGACAATGCTGACGAGTCGGACCGCGGTGTCGGTGACTGGGAGAGAGGGAGAGAGGAAGGTGGGCCGGCGGGAGTGGGTTGGGCCGGAAACTGTAGATGGGCCGCAGGAGAAGAAAGAAAGAAGAAGAGGTGGGTCACGGGAGAGGAAAGAAAGAAGAAGAGGTGGGCCGCGTGAAGCTGGGCTGAAACAGGAAAGGGTGAGAGAGGTTTTGGAGGTTGTTTTTTTTTCTCTCTCATTTTTATCTTTTCTTTCTTTTTCAACACACATCAACCAAAAACAAATCCAACCAAAAAAATAAAAGCAACACACATACATTTATTTAATTTAATTTATAAAAACAATCAATTGATTTTTCTTATTCTAAATTTCTTGTAAAGAAGATAAATCTTGGGCAATATTTTAAAATTATGAGAAAATCGTTGTTTAATTCTTTTTCCTATAACATCCTGAAATTGGGAACAGGGTGTTACAAATCTACCCCCCTTAAAAGGAATCTCGTCCCGAGATTCGCAAAGGCTAGCAGGAAACAAAGGTTCAGGTGGTTACCATCCAACACTTATTAACTTTCTTCCAGATTGTTTGACATTACATAAGCTCCTCAACACACTCTTTATTCTTCAAAAACTCACATAATAAGCATAACACCTCATAAGATACTCAATCTAACTTTACTTGTAACTGTCAATTTCCTTCCTCAGCTTCATTGGCTCGCCTTTGTAGAATTTTCTTGACGTCTTGGTAAAGTGATTTGAATAGAGCTGGATTGACTCCATAATCTTTGCTTAACCTTTAAAATTCTTCCCCATTTGATCCAAATGCTTCTTCGGCATTGGTTGCTTATTATGTCTCTGCTGAGTCTTCTTTTCATACCGGTCAGCACGTTTCTTAGGGCACCTGTTAATGAAATTTCCATGATCTTTGCAGTAGAAACATGCTCCACTTTCTTTAAGGTTTCTATGGTTACGTGGTGGATATTCATACTCATCTTCAGGATGTTCTGGTGCTTGGGACAAATGGTAAAGGTGGGAACTGTTATCACGTTGCTCTAGAAAATTCCTTTTCCTTTTCTTACTTATGATTTCTTGTAGTTTGCTTTCTAACTCAATAGCTTTGTTGATGACATGTTGCAAACTGGAATAGTCATGTAAACTTAGTATACTCTGAAGATCTCCATTCAGCCCTTTGAGGAAATGTTCTCGTTTCTTCTTATCACTTTCAGACGATCTTGGTGCATACATAGATAGCTGGATAAATTTATCCTTGTACTCAGTCACTGTCATTTGCCCTTGCTTCAAGCTAAGGAACTCCTTCCTTTTGAGCTTCATCACACTTACAGGAATAAAGTGTGATATAAATTTATCCTTAAATTCCTTCCAAGCAATACTCTGTGGTTGATCATGTTCGTATATGTAGGAATTCCACCATTCTAAGGCTTCTCCTAGAAGTAATCCTGATGCATATAGAACCTTTTCTATATCATTGCATTGTGCCATATCTAATGTCTTCTCGATTGTCGTGATCCGTCTTCAGCTTCCAGGTGCTCCGTAGTGTTAGAGAAACTAGGTGGCTCAGTATTCCAGAACTTTGTATGTGTATCCTCCGGGTTTAGATATAGTGACATATATTGGTCATATCCAGGGTTGTAACTGCTATCATTGCTTTTGTCTTGATTGCCTTTTTCCATCTGGTTGGTGGACAAAGATCGAGATCAGAAGAGAACGAGAATAAATTGAAGAGCAGGTAAAATTCTTGATATCATCTCCATCATTTCTTGTTTGTTGTAATTGTACTCAAATTGTGGTAGAGAGGAGAATAACAGGGGTAACAAAAGAAAATTGATCATCTTTTTCTTGAACTTCTTTCATGTGTTCATGTCTGCAGATGCTTGCGGATTTCTGTTGTTGATGTTGGTGTTGCTTCTTGATTTTTATCTTCCGACATCCTCCATAGGGTTAAGTAGATAGAAAGAGGGGAACAAGGAGGTTGGAGGTACAAAAGAAGAAGCCGACTAGGCAACTGATGTCATTGCAGGTAGAAGACCCACAATACACCAACAATCAATTCAAAGAACCGACTCAAACAAGATCATAAAGACAAACATCATCAAGCAAACACGAAGCTTCACCAGACAGCACATGATCAAGGGAACGATGCTACACATTGTTATTATGGTTAAAGGGATCCTCCTAATCTTGGGTGAGATGTCAGACTTCAACTTCCTTCGCACATGCTGGCTTCTTCGGTCACTGAAGTTTGACTTCAAGCGATGTCCCAATAGCTCCATTCTTCGGATTACTTGAGGAAACTTCAAGTAAGACAATAAAGATTTTATTAACATTTTTTTAATCAAGGAGGACACTTTTGGATTAAAAGGTCAAGGGAGAGAATCCAAAGTAACAATGCTTGAGAAGCAAGGAGTGGAGTAGGAAGAAAAGATAAGTTACCAGGAAAGATTGAGAGAAGAAAAAGATCAAAGAATGAGAATATTCATCAGGGATGTCAAGGATGGAGCTAGAGTTGTTTTTGAAGTAAATCAGATCTTCAGGAAGCAACCATTTCTATCTAGGATTACGTCCTACAGTCGATATAGCTCTGATACCACTCTGTCACACCCGATTTTCCGAAGAAAACCAAGTGCTTAACTATATGTATGCTAGGATCAAGTTTCATACATATAGTGACATCATAGTGAATAACAGAAACAATATCACGTAAAGAAAGAGATTACCAGAGATTTACAGTGGAATCCTGGGGAAGCAAAGGTTCCAAACTTCACAGGCAATCGACTGGGGGTTGCGTACGCCTAACACCATCTTCTGGACTTCGTACACCCTTCTTCTTCTTTCTCTGAGCAGCGGTTAGCAAGGATGAGTACACTTATGGTTGGTACTCAGCAAGGCCACAAAAGTTAACCAGAATGCAAATTAAATTCCATCTTTAAGTATATTAATCATGTGAGGGTCCAGGCCGCTCTTGACCGTGACCACGGCTGTTATAACAGTTTAACACTCTGCAGAGGTTGTACACTTTCACCACAAGTCGCGTAAAAGTTTTGAAGAACTTTGAACCCAACCATGCTGTGAAAAAGTAGACACAATACCACACTTCCGAGGTGTGGTTGCATAGGAACGCTACGAGGCCTTTACAAAGAGTCCTCCCATGTGTATTAGTCCATAGTAGCACGTCCTAGAGGCTATCTTTTGTACCCTCCTTCTACCCTCGAACCAGGTTAGCCTAGAAGAGCACTTCCGTTCCAAAACCTGTCCAGAGTAGAAGAGTCATAAAAGCATTCCTCCGTACCCCAAGCTACTAAGGCTAATAACCACAAAGGACTTCCCTAATTAATTAGCCAAGACAGAGCCATATGTCTTGTGGTTGTACTGTTTTCCTAGGTGGTTCTCCATGTTCCAATTAATTTATAGTGTTCTTGTTTAAAGCATAGGTAGAAGGGTGGTTATGGTCACTTGCCTTTCTCAACAAAAAGTTACTCTTGCTCTTCTGCTCTTGCTCTTTGAAACTCTTCATCTTCAGGACTTTCGATCAGCAGCTCGATCTTCTACTCGAAGCAAACATCAAGCATAAGATGCAGAGCAGACAAACAAGAACAACTAAGAACAATACACCAAGCATGAAAAGCTTTAAAAGAGGACAAGGTTTGGCTCTAGGACCGCGAACGCAAAAGACTCGGAACTATCGGAAGATTTGGATTATATCACACAAGCTTAAGTGCTTGGTAAATTTTAATTCAAAATGATGTGCATAGGTTATTTCAGAGAAATACCCCATTTAATAATTAAGCAAGTTATATTTATATAAAAACAACGGTGTATAACTTATTCAAATTTTATTTATAAATGTTCAAGTATTATTTATACAAATTAAACATTTTAATTTAAAAGAAGCATGTAAAGCATCTAAACGAATATCTTTACGTTTCGAATTGTACTAAGTAAATTATAATTTAGAAACATATTTATGTTCATATTAATCAATTTAATATTTAATTATGAAAACTCGGGATAGACGTATGTTACTTTTATTTAGAAAGCAAATTGAATATATATTAATTAATTTAAGTTTGATTATGAAAACCGAGATATAACTCTAATTAGCTTTTAATTGGAAAGATTATTTAAATAAGAATTAACCAAATTATATTTCTTATAATAACACGTGTTGATCTCTAATTAAATTTTAATTAGAAAAGCATGTATATTAGTATTTAATCATATTTAAATATTGAATAAATTATAAAGCAAGGGACAGGTTCAGCATTGTCTCTATTACGTTCTTTGAGTTATTACGAACCTAACGCAATTTGAAACGCTTGAAACGGAGCTAAAACATGAAAACTACGCACTAAACAAGGTTACAAGGGCTAAACTGCGAAGAAACTTGGGTTCCAGGGGCTAAACTGCAAGAAAACAGGGGCCTAAACCTAATTATGTATAAAAACCTAAGGGCTAACGTGCTAAAAAGCAGCTAAGGATTGTGGGTAGGAAAAACTGAAGAGCTCGGGGACCTAAACAAAAGAAAACGGACCGAACTGAAAGGGTTTTCAAAGGTGGAAGGACCGACTTGTGATTCTGGAAACATTAGGGGTTCTTTCGCAAAATGGTCAGCGGGGCTCTTGGTTGACCGTTACGTAAATGTTTGACCGGGGGTGGATTCGATCAGAGCCGTTGGCTCATAGATGGATGGCTGAGGGCAGCGGGCGGCGGCGGCGGGCGGAGCGCGCGCGGTGGCGCCGGGCGCCGGCGCCGGCACGCGGAGAGCTCGCCGGCGACGGCCAACGGGGCCTCCCGGCCACCAATCGAGACGGGGAAGACACCAAAATGAAGAGGAGGCCAAGGAGGACTCACCTGGGATCTCGGAAGGGAGGGAGAGGCACCGGCGAAGGAGATCGGGGCGGCGGCTCCGGCGGGCGGGCAATGCTCCGGCGGCGGCGCTGCACATTTGGGGAAGGGAGGAGGAGTGGCGCGGGGTGTAGAGGAGCTCGAGGGGATCCTTTTATAGGGTAGAGGGGAGGGGAGGGGGCGCCTAAGGCGGTGGGGCGCTGGTTCACCGGCGGAGGCCGCCATGAATGGTGGGGAGGTCGGTGGGGCGACGGTTGCGGGAAGGGGAGGGGAAGAGGCGGTGGCGTCGGTGCACTGCGCATTAATGCGCAGCTTGGTGGAGGGAGGGGAAGCGGCGCGGGAAGCCAGGGAGGCGGCGGTGCGACCGGCCTGGTGAGGAGCAGGCGGCGGCGGGAGGTGGAAGACGATGCTGACGAGTGGGACCGCGGTGTTAGTGACTGGGCGAGATGCAGAGAGGAAGGTGGGCCGGCAGGAGTGGGTTGGGTCGGAAACTGTAGATGGGCCGCGGGAGAAGAAAGAAAGAAGAAGAGGTGGGCCGCGAGAGAGGAAAGAAAAAAGAAGAGGTGGGTCGCGTGAAGGTGGGCTGAAATAGGAAAGGGTGAGAGAGGTTTTGGAGGTTGGTTTTTCTCTCTCTCATTTTTTTCTTTTCTTCCTTTTTCAACACACATCAACCAAAAACAAATCCAACCAAAAAAATAAAATCAACACACATACATTTATTTTATTTAATTTATAAAAATAATCAATTGATTTTTCTTATTCTAAATTTCCTGTAAAAAAGATAAATCTTGGGCAAAATTTTAAAATTATGAGAAAATCGTTGTTTAATTGTTTTTCCTATAACATCCTGAAATTGGAAAATTTTAGGGTGTTACATCGGACGAGTTGCAGAGGAGGAGGAGCGAAGACAGTAGCACCGGATGATCCGACGGTCTGGAGTGAGGACACCGTCGGTCTATCCGATGCTCAGTTTGAATCAAGACAGAGACGCGCCAAGACGAAGCCTTCAGCACCGGATGATCCGACGCCTTGGTTAAGGGGAAGCGTCGGTCTATCCGACGGTCGCGTGAAAGCTAACAGAGGCGACTTGGTCGCGGGGTCTTCAGCACCGGATGAACCGACGCACCGTCAGTGTATAGCGTCGGAGCAGTTGTGTCAGAGAATCTCAACGGCTAAGTGATGTGGGAGGGGCATCGGATGAACCGACGCCTTGAAAAAGACAACATTGGTTCATCCGACGCTACCTTTTTCAGTGGCTATTAGCCAACGGCTCTTTGGGTGCCATGGGCTATTTATACCCCCTCCACTCACTCATTTGAGGTTGTTGGATTGTGTGGAAGTGCAGAGGAGTTCAAGACACATTGAAGATCATATCCAATCCATCCAAGTGCTTAATTGCTCATCCTTAGACTTGCATATGCTTTGTGTATGTGCTTAGTGCTAGGCTTAGCTTAGAGCTGAGTGAGTGCAAGGTTGTGCCAATCTTGTTAGGTGATTCTTGAGTGAATCAAGTTGTACAAGGTTCGCCGGAAGCCTTGGGGCTGGCTCACCGGCAATCGTCATCGACCCTCCAGCTTGGTGTGGAGCGGCGAGGACACTTTGTGCGGGGGACGTGGAGACCCCTTCCTTGGTGGAGAAGCTCCTTAGTGGAGGCGACATCAAGGTGGCCAAGGGAGCTTGGCAAGTGCCTAAGTGGCTAGCCTTTGTGCCGAGTCAAGTGGTGCTCTTGGGAGAGACTTGGTGACCGGGAAGCTATACTCTTGTGTGAGTGCTTCAACAACGTGGACTAGGGGTGGCTTAGTGCCTACCGATACCACGGGATAAATCACGTGTCAAGAGTTTACTTCCTCGCATCCCCTTTACGTTTCCGCATTTACACTATTGCAATCTTTGCTTGCCTTTACTTTCCTAGAGTAGTATCATGCTAGGATTGGCTATAGGTTGCAAATCTTGGTTTGGGATGGGAGTTTCACACTAGAGCAACCCTAGTTGCACATCTAAATAGTATGTTCTAGTTTACCTTTGTGCAAAATTAGTGAAGCCATAGGTTAAGGTTTTAGATTGTCTAATTCACCCCCTCCCCCTCTTAGGCTAACGAGCATCCGATTCCTTACAGCTTTGATATATGAGGAACAAATACAGACAACCATCCTAATTATTTTGTTGAAGGAAAAGCCTCAATTAATGCATAGGCATGATGTAAGCATGATGTCATCACTGGCAAGAGAGAAAGATGCACAAACCGTGACTGTTTGCTTCTGTACAGAAACGTGGACCACTCCTTCAAACCGTGACTGTTTGCTTCTATACAGAAACGCGGACCACTCCTTTCTATAGCGTCATCTTGCTTGGACTTAATTAATGGCCGATGGTTAGGTCCTCATGCATGACGGTTAGCAACGGCTGCAAAGTTAAAGAGACAGGAATTGAACTCAGCTGAGTTGGCATGCAACAACAGGAGGGCACGGCCGTAAAAGGCAGCATGAGTTTCAAGTAGCAGATTAGAAATAAAGATGGACGTGCATGCATGAGTAGCTAACAAGCACGTCGTCGCTGGTGATTCATACGTGCATGCATGCATGAAGGCTTGCATGGATCGGTGTGTGATAGAGGACAGAGAATGAGAAGATCTATATGGATGTTCTCACCATGGCCTGTGGCGTTCGACAGCGAGCTCGGCAAGAGGGATAGACGGCGAGCTAAGACGGACGGCGACGACCATGAGAGCATCTGCCGGCACGGCGGGCAGCAACGCAATTGGTAGGTGAGATCACGGAGTGGCTTGGAGGAGCAGAGATAACTCACCACGATGACGGAAAACAGCTGGAGGAAAACAATTTGCATGAGATAAGAGAAAACAGGAACTAGACGGATTATGGGTAGGATTGCCGGAAGCGCTACAAATCATGATTACAGATCATGATTGACGAGGACAAGATTCAAAACGAACCCAGTAGATATTGGCAACGTGCTGGTGTTGTCACCTAAGGCAATCAAGGAACGACGGCGACGATCGTGACGACTTGAGACCAATCTCGAACAGAGTTCGACCTTCAGTTTGGGCGCGCGTGTACATGTGATCCTCAGCAACTCGACGATGGCGACCTTGCGACGGATCACTCTGGTCTGGCTCTTCTAGTGGTGCAGTCGTCCTTCACGGCGGCCGGCATACACGAACTCGTGGACAATGGACGGCAGACGTACGGCTAGCTGCGGACGGCTTCAGGGTGCCACGGTGCTGCTTCGAGTGGTGACGACGACAGGAGTCGCTCATGCTAATGAATCGACTGCACCAGCCTGCAGCTTGACCTGGACGCCTCGATGGCGCACCGCAGCAGCGCTAGGGCATGATGGGGCTCTGCGTTTAGATGCAGAAAAGAGGGCTTGGTGGATGCGACTTCAAGGAGCTAGGGCAAAAGATATTGCAGAGGCGTTGTGATCTATAGATTTATAAGCTGGTAGACCCTGGCCCCGTCATGCATACCAGGCACGGTCGTGAGAGGATTTGGGTCTTGGGTCAGCTTGCACGTGCACAACTCCAATTGGAGTCCAGTCAACCTTGATGAGTCGAGCCTTGCGAAGAGGAAGCTAGCTGATTTTGCAAGCATGCTTAGCTCGGCAACATAACACCCATAATAGACTTTTCTGGGCTGCTAGCATCGAATAGAAGTAGAGAGAATATTTAATGGGCTGGGAGAGAGCAAAGAAATTGAGCATGACCTGCATCTTATTTGGGAGTATATTTGGTAATAACCAAATTGTAGATGCTCAAAGAGTTTCGGGAGCACAAGGAGTATCTCAATACATAGCTTATGACACAATGGATCCAATTAAAATACTTGGGGCTCATCAAAAGAATTTTAGGGTCTTCTGATAAATGGAATTAGCTCGAGAAATGTGAGAATAAATTCCAGAAAATGATGGAAAATTCTCAGAAGGATTTGGTCAGCACCTAAACGCATCTTTAAAGCATTTTGCAATCAAGAAACACCAAGGTGCATCGGCATGAATCCAACACTCACACAATCATTTTATTTAATTTAGAAAATCAAACAAAGGCTTTTTCCTACACTATATTTCCTGTAAAGAAAATAAATGTTGGGAAAATTTTTAAAATTATGAGAAAATTATTGTTTAATTATTTTTTCTATTCACATCCTGAAATTTGGAAATTTCAGGGTGTGACAACCCGATACTAATGTGGCCGCTTCACATTAGTACCGGGTCTAGCCCCGACCCGGTACTAATGTGGGTCAAAAGGGGGGCTCGTCGGGTCCCACTTCACCACCCGGTACTAATGCCCACATTAATACCGTGGGCCAACAAAACAGGTACTAATGGTTTTTTCTCCAGCAGTGTAACGTGCTCTCTGACCGGCACTTATATGAGTTTCTCCAGCAGTGTTAGCTTGGAAGGAAAAACAGTAGCAACAATTAATGTGTCGTATGCACATGATGTGGTTTCAAAATTTTGAAATAGATTCTTCTAAAAAACCAGTTTTGAAATAGGTGGATTTAAATAGGGCGCCACGGCAATTTTGCAACTTTGGAACATACCATTACTATTTGTCTAATTGTCATTACAATTCTTGTCAAAGTGGAGATTTGCCACTTGACTCCACATGCTATAGACATTAGAGAAAAAAACATGGGGCTCGCTCTCTCCTCCCTCTCTCCTGTCTATGACATATGGGCCTAAATGGCAAATCTCCAATTCGACCAGAATTGTAATGACAGTTCTTCAATTAGACAAATAGTAATGACATTTTTTTCAAGGTTGCAAAATTGCAATGGCATGAAACCAATTAACCCATTTAAAATAGGTGTGAATTGGTTTTCGTTGGCTTTTGAAAAATATAAAAAATAAAGATGCAATTTTTTATTTAATAGGTGTGCATGTTATCATACACATGCAACTAACGGTTGGTAAAACACGCAAAAGAAAAAAGGGAAACAAAAGGGGAAAAATGTACAACAAGCTAATTCTTTGCTTGAACTGGGAAGCTTCTTTTCTTTGAAGTTGATAATCGCACATAAAACATCACTTAAACTTCATACCACAGATGTGGTATCCTTTATACTAGATTAATTGACACGAAGAGAGACTATCTAGGAGAAGCGACAGACATCGTCATATAGTTGATGCTGCCTGACTCAGTAGCTGTAGACTCATCATTTCCCACCCTTACATTGAAATATGCTGGCTGCTTAGGCTTATCCATGACGGTAGTCTCACTTCTTAGCATTGCAACGACCTCTCCCATGGTTGGTCGATCAGCTGCATTCTCTTGTACACACAACAATGCTATGTTAATGCACCTAATTATCTCTGGTGAGTGACTCTTGGGAAGCAACGATTCATCAAGGAGATCAGTCCATCTTTCCTCTTCCCATAATTGCCATGCCTGTTTATAATTTTGTCAAACAAGGAATGTCTTAATTAGCAAATGAACGAAACAATTCTACATGTGGCTCATCAAGTTTATATATATTTATAGACTCACATATCCAAGTAGATTGATGAATTCTCCACATTGTTGAGTGCCAGAATTCCGTTTCCCGCTGAAGATCTCAAGAATAATGACACCAAAGCTGAATACGTCAGATTTAATTGAGAAGATGCCCTCCGAAGCATATTCAGGTGCCATGTAGCCACTGGAATGATAGATATGAAAGTTAAAATAATGTAGCCGCTGAATTTCAGTAAATGTCCATAAGAGGTTTATATGATTGAAACTTACTATGTACCAACCACTCTTCTTGTGGTGTTTCCTTCACTGCTATTTGAGCTGAATATTTTTGCTAGCCCAAAATCTGAAATTTTTGGATTCATTTCGCTATCCAGTAGAATGTTGCTTGGCTTAAGATCTCGGTGTATGACACGCAACCGGGAGTGCTTATGTAGGTAAAGAAGTCCATGTGCTATTCCTTGAATTATTGCTAAAAGTTTGGACCAGTCCAGTATGGCTCTTTTATTTTCATCTGCGCAGCGGTTTGATTTATTATAACATGAGAATAACATATGAAAAAAATAATAACCAAAAGTTATAAAGCTCATTTTCGTAGCTAGGTATGTATACTCGTAGTTTTGACAGAAACTGTGTCAGCAAGCTAAACTAAGGAATATACAAATGCATACCGAAGATGAAGAAATCTAAACTTTTATTTGGCAAGTATTCGTAGACCAATATTTTCTCCTCGTCTTGAGAGCAACATCCCAAAAGCCTAACCAGATTTGTATGCTGGAGTTTGGCTATGAGCTGAACTTCATTTTTGAACTCTACGAAACCTTGTCCTGAATGTGAAGCAAGTCTCTTGACTGCTACCTCAGTCCCGTCACGAAGCCGGCCCTGACAGAGAAACAAAAAACTCTCGTGGTTAAAAATTACATTTATGTTAACAACTAACAAGAATGTAGGCTCGTTCATATAATGACTCTAAACATTTATTCAATCATGATAATTTAAGTTTGCTCATAGCCATATGTGTGGTTTTTACTAATTTAATTACCCTGTAGACGGTGCCGAAGCCACCTTTGCCAAGTTTGTTCTCCTCTGAAAAATTCTCTGTGGCCTCAAGTATCTGCTGGTAGTCAAATATGGAGAAGTCTGAATTCTTCCCTTGCCAAACTAGTGCTTGGTCTCTCTCTAAGTCCTGAGCCCACCTTGATGCTTGTGATCTCATCCCTTTAGCTGAATAAGCAGTAAGTATATGATTGAGAACGGTGTAATAATCTTGTACAAAGCATTACCGGCCTTTAAGTGAAATATTTAATCGACATCAGGGAAAAAATATTATACATACCTGCTGTTTGTCTTTTGAATCGACGAGAGTATAGGATGAAGCAGACGAGTGCTATTGCCGCTAGAGGAACTGCAACAGTGGGGATTACCCAAAGCTTGCTTGTACGCCCTGAGATGATATTAACCGTAATGAAAACATGGCAATTAATTATTAAGCATATGTTCATCGGCACGGGACTTGTTACGTACTTGTGTGTGGTTGGATCGGAGTGATGGGAGATGGTGGCGCCGGCGACGGCGGCATGACACTCACCAAGGGATTGCTGCTGTCGAACGGGTAGGCCTCGTACCTAAAGTAGCACCGTATGAAATGGAGGCGCCCTCCCATGCGGTAGAACATGGTGGAGTTGACCGTGCCCAAGAGACGGCGCAGGCAGGCCCGGCAGTCGCCGGCGGACATGTCCGGCATGCACTGCGCCATGGAGTACACCGTGGGGGAGTTGGTGCCGCTGTCCATGACGCCCGTGGCGAACCGCGTCGGCGTCTCTTGGGCCGCACGTTCCACGGTCTTGGCCAGCAGCTCGCGGATGAGGCCGGCGACGAGGGGCACGTCACTGCCGGTGACGTTGTTCCCGCTCCACATCTCGTAGGGCGTGTCATCTGAGGTACTGTTGTAGGGGGCGAGGATACTGCTGTCGTTGGAGTAGAAGAGGCGGCAGTAGTCCCCGTAGGCGTAGGCGAAGGTGCTAGTGTAGATGATGTAGGTGCTGTAGCACGTCGTACTGTTGAGGAACGCCTGGCTGAAACAGTAGGCGAGACAGTTGGAGCAGCTGGTGCCATTGGCGTCGGGGCGGCACATGGCGACCGCGTACAACACGTCGGGGGCTTGGCCGACGATGTCGGTGGCGAAGAGCACCGGGGAAGAAGAGGTCTTGTTAGGGAGGCTGGCGGTGACGACCTTAACGTTATTGCAGAATTCTCCGGTCCGGGCGGCCACCGGGGACGGTACGACGAGGCTGAGCAAGACGAGCAGGACGCCGCCGATTGTCATCACGCTCGGCGTCGAATCGCCGCTTGCTTTTCCTCCTAGAAATTCTACTACTCTGCTAGAATAGAAATTGTGCGGAGATGATCGACTCAACTCTGTGGCTGGCCATTTCCTACTCTGCTACCAAACTACTCCTATACATACACTAGTGAGTGCTGCTAGTGGCGGGACAAGGAAATAAGGAATTGGTCAGCGTCGACCAGGGCTGGCTGGTTACTCTTCCATTTTTAATAGAAAAAATGGAATATGGAAATTATTTGCGTTTGAGGACTATTATTGCTATTAGTTGGTTGACTTGACCGAGACGATCGAGTCAGTCGCCGGCTACGGTACAACATCGTGATGGCCAGGAAAGAATAATGGCAACGAGAAAACAAGACCATCTTTTCCCACGTGATTTCAAGATGGGTCGGAGTTTCTTGTGATATGACAGGCGGTCGGAGGGACGGGGGTGGGTAGGTGGGTGGAGAGGGAGGGAGATAAGGCTGACGAGTGGTCCCGTCGGGAGGGTAGTTGGAATGAGGTGGAGATATAAAGGATGACGGATGCGGAGAGAATACCGATGGTAGGATAAAATATTTTGTTTTGAGGAGGAAACAAAGTAACACTATTGTAGATGATCTGTGAGTTGGCAAATTTCCCCCACCACCGGCCAATTTTGACCAAAGAGTCATTGAGAAGCCCCCGAGGACTCGCAATCCTTTTTCCAGCGGACGTAACTTTCGCCAATTTTTTTTAAAAAAAACTTTGGCCAGGATTCTTCCAGCGGACGTCGACGCGACTGCGGATCACAGCCGAAACGGCGACTAGTCTCCATTATTCCCGTCCCTTCTGCATACCACTTTTGGGGCCAATCATTTACCAAACTACAACCAAGAGAAACTTTGCAGCTACGCGCAAGCTTTAGTCCGGCACTGCATATACACGCTGAACAAGAGCTGTAGTCCGGGGTCCGGCCATGGCCATAGCGAGCAAGAGTGTGCGGAGCCGCCTTCTCATCTTGCACGACCTGCTAGTCCTTGTGTCTATCTTGTGTATTCCCCGTGCCTCCTCGGTTAGCTTCCACTACAACTTCTCCGCCCCCGGCGTCCTCGCCGGAGCCGTCCTCAAGTACACCGGCAACTCCACCGCTGCCGTCGACCGGATCGACCTGACCAAGGCCACCAAAAATTCCTCCGGGCGGGTTGCCTACGGGCAGCCCGTGCGGCTCTGGGACAATGGCACGGGCGAGGTCGCAAGCTTCACCTCCAACTTCACTTTTGTCATCAAGCCCATCAACGGCACCAATCAGGCAGCTAAACAATTCGTCAACACCCACCTCTTGAATTAGCAGCTAGCTAGCTCGTTCACAGTTTAGACCCTCGTGTGCTGCGGTGCAGGGCGATGGCATGGCCTTCTTCGTGGCGGCGTACCCCGGCAACAGCCTGCCGCCACAGTCGGGGGGAGGCTACCTGGGCCTCCTCAGCGCCCCCGCCCCGCCCTTCAATAACTCCCCGCCGATCGTCGCCGTGGAGTTCGACACACACAGGAACGAGTGGGACCCTAGCGACTCCAGCTGGGGGAACCACATTGGCGTGGACGTGAACAGCATCAGATCGGCGGCGTACGCGCCGCTGCCGAACGGGAGCTTCAACGGGACCATGTCGGCGTGGGTCAGGTACAACGCCAGCGCGCGCACGCTGTCGGCGACGCTCCGGTTCAACGACCTGCCGGGCCTCTACAACGTCAGCACCACCGTCGACCTGAGGGAGGCTCGGCTGCCTCAGGACGCCGCGGTGGGGTTCTCGGCAGCCACCGGGAGTGCCGCCGAGCGCCATCAGATTCTTTCTTGGTCGTTCGAGTCGACTCTCGACAGCATCAACAACGCCGGCAAGTGGCTTCCTTCCCCTGTTTCTATTTTTTTTTATGTTTCATCACCTCGGCTTCTCCTAGATAGAGTAGTAATTCTTAGCGGTACCAGGTCCTTAGCGGCGTCCTCCAAACCGTCCCCAACACTGGTTGAGAGGGGGGGGGGGGGGGGGGGGGGGCCGCAGCGGGGTTCGCTACCGCTTTCGGTAAACAACAGGAGGCCCGCCCGTCCCCTAGGAATAGCGGCGGTTCCGGACGTCCCCTACGGCGGGCGTGGCATGGGAGCTTACCGAGGACAGCTGCGCCCGTACGCGCCGGAGCCGGAAGAACTCGGCTCGCCTGCCGCCGACCCGCGCGCCCGCCTGTGGCTGCGCGAGCTCGCCCCGCCGGCGACTCTGCTCTGCTCTGAGCGGACGACCTGCAGTCCGCTCGCCCACGACGCCCTGGCGAGGAGCAGCCCCGCACGCGCACCAGGTCCGCAGCAGCAGCTCGATCCGGCAGGTTGCGCAGGCCCGGAGGTGCTCGCCGTCGCGCAGGCCTCGTCCTTCCTTGGTGGCGCACGGCCGCGGCGGCGCACGCGCCGAGTGCCGACGCCAGCTCCCGGCCTCGTGTAGGCGCAGCGGACCTCCTCGGTGCCGCCCAGGAGCCGAGCAGCGCGTGCGCCTCGCCGATCTCGGCGGCAACGGCGGCGGCTCCTGTGCTCCTCGGCGCGTGCTGGGCGATGGAGTCGGGCGGAGAAAAGGAAAGGGCCGGGCGGAGAAAAAGTGAAGGGAAAAGGAAGAAAATAAAAAAGGGAAAATAGAAAAAAAGGAAAGTAACAGGAGGAGATAGAAAAAAAAACGATAATGCTTGGCCTCGGGCTTCTGACGCGTCCGACGGGTGAGCGCCGCGACCAGTAAAAAAATCGGAAGGCGGGGCCCACTTGTGACCGTATCCTCACGCGGACGCCCTCCACCACTCATTTCCCCCACAACGTCGATGACATGCTCCCACCGACGCTGATGACATGCCTCGCCGCCGGCGCCCGGGCGCAAGGGAGCTTCGACCGCGGACAATTGCGGCGCCGGCCGGGCGTGGTCCTCGGAGCTCGCGACGGCGCGTGGGGCCCGACCGCGGTGGGGGACGCCGGCCTCCTACGGAGGCGCCCGACCGCGGTCCCTCCGGAGCTCGCGCGGCACGCGACGGAGCGGCGAGGCTGCGGCGGGCGGCGGGCGCGCGGTGGAGGTCATGGAGGGAGCGGCCGGGGGTAGGCCGGTGGAGGACGTCCGGCCGCGGTGGGGACGCCCGACCTCCCGGCGGGCGGCCGGCCGCGCGCGGCGCGCGGCGGAGCGGGGCCGGGAGCGGGGGAGGGGCGCGGATGAGGTCGTGCGGGGGGCGGCCGGGGGGCGGGCGGGGGCCTCCTCGTTCACCGTCGACGACGTCGACCGCCACCATCGTCGCGCGCGGGGGGCGGGGGGGAGGTCCTTCCGCGGGCGCGGGCGCGTGGACCCCGGCCGCCGCCGGCCGCCGCGTGGCGCGGGCGCGGGGGGAGGTCTGCCGCGGCCGCGGGCGCGCGCGGCGGAGCTCAACTCCGACCGCCACCGTCGGGGCGGTGGCGGCTCCCTGCCATCGTTGCGGGCGCATGTGCGGTGGGGAGCTGCTGCCTGTTGTATATCGGTGTTGCAACAATATTCTTGGCATGTTGTAATCGGTCACCTTCATGGCGCAATCAGTTGCCGTCCATGTTGCAATCGTTGTGAACATGTTGCACCCGTGTTATTTACATGTTGTGAGTGTCTCATGCAAATGTTTCAAAATTAGGTCTAAATTTTTTCGGTATTGTAAATATTATTTTTAGATGTTGCGGATGTCGAGTATCGATGTTGCAGACACATATTGTTGGGTGTTGCAAATATTAATTTTTAATGTTGCGGATGTTGAGTTTCGATGTTGCAGACATGTGATGTTGGGTTTGTGTCGAGGAGGAAGGGGAGAGGGCTTCTGATGTTTGGATGTTGCACGCAACACGGGTCGCAACATGGTCGCAACATGTGAGGGAGGGGGAAGAAAGACGCCCGATGTTGGATGTTGCACGTAACCTCGTTCGCAACATGCTCGGAACACGTTCGCAACACGCTCGCGACATCCTTCGTTGAATGTTGCACGGACGACGGTTCGCAACATGGGAAAAGCTCTTCGAAACATCGCAAAAGTTTTTTGCAACATTCTCTGCGCCTCGCAACCCGATCGACGGCTGATAGGCTCCCCTCATCCGAATTGTGCGGCCTAGCACCCGTCCGATGCTAGCGCCCGGATAGGACGTCCGGGCGCTAGCAGTTCCGACAAAAAAAAGAAAAGGTAAGGAGAGAGGAGATGGTAGTTGGGATGGTTGAATAAAATATAGGTTAGTTGGTAACTAGGAGAGATATGTTGGATGCATGGTGCGAAAAAAGATAGTACATAGGAGAGATATTTTCAATGAATAGGATAGAATATTCTTTTTAGGAGGAGAAAATAGAAGATGAGTGCGGATAGTCTTAGAGCACCTCGAAAAATGCCCAATCAGTAATAATGTTAAGTTTTTTTGAAATTTTAGATTAAAATTAACTGTCCAACCCATCCAAAAACACTTCCAGAAATCCTCCATCCCAATCCCACCTCCACCGTGCCCTTGTTCTGGGGCAATCCGTCGATTCCCTACTTCCTCCCGCAGACGCGTGCCTCGACTCGCACCAAAAGAATTTCATTCCCCGCTACTTGGGGCGTGTTTGGAAACGTGGATGTGGCCAGCCCGGCTCAGCATCCAGGCCATGGCCAGACTTAGACTGGTTAAAACGGGCCACACACTCTTGTTTGGGTTATTGACCCAACCCAGCCTGGGCGCGCCGAGCTGGTGTTTGGGCACCACCTGGGAGCCGGGCTGGCAGCCCAACTGCCACCAACCGCTGAAGCGGGATGGTGTTTGGCGCCAAGCCAGGCCGCCCAAGCACCAGGTTTCATCCCAATATTACACACAAGATCAAAACCAACAATTTGACACACAATTTCATATATGATTTCATCATCATATTTATAAAATCTTACAATTGTTCTCACAATTACAATATCATAAGTTCATCATCACAATTACAATTTGCCTCACAATTACAGTATCATAAGTTCATCATCACAATTACAGATTGCCTCAGAGAAATATTTGTATCACTACAAGTAACATATTGGAAGAGGTAGCCTCAGATTCATGGCAACAAGTCACAGCTCATGGCAACCATGGAAATATGTGAGGTATCCAGCCCATGTTTGAGAGCATGGGCATGGATGTCTCACACGTTTTGATTGGAGACATGAGAAGCATGATCGATCAATATATAGAGCTCAAATTGAATTATCATAGGCGAATCGATCAATATATGATAGGATCGAAATACTTAATGAAAGTTTGGCACAAGATGAAGAAATAGTACATACAATCTTTGCCTCGGATATAAGAGTTGAATGGGTTCCATGGAAACATCAAACTCACCGAGTCCAGGCTTAAACTTGGACCATGGATGAGTTTGACGTTTTGATGGAACACATGACAAGCATTAATCATGGCAACCATGGAAGCATGTGAGACATCCAACCCAATATTGGAAAAACATGGGCATGGATGTCTCGCATGTTTTGATGGGTGGCATGAGCCATACAAGATCATCATAGGCATGACAACAGGGACAAAATAACACAAGTAGGCCTCAGAATAGTTTGCAATATCATTTGAACTTTAACATGGATCCTGAAGTTTGATGTGTAAGAAAAACAAGATCATGTCAGCTATGGAACCGTGGGAGACATCCATCCCATGTTTGAGAGCATGGGAATGGATGTCTCCCACAGTTTGATGAGTAACATGAGAAACATAAGTAGCAAATACCATCCCCTCACAAGTTAAAGTTCATCAATGATTAGGAATTGTCACCTCTGTAGTAAACATGTTGTGCATCATAGGCCAAAAGGACAACATAGATAGAAACAAATATGAGGCAAAACTGTAAATTATAGAATGAGGCCTCAGTTTTATGTTATTTGGTGGACTCACTGCATGGTTCCTATCATTGGTGGCTGCTAGGAAAAGCATAAAGAAGGTACAACAAAACACACAAGAACAAGCAATTCAGGAAATTGGACAAGTGGACAACATCATTTAGTGCCATCATACGAAGCAGACGATTTGTGTTGCAACCGAGTGATGGCTCAACCAAATTTTTTTGACACTCATAAGAAGCAGTAAACATATGAAAACAGCAGCCACCTCAAGTATATGTTGCATCATAGGCCAATTGTAATCCATATCCACCATGTAATTAACAGAAATGCAACATAATAAGTGAAACATAAGAGACAACATTGCATTTAGTTGTTCATGCAGCCAACAAAGGCTACAAATAGTCTTACAACACAGCAATTGTATATCAAACAGTTAGCCACCCTCTCAAAGAAACAAAACCCCAAAAGGACAACGAGAAAGTTAGCCAAATTATTTGCACATGCTCTACAACCTAGTGTGTCAACTCGTAGTCAAAAGAAGAGAGTGGAGGAGGCGGCTCTAGTCCTCATCTAGTCATAGAAGTTTTTGGAGAGGAAGGTCCCGAGCCAAAGGCCTCTATGGTTGTCACTCATACCAACAAAGCCCCCGCCCGGGCCTTGTTGTCCGGCGGGTAAGTGTAGGCAACAATCGGTGCTTCCCCACTAAAACCAGGGGTCTCCATCACAACAAGGTACAAGTTTGCATCAACATGGGCAGGACTAGTCTCTCTAAGGGCATTGGCCACATTGTTGATAGCATCAGACCTGTTAGTCAGCAACAACTTCTCATCCTCACTAAAGGCTCCCCTCTTCCTTTTCTCACAACCAACAGAGTTGGTTATGAGCTCAGTTGGCTTGGTGCTGCTGCTGGGTATGTCAATGGTCTCACCAGTCCCTTCAGTCTTTACAACTGCACCAAGTGCTTCACCAGACCCTACAACATACTTCCCAGTGGCCATAGAATGGCCAAAGATGGCTTCCATCTCAGTGTAGAACCTAATGGGACAGTTAAGGAACTCAGTATCCTTAGGGTGGTTCTGCACAAGGGTAACAAAGTTGGCTCACTCACATAAACCGAGCCGGATATGGAACCTAAGTAATGAGAGGAGGATATGATTTCTACCTTAATGTGGTTAGAGTAGTGCTCCACATCCAACATGATGGCACTAAGGTCAGTATCCCAAAGAGCCCCACTCAAATCTTTGAGCTTAGCAACCTTTGCCCACTTCTGCCTCCACTTCATTAGGTGGTTGTACACCTGAGTGGGGCTGACAACCTCACCACTGAACTCAAATAGTTGCTTGGCAACCAAGTTCACATCCTTATCCTTGAAGACTTTGTCAGGCCTACTGCCATCACTAACTAGTTGTGCCATCCTCCTAAGCACAAAGCCAGATGTTGCATTGTTCCACCTCATAGGACCAGCAGGTGCTGCTGTAGGTGCTGGTGCTGGTGCTGGAGCTGCTACTGGAGCAACAACAGGACCAACCTCAACACCAACACCAACAACAACACCACCCACTACCTCCTCAACATTAGCAGATGCCATCCTAGTATAGTTACAGCCAAGAAATAATACATTTAGGATAATATGTAAATTACACAGAAATAACACTCATGAACAACAAATAAATAATAAATATAGGAAAAGATATGTCTCAGCTTTGTCCAATAATTATTACAACAACATCACAAATTCAAGAGTTCTAGACCAGGGCTACCAAATTAGATAATACAATGAACAATTACTCATGCATCAAGTCCTATGAACACCCCTCCCATCCCACATAGCATTGCAAATCTTGTTCCTCTTAGGTTGTCATGGCATGAGAATCTTGGGAGAACATCTCATCAATATGTGAAGTGTCCTGGTCCATAGGGGGTACCCAATTTTCATTAGGCACAACTTCATCTAACCCAAAGCCTATGATCCAGTTGTGCAAGATGCAACAAGCAAGGACAAGCTTCACTTGTGTTTTAAATGGGTGGAATGGCTTGTTGTCTATGATCCCGAACTTTCGTTCTTCGGTGCACCAAAGGCCCTTTCACTTGTGACCCTAAGTGAAGAGTGTCTCAGGTTGAACATCTCCCTTGCATTTGTTGGTCTGTTCCTTGGGACATACTCTGATCGATGGTACCTCACCCCCTGTAGGGAGGAAGGAAACCATTACGGCACCCATACCCAGCATCTACAAGGTAGAATTTACCTACAGGGACATCAAATGAATCCTAAGGCCTCTAAATTATAATAGGACAGTGAACAACTACATTGCAAATTTTGGCTTCTTACCTTCAGGTACAACAAACCCATCATTCCTCTCAAGTGCATTAGCAAGTATGAGGGCATCATGTGCTCGAGCCCTCCCAACCGGCCTAGGACATAGGTGAACTTCATGTCAAAGTCCACAACAATCATGACATTTTGTGTGGGGTCTTTGTGCCTACCCCTGAATGGTTGTTGTCTGCTTCTAGGAACCCTTGCCAACATATAAGTTCCATCTATTGCACCAACACAGTCCTAAAAAATGTGCATGTGTAGTTAGAACAAGTCAGGACAACCACACTCTCTACTAGTAGTGTTCATGTGTGGTTACCTGCAAGTATGGGTTCCATCTGTGGCTCCCAAGGATTTTTGGATGGGTAGTGGTACAAGGAGGCTTGATCATCTCAGACCTAAGCTCACCAACAGCAAACATAACTTGGTGGAAGTGTCTGTGAACTGTCTCAATGGACCTCCTAAAAGACTGGTGCACCACCCTAAATCTCTGATTGTGCCCAACAACATGAAGGAACATTGCAACCTGTTCCTTAACACTAACACCAGCATTGTCATGCAAAAGCCCCTTGGATCTAAATGTCTCACACAAACAAAAAAGGGTTTCCTCTTCATTCTTAACATAGAGACACATTCTACATCTGTGGAATTATAGATGGCCTGCAAGGTTCTCTGTCTATGCTGCTCAGCATCAGCTCTAAGGCTATACAGGAGAGGGTTTGGCTCTGTATCAGGCTCAGGTTCATCCATCAATCTCTTTAGAGTAGAGATAACAACAGACACCATGGACACTATCATGCCAGTAGCTTGCCTCACCATCATTTCACGGGTCTCGGGAACATCCATCTACATGCATAGTAATTCAAAGAATATCTAAGTAAGGTAGACCTAACTAGCATCAGCAAAGAATTGCATGCTTCATAATGTTTTTGCACGGCTGCTTGATTCAACAAACCTCCCAGCGCAAAGGACATCATCATCGACAACAATAATAACCGCACTGCATTGAAACAAGAACAACCGCACTGAATCGAAACAAGAACAACCGCATCGAATCGAAACAAGAACAACTGGACCACATCGAGACAAGAACTACCGCACCACAACCGCACCGCATCGGAACAAGAATATCCACATTGCATCGAAACAAGAATGAACACACAGAAGAAATCCATAACAAGGATGGGGATTCGGGGGTCGATTTCACCTTGGGGAGCTCGAAGGAGGCACAAGAAGCAGAGCAGAAGACCAGGAGGAAGAGGAAGCAGATCCGGTCGACAGCAAACCCTAGGTCAACGCCGGCACTGAGGAAGAAGAACCGCACCGCCCGGAGTTCCAGCAAGGTCAACGCCGGTGCGTTGGCGAGTCGGAGCAGATTCACAGCGGGAGAACGGAGAGGAAGCCCGCCGGTCGCGGACTAGAGCTCGCCGCACACCACCACGAAACCCTAGCTGGTGTCTCACGGGAGCGAGGGGGAAGGGGAAAGAAGAGAGGAGGCGACGGCGGTCGCCTTTATATGCCATGGATTTCACGACGGAGAAGGGCGGGAGGAACTTTCCGTTCTCCCGCGCGAGCCCGCCAAGGCCACTTGCTGCCGGCGCAAATCGCCTGCCCAGCGCCGCGCGGAGCCGAGCCCTCTGGTTACGGTGGAAAATGGCGTATGAGAGGAGCCAGGCGGAGGGGGCAGCTTTGCCTCTAGCAGGCCAGGCCGAGGGAGGGGAAAAGGGGGCCAAACACGAAAATGGGCTCTCGAGAGCGCGGTTGCGGAGAGGAGGAGGAGCGAAGACAGTAGCACCGGATGATCCGACGGTCTGGAGTGAGGACACCGTCGGTCTATCCGATGCTCAGTTTGAATCAAGACAGAGACGCGCCAAGACGAAGCCTTCAGCACCGGATGATCCGACGCCTTGGTTAAGGGGAAGCGTCGGTCTATCCGACGGTCGCGTGAAAGCTAACAGAGGCGACTTGGTCGCGGGGTCTTCGGACCGGGATGAACCGACGCACCGTCAGTGTATAGCGTCGGAGCAGTTGTGTCAGAGAATCTCAACGGCTAAGTGATGTGGGAGGGGCATCGGATGAACCGACGCCTTGAAAAAGACAACATTGGTTCATCCGACGCTACCTTTTTCAGTGGCTATTAGCCAACGGCTCTTTGGGTGCCATGGGCTATTTATACCCCCTCCACTCACTCATTTGAGGTTGTTGGATTGTGTGGAAGTGCAGAGGAGTTCAAGACACATTGAAGATCATATCCAATCCATCCAAGTGCTTAATTGCTCATCCTTAGACTTGCATATGCTTTGTGTATGTGCTTAGTGCTAGGCTTAGCTTAGAGCTGAGTGAGTGCAAGGTTGTGCCAATCTTGTTAGGTGATTCTTGAGTGAATCAAGTTGTACAAGGTTCGCCGGAAGCCTTGGGGCTGGCTCACCGGCAATCGTCATCGACCCTCCAGCTTGGTGTGGAGCGGCGAGGACACTTTGTGCGGGGACGTGGAGACCCCTTCCTTGGTGGAGAAGCTCCTTAGTGGAGGCGACATCAAGGTGGCCAAGGGAGCTTGGCAAGTGCCTAAGTGGCTAGCCTTTGTGCCGAGTCAAGTGGTGCTCTTGGGAGAGACTTGGTGACCGGGAAGCTATACTCTTGTGTGAGTGCTTCAACAACGTGGACTAGGGGTGGCTTAGTGCCTACCGATACCACGGGATAAATCACGTGTCAAGAGTTTACTTCCTCGCATCCCCTTTACGTTTCCGCATTTACACTATTGCAATCTTTGCTTGCCTTTACTTTCCTAGAGTAGTATCATGCTAGGATTGGCTATAGGTTGCAAATCTTGGTTTGGGATGGGAGTTTCACACTAGAGCAACCCTAGTTGCACATCTAAATAGTATGTTCTAGTTTACCTTTGTGCAAAATTAGTGAAGCCATAGGTTAAGGTTTTAGATTGTCTAATTCACCCCCTCCCCCTCTTAGGCTAACGAGCATCCGATTCCTTACAGCTTTGATATATGAGGAACAAATACAGACAACCATCCTAATTATTTTGTTGAAGGAAAAGCCTCAATTAATGCATAGGCATGATGTAAGCATGATGTCATCACTGGCAAGAGAGAAAGATGCACAAACCGTGACTGTTTGCTTCTGTACAGAAACGTGGACCACTCCTTCAAACCGTGATTTGTTTGCTTCTATACAGAAACGCGGACCACTCCTTTCTATAGCGTCATCTTGCTTGGACTTAATTAATGGCCGATGGTTAGGTCCTCATGCATGACGGTTAGCAACGGCTGCAAAGTTAAAGAGACAGGAATTGAACTCAGCTGAGTTGGCATGCAACAACAGGAGGGCACGGCCGTAAAAGGCAGCATGAGTTTCAAGTAGCAGATTAGAAATAAAGATGGACGTGCATGCATGAGTAGCTAACAAGCACGTCGTCGCTGGTGATTCATACGTGCATGCATGCATGAAGGCTTGCATGGATCAGTGTGTGATAGAGGACAGAGAATGAGAAGATCTATATGGATGTTCTCACCATGGCCTGTGGCGTTCGACAGCGAGCTCGGCAAGAGGGATAGACGGCGAGCTAAGACGGACGGCGACGACCATGAGAGCATCTGCTGGCACGGCGGGCAGCAACGCAATTGGTAGGTGAGATCACGGAGTGGCTTGGAGGAGCAGAGATAACTCACCACGATGACGGAAAACAGCTGGAGGAAAACAATTTGCATGAGATAAGAGAAAACAGGAACTAGACGGATTATGGGTAGGATTGCCGGAAGCGCTACAAATCATGATTACAGATCATGATTGACGAGGACAAGATTCAAAACGAACCCAGTAGATATTGGCAACGTGCTGGTGTTGTCACCTAAGGCAATCAAGGAACGACGGCGACGATCGTGACGACTTGAGACCAATCTCGAACAGAGTTCGACCTTCAGTTTGGGCGCGCGTGTACATGTGATCCTCAGCAACTCGACGATGGCGACCTTGCGACGGATCACTCTGGTCTGGCTCTTCTAGTGGTGCAGTCGTCCTTCACGGCGGCCGGCATACACGAACTCGTGGACAATGGACGGCAGACGTACGGCTAGCTGCGGACGGCTTCAGGGTGCCACGGTGCTGCTTCGAGTGGTGACGACGACAGGAGTCGCTCATGCTAATGAATCGACTGCACCAGCCTGCAGCTTGACCTGGACGCCTCGATGGCGCACCGCAGCAGCGCTAGGGCATGATGGGGCTCTGCGTTTAGATGCAGAAAAGAGGGCTTGGTGGATGCGACTTCAAGGAGCTAGGGCAAAAGATATTGCAGAGGCGTTGTGATCTATAGATTTATAAGCTGGTAGACCCCGGCCCCGTCATGCATACCAGGCACGGTCGTGAGAGGATTTGGGTCTTGGGTCAGCTTGCACGTGCACAACTCCAATTGGAGTCCAGTCAACCTTGATGAGTCGAGCCTTGCGAAGAGGAAGCTAGCTGATTTTGCAAGCATGCTTAGCTCGGCAACATAACACCCATAATAGACTTTTACGGGCTGCTAGCATCGAATAGAAGTAGAGAGAATATTTAATGGGCTGGGAGAGAGCAAAGAAATTGAGCATGACCTGCATCTTATTTGGGAGTATATTTGGTAATAACCAAATTGTAGATGCTCAAAGAGTTTCGGGAGCACAAGGAGTATCTCAATACATAGCTTATGACACAATGGATCCAATTAAAATACTTGGGGCTCATCAAAAGAATTTTAGGGTCTTCTGATAAATGGAATTAGCTCGAGAAATGTGAGAATAAATTCCAGAAAATGATGGAAAATTCTCGAAGGATTTGGTCGGCACCTAAACGCATCTTTAAAACATTTTGCAATCAAGAAACACCAAGGTGCATCGGCATGAATCCAACACTCACACAATCATTTTATTTAATTTAGAAAATCAAACAAAGGCTTTTTCCTACACTATATTTCTGTAAAGAAAATAAATGTTGGGAAAATTTTTAAAATTATGAGAAAATTATTGTTTAATTATTTTTTCTATTCACATCCTGAAATTTGGAAATTTCAGGGTGTGACAACCCGATACTAATGTGGCCGCTTCACATTAGTACCGGGTCTAGCCCCGACCCGGTACTAATGTGGGTCAAAAGGGGGCTCGTCGGGTCCCACTTCACCACCCGGTACTAATGCCCACATTAATACCGTGGGCCAACAAAACAGGTACTAATGGTTTTTTCTCCAGCAGTGTAACGTGCTCTCTGACCGGCACTTATATGAGTTTCTCCAGCAGTGTTAGCTTGGAAGGAAAAACAGTAGCAACAATTAATGTGTCGTATGCACATGATGTGGTTTCAAAATTTTGAAATAGATTCTTCTAAAAAACCAGTTTTGAAATAGGTGGATTTAAATAGGGCGCCACGGCAATTTTGCAACTTTGGAACATACCATTACTATTTGTCTAATTGTCATTACAATTCTTGTCAAAGTGGAGATTTGCCACTTGACTCCACATGCTATAGACATTAGAGAAAAAAACATGGGGCTCGCTCTCTCCTCCCTCTCTCCTGTCTATGACATATGGGCCTAAATGGCAAATCTCCAATTCGACCCGAATTGTAATGACAGTTCTTCAATTAGACAAATAGTAATGACATTTTTTTCAAGGTTGCAAAATTGCAATGGCATGAAACCAATTAACCCATTTAAAATAGGTGTGAATTGGTTTTCGTTGGCTTTTGAAAAATATAAAAAATAAAGATGCAATTTTTTATTTAATAGGTGTGCATGTTATCATACACATGCAACTAACGGTTGGTAAAACACGCAAAAGAAAAAAGGGAAACAAAAGGGGAAAAATGTACAACAAGCTAATTCTTTGCTTGAACTGGGAAGCTTCTTTTCTTTGAAGTTGATAATCGCACATAAAACATCACTTAAACTTCATACCACAGATGTGGTATCCTTTATACTAGATTAATTGACACGAAGAGAGACTATCTAGGAGAAGCGACAGACATCGTCATATAGTTGATGCTGCCTGACTCAGTAGCTGTAGACTCATCATTTCCCACCCTTACATTGAAATATGCTGGCTGCTTAGGCTTATCCATGACGGTAGTCTCACTTCTTAGCATTGCAACGACCTCTCCCATGGTTGGTCGATCAGCTGCATTCTCTTGTACACACAACAATGCTATGTTAATGCACCTAATTATCTCTGGTGAGTGACTCTTGGGAAGCAACGATTCATCAAGGAGATCAGTCCATCTTTCCTCTTCCCATAATTGCCATGCCTGTTTATAATTTTGTCAAACAAGGAATGTCTTAATTAGCAAATGAACGAAACAATTCTACATGTGGCTCATCAAGTTTATATATATTTATAGACTCACATATCCAAGTAGATTGATGAATTCTCCACATTGTTGAGTGCCAGAATTCCGTTTCCCGCTGAAGATCTCAAGAATAATGACACCAAAGCTGAATACGTCAGATTTAATTGAGAAGATGCCCTCCGAAGCATATTCAGGTGCCATGTAGCCACTGGAATGATAGATATGAAAGTTAAAATAATGTAGCCGCTGAATTTCAGTAAATGTCCATAAGAGGTTTATATGATTGAAACTTACTATGTACCAACCACTCTTCTTGTGGTGTTTCCTTCACTGCTATTTGAGCTGAATATTTTTGCTAGCCCAAAATCTGAAATTTTTGGATTCATTTCGCTATCCAGTAGAATGTTGCTTGGCTTAAGATCTCGGTGTATGACACGCAACCGGGAGTGCTTATGTAGGTAAAGAAGTCCATGTGCTATTCCTTGAATTATTGCTAAAAGTTTGGACCAGTCCAGTATGGCTCTTTTATTTTCATCTGCGCAGCGGTTTGATTTATTATAACATGAGAATAACATATGAAAAAAATAATAACCAAAAGTTATAAAGCTCATTTTCGTAGCTAGGTATGTATACTCGTAGTTTTGACAGAAACTGTGTCAGCAAGCTAAACTAAGGAATATACAAATGCATACCGAAGATGAAGAAATCTAAACTTTTATTTGGCAAGTATTCGTAGACCAATATTTTCTCCTCGTCTTGAGAGCAACATCCCAAAAGCCTAACCAGATTTGTATGCTGGAGTTTGGCTATGAGCTGAACTTCATTTTTGAACTCTACGAAACCTTGTCCTGAATGTGAAGCAAGTCTCTTGACTGCTACCTCAGTCCCGTCACGAAGCCGGCCCTGACAGAGAAACAAAAAACTCTCGTGGTTAAAAATTACATTTATGTTAACAACTAACAAGAATGTAGGCTCGTTCATATAATGACTCTAAACATTTATTCAATCATGATAATTTAAGTTTGCTCATAGCCATATGTGTGGTTTTTACTAATTTAATTACCCTGTAGACGGTGCCGAAGCCACCTTTGCCAAGTTTGTTCTCCTCTGAAAAATTCTCTGTGGCCTCAAGTATCTGCTGGTAGTCAAATATGGAGAAGTCTGAATTCTTCCCTTGCCAAACTAGTGCTTGGTCTCTCTCTAAGTCCTGAGCCCACCTTGATGCTTGTGATCTCATCCCTTTAGCTGAATAAGCAGTAAGTATATGATTGAGAACGGTGTAATAATCTTGTACAAAGCATTACCGGCCTTTAAGTGAAATATTTAATCGACATCAGGGAAAAAATATTATACATACCTGCTGTTTGTCTTTTGAATCGACGAGAGTATAGGATGAAGCAGACGAGTGCTATTGCCGCTAGAGGAACTGCAACAGTGGGGATTACCCAAAGCTTGCTTGTACGCCCTGAGATGATATTAACCGTAATGAAAACATGGCAATTAATTATTAAGCATATGTTCATCGGCACGGGACTTGTTACGTACTTGTGTGTGGTTGGATCGGAGTGATGGGAGATGGTGGCGCCGGCGACGGCGGCATGACACTCACCAAGGGATTGCTGCTGTCGAACGGGTAGGCCTCGTACCTAAAGTAGCACCGTATGAAATGGAGGCGCCCTCCCATGCGGTAGAACATGGTGGAGTTGACCGTGCCCAAGAGACGGCGCAGGCAGGCCCGGCAGTCGCCGGCGGACATGTCCGGCATGCACTGCGCCATGGAGTACACCGTGGGGGAGTTGGTGCCGCTGTCCATGACGCCCGTGGCGAACCGCGTCGGCGTCTCTTGGGCCGCACGTTCCACGGTCTTGGCCAGCAGCTCGCGGATGAGGCCGGCGACGAGGGGCACGTCACTGCCGGTGACGTTGTTCCCGCTCCACATCTCGTAGGGCGTGTCATCTGAGGTACTGTTGTAGGGGGCGAGGATACTGCTGTCGTTGGAGTAGAAGAGGCGGCAGTAGTCCCCGTAGGCGTAGGCGAAGGTGCTAGTGTAGATGATGTAGGTGCTGTAGCACGTCGTACTGTTGAGGAACGCCTGGCTGAAACAGTAGGCGAGACAGTTGGAGCAGCTGGTGCCATTGGCGTCGGGGCGGCACATGGCGACCGCGTACAACACGTCGGGGGCTTGGCCGACGATGTCGGTGGCGAAGAGCACCGGGGAAGAAGAGGTCTTGTTAGGGAGGCTGGCGGTGACGACCTTAACGTTATTGCAGAATTCTCCGGTCCGGGCGGCCACCGGGGACGGTACGACGAGGCTGAGCAAGACGAGCAGGACGCCGCCGATTGTCATCACGCTCGGCGTCGAATCGCCGCTTGCTTTTCCTCCTAGAAATTCTACTACTCTGCTAGAATAGAAATTGTGCGGAGATGATCGACTCAACTCTGTGGCTGGCCATTTCCTACTCTGCTACCAAACTACTCCTATACATACACTAGTGAGTGCTGCTAGTGGCGGGACAAGGAAATAAGGAATTGGTCAGCGTCGACCAGGGCTGGCTGGTTACTCTTCCATTTTTAATAGAAAAAATGGAATATGGAAATTATTTGCGTTTGAGGACTATTATTGCTATTAGTTGGTTGACTTGACCGAGACGATCGAGTCAGTCGCCGGCTACGGTACAACATCGTGATGGCCAGGAAAGAATAATGGCAACGAGAAAACAAGACCATCTTTTCCCACGTGATTTCAGCACTGGGTCAGAGTTGCTGTGATACAGACAGCGATCAGAGGACGAGGGTGGGTAGGTGGGTGGAGAGGGAGGGAGATAAGGCTGACGAGTGGGTCCCGTCAGAGGGTAGTTGGGATGAGGTGGAGATATAAAGGACGACCGATACGGAGAGAATCTCGATGAGATGACTAGAATAAAATATTCTGTTTTGAGGAGGAAACAAAGTAACACTATTGTAGATGATCCGTGAGTTGGCAAATTTCCCCCACCACCGGCCAATTTTGACCAAAGAGTCATTGAGAAGCCCCCGAGGACTCGCAATCCTTTTTCCAGCGGACGTAACTTTCGCCAATTTTTTTTAAAAAAAACTTTGGCCAGGATTCTTCCAGCGGACGTCGACGCGACTGCGGATCACAGCCGAAACGGCGACTAGTCTCCATTATTCCCGTCCCTTCTGCATACCACTTTTGGGGCCAATCATTTACCAAACTACAACCAAGAGAAACTTTGCAGCTACGCGCAAGCTTTAGTCCGGCACTGCATATACACGCTGAACAAGAGCTGTAGTCCGGGGTCCGGCCATGGCCATAGCGAGCAAGAGTGTGCGGAGCCGCCTTCTCATCTTGCACGACCTGCTAGTCCTTGTGTCTATCTTGTGTATTCCCCGTGCCTCCTCGGTTAGCTTCCACTACAACTTCTCCGCCCCCGGCGTCCTCGCCGGAGCCGTCCTCAAGTACACCGGCAACTCCACCGCTGCCGTCGACCGGATCGACCTGACCAAGGCCACCAAAAATTCCTCCGGGCGGGTTGCCTACGGGCAGCCCGTGCGGCTCTGGGACAATGGCACGGGCGAGGTCGCAAGCTTCACCTCCAACTTCACTTTTGTCATCAAGCCCATCAACGGCACCAATCAGGCAGCTAAACAATTCGTCAACACCCACCTCTTGAATTAGCAGCTAGCTAGCTCGTTCACAGTTTAGACCCTCGTGTGCTGCGGTGCAGGGCGATGGCATGGCCTTCTTCGTGGCGGCGTACCCCGGCAACAGCCTGCCGCCACAGTCGGGGGAGGCTACCTGGGCCTCCTCAGCGCCCCCGCCCCGCCCTTCAATAACTCCCCGCCGATCGTCGCCGTGGAGTTCGACACACACAGGAACGAGTGGGACCCTAGCGACTCCAGCTGGGGGAACCACATTGGCGTGGACGTGAACAGCATCAGATCGGCGGCGTACGCGCCGCTGCCGAACGGGAGCTTCAACGGGACCATGTCGGCGTGGGTCAGGTACAACGCCAGCGCGCGCACGCTGTCGGCGACGCTCCGGTTCAACGACCTGCCGGGCCTCTACAACGTCAGCACCACCGTCGACCTGAGGGAGGCTCGGCTGCCTCAGGACGCCGCGGTGGGGTTCTCGGCAGCCACCGGGAGTGCCGCCGAGCGCCATCAGATTCTTTCTTGGTCGTTCGAGTCGACTCTCGACAGCATCAACAACGCCGGCAAGTGGCTTCCTTCCCCTGTTTCTATTTTTTTTTATGTTTCATCACCTCGGCTTCTCCTAGATAGAGTAGTAATTCTTAGCGGTACCAGGTCCTTAGCGGCGTCCTCCAAACCGTCCCCAACACTGGTTGAGAGGGGGGGGGGGGGGGGGGGCCGCAGCGGGGTTCGCTACCGCTTTCGGTAAACAACAGGAGGCCCGCCCGTCCCCTAGGAATAGCGGCGGTTCCGGACGTCCCCTACGGCGGGCGTGGCATGGGAGCTTACCGAGGACAGCTGCGCCCGTACGCGCCGGAGCCGGAAGAACTCGGCTCGCCTGCCGCCGACCCGCGCGCCCGCCTGTGGCTGCGCGAGCTCGCCCCGCCGGCGACTCTGCTCTGCTCTGAGCGGACGACCTGCAGTCCGCTCGCCCACGACGCCCTGGCGAGGAGCAGCCCCGCACGCGCACCAGGTCCGCAGCAGCAGCTCGATCCGGCAGGTTGCGCAGGCCCGGAGGTGCTCGCCGTCGCGCAGGCCTCGTCCTTCCTTGGTGGCGCACGGCCGCGGCGGCGCACGCGCCGAGTGCCGACGCCAGCTCCCGGCCTCGTGTAGGCGCAGCGGACCTCCTCGGTGCCGCCCAGGAGCCGAGCAGCGCGTGCGCCTCGCCGATCTCGGCGGCAACGGCGGCGGCTCCTGTGCTCCTCGGCGCGTGCTGGGCGATGGAGTCGGGCGGAGAAAAGGAAAGGGCCGGGCGGAGAAAAAGTGAAGGGAAAAGGAAGAAAATAAAAAAGGGAAAATAGAAAAAAAGGAAAGTAACAGGAGGAGATAGAAAAAAAAACGATAATGCTTGGCCTCGGGCTTCTGACGCGTCCGACGGGTGAGCGCCGCGACCAGTAAAAAAATCGGAAGGCGGGGCCCACTTGTGACCGTATCCTCACGCGGACGCCCTCCACCACTCATTTCCCCCACAACGTCGATGACATGCTCCCACCGACGCTGATGACATGCCTCGCCGCCGGCGACCAGGGCGCAAGGGAGCTTCGACCGCGGACAATTGCGGCGCCGCCGGGCGTGGTCCTCGGAGCTCGCGACGGCGCGTGGGGCCCGACCGCGGTGGGGGACGCCGGCCTCCTACGGAGGCGCCCGACCGCGGTCCTCCGAGCTCGCGCGGCACGCGCGCGGAGCGGCGAGGCTCGCGGCGGAGCGGGCGGGCGCGCGGTGGAGGTCATGGAGGGAGCGGCCGGGGTAGGCCGGTGGAGGACGTCCGGCCGCGGTGGGGACGCCCGAGCCTCCCCGCGGCGGGCCGGCCGCCGGCGGGCGCGCGGCGGAGCGGGGCCGGGAGCGACAGGGGCGCGGATGAGGTCGTGCGGGGGCGACCGGGGGCGGGCGGGGGGCCTCCTCGTTCACCGTCGACGACGTCGACCGCCACCATCGTCGCGCGCGGGGGGGGGGGAGGTCCTTCGCGGGCGCGGGCGCGTGGACCCCGGCCGCCGCCGCCGCCGCGTGGCGCGGGCGCGGGGGGAGGTCTGCCGCGCGCGCGGCGCGCGCGCGCGGCCGGAGCTCAACTCCGACCGCCACCGTCGGGGCGGTGGCGGCTCCGCCATCGTTGCGGGCGCATGTGCGGTGGCGAGCGCGCTCGTTGTATATCGGTGTTGCAACAATATTCTTGGCATGTTGTAATCGGTCACCTTCATGGCGCAATCAGTTGCCGTCCATGTTGCAATCGTTGTGAACATGTTGCACCCGTGTTATTTACATGTTGTGAGTGTCTCATGCAAATGTTTCAAAATTAGGTCTAAATTTTTTCGGTATTGTAAATATTATTTTTAGATGTTGCGGATGTCGAGTATCGATGTTGCAGACACATATTGTTGGGTGTTGCAAATATTAATTTTTAATGTTGCGGATGTTGAGTTTCGATGTTGCAGACATGTGATGTTGGGTTTGTGTCGAGGAGGAAGGGGAGAGGGCTTCTGATGTTTGGATGTTGCACGCAACACGGGTCGCAACATGGTCGCAACATGTGAGGGAGGGGGAAGAAAGACGCCCGATGTTGGATGTTGCACGTAACCTCGTTCGCAACATGCTCGGAACACGTTCGCAACACGCTCGCGACATCCTTCGTTGAATGTTGCACGGACGACGGTTCGCAACATGGGAAAAGCTCTTCGAAACATCGCAAAAGTTTTTTGCAACATTCTCTCGCGCCTCGCAACCCGATCGACGGCCGATAGGCTCCCCTCATCCGAATTGTGCGGCCTAGCACCCGTCCGATGCTAGCGCCGGATAGGACGTCGGGCGCTAGCAGTTCCGACAAAAAAAAGAAAAGGTAAGGAGAGAGGAGATGGTAGTTGGGATGGTTGAATAAAATATAGGTTAGTTGGTAACTAGGAGAGATATGTTGGATGCATGGTGCGAAAAAAGATAGTACATAGGAGAGATATTTTCAATGAATAGGATAGAATATTCTTTTTAGGAGGAGAAAATAGAAGATGAGTGCGGATAGTCTTAGAGCACCTCGAAAAATGCCCAATCAGTAATAATGTTAAGTTTTTTTGAAATTTTAGATTAAAATTAACTGTCCAACCCATCCAAAAACACTTCCAGAAATCCTCCATCCCAATCCCACCTCCACCGTGCCCTTGTTCTGGGGCAATCCGTCGATTCCCTACTTCCTCCCGCGGACGCGTGCCTCGACTCGCACCAAAAGAATTTCATTCCCCGCTACTTGGGGCGTGTTTGGAAACGTGGATGTGGCCGGCCCGGCTCGAGGCATCCGGTGCCATGGCCGGACTTAGGCCCCGGTTAAAACGGGCCACACACTCTTGTTTGGGTTATTGGCCCAACCCAGCCTGGGCGCGCCGAGCTGGTGTTTGGGCACCACCTGGGAGCCGGGCTGGCAGCCCAACTGCCACCAACCGCTGAAGCGGGATGGTGTTTGGCGCCAAGCCAGGCCGCCCAAGCACCAGGTTTCATCCCAATATTACACACAAGATCAAAACCAACAATTTGACACACAATTTCATATATGATTTCATCATCATATTTATAAAATCTTACAATTGTTCTCACAATTACAATATCATAAGTTCATCATCACAATTACAATTTGCCTCACAATTACAGTATCATAAGTTCATCATCACAATTACAGATTGCCTCAGAGAAATATTTGTATCACTACAAGTAACATATTGGAAGAGGTAGCCTCAGATTCATGGCAACAAGTCACAGCTCATGGCAACCATGGAAATATGTGAGGTATCCAGCCCATGTTTGAGAGCATGGGCATGGATGTCTCACACGTTTTGATTGGAGACATGAGAAGCATGATCAGTCAATATATAGAGCTCAAATTGAATTATCATAGGCAGAATCAGTCAATATATGATAGGATCGAAATACTTAATGAAAGTTTGGCACAAGATGAAGAAATAGTACATACAATCTTTGCCTCAGATATAAGAGCTGAATGGGTTCCATGGAAACATCAAACTCACCAGGTCCAGGCTTAAACTTGGACCATGGATGAGTTTGACGTTTTGATGGAACACATGACAAGCATTAATCATGGCAACCATGGAAGCATGTGAGACATCCAACCCAATATTGGAAAAACATGGGCATGGATGTCTCGCATGTTTTGATGGGTGGCATGAGCCATACAAGATCATCATAGGCATGACAACAGGGACAAAATAACACAAGTAGGCCTCAGAATAGTTTGCAATATCATTTGAACTTTAACATGGATCCTGAAGTTTGATGTGTAAGAAAAACAAGATCATGTCAGCTATGGAACCGTGGGAGACATCCATCCCATGTTTGAGAGCATGGGAATGGATGTCTCCCACAGTTTGATGAGTAACATGAGAAACATAAGTAGCAAATACCATCCCCTCACAAGTTAAAGTTCATCAATGATTAGGAATTGTCACCTCGTAGTAAACATGTTGTGCATCATAGGCCAAAAGGACAACATAGATAGAAACAAATATGAGGCAAAACTGTAAATTATAGAATGAGGCCTCAGTTTTATGTTATTTGGTGGACTCACTGCATGGTTCCTATCATTGGTGGCTGCTAGGAAAAGCATAAAGAAGGTACAACAAAACACACAAGAACAAGCAATTCAGGAAATTGGACAAGTGGACAACATCATTTAGTGCCATCATCTGAAGCAGCAGATTTGTGTTGCAACTGAGTGATGGCTCAACCAAATTTTTTTGACACTCATAAGAAGCAGTAAACATATGAAAACAGCAGCCACCTCAAGTATATGTTGCATCATAGGCCAATTGTAATCCATATCCACCATGTAATTAACAGAAATGCAACATAATAAGTGAAACATAAGAGACAACATTGCATTTAGTTGTTCATGCAGCCAACAAAGGCTACAAATAGTCTTACAACACAGCAATTGTATATCAAACAGTTAGCCACCCTCTCAGCAAAACAAAACCCCAAAAGGACAACAGAAAGTTAGCCAAATTATTTGCACATGCTCTACAACCTAGTGTGTCAACTGTAGTCAAAAGAAGAGAGTGGAGGAGGCAGCTCTAGTCCTCATCTAGTCATAGAAGTTTTTGGAGAGGAAGGTCCTGAGCCAAAGGCCTCTATGGTTGTCACTCATACCAACAAAGCCCCTACCCTGGGCCTTGTTGTCCAGCAGGTAAGTGTAGGCAACAATCAGTGCTTCCCCACTAAAACCAGGGGTCTCCATCACAACAAGGTACAAGTTTGCATCAACATGGGCAGGACTAGTCTCTCTAAGGGCATTGGCCACATTGTTGATAGCATCAGACCTGTTAGTCAGCAACAACTTCTCATCCTCACTAAAGGCTCCCCTCTTCCTTTTCTCACAACCAACAGAGTTGGTTATGAGCTCAGTTGGCTTGGTGCTGCTGCTGGGTATGTCAATGGTCTCACCAGTCCCTTCAGTCTTTACAACTGCACCAAGTGCTTCACCAGACCCTACAACATACTTCCCAGTGGCCATAGAATGGCCAAAGATGGCTTCCATCTCAGTGTAGAACCTAATGGGACAGTTAAGGAACTCAGTATCCTTAGGGTGGTTCTGCACAAGGGTAACAAAGTTGGCTCACTCACATAAACTGAACTGGATATGGAACCTAAGTAATGAGAGGAGGATATGATTTCTACCTTAATGTGGTTAGAGTAGTGCTCCACATCCAACATGATGGCACTAAGGTCAGTATCCCAAAGAGCCCCACTCAAATCTTTGAGCTTAGCAACCTTTGCCCACTTCTGCCTCCACTTCATTAGGTGGTTGTACACCTGAGTGGGGCTGACAACCTCACCACTGAACTCAAATAGTTGCTTGGCAACCAAGTTCACATCCTTATCCTTGAAGACTTTGTCGGGCCCTCGCCATCACTAACTAGTTGTGCCATCCTCCTAAGCACAAAGCCAGATGTTGCATTGTTCCACCTCATAGGACCGGCGGAGGTCGCTTTGTAGGTGCCGGTCTTTGCCGGTGGTCTTTGGAGCCCGCTACTGGAGCAACAACAGGACCAACCTCAACACCAACACCAACAACAACACCACCCACTACCTCCTCAACATTAGCAGATGCCATCCTAGTATAGTTACAGCCAAGAAATAATACATTTAGGATAATATGTAAATTACACAGAAATAACACTCATGAACAACAAATAAATAATAAATATAGGAAAAGATATGTCTCAGCTTTGTCCAATAATTATTACAACAACATCACAAATTCAAGAGTTCTAGACCAGGGCTACCAAATTAGATAATACAATGAACAATTACTCATGCATCAAGTCCTATGAACACCCCTCCCATCCCACATAGCATTGCAAATGCTGTTCCTCTTGGCTGTCATGGCATGAGAATCTTGGGAGAACATCTCATCAATATGTGAAGTGTCCTGGTCCATAGGGGGTACCCAATTTTCATTAGGCACAACTTCATCTAACCCAAAGCCTATGATCCAGTTGTGCAAGATGCAACAAGCAAGGACAAGCTTCACTTGTGTTTTAAATGGGTGGAATGGCTTGTTGTCTATGATCCTGAACCTGTTCTTCAGTGCACCAAAGGCCCTTTCACTTGTGACCCTAAGTGAAGAGTGTCTCAGGTTGAACATCTCCCTTGCATTTGTTGGTCTGTTCCTTGGGACATACTCTGATCGATGGTACCTCACCCCCTGTAGGGAGGAAGGAAACCATTACGGCACCCATACCCAGCATCTACAAGGTAGAATTTACCTACAGGGACATCAAATGAATCCTAAGGCCTCTAAATTATAATAGGACAGTGAACAACTACATTGCAAATTTTGGCTTCTTACCTTCAGGTACAACAAACCCATCATTCCTCTCAAGTGCATTAGCAAGTATGAGGGCATCATGTGCTGAGCCCTCCCAACCAGCTAGGACATAGGTGAACTTCATGTCAAAGTCCACAACAATCATGACATTTTGTGTGGGGTCTTTGTGCCTACCCCTGAATGGTTGTTGTCTGCTTCTAGGAACCCTTGCCAACATATAAGTTCCATCTATTGCACCAACACAGTCCTAAAAAATGTGCATGTGTAGTTAGAACAAGTCAGGACAACCACACTCTCTACTAGTAGTGTTCATGTGTGGTTACCTGCAAGTATGGGTTCCATCTGTGGCTCCCAAGGATTTTTGGATGGGTAGTGGTACAAGGAGGCTCGATCATCTCAGACCTAAGCTCACCAACAGCAAACATAACTTGGTGGAAGTTTCTGTGAACTGTCTCAATGGACCTCCTAAAAGACTGGTGCACCACCCTAAATCTCTGATTGTGCCCAACAACATGAAGGAACATTGCAACCTGTTCCTTAACACTAACACCAGCATTGTCATGCAAAAGCCCCTTGGATCTAAATGTCTCACACAAACAAAAAAGGGTTTCCTCTTCATTCTTAACATAGAGACACATTCTACATCTGTGGAATTATAGATGGCCTGCAAGGTTCTCTCGTCTATCTTTGCTCAGCATCAGCTCTAAGGCTATACAGGAGAGGGTTTGGCTCTGTATCAGGCTCAGGTTCATCCATCAATCTCTTTAGAGTAGAGATAACAACAGACACCATGGACACTATCATGCCAGTAGCTTGCCTCACCATCATTTCACGGGTCTCGGGAACATCCATCTACATGCATAGTAATTCAAAGAATATCTAAGTAAGGTAGACCTAACTAGCATCGGACAAAGAATTGCATGCTTCATAATGTTTTTGCACGGCTGCTTGATTCAACAAACCTCCCAGCGCAAAGGACATCATCATCGACAACAATAATAACCGCACTGCATTGAAACAAGAACAACCGCACTGAATCGAAACAAGAACAACCGCATCGAATCGAAACAAGAACAACTGGACCACATCGAGACAAGAACTACCGCACCACAACCGCACCGCATCGGAACAAGAATATCCACATTGCATCGAAACAAGAATGAACACACAGAAGAAATCCATAACAAGGATGGGGATTCGGGGGTCGATTTCACCTTGGGGAGCTCGAAGGAGGCACAAGAAGCGAGAGCGAGAAGACCGGGGAGGAAGAGGAAGCGGATCCGGTCGACGCAAACCCTAGGTCAACGCCGGACGCGAGGAAGAAGAACCGTACCGCCCGGAGTTCCGGCAAGGTCAACGCCGGTGCGTTGGCGAGTCGGAGCAGATTCACAGCGGGAGAACGGAGAGGAAGCCCGCCGGTCGCGGACTAGAGCTCGCCGCACACCACCACGAAACCCTAGCCGGTGTCTCACGGGAGCGAGGGGAAGGGGGAAAGAAGAGAGGAGGCGACGGCGGTCGCCTTTATATGCCATGGATTTCACGACGGAGAAGGGCGGGAGGAACTTTCCGTTCTCCCGCGCGAGCCCGCCAAGGCCACTTGCTGCCGGCGCAAATCGCCTGCCCAGCGCCGCGCGGAGCCGAGCCCTCTGGTTACGGTGGAAAATGGCGTATGAGAGGAGCCAGGCGGAGGGGGCAGCTTTGCCTCTAGCAGGCCAGGCCGAGGGAGGGGAAAAGGGGGCCAAACACGAAAATGGGCTCTCGAGAGCGCAGTCGAGCCCACGGGCCACCCCTTCAAACACACCCTTGCTGCCTCCGGCCGATCGCCGCCGCCGTTGCTCTCCTTCCCCCTGGTGCCGCCCGTCGCCCCCGTAGGGGTGAATCCAGCCCAAGAGTCCATCGGGGTCAGCTCTTTCGAATGATGAGATCAAAGCCTCCTTAAACTAGTAATGAACAGTAAATTGTTAACAAATTATAGAATTTCGTCAGGGTCAGCTGACCCCGATGATATCGGCTAGATCCGCCCCTGCGCCCCCGCCCCCTTCTTGAGAGCCAGCTACTGCCGCTCCCCCTTAAATGGCGGCATGGTGCCCTTTCCCCTCCCGTCGTGCACCTCCGTCGCCCCCCGTGCTTGTCACCAGCGCGGTCCACGCGCCGCCGCCGCGCTCGCAGCCACCGTTGCCTCTCCGGCCTTGCCGCGCACCTCCCTCCAGTGCAGCCGCGCACCATCGCCCCTCTGCCTGCCGCGCGCGGCCATAGGCCGCCGCCGCCTCCCTGCACACTACCGCGCGCGGCCTCCCTGTGCGTCGCCCCTTCGCAGTGCCAGTCGCTGTCCGTCTAGGAGCAGCTCGCTGCCGGCGCGTGAGTCATCGACGTGCGCGTCCAGGATCAAATTATGAGAGACCCGGCCGGGTCCTTTCGTAGATCCGAGAGACCTCACTTCATGCACGCCATGTGTCTACTATTCGAATCTTAAAGCAATTCGATTGATCTGGAAAAGAAGAAAATGGCTAACCTGACACATCCAACCTGACAGATGCACACGTGAGTTCAACTTTTTCATTTTATGGTTATAATTCTTCACTGACATCCGATTCGCAAACGGTATTCACCAATATGGATCCCTTGACGAACTGGACCCACGCTGACACGTTTACGCACGTTTTGACATCCAATATGGATATTTTTAAAAATTTTAAATTCAGATTTTTTAAAAACCATTCGTGTGGGCATGGGTATTTGGAAACAATTTTTAGGGATTCCGTTGTGTGAGGGCATGGGTTTTTGGAAACAATTTTTTGAAGGAGCTCCAAATAAGCTATTTTGGGGATCAAATTTTTAGGCAGCACTTGGAGATGCACTTATATACCCTTTTCCCCTTTATCTAGATATATGTTTCAGCCACTTTTCCTGCTACAGTAACAGTAGTTTTGCGGCCAAACATTAAGTAGTTGTTTAATAATATCCTTGTATTATATAAAGATTATATACTTTCTATGTGCTAAAATAATCAACATCCTAGTTTTGTCCCAAGTCATTTAAAAAAATATGATCAACTTTCTAGAGAAGAATATTGATTAATTGATAGATATTAATCAAACTTTAAGTTTGGCTTTGGACAAAACTACGATGTGATTTATTTAGGGATAGATGGAGTATATATCATTTAAGAACAAGTACATTGCTACACGTCAGCCGTCTCATGGGTCGTCACATGCAGTGCCACGTAAGAGTTTTGATGATGTAGAGGAGAGAGAAAGAAGTCATTGCCTCGCGAAACGGGATATTTAACTATTTGCCACTCTTAGCTAGGGTCAAGTAAACCCTTTCACATTCACTCCTCTCTCGTGGGTGGCAAATCTGTTGCCACTCACCCCCATATGATGGCAATAAGTTAAATATTCCTCGCGAAACAACCACCTCATGAGTGAAACAACCACCCTTGAGACAACTTTACAACCATATTGTATGAGTTGTTGTTGTCATGTAACTCATAATATTCCTTTTTTATATGCACAAATTAAGGAATTATATAGCTCTACCAGACGACTTATCAGACAACTCATTGTACAAGTTGTTTGTTAAGTCGACCCAATATTACGTGTCATTGCATGAGAAGACCTATCAGACGAAACCAATGTACTCCCTCCGTCCTGAAATATAAGGCATTCTAGGATTTTTAGGACAGATTAAAGAGGTGGGAAAATGTCACATATGCCCTTAGCCAATGATAATTAAAGGTAAGTTTTCTAGTTAACAAGTGCAATATTTGGCAAGTCTTTAGTTGAGTTAATTGGGTACTTACCAAAAATTTCTATGATGCCTTATATTTGGGGACAAAATTTGAACCATTGAATGTCTTATATTTCAGGACGGAGGGAGTACTTGCCTAAAAAACTATATGACGTAGAAATCAACATCGAAAGAATTTAGGTTTCAATATCTACCAATTAATATTTTTTTATTTTATTGTAAGTAGTTTTCTGATTTATGTTAACATCATACGATAAACACAAAAATAAAATGCAAGTTCTCTTTCATTAATGCTTCAGATCAATGTTTCTATGACAGCAAATATGTTCCTTATATCAATTCCTTATACCAATACGATTCATTCATGTGTATAGGACCTGGGACTAGGAACAGACCATGGGTAATTGTTGTATCGGTAGTTGCTCCTGTAATAGTTTTGCTTGCTTTCTGCTTCATCATAAACCGTCGCCGACTCCAAAGAAGGCACACGAAAGGTATGTAGGTAAATTAGTTACTGAAATTCTTATCAAGCATACATTAGTGACCAAAAGAGTTGTGGGTAAATAGATGGTATTTCTCATTTTTCAGGAAAATCGAGATTATGTGAAAAATATATGCACAAGTTGCGAGGAGATGAACTAGTATGGGAGATGGAAGCAGAGCTCTCTGAGTTTTCAGTTTTCGACCTTCATCAGATATTGGATGCTACAGGTGACTTCTCAGAAGAAAACAAACTTGGAGAAGGTGGATTTGGCCCCGTATATAAGGTATATATAAGGTACAAAAGGCTCTATATATGTCTGTCAAAATTTACATCAGAAATACGTTCTTAAGATACTAAAAAAACTTGGTGCATTATATATATATATATATATATATATATATATATATATATATATATATATATATATATATATATATATATATATATATATATATATATATATATATATATATATATATATATATATATCTTATAGACAACCAAATTCATCTCGACAAAGAGTTGATCGTAGGTGGGCTAGGTGTACACACCACACCTTCAAGTTAGCTCAGCTGCCTATATATGGCACTGAGGCTACAAGCATTCCACATGGTACAGAAAACAATAATGACCGTTAGATAGGATGACTTATCCATAACAGGCTAAATTAACTTTCTACATGATACATTCAAATGTGAGTTAATTAATTAGCTTTTGAATGATACCTTCAAATATCATCAACAATGAACATTTGAATTCTAGGGCCAGTTTACTGATGGAACGGAGGTAGCAGTTAAGAGACTCGCTTCACACTCGGGACAAGGTTTCATAGAGTTCAAAAATGAAGTTCAGCTCATAGCAAAACTTCAACATAGAAACTTGGTCAGGCTCTTGGGATGCTGCTCTCAAGAAGAGGAGAAAATACTGGTCTATGAATACTTACCAAACAAAAGCTTGGATTTCTTCATCTTCGGTAGGCACTTGTATTTCCAGATTCACAGATATTGTTTATCATAATGATGCGTCATGAAAATGATTGAGAATATATGAGCGTACTATAGTTGCACACCTTTGATAGTTGCAGGGAAAGTTATTCTTTCTTGGGACGCTTTGTCTGTCATACTAACACTTAGTTGATGTACAGATGAAGGTAGAAAAGCTTTACTGGATTGGAACAGGCGTCTTGCAATAATTGAAGGAATAGGAGAAGGACTTCTTTACTTACATAAGCACTCTCGTATGCGTGTCATACATCGAGATCTTAAACCAAGCAACATTCTATTGGACAGTGAAATGAATCCTAAAATTTCAGATTTTGGACTAGCAAAAATATTTGGCTTAAATGACACTGAAGGGAGCACTACAACAAGAGTGGTCGGTACATAGTAAGTTTCATATAAGTTAATCCCCTTATAGAAATTTGTACTATAAGACGATTGAACAGGATGCATATTAACTTGGCATATAATATATTTCATTTCAGTGGCTACATGGCTCCTGAGTATGCTTCTGAAGGTCTCTTTTCTGTCAAATCAGATGTATTCAGCTTTGGCGTTTTAATGATAGAGATTCTTAGCGGAAAAAGGAATTCTAGTACTAATCAATATGGAGATTTCATCAATCTCCTTGGATACGTAAGTTACCCAGTGTAGCATTTAAACCATGTTGTTTATTGCATGTCCTCATCTCAGGGAATTTCAAACAGGCGTGGCAATTATGGGAAGAGGAAAGGTGGACAGATCTTATTGATGCATCATTGATACCACAGAATCATCCAGCAGAGATTACGAGGTGCATGATCATAGCACTTCTGTGTGTACAAGAGAATGCAGCTGACCGACCGACCATGTTAGATGTTGTTGCAATGCTAAACAGTGAGACTATGAAGCTATGTGAACCTAAACGCCCGGCATATTTCAATCTAAGGGTGAGCCATCAAGAGGCATCATCGCCTACTAGCAAGTCATGCAATTTTGATGATATGACCACATCTATCACAACGCCTAGATAGAGTCTACTTTTTTTTGTTACGTTGGTTTGAGTGAGCCAATAGATATATAAATCTTTTCATCCTTTAGTCACCGTCTTCATGAAGATTCCTTTGAGTTGCTTGTTCGATGTTTTCGCTTGGCCATTTGTTTGTGGATGATAAGCCGTAGACACCCTATGCTCGATTCCCAACTTTGCCAAACATCTTTTAAAATCATCGCCAATAAAGTGTGATCCACCATCACTTATTAAGATTCTAGGAACGCCGTATCGAGGGAATATCACTGTCTTGATCATTTGAATGGCCTGTTCTGTAGATGCTTTCCGACATGGAATTGCTTCAACTCATTTTATTACATAATCAACTATGACCAAGATGTGTTCATATCCATTCGAGTTCACGAATGGTCCCATAAAGTTGATGCCCCAAACATCAAATAGATCAATTTGCAAATTATAATTCAGCGGCATTGCATTCCTTTGTGATATATTTCCACTCCTTTGGCATTCCGGGCAAGTTGCAATAAACCTTTTAGCATCCTCGTGCATCTCAGGCCAATAGAATCCGCTTGCCCATACCTTTGCTTGTGTTCTAAAATGTCCATAGTGTCCTCCATATTCCGACGAGTGGCATTTTCTTAGAATTTCTTCTCTTTCTTCCCGCGGCACACATCTTCTTAGCACTCCATCTCCACATCTATATAGGTATGGTGCATCCCAATAAAATTTTCTGTTTTTGGCAATTACCCTTCTTTTAGCATTTTTGTCCAAGTGATCTAATGGCATCTTCCGTAGGCATCTTATGATATCATGCATCCATCCTCCCCTATCAAGTATTCGATATAGATGGACATCTCTCATTCTATCTTCAATTAGCTACATCCCATCATCTCCATGGTGCATCCTTGATAGGTGGTCGGCTACAACATTATCCGACCCTTTCTTGTCTCTAATTTCCATTTCAAACTCTTGTAATAATAGAATCCATCTAATCAAACGTGGTTTGGCATCTTTGTTGGACAAAAGGTAAATGATTGTTGCGTGGTCGGTGTACACGATCACCTTCGAGTTCAGAATATAAGATCTGAATTTTTCAAATGCGAACACTACGACAAACAATTCCTTCTCTGTAGTTGCATAATTCACTTGAGCTTCATTTAAAATTTTACTCGCATAATAAATTGCGTGTACCTTCCCTTCCTTCCTTTGTCCAAGAACGGCTCCAACAACATAATCACTTGCGTCGCACATTATCTCAAATGGTAGTGTCTGTGCGAAAAGTAGTCCCGACACTAACTAGTAAGAGCGCTGAGATCTATCTCTCGATGGCCGGTGCTAAGCAACACAATGACGCGGGTTTGTCATGGTTCCGGCCGTGGGTCGTACGTCCAGTAGGGGTGCGCTCGGGGCGCTATATTGCGGTGCACCGTGGTGCTTGCAGGGGGAGCTACAAGCAAGGCAGGAGAGGAGGAGAAGCCTCCAGGTCCCTGCGGTTTGATTGAGGCCAAGTGCCAATATCATGGATGTGGGCGGAAACGTGCGAGTGTGCAGCTATCCGCCATCCCCCGCGGCCAGGGGACCGCCTCCTCTTTTTCTAGGCCAAGGGGAGGCGGTTTACAGTCATGCCGCATGGCGCTAGTGCTACATATGGCAGCATGGTGCACAGTGTCATGGAGTTGATGGTTGTCTGAGAGAATCTTGCTTCTGGCGGGCATTGTGGCGAGTCCTGTGCCTGTCCAGGAGCGGCTTCGAGGGTGGTGGCGCGGGAATTTCTCGTTTGGTCTCCGTCCGTACGCCTGCTCGAGGGTCGGGCTGACAAAGGGTCGGAGGATGCACATCGGCGGGTGTGGCTGTAAAACCCTAGATTTTCATAGAAAACCCGAATCCCTGTACCTCGTGATAGTCCCTGGATCAGTGGCTATCATGTACAGAACGTCTCACAGAATAATACACAAAGTCATACATCGCATCACATAAGATTAAAAGTACATAATTTATTACATGTCCATTATGGAGTACAACTTTACAAGCCTCTTGGCTGAATCAGAGTGAAATTCTACGCAACGGTAGCTAGCATCTCAGAAGGGTCTCCATCTTTTATTCTTCTTGCCACAGGCATCCTTGAGAGAAGCGATGCATCCCTCAGTCATACCATCTATCGGCGTTGTTGTCGTACTCGGACTCGTACCCTGCACACCCAAAGTCTATCCCTGTCACACCCTGAAATTTCCAATTTCAGGATGTGAATAGAGAGAATAATTAAATAAAGATTTTCTCATAATTTTAAAACTTTTTCAACATTTTTTTGAAAGGAATGTAGTATAGGATAAAACCTTTGTTTGATCTTCTAAATTAAATAAAATAATTTATGTGTGTTGCTTTCATACCGTTGCTTTGTTTTTGTCTGTTGGAATTCAAATTCACATTTGAATTTCAAATTGTTGAATCTCTTTTAAAATCCCAAATCCTATTTTTTTTCCCTTCCCTCTCTTTTTTTTCTTTTAGCCTGAGTTCGGCTGGAACCCAACAACCTTTAGTCTGGTGCTGCTCCCTAATCTTCCTAGATCAACCGCACTCACCTCCTCTTTCAGCCCAGCTTCCAATGCAGGCCGCGCAACCCATCTTTTCCGTGTGGCCCATAATTTCAGAAGTCCAGCAATGCACCTCAAACTCCTTTGCCTTGCCCGCGAGAAGTTCTTCCGGCCCAGCTGCCCAGCTGCCCAACCGGCCCAAGACAGCCCCCTTGTCAGCCAAAAAGAAGACCCAAGCATAGCGAGAATAGTCGTCCACAATCACAAGGACATACCATTTCCCACCCGCCGAGCACACACGAGCAAGACCAACCAAGTCCATATGGAACAACTCGCATGGCCTCTCTGTCATAACGGATGTCAGTGGCGGATGAGAGGCGGCGACCATCTTGCCATGCCTACACAGAGCACATACCAAATCCTTTTGGTATTTAAACTTTGGCAATCCTCGGACTAATCCTAGCCCACTCAAGTGTGACAACAAGTCAAAACTCAAGTGACCCAGTCTCCTATGCCATTTCCAAAGCTCCGCCGAAACACCAGCAACCAAGCAACGAGAAGAGCCAACACACTGAGAAAAATTGGCTCTGAAGATTTGACCCTCGGGGACGATCACGCACACAAGATCGCCTCGAGAATCCAAAACACAAGAATAGCCCGTTTTGAAACAGACTTCAAAACCCTCATCAAGAAGTTGGGAGACAGAGAGAAGATTGTACCCCAAAGACTTGACAAGAGAAACACGCCTAAGAGTCACAGACTCACTCACCTTTAGCATTCCCACTGAAAGCACTCTACCTTTCCCATTATCCTCAACAGTGATGTACTCTTTGGTCATCACCGGGGTGAGGCTGGAGAACCACCGTCGATCTCCGGTCATGTGTCAAGAGCAACCGGAGTCGATCAACCAAAAACCCTCCATGCCTCCCACCTGCAAAATCAAAAACGAGAGCGAGAATGAGCAAAGGACTCAGCACTGGGGTTAGTACAAAACGAAGCAAACCAGTGCCTCACCATTTGCTCAAACATGGGGTTAGCAAAATCCATCCTATCTCTCATAGGTGGAACACCCACACGTCCCCTTGGAGGACTACGCGTACCACGAAGGGGAGACCGTGGCCCGTAGCTCCTCTGGGACCTAAAACTGCGATCGTTCCCCCCATACTCGTATTGGCCACGAGCAAAGGAACGTCCAGCAAACTCACCACGCCCAAGACCAACACGCCTACCACCTTCTCTATGTGGTGGCTCACCTCGAGGCACAAACTCACGCCTTTCTCGAGGGTAAATGGTACGCACCATACCCTCGCCTCTCGACACCAACCTAGGCTCAGGCACACCACGAGAAGAGTGGTACCTGTCCTTGTTGGCCAACTCTCTAGCCAACCTCTTCTCACGCTTCCTCCTGAAGCAAAACTCAGCAAGGTGCCCATCCCTCCCATAATGCTCACAATGGAAGGGTTTTGGTTTTGGCTTTGGTTTTGGGTTCTCTTTGGGCTCTAGATTCTCCTCACTAGGTTTCTCCTCACTCGATTTCTCTCCCTTCTTCCCAAAGAACTCATTCCCCAAGACAATCTTGAACTTGATGGGTTCCTGGAAGTTGTTGGTTTGTGGAGGAAACACGGGTGGAGCTGGGGTTGTGTCTAGTCGGTTCCTAAGATGATTCGGCTTAGGAACAAAGGCATTTTTTGGTGGGTTTTTGGTGGCTCTGAAATATCACTCTCACCACTTCCCTCACCCACTTTCTTTGCCCCAAGCGCTTCCCCATCCTGGCGCTTGTATGTCTCAATCATTATCCTCAACTAAGGCTCATGACCAGACAACCAACCCATCAACTTTCTCAGCTCATCATTCTCATCTTGCAAGCGATCAACATAATGTGCAAGCTCCATATTCTTCACAGCATTTATTTCACAAGTGGAGTAAATTGTAGGAATAGGAGCTTTCAGCTGAGCCCTAGATATCTAGCATACACAAGCGAAGCATCTAGTTTCTCATGCAAAATAGGACACGATGTGCAAGCACCAAGCAAGGAGGACCTAGATTTCATCTCATCTAGATCAACCCTAAGCACATCTAGTTCCTCAACCTTGGAGGCATACTTCTCCTTAAGCACAGTTAATTCACCAAGAAAAGTGGAACAATTAGTGAATTCAGGTTCATTGGTCACAACGGGAGCAGACTTAAGGGAATCTATTTGAGCCCTAGCATCAACTAGCAAAGACTCTAGCTCAACCACCCTCTCCTTAGCCTCTCCAAGCAAAGACCTATACCCCCTCTTCTCCTTGTTGATCTTTCTAAGCACATCATCACAGTTGTCAAGCAAGTCATTCAACCTAGCATTCTTCGCTATCAAGAAGGATGGTTCATTGTTTACCTCTTCCTTGGAGTCAGAGCTCGAGTCATCCTTGTTGCTCTTCTTGCTTGCGGAGCTATGTGCCATGCCACAAAAGCCTTGGGTGGCGAAGCACAAGCCATTGATGTTCTTGACCAACCGCTTGCCCTTGTGCCAATTCTCTTCTTTATCACTCGAGCTCGATGAAGAGTAGCAAGAGCTTGAGTCGATGTCGCTTGCACCGGCCACCATCGCTCGCTCCTTCTTCTTGTGACCACCACTCTTCCTTGGCCTCCGCTCGGACTTGTTCTTGCCCTTGTAGTTGTCCCTCGAGCGGTGCTTGTGGTCAGTCCTCGAGCGGTGCTTGTGCTCGGGCTTGACCTCCATGGCTTCCGGGCACTCGGCGGTGAAGTGCCCATGCTTCCCGCATTGGTAGCACATGCCCGAGCTCCTCCGAGCGTTCTTCTGGTTCTTGTACATGCGCTCGAACCGCCTACTCAGCAACGCGAGATCCTCCTCGCCCAGCACGTCGAACTCCTCATCTGGCATGGACACAAGGCAAGACAAAGAAAATTGTCTCGAAGACATGTTAGCATTAGTCCTTGAACCAGACACGAGAGCCAGACTATGGGGATCAGTCGGGTTCTCGATCTTTGCATGCACCCCATGGTCCACCTCAGACGACTTGAGCTTGGAAAATAGATCGTCCACCGTGAGGGTCTCATACTTCTCCGACTCTAGGATGGCCTCGACCTTCCCACTCCACACGGTACGATCTAGAGAATGCAAGAGCTTGACAGCCTTGTCATGGTCATCATACGGGAGCACGGCCACATTAGCCCTCATGTTGTTCACGATCACAGTGAAATGCTGAAACATGGCATCTATGGACTCACCGGGGAGATGAGTGAAGTTCTCGTACTCTCTCCAGTAGGTCGCAAAGAGCCGAGCCTGAGCTTGAGCGCTCCCTGCATGAGCATTCTTCAGCTATCCTGCACACCAAATCCTCTGTCCGAACCCGTTCAAATTCGGATTCACACAAAGAACAGTACAGGTAGTCGACTGCCTTGTTGTTGGTGTTGAACATGTCTCTCGATCCTAGAGCAAGGAAGTTCAATGGATGAACATAAGTTGTGTTCACCGTGGCATCCCACAAGATCTGATCCTAGCCGCGGAGGAAAGCGGCCATCCGCCTTTGCCACATATGATAGTTCTTACCATCAAAGTGTGGAGGACCCGAACCCCGTTCCAGGTACACCATCTTTGGATCTTAGACTGGTTAGAATCACAAAGATCCGTAACCAGCTCTGATACCAATTGAAGGACCGATTAGGCAACCAGAGAGGGGGAGGAGTGAATGGGAGTCGATAAAAATTCTTCTCCAAAGAGAGAACTCGGCCTATACCCCAAATTCACAATCAAGGATTTCCACACGAGTTTGCCAAGGTCACATAGTCACAGCGGACCTACCAACCCTAGGAACAAACCCCAAACGATCCCAAAGCGGAAGTACGATTCAAGAAGCAAAGGACTTAGCTGTCCTGCAACAACCCTGGCGAACAGTCCGCGAGCCTGGGGCGGGCAGTTCGCGGACACCGGGCGGACAGTCCGCTACCCACGGGCGGACGGACCGTTAAACACAACAGAACAACCAACCGAGCACACCGAAACGAGGACGGTCCATACCTGGTCCTCGAACGGTCCGCGAGCAACTGGTGTCGCGCGGACGGTCCGGCTCACACGCGGACTATCCGATACCCCTACGCGGACGGTCCGACAAACCCCTTCCGACCAGAAACAGTTGGCCAAACGGATCGAAGCAAAGACGCTCAAGAACACGCGATGAACACGAGGAACCCTAGGTCAAAAGGCACTGCGCGGACTATCCGCAGCCTATAGGCGGACTGTCTGCCAGGCACGAACAGAGCAGCCCGGGCTCCAAACCGTGAGCACGACCTCTCCTACCCGTCCATGGTTCTCCCAAACGGCTTGAGCTCTTGAGGAAAGATTTGGGGAATGTATGAAGCGTCCCTAGGGGATGCTATGCCCCAAAACTTGGGTCCTCAAACGAACTAGAATGTCGGGAATCGAATCGCCACCGAACTCAACCAAAAACCTAGGTTCCAACCGAAATCCTTCAATCGGAGGCCGAACTCGAAGATTGGGGGATCAAGATCAAGCACAAAGATGCACGAAGCAGCAATCCAGGATTCCCACCAACAAATTCGAGCCCAAACACCTCAAAATCGAAGGAACAAGCCGCGCACGAAAAACCGACGAAAATAGCTCGAAAAAAGACACGAAAATCCAACGAGCTACAAACTGGGAATCGACACAACAATTAAAGCTTCCATTCACTCGGAGGTTAGATTCTTTACAAACGGAGGCGAAATCTAACCCTAGAGAGCAAGGAAATGAGCAGCAGTCCGGATGGATACCCCTCTGGGCCAGGCAAAAGACCACACTACCCCTAGCACTTAAGTTGTGATACAATCCCTCAGGGGCAAATAGGTCATGTAGCACTCCTCTTCATCGCACGGCCACGTTGTCACCGCAGACCGCGTCCTCCTGACGCAAGTCCTGCGATCCTGCCACGCGTCCGCTGGCATCGAAGCCTCTCGGCGCGCCCGGATCCCGTCTCCGCCCGCCGAGCCTCCGGTCTTGGTTTTGTGGCTCAACCAAGTAAACCGACGATTTTCTAGTGAACCGCCGCAAACCCCGCATGCAGACTCCGGTTGTGAGCCGCTACCCTGCACCGGCTCCGATCGACGACTTCGTCTTGCTTTTCTTGCCACCATGCGGCCCGCACTTGACCCCACTGTCCACCGGGTCCCTCGAGTCAGGCCTACTTGTCTCTCCACTCCACGGAGGCCCCGCAAGGCGTAGACCTTTTGCGCTCACTCTTCACCTGCACCAACGCAAATCAAGTCGCAACCTGCACCTGTAATACTCGGCCAAGAGTCGGTCCCCACCACGTTGTCAATCACTCATCACAGCCATGAGCGACCATCCACCGGTCCTCGGACGCTCCGGTCCTCAACGGCATCGCAAGCGGGCGGGGCGAGGGCGCCAGCAGTGGCTGAACAGGATCGCAGGAGGACGAGGGGCATGGGCGGCGGCGGAACGGAGTGGGATCAGAAACGGCCGACAGTTTTGACCCAGATATGTAGCGATGTGGATATCGGGGAAAAGAAAAAATGGAAAAAGGAACCAGTCAGAGACGCGGGTGCGCCGGAACGGGTGGCGCGTGGAAGGTTGGAGTCTGGCTCGGGTATGGATTCCATACCCAGGGTATAGAATATAACTACTATATATAGTAATATAAGGAAAGAAGGATAAATAATGCAGAAATAGCATGATAAGAAAAAAGAAAAAGAAGCGAAAAGAATGGAATGGAAAAGAAAAGCCTGGAAGAAAAATAAAAAAAGAAACATATAGAATAAAAAAGAAAATAAAAAAGAAAAGTAAGAAAGAATCATACTTACCTCCCACTCGAACGCACGGCACCAGCCACACATAACGCATCGTGGGCTTCTCGCGGCCCACTCACCCTTGGTCTATGGAGGCTCCCGCATGTGCTCCGTACGCGTGATGGTTTGCTATATTGTCGTTGAAGTGTCGTTGGACGCTTTCCTGTGTCTTCACTGCTATCATGTTCATGAAGATAGTGAGTCATGGAATTGTGCTCACTCACGATTGTATGCGGACCCGTCCACCTGTATTACTGGATGAGTTCTATGATTCACCTCGATGAGTACGATTGCGCTGTGTTGACAGTCGAATTCTATAAAACAAGAACACTTGTTATGTTATGGTTTAAACTCATTTTGGAACTAATCTGCCACTAGTCATGCTAATGATATAACAAGTTTACCATTCGATGTGCATTTTGGAGTATAGTGTTTTTGCATGAATTCATGTATTAAATGAGGGAAGATGCAACTAGTTCGGAGGACATTTTGCAAGTCAATCAAGGAGCTTCGACTGTGTGCAAACTTGCCTCCAAAGGTGGCAAGGACTAATGTGCTTCAATGGAGAATTTCCGAGGACCAAGATGAAAAGGCCGGAAGTTCATGCGTGCCTCTTAACTTGGTTGTAGGGATAACGATGTCCAAAGTCCACATATGAAGGAGCAAAAAACCTAAAACGTAAAAGATGAAGTGTGGAGCAGACGGGCCGGAACTAGGTCGAGGAGGGCCCAGGCCGGTCGGCCCACCCTCTTCTGGCGTCAGTTCGGCGCCCCCTTTCTTCGGTGTTAAGTACGTGGAACCTAAAGTGCCTGCGGGAGCCACCATTCGTGAAAGAAGAACAGAGAAGCCTCAGAGATCAACCACAAGCGAGAGAGTCGATAGAGGGAGAGAGCATTCAAGATAAATCATCACCGAGGTCAAGGGAGGCCACCACGAGGAAGGAGGACGTCGAGGCCCTGCCACGGAGCCGCCGGAGTTAAAGGACAACAAAGACCGAACTTCATCGGAGGCATCCACCATGCTCAACGGTGCCATGCCTAGCGTCTTGATGGGGTAAAGTTTATCGTTTGTCCGTGGAGTTGTAACGAAACTTGACCTGTAGTCACCTATCTTGTTTGGATCATATGTCTATTATACCTGAGCATTTTGAGCCCGACCCGGCCCGGCCCGCGCCAGGCCCGCCCGCGAACCTTACTGGACGGGCGTGGGCAGAAATCTTGAAGCCCGCAAAAAAATTTGGCTCGAGCCCGGCCCGAAATGCTGTTTTTAGTTGTTTTACACTATAAAATGCGCGGGCGGCCCGCCCAAGCCCGAGCCCGAGCCCGGCCTGAAAATTAAGGCCCGACGTGTCCAGTGGGATGATCATGGGCAAGATTTTTTCGGCCCGAAATAACAGAAATTTTTTCGGTCCGACCCGAAAAATGCTCACCTCTAATGTCTATCATATCATGCTTTCGAGGTTGCTCCTGTAGAACGCGTCAGTATACTGTGTTCATTAGGTTTAGTACCAATTACCTTCGCGTGGTGACATGTACGAGGGAAGTAAACGTCTAATCCTTAACCACATGCTTAGATAGATTAGATCGGGGGTTTATCATGTTTTGGGTGATTGCATCTTCAAGTACCTCGACTCCATAGGCATATGTTCTTCATACTTGTGCACCTCTCATCTCTCTTTAACATAATTTAGGGTTAGTTTGTCTTTACTTTATAGATTAATCTTTCTATCATAAGTCCTCAATCAACTAGATTAGTGTTAGGTTAAACGCTAGTAATCTCCTTACTCCTTGGGTTGAAAAGAACCTTGGGATCTTCCGTAGGTGAAGAAGGGCATAGGTGATCCGTACTCTTGTGGTTAACCATCAACACGCTGCCACGCTAGCCGTGAAGCGCGAGATGGAGGAAGCTGAGCAGCCAGAGTGGAGGAACATGAAGAACAAGGAGGAGAAAGAAAAAACAACAAGACGAAAACAGTAAGATTACATTGCTCATCGAATTATTGTTGAACCATTGCTTATCATCTACTACTAATCAAGGTCTATTTGTTTCATGCATCTAGACTACTGATGGCTTCAGCAAGCAACGATGGCTCACAAGAAATTTGCAAGGGCAGCCGTTCTTCTCTCTAATCTTTCTTTTTGCATGTGAGGAATTTTGTACTTGTTGCATCCTTTAATCTTCATGACTTCCATCAAAATAGTTTGGAGGGTAAGAAATATTTTGTTTGCCTTGTGTGGACTGTACTCCATAAATGACTACATGTGTTGAAAAAATTCAGTGAATATAACCCCAAATCAAGAATATTAAAATGAAGGCAATTGATGAATTTACTTTTTATACTATTGGAATTAGAGCTTCAACTTTTTTGCATTTTTCTTGTATTGAATGTCTTGAATAGCTCGAAAAAATATCTAAATCAAGAATGTTAAAATCCGGAGAATTTGGTGGTTGACAAATTAGGCGAATGTCAAATTCATTTTGCTTTGCAGCCTCGCAAAAAATTGGATCATCCAATTTTAAATTTGTGAGTGCATTATCTTGTTGAATGTACCTTGGTATGCACATTGTTATCCCAAAAGTCATCCTTTATCAGTATGGAGAGAGTACTCGGTTTTGCGGATGAGGACGAAAGCCAAACTTTAATGATAGTTGAGCGACGTCAAAAGTACTTTTCCCTTCCCGATTTGAGCATCGACAGAATGTGGCTTGGGCTTGAAAAGGGCCCAAAGTTACCTTCGGATGTGCCCATTACTGAATTCTACTTTAAAAAAAACAAACGGTCTACACGGTCCGATTTGTGCACCAACTGAATGCTAACCACATCCTGATGATCACAGGGAAATTAAGGAAAATCTAAGTTACCACCTTGGTGAGATGGATTTAGTTTAAATCACTTTTTTTACCCCCCGCCCATATATCCGAATAGCGAATCAATCCATAGCAGAGGTAGCCGAATAGCTCACAGCATGTCGTGGTATAGTTGTACGAAACATGACTATGTTTCAGAAACCAAATTCTGCAGCTAAATCAATTATGTTTGAGCGTTTGTGTATCCCTTTCCAAATTATCTATTATTGTTGCCTTATTTGATCATTCATCTTGTTCAAAAGAAAATATATTATATATGTATACATCATTTATTTACAAACTCTGTTTTCTCTAATTTGTTAAGCTTACAGCCAGCTTGGCACAAAAACCAAACATCTATGTGAGAGAGATAAATGAGTCATATCTTAAATGTGAAGGCTAAACCAAACCATTTACTAGTTGGTTGAGAGGTAGACTATAAGAGGCAGGGTTTTAATTACCGGTGGGAACCGGTTGGAAAACCGCGGTTACGGGTCATACCGACCCGTACCGGTAGCGGTACCAGCCGGTTCCTACGAGTATGTTCAAAATATTTAAATTTAAATTCAGAACAATTCTAGAAAAAATCTTAAAATACTTCAATATTTATAGAATGTAATGTTGTCAAAAATTTTTGAATATGAGTGCATTTAGTATTTTTTGTGGGCATTGGAAGTTCAACGGAAAAGGAAAAGAAAAAATTCAACCGGTTGAAATTCTAATACCCGCAAAAAAGACTAAAATGCACTAATATTTGACAATTTTGTATACCATTAGATTCTACGCACCTTGAAATATTTTTAGGAATTCTTCTTTTATTTTTTATTTTGAATTTGAAAATATGCTAAATTGCTCATTGATTCGGTAATTTATGTTTACCAATTGGTTATCGCTGCAACTGGTCCGGTCTGACTGACCAGTCAACCGGTGGCAACCGATTGAACTAGCGTTTTGGTTTGAAAAATTGAATTCGACCGGTTTTTACCGGTAACCATTCCTACTGGTCGGTTAATCGCTATCGGTGGGCGGCCGTAGCCGATCGGACCGGAATGTGAACCCTAATAAGAGGTAATACAGCCAAAAGATGGCTAAATTATTAAAGTTGCTCTTATATTAAAAGTATAAAGAAGATCTTACCGTCCATTAGCATTGGCAATTTAGTAGTTATTATATTGTGAGGCTACAAATGGAATAATCTTGTAAACTTTATGTTAGTGTCAAAAATATTATAGTGATGTCATTTTGTGTTCTTTTATCATGATAGCCTTATATTATGTGTATTACTCATGTATACTACAAATACCATAGATAGAATTTTCTAAAAATACGATTAATATCGACCATCTGATATTTTATATTGGTACTTTTCGAGCACCGGTATAGTTTAGTATTGTGTACCGTAAAGTGTTCAGACATGAAGATGCACACTATTTTGAACTCTTCTTCTTTCTTTCTTTTTTGAAAAATACACTATTATGAACTCTGGAGTCTTAACATTTGAGCACAACAATGCGGACACATAATCACCGGGAATTGCAGCTTTGCATCAAATATATCATTTGAGGGGACAGCGATGGCAACTACTTAATTCAGCAAATGTGACCCTTTTGCCAAAAAAGACAGAACCAACATCTGTGGCTGACTACAGACCAATTAGCCTTATGCATAGTGTGGCTAAATTACTAAGCAAAATACTAGCAAACCGGCCGGCACCACATCTTTCCACACTCATCTCACCATGCCAAAGCGCATTCATCAAGGGCCGCAGCATCCAAGACAATTTCTAATATGTGCAGGGTGCAGTTAACCATTTCCATAAGACCAAGACACCTATGTTGTTCCTCAAACTTGATATCACCAAAGCTTTTGACAGTGTTCGCTGGGAATATCTACTAGATGTCATGGAAAAGGTGGGTTTTGGCCAAAGATGGAGGGACATCATCTCTATCCTGTGGGGTTGCACTACTTCCCGCATCTTGCTCAATGGGATTCCTGGGCAGCCAATCAGACACAGACGAGGCCTGCGGCAAGGTGGTCCACTCTCACCAATGTTGTTCACCCTAGCAATGGACCCCTTGCAACGAATGTTTGATAAAGCAACACAGCATGGCCTTCTCAACCCAATTGGCGCTGCCTCAATTAAGTTTCGGACCAGTTTATATGCTGATGATGTTGCACTATTTGTACGTCCCACGGTGACTGATGTCAACAATGTCAAGCAACTGTTAAATGCTTTCGGAGATGCCACTGGGCTCAAGACCAACCTGCAAAAATCTCAAATTTTCCCGATCTAATGTACTGTGGAAGAAGTGGAGCCTCTGATTGGTACCCTCCAAGCGGCACGTGGTCTCTTTCCGTGTACATATCTTGGCCTACCACTCCACATTGGCAAAGCAAGACGAGCTGATGAACAAGCTCTCATTGACAAGATTGGCGCTCGGTTTCCAGGTTGGAAAGGAAGATTACTCACAAGAGTTGGGCGCCTAACACTGATCAACTCGGTCTTGTCATCTGTTCCAGTATACCACATGACCTCCTTCACTCTTTCCAAGTGGGCTATCAAACGCATTGACAGGATACGCAAAAATTTCCTATGGGCAGGATCTGAAGAGGCCAGAGCCGGCAAATGTTGGGTAAATTGGCGTCGAGTTTGCATACCTAAAAAATTTGGGGGTCTTGGCATCCTTGATCTGTTAGTCTTTAACAGAGCCTTACGTATCAGATCGAATTGGTTTCGCTGGGTTGATCAATCCAAGCTAACACCTGCAGAGATAGCACTCTTCAAAGCCTGCACAAGGATCACGATCGGAAATGGGAAACTCACTCACTTCTAGAAGGACAAATGGCTCGATGGACAGGCTCCAATTGATATCACCCCTAACTGTTTCAAATTTGCCTGGCGAAAGAACCAGACAATTGTTGTTGCGTTGGAGGGAAGGAACTGGATGTGCGGTCTTAGGCGGATTAACGCTGCGGTGGTTCTGTGGCAGTTTGTTGACCTGTGGAGTGAGTTGCGCCACATCAACCTGACACACAACACTGACACCATACAATGGAATTTTAACGCCTCATCACAGTATACGGCAAAATCGGCATATCAAGTGCAGTTTCAAGGGAGCATAGCTGAAACCGATTGGGAGATAATCCGGAAGGCTAAGGTTGAAAGTAAATGCAAGATCTTCCTTTGGTTATTACTGCAGCGCCGACTGCCTGCCACTGATCGAATCATCCAACGGGGAAATTCAGCAAACCCATTATGCACACTTTGCCAAAACCACCAGGAGAAAACACTGCATATGATCGCCAAGTGTGATTATTCCAAGGCAGTATGGCAACTGGCAATGGATGGACAGTTTCAGTTACCACAATTTCAAAATGTGCATCGCGTGCTATCATGGTAGGAATTGATGAAGAAGTCGAGTTGCAATCAACCACAGGCACGGGAGAAACACATGCAGCTCATCATCTACACGGCCTGGAACATATGGAAAGAGAGATGTCGACGCATTTTTGACAACAAGTCTTTACAGTCAGCTGAGATATGTGCTAACATTCGCACTGCCCTAGCATCCTACCACTCGGCGTTTTTGACAGAGGGAGAGTAGGATCTATGTATTTTCGTCTTTTTCTTTTTTTCTATAATTTTCTTTATTTTGTTCTAGGTCATTTGGTCTGTGTTGTATGTATACTTTGCTCTCTGCTATAATGAATGGGAAGAGCACCTGCCGTACTGTTAAAAAAAATTATGACGACAGAAGAAGAGAATCGGTTGGGTGTCGCATTGGCGAGATGGGGATCAGTCCCTTTCGCTTCCTCCATTAAAGGCCGAAATATGCGAACTATCGGCGGACGAATCCACATAGGAGGAAATCATGGGTGTCTCGGTGTCATGTCATGTTCACAGCTCAAGAACAAGCAGGTCCGTGTGGCAACAGTACGAGCACGAGCTTGTTCCGGAAACCAACTTCTGCAGCTTAATCAATGCAATTCCGTCTTGACGTTTACAAATTGATGGTGTTGAGTTGGTGGCAACTGATCGCCAAGGTAAGTAACTGAGAGCAACTCCAAGAGATTAGCTAAAATGACTTGGCTAGCTAAATTTTGGAAAAAAAAATTCAAAAACACTCTTCCAACAGACTAGCTATCTACCCAACTAGCTATCCTAACTAGCTAAATTCGTTGCCCCGCTAGCTATTTTTGGCCAGTGGCGAGTGACTAGCTATCCTGATTTTCATCAGTATGGAGGCAGGACCCACAGGCGGTTGAGCATATAGAGAGTTCAGTTTAGAGAGGTTGTTGGATGTCAACCACTTTTTGCTAGCTATTTCATTTTACATGCTAGCTAAATCAGGATTTTAGCTAGTGATTTTTAAAGAGACTCTTGGAGTTGCTCTCACGCCGAGTCGCCAACCAACTTGTTGGTCCAATCAAACAATCAATACAGACTCGTAAACGTAGTATAATAATCCATGACACTTTTGTTTGTATATCTATTCTATACTATAAAGAGTGATGACAATTGAAAACCTTTCTCACCTAATTTAGGCCCGCCTTACCCCTCACGCTGGACCCACCCGTCATCTAATTGTTGGACTGAAAAGGTGGAACGACTATAAAAATCGTAATTTGGGGAGCGTTTCTGCAAAAAAGACTTAACTTTTTTCACCAGCGTCCACTCTATCCGCCCTCATACCCGCCGGGCCCACCCAAAGGTTAAAAAAACTTTTCCTGCGCACCAGCCCGGTCACCTACCCGCACGGTCGGCCCCACCACGCACCCCTCGCGAGTCGCGACCGCACACCACGACATCGCAGGAGAGCGAGGACGGAGGTTGCCGCAGGGGAGGCGACTGCCACGACGTCGTCGTTGTGCATCTCCGCCGCCGCTACGCTCCTTCCTTCATTCCTTCAGGCTCCGGGGCCGCGTCCGACGAGAGGGTATGCGTGGTGCGCTGCTGCTGTGGAGGGCTCGCCCACCTGTCGTGCCCCTAACCGGGGATTCAAGCCACCGCGAAAACAACGCTATCGGGAATGCTACTGGCGAGTTGGGCACCCGCGCCGTCACTGCCGGACCGCGGCGAGCCACGCGTGCCCCCTGCAGCCCCTCGTCGCCTGTGTTGTGTTGTTGTCTCCTTCGTGGGGGCAAAGTCCCAGCTTGCCAGCGCGAGCGGCGCCGAGCCTGGGGACGTCGTCAGTGCGCGGAGGTCGGACGACGCTGGCGTGCGGTGACTGAGCACTGTAGGAGCGGAGGACGAGGAAGGCGATCAGGCGTTGCAGGGGCGGAGGACAAGGACGGTGGTGCGTTACCACTTACCAGGGAGGCGAGACGAGAGGATGCGGAGGACCACAACCCACGGGTGAGAGGATAAGGTTCGAGTCTCCAGTGTGGAGATGTGGCAACGGTGAATATAGATAGAAAAAAAGAACGAGATGGGAAAAGAAAAATATGGAAAAGAGAGAGAAAAAGAAAAGAGGGAAATAAAAGGAGAGAGAAGTAATTAAGGGTATTATGAACATTTAATCCTCTACTCATGTTACAGAGTCATGAGAAACAGATTTGCCAAATATTTTTCCAATACTTATTAACTGTGTAATTTCAATTTTGTTATGGAGACATTTTTTTGTGTACTATTTGGAAACCAATTTTGGTTAGTTTTTTTCTTTCTCTAGAATACAGTTTAGGTTCGTTTAGAATTGTACCGATATTAGAAGTGGAATATTTAGATTCCTCACTTCAATATTTGTGGGTCATTCCAATTAGTTATGATTTCTATTGTAATTCAGTTGTGATCCTTAATCTGCAATCTTTGTATGACTCGAGCTTAGGATCAATTTTCATTCAACATGTGTAGGTTACTTTCTTACTTAGAAGATAATCAGGGCATGTATAGCGCCCGTCTTTTTCCCATCTTTTTGGTTTTACCGAGGAAAAAAACACGAGTAAATGAAGAAGACAACCGCGCCGTCGTCTCACGAAGGGACGACGGGGGCTCGTGCTCCGAAGCTTTACCGACAGCTCCAGCACCGTTGCACGACCCCGGTCTTGAAGACGACGGTGCAGCTCGATCCCCTGCGGCAAAGCAGATTTGGGCCGCGAGGGAAGATGTTGTCACAAATTCCCCTTCTCATGGGAGAGGAAAATCACAGAGCAAACCTGGACAGCGCCGCTGCGCCCTGCTCGCCGAGTCACTGGCCATCTGCTCCGTGCTGGCTAACCGCCAACGCCGAGCCAGGCTGCTCATGTCGCTCCGTGTGGCCATCGAGCGTCACGAAGCACCGATGCCCATGCCTAGCTGCACCAGCCACCGGAGCCGAGCTGCCAGATGCAGGGGGCTCTGTCTTGAACAGATCGAGCAATGGAATTGAGAGAGAGATGAGATACAGAGGTCAACGGCAATGAGGAGAAGTTCAGATAATATCTTACACATTTTATCATTTGTTCCTTGACAGAAAGAGAAAGATCCTCTAGACAAGCAAGAAGGTAGGAAATAGGATAACAATGTTACACTATAGTCCTTGTGACAGGATTATGTTAGTGTGCATAGTGTACACCGTATATTATCTCAAATAAGCAACAAAATAGCACATAAGGATCAAGCCATAGTTAATCACCATGTATTATGTATCAATGCATGAATTAAATCATATATTGACAATCAAATAGTCAAGCCATTGTATACGTTGTTTGTTTTACTGTTTGTGTACGATATTCAAGGTGGTTATAGACAGCAGTTGTCTACGCTGTTGTACATGCCCTCATACTATCAATCAAGAAGTGCGTTGATATATTGTTTGGGGGAGCTTAGATTTTTCCAAAAAACAATTTCTGGAAAGCTCTCTCGCTTCTGCAAGATGGCACTTCCTTGACAAGCGAAGGTGATATGTTTGGCAACCTCGCTGTTAACCGAAACCCTATTTTTCTGGGGGGTGGGGGGTGGGTGAGGGGTGAGCGGGACGGCGGGGAGGACGAGGCGGCTGCGGCTCTGATAACTATTTATGTGAGGACATGGCGACTATCGAGGAGAAGGAAGGTTGCGGCAATCTAGATTTTAATGTTATCGTGTTCGTTAATAGGATCTAATAGAAGATAGTGGTATTACTAATATGTGTAGTGCGTAAAATTAAATAAAAAAGTATATATACCTTGTGTCTTCTATTAAATAAAATATGTGTTTAATAATTTTTTTAAACACGTGCGTGTCACACGTGCACTTTACTAGTACCACAAAATAAGGAAAAGAAATTAAAAATGAATAGAAAAATACAGCTACATGCTTGTGTACGTATGTATAAAAACATCTTGGAAATGTTGGCACAGCAGGGTACAGTACAAATCGCTCATCCTATCATACAGAGTTTCTTCCTTTTTCTTGCTGCATGATTGCATGGCGCTGCTGAATTTACTACTACAAGGGTAAAATTAACATTAACGTTAATTATTGCATCTCTTTTGTTCTTTACAGGCCATTAATTAATTAATTTCATCGATCTCTCGCTGGATCTTCGTCTCCCGTTCTGTGCATTGTTGTCGGACGACGACGGATCGATCAGGTATGTATATACCAGAGATATAAACCAGTTGTTGTATGTAAACGATGATACATATGTCGAAGAAGCAGGAAGCACAGGGCGTGGCTGCATGCGAAGCTACTAGATCATCGATCAGCAAGCTACTAGTCGGCGGCGGCGCTCCTCCAGATGGCCTCGAGCTCGGCGGCGAAGAGCTCCTCCTGGCCGACGATGATGGTGATGTGGTCCTTGCGGTCGTAGACGGTGACGCGGGCGCGGGGCACGCGGGCGCCGACGGCCAGCGCGCATTCGACGGGGAGCAGCTCGTCGTCGCGGCCGTGGAAGACGGACACCTTGCAGGAGAGCTCCGACGAGACGACGTCGAGGTAGGCGCCCATCCGGGCGGCGCTGCCGCAGATGATGTTGTGGAGGGTGTGCCACGCCGCGTTGTGGGTGTGGCACATGAACGCCTCGATCAGGAACGTCCGCACCCTGCATGTGTAGTGTTGCGACGACCGTCAGATCAGACGACATGGTTTGCAAACTCCGGCCGGCCGGGTGTGACCCGGCCCCACAGCGGCGGCCATATGACTCGCACGCACCATAAACTCGAGTTGCCAATGCCGCTAGCTTCCGAACGCGCAGAGTAGTAGTGGGCCATGCGTATTCGTGTACTTGCACAACCTCATGCGCTGGTAGTGAATCAAAACGAAACATACAAAATCTTGCAACTCCGAACCAACTGAACTACCAGATCTCATCCAGTGCAATGTGGATGGACACGGACCCACAGCACGCACACACTTGCATTGGAGATGGAGAGTTGCAGTGCTGCACACTACTTGCACTGCCCTGCCCTACCCATCAGGGAATCGAACCTTCTGCCTGCAACCGTTGCGAGCAGAACACAGAGCATGCAGCGTTTGTTCACTGATAACCCCCGTAGGTCCAACTGATCTCCCTCTGCCCGTACCCCACAGAGTGTACGGCTGCCGTTTCTCCCCCCATCCTTGAGACCGTCGCGCCTGTTCGTTTGGGCTTTATCACCACCCACACCAACAAGATTTTCTCTCGCACCAAAGGCCAGCCGTGGCCAAGAAGATCTTTTCTCCCGAACAAACCAAGATGTTGCTCGGTACCACAAGCAAACGAGCGGCCATGCGTGACCGTGTGCTCGCTCGATGGAGAAGACAAGCCTTTGCCCTCAAGAAAGATACTTGGGGTGTGGCCGTGTGGGGTGGTGGGTGGGTCATGGGTGATCACCAAGACGAAGGAAGACAAGTGCACGGTACCCTGACCAAACTGCTAGACCACCGTAGCAGGACACTAGCTGGTAGCAAGTAGCAGCGTCCTCCCGTGTCCGTGACCACTGCACGCACGGCGGCCGATTCTATGATATCCCGCAAACGGCAACCCCAACCCCAACCCCAACCAACTCCCAATGCAAGCAGGAGAAGGTGACAAAGGAATCCCTGTAATCTTCCCCGCGGATGGCACAGATTTTCGAGGGCCAGCACACGGCCGGGGTGCGCCGAAACGCCGAATGATTGCGGGCCGTGTGTGCGATGGTGATGTGGTGGAGCGGGGTTAAGGCGAGCGCCGCCGATCTAGGCCACGGGTCGCCGTCGCCGCCGTGCTGGGCTGTCTCTGCTGGCTCCCCCTGCTGGGTCAGGCCGGCGCCGGCCGCGTGACATGATAGCGCGTCACACATAAACCCCGGCGGCCCGGGGGGGGGGGGGTTACTAAATGGACTTAAACTAGGCACAATCATGCATCAAAATTTTGTTAATTGCTGCTGCTCTGCTGCCTCTCCTAGGATTAGCAGAACGGTGGATGGTTACGCGGCGGATTTGGATTGAATGCCGCCGGGCCGTGTGATGGCAGTCAGGTTAGCCGGACTACGAGTGAGGGGACGCACGAGGCGCCGTCTCGTCTGCGCCAGCACCGGCGGCGGCGGGCGACCGAGCGGCCGCCGGAGACCGGCATTTTCAGGCGGGGTTGTGGCGCCATTTAATGGCGGTGACAGCGATCGATCGGGGGACGGACGGCGCCTAGTACAATAAAGAAATGTTGCTGCGATCGCAGTCTCTCTTTTCTGAGAGATGGTCGTCGCGCGTTTCGTTCTTTTCCCATCATCAGTATATAAAAAGGACGCTCACTTTTGAAGGAAAAAAATAATTTTTGGAGCAAGGTAAACTAGCTGCAACCACTCTTACATAAATCTCCTTAAACTTGACGGAATTCGGCGTGCCGTTTTTCGTTGCTGCCTGTACTAGCAGTAGCAGCAGGGGGAATGATGAGGTACGAGTATTGAGAGTAGTAGTGCAGTGCAGACCTGGGTACAGGAACGAGTACTGGGAGTGTAGAATACGCCAGGGCCAGCTGTGGCGGCGTCTACCGTGTTAAGTCATCCAATTCAATGCTGCCAACGTGCTTTTTTCCATTTTGTTTCAGAAGAAATGTGTTTCATTTTTTCCTAAGAAAAAAAGTGCATTTGTTATAGTAGCCGTTTCTGTTTGTGTGGCATTCATGTACGTGGCGCCGTGGACGCGAGTCAGCGAGTGAGAGTCATCACTCATCAGTCCTGTGTCGAGAGCACCCGGGCACACAAAGGAGCACGAGCACCACCACCACCAGCAGGTAGCCTACGGGTTACTAGGAATAGTAGGAAAGAGAAGAAGGGGAGAAAGTTGAACATAACAAGAGGAACGGACCTGTTCCTGGTGAGGATCCTGAAGAGGGTGTCCCAGACGCGGTGGTGCCGGCAGATGGTGAGGCAGATGGTGCGGCTCACGTGCTCGTACCAGCACGCCATGGACGCCCCGAACGCGATCGGCGGCCACACCCGCCGCGGCGCCACCCGCCGCATCACGTACTGCGTCGCCGCCCCCGCCTCCGACTCCGGCACCGGGAAGTAAGGCTGCACGCACGTACATACGCAACCGTCGTCACCCAATTAGATAGGCCCAATAAGTAAGGAAAATACTAACTACAGGACTCTGGCGATCGCCGCCGGCGTCCGGCGACGACGTACCGGCGCGAGCAGGGTGAGCGACTTGACGGCGTCCGGGTACTTGACGGCGAGCGCGAGGGCGAGGACGGATCCCAGGGAGTGGGCGACGACGTGGAAGGATCCCAGGCGGTAGCGCTGGAGCACGGAGCGCTCGATCATCTCCACGTGCTCCCGCAGCGTGTAGAGCGACTCCGCCGGCTTGGGGCTCCGCCCGAACCCCAGCAGGTCCACCGCGAACATCCGGTACCGGCCCCGCGCCGCCGCGCTGAAAACCGGGAACACCGTCTCCGTCCAGAACACCGACGACGAGATGAACCCGTGGATGAACACCACGTCCTCCGTCGCCGCCGGCGCACCCGGCGGCGGCGCCTGGACGTGGACGTACAGGTGCGACGCCGAGCGCGGCGCGGCGCTCCACGCGTGGCAGACCTTGCAGTCGCAGTCGGACCAGCACGGGGCCAGCCGGGGCGGTCGCGGGGGCCGGTCCATCTTGCCGCGGATCATCTCGGCGATGGCGGGGCTGACGGTGAGCGCCGGGGCCGCGGGTCCCGCGCCCTTCCTGGTGGCGTCGGCGAGCAGCGACGGCCGCACGTACAGCGTGTCGGACACGTCCTCCAGCTGCATCTTGGACGACGACGCCGACAGCCGCACCACCTTGGGCCCCGGCGCCGCCGCCGCGGCTGCAGCAGGTGGCACGAGGATCCGCGTCGTCGTCGTCCCTGCGCCGCTGCCGTCGCGTGACGCCGCCGTGCAGTAGCACGCCTTCCACTCCGCCTCAACGGCGTAGTCCACGAGCTTGTACACCAGGCACAGCACCACGTCCAGAACGTCCAGCACCGAGAACACCAAGAAGCTCACCGCGCAGTTGAGCGCGCCGCCCGCCGCCGCAACCAGCGCCGCCACCGACACCCTGGTTTCTCCCTTCTTCCCAGCACCAACACCACCACCGCCTCCTCCACGCCCCATGGCCGCCGCCTTCTCTTGCCACACGCAGGTAGCAATGTGCATTGCTCCCCGGCCGGGTCCTGATGATGATCTCTCTACTAGCAGATCGACCTCGGCGGCCGGCAGCAAGCAATAAGCACAAGAACGACGGCGAGCGGCCGCGCGCGCTCAGGCTCTGAGCTGTAGCTGGCTGCGTACAGCTAGCTTAGCTAGTAGCTGAGGCGCAGAGGGGTGGAAGCTGGCTGCTTTTTGTAAGAGTGACGGAGGCGCACGCGAGGGTTTAACTCGGAGGAAGAAGAAAGCTAGGCGCGCATTTAAGCGCGGTTGGAGGCGGGCGGGTGGTTTCTTGCGCCGTTTCGTTCTTTTGTGGGTTTTTTGCGTCTGGGCAAACGGTTCGGTTTGGCTGGGTTAAATAGAGAAGCGTGTGGGATTGGGTTGGGTTGGGCTGGAGATGATCGCCACACCGCCATCGCCACCTGCCTGCCTGCAAGCAGCAGCTGAAAGCTATGCATCATCCAGCGGCATTTAATAGAGGTTTATCTCCCCGATCAGGTTAACTTTCATCGTTACTCCATTATTTTCAAATTGCAGGTAGTTTTAAATTTTTAAGCTTTGTTTAGCTAGATAATTTTTCACAATTCACTTGTTTCATTAATTAGGAGTACTAAGTGTGGATTAATGACAAAATTCATTCTATAAAACCCTGATGAAATTGCAAGACGGGTCTATTACGCCTAGTTAGGTCGATTAGACAATGTTGTGCTACAGTAAACAGTCTCTGATGACAATTTAATTAAGCTTGACTAGTCCATCAACTCGTGCCACTGCACAGGCTAGCAACTTTAACATAATTATTCACTTGATTTATCAACCACCAGCTAGTTGAACAGGAGTAACGTTACATAAATATAAGTGACAACAACTTTAGTTTATTACCTAAAAATGTTATTAATTTTTCATATATCCAGTATTTTATCCAATAGCTTGCACCAATCATTCTGATTTAAGCTACTATAAAATGTGATCATTTTGTTGTAGAGCGAGTAGTAAAATATTTAAATAAAATGTCTTAATATTGAAGGTCTAATACATCCGCCTTTTTTACATATCACAATTGCTTTATCACAAATGAAATATGTCCAACTTTGACCAAAGTTATAGATATAAATATTATTCTACCAAATATATGCATTATCAAATCATACTCCATGGTGAATTTGATTATACAGATTTGGTATCATATATGTTTTTATATTTTCAATAATCACCTTAATGTAAATGCGTATTATTTCATCACTTCCAATTGCAAGAAAATGTTATGTAAGTATCTAACTGCTAGCGTCCCATTAATATATTTAATTAAGTAAGAATCATTGACCATGCAAAGTTATCTGTACTAATATTGTCTGCTTCATGGAAATCATGTAAAAAATGTAAAAACAGATGTCAAAATGAGTTGTATCTATTCAGAGGCAATAAGATCTTTAATTTCTAGCGGCTAGTGAATATATACTGCTACTCACATGTCATCAACTTAGCATAGTCCTAAAATCAAGATATCATCAATCTATAGTGTATTCTTTTTTTATCTTAACCGTGTCAACTAGTTTTCCACCACCTATGTTCGTCAAGGCCTATCATCATAGGACATAAAAACTTGATATTTTTGTTAGTAAAATCAGTTTCATCTAATAACCACTGTAAATATGCAGGAATACAGCCCTCCATCATGTACTTTTCTCCATCAATAGGCTTGCATGCTTTCTCCCAATCTCAAACATAACAGCTGGCTACATTCTTCTCGATCATTACCAGTTGTTGCATGCTGAACGACAACACATCCTAGAGCATCATCGGATTCCTTCCTGCTACTTGTGCCATGGATAGCACCCTCGCTTGTGGCCTGCGCTCTGTCTAATACATCCTCCTTTTTTACATATCACAATTGTTTTATCACAAATCAAATATGTCCAACTTTGACCAAATTTATAGATATAAATATTATTCTACCAAATATATGCATCATCTAATCATACTCCATAGTGAATTTGATTATACAAATTTGGTATCATAGACGTTTTTATATTTTCAATAATCACCTCAATGTAAATGCGTATTATTTCATCACTTCCAATTGCAAGAAAATGTTGTGTAAGTATCTAACTGCTAGTGCCCCATTAATATATTTAATTAAGTAAGAATCATCGACCGTGCAAAGTTGTTTGTACTAATATTGTCTCCTTCATGGAAATTATGTAAAAAATGGAAAAACAATGTCAAAATGAGTTGTATCTATACGGAGGCAATAAGATCTTTAATTTCTAGCGTCTAGTGAATATATACTGCTACTCACATGTCATCAACTCAGCATAGTCCTAAATCAAGATATCATCAATCTATAGTGTATTCTTTTTTATCTTAATCGTGTGAACTATTTTTCCACCACCTATGTCCGTCAAGCCCTATCATCATAGGACATAAAAACTTGATATTTTTGTTAGTAAAATCAGTTTCATCTGACCACCACTGTAAATATGCAGGAATACAGCCCTCCATCATGTACTTTTCTCCATCAATAGGCTTGCATGCTTTCTCCCAATCTCAAACATAACATCTGGCTACATTCTTCTCGATCATTGCCATTTGTTGCACGCTGAACGACAACACATCCTAGAGCATCATCTGATTCCTTCCTGCTACTTGTGCCATGGATAGCACCCTCGCTTGCGGCCTGCGCTCTGTCTAATACATCCTCTTTTTTTACATATCACAATTGCTTTATCACAAATCAAATATGTCCAACTTTGACCAAATTTATAGATATAAATATTATTCTACCAAATATATACATTATCTAATCATACTCCATGGTGAATTTGATTATACAAATTTGGTATCATAGATGTTTTTATATTTTCAATAATCACCTCAATGTAAATGCATATTATTTCATCACTTCCAATTGCAAGAAAATGTTATGTAAGTATCTAACTTCTAGTGCCTCATTAATATATTTAATTAAGTAAGAATCATTGACCATGTAAAGTTGTTTGCACTAATATTGTCTGCTTCATGGAAATTATGTAAAAAATGGAAAAATAGATGTCAAAATGAGTTGTATCTATTCAGAGGCAATAAGATCTTTAATTTCTAGCGGCTAGTGATCACATGTCATCAACTCAGCATAGTCCTAAAATCAAGATATCATCAATCTATAGTGTATTCTTTTTTTTTATCTTAACCGTGTCAACTACTTTTCCACCACCTATGTCCGTCAAGCCCTATCATCATAGGACATAAAAATTTGATATTTTTATTAGTAAAATCAGTTTCTTATGATAACCACTGTAAATATGCAGGAATATAGTCCTCGATCATATACTTTTCTCCATCAATAGGCTTGCATGCTTTCTCCCAATCTCAAACATAACATCTGGCTACATTCTTCTCAGTCATTGCCATTTGTTGCACGCTCAATGACAACACAACCTAGAGCATCATCTGATTCCTTCCTGCTACTTGTGCCATGGATAGCACCCTCGCTTGCGGCCTGCGCTCTGTCCTTGCTTGATTGCTTGTGGTCTGCTCGGTCTGTGGCATCCTTGTGGATTACTACATACTATGGGTTGTGGTTGCTTTCATGCTCATCCAAAGACCACTATGGATCTTGGATCCTACGTGTGTGGGACGCATCTTGGGAGTCGGGGATTACATATAAAGATTATAGGTGGGCGAACATCAAATTTATATATTTAAATAATGGAATAGATGAATAGTTAGAGACTTAGAGAGTTGATTTAGATTAATTTTATAAAATGCAGATTTTATTTAATTTTGACATAGATATAAGGGGTTATTTTAATTAAATATGCATAATGGAAATGTGGGTAATTTTATTCTCTTTCTAAGTGTCCACCTAGGATCCTAAGTGGCTTCATGTGGAGGCTTCTTTATTTTTTCTTTTTTCTAGACTGTCCACCTAGGATCCTATTTCTTTTTTCTAGACTGTCCACCTAGGATCCTATATGACTTCATGTGGAGGCCTCAAAAGGAGCCTCCAATTAAAACGCGGATTTTAGGTAATTTTGACATAAATACAAGAGCTTATTTTAATTAAGTATGCATAATGACAAATGTGGGTAATTTTATTCTCTTTTTAAGTGCCCACGTAGGATGCTAGGTGGCTTCATGTGGAGGCTTCTTTAATTTTTGTTTTTTTCTGGACTGTCCACCTAAGATCCTATGTGGCTTCACGTGAAGGTCTCAAAAAAGCCTCCAATTAGTAATAGTAAGATAGATTCATCTCATATTTCTGGTCATATGTTCATTAGTTTTATAATTAGATCATATTTAGTCCTTCTAAATCGCTATTTACAATTGGTACAGCAAAATTTTCGCAACTTTCTCACCAAACTAAACAAAGTCATTTTCATAGATATTCAATAGAGATTTATTTCTCTGACGAGGGTTATAACGACTCGACGTTACCTTGGTTGGCTTCAAGCATAGTCTCCTCCTTTATATATATATATATTTTTTACTTTTGATAGCTTCTTCGTCCATGACCGTGTGGGTTGGATCGAAAGTTGATGGATTATACTATTTCGCTACCCTACATAATAAATTTGATGATGGGGAATTGTCATGTACTCATGTGTGATAAATATGTACGCATTGACCTGAAGAATCGCTAAGGAATTCACATGTCGCAAATGCGCCTCCCATGTTAGATAAGTGATGTCTCAATTCGTTTTGGTTGTCATGTTTAGCACATTGGACCGACGCGATCCCCAGCAAAATACACATGGACGTTATCTCTCGTAGATTTCAAAAGATGTGTTTTGACATGCACTTCAATTTGTACGCTCAAATTTTACTTGGAACTCATGTTTTTTCTTAAAAGGGCGACGGGTAGACAATTCCGGTGTCACGTTGTGTTGGCGAGCGTTTCAAGTTTAAGGTTCAAATTTCGCTGCACCCCCATATGTTCAAGTCGTATATTGTTTTCTCCTTTTTGGCTTGGATGGCCTCATCCACGACCGTGTTTATAGGAGGTTGAAAGTTGATTTTTTTTTCTTTCTTTCAGGTAAAAGGATGATGGATTCCGCAAGCCTGCATATAAAAATGATGATGGGAAATAGTATCATGCGTGATAAACATGCACGCATTGATGACTGTTCAAGCGTTGTAAAGGAATTCCCGTGTCGCAAACGTGCATCCATAATGTTAGATAATTTAGTGATGATGTCTCAATTCATTTTGGTTGTGGTGTTTTTCTAGAATGACACAGTACAACGCAGACGCTCACAACACGCACGCACACTCACCCCTATGAATACACGTACGCAAACCCTACCCCTATGAGCACCTCCGAAGGACTGAGCACCGCCGGCAGATCTGGAGATTCCCGAAGTCACCAATGGCGCCGACGGGAACGTCGCTTATCACTTAACGCATAACGCCGGTAAATCCTGGAAAATTCAGGAAAAGGTGCGAGCACCAGGATTTGAACCTGGTGGGTAGGGTCCGTAGTCTCCGGCAAATGTTTGTTTTGACAACGTTCAACTTTTTACTCGGAACCCATGTTTTTTTAAAAGGAGCACTTCATGTTGTACTCTCAACTTTTTACTCGAAACCCATGTTTTCTTAAAGGAACGCGTCATGCTGTACGCTCAACTTTTTACTCGGAACCCATGTTGTTGTAAAAGGAAATTTTCATTAAAGAAAGCAGTGGGGAGGCAATATATGCGCCCCCCTGAACATTCCATTCCATTCAATACAAGTGTGAGCGGCCAAGATGCCAAATGTTCAAGAGAGTCGAGGGAGGACTGTTACGCCATTCTAGGTGTATTGAGAGTATCTCCAAGAGCTTTCTATTTTTTAACTTAGCAAATCTTGTGATTTGCCAACTTCTAAATGATTTGCCAAGTTAAAAAACATGCATCTCCAACAATTTGCTACTTTTAACATGTCAAACTATTTTTTTCTTTCTTATACATTTGCATCAGGAACCATTATGTATTTTTTCACCCTCTCATCTGGCTTGACGCGTGGGAGAAATGTCGATGCCAAGCGGATCGTCACGCGGTATGCATGTGCGGAGGGGAGTTTTTCCAACTTCCTATTTTTGCCAAGTTAGTTTACCTTCTTATAGATGTTAAATTAGTTTTTCAAACTACTGAAGATACTCTTAAACACATAAGGCATACTGCGGTACGCCAATCTAACGGCGAGGTGTCAAGATGGCGGGAGGCACGGACGCACGGTGGATCCAGAGCGCGGCATGCTCAGAGGCCGTTGCGGCAACGACGGTGATTTTGTTGCCCCCACAGATCATGCGGTTCACATCAGCCAGAGAAGTAGCACACCAGCATGCTGGATTTTTCAAAAGGGGGATAAGTAGACATTCTTTGTGTTGGCATGGTTCAAGTTGCAGGCTCAAAATTTACCCGAGCCCCTGCATGATTTTAAAAGGGAGATGGGTACATGTTCATAGTGTCACCTTGTGTCGGCGTACCCTTCTCCAAGTTGCAGGCTCAATTTTTTTTACCCGGGACTAATGTTTTTTAAAAAGGGAGATGGGTACATATTTTCGGTGTCACCTTGTGTTGCCGGGAGCTTTCATTTTGCCGGGTCGATTCTTCACATTAAGGGCTAGTTCGTTTCCACGGGATTCAATCCGGACGGAAATGACAAATACTATAGAAAAATCAATATAGATAATATAGAAACCCGGATTTATTCCGGTTCGAGAACTAATTTTACTCATCATGATAAGCATAACAAGGAACCAAAGAGCCGGATTGATTCCACACCTCTTGACTAGTGGATTAATTCCGAGTCTCTTGATGTCCATATCATGAGTAAATTGGTTTCTAACCCGAATAAATCCGGATCCCTTATAGCAGCCTATCATGATTTTCTTATTATATTTATCAATTCCTACGGATCCAATCCCGTGGAAACGAACTAGCCCTAAAGGTTGGAACCCATGTGTTCAAAATAAAAGGCAGAGCTGGTAGATAGTTTCGGCGTTCACCTTGATTGAAGAGTAAGTAAGAGAAAGCATCAACGAAATAAAAAAAATCATGACAAAAGTAGAAAATGAATCGATCCTAATTTATATAAAAAAGTGCGATTGAAATTTAAGAAACTACTTAAAAAAGGTTAAGTTCAAGAAATCAGCACCGTCTGAAAAAAAAAGCAAAAAGGAAATAATGAACACATATTGAAAGAGAGCTGCGATGCACATCTGCTGGCAACACGCTCCCAGTAGCTTGTGCACTTGTGCTGATCAACTCTCACTGCCAAGTGCCAACCGCCCAAAAAAAAAATTCTCACTGCCAACCATGCCTACTGCTAGTGTAAAATAAGGTATTAAAATACGTACTCTTGCCTACTCATCCACTCCACAGTTGGAGCCAAAAGAGAATGGTCAGACACACGGAAACGCATGCTGCTGAGTGCTGACACACTACCCTGTCTGCCGTTTTTCATGTGCTGTTTTTAATCTGCTCTCATGCATTTATCTGCAAAATCGCTGGAGTTCATGTGACGGGCCAATGCAAGCTCCCTACTACACTGCAGGCGAGCCGAGCCAGGGTGACCGTGAGCGTTGACATTTTGGGAACCTTTGCCGGATCATGCATTCATGCATGGATTCATGGATGAGGATGTGAAAGCACCTAACCGGCGACAGTGCAGTGCAGCTGCAGCAGCATCAGATTGTGTGAGGAGTGGGTGGCGGTTGGTTGACGGGTTGAGTCGCCGGGCACCGATGCAGTAGTATCATTTGAGTCGTCGGTGTAGTTGGGGGGGGGGGGGGGCCTAAGCGCTCGCCCCTCGCGCCTCTGATGATCGCGGCCGGTGTGGCGGTCCATCTTCTCCTCGTCGTCGGGTCGGCACTGAACGAAGCGTCGGGCGAAAGCTCTCCCGACTTGGTGTCGGTGTCAACAGCGGCAGCGTCTTCGGGTGTCGTAGTCCTCCTTGGAGGTGTTGTTGGGATGCTTCCTGCCCGGTCTCTGTCTTCCGGGTGAAAACCTTTCTCCGGTTCTTCGGAGGAGCGACGATGGCGGGTGCGGCGTCATTTCCTTCTTGGGGGTGTCGCTTTGAAAGACTTGTGACCTGCTTCGCTGGCGGATTGGCTTGACGGGCGTTGGATGTTGTGTCGTTTGGTTGGGCTTTTAGTTAGAAGCTTTGTCTTCTTTTTATTGTTATTTTGTTTTTTATTTTGCCTCGTTATGAGGTTTGGAGTCTAACGCTCCATTGTAATCTTTAGCCGTATATGTCCACTTGTGGATGTAGAGGCAGGATTTATAATCCTTAATTAAAAAATCATTTGCAGCAGCAAGCAGCAGATGGCACAGGCGGACCGGGTCGTCGTCTCCCCTCTCCGGCGACCCGTCCGTCGGTCAGGTTGACAGTTGACTACTTGGAGTTTATCGGCCATTGTCGTCGTCGCATCGTCGGCCGGCCTCCAACACCGCGTGGGCCACCGGCCATGCCATTGCCAAGTTGAACCGGCTTGCAGGCATCCTGCTGTGCTGGCACTGCCGCGCTGCCGCCGCCGTGGGTCACCGGAGAGCTAGTGGGACCCCGATGTAGGTAGAAGCTAGCTCGGTACGGTGCGGCCGTGTGGCCTGCCTGCCCTGACTTGGTGAGTGTCACAAGAGGAGAGGTTAACAGCGGCCGTGTCTTCAATTCTTCATCTCATGAACCGTCGAGTTTGCTTGCGTTCTCTAGCCCTGTGCTGCGGAACTGACACGTAGAGTTGGTGTCCATCCATTCCTGGTGTGAGTTTGTTGCTTGCCTTTATGCTCGGTGCAGGCACGAGCACCTACCTGTTCGCCGATAAGAGTTGGTACGCCTACGCCGCCCACATGCGTTTCAGAGACGCATGGGACTGACTCTGATCGATGCTTCTTCAGCTGCACCACTGACCCAAGGAACGAAGCGACTTGATAGAAAAACTGTACTGGAAAGAATTGCAGATGGAAGGATTGGGAACATCTTCGAGGACCACCACCGTTCTGCCGCAACTGCACATGCAGCTGCATATCCGATCCGCCGCTCAGAAGAGAAGATAAACCCTCCCCTAGTGTCTACGTAGTGAGCAGTGACAGAAACATTGCTACAAACACCAACCTATAGCTCGTTCGGATAAACATTGCTAAAATCACGGAACCGTGCATGGCGGTGGCGAGACAGCAACCGAGCAAGGCTGAAAGGCCGGTGCCAATTTTCAGATAGCATGGGGTGCATGGGCCATGGGGGGCACAGCCGAGCAGTTAGCTAGCCGACTGTGCTGCTTCAAACGCCGATGGTCCGAACGACGCCGACCGGAGTCCTGACGGAACCATTTGTGTGGATGGATCACGAACGGAGGACGATGACGACGACGATCAGGAACAATTATCCGCATCGATCGACCGATCGGTGAAAGCGAATCACGACGCGGTTATCCCTCTCAAAGCTACACAGCGATCCTGAAGACGACGCCGCGCCGCCCGGCCCGTGTCTGATAGTATCTCGTAGTAGACTCTGCCACAGCATGTAGCCCATACCCTGGAACCCATGATCGGATTAATAGCATCAGCATGGCTGCAAGGTACTCTCCCTCACACACACTTTACCTCGTTGATCTCGGTTGCATTCATCCGGTGGCTTGCATAATTGCCCTCCGATCCTCCGTCGCCACCACGATCGAGCAGCAGTAGTATGATGGATCCATGCCTTGAATTGAAACATCATGTGGTACCATGATGTTTGTACAGCAGGTGGATGTGTATGTTTGCATCTGTTGAGAATTTTGTCTCTCTTGATGTGAGCAGCTGTGTCTTGTGAGATCCCCACTTTGCATAACTGCATACTGTTAAGGGCACTGTTAGAGATTCAGCTATGGCATTTTCCCCTTCCTTGGAAGCAACAACGACATGGGGCGATATCTCTGCAGTGGTGGAGCCCACATGTCAGCCACTCAACGGCAGGGACTCAACTGCAGAGGATCCTCTTCCCAACAACATGGGCTTCACATTATTTCATATACTAGATGCTGTGTATGTTCATCAGACTTCTGGTGATAATAGTAGGAGAAATATAATCAGTAAATATATATGCTGGTGTGAGATAGTAACACAGTATGATAGAACTGTGGCTAGCAGGGATTTAACTAACAGCCTGTTCGCTTGGCTTATCGGCCACCACGTAGAAGATCTTTTCTCTCGTAACAAACCAAAGACTGAGCCATCACCACTGCACCAAACGAACAGGCCGTAAAATTGAGCCCGCAGGAAGGGCATCTGGTGAACTTGTTTTGGTAAATGCAAAAGGAGGTCAGGTCACCACTATTCATATGCACTTCCATTCTCATTGTCTTTTCTCCACCCCATCAATTCATTTTGGACATTGATTGTGGGGGGTGGTCATGTGTTCTTCACCAACTATAATTGTTCAGCAAAAAAACTTTTTAAATATGGAAATTTAATTTTGTTCTATTTACCAACTACACAGTAGTACCTTGGAATGGCATATATCATTTGACTTTATGATATAAATAAAGAAAAAAATGCATCTTGGAATTTCCCCCCTGTGCTAATAATTCAAGCCATTCATTGGCAGCACTGTTACCTTGGGTGCTCTGCTCACTGGTGCTGACACTTCCTTTCCATTATGTTCGTGAAAATTAGCCAGATCAGCTAGATATTGCGTTCATACGAATCTCGGAATAATCTGGAAAAGGCGAGGAGACTAAACCGGAAACCAATCATACGCCATGTAGTAGCAAAACTAGCAATAGCATGTCCTGACGAATTCCTGCTTGTTGGTGGCCTCATTCAATTTGGGGTCACTGGGTGTTGCTGGTTACCAGAATGATCATATCTTCTCAGCAAAGCATGCCCTGTTCATTATACAGGCACGGCATCATTATTCATTAGCTGTCCGGTTACACGACCAACAGAAAGTTGTTATGTTCATCTGGTCCCTTATTTTAAGGGGGAAAATAGTCGGTGTGCATCAGACCGAATGAAAGTGCTGAACTGAGCTAGATGTCTAACCAGCATACATGTATTGATTTGTGGAACCAATTAAACAAAAGAAGGTTTTTGGATGCTTTGGCAGACCGCCGCGGTCGCAGGACTCCTGCCAAAGAGAAACAGAGCAACATGCATGAAATCGACCTCTGTTTGCAGGATCAGGAAATTCCTATATCAGAAACAAAACCTACCATGATTCCTCCGTCTAATCTTCTATTACTAACTGGACCTCTAAATGAAGCGACCTAGTATTCTACGTGGATATTCTAGAAAAAAAATCAAAAAATAGCAAAATATCTTATCAAATCATACTGGATCTATTTATCATCTTTATACTTGAGTGTTAAAAGAAGCCACCACATTCGCCAAAAGGGTCTAGAAATCCCCACGTTAATCCAAAAAAGAGAAAAATATACACCGTTGGATTTTATGAAGATCTGAAGGTCTAGATTAATCCAAATAATACATAAATTTGGAATTAAAAATAAGGAAATCCAAAGAGTCCATATTAAATACAAATATAATTAATAAATCCATGAATTCAGAATTAAAAATAAGAAAAACAGTAGTTACCGTTTACACAGATTGGGAAAAAAGATAACTAACTGAAGAGTAAATAACAAATACAATTATAATTTAGAAAGTTTCACACGATGGACATGGAATTAGTTCTTTGTCCCTGCTGAAGTACTAATTAGGAAGCTCATAAAATATTTATCCCATAGGCATGTAGCCTTGCAAGGCTCTAAATAGCAACATTGATCGAATTGCCTAGCAACGCGAGGCAAGCAGACAAAGCGTACAAGCGGAAACAAGTGTACCAAGCATGCTCTAAGTCTCATCGATTTTTTTTGGAATAGGCACCGAAAAATGCAACATGGGTAGAAGGCTAAGGAGAGGAAATATTTGATTCTAGCACATACAAACCTACAACTCTGATTGAGACAAAAAAAATCGGATGCCACAGTAGATGATAAGATAAGATAATATAGATTTGATGAGCAATTCATGTAGGTTTGCGTAGCAGTAATTTGACAAAGAAGATGTTAAGTATGGTTTGACATCAACCATATGGGGTTTGGAGACCAAAAGCGAGACAATGGCTTCCTAGATAGTGACCAGTGCGATACGACTACTTTGGTTAGAGAAGAATTGAGGTAGTAGATAACAATGGTGGACAAAGCAGGTGTGGCCATAAATGACTACAAAAAATTGGCATAATGCTCGAAAAACCAAGATGGCGTAAGGTTGACAAAAGAGGGAAGACAACAAGAGAAAACATAAGCATTGTGATATGAATAAATATTGTGATCCGTCCGAGAAGCTAGCACGATGTGCGGAGAAACAACTTCACCTCCATGTTGTTTCCCTTTTTCTTTCTAAAAGATCCAAATCAAGTCCGGCGTATATTAATATAAGAAGAAGAAGAGAGTTGGCCTAGTTTATTTTCCCTCAAAATTCTATGCTTTCTTTCTTGCAGAAGAGTTGTGGTTATTAGGTTGCCGGGAGCAGGGATTACAAGGCTACTAGTGTTGGGTCAAAAAAAGATAGCCGGGCATGGGCGAGCATGGTGGAAAGTGGAATGGAATGGTGTTAGGGCACATGGTAGCAATGATCGAGCACCGAAAGCAAGCTAAGGGCGTCGTCGTCTTGATCGTCTGATGTGCTGCGTAACCACCCGTGTCGACTCACAGGACACGATTGACCACTACTAGCTTCTGAACCTTCCTTCTCTCGTCTCTCGTCTTGCCCCATGCTTAGCACCTTCCCTCCATCCCATTTAAGAGGCCGGAATTGCAGATGGACTCGTGTTCTGTCCTGATGATAGAGAGAACACAATTGCATATGCATCGGACTTATTATATAGTACATATATATATAAACATGATAAAATGGTGGCCTCTTGTGGAGCTCAACCGAACAAGCACCTCTTTTACACACAAAAAGGAGCTTGGTCGGTCATCCACCGGTTGTCCTGTAGCCTTGCCTTTCTCTGGTCCACGGCAGTACGGCACACGGCGACTCGCACGCAAATGGTACACAGCTAAAAAAAGGCACACTAGTGAAAATCATATTAAATCAGTGTAAAATTCCTGCGTTGCAAACAGAGCAGCGCCCTGTATCAGAAAACTTGCTGCAACCGACGCCTTCGCCGTCTTCTGGATCTCTGCACAGTAGACGACGCACTGCACGCATGCAATGGGCACCTCTCTCCCTCCCGGCGAGGAGGCCGGCGGTGGGCGGTGGCGCGAGGGCACTGGCTGCCGGCCGGCCGGCGAATTGAAGCGCGCGCCATTAGTGCCACCTGCCGTGGCGCGCACAGTACTACTACTATCGGCGATAGCTAGCATCATATATATTAATATATGTGACTGAGAAAGAGCTGCATCTGTAGGTGCCGAGCTAGTACAATTATTGGCCAGCTGATCCGTGCATTATGCCCCTGCGGCCCAGCCTAATAAAGCGATCAATGCCTCACCGATCCAGCCTAAAGCGAGCGCCACGATCCTAAATTAAGCGAGCTAGCAGGAGAGGCTAATGTGGCCACACCGCACGAGCATACCGAGCCTGCTGTGATTTCAATGTGCTGTCACGTCCCCATCTTGGATTCGGATGAATGCATGCATGCATGAATTGGTTAGGGTCGTTTGAAGATTATTATTGCATTGCTCCCGGTTTTGAATCAAATAAGGTATTGTAGTTGTTCAATTCTCCTCCGATCCAAAGTACGGTAGATGACGGGAAGAAGTATCATACCATCCTAGATGGCTGCTCCGTCCTGCTGCTACTGTTAGGATTTAACATTGGCTGAGTACGTACCGTGCTGAACTGCTCGATCGTGATTACTCGCTCCGTCGATCGATGTACTTAATTTGCTGTCTTTGTGTACGATTAAACCAAGAAACTTGGCGGCAAAAGAACATGGAATAGTGGTGACAAGATGCCCAACAACCAAACCGACATGACAATACACATGCATACAGGCGCATGAAGGAACTGGAAAACAACATTTTGACGTGACGTGCGTGTAATTGAGCTGGCGAATGGGCGACGGCGGCGGCGATCGAGGGCCATCTGTCGTCGGCGATGGGGGCCTGGCCGTGGCCGCTGGCCGGTCAGGCGAACGCGACGCCATTGGGGAATCGGAGGAAGGGATGCTATTGCTACGGGGCGTGATGATTGCGTCTGCACGGCCGGGTCGGCCATTAATGGCACCCGAAGAGGTTGGAGATCAGCCTGCCGCTGATGGCGGTCTCAGCTCACTCTCCCTTGATCGATCGAGAGAGAAAGGCTTTCGCTTCGTCTTCGACGTCGTCGCAGCTGGGAACGAAGTACCACTACAGCTTGCCTGCCCAGCACGTAGACGTAGACACGTAGTACGGCCGACGTGTCAACACATGGCGTGCGCCGTGGGGGGTTGACACCTGGGCCCCACGTCCCGTACATGTACATGTTTGAAACTCATCTGGGATGCTTGAGAACGAAGTGTTTCCGCGAATACAAACTTGTCTCGCTTGAGCAGGTGAAGCTAGCGCTACGACATCTACGACTACGGGTACACCGACCGTTTGGGTTTGGAGTTTGGACACGCATGCATGCGAATATGCGATCCACCGAGAGCATGGGGGGCACCTAATTTTTGTGGTCACCGATGGGTATTATTGATTGGTGAAAGTGACCCAGCCAGGAACACCGGAACACAACTACAAGATGGTACGGCACCTGGTGTTATGATATGGACCCTGCACCTGTACAGTTTCTACACTTGCCCACTACCGCATCCTACAAAAATGTGCTTTAGCTTGATCATGGCCAAAACAATACTCTGCACCCCTGACAAACAATGCATCTCTGCCTCCCTTTAATTTCCTTTCTCTCTCTCCATAATCCTCTTTTGAGTTATTCAGATGAGTTCCACTGAATCACAAAAAAACGAGCAAATTAACAGAGAGAGATCCATGTTATAGCTTACCACCGACGATCGGAACTACTTGAGGTTTCGGACAGCCAAACCCACATTGCAATTAGTCATATCATGACAACCAGTTTACTGTGCCCTCGAAAGGTTATTGGAGCTTCATATAGTATTTCGCACGGCGTTCATGTCACAGGGAAGCATGTCTCGTTAATCATTTGGGGTTTAAGCCGGCGACGAGCAAGTGACCTACCATAATGCTCGTTCTCTCGACAGAATTGGGGGCTTTCCTAATATGCGCCTCAAAGGTGGGTGGGTGGGTGGGTATCTTGTGACATCAGATGCCATTTCGCGGTCATAGGAATGGACAAAGGCCATTAGGCACATCTAAACTCAATGCCTCAACAGGAACGTTATGCGTCACAAGGGTACTCAACTGGGACAGCAATTTCACAAGAAACCATAATGGCATAGGAGCACCCTCTAGTGCTTTAACAATCTCATAGAGCCAGCCAATAGGAATCAGCTCCTACCTCAGCTACCAGAAATCTTTTAGTATTAGAGTGCAGTAACCAAAGTCTGAGTTGTCACATGGTAGGATGAGAACATTTCTTCCTTTACCTTGCAAAGCATTCAGAGTGGGAAGCTGAAAATGGTGGAGGAGACTGGTGCTGTCCAGGATCAGACTTCCACTCTCAGAAGGTTGAGTAGGGCATTCACACTTCTGGCATTGATAAACTCAGTCCGTTGGAGCTACCACTTCTCCCTTGTTGCCAAGTTAAGGTAATATAAAGAGTAGGTAGATATATTTCCTCTAACAAGCTACAAGAAACAGGATTCCAACAGAAAGCAGCAGTCATTTTCAATGGGCCAACCTTTCACTGGTTAATTAAGATTGTTTAGTGATACAAGCAAGCCATGCTGCCTGCCTTTGCTTTGCGATTTCAGCTACCATAAATCTTATTTGCCAGTCTTCTCATGGTTAATAATGTCTACTTCACATGTTTTGCATCGTTATGTGCTTCTTGTTTGATCAGTTCTTATGATGTGCAACAGTGCAAGAATAACTTGTACTATAGGAGCTGACCAAAAAAAAAGAAGGAAACAAAGGTAAGGGGACAGGAAGGACAGTTCAACAGTTGCTTAGCTTTTGTACTACAGAGCTCAGATTAGTTGGGGGGCCATGGAGGCGTCGATGGCAATGGGAGGTTATGACAAGACAAAGGCACAAGCAGAACTACCCACCACTAAAGTACATGCTTACTGTTGGAAAATATGGCAAGACATAACTGAAGCATTTACTTTCATAAGTGTGGATCACCAATGGTTCAGGCCCATATTTATATCACAAATTCACAAGCCTTGCTGACCCATGTATTTATGGGCTGAATCTGTTTCAAGCACAAAATAAAATGTGATTCTTAACCATTATTGGTTGCTGAAGAACATGTTCCATTTTGTTAAAAAAGCTTCAGAATAAAAGGATATATGCGCGAAACAAAAGCCAGAAAACTTGTGATTCATAGGAGCAACATAACCTGATTGTAACAGGTTTCCTGTCTGACAGTAGCCAGTTCAGAAACTATAAGACCTGAAACCTGAGTTCAGCTTCACATAAACTACTCAAACTAGGAGTTTATCAAACCAGAGCTGAAAACCAGTACTTAACTGACATAAACTAGCTCTACTGATGACACTGACCAATAGCACCACAAATGCTAGGCGTCGTTATCATCTTCTTCTGGCTTCACAAAGAATTCTACATGAGCGATGCGGCTTGTCTGTTCGGTTCCTCCACCAATATTACGGAAGTATGGCATACCTGGCCTGGCAAGTGAAATCAAGTGCTGAATTTTCAGCATCCCTCCCCTCCCAATTGTGACCTTAGTCCTACGATTCTCCTTCATGACACTACTGGGGACATTTGCAGTAGTTGCACGAAGAAACTTGTATTTATACCTTGAAGAAAACAGTATGGTCCCCAAATTAGCAGAAAGTAGCATACCATCTGAGCCTCTAGGCACAAGAAATTTACCTGTAAGACACTTCATGGTCACATTGGAACACAATTAGAAGGTCGGTATTTGCATAAAAGGGGAATTCAACCTGCCAAAGAGCGTAAATAACAGTGAGTGACAAGCACAACTGGAAGATAAACATGCCAACTCGTAACAAACCTGCAAGTCGCCATGACCTTCCCCTTTGAATACAACTGTTGGGGGATCTGGTTGCATTCGGATCTGAATACTGGAACCTGGCCATTCAAGGTCGTCGATTGTTTCTTTCAGGACAGCAGACTGAAATTGAAAGCAGCGAATCACATACTCGTGGTGAAAAAAAAACACAGTTGCTGTGTGTACTGTGAACGAATAAACGCAAATGCACTGAGAGCACCTTAACGGTAAATGTGACTGGAGTGTTCCCGTCATGCTCAAAATTGTAATCCCAGGCGATTGTGTCTGGAATTCTAGTTCTGATTTCTGCATACATACATGCATCTGGGGAGTCCACTGATCTGCATTGACATTGCCATACAAATGTTTAAATCTTGTTAAGTTACATTCAAATGATCAAAATTCAACATGTTTAATTTGTGTTGAGGCCATGATGGTCGTAAGGTAAAGGAGTCATTCATCTCATCATATAGTGAATTACACATCGATGGCTTTTGGCAGTTTGCCTGAACAAACAGGCTGGTCTTAAATTATCAGTGATTGCCAACCCAACTATTTGAACTATCCCAATAATTTCCAGTTCGACACTCAGCCAATGAGTTCTGGAATCTAAACAGGCTCACACTCAGCCCTAAATGGGACCAGGTCGTGCCGCAGCCCTGCTCAGGTGTCAGCACAATTCTTCTGGGTGCAATTCACTTATACGAGCACAACATGAGCACAAGAGGCGGGCATACATACATACTTGAGGAGGAGCTGCATGTCGGGGCCAGGGTACCGGATCTCGACGGCGGACGCGTGGCCCGGGGCGGAGAAAATGTTGAGGCAGTCGACCAAGAGCCCCAAGCTGAGCCCGAACCGCTCGCGCCCGTCGCCCGCGTACTCGTACTCCACGAACAGCTGCAACGAAACAGGGTCGTCACTCGTCAGTCAGGGGCGCGGGGGCGCAAACTAGGCAAAAACGCAAACACCTGACGGGCGGCTCCCACCTCGCGCTTGAGGAAGACCTTGGCCTGCAGGCAGCCGCTCTCCTCGACGGTGAGCACGATCCCGTGCGTCGAAAGCTCCATCACCGCGTCCTGCGGCGCGTGGGGGGTCGGAGAGGGTTAGTGCTTGGGATGGGAGTGGGACTGGGAGTGGGAGCGGAAGGGGGAAGCGAACGAGCGAGCGATGGGCGGACCTGGTGGCGCTTCCAGCGGACGGAAGAGAGCGCGTCGACCATGCCGTGGACGCAGTCGATCTGGCACACGAGGTCCGGCGCGTCATCGTCGCGGCCGGACGTCGACGAGCTCATCCCCGCCTCGAACGGAGTTGCGCCGCCCCGATTTGCTTTGGCGCGCCCGTTCCTTCTCCCTCCCGCGCGAACTAGAAGAAACAAACAGTGTGCAGGCAGGCCCCGTCTTTTGTTGAGCCCAAACGCTCGACCGTTAGAGGCCCAGTATCGGGCCCAACATGGCCCAGTTGCTAACGTCGGCCAGCATTTTTTTTTGTGTTGCCGCATCTTGGATTCCTTTTCATATTTCTGTGTTGCAGGAAGTGCTGTAAGTGTTTCAATGCCACGCGTTATGTACTGTACCGTCACGGAACATTGCACAGGCAGGCACCGGCTGCACACGGTCGGCTCGAGAGGCACAGTTTCTTCCAGTTGTCCACAGGTAGACGACGCTGTGCACCCGATGTTTATTATGGTGAGGCGATCGCCGGAGCTCGACCAGGCACCAGCCCATGTGAGACCAGAAACAGGCAACGGCCCGGACGCCCCGCGCCGCTTGCGGCGGCACCAAACACGAGTCCACGCGACCACGACCACGCGGTACACCGGTGCACGCGACGGGGCTCCTCCGGGCGCCGCGTGTCTACCCGCGCACACGCACGTCACGACGACGCCACACCTTGCCACGTACGGGACCCGACACGCAGCCGGTCTCGCGCATCTCAGGGCCACTTTGGTAGAGGTGTGGCTGAAACAGCTGTGACTATAACCGCAATCGTAGTAAAACGACTTCTTCTTGCAGAAAGCCTAAAGCCTATTTAAGTGATTGCCCAATGGCCGTGGTTGTGGCTTCTCCGTATTTTTCATGTCACATGTGGAGAAGAAGCGCGGGGAAGCAACTATTTTTGGCTTCACCTCCGTAAGACAAATCGCAAAATGACTTCTCCATAGCTTCAGATTGGAAGCCGTTTTTTAGTGTTTCGCAGGGCTTCTATAGAAGCCGGTGGAGAAACACTTAGGGTCCGTTTGGGACAGCCTTTCTCCAACACCTTAGAGCAACTCCAAGAGCCTCTTTAAAAATCACTAGCTAAAATCCCGATTTAGCTAAAGCATGTAAAATGAAATAGCTAGTAAAAAGTGGTTGGCATCCAAATGACCTCTCTAAACTAAACTCGTATATGCTCCACCGCCCGTGGGTCCCCGCCCGCCATTCTCATGAAAATCGGGATAGCTAGTCACCCGCCACTAGCCAAAGATAGCTAGCGGGCAACGAATTTAGGTAGTTAGGATAGCTAGTTCGGTGAGATAGCTAGTCCGTTGGAAGAGTGTTTTTGAGATTTTTTCCAAAATATAGCTAGCCAAGTCATTTTAGCTAGTCTCTTGGAGTTGCTCTTAGGAAGTCGTTTTGGGTGAAGCTCTGCCAAACGGTGTCCCAAAACAACTTCACCAGGGAAGCGGCCGCAAGACGCGCTCTCTGGAGCGGTTTCCCCGCTTCGCCGTGCACTTTGCCAACCCTGCCCACGAGTGGGGCCCGCGGAGGAGGGCGCAGGCGAGGAGGTGCGGCGCACGGGCGAGGCCGGCGTGGGAGCAGAGGCCAATAGACGGCGACGACAGCTGACCTGGAGATCGGCTTGTACGGCGACGGTGTGCTGCAGGGGACGCACGTGAGAGGACGCTGACGGGAGAGGACGCTGCCATCGAGCTGCGCAGGCCGACGGGAGAGGACGCCGCCGTCGGGGAGGTGGACCGACGGCCGGCTACGTGAGGGAGGTGTTGGGGAAGTTGGTCTTCGGAAGCATCGCCCTCGTTCGGCCACGCCGACCACCTTCGGTCTGTGTACGGCTTCGGCCTCGTGGGGAAGCCTTCGCAAGACGGCGCCGACGAAACGCTAATGCCGCTTGTGCCATGTGAGTTTTGTTGTGCAGAATGATCCCACGTGGCGGCGCCTACCTTCGACGCCGAAGGTACGAACGGCCGTGCTCCGGCGACGAAGGTCCGAACGGACCGAGGACGAGACGCGCCGGCCGGGGACGTCGCGCCCGGGCTTGTGGCGGCGCAAGCGTGGCATCCGATGAAGCGCGACGCCTTCAAGATGCAGTCGCCGCCTCGTCGCCGAAGGCGCGGCGACCCCGGGACACGTGGCCGCCGCCGACGTGTAAAGCGGGCTCCGGACAAGGCAGGAGACAAGAGTGGCCGCGTGTAAAGGCGTTTCGCCGTACGAAGACACGCCGGAGGCCTCGTACGACGCGGGGACTTACTGTTATACCCTTGTAAAGTGTTTAAAGCAGTTTGTCAGGAACGGAAAAGGTGTAATTGAGGCAAATGACTATACCCAGGGGTCTCCTATAAATAGTGAACCCCTTGTAATGAAACGGACACACTGTAATGAGAAGAGAGCACCGAAGGCATCAGCTGGTCTTTCGGTCTTCGGTCTGCTAAGTATTTCCTTGTTTCCTTTACTGTTCTGTTAAGTTTAGCGTTTCCTCTCCTCTCACAAGTAGAAGTAGAAGCCTTGCGGAAGCAACCGAAGGGAGGGAGAGAACTAAGGGGGCTGTTGTGTCGGCGTCCACCCTTCGGGCCCGATTTCCACCAACAGTTTGGCGCCCACCTCGTGGAAGAACTCAAGACCACATGGCCAGGACACGTTCGGCAGCGCCGAAGCCGCAACGGCTCGGGCGGCGACCCCTCCACTCGTGTCGAGCCCACCAACCCATCTCCTTCGGCCGTCCGGCCCTTCGGCGGGGACCGATGCCGAGCCGAGTGCTCCGAGGTGGAGCACACCGCTTCGGAATGTTCGAAGTCGCCTCGAGGGGCCGGGGGGCTTCGGCGCAAGACATCGAAGCTCTCCGAAGGATACGGGCCCTCATCGCCGGCAAGTCCGTGCCGGCCCACCCCGAGCAGAGACGCGCCCATCCTCCCCGCGGATGCAACCATCCCGGCCACTCGGACGCGGCTCCGCCGCACGCCGCTCCCGACGCCATCGACTTCAACATCCGGCAGCCGAGCGTTACCTCGCCATGCCGCAAAGCCGGATCGCCGGCGGCGACGCCGCCACAGCCAAGTCGCTCCGCGCCACCCGCACCAACGCCGACGCCCGCCGCGCATGCCGCGCCGGCGGCCCAAGAAGACGCCCGGCTCACCCCCGCAGCCATGCGGTGCCCGGCCGGATCAATGGAGGCAAGCAGAAAGATGCCTCCGAAGGCCAAAGCATAGGCCACCGCCAAGACAGGGGTCGGGCGCACGAGCACTTCGCTCCCGACGACGCACCACTCCGCAACGTCGTCCCGGTGTCCCCGCTCTCGGCCGAGCTCGAGAGCGCGCCGTGGCCCCGTCGATTCAACGCCAACACCCCCGCCCCGCATGACGGGGACTACGATACCAAGGAGTTCCCGATGAAGTTCGAGGCGGCGGTAGAATCCAACGGGGGCGACACCACTACGAAGGCGAAGGCCCTTGTGCTCGCGCTCAAAGGAGAAGTCCGCATTGGTATGCCAACATACCGAAGGGGCATATAACATCTTGGTTCGAGCCGCGGAACAAGCCGCCGTCCGGCCTTCAAAGGCATGCGGTGTCGAAGAGCTAGACTCCAACGACCTCGTCAACATGTGTGTCCGGGGGGACCGTGAGTCACCGCAAGAGTACATGCACAGGGGTTGTCAAATTGACGGCCGCGTGCGCCCACGGTGTCCGAAAGCAAGCATCATCGACGCCATCGTTGGGGGCCCGAGGGTTGGAAACTCGTCAAGATGTGCTCGATAGGGTCAAGCCGAAGTCTTTGCAAGAGTTATTTGAAGTTATGCAAGAATACCGCAAGTACGACAAAGGCCGCCGCCGAAGGCTCGACCGGCAAACACAAAGAAAGAAGCGAGAAACAACAAAGGGGCAGGGGGACCCACCGAAGGGGTGGCAAAACCAGCCCGCCGAAGCAAGCGAACCGTCGATCAACAACGTGTCCGCGCCCCCCGACCAGAACAGGGGCGGCGGGCACAAGGGCGGATACAAGCATAATAGGGGGCCGAAGCCACAAGAAGATAACCGCCCGCAGCGGGCCGGTGGTGAGCGGTTTTTCTGCTGGCTCCATGGAATTGATGCCCAGCACCACACACACCCGGTGCCCTTCCGCGGTCAAAATGAAACTGGAGTGGGAGGCGGAGGAGAAGGCGAAGGCAGCAGGCATGGCCGTGAACCATGTCATGAAGTACCAAAATGCGGGTCAGTTCAGGGCCCTGCCACCACCATACCATCACCAGCCCTACCAACCTTCGGCACCTGCGCATGCCTTCCACCCACCACAGCCATACACACCTTCCGCGCCGCAACTGCTTCCGCCTCCTCCCCCGCTCGTGCAACAGCCTTCGGTCTTCGTGCCTTCGTGGCCGAACCCAGCTGCCCACCACCAAGCACACTACACCCATACCCAACCGCCACCCCCACCCCCACCAAAGCAAGAGGCCCCCGACTCCGCCGGTCCGGGATGACGGGCATGCTCAACATCATCAATGCGATCTCCGGCGGATCCAATGAGCCGACGCACGAGACGAAGAGGCAACGCCAAGATTACTACCGAAGCGTGTCGCATATCTGCTCCGGCAAGTACTTTCACTTGCCATGGTCCCACGTCCCCATAACCTTCACGGCAGCTGACATCCGGCTCCAAAGACTACCCTCACAACGATCCGCTCGTCATAAGGGCCAACATCGGCAAGAACACAAAGTACTACTTCGGCAATGACGTGGGGAGGATCTTGGTGGATAACGGCGATTCGGCAGATATCCCGACTCCGGCGTTGTTTCACCGGCATGGGGTTCAAAAAGGAAGACTTGAAGAAGGCAGAACACCCGTTGTACGGCTTCGGCAACAAGAAAATCGAAGCCCTGGGCAAGATTGATGTCAATGTATCCTTCGGCCAAGACGCCACCATGAGAACCGAGGTCATAACATTTGATGTTGTAGACTTCGCGTACCCGTACAACGCCATCTTCGGCCGCAACACCATAAACAAGTTCGCAGCGGTCATCCACCAAGGGTACCTGCTGATGAAGATACCGACGGCGGCGGGGGTAATATCCGTGTACGGTAGCCAGGAGGAGGCCCGAAGAGCCGAGCGCAACACTTCAGTCCACAACAGACAAGTCCATGTCATCGATGAAGACGAGAGCAACGAAGCTGCAGCGGCCGAAGAGCACAAGGCCGAAGCCCAAATGAGGCAGTCCATGAAGGGGGCCAAAGCCGAGCTTATGAAAGCTGTCGACGTCACGAAAACAGTCCCCTTATGCGCGGATGTGCCCAGCAGAACCGTGATGATAGGCGCCGAGATCGGCAGAGAAGACGAAGGCCGGCTCTTGCGCTTCCTTCGCAATAATCAAGATGTGTTCGCATGGTCCAAGTCCGATTTGGCAAGGCGTTCATCGTTCGGTATAGAGCATGCGCTCAACACCGACCCAAGAGTTAAACCGAAGCCGCAGAGGCAGCGCCGATGTCACGGACGGTGGTCAAGTCCCGCGGAGGCCGAAGTACAAAAGTTGCTCGACGCAAAAATCATCAGAGAAGTCCAATACCCCATCTGGGTGGCAAACGTGGTCATGGTGCCGAAGAAGAACGGCAACATGCGAATGTGTATTGACTTCACCGAACTCAACAAGGCATGCCCGAAGGACCCTTTCCCATTGACAAGGATCGACGTCATTATTGATCGAGCCGCCGGGCCGTGACATGTTGAGCCTCCTAGATCGCTTCTCCGGCTATCACCAAGTGTGGATGCGAAGGGAAGACGAAGCAAAAATCGGATTCACGACCCCCTTCGTATCTTCTCGCTTCGTCGAATGCCCGAAGGCCTACGCAACGCCGGGTCCACCTTCAACCGCATGATGAAGCTGATCCTGGGCAGCCAGCTGGGGCGCAACGCTTCGGCGTACGTTGATGACATCGTCATCATGAGCGAGAAAGAGGAAGATCACATTGCAGATCTAACCGAGACCTTCGACAACATGAGGCAAAACGACCTCAAGCTCCACCCGGAGAAATGCATCTTCGGCATCCGGAAAGGGCAATTGCTGGGCTGCATGGTTTCTAAGCGGGGCATCCAGGCGAACCCCCAAAAGATCGAAGCCCTACGAAGGATGCAGCCCCCAGCCACTCGAAAGGAAGTCCAAAGGCTCACAGGCAGAATTGCCTCGCTGAACCGCTTCATCTCAAGAGCCGCCGAACGAAGCCTTCCTTTCTTCAAGGTACTCCGAGCAAATTCAACTTTCCAATGGGGCCCAGAGCAGCAGCAAGCCTTCGATGACCTCAAGAAATACCTTGAAGATGCAGCAGTCATGACCAAACCGTCACCGAAGGCCGAACTGCTGTTGTACATTGCGGCAACCGACACAGCGGTTAGTGCAGTGCTCGTGGAAGAGCGCAAAGAGGCAGATGTTCTGAGGCAATTTCCTATATATTATGTCTCCGAAGCTCTGAGCGGCTCAAAGCTGCTCTACTCCGAAATGGAGAAGATGGCATATGCTGTCGTGATGGCAAAAAGGAAACTTCGGCATTACTTCCGCAGCCACAAAGTTTCGGTGCCCACGCCTTCCCCCTTCGGGACATGTTCGAGAACAAGGAGTCAACAGGCAGGATGGGCAAGTGGGCCTCGGAACTGGCGGAGCACGTCATAAGCTTCGTCGCCCGCAGCGCGATAAAGTCTCAAGTCCTCGCTGACTTCGTAGCTGATTGGACGCCTTCGGCGCCGAAGGGGGAAGCAGTGGTCATAGAGCCAATATGGGAAGTCCAATGTGATGGCGCATACTGCCACCTTGGGTCGGCGGCCGCAGCAGTCTTAAAGTCCCCTTCGGGCATCAAACTCCGATATGCCTTGCGGCTGAATTATGACAACTGCACAAACAACGTGGCAGAGTACGAAGGCCCGCTCGCTCACGCTTCGGAAGGCCGTGGCCGTAGGTGCAAGGAGGCTCGTCATCCCGACGGACTCCGAACGTGCCGCCCGCCACATTGGGAAAACCTACAAGGCAAAGAGCCCGGATATGATGAAGTACCCGCAGGCCGTCCGAGCATGGAAAAGTTCTTCATCGGCATCACAGTGAGAAGTTTTCCCAGGAACCACAACAAGGAGGCCGATGCTATCGCGAAGGCAACCGCACTACTTGAGCCCCTGCCACCGGATGTCTTTTATGAAACAACCACATCGAGGTCCGCAGCCGACGAAGCAGACACCCCCAAATTTGTGAACGCCATACAGAGCGAGGACTGGCGCGCCCCAATAGTAGCGGCGCTCAAAGGGTACTATGAGGCCGAAGATGGGGTCATCACCAAGAGAGTGGCCATCGTGGCGAGGAACTATCACCTCGTCGACGGCAACCTGTACCGAAGAGGGGTGTGTGCCCCATTGCTAAAGTGCATATCGGTCACCGAGGGGAAACAACTGCTCCATGAAATCCATAGCGGCATGTGCTCACACCACCTCGGCACCAGGGCATTGGTGCAGAAAGCCTTCCGCCAGGGTTTCTACTGGCCTTCGGCGGTCGCAGATGCCCATGACATTGTGCGCCATTGTCCAGAGTGCCAACGCCATGCGCCCTACAGCAAGTTCGCTTCCAATGAGATACAGCTGTTACCACCGGTGTGGCCCTTCGCCCGGTGGGGTGTTGACATCGTCGGCCCGCTACCCACGGCACCCGGAAACTACACTCACGCGGTTGTGGCGGTTGAATATTTCTCCAAGTGGGTTGAAGCGAAGCCGTTGCTGAGCATCACTTCGGCAACCATTCAGAAGTTCTTTTGGCAGAACATAGTGTGCCGCTTCGGTGTCCCCCACGAGGTCACAAGTGAATAATGGCAAGCGTTTGACGGCGCGGAGTTCAAGGAATTCGTGCATACTTGGGAACGAAGTTGTGCTTCGCTTCGGTCTACCACCCACAGTCCAATGGGGCAGTGGAGCGGGCCAATGGGATCATCTTCGCTGGCATCAGGAGGAACATTACTGACTTACCCAAGAGCAAATGGGCGGAAGAACTACCGAGGGTAGTCTGGTCCCACAACACCACCACATCCAGAACTACCCAGTTCTCCCCCTTCAAACTGTTATACGGGGAGGAAGCTATGCTGCACGAAGAACTGTGTCTGGGCACCTGGAGGAGCACACCCTCCGGAGACGAAGACCTTAAGGCTTCGGTTCAGAACATTGAGGAGGTCCGCTTACAGGCAGCCGAAAACCTCTCGGCCTACCAAGACGAGACCCGAAGGTGGAAAAACAACAAGATCAGACCGAAGCTCATACGGTCGGGGGACCTAGTGCTACGCAAGGTGCCGAAGGGCAAACTGAAGGGCAAGATGCATGGGAAGTGGGAAGGCCCGTTCATAGCAACGGCAACCGCAAACGAAGCAGCCTTCAAACTGCGTCGGCTAACGGGCGACGAAGAGCCATACACCTGGAATGTGGACATGCTTCAGAAGTACTTCGTCTGAAGCAGTTGCGAGTCTTTAGCATAGTCTTTGAGTTTCAACAGTTTCTCTTTCTTTTTAAGTCAAGATACCGACTTTGTATCCTATGTACATTAAGTAGTGGGGGGCGTACTCTTTTCCTCACGGGGAGGCTTCGCGGTTCCCCTCCGGATCCGCGAAGTGTGAGGTTTTTAACGAGGCGACCCTTTGTATCCCTTTGATTTTTGACATGTAATATAAGTCGTTGTTCCCCCATCCCTTCACATGCGCTCTACTTTCTTTTCAAAAAATGCTCTCGCCACTCGTCGAAGCTAGGCCACCGCCTTTGAGGGGGGCCTAGTCTCCGAGGTGGCCTTCGCCGCGGTAAGTGACGGCCTAGGCGCGGATCGCCTTGGGAGCGCGCGCACCAAGCCTCGTCACTTATTGTCGTGACCGAAGAGACAAACCGCTTGACGCGGTGCGAGGCCACGATTGGGCCGAGTAAGCGCACGCCTAGAGCGATGCGTCGGTCTCGATTTGACCGAAGAGACAAACCGCTTGACGCGGTGCGAGGCCACGATTGGGCCGAGTAAGCGCACGCCCGAAGCGATGCGTCGGTCTCGATTTGACCGAAGAGACAAACCGCTTGACGCGGTGCGAGGCCACGATTGGGCCGGAGTAAGCGCACGCCCGGGAGCGATGCGTCGGTCTCGATTTGACCGAAGAGACAAACCGCTTGACGCGGTGCGAGGCCACGATTGGGCCGAGTAAGCGCACGCCCGGAGCGATGTGTCGGTCTCGATTTGACCGAAGAGACAAACCGCTTGACGCGGTGCGAGGCCACGATTGGGCCGGAGTAAGCGCACGCCTGGAGCGATGCGTCGGTCTCGATTTGACCGAAGAGACAAACCGCTTGACGCGGTGCGAGGCCACGATTGGGCCGGAGTAAAGCGCACGCCTGGAGCGATGCGTCGGTCTCGATTTGACCGAAGAGACAAACCGCTTGACGCGGTGCGGGGCCACGATTGGGCCGGAGTAAGCGCACGCCTGGAGCGATGCGTCGGTCTCGATTTGACCGAAGAGACAAACCGCTTGACGCGGTGCGGGGCCACGATTGGGCCGGAGTAAGCGCACGCCTGGAGCGATGCGTCGGTCTCGGTTTGACCGAAGGGAAGCCCGCTTCGCGTGGTATACACCCTCGACCTGGCTCGAGCAGGCGCACTAAAAATGGTCTGCGGAAAACGCACGTCTTAAACATAACGGTGTTTTCTAGCCCGAGAGGGCAAGCCGTTTGCAAGATAATTTCGAAGGGGAAGCGCGGTGCCGCTTCGTCCCAACGCACCCAGGGTTTTCTTGACAAAGCAAGTAGCGAACGAAACACTGAAGCATGCAAAAGAGGGGTTCTAACACCCCTCGTCCATTTTCCTTTTCACATACAACATCCTTCGTAAAAACAATGTAACTTTACAAGGGGAAAAACAATGCGGCTTGCAACACAAACCGCCTCGAACGATAAATTTACAAATCCATGGTCGAAATACGCTCCGGCATGCCGCGAACACTTCCGGGGGGAGTTCCGAAGTCCTGTGCTCCAAGTCTTCGCGCCAGCCCGTAGCCATACTTAACATTCAATCCTCGTTCAAAGACGTCCTCGCGGCATCTCGTCGATCAACCGAAGATATGCCATATCTATGATCTCCAGAGCCATCTCCCGAAGCTCGCTGTCGGTAGGCATCCGTCCTGCGCCGAAGTCGGGGTTAGAGTCTATGCGAAGGTGATCACTCCGTCTCCACCTTCACCGCCGCGAAGCTCTCCGACGAGGCGTCAGGAATTAAATATACATACTCAGGCGGCCCAAGGACCCCCTCCTCGATTGGCTCTATTTTTGGAACGACCCCTTCGGCCACGAAGGGGTCCACTAAGTTACGCTAGGCGCGCCCTACGGCGGCCCGCTCTCTAAGAATGGCATCCCGACGCGCGGGATCCCTTGAAAAATCCGCGAAAAAGCGCTTAGCCGCTTCATTGTGAAGGCGGTAACGCTCCGCTCGATACGACAAAAACTCGGTGTACGAAACATCCGGATGGCGAATACTAAACTTCGTCCAAACGTTCGGCGCGACAAAGAGGGAGTCAAGGGGCAGAGTTGAGTTGCTCGCACCTTCGGCCCTCTGCGCAGGAACCACCGAAGGAACCTGCGCAGAGATACCGGGCGTCAGTTTACTTTACAAAAATTTCATCCCATCAAGGGGAGAATAGTTCACTCCTTCACAAGTCCCAGACCGACGCGTTTCAGACCTCGGCACCTTCGGCGCCGACAGCGGCCTCGTTCAGCACGGCGCTCGCTTCGGTGGCCTCGACCGACGCGACTGTCGCGTCGACCGCCGCCTCCGCGGGACCTTCGACGCCGGGAGAGCCGGCGCCGGCCAGCCGTAGCTTCAAGTTCCGCCGCGTGGGCCGCCTCCGAGGCACCCGCCGTAGCGTCCTCCTCCGCGGGAACGATGGCCGATACGGCGTCGCCGGGGGCGGGCGCGACCTCTTCCTCGGGAGCGAGGAGCGCCTTCGGCGGCCGGCGGCGCCGAAGGGGCGGGGTCCCTACGGCCGCCTCGGCATGCTCCCCCCTCAATTGCGGGCCCCGCCGCGTCTCCCCCCGTGCCCTTCTTCGGTGTTGGGAGCCGGCCGCGTCTTCGGCGGCGCCGCCTTCGCCCTCGGCAACGCCGGCGGCCTCACCCTCCTCCGGTGCCGCAGCCGCGGGGCCCCCCGGCGGTGATAAGAGGAACGCCGGCCATGGCGATCCGGGCCCCCGTCCATCATGAACTGGGGCAGGGGTGGAGCGCCGCCGTATCGAGCCAGGAGACGGCTGTAAACGCGTTCTTGCAGCCGAGGCATTATCTGCACAACAGCGAGGGCACCGTGTCAAAGTATTTACGACAATTCGGTTGCAACACAGCCACAAACAAAAGGAAGAAGTAGCTTCGGCGCACCTGGGCACTAAGGCGAGCGGACTCGTCCAAAGTGAGCTGGTATCCGCGTCGGGCGAAGAAGGTGTTCATGAAATTCTTCGCAAGGTTCTTGGGGAGCACCGGAAGCCGACCAACATCTAGCTCTGCATCGCTAGGCCATTCGAAGTTCTCCTTCGTGAGACGACGAAGATCGCCTTTGCTGATCGTCTTCTCCGAAGACGGCGATCCAGTGGGCACCGCCGAGCACACCGAATACGCTACGTGCGAACCCCCACCGCAGCCCCAAGCTCGCCAAAGATCTTCGTGTTCATCGAGATGACGTCGAAGCAAGCATCCACCCACTCATAGAATGACTCGACGGTGCATCGGGGGAGCGGGGACGGGCGGCGCACTCGATTGCACCGCTCCGGCCAGCCGGCGAAGATGTCGTTGCGAAGGGCTTCGCGCTCCGAATGTGATCCGTGCGGTACCGCTCCGGGGGCCGCTTGTTCGGCCTCACTCACCCCTCTCTCGCGCTTCGGCCAACTTGGCCTCCCCCGTCGGCGAGCCGAACGCGCAAGTCCTCTTTGGCGCCGCTCGTGGACCTCCACATCGTGGCGCAACGTGTTGAGGAGGGCTTCGGAGGATTTCGCGAGTTTTCCTTCTCCCCGCGTGCACCTTCCGGGAGCGCTCTTGCTCCGCGCCCGCCGTCCTTCCGGCCTCCGCCACTCTGTTCTCAAGCGAGGAGACGGCGGCCACCGATCTCTCCTTCGCCTCCTTGCTCTCCTGCTCCAGCCTTCGGGAGAGGCACCGCGACGCGATGAAGGCCTTTAGAGACAGGTCCCCGCACGCTGTCGTTAGCTCCGCGGTGGTGAGTTTCCCAAAGTACTCCTCTTCATGAGGTATGGCGAAGCTTGCTCCGGCTTCTTCCAGGAACCGGCGCTCATGACCGCCGCTCGTCAGCCCCAAAAAGCGGATCGTCTTCCCGCCAATCAGCTTGGCTTCGGCAGGGACTTGAAGACGAACCGCCGGCGGCCCGGGCTCCTCAGCGTCACCCGATAGCCGCCGCTCTCGGGCCCCTCGTTCTCCTCTTCCTCCGCTTCGGGGACGACATCATTTTTCTCGGAAGCAGGGGCCGAAGGGGAGGCGGACTGCTCGATGCCATCGGAGGACGTGTCAGACGAGCTGCTGGAAGTGGAGCTGGAGTCATCTTTTTCTCGTGGGGCTTCGGCACCGAGGGCGGCAGGGCTTGGCTTGCGCGGCGCGTCACCGACGGAGGACACGATGCGAACGTTGCTGTCGTCATCACTGTCTTTCTCCGGTGGGCTGAGGGGGACAAGTAGCGGCCCGGCGGCCCCCTGCCCAGCCCTCTCCGAAGGCACGCCCGAAGGTACGTCCGAAGGCGCGGCCGCGCGCGGCCGGCACGGCGGCTATCACGTCTTCGACGAGGCCCGTCTCCACGTCAACGACGCGGTCCTCTTGGGGGACGGGGGCGAGTCCGCCGCCGCCCGCCCCGTTTCTTCCGGCCTTCCCTTCGGCGGCCGGCGCAGCGATGGCCGCGCAGCGCACTCCTCCCCGTCGGTTCCGCGGAGCGGCGCGCCGCGAAGTTGTCGTCCCCTCGCCGTCCGCTTCGGCGGCCGCAACCGCCGCGGCCTTCTTCTCGGCCGCCTCGCGGTGTTTGGCAAAACCGACGCGCTCGTGCGGCGCGATCTTGAAAAAATTCGAATATACGGTTCGTCCGGACCCGTTCGGCCTCCGCGACGGTGTCCTTATACTCCTTCGGCGAGACGGGGCCGAGGATGAAGTCCCCGTGCGCCTCCACCTTCCTTCTCCTCAACACCGCAAAAACAGCCCCGGCCGCCGCATTTCGTTTACTAAGGACGTAGTTAAGAACAACTCTCCGAAGGACGCGAGTAACTTACACCGGCCGTAAAGCCGAAGACCTTCGTCCGGCCGTGCGCAGAATGCCCCCAATATCTTCCGCCCACTCGTCTTCGGCCACGGACCGCCCGTCCACCGGCCGGCACACGGGGGTGCCGCGGTACTCCTCCACAATGTCGCGAGTGCCATACTTGCGCGCGAACCGCGCAAGCATCATCACGAACTCGTCGCCCTCCGGGACACGAAGGGTTCTTGGCGTAGGACTCGTGGAGGGGCGGGAGTTCCTTCGTCGCCGGGGTGAGAGCCTCCGAAGAAGGGGGGCTCGTGGTGTAGTAGAACCAGGTGTTGCCGCCAATCCGAAGGCCACTTGTTCCGATATGCGGTGATCGGCTCACCACGCCGGCCTTGTACGAGAAGTTGAGACAGCCGAACCGGCGTCCTTCTCCACGGATTGGTCCCCCCTCCTCCTCGAAGACCGTCCGCCGCTGGTGGTGCACCTGATGCGCCGAAGCGAACCCCTCGGCGGAGGGCTTGATCTTCGTTGTCCGGCATATCCACATGTACACCGACAGCCACAGGATGGCATTTGGGGTGAGCTGGTGCAGGTAGATATCGAAGTACCGAAGGATGTCGACGACAGCGGGGTGCAGTGGGAACCGAAGCCCCGCATACAGCAGATCGCGAAAGATGACAACCTCGTTGTCCCGCGGCCGCGCACGACCTCCCCGCCGGGGGCTCGGCCGCCCCGACCATGCGGTTCTTCACCGACTCCACGTCGGTCTTGTCGATCCGGCTCCGACCGAACGTGTAGGTTTTCGCAATCTCTCTTGCGACAAGCATCGCGCCTCCGCTTCGGCGCCATGAATGCTAACTAAGCACGAAGCGAAAAACGGAGACGAAGGGGCCGGGAGGAAGTCTTACGCTAGACCTTCGGAGCTCTCGTGCGTCGTAGCTCGGGGTCGCAGCCGCAAGCAGTGGGGGCAACCCAAAGGGCGGCCTTCCCTTTTATAGTAATGAGTCCCGATAATCGCGCCGCCGACGACCAAAATTACCTTTTTACCCCAAGAACAGCCCCTTACAACGGTAATTTTCCCAAGGGGCGCGCGCGTCTTTTTTCGGGTCGCCGCGTCGCCGTGGGCCGTCCGGGGGAGTTCCGAAGCCCATTCTTCACCCCCGACAAGGTCAAATCGTAAGTTCGGCCCATCGCAGGATCAGGACGGCCCTCACTGACGAGGGGCTACTGTTGGGGAAGTTGGTCTTCGGAAGCATCGCCCTCGTTCGGCCACGCCAGCCACCTTCGGTCTGTGTACGGCTTCGGCCTCGTGGGGAAGCCTTCGCAGTATGGGCGCTGACGAAACGCTAATGCCGCTTGTGCCATGTGAGTTTTGTTGTGCAGGAATGATCCCACGTGGCGGCGCCTACCTTCGGCGCCGAAGGTACGAACGGCCGTGCTCCGGCGACGAAGGTCCGAACGGACTAGGGACGAGACGCGCTGGCCGGGGACGTCGCGCCCGGGGCTTGTGGCGGCGCAAGCAGGGCATCCGATGAAGCGCGACGCCTTCAGTCCAGAGTCGCCGCCTCGTCGCCGAAGGCGCGGCGACCCTGGACACGTGGCTGCCGCCGACGTGTAAAGCGGGCTCCGGACAAGGCAGAGACAAGAGTGGCCGCGTGTAAAGGCGTTTCGGCCGTACGAAGACACGCTGGAGGCCTGTACGACGCGGGGACTTACTGTTATACCCTTGTAAAGTGTTTAAAGCAGTTTGTCAGGAACGGAAAAGGTGTAATTGAGGCAAATGACTATACCCAGGGGTCTCCTATAAATAGTGAACCCCTTGTAATGAAACGGACACACTGTAATGAGAAGAGAGCACCGAAGGCAACAGCTGGTCTTTCGGTCTTCTGGCCCGCTAAGTATTTCATTGTTTCCTTTACAGTTCTGTTAAGTTTAGCGTTCCCTCTCCACACACAAGTAGAAGTAGAAGCCTTGCGGAAGCAACCGAAGGGAGGGAGAGAACTCGGGGGGCCGTTGTGTCGGCGTCCACCCTTCGGGCCCGATTTCCACCAACAGGAGGCCGTCGCCGGGGAGTTGGAGGTGGCCGGCGCTTGAGCAAGATCTGCAGCCTGCCGGTGGCGGAGGTCATGGCCGAGGAGAGCTCACAACGCCGGAGGTAGGCGATGGTTCTCCCTGCCGATGGATGCGGATAGGAGGCGTCGGTGGTGGATGGGAATGTGAGCGGATAAGGCTTCGGTGGAGGAAAAAACGGGAAGAAAAATAAAAGGAAATTACGAGGAAAAGGAAAAGAAAAAAAAAGAAAAATGGTATTATAGACATTTCACCTTTTACACCGTCGGGGACAACCCTGAGGGTCCCCTAAGAAATCGGGAGAATCCTGCTTAAAACCTGCAAAAAATAAAACAAAACACACATCTTACCTAAACACGCACGCACGGCGCGGCCCACGCTGCGGTGGCCCCCACGGCCCACCAGAGTGGCCCAATCAAAGGCCCCCTCGAGCAGGTTCCGCCTCGCTCGAGGGCTAATGCCTCCCTCGAGCGGGTTCCGCCTCGCCGAGAGCTCGCGCCCCCTCGAGCGGGCTCCGCCTCGCTCGAGGGTCCCCTCCTCCCTCGAGCGAGTTTCCGCCTCGCTCGAGGCTCCCTCACACGCGCACCTGCTCCCGCACGCAGGTACAGGCATTTAATGCTCGACACAAAGAAAGCCGCGCCATCACACGCCTGGGAATCACACCCAGGCGCTGTTTCGCCAACTCCCTAGGGGACGCCCATCCCCGCCGCCGTGGGGAGCCGTGCAACATGGCCGCATCGCTCCGTGGCACCGTACCGCCCGCGCCCGTACGGCTAACACGCCGTGCCGTCGAAGGGGGGCCGGTTGCACCCTCAAACCCTTCTCTCGTGATTCGCGCAGGTCAAACCATGACGTCAAAGCCGGCCGGCCGGGAGCGCCATCCCCGTCACCGTCGGCCCCGTGCGGCCATCCCCGCCCCCCGCGCCGCCACGCCGGCATCGCTACAACAACTCCGCGCCGTTGAACACGCGGGGACGGGACACCGCCACGCCCGCCACCGTAACCCGTACGTATCACCGTTACCGGCTCCCTCGAGCCCGCACAAAGACGCCCGGGCCAACCACTACGCATCCACCCTCGAAGCCGCCCCTGTTCAAGTACGGGACACGCCGCGATGACAAGGCCGGGGCAAGGACCGCCGGGACGACCGCCAACTCCCCGGCACTGTACGCCATACCTCCCCACGTAGCTAAACAGTGCGGCATGCCTATAAATCACCCTCTCCTTGGTCTATAAAAGGAAGGTGATCCCCTTCGCCGCGGGGGACATGGCACACACACACTCCCCGTCATTCCCACGATATCGGCACTCGCCTCAATCACTCCACTTGGGACTTGGAGGCCACGCCTCCTCTCCCGCCTCACTTGTAGCCGCCCCACTACAGGGCACCCCCGGTGCAAAGCAATACAAAGGCCTCAAGCACACCCCCGTCGGGACGTACGGCCCGGCCGGAACCAGGATAAACCAAGTGTCTTTAGTTGCTTAGCACCGACCATCGAGGGACAAATCTCGCCGCTTACTACTAGTTAGTGTCGGGACTACATTCCGCACCGACATACGCAGTCACGAGATGTTGTTTTGTCAAACGTTTCTTCAAAACAGTTTCAGATTCACCAGCAAATCCGCTTCACCAGTTTGGCACAACTGAAACTGTCACAACCACAGCCACGATCGTGCTAACTGCCCATAAACACCCCGGCCGGCGTTTTCCTCAACAGTCAAAGAAATCATCAATACAGTCAAGGCCGCGACGATCCTTTTTCCTGCAATCCTGGACGGCGACACGGCCGGGCTCCAGCCCATCTCCAAATGCCGCCCAACCCATGCCCGTGCCCCATGGTGCAGCTCCGGTCCTGCAACCGCACCGACGAAATGGAGATAGTGCTGGACGAAATGCTCGCGACTCGTTAGTTCCCTTGGTTCGGAGCTGGCTCGGCTCAACTCGAGTCGGTTCGATACATTAACAACCCAGCTTGAGCTGGCATCTCAGCTCGTGAAGATAACGAGCGAGTTCGAGTTGCTCGTGAGTCAGCTCGCGAGCTCAACGAGCCAGTGTAAATGTTACTGTAGTTGTTAACAGGCCGTCAGTCTACGAAGCAAGCCCCAAAATTGAAGGCCTGACTTCTACTCCACCATCTGCGCCTTCGGCTCCAACCATTCGCCCCGCAGCACCGGGGAGCAACCGCCATCCGCGCTTGTGGAGTCCACGACTGGCGGTGAAACTGGCGCACTGCAGAGCTCCTCTCTGGGGAGATTGATCTTTTGTGTTGGTCCGGTCTGTGTTCCTTTTGCATTTTTCTAATAAAAAATGAAGTTGTCTTGGTTCCTGATGCAACCGCAGGAGGTAAGATTCAGTCCTAGAGAAAATTTACTTTTGTTTTCTATATCCCTTCTTGCATTGAGAATTTCTTTTGATTGTTGGCTTGCTGCAGCTTTGATTGACTTTACCTCAACACGCCATTCCAATCCGTGTGCCTGTGTAGCATTCCGGCCTTCGCCCTCGCTTGCAGTGCGGCTTGCCGCAGCCTCGCATCCCTTCCCAGAAACAAGCCCAGAACGAGCTGCTCGAGCCGCATTTTGCTCGTTTAGATAACGAGTCGAGCTGAGCCAGCTCGTTATCTAAACGAGCCAAAGCGAGGCGAGCCGAGCCGGCTCGACATCCAACCCTGACCTTTACATGGTGACGTCGCTGATAAACTTTACACACGCGATGCAGTGTTTGTGTGAGCGTGGTGATCCTGGTGACGGATTCTTCCTTTTGTTAGGGCGACGTATACTACGTAAAGAACCCCAGGATAAGCCTAGGTTCGGTTGCTGCATGATGACGCCCTGTTCGTTTGTTTACACAGCACTGAACGAACACTAGCCTGCCCAGCAGGTGCACGCTGCCGCCTCACCATGCATCTTTTCCATAGTTCTTTTTGAGCCATCCAGGCAAAAGGAGGGGGCCTATCTGATTCGGTATATGCACGGAAAATTACAAAACTTGAAAAAGAAGAAAGCGCGCGAGGGGGGCCGTTTGCTCAGCTCTCTGATTGCAAATTAGGTCCATCGGCGGCTATCGAGTAGGTCACGGTGGCGCTCTTTAATTTTTGGCGTTCCATGTGGCTACAGAGGAAGATGACGGCCACTCGCTCGGGATGGATGGCAGACAAGGGACGGAACTAATTCAGTTCATGACTTTTGTTTGTTGTTGTTAGTATTACGGGTCTGCTGCTAGTGCTAATTGCTAAGGTTGGTCTCGGTGGAGTTTCGTGGCACTAAATCATGTGCCACGTCAGCAGTTTTGGTGATTTGTCAACCTAAATTATGTCGAGAGATGAGATATGAAAATCCGTATGTTACACTTACCAAGTTCATAAAACCCAATAAAAAACTTGCACTTAGAATTTTGTAGTTCCATCACAAGACACAATTCATATTAACTCCATACGATCCAAAATTAAAATGCTCTAAGCTATTTATAAAACTGCGCAATAAACTTGTGCATTGGGAGCAACAATTTTATTCCACTGAAAAGATAGTATTGCAGCGTCGTAACAGTATGATAAAAACTTATGGCACACAAAGGAGTCGATACCTTGTTCGCATGATTTGTCAACCACCATTCACCCGTACGTATTTTCGCATACCAAATCGACATCAACCACTAGCTATCAGAAAGTCAGTAATATTTTTTGGCTGACAACCGACGGCTCAGCAGCTAGCAGCCGGGCTAGATGGATGCATCATCTGCCTCGTCGTCTGGATTAGGTTGCGGTTATTCGAACCGCGACCGGAGTTGATTAGGTCTTGTTGTCTTTTGTACATTGGCACACGTTAGCAGTCTCATAGGTCGTCTCATGCAGTGCCACATAGGATTTTTGATGATGTGGAGGAGAGAGAGCAAGGAGAGAGAAAGAGGTCGTTGTCTCGCGAAACAACCACCTCATTAACGAAACAACTACCTTACGAGACAACTCCACAAGCATTGTATATGAGTTGTTGTGCCATGCAACTCATCATAATATTAATCTTTTCTTATGTGCACAAATTAACGAATTATATAGAATCTACCAGATGGGACGACTTACCGTGACAACTCACAAGTTATGCGTTGAGTCGACACAACATTACGTGTAAATGCACGGAGACGACCTATGAGAAGCACACAAATGCACTTGCCCTGAGAAGTGGACATGTGATACTAGTAGCCTTTCTTTTTTTTCCCGTGACCTTCCGTGAAAATTACAGCAGAGCCAGTGCGGAGCGCTGCAAGCAAGCGCATCTCTCTTTTTCCCAAAATTTTAAAATCCACTGCGCTCTCGCAATCATGTTTTTCCATTCATTCGTCGCTTGCGTCGGACAAGACAGCAACGTGGGCGCACTTTACCTGTTTCGATGGTCACCAATAAGAGAATCGAATCAAAGATCCGATACCAACGGAACGAACACCACCTCAAGGAAGCTCTGGCCTCTGGGTGTGGGTCACCCGGGTGTGTGTGTGAGAGGAATCGGGGAAGCGAATCTACGTATTCCCCGCCGCGTCCTCCGATCCGGGAATGTGCCGGCGGCCCTCCGTCCGGCAACACAGGACACACGGCGATGGGCGGCGTAGCCAGTGGCAGGCTCTGGCTGGACGGCCTCCGGCCGGGCGAAATTCTCCCACCAGCATATGGTCGATCGGCACATGGTTGGCAGGAGGGCTGGCTCCTCACGGGGAAAGCTAGCTAGGTCCGGCCGCCTAGCCCCCGCGTGGCCATAGGTCGACGTGTTTGGACGCTGGATATTGGCCCGCCAGTTACGTGAAGCCGGCCGGGCTCCCCTCGTGCCCACTGATCCAAGACGATGGTCTAGTACTACCCGTACGCAGCAGCAACAGGATCGCAGCATTAATTGATGGAGGAGGAGGAAAAAGAATGACACGACGACGAGACCGGCCGGAGAGCCCGTCGGGCAGACAGGTACAGTACATGCAAATCCGGCCGTTGCTTTCGTCGCTGAGTCCCCACACCATCCCTCATGGCTGCTGGTCAGGATCGGAAAGGGATCCGGCACTTGGAGACGCCGGGCCGAGCGTGGCGCCCTCGGAGTCTCGCTCGCTCGGGTCTTGATCGCCCCGCGCGCGCACCCGCCTGCCCCGGATTGCAACCTCCCCCAGGCCGTGACTCGCCGCGGGGAAGCGAAATCCGACAGGTGCCGGCCGCGCACGCAGCCGACCGCAAGCACACGCTCCACGACGTGCACGACTTTGGTGGCTCCCCCGCGGCGGCCGGCAACGGCAGTCGGCAGGGCTAGGGGGAGGTGTATGCTAGGCTGGTGGTTCCATGCCTCCATGTTTCGCACACTGTTCCGTCCTCTTGTTTTAGTTTGGCAAAGGCATTACTACTCCCCCTATGTACTATATTTATTCATTATTAACATGGAAGTAGTATACTTTTTTCCCTATGTACACGACTTAACGCACCACATTATTAGTAAATTATCATTATTTATACATCACATCGAAAACAATTTGCCAAACTAAAGTACCAAACAAGGTTGCCGTTCCCGACCAACTAGGGCGTGTTTGATACGGGCCAATTTTGCCTGACCAAGCCCACCAGGGCCAATTTCGTTTGTTTGATATAGTTGGCCGAGTTGGGAGCCGGGCCACCGGCAGCCCATTTTACCCTCTCTCCGGCTCCGGCCAAACGCTCCTCCTTCTCGTTTTTTTCGCAGCCAAGCCGTGGCCGCTCTCACGGGGCTCTTTCTTGAATCCTCGTCACCTCCATCACCCTCTCGCTCATGGCGGCGGTGGCGGTTGGGCGCGAGGTCCCTTCCGGCGTGCGGCGGCGGCGGCCGAGGGCGGAGCTCCCCGAGCCCATGCTCGCCGCGGCGGCGATGGCCACGGGCGGAGCCCCCCGAGCCCATGCTTGCGGCGGCGGTGGTGGCTAGGGGCGGAGCTCCCCCGCCGCGGTCGAGGTCGAGGTGGACGGTGCCGCGGCGGCGGCGTCCTCGACGTCCACCGGTCCGGCGTGCCCGCCGAGGCGCTCCTCCTTCTCGTACACCGTCACGCGCGCGCCGCTCCGCGCCGCCTGCGTGCGCGACCGCAAGGCCGCTCACGCCGCGCCCACCACCGCCACTCTCATCTTGGTCGCCGGACCGCCCTTGCGCGCACTACCAACCACCGCGCATGCCGGCGGCGCCGCCGCCCGCTCGCACCTTCTCCGGCTCCTCGAAATCGAGGCCGACTCGAGGCTATGGCCCTCCCGGCGACCCCTCCATTAGAGCGGACGCCCCCTAGCGCGGCCGTGAGCCCCACCACGGTGCCACCGCTCCGCCGCAAGGGAGAGCGGGAGCGAGAGGAGAGGGAGGAGACGGTGTCGGGGAACGGAAGGAACCGAGCGAGCTAGGTTGTGGGCGCTCACCGGTAAGCCGACGTCGCCGCGCGCCGAAGAGGAAGTCCGGCGGGAACTCGCTCCGGTCTACCCCGCGCGCGGCCGGCGCGAGCGCCGCCAAAGACGGCCGCCACCGCCGCCACGGCGGCAACAATGCCCCTCGCCGCCGCCATCTCGCGCGCGCACGCGGCGCTCTCCCCCGCTAGCGGATAGCTCTCCCCCCTTGTCGTTGGTCGCCGGTGGGTGCGTGCGTGCGTGCCCGGGAGCTCCGGCCGCCTTCGTGCCTCCCTCGCGCCGGCGCGCCGCTTGCGCTCATCAAGCGGTCCGCACCCGCGCCGTGCGAAGCCCGCGACGCGATCCGGCGAGAGGCGCTCACGGCCGGCGGTGGCGCTCACGACCGGTGCGGCCGGGAGCTCGCCACCGCAACCTGCGATGAGTGAAGCTCGCGACGACGGCGTTCACGGAGTCGCACCTGCGTACCCGGCGAGGCGAGGCGATGCACGAAGGTCAGCTTCGACGAGGATCAGCATGCCGCCCACCATGCTCATCAATTGCTCGACGAATTGTCAAAGAGAAGAGAGTGGTGGTAAGTCTACCAAATGTGTACATGAGAGTATCCATAACTTCTTGAAGCAAAAATCAAACACCAACTCAACTGAGTCCGTCTCGTCCGGTGCATACAAATCAAACAAAGACCATGTGCCACGGGAGCCCGGCCATGGCCGGCCACGGCCCGGCCGACGAGATCGGCCCCCACGGCGATGAAATCAAACACACCCCTAGTACCTAGTAGCTTCGCGTCGTCTTTATTTCTCCTGCCCATATTGCTAGGACCTCTTTACAAATGCACCATATCACTATATACTGCTATTTCAAAATATCTAGAATCCGACGGTTTACAATAATTGTGTACCACTAAAACTTACGCTTGTGGTATAGTATGTGGTACATGACGGGTTCTATTGGAGAATTTATCTCGGTGAAAAAAATAAGTGGAAAACACAGTGCTCGAAAGAAATTTATCTCTCCTGCTTGGCGGGCCGCAAGTGTAAAACGACGTAATTGCCTAAAACGGGGGAAATTTTGCCCCGCCATTGCGCCACGTCATCAAGAAATCCACGGTCGTCGGATCATGCGTTGATGGCTCATTTCATCCACAGATACTATTCATGTGGGACCCAGTCCGTTTAGGTGGGACACACGTGCGGAACCCACGTGGATTCAAGTGATATTCGTGTGTGAGCCACATCAGGTGAGACCCACATATATTAGTTTGTGGTGCCCACAATTCTATTGAATGAGATTCATGATTTTACCCCACCATAGTGCCACATCATCAAGGAACCCAAAGTCGTCGGATCACACATTGATGACTCGGATCATCCACAGACACTGTTCATGCGGGATCCAGTCTTAGGTGGGACCCACGTGCGGGATCCACGTGGACTCAAGTGATTATTAGTGCGGGACCCACATCAGGTGGGACCACATATATTAGTTTGTGGGACCCACAATTCTATTAAGTGAGAATCATGATTAAAAATTTATGGTTGTCTCATCCGGTGCTCACTCAGATAATTTTACAAAGACCCCCTTCAACTTTGTAGAAATAGTATTTGCTCAAAACACCTCTTAGATTTTGTGGAATGCCGAGAGGGCAGCTAATTTTACAAAATCTCTTTCAAATTTTATCAAAATTAATATGTAGTCCAACCCACATAGATAATTTCATGGAAACCCCCTCAAACGTTAGAATTCCTAGCAATCTAAACAAGGCCTTGAGTGGAGAAAAAAGTGGCTGGCCGCAGCGGCTGCGAAGTTGGAGTAGTTGTAGACTTGTAGCTGGCGGCGTCGCGGTTGCCGCTGTAGTCGTCGCGACCGTCGAAATTGCCGCCTTCGTAGCGGCCGACGGAGTCTCGACCGCCGGCGGGTCCGGAGTCGTCGAGGATAGCCGTCCGAGACCTGTCAAAAAACGTCGTGACACGCAAAAGGCCCCTACCTAGCACGCCAACTACTGTCTCGCGTCGTGCGAGGTCACCCAAAATTCATCTTCCTACCGCAAGCTCGGGGTGCGACAACACCCCTGGCGAACGACGATCGACTCTAAAATCGTTAACCCCGTGGGCGAGTCTTCGACTCCCCCGCGGACTAGGGGGCTACATCCGGTGGATGCGCTCGCGCGCACCCACCGGAAAAACCGAGAACAACACTAACACCAAACCCTCTCGACTGAGTCTGGGAACGAGTCTACAACTCTCTCCCAGGCTCGGGGGCTACTGACGGGACCCAATAATATGGGTACCCAAAGACAGCGATTACGAGTGACTATCACAGCCACGATGGCCTCCGGGGTATTTTTTGGTGGTTTTGTGGATTTATTTTTATGCAAGAAAACGACTCCAAATCAACTGGTATTTCGGAAATTATTTTTGTGAGGGAAAACGTCCAAAAAATCAAGACCATTTCCTCATGTACACACCTGCCAGGACACTTTCCGACTAGCTGGAAGCCGCCCCGAGTGGTTTTGGGCTCATGCACACACCAAGAGTGCCCCGAGTGGTTTTGGGCTCATGCACACACCAAGAGTTAGGGGCATTCATTGCCTAGGCCACTTGACTGGCTCCTCCCGTACACCTGTCGTGCATACACAACCCCTCTGCCTCTTTCTCTCTCTTCACCAATGTAACCTGCTCCCCTTGTCTGATAAAAGGGAGGGCAGAGTCCTCTCAAGCTTTACGACTTTTGACTTCCCCTTCTCCTCCGAGAAGGAGCATTTCCTTTCTTCTTCAACCTCCAGCCAGACACTTGGGAACTCGTCCCTCTCTCGCCCATTTATAACCCCTACTACAAATCATCGCAAATAATACAGCAGCACGAACTGGACGTAGGGTGTTACTCTTCGGAGGCCCGAACCAGTATAAATCCTGTGTACCCCCTGTTTGAGCAACCGTCCAAGACCTGGCACGCAATCCAAGAAATTTACTGTCGGCGGTTAGAGAACCCCGACACTCGGCGGTACCACTCGTACGTTGTTGAAATTAATATGTAGTTCGACCCTCACTCACGTAATTTTACAAAGACCCTCCCGAACTTTGCAGAAATAGCATTAGCTCAAACCACCTCTTAGATTTTGTGGAATGCCGAGAGGGCAACCAATTTTACAAAATCTCTTTCAAATTTTATCAAAATTAATATGTAGTCCAACCCACATAGATAATTTCATGGAAACCCCCTCAAAGTTAGCAAAAAATATAATTTTATTCCAGCTATTTCTCAGCTTTAAACCAACCCTCGAGCTTTGAATGAATGCCAAGAGGGCTGCCAATTATAAACCCTATCAAGCTTATCAAAAATAAATAGTAGCCCAACCGCTGCTTATGCATTTTAATGAAGCTCCCGCAAACCTTACAAAACTACTATTTACATAAGCCACCTCCGAGACAATTTGACGACATCTACCTCGATCGAGCCACCTCTCATGCAATTTTATTATAATAATCAACTCACGATATATGCATCTCCCACAATACATGGTCCAAAGACTTCTACACAGAAAGACTACACTTTCTACAAATCTACCCACAGCTCAAAATTTTGCGAAAAAGTCTCCTAATTCTATCACAATGAATTCATGGTCCATGCTTTTTAACTAAGAAATACTCTAGTCTTATGGAATTAATCTGCCGCCTAAAATCTGCAAAATATCTGTAACCTTTCTACCCATTACTAGGCTACCTGTCATGGCGCGGTAGGGCCGCGCCGTTCTTTCTAGTGGGACGTACTAGTACGATGTAGGCCGGCGGGCATCATGTAACGTGGCTACCACCCTAGCCGATCGATCGAGCGTGCACAGCATGTCAACACTACTAGCTCGTAGCGGTTTTTTTCAAGGAACTAGCTCGTAGCGTTACGTCTCCTGCTTGTACCCAACCCAAATGCAGCTTTCGTCTCTGTTCAAAAAAAAGGAGGGGCACATGATCAGAGAGAATCATGCTGAGTACTGTATATATACACGTACGAATCCACGATGACCTCCCGATCCAACTCGACGGCGATAACGAAAGGAGTGAAAGCTAGCTAAACAAGGTACGCTGCACCACAGGGTGAGAGGGAGATTCACTGCACGCAGTAGGCCAGTAGGTACAGAGAAGATGGCCGCGTCGGCCGATCGGCCACGTCGTCGTGCCCACCCGTTCACTACTCGCCGCCGCGATGCGCCGGGAATCATGCGTCTCGTTCGATATTTCCGGACGCGTCGGCGCGCTATGAAAGCGGGGGAAACCCTGAGCGAGGTGGTGAGGTCAGGGCCGACGCACATCGATCGATCGGCGTCGCTTTTCTTCGCCCGCCTAATCCTCCACATCGTCACGGCACGCGAGCAAAGCCAACAAGCGGATTTGATTTCAGAGGACCCGAGTGGGGGACGTGGTGGGGCCAGGGCCCACCTGCAGAAACGCGGCGTCCCGACGACGCGGTGCCGCCGCGGATTTCGTCCCCCCCCCCCCCCCCCCCCCCCCGCCGATTGATTCTCCTCTTTCCAGAAGGCAACGGACGACGCCATCGCGCGCGTCCGTGTCCCATCATCATACATCGACCGTGGCCGTAGGGCTGTGAAAAAAACTCAGAGGCTGGTGAATCGATCATGTTCGCCTCGTTTCAATAGACTCGATCTCTAAACGAGCCAAGCTCAAGTCTGATACAAAGCTCGTGAGATTTTCGAGCTCAAGATCGAAAAGCTCGAGTAAGCTCGTGTACTATGATTAGCAATGTCTCGATAAGATGTATACACATATACTCTAATTTTCTTCTGTTAATTGTACTGCGCAAAACTTGATGTCTACAAGTAATGAAATGACACTAATTTAATTACTCCCTCTGTCTTAGGATATAAAGCAAATCTCAGTGGCAGGGTAATAAGCACAATTACCAAGTCTGTCACATTAGTTTTTCAACATGATGACCCTGTCACTTGATGCACAGGTTTATGAGCACTGTTTCATAGAAGAATGTCGCATTTAAATCTTACATGTGTTGTGAGAGAAGTTTGCTAAAGGGTCGCTCAATGCAGGGTCATGAATATTTGAATCTGCGTCGACCCGGGGTCATCACCATGTGAAGGACCGATAAGGCGACCAGAGAGGGGGGGAGTGAATGGGAGCCGATAAAAATTCTTCTCGAGGGAGATTGAAACTCCGACAAGACGAACTAGCTCGGTCGAACCCCCGAAATCACACGCTCCGCACTTCTACCTCCCGTTTGCCAAAACCACGTAGCCACTGGAGTGCTACCTGGTCCTAGGAACAAACTCTACCAGCAACCACAACACACACGCAGCACCGACAGCGGAAACAACTCGAAAGCCGGCTAACCAGAGGGGGCGGTTAGACCGGGTATAGGGGGCGGTTAGACCGCCTCCACCCAGCAACCAAGAAATCCTCCGAAACGCCTCTTCCGAGCACCAAAACACACCACGGTTTCACCAACAGAGATCTCTGGTCAAGGCCATGCTAGCTACCAGAAAATCTTGGCGAAAACCAAAACTTCACCCAAGGGCCTAGGGGCGGTTAGACCGGCTACCTGGGGCGGTCTAACCTCCTGTACCCAGCAACGAACCCCGATCAAGAACACCTAGCAAACTACACTAAAACGAGCCAATATTTCACCAGAACGCTCCTCTGATCAAGGTGAACAAACTCACAGAGAAAGGTCCAGCAAAATCAAACTTTCTTCGGAAAGGCCTTAGGGCGGTTAAACCTGGTGCCAGGGGCGGTTAGACCTCCCTCCCCTGAGCACAAAGATCCGAGTGAAAACCCAAGCAAACGGACTCGAAACGCTCCAAGATTTCAACCATACAATCCCCTGGTCAAGGCCAACATGCTACCAGAAGATCTCGGCCAAAATCAAAACTTTCTCCGGACGAGCCCGGGGCGGTTAGACCGCCCCTCCTACGCGGTTAGACCGCCCTCCCCAGACAGAACGGGAAAAAGGGGAACCGCGGGTCAACCCTCAACTTTGCATCACCCGATCTCCCGATTCACCCAACGGATTGCAGCGAAACTTTGGGGATGCCTGGGTCACCTCATGGACGACCTCTCCCTCAAAGGCATTGCACCGAAACGCTCTCAATCATGGGGAATCGCAAATCTCGTGACCAAACCTCAAGAACTCGAGTTCCAACGAAAACCACCAAATCGAGTCCGATTCAAAGGAGATTTGGGGGCAAAGTCACCAGCCAAAGAGGCACAAAAACCTCATACGTGACACCCACCAAAAACCCCAAGAAATCGTCCTCAAAACACCGCCAAAAAGAGCTCCGAAAATCAACACAAAAGAGACGGAAAACCACCATGAAGAACCACGCCGAACCTTCTATACATGCCATGAATGGTTCGTACAAGGTCTAGTTTGCCACCCAAACATCCATCCCTCTCTCTAGATCTCACATGAAGCTCTCAAACTAGCCTTCTAAAAACCTAGGGAAAATAGAGAACGAAAATGGAAAAACCAAATGAGCTAGGGTTCAAGAGTTGGCTGCCATCCACCCCTCTAATGAGTATATATGGAGGCACCCAAAAGACTAAAACGCCCTTCACTAATAACTAGGGATACATGTCCCTCAAGGGCGGATTTGGAATTCTTGATGTCTTCACCATCGGACGGATGCCCCGCGACCGCACCCCGCGTAGCCTCGACGCAAGCCTTGCGATCCCGACGCGTGTCCTCCGCTTCGAAGCTTCTCGGCCGCCGGCGCCGTGGCGGTCGGGACCGCCCCCCGGGCGGTTAGGACCGGCCCGGTGGATCCGACCGGCCCCGGGCGGTCCGACCGCCCCTCCCGGGCGGTTGAACCGCCCGGGTGGCCGCACCTCCTCGTCGAGTCTTCGGCCTCGGTTTTGTGGCTCAACCGAGTAACCCAGGTGGTTTTCTCGGTGAACCACCGCAAACCCCGCGAACTCGGTGTAGCCTCCGCCAATCTCCACTCATGACTCGGCTCCCACGTAGTCCCGGCTCGACCTTGGTTTTGAGGCTCTACCAAGAAACCGTCCACGACTTCATCTTCTTGTTCATGCCACCATGCGGCCCGCACTTGACCCCCGCCGGCCACCGGTCCCTCGAACGAAGCCTACTTGTCTTCTCCACACCCGGAGGCCTCACCGCAACGACCTTTCGCGCTTGTTCTTCACCCGCACCAACACGAGTCAAGCCGCAACCTCGCACCTCGCAATACTTAGCCAAGAATCGGTCCACACAACGTTGTCAATCACTCATCACACAAGGAAGCGACCATCCACCGGTCCTCGAACCACACATGGTCCTCACCATGACCCTGTCATCTTCTCTCGCTTCATTAGTTTGGTGCCATGCATATGTGACACTCTATTTATTGTTGATGACCCTACCACTGAGATTGTTCTAAGGCATAACTACCACCGGTTCAAAGACCAAGAAACCCATTTAATTCTCTCTCTCAACACTAGCACTACTGTATAAATATATGTGCCTCTAGAGAGAGCACGCCTTATATAAGGCCAGTCTCAATGGGGGTTTCATGAGTGTGTCATGCACATTAAATACAGCGCCACATCAGCAAAATTTCACTTTTTGCATGAAACCCTTAGGAGAGAGAAGGAAAGAGTTTCACCATGGTGAAACCTTTGGGCACAGTTTCACATGCGTTGGAAACTATGTGAAACCCCCATTGAGACACAAATAGAGTTTCCCCATGCAACTATGCAATTAAACCATACAATGAGGGAGAGGTTGTGGGGCCCTTGAGCCTATGAAACTGTGCAATGAAACTATGCATTGAGGGAGACATCTATTTCATACCATAGTTTCACATCTTGGAAACCGGGACGGTGAAACTCTCCATTGAGACTGGCCTAATGGGCCATGAATAAAAAGTGGTTACACCTTATATCTTGGGACAAAGGGATTACTACATAGACTTTCTAAACTATGTTTATAGACGATATAAATCTTAAAGCTCGTGAGTTACTCGTTGTTGACTCGTTGCAAGCTCGACTCGAGATCGGCTCGAATCTTAATGAACCAAGCTTCAAGTTCAGATAGTTTTGAGACTCACTCGATGCCTTAGCAAGCTCAATCTCGAGGCGATGAGCTTGCTCGAGCTCGACTCATTGACAACCCTACCTTTTTTGAGGGGCTACCATCTTTATTCATATGTTAAGATAGTTGGTAGAAACTCCATCCGGAGGAGATAGAAGCCAAACATGTCTTCCTAAAGACTTATACATCGAGCTTTTGGCCAGCATGTGGGCATCAACATTTGAAGCCCTACGTTCATATACAATTTCTGAATTTTCAAAGCCCGCAAATACCTCTTATCTCCCTGACGATATGGCCATGGCAGCTCATCCCTGGTCCTCACATGTTCCTCACTACATTCTCACAGTCTGTTGTGATTACAACCTTCGTCGGCACGAGGTCAGATGCTAGAGCAAGACCTTGCCATCCCTTCTGCATGTTGACAGCCCTACCTACCGGGGGAGGACGCGCGTCCGTGGTGACGAAAGGGGTCGGGCCTTTGAGTTGGGCCCCGCGGCCCACCTTAGCTGGGGCAGGCCTGTTTTGCATCCCCTGTTCCTTGCTTCTCCCACCAATGAATGCTCATCACTCATCTGGCAGGATTCCATTCCCAGGACACGAGAACCCGTCGACCTGCGCAGCGGCTGCCCTGAAATCCAGCTCACGCGCTACGCATGCATCATCCGGCCCCACCGTTAAACGAAAACGGAAAACATGCATGTCTGGCGGTGGCGGTGAAGGTTAGTATTGTTGCGTGCCAAATAGTTGGGGGCGGTAGGTATTTTCTGGCATGTTTGGGCGACGCCTTGCCCCTGCGAAACACGGACGGAGACGAGTACGTACTATGTACTTGGATGTTCATCAGGGGTGGGGGTGGAGAACGAGAAAACGATGAACACGATTTGATTTTATTTTTTTCCTCTTCAATACAAAATGCCTTTTTTAATTGGGCCTTTGTCTTCTAGTATGCTACGAGATGGAGCTGCTCTTCTTTTTAAGCTTCTTTTTTTCCCTCGTGCAGAGACTATACAGGTTTTGCGTACGTATAATACCCGTGTGTGGGTGGCCCAAAAATGTTTCCATATTTGTCAATCCAATGCTTGTCTGCGGGCGGCCACCATCGTTTAATTATAGCATGGTTCGTATATTGGATAAAAATCGTTACATTTTTTTTGTTGGTGCCCGTTATTTTTAAATTTTAGCAAAGATATATATCTTACCACGACACTTGGGCTCCTAGGACACCAACCTTTTTCGGTCGTGAAGGGTAACCTAAGGAAATAGCTCAGGCCCTCCCTCCATTGCTTTAGCGAGAGCGATGAAAACGTGGAGCTTCACACCACCTATCGAGCAGTTTAGGGCAATGCACATGTAGCATTAATCGTTTGGTGGTAGAGACCAGTGTAGTGTCAACCGATCATCGGGGGTAATAGTACGCCAATCTTTATCACTTTATATATATTATTAAAGCGATCAAGGCTTGTTCCAAACATCTTTGGTACGTTGTTAACCAAGTCCATTTTTACTTTGCACCTAATTCAGTGTACACCCGTAACAATACTTATGAATGAAGAAAAGCTAAAAACGATCTGCAATTTAACGCAGAGCAATTACATCGGATAACTTGGTCATAATTTTAGATGTTCACGCATCAATGAGCCTGTTCGGTTTATCTTGATTTAACTAGTTTCAATTTATTTCCTGACCCAACACCATCCAATTTCAATCTATCAGCCGAACACTATTATTTCGTTTACCAGCCGAACACGCTTCCCCTGCAAAATTGTGGTCCCTCGTCGATTCATCCATCCACCAAGCAAGCAAAAGAAGCGATTCGGTTCATGACCGGTCGAGGGAAACGAAAACGCAGTTCGAAGCTGTTCCTTATCCCCCCGGCTCCCTCACCTGGACGGACAAAACGCCCATCGGCCCATGCGTGCGTTCTCTTCCCCAGCGACGGACGGAAAGGGAACGAGAAAAAACGCGTGCGGTGCCGGCTGGCCCCTGCGAGCGAACGAGCGGACGGCACCGGACGCGTGTGCACGGGTCAAACGAGCGAGTTGCTCTTCTCGCCTCTCGCGGCGGCGCCGGCGCCGGGAAGGAACAATCCCTCGAATCCGATGGGCTCGCAGCAGCCTCACAAGTCACATGTCCCTCGCCCACTCCCGCTGAGGCGCGCGCTCACGCCCTCCGCCGCGCGTTGGAATCAGGCAGGATGAGGAGGGGAGGTCCTCCTCCGCCGCCGCCGCAGCGGATCCCATCCCACCCCACCCAGATGGATGGACGGACGCGCGCGCGCACGGGCGGGGTTAACGGAATACAAATCCCCCCCCGCACAAGTCCGATCTCGCGGCGCCCGACAGCCGCCCGATGGGCGATCCGACGGCCTGCCCCGCAACGGAACAAGGGAGGGATCAAAGAACGTGACCCCGACGAGAGGAAGGCAGGCGGCGCTAGCATCCAACAACCGCCACCGAGCCCGCCACGCCATGTGCCGCCCGCGCGCGCTAGCCGCTAGGCCGCCGCGACGCGACTGGGGAGCGGAGCCAAGCGGCCGGGTCGCAACTCACTCACGACGGGCCCAACCACCACCACCGGTCCACCAGCCAGCCGCGACGCTGACACGCGGGCCCGAGCGCGCAGGGTCAACGGGTCAAACCTCCCTCACCGCGACGCACCTACCCCTTTCCGAGAGGGAGAGAGAGTCAGAGGAGAGAAAATAGACGACGGCTGGCCAGGCAGCCACGGCGAGCGAGCCCAGGCCACCAACAAAAGGGAAGAAGGTCCGCGGCGCCAAAGGGGGAGAGAGAGGGGGGCCCACGGGTGGCCGCGCCCCGCTATAAAAGACACCTCCGCGCCCCGCCGTAACCCTCGCCTCCTCCTCCTCGGTCACCACAACGCTCGCTTTGCGCAGCCGCCCATCCCGCATCTCGCCCGCCCTCCGGCCTCCGATTGGCCACCACACGCCCCGTCCGCGCGCGCCCCCCACCTCCTCGTCGCGAGCGAGCGAACCCTCGCCGCGGCGAACCCCCGCCGCCGAATCTTCGCCCGCGACACCCGCCCCCTCCTGACCGCCGGCGTGGGGTGCCCGGGCTCCACCTCCGGCGACGACACCCTCCCCGCCGCGCGCGCACCCACCGCCTGCTCCGTTTGCGGGGGTAGCCGGGGCTCCGGCCTCGGCGGCTTTCAAAGCCCCCTTCCTCACAACAGGATCCAAAATCCCGTCCTAGAGTTCTTCTACCTCCCCTTCCAGAACTTCCTCTTTTGGCATCCCCGACAATCGATCTCGATCCCCTTCGATTTCGATTGTTTTCTTCTTTGATTTTTATTCCATTTCTCTTGTTTTTTTCCTAGCAGCCCACCGCCTCCATCACCCAATTTCTGTTCATTCGCAGCTAACACCACCACCACCACCATCCGATAGCAATTTTACCATAGCACATAAAAAAAGGTGAAAACCCAGCCAAATCCCAAAAAAAGGTGTGGACTTTCGCGTTCTCCGGTTGTTGTTTCATTCGATTTGATTTGACGAGATGCCTGCGCTCGCCGTCGACGCCGCGACACCTGTGGCGCACGCCTTCGCGTCCTGCGACGCGGCGCGCTTCCCGGCCCCGCTCATGGCGGGGCCCGCCGCCGACAAGCCCGAGGCGGCCGCGTGGTCGGCCGACCTCTCCGCGGCGCTCTACAACGTGGACGGATGGGGCGCCCCCTACTTCTTCGTCAACGACGACGGCGACGTCGCCGTGCGCCCGCACGGCGCCGCCACGCTGCCTGGCCAGGAGATCGACCTGGCCAAGGTCGTGGTCAAGGCTGCGGGACCACGCGAGGGCGGGGGGCTCGGCCTGCCGATGCCCCTGCTCGTCCGCTTCCCCGACGTCCTGCGCCACCGCGTCGAGACCCTCAACGCCGCCTTCGACTACGCCGTCCGCTCCACCGGCTACGGCTCCAGGTACCAGGGCGTGTACCCGGTCAAGTGCAACCAGGACAGGTACGTCGTCGAGGACATTGTCGAGTTCGGCGAGCCCTTTCGCTTCGGCCTCGAGGCCGGCTCCAAGCCGGAGCTGCTCCTCGCCATGAGCTGCCTCGCCGCGCGCGGCAACCCGGACGCACTCCTCGTCTGCAACGGCTACAAGGACGACGGCTACGTCTCCCTCGCGCTCATGGCCCGCACCATGGGCCTCAACACCGTCGTCGTGCTCGAGCAGGAGGAGGAGCTCGACATTGTCCTCGAGGCCAGCCGCCGCCTCGGTGTGCGCCCGGTCGTCGGCATGCGCGCCAAGCTGCGCACCAAGCACGCCGGCCACTTCGGCTCCACCTCCGGGGAGAAGGGCAAGTTCGGCCTCAACGCCGCCCAGATACTGTCCGTGGTCACCAAGCTCAGGGCCGTCGGTATGCTCGACTGCCTCCAGCTCCTGCACTTCCACATTGGCTCCCAGATCCCTACCACCGCCCTGCTCTCCGACGGCGTCGGCGAGGCCGCGCAGATCTACTGCGAGCTCGCCCGCCTCGGTGCCGGCATGCGCGTCATCGACGTTGGCGGCGGCCTCGGCATCGACTACGACGGCACCCACTCGGCGCAGACCGACATGTCCGTGGCCTACAGCCTCGAGGAGTACGCGGTGGCCGTGGTCGCCGCCATCGGCCGCGTCTGCGACCGCAAGGGGGTGCAGCACCCCATCGTCTGCAGCGAGAGCGGCCGCGCCCTGGTGTCGCACCACTCGGTCCTGGTGTTCGAGGCCTTCTCGGCCACGGCGCCCGGGCAGCTTGATGCGGCCACGGCCTACCTGCTCGACGAGCTCACCGATGACTGCCGCGCTGACTACCGCAACGTCATGGCCGCCGCCGTGCGCGGCGACTACGACACCTGCGCCCTCTACGCCGACCAGCTCAAGCGCCGCTCCGCCGAGCAGTTCAAGGAGGGTGTCCTGGGCCTGGAGCACCTCGCCGCGGTCGACGCCTTCTGCGAGATCGTCGCCCGTGGCATGGGCGTTCCCGAGGCGCCGCGCACCTACCACATCAACCTTTCGGTGTTCACCTCCCTGCCGGACATGTGGGCCATCGGGCAGCAGTTCCCTATCATCCCCATCCAGCGCCTGCAGGAGCGGCCGGCCGTGGACGGCGTCCTCTCGGACCTGACCTGCGACAGCGACGGCAAGGTGTGCGAGTTCATCGGCGGGAGGCACAGCCTGCCGCTGCACGAGCTCCCCACCCACGCCACCCGCGGCTACTACCTGGGCATGTTCCTCGGGGGCGCCTACCAGGAGGCCCTCGGCGGGCTGCACAACCTCTTCGGCGGGCCCAGCGTGGTGCGCGTGACGCAGAGCGACGGGCCCCACTGCTTCGCGGTGACGCGCGCGGCGGCGGGGCCCTCGTGTGCCGACGTGCTCCGCGCGATGCAGCACGAGCCCGAGGTGATGTTCGAGGTGCTGAAGCAGAGGTCCGACGACGCCACGGCCACGTCGCTCGCCAGGGCGTTCGGCGCAATGCCGTACCTGGTGTTCGACCCGGAGGCTGCGGTGATGTCCAGCGGGGAGAGCAGTGGCATGAGCAGCGACTCGGAGGGGTCGGCCGTCGGCGCCGTCGAGGAAGAAGAAGATGAGGAGTGGGAGTTCATGCGCGGGCTCACCGTCTAGACGCCATGAAGCAGCAGAAGCTCGCTCCCCTGTGACCGTCTGTCAGTCCGTCCCTGGTGAATCTAGTCGCCAGCAAGTTTGTCAGTCGCCGCCGGCGTTGGTAACCTTAACCCTCCGCCCGGTGTTGTATCTTGTCATGGTCGTAGTCGTCGGGTGTCTCGTCGTCGCCGGAGTCCCTTGGCGCCACCCCGTTTTTATTCCGGATGCGTCAGTTGTCCACTGTTCGCCTTTTTTTATTGGGAAAAATAATTCAGAAACTCTTCAAGTTTCTTTGCAACTGCAATCTATACTTTCATTTTTCGAGTATTCAGAATGGGATGTCCATTGCTCTTGTTTTTTTGCTTCCTCTTTCAGACCGGAGGAAAGACAATAATTCACGAAAAAAAAGTACCCAAAATCTTGTCTCAGTGTGGCTATGATTCTTCTTTTTCTTTGAAAATGTTATCACCATTGTACTGGAAACCTCGAGCGGTGGTTCCATTTGTCCTGCCTGCTGCTTGCTTTAGACTGAAGAAAAGAAAAGAAGCAAGGAGGTTTCAAGATTCTGCTTTGGCACGAGCACGGGCACGGCAGCGAGTCAGCGACGGCGACGACGACGTCGTCTTGGCGCCCAAGTATCATCGGAGACGTGTAGCCGGGAAATGGTCGGCTAGTCGGCGGCCTCCCCCCGCCGTCTCCGTCGTCGCCGGGCCGCTCTCCGTCCAGGGTGCAGGTGTCTCGTCCGCGATGCGTCGGAATCTCCGGATAATCCCCCAAGATATTCGGACGTGACGCGGATTTGAACGCAGCTCTGGGGAGGCTGGCGGCTGGCGCTACCTGTTGCCGCTGCGTCGCGCGCTCTGCTCCTCGTGACCGTGCATGCCAGCCTCGCCATTGGTACTAGCCGCGACGAACTCGCTAATTAATATTTTTTTGGCTGTTTCGTTCCTTCTGGAGCGCGACCGGGATCCGTCGGGACCTCGGGGTAGGTAACTGGGGATGTCCGGGTGGCGCTGGTGGCCGGGCCGCCGGTTAAACTACGACCTGTTGCGTGTCGCCGCCGGCGACGGCGGGCGGCGGCGCGGCGCGGCGTTCGGGGACTCCTCCGGCCGGAGTCGGACACCTGTCTGTCTCCGGACCGGGAGGAAGCTTGGATTTCAAGCGCAGCATATATGCCACCGTTGAATCCGGAACGCAAATTGGCTTGGCCCCAGTGTGCGTTCGTGCTACTGCTACCGGTTGTGACCACAAGGGTTGCTATCCTTCCTCTGCAAGTCTGCATCTTCTCTTTGTTATTACACGCCACAAAATCAAATTTCACTTGCAAATCTATCCATCCTGTGCACACAGATGAGTAGATGACCACCAGAGCAGCAGCATCTGGCGTGCTCCACTGAAGCTTGAGAATCTCAACGCCGCCTGCGCGCGATCCCGGCTGTTCGTTTGCCGATCAGGTTCCGCTGCAGCCGTTTGAGGAGCATGTGGTGTGGGATCACCTCAGATCTAAAGCTCCAAGAAGATGGTTGGCGCCGGCTGCAGCTGCAGGGTGGTGGTAGTGGAGGCCTGAGAAGGATTAGATAGGGGCGTAGTAGGGGCCAGGTGACCTTTCGGCGCCGCGTCCATCTCCCTCATCCAGGGATTCCAGTTGCCCATTTGCGCCGCTGCGAGATTCCAGATCCAACACCTGCCAAACCCTGTCCTGATCGTGCCCGGGCAAAGCACAAAACATGTCAAGCTCCCAGCCAAGAAACCACTCAAAGCATTTCGTTCCAGTCCTCTCAGCTGCTTGCTAGTGTCTGTCCGTTGTGGTTGTGGAGCTGCTGCTTGCTAGAATGCTAGTGTCTCAAAGCCCAACTGCAAATGCCCTCTCCACCGGTGTTGCACAGATGTTGTGCTCATATTCGATGTGTCCTTCAGCATCTGTCTGGGGGTAAAGCCTTAGCTTGCTGAAAGACTTTTGAGTGGACTGACTATCTCAGGAACTCTCTTTGCTCTTCGAGACAGTTATACTGGTGTCCATCGGCTGTTAAATCGCCGGCTCATCATGTCGCTGTAATGCACACGATGTTGGGAGTGTTATTCGATCCCGTTCGTCGGAGATTTTTTTATTATTTTTGTCGACCACTATCACAAGGGTTATCTGCACCGTTGACGCTGATCATCGAATATATTTACACTTTCTGCGCAGGTCGATGATTCATAAGTGTGATCATGTGTCTCCTTTGCTTTGCCTGTGGTGATGCAAAGAGTGTGAGAGGGGACAAATTAAAGCTAATTATAAGCAATGGTAAAGTTTTCCTTTTCCCCATTTGTTGAGTAAAGTAGCACAGCGTGTTAATCTTTTTCCTTTTGAATTAATAGGATTCACGAGATGTTGTTTGAATTACTACTGTGGCAATTTACCTTCTCATGAGCTGCAAACATGAGGAGATACAATGTAACGGCATTTCCTTGCTGTGTGTGTGCATCTCCCAACAGAAGAAATGGTCAGAAAAGGGCACTGATGGGACTTGGTTAAAGTGCACAGGGGAGGAAGATCAGGGGGAAACAAAGGTTCAGTTCAAAACAACTCAAGACAAATACGCAATCCAAGATATCTCCTCTCTCTTTCAGCAATCAGTGGCAACAGCATCCTATACTGGGAGCTATACCTTTCATGCTTTGGTCGGTGAATAATCTTCTGGTGCTTTTCTTCACCAAGAGTCCAAGACAAACTCTTCATGCAGATGTGTGTCTTCGGACATCTGAATTCTTTAGAGCATTTCTATGATAGCTAGGCATGCCCGTAAAAGGAATGGTTCGGTGCAATTGTGCTTGCTGCCATCAAATTGCATACTTGCACTACTGATGGTGCGTGGTCAGAATCTTCTCAAAATGTTCGTCTAAATATAAGAAAGATTCGTATAAAATAAAGGATTTTCTCAAATATTCATTCCATGGTCAGAAATTCCACATATATTGCTTGGTCAGAGTTTTCTCAGATGTCGCATGGTCAGAAGCAGCTCGACATGGTGCAGTCTGCAGGTCATCCAGGCCTGTGCCAAGTTTCATCAGATAGAAAAGTCTCTCCCTAATGTTATATTGCAGAGCTCCTGAGTGTTCTCCAGAAAAATGTGAGCGAATGAAAAAAATAAAAGAGCTGAACCTAGAACAAGAACAGATCAACTCTTTGGTCCAAGCTTTGGAGTTAGGACTTAGGACTCAGGCACAAGGTCAAAGTGAGAATGAAAGAATGTCCATACCTAAAGTGCAAATGCAACATCATGTCATCAAGAACGCCATAGACCGTGACTGGTCAAGAAACTCTTAAACTTTTCAAGTCATGTTCATGCCGGCAGCTGTAATCGTATTCTGCATACCAAATGCAGAGTAGCCATTGGGCGTTGGCAGGTGCACATCACTGCGATTAGTTTGCAAATTTACCAGACAGTGTAATTTTGATTCTGGATACAAAGCTCAGGCAGCAAAGCTGCAGGAACCGATGTGTTTCAGCTCCTTCACCAGACAAATCAAAATCGTCCTTTTCTTTCGATCAAAACTTTCAAACTGCACTATCCTGTTGTTGACAAAGCGAAGCATCACCGGTCCAAATTCGACAAACCGAGATGACCCAAACTCCACCTGGGATCAGTACGTTTCCGGACACAGGAGGACATGCTGGCGAAACGGTTGGTGAGCAGTTTTTGCTGAACTGGTGCGACTTCAGAAATGCTTGTCCCGAGTGTGTTTGAACTTTGAACCTGGACACTGCTCCCAGACACCCACCGATCGTCAGCAGTTGTTGAGACGCCATGGACCGGCGACTTTCGAGCGCAGTTCGTCGAAAGAGGAGCAGCGAGCTTTCAGTTGTTGAGACGCTCGTATGCGACATCGCAGCAGCAGCAGCAGCAGCAGCAAGCCAGCAACTGCAGCATGCCCTTGGACTCGTTCGCCCGAGAGGCTGTTGGGATTGCGTTTGACCGTTCTCTGATAGGCTGGCTTCCTAATCCCAGACTTTCCGACGCGAATTTCACACGAGTTTGTGAGAAACGGCCGGGCTATTGAAGGAAGCTTCGCAGATTGCATCTCGAGCACTTGGAAACTTGAAATGGCACGTGTGTAGTCTTCGTTTAAGAGGTGGTTGGTAGCAGTGTTAAACTTAAAATGATGGTCTGCACGATGAAGACTGGAAGTGAGTCTGTCTGACTGCAACAACCCATATATGCGGCCAATGGCAGCTGAATGATTCATACCCAAAGTGACATGTTTTCAAATGAAGCAGAAATCTAACATGTTCAGAACAAGATCACTAGAAGAGGATAGAAAACATGCCTTGCAACCGCCAAATGTGGTCATGTGAATGCTCACTTGGAATAAAAGAATTGAATCCGCAGCATTATAGTATTCAGATGGTTAATGTGCTACTAATGCATTATTGTGCCGTCAAAGATGATTTAATTTAAATGCGGCACTGGATTATTTCTAATTTTTTTTAAAAGAATCTTAGAAACTGCAATACGATCCGCTAAGAGTAGGTGAGATGTTTAGCGTGGATTAGGATCCGCTAGAGTCAGCGTCTCAGCGACATCATTTTTTTTCTTCTTCTGATTATTTTTTCTAGAGAACTTGCTGTCATTGAAGCGAGCAACTGGAATTTGGGGGAACTTTGGGATCATGACGAACGGAGATAAGGAGGCCGGAAACAGTGGAGAGTGTGAACTCGCATGCACATCGATCTACTGATCCGGAATTTTGCGAGCAGGAAATCGAATTCCGTCCGGCTCTGACGTGCTCGAAAACGAACAGGATGCGCCTTGCATTTTGACCGATAACTTCAACTGTTCTTATCTGACCCTACACATCATGCCTGTTTGAAAATGAAACCAGAATCCCCAATCTTCTTGTCGCTTTTTCTTTATTGATGAGATTGCATGTTTTGAGAGGGAAATTTGTGTTGCATGTTGAGTTGAAAATTCTATTTATTTTGGCCCTTCGTCTGTGGGAAAGTCCCTTTTCGTGGCCACAAGTGGGAGAGCCGATCCTATTTTTTATTTATGACGAGAAAAATAAATAAATAAACACTTGGATGGAGGAAAGCAACAGCCCATGCACGGTCACGGTTGAGAATTCCTGGTCCCTATTTCCGATCTCTTTTCGGGCTTGTCTGAGAAATGGAGGATTCAAGTGGATAGAAGATAATTGAAAAGAAGTTTGGAAAATGTTGATTTATCTTGAAATTCCTCCACACCAACGCGCTTCGCTCCCTTCATTCGACTGATTCCAAACAAGCCCTTACGGAGCAAACGCAACGCAAGGTGTCCCTGTCATCCGACGAGATGCGCGGCTACGCCGCCGACTTCATTTTTTTTTGCCTTGTCTGAAGTCTGAACTGCTAATCATTACAGTAATGGATAGAAGATGTTGAAGCGTTTAATTCGTCCATGCCTCGCCTACTCCAGTATTTTATGCAGCTGAAGACTGAATTGATATAATTAATTCTGTTCAGCTATATATCCTGGTGTTGTTGTTCTCCGTCTCGTCTACGTCTGACAGTAAAATGGATGTGTCGCTCTTGTGCTCTCGTCTTCGGTGAGATTTTGGTTGACCCTGCTGCTAGCTCGGACATGATGTAAACACGGGCCAACCAAGTCCAGCGCAAGTGGGTGAAAAATAATACTCCCTAAGTATTAGATGATTTTTAGGTCAGCGACACGGTCTCCAAAGTACAACTTTGACTTCTCTTTTCTATAAAAAATATTTTTTTGGAAAGTTATACATGTATATTATTATAATTTTTAAAACAAATCTATTGATATAATTTTCAAATTTTCAAACTTAACGACTTAAAAGTTAATCATCTAAGTGCAATAAGAAGGAAGCAATTTTTTTACGGTCATTTCATTCCCTTGCCCCGGAGTGACGTGACGGGTAAAGTGGGTACAACAATTTCCTATTCATTCCATCACATTCATCCCATCTTCCTCACAAGAAACACTATTTTAGAACTATTCATACACCACTTTTCACCCCTTTTCATTTAAGTAAATGGGTTGTAATCATATGGGAATAAGGCCGGATAAGACACAAGGACACAACCACATCAGTATCTTGCTGTTTGAACCTCGATGCCCATAGCCGTGCATCTTCCATGTAGTTTGACTCGTGGTTTCTTCTCCAGAGGAGTCGTTCTTGATTCAAAACATCTCCGGTGTTACTGTGTTACCAAACGCAATAGCACCTAAACCGTTGCATCTAAAATTCATCTGCAAATATGTATGAATACAACATACAAACATCCACCTACCATCTTGCAAAGGTTGAAGTTGAACAAATAATGTGTACAAAGATACAAAAAGAGAAATCAACACATAAATACTTCCCGGGTTGCGGATGAGGCGATGCTAGGAGTGGAAAGAAGAAGTCATTGAGGAAACCAAACCATTCGTCATCGTCATCAACCGAGATTGGTTGGATCTGTGGGCTGGGACTATGAGGCGAGCAAGCGCATATTAGGTTTGGCCTAGGCAAAAATGCCTAGACGGTGTGTGAGCTGAGAAGCTTTAAATGATGGGCGGGCGGCCCCCAATAATAGACCTTGCGCCCTCCCCCGTTCCATCGAGAATCTCTCACCTGTCTCTCCATTGTTGAACTGAATGAACATTATTCTAAAAAAAGAATCAAATTGCTGGTACAATATAGTATTTTTTCAGATTAGCACATTAAATTAATTTTCTAAAACAAACAAAAAGGAGCGATACGACTATCACAAGGAAATGGCAGATCAGGAAACAAGTCACCGAAGGCCATTCAAAAAACGAACCGCCAATGCCAGTCCTGCATTCATGCTCAATTGTTAATGCCCATCAGCTCTGCAAGCCATGCAGAGAAGAACCCCATGCCTGATCGATCGCGCTATGTATGTCGCACGAAGTTGGAGGATGGAAGCTGAGATGGCATAGCATGCTAATGGCTGCCACAAAGATCAATGGCATCCGACAACATACATACATGCCTGCCAAAGTTGTAGCTGAGTTTTTCGATTTGGCTCTGTGTCTTCTTTGATGCCCTTTCCTGCTCTCTCCCCCTTACGAATTTGTGATGCCCTTGCACCCTGATTGCCATTGTTCAAGAGTGTGCGTTTCTCAAGCCTAAAGCTTATGTGACCTAAAGCAGCCTTTGATGTTGATCAGAGGGGAGGGGGGCATGCCGTTCACAACCGCCATGGTTGCAGAGGCACATGCTCAAAGGTCTTAACAAATGGTAGATCAAGCGCTCGAAATGAAGGGATCCAGAGCTCTGCGTGGCGGGCGGAGCAGATCCAGTGGCGGAACTGGAGATAATTTATTTGGGGGGGGAGACAAATATTTACCGGTTCAATAATTGATAATTCACCTCGATTTTTCAAGCAAACAATAGCTAGATATGACTATACAACATTAATTGTGTAGCTACAATAACAAAATAAGTAGTTCGCAAAAGTGGTAAATATATCTTACGCAACTAAAGTACACTGCACGTTTCTTCACCATACTGAAATCGTCAATAATCGAATCTGTCATGATCTTCATTGGAATCTCCCTCTCAATATAGAGTACCAAGCAATTTCTTAAAAGTTCGTCTTCCACTGTTTCGTAGCCTAGTATTATTAATTTCCATTGCTGAAAATGCACACTTTGTAGTTGCGGTCGAAACTGGAAAAGTAAGAACAAGGTGAATCAACCTAGAAAGGAAAAAAAGGAAATATTACCACATGCTATTATAATTATGATTAAGAAACTAAATACTGATATATAAAATAAGAATATACATGTCAATCAAACCATAATCGTCCACCTTTTTGTGGTTATAAGTCGACGACAAATGTCAACTATACTTGTCAAAACTTGAAACCGTGGATTGGTACATACATCGAGCTCATAGTGACATAGTTGACATCTCAAATTGTCTAATTCATGTCCTACAAAGTCAGTAGGATAGAACCTTGAAGCTAGAGTGTACACTTTGTCAATGTTGAATGAACTAAATGAATCACTTGGATTCAAAGATGTACACAAAATGAGAAGCTCCGTTGCTTGTTCACTCAACTCTTGTGGTTGTTGATTTATTGCAACAGTAAAGATATCATATCTATAGTGATGCTCAAATGTAGTCTCATTGGATGCTCGAGATCTAAAAAAATTTGCATATGAGCCATTCACGTCAAGAACAACAATTCCTTGTTTCATACAAAAAGATGTCGCATCACTAATAAGCTTGGTCCAACCTTGATCTCTTAACTCCTGAATTAATATTTTTGTGGTGGCTGTCACACCCTGAAATTTTCAATTTCAAGATGTGAATAGAAAGAATAATTAAATAATGATTTTCTTATAATTTTCAAATTTTTCCAACGTTTATTCTTCTTTACAGGAAATGTAGTATAGGAAAAATCCTTGTTTGATTTTCTTAATCAAATAAAAAGTTGTGAGTGTTGCATTCATGCCGATACATCCTGGTGTTTCTTGAGTGCAAAATGTTTCAAAAATGCGTTTAGGAGCTGTTCAAAAACTTCTGAGAATTTTCCGGCTTTTTCTAGAATTTATTCTCACTTTTCTCGAGCTATTTCTATTTATTGGAATGCTCTAAAATCTTTTTCTTGATCTCCAAATACTTTATTTGGGTTCCTCACATCCCAAATCATCTCTACTGATTTTCTTGAATTTCTCGGAGCTTTCGGAGAATTTTTCGTGATTTAATTATGATTTCAGGATTTCCTGGAATTATTTTTAATTCGAAATTAATTTCCGAAATTAGAAAAAAGGGAAAATAAAATCGGACTCAATCTCATCCAATAAATAGCTCCCGATGATCTCCTGGGCGTCCTCTTTCCAACGCCGCCAACCTCGTTCCGTTTTGATAACCCTAGCTCCCACAAACCCTCGCCGAACTTTTGCATCTACTAAATTCCGATGAACTTCCGGTGAGCTTTTCCGACGAAACCATGCACTTCCGGTGCAAACAGACACCACCTTGGAGTTTCCCTCGTCGAGCTCTACGCCGTGATAGGGTCAGTCACGCGAATCCAACGTCGACTCCGTCGTCTTCCCCGACTCCGGCGACTCCTCTCCATCTCCGGCGAGCCCTTCCGTCGCCATTGTTGATCTTTGGCCGAAGGTGAGCACAAAATTGCGTTCACCTCGTCGATCTCGTTCTGTTTTGCCATTCCCGTGCACGTTTGGAGGTCAATACCAATCTAATCCCCGTTCCTTTTTTCCTCTCTCTGTTCGGTCAACCTCCATGGCATGGCTCTTCCCGAGCTCTCTGCTCGCCGGTGCGCGTGGCCCGCGCCTTGCCTCCACGTCCATATGCCTACGCGCGCACCCGCGTGCCGCCCCCGCACGCCGCCCCCGTAGCCTGGCGCCCCCAGAGGGGTCCCGCAGTAGGAGCCAGAGCTGCAGGACGTCGCCGTTGTCCTTCCGCCCCCGGCTGGAATCCGGCCTCCTCCCCTTCGTCTCCAACGCCGGTGAGCACGCCTACGAGATCCCCTCGACCTCCTCTTTCCGTTCAGAGCCTTGGCCGAAGCAACCTGGTCATTCACGAATGTTCCTCGGTCTATGTTTTTTAATTATTATTTTACAGCTGAAAGTCATAAACTCTCCCAAATCAGCTATGATCTATTTACTTCTCTTAATCCGGGCCCATTCTTTTCTTTATTCCAACTCAAGCAGCCCAGCTAGCTCTAGGCCTTCCTGCAATCTGTTGCCTCTTCCACACGATGAAGGTCCAACTTGAGGTGGTTCGGCCTGCAAGATGTAACCTCAGTTTCAGTTGATGTTGAGCACGGCCAGGACGTTGCCGTTGCCTCCTTGCATGCGTGCCACGCCATCGCCGCTACCACCGGCCTATAAAGGGCGAGTGCGTGAGCCCCTCGCACGCCCTAGCTGTTGCCTCCGCCGCCGCTGCCCTCGTCAAAAGCCTAGCGATCTATCTTTTCGTAACAGCACCACAGCGTCTCGCAGCATGCCCTAGTGCCGCCGTCGCCGTCGCCGAGTTGCTGCTGGAGGAAGACCGCCGTCGCCGTCTTGCCGAGCTCACCGACCACGCTGCTGGTGAGAACAAGCAACATGTTTGTTAGCTTTTATGCATGCACGTCTATCCATCTTTTGTCTCTAATCCATGCTATTACCTGAACCCCGTCGTGCGGCCTATGGCCGTGCCTTATTGATCCTTGATGCCTCGGCGTTGAAGCCACCTCCTGTCTCTTTGCAGTGGTTGCTAGTTTTCTGGTGCAAAGCACATGCATAGAAGCTCGAGCGAGAAGATGCATGGCAGCCACAGAAAGAGAGCCACATACGTACATAAGGAAAGAAGCCATCTACCATGCATGCAAAGATGACATCATGGTGAGATCATACGTCTGATCATTAGGATTTCTCTTCTAGCAAAATAATTAGGATATGTTTGTTTTGCTTCATAAATCTTGTGCCCTCGAAACTCCATAAGTCCTTTAGCTTGACTATCTTTAATCTGTTAAATAATCATATACCATCTTCATGATGACATCATCCTTATGCCATAATCAATCAACTGCATTTTTATTCTTTAAACTCGATCCTTTTCAATTCAATTCCAATTTCGCTTGTTTGCATCAACATGTAGTTCTATCCATCTCAGTTGTCTCTATTTTATAACTATCATGTCAACTATGTTTCCTATGCTCAAGCCTTCCATAACCATCTCTTTATAACCACTCTTATTAGTATCTCTGCCATCTAAATATTCTCTACAGCCTAGTTCTCCTGAACCCGAGCTTAAGGTTTTCTTGTGCATTGATAGGTCGTCTTTATCGTTGTAGTTCGTTTCACCATAACTTATGCGTTAGCATGTGTATCACTTGTTACTTGTTTTAAACATCAAACTTGCATGTTAATCTTGACTAATATTTATTCCATTACTTTTCTAAATAAAAGTGATTAGGTTTTATTCCGGTTTTCTTTAATCATTATGTAAATTGGTTAATGCTTATTTATAACTAGCTTTTATAAATAAAAGATGCTTAGTGCTACATATCGGTTTTCATAATAAATTTAATATGCTTAATGGTATTATAATTATCTTTTAAATATTAATATGCTTAGTTGAACACGAAATATAAAGTTATTCGATTAGATTCCTTCGCATGCTTTGTCTCTTAATGATAATTGTTAATTGGATATAACTTGTACTTAAATATCTGCTAATAAATATGATTAGGTTTACCGTGTTTTCTTAACTAAACATAACCTGCTTTGTAATATTCTTGCCACATTATTTTCTAATTAAAACATATGAAGCACGTAGTCTCTTCTTGTTGTTTGGTAATGATCTTTCGATAGCTTCGACATTAGTTTCGTTTTCAGCGTTCCTTGCGTTTGAGTAACCATAGAATCGAGTCTATCCTTTAGTGCGCTCTTTTAAAGTTTTCTTTTGATTGGTGCATTGTTCTTAGTTATACTTGTTGCTTTGTATGTTGTGCCGATGTTTGCTTCGAGTAGAAGAAAGATCGTTGTTTGTTGCTTTGAAGATGAAGAATTTCAAGGGAGCAAGTGTTGAAGAGCAGTAAGAGTAGCTTTTCGTTGGAGAAAGTCAAGTGTCCCTAACCACCTTCTACCTATGCTTTATTTACAAGAATACTTTTGCATTAATTGGAACATGGAGCGACCACCCAGGAAAACAGTACTACCACAAGACATATGGCTCTGTCTTGGCCAATTAATTAGAAAACCTGGTGTTAGGTATGCTTTACCCGATAGGGGTTGGGGGTTGCCGGTAGTTGGTGTATAGCCCGGCCCTCAGACTGATCTGCTCTATGGTAGCATTGCGCCGTCAAGTAACCTAGCGAGCGCCTCCGCACCAGGGGATCTTTGTAAAGGCCTCGTAGCGTCCCTATGCAATCACACCTCGGTAGTGTGGTATGGTGTCTTGCAAACACCGCATGGTTGGGTCTAAAGTTCTTCGGGACTTTTACGCGACTTGTGGGTAAAGATGTACAACCTCTGCAGAGTGTAAAACTAATCGATTAGCCGTGCTCACGGTCAAGAGCGGCCTGGACCCTCGCATGATTAATAAACTTAAAGATGGACTTTAAATCATTTCTGGTTAGTTCTTGTGGCCTTGCTGAGTACCAACCATAAGTGTACTCATCCTTGTTTACTGCTGCTCAGAAGCAAAAGGTGTGAAGCTGTTGAAGATGGTGTTGATGCTAGGCGTACGTAGCCCCCAGTCGATTGCTTGTGGAGTTTGGCGCCTCCGTTTCCGGGATTGAGCTGTATAACTCTGATAGATTTGTAAGTTTGCTTATGTTATTTTACGTGATACTGTTACTGTTTTTCACTTTTGTCTACTATATGTATGAAACTTGATCCTGGCATACATATAGGTATGCACTTGGTTTGTTTTTCTAAAACCAGGTGTGACACTACATCATCCATAGCATTCACAATATCATGTGACTTGTGCTGCAACTTTTTTCAAAGGAGGTTTGTGATTCCCATGATTTCTTCCATAACATGCAAAATGAATACAAAGTCAAATGTCATCATCAGTGTAGCAGCATCGTGAGCTACCTTCCCTCTAACTGAAGACTTAGTCCCAGGACCTTTTGTATTAGCAATATCCTTAAGCACTAAATATGTAGGTTTGTACAATCTTAAAAGGCTGCAAATAGAGTTATAATGGGAGCTCCACCTAGTATCACTTACACTATTCAAAGTTCCAATTTAGTCGGCTCCCCTTCTAGTTTCAAGCTCACCAATCTCAATAAGATTTTCCAGTTCAGCTACTTGATGAGCATGCATGTTATCATTTCTCTTACTAGAGGACACAACATTGTTGACAACAAAACTAAGATGATAAAAACAATTAGAAACCTCTGTCACTTCCTTAGATGCAGCAACAAAAGCTAATTGCAACTGATGAGCAAAACAATGAACATAATATGCATTAGGACACTCTGCAACAAATTTTGCTTGTAGCCTATTCCACTTTCCACACATCTTACTAGACTGTTGCCCCGAATATTCTGGACATCCAACTTGTGACTACATAACAAAAAGCATAGCTCTTTCTTAAGTATTGCAAATGATGTATCATGAACATGAGCAAAATCAAGAAAGCATTCTCGAATAAAACCCTCTTTGTCAGCAAAACGAACAACAAGTGCCATTTGATTCACCTGTGTTGAGGAGTCTGGGCGGCAAGCTGGAGCAGATCGAAAGTGAAACGACACAGAGCGCCAGAGGGTGAGGTGAGTCTGGCCGAGGACGACGATATTTCATGTTCGTTTCAGGTTTTTGGCCTTCGTTGGATGGGTTGTTGTGCGTCATTTATCCTATGGGCTCAGTGTTGGGTGGTGATGGGCTGAAAACATATAGGTATACTAGAAACTTTTTTGTTGGGGGCATGGCCCCCACCCCCAGTTTCAGCATTGAGAAGATCGAGTCACAGCTGGCCATGGTGAGCTTCCCAGCGGTCGTCAACTAGATTAGCGATGTCGTTCCAGGACACCTTGAACGTCCATAAGTGGCCGCCGACATTGATGTTCAACAGAGACATGCATGAGTGCAGTGACATGCCGCTGGAGCTCCAGTTCGACTACTCAAGTTCGAGTAGCATGAGGGGGAAGTCGTCGTACGTTGAGCGAAAGCCGCGGAGGCTGATATGGACACCACACGCACGGTAAAGAGTTAAGGACACGAATGCGGCAGATCCTCAACGGTGGTGGGAGGAACTCGGCTCGCCGGTGGCAATGGTGAAGAAGAAACGTTAGCGACCTGGTCATTGGAGGTGGTTAACTGAATCTCAACTGTGAAACACGAATCCAATGGCTGCATGTAGGCTATCCAAGCGTGGACCGTGTGGAGTTATTTTTGCAAAATAACCCTTCAAATGAATCACACGTGAACCAAATATTCACATTTAACCTCCCGAATTGGATGACGATCATTAATTAGTATTTACATAATACCTACCAAATCGGACCACGACTATTAATCGTGACAAGTTTTTTCAAATAAACCTCTCTTTGTCTTTGCGGCTATTCCTTCCCCTCCCCGTCCAGCGACGGCGAGGCCTATCCTCGTGCTTGCGGATGGGGGTCCTGCTCCTCCGACGCCGCACCTCGTAGACCATGCCACAGCCCAGCCGCCAATGGGCTTGGTGGAGGCCAAGCGCCAGGCACCGTCGTAGACTCATAGGATAGGAGGACATGGTCGAAGAAGAGGAGCAGGAAAGAAAGGGCTGATGAGGCTGAACTGCGGTGGGAGGGAGTGATGGGGAGCATTGTGCCATTGTGCGTCGATGGCGAAGGAGGAGGGGGAGATGGTACCAGATCTGAGTACGGGTTCATGGCCAGATAAGGCCTGTTGCCTTCTGGGAGGGAGGAGAGGTCGGAGTTTTGGGATCCGGCCACCGGCAAGGGGAAATCATGGCAGACGTTGCAGAGAACTCTACTTGCGGCAGCTCAAAAGTTTTGCGATTTGATTCGATTCAATGCCGAGCTTGCACAATGATTCCAAAGATGGTGGCAAATCCACAGCAACAACTTCCTATCAGCACTGGATAGAGAGATGGGAAGGGAAGAGCCATGGGCATTGATGCAACCATTCTGATTTTTGGCTTTGGAGAAGAAACTCTCTGTACTAGGTGGACATGGTAATGTTGGTCCATCGTAGTCTTGATTGCTTACTCACCACAAGTCACCAGTTAATTGAATACATGCACAATAAGGCACCCAAACCAGATGGGTTCCCGACTGAATTTTACCAAGTTTTTTGGAGTCTAATCAAGGGTGATTTAATGGCCATATTTAGTGAGTTCCATAGGAGACCTCCCACTTTTCAGTCTGAACTTTGGTATAATCACCCTTATTCCAAAATAGCAAGAAGTTAAGAAAATCCAACAATACCGTCCTATTTGCATCTTGAATGTCAGCTTCAAGATTTTCCCGAAAGTAATAGCCAACACATTATCAGGGGTGGCTAGCAAGATGATTGGATCATCTCAATCGTCTTTCGTTCTAGGGAGATACATCCTTGAGGGTGTGGTTGTCCTGCATGAAACGATTCATGAATGCGTAGGAAGAAGCAAAGTGGGATTGTTCTCAAACTAGACTTTGAGAAGGCTTACGACAAAGTTAAGTGGCCCTTTATCCAGCAAGCTCTTAGGATGAAAGGGTTTTCACAAAAATGGTGTAATTGAATTGATCGGATTTTGTTGAGAGGAAGTGTGAGTGTTAAGGTTAATGATGATTTGGTGCACTATTTTCAAATTTGGAAGGTCCTAAGACAGGGGGATCTTTGTCACCTTTTCTTTTTAATATTGCGGTTGACATGTTGACCATCCTTATTGGAAGATCAGTTAATCATGACCATTTCTGAGGAGCAGTGCCTCATTTGGGGGATGGAGGATTGTCTATTCTTCAGTATGTTGATGACACAATCCTCTTCATGGAGGATGACATGGAGCAAGCTAAGAATCTGAAGTCAGTTTTGTGTGCATTTGAGAAGCTTTCTGGGCTTAAAATTAATTTTAATAAAAGCGAGTTGTTTCTCTTTGGGGAGGCTACACAGAAGAATAGTGAATATGTAGCTTTATTTGGTTGTCAAGAGGGGTCATGCCTTTGAAGTACCTTGGTATCCCAATGCGCCCTCGCAAGATCTCCAACAGTGATTGGAGGGTGATCGAGGACAAATTCCAGAAGAAGCTATAGCTGGAAGGGAAAGGTCCTCTCGATGGGAGGAAAGTTGGTCCTAATTAATTCAGTTTTGTCGAGTCTTCCCATGTTTATGTTGTCCTTCTTTAGGATCCTAAGGAAGTGCGTAAGAGACTAGATTATTTTAGATCCCCTTTTTCTGGCAGTGTGATGACCATAAAAAGAAATACAGACTTGCTAAGTGGTGCATTGTATGCAAACCCAAATGTGTGGGAGGTTTAGGGATTATTCATTTAGATGAACAGAACAAATGCTTGTTAAGCAAGTGGCTTTTCAAACTATTCAATGAGAATGGTCTGTGGCAAGATATTCTGAGGAAGAAATATCTGAAGAATCAAACCTTGACACAAGTACAGAAGAAAAGTGGTGACTCGCAGTTTTGGCAAGGTTTGATGGATGTGAAGGAACAATTTTTGGCTAGAGGGAGGCTTGTTGTCCATGATGGTTCTCAAACTAGGCTTTGGGAGGATTTGTGGATAGGCAGCGAAAGATTAATGGACAAGTTCCCGTCACTCTACAATATAGTTAGGAAGAGGGGTGCTACGGTTACTGATGTGTTCAGTTCTATCCCTCTAAAAATTTCTTTCACACACGCTTTGGTTGGAGATAAATTGGTGAAGTGGCGGGAACTAGTATCTGGGGTGTTACATGTGGAGTTGGGGGGGGGCTGAGATTCTTTTGTTTGGACGGTAGGCAAATTGTTTTCAGTTAAATCAATGTACAACAGTGTTGTGTACACATATGGGAGAAGGAACCGCGCCCAGCCGTGAGCACGGCGCCGACAGTTCGAGGAGGAGCGTGGGCGCGTGCGTTTTCTTTTTCCATTCAGTTTGTATCGTAGGAGTAGTTGCATCGTAGGAGTATAAAGTTAAGACTCTGTGTATTGTAGTGGAACAACTAGAGATCGAGTCGATCTCTCTGGTTCAACCAAGTTTAGGTTCAACCACGCTCCTCTGTCCCGGTTGCTCTGCTCTATCCGCTGGCCGCCAGGACGGCGATCCAGCACCACCGCCGCCGGGAACCCTTGCCTCGTCCTCCAGTCAATCACACATACCTCCTCCGCAAATCCACAAGTGCTAACAATATGGTATCAGAGCCAACACCGACCCCATGGCCAACTCCTCCGCCGCATCGTCGGCCCTGTTTCCACCGCCGCTGCCCCCAAATCCATCTGCTCCCCAGTCACCCCCCTTTCCAGCCGCCTCATCTTCCCTGCTCCTGACCACATCCGTCGCCACAAGCTCGTCCTCTGGCTCCCCGCCCGACACCCTAACCGCCACAATCTATGGATTGCAGCGTCAGATGGGGAGCGTGGCGTCTCGCCTGTCGGCCATGGAAGAAAGTCTTCCTCAGCCCATATCCTCGAGCCCCCACCAGTCCAGAGCCCCTACAGGATGTCGGGGTACGACGGCATTCCGTCGACGCCGCTCACCACCTCCACCATCATCCACATCGTGCCCTCCACCCGCCCACTACCTATTCATTCCATCCCGTTTCCCTACTCGCTGTTGCCACTGCCTTTCTAGACATCCTCACCGCCCCACCATGTTCCCCACGAAGACGACAATGAAGGCACCACCGTGCCACGCTACTAGAAACTTTATTTTCCCATGTTCGACAGCAAGGACGACCCGCTGGGGTGGCTCAATCTTCGTGAGCATTTCTTCCGTGCCCAACGCACCCGCGAGTCTGACAAGGTCTGGTTGGCTTCGTTCCACATGACCGGGGCGACCCAACACTAGTACTACATGCTGGAACGCGACTCTGGTGATGTCTCATGGCAATTGTTCAAGGCGTTGTGTTAGCAATGCTTTGGACCGGCCGTCGGCATCAATCACCTTGCCGACCCTAGCTTGTCTTCAGTTCCGCAGCACCGTCAGTGACTACCAGGAGATGTTCTTGGCCAAGATGGCCCATGCCGGCTACCTGACACTAGAGCAGCAAGTTCAATTGTTCACTGGAGGCCTTCCCAACACCATTCGTGTCGACGTCGAACTCCAAGCTCCTTAGGGCCTTCAGCGCGCCATGGCACTCGCTCGGGCGTACGAGCAACGAACCACGGCTCTCGCCGCGGCCGCCACTAGAGGACGTCCACTGCGACAACCAACGAAATTCCATCATCACTCAGTTCCAGCCTCCACCACACCAACACCGGTGGTTCAGCAAGCCAGCACAACACCCGGAATGTCGACCGCTCCATCGTCATCTCGGCCAGCATCCTCCAAGCCATTCAAAAAGCTCTCGCTCACCGAGATGATGGAACGACGCATGCTTGGTCTCTGCTACAACTGTGATGAGCAATATGTTCGGGGGCATAAGTGTCCAAAGTTGTTCTACTTGGAAGTGACTGATTTTGAAGAAGACGGTCCATCAGCTCCGTGCCAGAACACAGAAGAGGAACCTTTGATCTCTCTACACGCAATCACAGGACACCTTGCAAGTCCGTGTTCAGGTCAGGGACAAGGAGTTCACAACACTAATTGACTCGGGATCCACTCACAATTTCTTTAGCACTCAGGTTGCACAAGCTGTGGAACTTCAGTTTCAGGAAAACATAGGTACCAGAGTGGTCGTAGCAAATGGCGACCACGTTCCATGCAGCGGCCTGGCCAAAGATGTTGAGATCATAGTTGGTGATGACATTTTCACCATCAATGCATACTCCATTCCACTCGACTCTTTCAACATGGTGCTTGGGGTTTCCTTCCTCAAACCTCTGCACAACGATCCAACTGTATTTTGATGACTTGGTGATGTCCTTCACATACAATGGAAAGCGAGTTCTTTGGAAAGTCTTAGGATCCCCTAGGTGTGATATCCCATCAACTGCCCGCCTACATTCCATCCAGCAACAAGAACAACAAGTCCTCGAACAGCTTCTGCACACTTTTGAAGACGTGTTCCAGGAACCCAGCGGCCTACCCCGATCTCGTGCTTGTGACCACTGAATCCACCTCAAGCCCAATACCGAGCCTATTGATGTGCACCCCTACAGGTCCCCTCAACTATAGAAAAATGAACTTGAAGCCCAGTGCGTCAAGATGTTACAGCAAGGCACCATTCGGCCAAGTACTTCTCCTTTCTCTACCCCAGTACTGCTAGTGAAGAAGCATGACAACAGCTGGCGCTTCTGTGTTGATTACTGGGCTCTCAACGATGCTACTGTCAAGGACAAATTCCCCATGCTAGTTGTTGAGGAATTATTGGATGAACTTAATGGCGCCAAATTTTTCACAAAGCTGGATCTACGATCTGGGTATCATCAGGTACGAGTTCACCCTAACGACATCCCAAAAATGGCATTCTAAACACACCATGGTCATTTTGAGTTTTTGGTCATGTCTTTCGGGTTGTCTAATGCCCCCTCAACTTTCCAAGCTCTCATGAACTCTGTGCTTGCTCCATTTCTTCGCAAATTCGTGTTAGTCTTTTTTTGATGACATCCTAATCTTCAGTACTTCATGGACTGAACACCTCCATCGTATCAGAGTTGTGCTCAATGTCCTGCGCAATCATGCCTTACATGTAAAAAATCGAAATTCACCTTTGCTACATCCACTATCTCCTACCTTGGACATGTCATTTCTACCAAGGGAGTAGCAATGGATGTTTCTGAAATTGATGCAGTAACCTCCTGGCCAACACCAAGATCAGCTCGAGGACTCCACAGATTCCTCGGTCTGGCTGGCTATTATCGCAGGTTTATCCACAACTTTGGGGAAATAACATCACCCCTCACCCAGCTACTCAAGAAAACGCTTTCCAATGGAGCGACTCAGCAGATTCAGCATTCAAAACCCGCAAGCAAGCCCTCACAGCAGCACCAGTCCTCCAGTTGCCAGATTTTGAACAGCCCTTCACTGTGGAATGTGATGCCTCTGGTTCAGGGTTTGGAGCCGTTCCGCATCAGGGAAAGGGACCACTTGCATTCTTTAGCAGGAAGTTCGCACAGAGGCACTTAAAGGTCACTGCATATGAGCGAGAACTAATTGGCCTAGTTCAGGCAATGAGACACTGGAGACCATATCGTTGGGGCCAGACCGTTCATAGTAAAACAGACCACTATGCCCTAAAATTCATGTTGCCAAAGATTGTCGACTATCCCACAGCACCACTAGATCACCAAGCTCTTTGGATATGACTTCGCTATGGAATACCGCCCGGATGGATCAACACTGTAGCGGACGCTCTCTCGAGACGAGACAGTGAAGAAGTCTCACTACACAACATATCCACTCCAACCTTTCAACTATATGAGGATATCAAAAAGCTATAGATGCTTACCCTGAATTATCAGCTCTCCGCAACAACATCATAGCCGGCCTCGAGGAGCCTACATGAAGTGTTACTGATGGCCTCATTCTCAAAAACAACAAGGTATACATTCCCCCAAATTCAGATTTCATACATCATATACTGCAACTCTCACACACTAGTGGACATGAGGGGATACAAAAGACAATTCAGCGCCTCCGCTCCCACTTTTCTGTTGACCATGATCGTCGACTCGTTGGAGACTATGTTAGTGCATGCACAGTGTGCCAACAAAACAAATCAGAGTCCCTGCATCTAGCCAGCCTTTACAGACCCTGCTTGTCCCTTCTCAAGTTTGGGCCGACATAATCATGGATTTCATCGAGGCACTGCCAAAGGTACACGGTAAAAGTGTGATCCTAACGGTCGTGGACAGATTCTCCAAGTTTACGCATTTCATCCCACTCATCCACCCATATACAACAACATCAGTGGCTCAAGCATTCTTCAATGAAGTAGTTCGGCTGCACGACCTACATGAATCAATTATGTCTAATCGCGATCCGGTGTTCACATGCCATGTGTGGAAGGATCTCTTCAAAGCATCTGGTGTAGGCCTGAAAATGAGCATGACGTTCCATCCACAGACAGATAGACAGTCAGAGGCAGTGAACAAATCAATTAGCATGTATCTGAGGTGCATCACTAGGGATAGACCAAGGTCGTGGTTGGAGTGGCTTCCCTGGGCTGAGTATTTCTACAACATGTCATACCACTCTTCACTGAAAACCACTCCATTCCAGGTAGTCTACGACCGGTCACCACCTGCAATTCCACAATACCACACAGGAAATGCAGCGACAGACACAGTGGATGAAATGTTGGCTGCCCGAGAGGAGTTCCTAACTGAAGTTCGCACCAGACTGTTGCAAGCTCAAGATTACGCTCGCAAGCACTATAAAGCTCATCACAGAGACCTCGAGTTCAAGCAGGGGGGATTGGGTCTGGCTCAGGTTGCTCAATCGGCCAACACACAACCTTGTTCCAAGACCTCATACCAAACTGTCTCCGAGATATGCAGGCCCATTTCAAGTGCTAGAGCGGGTGGGTGTTGTTGCATACCGCCTGGCCTTGCCTTCCAATGCAGGCATTCATGATGTTTTTCACATCGAACTGCTCAAACCATTCAAGGGAACGCCACCAGCTTCCACACTAGCTCTGCCACCTCTGCACAATGGGCGTGTTTTGCTGCAAACAAAACGAGTGCTAGGATCAAGCAAAAGAAGAGGGAGTTGGCATGTCCTCATTCAGTGGGCAGGAATGCCAACATCAGAAGCTACATGGGAGCAACGCGAAGCATTTCAAAAATCGTTCCCGTCCTTCCAGCTCGAGGACGAGCTGTTTGTCGAGGAAGGAAGAGATGTTGTGTACACATATGGGAGAAGGAATCGCGCCCAGGCACCGGCAATTCGAGGAGGAGCGTGGGCGCGTGCATTTCCGTTTTCCATTCAGTTTGTATCGTAGGAGTAGTTGCATCGTAAGAGTACAAAGTTAAGACTCTGTGTATTGTAGTGGAACAACTAGAGATCGAGTCGATCTCTCTGATTCAATCAAGTTCAGGTTCAGCCACGCTCCTCTGTCCCGGTTGCTCTGTCCTCTCGCAGTTGCCCTGTCCGCCGGCCGCCAGGACGGCGACCCAGCGCCGCCACTGCCGGGAACCCTCGCCTCGTCCTCCAGTCAATCACACATACCTCCTCCGCAAATCCACAAGTGCTAACAAATAGTCTAACAAGGGGGTGGGAATTCCCTTGAAGTGCAGGTCTTGGAGCATTAAAATTCCCCTAAAAGTTAAAATTTTATGTGGTATTTGAAACAAGGAGTGGTCCTGACCAAAGATAATCTTGCTAAAAGAAAGTGGAAGGGATACACTAAGTGTAGTTTATGTGATGTGAATGAATCCATTCAACATTTGTTCTTTGAGTGTCATATGGCACGGATGGTGTGGGGTGTAGTGAGCATGACATTTGGTTTTAATCCGCCCTCGAATGTTGCTCATCTTTTTGGTTCTTGGCTTAATAGCTTCCCTTCCAATAAGAGAAATCTGGTGCTAATTGGTGAAAGCCTTGTGTTGGGCCTTATGGCTCTGCAGAAATGATGTGGTCTTTAATAGATCAAAACCTAATTCTTGCCTGCAGGTCATTTTCAGAGCGACGTACTAGGAGTTGGTCTCTTTTGTCTAAAGAAGAGGTGAGAGGCATTTTGAAGGAAGGCTGCATGAATTTGGAGATCACAAGCATGGAAATTAACAGCAGGGCGGGGTGGAATGTGTTGAGGTGCATTCGGCTCTAGTGTGCTAGTCTGGTTGTGTTTAGCCTCTTAAAGACTTTGATGTACCTTGTCGTATTAGGCTGGATTGTATCTTCTTAGATGTGAGCAGTTAGCGGTATGCAGCACACTTGCTGTGGGGTAGTCGGTCATCATCGGTTGTAAGCTATCGAACGTTTGGTTGCTGAGACCGGAGTTAATCCTATTTCTAAAAAAACAATTTCGCTCAATCCTGATCTATGGTTTGTTTTCTATGAATAATATGTTAGATATCTCAGTCCTCACTTGTCCTGAAACTATTCAGCTTGGCAGTCACTCGCTGATTATCCCTCCAAATCCAAGTACATTACCTAGATAATAGTAGCAAGTAATGTTTTTATAGTTTCAAGCTTGTATGATGTGAAACATTATTTGTTTCAAGCTGGCGGCAAATGTGTCTCATAGTGCAAGGGCTAGATTTCATGTCTTGCGTATCAGGAAGTTTGAAGGCTGATAACTTGTTCAAGGTTTAAAGCTCCTGCACGTATATTACATAGTTTGAGTTTAAAGGCAATCGGTGTTCATTTGTCCCTATAACTTGAATTGATGGATCTCTGCTATGAAGCTATGCTACTAACTTGACATAATTTATAAGCAGTTTCCTGAGGCCAGCATTGAGAATTAAAGACCATGGCCTCCATAGCAAGCTGCAATCATCATCCATTTGCGGAACGCAGCATGAGTTCAATAATTCTAAACACGCCCCGTGCCATATTTTTGTGCTGCTGCTCAGTAGTAGTGACTCATTATTTTCAAATAATGATGATGTAAAGACTGATAGACACCAGGGAGCCATATCAGTGTGATGTAGGATGAATTTTTTTAGCAAGTTAGATGGTCTCGTGGATAGTTCTTCCGCTGTGTGTAATAACCTGCGATATTGAGCTGGCATTTACCGGCATCTGTTTCGAGCTGAAGAAAGGATTGAAGATTGACATTTACAGGCAACACCTGGCTTAGCACTTTCTGCCTAGAAAAAGAAGATAGCTTCTTCAGAGTTATTTTTGATACTTACTGCACAGTTGCTATGGGAAAATTCTGGAGATACATTTTCTTCAAATGGTTATCTCTACAAATAATTTCTCAGGCTCCAAAGCCGTATCCTTGGACTTCTGTTAGTGCATGAAAGAAGGGCAGTAGAAGAAATAGCAGAGCTCAACAAGGAGTTTAAATTGAATAGGCGCATCAGTAACTTTTCATTTCAGATTGCTTCTTTTAAACATAGTTCAAATGCTACTCGCATATCTGTCTTGTCAGTTTGATTAAATTTCAGCTGATTGTGAAGCTTGAACATTGCAGAGGTCAGCCTGTTCTTCAATTCCAGACGTGTGATGCTCCTTGATGTGGGCTTACCTCTCGTCTATAAACAGGGAATAGTCTAGTGTGTTACTCCTTCACAGAGGCTGATTGTTCAAGTGAGCTGTCAGTGCAGTGCTTGTAAAGGGTGATGTCAGTGTCCAGCTTGGCACCGATTCCTTGAGTGATGCCATTAGTGTCCTTGAAGAATTTTAAGAAATGGAGAGGGAAAAGGGAAGAAATCATCATATTTATAATGGTGGTATACTAGTTTAATTCACTGTATCTTTTACTGCACCTGCAAGAAATACGCACGAAAACAATTAATTCCTGCTCGTATACACTAAGTTTGTTGTAGTAATGATATGGTTTTTGCAATGCCGATGAGTTTGCGGCTTACAATAGCTCAGCTAGAATCCATGGTACAGAGTCGCCACTGTGGTCAGTGTCACTGGAGAAAGTCCTGAACAATTTGCAAATTTTAGCCTAAAGCATGACTATCTGGGCGGCTTCCTGCATGTGGATTAAATTGGATTACCGGCAACCACCCTGCCAGCGCCCGGAACGGACGGTCTGAACCCCAGCTCAGAGTTGCAGGCTAAGCAAAGCAGAGCAGAGTCGCGCCGGGCCTAAGCGAGCTGCCAGGCGGCCCTTCAACAAGATTAGTGACGCCGTTCCAGGAGATCTTCGCCCCATGGTCTATTGTTGGCCGCTGGCAACAGCATTGCCTACGATCCTAGTGCTCGAGGAGGGCAGCGGTGTTCAGCAGGATATGCGCACAATGACATGCCGATGAAGCTCCAGTTCAGGTTCGAGCTGCGCGTGGGGAATGTCGCGGGAATGCAGGCGCTGCGGCGGGACCTGGCGCCGCCGAGCTGGGTCCCCGGCGGGGAACCACTGCGCGTGGAGTGGCGTAACTGGCTCCGCTGGCGGCTCCGGCGCGGTCACCGCGATCGAGCTGCCGCGCCAGGGGCTCCAGGGGACTTCTCCGCCGCCGGCGCGCTTCCGGCCCTGACGCGCCCCGACCTCTCCGCCTCCGCCACCTCGCTCTGCGGGGGCATCCCGCGGTCGCTCGGTGCGGTCCCCCGCCTCGAGTTCCTCGACCTCTCCACTTCTCTAGTCTCCAGGAGCGGCGGACGCGGTAGCGCGACGAGTTCGCTGGCGGCAATGGCGAAGGAGAAAGCGTGGTAGTTGCTTGTTGACCAAGATCTGAGCCGTAAATTGCGAATCTAACGGCAAAAGAATAGCATTTCCCTGTACGGACTAACGGACCCTGGTCAACAGTATTTACAAAATACACCCTAAACAGGATCGCGATTGCGATCCAACTATTTACTCTCAACCCCCTATATCGAATCGCGATCCAAATATTTACGTATCTTTTACCTAGGCCAGGGAGCGTGACCACGTAGCTGGCTGCTCCCGGCCGTAGGGGGCGCGCGACGGGCAAGATCGAACAAGCATCGGTCCTTATGCAAAAAACACCCTGTCCTTTGGCAGAATCAGCTCGTTGTCCAAATAAAGATGTTGGCCCCTCGAGCAACGGCACGGCGGCCGCCAGCCGAGCAGCACGCCCCAGCAGCGCCTAGAGCAGCCAGCTACATGGCCCCAGCGGAGGGAGAATAGTAGGGGAGGAGGATAAAGGGGCGACAGATCAAGGGGCCAAGAAGAAAGAAGAGGAGACGAAGGAGAAAAAAGGGGTGCCACCGTGAGCATTGACCGTGGAGGTCGCCTACCTCCCGAAGTTCACCTCGATGCCGATGCGGCTTCCGCTCCACCTCGACGTCAAGGGCGAGCTCGGGCACGCCACGATTGGGAATGAGGAGGAGCACCCCGGAACGATTGAACCGCCTGCAGAAGGTGGAATCCATGTCGCCGCTGCCGCTAAATAAACGAGGCTCCCCACACCTCCCGGCTCCGGTGTCGCCGCGCGGCTGCGCCCCGTCCGCGGCCCCGTCCGGCCGCCGAGGAGCAGCGCACCGCCAGGCCGTAGCTCACCCGCGAGTAAGGCCGCGCGCTGCCAGTCCGCACTCGTTGTGTGACGACAGAGGAGCTGCTCCTCCACCCTGTGGCGCCACTCCCCGTCGCGGTCGCGAACGTCCGCACCGCCCAATGGCGGGGCAACTGCTTTACCCCCGCGAAGCCCCACCGCATCGTGTCCTCACTCCTCCAGCAGGAGCCCGTAGGCCGCAGCGCCCGCCACCGCTCCACTCATGAATCCATCCAATCCATGGAGTGAAAGAAAGGAAAGAGATAAAAGGAAGGGGAAAAAAGTCGAGATGTGAACATAAGATCAAAGCTCACGCGGTGGACGGTGGGAACACAAGAAATATCAGCAGCGTGGGTCCCGCACAGGTTAAAAGAAGGTTTGATTACTGTGTAAGAGTCCCGTCGATCGAGGGCTTCTAAACCGCAAATTCAATCTATTTTTCCAAACCTTTCATTTGGTAAGGAGTATAGTTGTAACATATAAAAGCTTGAATATAAATATTCGGATTAAATCCCCAAAATTACTTTGAAAAGTTCAGGGATGTTTACACACTAATTAGAATCATTAAATGAAGATTAATAACACAACTCATTTCATAACTTTTGGTTAAATTTTCAAACGAATCTAAATCTAATTAGATCATAATTAGACAATGTCACGCTACAGTAAGCCATCTGTAATAACATATTAATATCCTTAAATTTTTCAACCGGTTTAAACAAGATTGAAATGTTCCACAAACATGAAAACGCTTGAGAATTCCGGTCGAGAGAAAAATATGAATAGCCTACAACATAAGCATACGGACCACACAACACGAATAGGAGCAACGATTATAAGGTTTCATACTATTTTCGTAGGAGAAACAGTTAAATTCCACTAAATTAAATTTGTTGTCCTACTGAATTAAAGCTAAACAAATTTCACATATTTTTATATTCCGCATGTCAATTCATAGCCCAAATTGATAATCATTGTGCTTCTGGTTCAAATCTTTAAATGCAACGTCTTCATCGGGCATGCAACCACATATATGACATATTATATCAAGTGCTGTGAAAATTATATCATCTTCTCCCACTCCCATAGCATGATGCACAAAACGGGTTGGATATCAATAAAAAAATGTGATACAACCAAACACAATGAGGATCGGAAAATGAAAATTATCTACACATGCAAAAATAAAGGATTTGCTCCAAATCAAATTGAGATTTGATCTTCCCACAGCCATTTTTTCCCGAACCGCTAGATCCCATCTCAACGGCTCACGTTCCTTCTTGTCTATTGTCCTTTTTTCCGAACCCGCACCCGGAACGTTTCCAACTCCGCTTCGTTTTCGCTGTGGTGAGGAGGCGGCGGAGGTGATTCCGACGGGGACGCGGGCCACAGACGGCTCCACGTCGTCGGCGGCTTCTACGGCGTGCCAGAGGCACCCCACGCACATGCGGATGATCCACCCCCACACATCTTCTCACTGGCCTCTTGTCGTTGCTTGTGTTGGGCGGAGCCGCAGAGGGGGTGTGGGGAAGGTGACTCAGCGAGCTCGCTGGGAGGGGAGCTCTCTGGCGAACTCACACTTATTCGGCACTTGCGGCGGCGATTCTAATGGGAGCGTGTGATGCCCTAGGTTTTTAATTAGCGTCATTAACGCTAATGACTGAATCAGCTGAGTCAAACCTGCTGACGTTGGTCAAACCTAGGTCAACCTGGGTCATGACCTCGAAAACTGCACCAACAAACCCTATTGAACCCCTTGACCAACTCAACACACCCTTGTGGTCACCCCTTGGTCAAAGACACGGTCAAACCCCGCTTAAACCCTGACGTTGGTGAATGTCTTCCGGAACTTTTGCCGCGTTCTCCGAATTTCACCTAAACACTTAAAAATCTACCAATATGAAAGTTGTCCAGTTTGTTGAGGAACACAACTTTCATGAAGATTGGCATTTCAAATTTTGAGTGGAAATTGGTGAAATACGTGGTCAACCGTCAGCATCTCCTGTTCACCGATACATGGCGACATTCAAAGTTTGGCAGCAGATTATGCAAAATCCGTGGAGAAAAACACCCTAGAGCCTTTGTAAGAGTTGTAGAGGGTAGTGAGATCAAAAACTTTCCTATTCATCACTTGGTACACTTTTGTTGCAAAATTTTGAGTTAATCTCAGTCAAACGTTGCCAGTCCGACACAGGAAGGCAGACCGCGACGCCGCCCGCGCTCCCACGCGCCCGCGCGCGCCGCGCGCGATGCTCGGCGCCTCGGCGTCCGGGCCCACTCGCACCCGCTCGAGGCCGTTCCTTCCCCGAGGCCGGGAGCACTCCGAGACCCTTGAAGTCCGTGCCGCGCCACGTGGAGTCCTCGCCCTCGCCAGCCGGCCGCGCGCTGTGAAACCCATCGGTCCGTCGCGGTTCTTCCCTGTGCGGGCGCGCCGGCCAATGTCGCTCGCCGTACCGCGGAGTTAAGGGCCGGGGAACTCCTTCCACGAGGGCGCTGTCACCCCCTGCGATCCCCGGGCTATATAACGGCCGACGTGACCCTCGTGCGTCCACACGAGAGCCGACCTCCTGAGCCGCCGCACCACCATTGGCACTCCTGCGGCGAGCTCGCCTTCCGTCTCCTCCCCAAGCCGAACAAACCTCCCTAGCCCTTCCCCACACATTAGTACACTCTTCCGGGTCGGCAACCGCCGTGCCTTGCCGCCAAGCTCGCCGGTCAGGAAGCCGCCGCCGCCGAAGCCGCCGCGGCCGAAGCCGCCCGCGCCTGGCCGGCCGAGCCCGCCCGAGCCGCCTCGCCTCCTTCTCAGGCCACAAACCGAACCTTGGTGAGCCCCACACCCTCTCCTTCCACTTTCCCGGCCAAGGGTGTCGCCGGAGCCGCCAAATTCCGGCGAACCACGCCGCCCCTCACCCCCGAGGGCTACATTGCAAGCAACCAGCTCTTTCCAGGGTGATTTTTGGGAATCAGGGGCGTATCTGTGAAGTATTGGAAATTCCAGGGACCCCGGTGCAAAACCTCATCTCAAATAGTATATGTGTTTTGCTGATTCTTGTAAATTCCGTAGAAAATCTTCGAAAAGTCATAAAAATGCAAACCCAATTTTTTTGGATTCCTGGTGAAAAATACAACTTTTGTTATTCTTGTCTGAGCTGTTTCATAATATTTTTGGCATGAAAAATAGAAATGTGAAAAACCTAGATCTGAGATATCTCCAAATATACAAGTCCTCTGCAACTATTTTTTGGATATGTTGTGTGTTAGGTCAGTACTAGATTCTGTACCAAAAATTGCATAAAGTTATGTTGTAAATCTTGTTATATAAATTGTTTTCTTTTATTGCAGAATCTGTCCAAATGATTTTTGTAGATAAAAATTATTATATTTTTGTGCCCAACTTCTGCATGTTGTCTTGTTATGCCAAAATGCACCTCTAGTGAATTAATCACAATTGTATAATTTCCATAAATATTTAATCTTGAAATATGCTTGATTTTCTTTGAAAATGCATAACTCAAGATTCATAATGGTTCTAGGTGTATATGTTGCATTACTAGCCTAGTTTTGGACCATATATCATGTGTGAGAAAGTTAGGATCATCTTGATGAGTTTTTAGTTTTGTGTGCATTTACCTTGTTTTACTAGCTAGCTTTTGTTATTTTCAAAATAATTAATTTCCTAGCCATCCTAAGCATGCATGTGTGTCCAATGGCTTGTTATAGGTGATTAGTGCCTAATGCACACTTGAATTTTAATTAATTAAATTATGAATAAAAGCTATAGGAGCAATTTAAGGCTTAATGGTCAATTAAATGGGAAAAATCACCAACCCACCTTTAATGACCTTGTGTGTGGATGTAAATCATTTCAAAAAGCTAATGATCAACCCATTTCTGTTTGTGAAGATAAATTAAATTGTTTACATATATATGTACGCAGTCACTATCAAAAGGAATAATTTATAAAGAGCTGCATATTGTTCCTTTTAAGAAGAGTATGCTGAATGTATTCTTATCTAGGTGAATGTGGTCAACCATGCACCCCATGGTTTTCATTTATTGATCGTAATTTATTAAATCGAAAATTGTTGAAAAAATCTTGCATTTGCATCTTCGTGTAGATCTTCCTGACGGTAGATATACGCTCGTGCCGGAAGGAGGAGACGAAGACAGCACGTGTTCGTAGCTCAAGGCCTGGACCCAAGTCTAGAAGGGCCCCAGGCCAACCTTGCTAGTGAAGGCAAGCCCCAGATCATTAACCCTGTCGTTTAAAAATTATGCAATTGTTCCATGCTATGCTTGTGCATTTTCCTTTCAGGAGTTGTTTGAAACCCTAGATGCATGATCCCTAGGTACCTATGCTCTATCACTAGTATGCTAGGTCGATAGCTGCTATGCTATAGGACCGGTAGAAGTCGTGTGATGTTCGTCACTCGCGAGAATAGGTTCTTATGTTGGAATCATATGATCTTTATAACGGACTGCTCATGTGGTAAGAGCATGGGATTTGGGCTCGGTCCGGTGACTTTCGTGGGCTAAGCTTTTGAACGTACTAAGCACTTGTCGATAATGGGACCGGTAAGCCTAGTACCTTAATGAGACGGTGCGGGAACTTACTATTACTACTCTTGAGGAATCACCTAACCGGCTAGCTACGGGAAGGGGGGTGCATGTGTGAGGGGACTGGATGCCTCGCGGGGTGTGCCAGTTAGCCTTGTACCCAGGACTGTAAGATTTGATCCCAACCCGAGGATTTTTGGGAACTGCCTGGATGGTTGTCCTCGCGGGGGCACCCTACCGTGTGCTTAGGTTTACCTTGCAAGGTTTAAATCAATCGATTGTCGGCCTCTCACCGTTATCCGAGACTGCTTAATCAACTGGCCATGATATCCCGTAATGATGGAACTTGGTGAATATTGTTGTATGGATTAATTGCTTGTACAATTCTTGATTGAATTGGCTGGCACACTTAGAAATGGTAATCAACTAGAACTTGTGCTAAAATATTGAAAGTAAGGACATATTCTTAGTCGCCTTTCAGCAAAAGAAACCCCACCGACCAAAAGCCTTCCATGTCTAGAGTTTGGTGATGTAGTTATCACCCGACGGTCAAGTCTTGCTGAGTATTAGTATACTCAGCCTTGCTTTAAAACTGTTGTGCAGGTGTTGATTGACCGGGTGGATGACGACAAGTGATGACATCACGGATGGCCTCCTGTGATGCTTTCCGTTGCGCTAGTTTAATTTATTTCCGCTGTTTTCGAACTCTGAACCTTTACTCCATGTCGTGAACAATGGTTGTGATAAAATGTTTTAACTCGTGTTGTACTCTGGACTCGCCTTCGCATGAGTTTTAATGCATATGTCGATCCTCTGTATGAATTCCAAGTGATTTACCGGGTGTTAACCCGGCAACCAACGACATGATGATATTTTACTATTGTTTAATGACCGAAGTGGATTGGTTACGGTATTTTCCTGGGCGGGTTGTCACAGAGGGCTGCTTCTCCCGGTGGCTAATCCATTTCTCCCCCTAGACGCAACACCTAGTGTTCGTGGAGGTAAATCCCCATTTCTTTTTTTCTGAATCAATCGATCGATTTGAATCCCCACGGGTCATTCATTTCTTCCTAAAATCCATCTTTTAGGGTTCATGGAGGTAAATCCCCACCGATATTTTTTTTTCTGATTCAATTGATTTGATCCCAGCGACTCTTTCTTATTTGATCCATTTCACCCTTTCATTTGAACCAAACTTTTTTTTCCCTGATTCACTAGGGTAGCTACATGGTTTTTTTTCATGGATGAATGCCGCACAGGCCACTTCACTGGTTTTTGCGGGCTTCACTAGCTTGAGGGTTTAATTTGTTTCTACAAACCTCTAACCTAATAGTGTATTTAGGCCTTATACTCCGACTCGAAATTGTGCTACTATGCGGGTTTTAGGGACATGCATCCATCTTTTCCTTCTGTGGATGGTTTCCAGTGTATAGAAATGAACTGAGGCAACAACTGAATGTCAGGAAATGTTGCTGTATTTTTTATTTCCTGCAAATGAATGTCCCCGCTATGCCAATGATCCCTGCGCCTATGTGCAAACTGTTGGACTAACCGACTAACCTCTTTGAAAATTCCTCTTGGTGTTCAAACTGGTGTAGTTTTTTGGTTTTTGTGTTGTTTTTTTTTTTGGATTAGCAGCAAGTTTTTATATCAGTGACACTTTTTTTGTTGAATTAGCATCAAGAAACCTGAGGGTGTCCTATCTGTAGTTCTACACTCTTTTGTGCTGCTGCATCAGTACATTGGAATGTGCTGATTTGTTTCATTCTCGGTGCTAGCTTGCCTTTTAGGACCGTTTCTAGTTGACCTGTTTCTACCATTCTGTCAGTTACTTGGGCTACAGAATTCAGCTTCATGTAGATAAAAACTAGGTGGAATGCAATGGACCAATGCACTCCTCATTAAACTGCCTTGGTAGACTTTACATTATCTAACCATGTGATCTTGCCAAATGTAGCTGTTGTTTATTGCTAAGCAGTTTTGCTTATTGCTAAATGTAACTGTCTTGGATGTTTTTTAGCAATGAATGCCTTTTAATTCTGATGCTTAGGTGAACGGATGAATGCTTAGGGATATTAGATTTGAAGCTTCATTTTTATCCTCCCGCCCTGCATGCAGCAAGGCCCAAAATTGCTGCTCTTTTGTTCATAGGATTTTCTGCAGACTACTGTTCTTGCATTCATTAATTATTATCAATTTATTGGTCATTTCAACTTAATACATGCATAACGAGGTATCAATGAACTTCTTTCCCTTGCTTTTTTCCTACTTTTTTCTTGCTCCCGTTTTTTAGGTTGTGGTTTTTAACTGGTAGTATTTATTGGCTTCATTTAGTGAGTTTTTTCTCTTTCTAGAGTTTTCTACATTTCTCCTTGTACATTTCTGCATTTCTCTCTTCAGTTTTTGCCTGCTTCTTTTCTTTTTTGGTTTTTTGGTTTTCAAATGGTTAATTGTCACAGCACTTGGTGCCATACTTTTGTATAATCTTTTGTGATATGTACATGTTAGAGATGTCAGTGATACAATTTTCAGTGGAAACTATTCTTTAAAAAAATATTTCTAATTAGAGATGCCAGTACTACATTTTCCCAGTGGTGTGGTAACATGGTTTTCTAGACTTGTGACTTGAGTAAAAATTTGTTAGGAACCAGGATACTAGATTTTATCACTTGCGTTTTGGTTTTGTCTTTGGCTGAGTCAGCAATGCATTTGGAGGGTTAGCCTCCAGGTTCATCGAACCTTAAGAAGGGAGCCGGGTTTTCTCTATGATACGCCCGACCGGTGATGATCTCACTTTGAGCGAGATGCGCCACTCGGGATTCGAACCCGGCTCTCCGGTTCTGGAGTTTGGCATCGAAGTCGGCTGGGTTATCCACCCGCCCCCAGTCAACAAGGCATAAATTCTTTTTTTGTGGGATCCCAATGCTTTTATGAGTCTGATGTGGAGTTTTCAAGTATTTTTATGAGACCTGGTCAATGTGGATGTTTTTGGTATGAATCTTTTTGGTTTTGTTGGTAGGCTACTGCTGCACACTGCATATCTCTTGATCAATTGAAACTATGGCCTGTGGTTGATCTTTTTGGTTTTGTTGGTAGGATGTTTTTAAGGCGTCTCTGAGCATATGGAGATGTTGGACGGAGCGAGATAGCCCTCATTGAAACTATGACCCTTGTTCCTGCAAGGGGGCTGCTTTTTCCTCTCAATTTTGTTTTGGCTGTGTTCAAGTTTTGCAATTTAAGTCCCACTTGGCTTTTGTGTTCATCGAATTTCATACAAGAACCAAGATTTTCTCAAGTTTGGTTAGTTTATCAAAACAACTTTTGGTTGATATGGGATTATGGACTATTTCTTTTTTTCTGTTGTTCTGTTCATAGAACTGAAGCACCAGACTTGATGAGATTTTGTAACCAAAACCTTGTATCTTATGTGCATTTTGGGATAAACGATTTTTGTTCCCTAAAGAAATCATCTAGTTTTCTTATTAACACTGAAACACTTCCTTTTTATGTTTTGTCTGCGACCTTTTACTAATTTTAAGAGTTCAGAACTGGAGACTCTTTTGCACTCTCATTAGCACCTCATGCACATACTTTTCCCATGGTTTCATGCAGGCCGAAGAAGCTAGTTTTCGCCACCTAATAGCCCGCCGAAATCTATAAGGTCTCCACGTGTAGCATGGTCGTATAAGGCAGCTGGCCTGGTAATGCCTGTCCCCCTCACCCTGTATCCAACTCCTCCAGTGCCATTCACGCTGCCTAATGGTAATTTTTACTACTACAATATACAATGATAATTTTTCATATCAGAAATGTTCTTTGTGTACCATCAAAACTAAAAAAATGGTGTTTCTTTTACCAATGCATGTAGGTTATGCAGTCAATATGCTGCTCGATTTTAGGCTAGAACTTGCAATTCCTGGTTCATAAGTTACTGCAGTCCCTCCTGCTTTGTGATTTTTTTAGTATTCTTATAGAACAAAACATAACTGTCGGAATGAACTATGGAGATTTATCTGCTGACTTGGATGTTGCAGCCAGCTTTCAAATAGTGAAAAGAAGGCATTAAAGTAATGCATGAAGGGGCTTTTCTGAAGCATAGGTTTCCATTATTGGGTACCTGTAAATTCAGACTGAAGTGTCTTTTACCCTGTAATTTTTAGAGGCCCAAAGCTAGCTTATCTGCGCTGGGTGCCAGAACCTTCTCATGTATCCAGCTGGTGCAATGCCTGTCTGATGTGCAGTTTGCAACACTGTCACTGCCGAGTGGACTCTGGGTATGTGCATGAATCCACCCTTGTTTTGGTTTGAAGAATCTGTGAGTAAAGAGCCATCTAAACATTGAGCTAAATTTGTTTAGAAATCAGTGACACTGTCCATTCTTTTTCCTCTTTTTTTATCAGGATAAGAAGTGCCATGATATTCTTAAAAGAAAGTAACAATATTTTAAGATGTAAATATGACGATCTATTTGGTTCCTGTTAATTTATTACTCCAAATGTCATGTCGATTGCCTTTCTCAGTGTCCTGTTCTTTACTAAATTCTTGGTATATGTCATATGCTCTATTTTTTTACTGCACCATTTATATGCAATTTACTTCTAAAGGATACTGAAATGATGGTAGGATATGCCAGATTTGCTAGTTTGACTTTCTATTGTGGAGTTATCCAAAATCTGATGGCAGATTTTTCAACATCCTCTGTGTTGACGGTGAAATTCCGTCAATCTAGCCATGTGTTTACCTTCGGTGTTGGCATGACTTTTATATCTTATGCATTGGTACTAACCCTCTTGGTATAACAAGTTCGTTCGTGCATGTCGGTTTTGGAGTTTAGTGTTTATGTAAGATTTTAGTGTTGAAAGCAAGACTTCCGGGATAAGTTCATCAAGTACCTCATGACAACACCTTAAAGCCCAAGTACAAGACAAGCAATGAAGTGAACATGACTACAAGAAGCCCGGGGACCAAACCCGAGAAGGTGAAAAACTCCGAGGACCTAGTCGGAAAAGTGTCGAATCTTGCGGGACAAGGACCTTCATCCAATTCGGAGAGAAACCGACGACAAGGGCCCACATGCGAGAAGGGGGAAGGATCTAAAAGACTCGGGAATCGACACCGAGCAAAGCGGGTCGTCGGCCGGGACCAAAGTGGGCCCAGGCCGGCCGGCCCAGCCCATTTTCAAGCCCAGTCGACCCCCCCTTTGACATAGCCGCCATTTGGGCTATTTATAGCCCCGAGGCTAAGAGTCACGCATCAACTCATTCGTCATCGACCGCCGAGGAGCAGAGAAGAGAGGGACACCATCTCGGAGAGGAGAGGGTCGAGCTACTTGACTAGGGTCTCCCTAGCTGACGTGGGAACCTTGCAAGGAAGACCACGTCGGAGTTCCTGGGGCTAGAAGCAAGATCAAGGTAGGATCCCGGTGGTGATCATGATTCATGTATCATGTAATGTTGAATTATCAAGTTGCAATCCGATTTCTAGCGATCAAGTGTTTCTCCTGTGTCTTTGATTTCGATCGGCTTTTCGTATCTTAAAATCTATTCTCGAGATAGATCACCGAGGATGTTCTTGTAGCCGTGGTAGCAAGAGGTGCATGCATGACCTTCCGAGAGATTTCAACTTGTCTTTGGACTCGCCTTAGACTAACCCGCACGAATAGGGGTGCGTTGTGACGAACGGTAGCTCCAAAAGGCGGGTGTTTTCGCGATCGGACGGGAAACCGTGGTTTAAAGAGGCTTTTTATGAGATTGAACTTGTTACTTCTTCTTTGCTCGGAACTTCAACAAAGGCTTGATCCAATCTCTCTAGATTGGTTTATCCCCCTCTATCTCTTGCTACCTCCGGCTTTCATAGATTAGATTCGTTTTCGAGATGTTATTTGAGATTAGATGCATAGATTTCACCTCTTGAAGATATAAGTTTCTCGACTTTATTAGATCAACTCTTGCATCACACATTGTTCCACGGATTCGATACCTTGGGTTCACCACTCGAGGGAAGAAGGGTCCCTTGACTACGACGGGAGACTTGTCTGCTTGCAAGTCTACTTGAAGTTTAATACAATTATACACCGTCAACACTCTAAATGATACTGAATTACTAAAGCAGTGCCAATTTCTCTAGACAGTTCAGTTGTGTAAGCTATTATGCCTACCAAGGAATTTCTTGGTGTTTTCTTTTCTGTACATCACTAAATATTTTGCACAATTAATAAATATGCTTCTAGGGTTGGAAAGTTATCGGGAGATATTGATAAAGTCACTTGCAAACTGTTCTAATGCTAAACTTCTCATAACTGATTATGATACGCTGGGTAGTGTCAGTTCAACATGCGTTCCCGCACTTGCACTGTTGAAGTATTTACCATGACTTTTGCAACTTGTCAATACATCAGAAGAAATAGACAAATTTATCAGTAAATGAGGCTATACTTTAATGTGTGTAGAGTTTCATGTGATGCTAAGCCTACTTGCTAGGAGAACAAGAGCAGCTAATATTAACTGTTCCAACAATAAACAAAATTATACAAGTTAGCTCAAGTCATTTTAGGAGGTCATGAGGACAGATACCATAGTAGCCTTTTGTCGGGTACACTATACTGATTTGTATATGAACACACACCTTTTTTTTCTTTTTCTCACATGAACCCTATAATACTAATTTTATTTATAACCATATACTCATCCATGTGTCAATCTGATAAATTTCGCACATGAACCCTATGATACTAATTTTATAACAATATAACTCATCCATGTCAATCTGATAAATTTCTATTCACATCTGCAACTAGGACTACAAATTTTACAGACATCAGAAAATGTGGTGAAACATAATGTGTTGAAACATACTAAAATTCATGTTTCTTTCAAAAAAACATCAGATTTCTTTATCTTGACAAAAAAATTCTACTATTTCGCATGAACCTGCGTTTCCATTTTTTCCTCCTATTTTTGCAATTAATAAAAGTACACACTGAAAATTGTTTCTGAAGTGAGAATTTTCTTCTCTCTTTTTTTCCAAACCTGATGGAAATGTTGATTCATGCATGCAGGATTTCTGAACAATTTTTCAATATGGCAGTTAAAAGGTATGTCAAATAACTAACACCTTGAGCTGATTTACGCTAGTGCCAAAATTGTTCCTGTCTTTTGGATAACAAAAGAATGCAGTGCGATTTTTTTGGTTGATTATGGTTCCATTTCTTTTACATGGCAAGGGTTCCAGTTTTTGTCGATTATGCGCTAGTGCAGGTTGAATCTGGTTTGAGTCCCCTCCCCCCTCTAATCGGTTTGCTGGAACCTGTGTTGTCTATATGTTTTGGTGCCAAAGTTCTGGTGTCATGTCTCAGTTCTGGAATCCATTCATTGTTGTTTCAGTTTCCTCTCTGATTTATTTGGCGACTTCATATATATAGTTCATTTTTATTGTCTGTGTGAATCCTGCGCCAGTGATTTTGTGTTTACTGATGCTAGTTATCGATTTGTGAGATAGATTGATAGAAAGGAGATTAGGTTAATAACAATTTTTCATATGCCTGCATAGCTTTTTCATATGATTTAATTGAGCCACACAGTGATTTTTCTTATACTAGAGAGTTTAAGTTGCTTTGTTGTCATGAGCTTACATGCTTTTTTCAATTTTATATGATCTTTAACCCAACTTTCTTTCCAAGCTTGCCTGCTTAGCATAGTATAAATGTTTAACTCATAGATTCATATACCCTTAGATTTTCATTTATACTCCCCGTCCTTTAATAATAATCGTGTGGGAAGCGTGTTTGTGAGGCAAACACGGATTTCTAGACACAATTATTTAGGGATAGAGGAAGTACTAGGAAGCTCACTTTGCTTCTAAGTTGATCATTGCTATTATCACAACACCCCCACCCCCACCCCCCGCGCAAATGATAATTTTTTCACTTCATGTGTACCATGTTTTTTTGACATGCTGATGTAAGTCCGAACATGATTGCAAAACGGATTTATTTCTGTATTTAGATTAATCAAAATCTCGTGCAGTACCCCCGCAAATCTCAGCTGTAGTTGTGATGTTCAGAGCATTGATTCAGCACTTGCTAAGTCGGCGTAGAACTATGTATATGTGAATTTTTTAGGCAACATATCGGTGGAAACCAATCTCTTCATGCAAACTATGGAAACTTAAATCCGAATCACATGATCTTGATCTAACGGGGCGATCAAAGGAGGTGGGAGGAGTGACTTGCAAAATCACCTTTGCAAATCACGCCTCCCACCTCCCATGAATTTTGCAAATCACCACTTCCACCTCCCATGAGTTCTCCCTTGGATCAAGATCGTGTGACTCGGATTGAAGTTTCCATAATTTGCATGAAGACATCGGTTTCCACTAGATATGTTCCCATTTTTGTAATGTGCTACTTTGTTTGTTGACTCTGCTTGTCCACGGGTAACATCACCAGGGGGTAGAGAGTTCATTTTGCCTAATCTGTGTTTTCTAAGCAACAAAAGTGACAATAAAAACAGCACTCCATAAAGACTTAACGGGTTCAGTTGGATTGGAACGGATCGGACAAAATGCTAAAACGGGTCGAGTTGGATTGGAACGGATCGGACAAAATGCTAAAACGGGTCGGGTTTGTACTGTTACCTAAAAGTGTTTGAGAACTGAAAAATTTTCAGTCACAAAAAGTAACTGATGAAAATTAAAAAATCAGTCACTTTTTATATGTAGTATAAGAAAAATAACCATTGGATCTAAGATCTACAGCTGACAAAAAAGTGATTTAGAGAAACCTCAATCTTAAGTATTTGACGTCTAGACACACCCAACTACTACACAGTTGAACTTTTATTAAAAGGGTTAATTAGATTCGTGCTATTATAATTTTCACGTTTTCGAAGAACACCATTACTATTCAACTTACTATGCTAGTGCCATTACAATTTCACACTTATTTGAAGAATGTCATTATGTACGTCTGAAGCCGTCCATGGCCCACCTGCAGGCGTATTGGAGGAGCTCTTATATTCGTATGGACAAGATTGCCCTTGCGCTTTCCACCTCTCTCATTTCACTGACGTGCGGGTCCCACACATCAGGGTCTTCTTCAACCTCCCCCACCGCTGCTCCCGTGGCCACCGAGCCATCGACGCCGCCATCCCCTCGCGGCCTTGCTCGGAGCCGGATTCTCCTCTGACCCTCTAGAAGATGCGCGACCCGTTCTCGAGCTCCTCCGCCGGCATGCCAAAGGCGGGCGCCGCGGCCTGCGCCGGCGGCCAGTCCCTCCATCTCCTAACCTGACGGCAATCCTCGAGCTCCAATCCTGGATCCAGGAGGAAGAGCTCCGCTAGGGCTGCGGGGGAGCTCCTCTGTCGGGGATCGATGCAGAAGAGCGAAAAGGGGGGGCGCCCACCGCGGTCTCCCGACGCGGCCGGCGCGCGGCCGGCGGCGCGTTGGACGGAGACCGGGATCCGCGCGCCGCCGCGCAAGGGAGCGAGGAGAAGGGGAGGCGTGGGGGCGAGCGGGGGACGGGGCGGCACGAGGAGGGCGGGGGACGATGGCGGCGCCGGCCGTGCGCCCAGCCTCGGCCGCCGGTCCTGCCTTGGCTCGGCCGAGAGAGAGAGGGCGTGGGAGGAGAGAGATGGCGAAGGTTGAAGAAACCACTGACGTGCGGGTCCCACACGTCAGTGAGATGAGAGAGAGGGAAAAATAAACCGAGCGGGGGGTAATATAGTCCATACGAATATACGTACCCCTTATACACCGACGGTGGGCCCAAAATCGTCTCCAAGCGTACATAATGGCATATCTCAAACAAGTGCGAAATTGTAATGGCGGCGACATAGTAAGTTGAATATTAATGGCGTTCTTCAAAAACGTGAAAATTATAATGGCACAGATCTAACTAACCCATATTAAAAAGATCCAACCACTGGCAACGCCGCAGGTTTTTCTAGTAACACGCTATATGGGATCGCTACTATTAATCGCGATGTTATCCCTTCCCCTCGCCGCCGGCGACAGCGACGCCTAACATCGTGCTCGCGGATGGGATCCTGATCCTGATCCTCCGCCGCCGCGCCTCGTACTCTGCTCCACCGCCGTCAATGGACGTCGTGGAGGCCCGCCGCCGCCGCCAACTCAGAGAAGATGACGAGATGCCGAGATGGTCGAAGAAGAGGAGCGGGAAGGGGACGGACGGCTGAACTGCTGCGAGATAGTGATGAGGGGCGTTGTGCTTTGACCTCGTCGGAGTGCATTGCCAGAGGATGGGGAAATGGTGTCAGAGCACGGGTCCGCCGCCATGGGCATTGATGTGATTTTGCCTTGGGAGAAGAAGAAGCTAGTTCTTTCTCTACCTGGCGATCCTCGTGACGATAATTAGTGGTGTTTCCTTACTTACCAGTTAAAAATTCAGGCACAACTTGGCACAATCTTGATCGATGTTTTTTTTTGAGACAGAATCTTGATCGATGGTTCGCTTGCTATGAACAATATCTCTGCCCTTACTTGTCCTGAAACTATTCAGGTTGGCAGCCACTTGCTGACGATCCCTCCCCTCCAAATCAGTGGGATGCATATCTAGTGCCTGTATAAGACGCGCGTGATCATATCTCATTTCTTGGAAAAAGAAGGTATGCCAACACTCATAGGAGTAGATAGCTCATCTCTTGGAAAAAGTATAGTTTTCTAACTCTTCTGCCGAGTAGATTGCTCAATCCCTTCTTAATTCTATGGGTACAAATGAACCTCACCTAAGATAGTAACAAAAGATGCCCTCAAAAAGAAAAGATAATAACTAGAGATTATTTTCTCTTTTACCTAGTGAAGATTATTTGTTTGAAGGTGGCATCTTTAAAATGGTTTTAGTGTTGAGCGGTGTTCACATTATTTAGAAAATGTGTCTCATGGTGCAAGGGCTAGATTTAGCATATACATGTCTTGAGTATCGAGAAAGTTAAAGGGCAATAACCTGTTCAAAGTTTAAACTTCCTGCACAAATATCACATGATTTTATTTAAAGGCAACCTGATATACATGTCTTGAGTATCGAGAAAGTTAAAGGGCAATAACCTGTTCAAAGTTTAAACTTCCTGCACAAATATCACATGATTTTATTTAAAGGCAACCTGATAGGATTGCGGATCCTACCGGGGATTTCCCTAAGCGAATAGGGATGAGCGGGAGCCGGAGGCCGGCGGCAAGGCGCCGTGGAGATCGCGAGGGAAGGCAGCGTGATACAATACTGCGGTGCTACAGTACCGCGGGTACTGTTCACGTCGGAGGGCTGCGAGGAACTAGCGGCTAGGGTTTGGGGTGTTGTTGAATCTCCCGGCTCCCCGAGGGAAGCCGGAAACAATTGATTGTTTATGCTTGATTTAATTAATACATCTCCTCCCTTTAAATAGAGAGGTTTACTTGACTCCTAAGCAAACTATCTGATCTTTCCAATCTAATCTCTAACTATCTATGGGAAGTCTTATCTGTAACTATCTATGGGATAATTAGCCCACTAATGGGCTTGATATCTTGTTGTGCCTAACATTTCTCCCCGCCTGGAGAAACAGCTCGCCCTCGAGCTAGAACCGCTATAGAGCTGACGTCAACCCGCATCATTCCCGTGCCGGAAGGCGGTCGCAGTAGCCACCGAAGCTAGTACGACGTCGTCAAGGTAGTCGGCCATCTCCAAGTAGAACAGACGCTGGCACTTATGACCACGAACATATGGCTCGTCACATTGTAACAAAGCCCTTGGCGACGGTGCTCTAGCATCTCAGCCGGTGTGAGGCGACGGAAGGAGGGCGCTGGAGCTGGTGTCGGCACAGGAGCCTGTGTTGATGCCGATGCTGGAACTGGAGGTGGTGTCGATGTTGGTGCTGGTGCTGGTGTTGACACGACGAGGGGTAGTGGAGCGTTGGGGCTCGATGAGTAGCCTGCAGACGGTCGGCCCCCGGAACGTTGGGACTCCGGTGGCCGCAATGCCAACATGGACGTGGCGCGGAGCTCGAACGACCGCGCTAAGTAGACGGCGGTCGAGAGGTCGCGAGGTGCACGCAGCTCGACGTCGACCCGGATATGATCCGGTAATCCCCCCACGTACAAGTCGGCCTTCTGGGAGCTGTCGAGGTTCCGTGCGTGGCACAGAACTGTGTTGAAGCGGTCCGTGTAGTCCTGGACGGTGGAGTGGAACTGGATATGACCGAGCTCAGCCAAGCGGGATCCGCGCACCGGCGGCCCAAACTGAAGGTGGCACAGCTCCTTGAAGTGCTCCCACGGAGGCTGGTCCTCGTCCTGCACGAGGGTGAAGTACCACGTCTAGGCCGCCCCACGCAGGTGGTAGGCCACCAGCCACGTGTAGTCCGCCGGAGGGGTTTGCTGACCGCTGAAGAACTGCTCGCAATGGTTGAGCCAGTTCAGCGGATCGTCGAGGCCGTCGTATGTAGGGAACTCCAACTTGTAGAAGCGCGGAACGGCCGACCGGCACCCTCCGATCTCGCAGGCGGCCGGAGGATGCCGAAGCGGCGCCGGTGGTGGCGTCCACATCGGGCGGAAAGAGGACTCTGTCGACGCCCCCGTAGAGGATGTGGGGCACCCGCGGTCCCTCATGCGAAGCGGTGGCCGACCCGTGCAGCGGTGGAATCGCCGTCCGGGCGGCGCGACGAGAAGACGGGCTCCGGAGGGGTGCCCGCGAGCCACGGTGGAAGCAGCGACGGCGAAGGCGGGAAGGGGATGCAGTGGATGGGCACGCCTGCGGAGGCGGACGTCGCGTTGGAGGTGGTCCAGGACGGCGCGGACGGCGCGGACGGCGCGAGGAAGGACGCCTATGTCGGTGCCACGGACGGCGCGGGGGAGCGCCGCGCCGTGTGGTCGCCGTGGGGGCGCCTGTGGCGGCGGCGGCTGGGACGGCCTGCCCATGAGGAACTCGCGCAAGAGCGCCAGCTCCTCGTGGATTCCAGCGATGGCGACGCCGTGGTCGAGAAGCATCTGCGTCATCTCGAAGTGGTTGAAGGGGCGGGCGAGCGCGGCCGCAGAGCTTTGCGGCGTGTAGAGCCAACCCGTCGAGGTGGGCTGCATGGCCGTCGTGGTGGAGATCGGCGGCGCCGAGGAGACGGCGAGCAGCACCGAGGAAAGTGGCGGCGGCGGCGGCGACGACGACACCGGCGACGGCGCCGAGGAGACTGGCGGCGGCGCGGAAGCGGAAGATTCGGAGCCTGACATCACTGATACCAGGTTGATAGGATTGCGGATCCTACCGGGGATTTCCCTAAGCGAATAGGGATGAGCGGGAGGCGGAGGCCGGCGGCAAGGTGCCGTGGAGATCGCGAGGGAAGGCGGCGTGCTACAGTATAGCGGGTACTGTTCACGCCGGAGGGCTGCGAGGAACTGGCGGCTAGGGTTTGGGGCGCTGTTGAATCTCCTGACTCCCTGAGGGAAGCCGGAAACAATTGATTGTTTCTGCCTGATTTAATTGATACATCTCCTCCCTTTAAATAGAGAGGTTTACTTGACTCCTAAGCAAACTATCTAATCTTTCCAATCTTATCTCTAACTATCTATGGGAAGTCTTATATGTAACTATCTATGGGATAATTAGCCCACTAATGGACCTGATATCTTGCTGCGCCTAACACAACCACTGTTCATTTGTCCGCAAAATTGATGGACCTCTGCTATGAAGCTATGCTGCTAAGTTGACATAATTCATAAGCAGTCTCTAGAGGCCATTATTCAGTAACTTGTAGGGTTTGGATCAATTCGATTGATCAAGCCAAAGAAGAGCATGAAGATCGTGACAAAAGGCTTGAAATGTAGAGTAATTAGATCGAGCATGACAAATGGCCTCCATAGCGAAGTTGCAATCCATATTTCATTATCCTGCAATCCCCACCCCTTGTTTGTAATGCAACATGAGTTCAATAATTCTGAACATCCCTGATCCCTGATTTTTATCGAATAATTTTTCAGTGCGCAGAGCATGTATAGACACCAGTGATCCCTGGTATTTCTCGTGGACAAATGCTTGGTTGTGTGTCACCTGTGATATTGAGCTCATCGCAACACTTAACAGCATCTGTATTGAACTGAATATAGGATCGGGCCAGCTTCTAGGCTCCCAGCTCATGTGCCCTAAAGAACCTGTGTGTCAAGAGGTTCGTCAATGAGAGGCCATCACTTTCTGCCTAGAAAAATATGAGAACGTTCTTCAGAGGTATTTTTTGGTACGTGTACACTTTCTTCAAATGTTCATCACTACAAAACAATTCCTCTATTCCAAAACCATACCTTTACACTCTACTAGTGAATGTTTTAAAAGAGGTAGTAAGCGTTCTTTCACGATAAGCGGCACATCACATTTCATATATGAGTTTAAAACTCATAAGTACCTTTGTATTTATTTAAAAAAGGTAACAACAATGCTAATATTAAGACAATGTCCAATTTCCACTAGTCCACCATATTATGAAACTTTATGATTAGCAGGAGCAACAACTGCAGCAACGATAGGATATTTTGAGATCATCAACGGCATGGTACAGACAACACATGCATGCAGGTAGCAGCAACTTATTCAGACATACAGACAGCAATATAAGAGTAGTACATATATATGTAGCTGATAAGCAGCACATATATGAATATATGTTTGTTCCATGCTTAATTAGTACGACACACATTCGATGGGCAGGTGGCCAGGTGGGAGCCGGCGACATTCGTCTCGAAGCACACACACAGTTTGAGGCCAGTGTGCGGGATGGGGCACCAGTTCAGGCGCCACGAAGCTAATGGTATCCCGGCCGGCACCTCGTATGAAATCTGTCAAGTCGAGGTAGCTTCTGAAGCCTGGAGGGCACGGACCTTGCGACGGCGCCGGATCGGAGCTGGTGCTGGTGCCCGAGCCTCGGCGCTGGCTGCGAGCATCATCATGAGAGCCATGGCGAGGAACACCATCAGCACAGCGGAGGCTGTGGACTTGGAGGAGGCCATTGCGAGCTTAGTAGTGCGTGGATGGATGTGTTGTCGACTGTGTGTGCGCGCCTTCAAAAGCATCAATTTTACGAGGCGCGCACACAGTCGACAATTTTACGAGGCGCCTTCAAAAGCATCAATAGGCGGAAGCCACCACCATGATGCATGGTTTCAATATGGTCGATATTACTGATCATGGCGTGTGCTCATTCGTCAACCAAGTTGTTGCAAAATTCTCATGAGAGAGTGGTGTAGCTTAAAGTCTTGATCGTGTATTCTCCTGCTATTAAATGGTAATTAATTCTGAGTAATATCAAGCGTGGATTCCACAAAAAGGAACGTACAACCTACATAGCCAAGGAGCCCATAATGCCATTGGTGGACTTTTTTCTGTTTCTGTTTTTTTTTGGAAAAGCATGCCATTTGTGGACTTCTGTTTTTGGACGACTACCATTTGTGGACCTTGAGAGCTCTGATTTGCAAGGACGTGTAGAAATAGGGCGTGCCCATCTCAAAGTATGTACGTACTGGTACACGTGCCTATACATGTGTATAGGTTACAAAATCTTCAAGGCCTAGGATCAAGGAGGAGAAATACATATCTACATGCAGGCACGTTTCTCTTATCCGTTCTCTTATATGAACAAGAAACTTCACGCAGCTGAATTAATTTCCAACCTTGAAATGTACGTGCACACCCGAAGAAAAAGATCAAACATACATGTATGCATGAGTTTTGCATGCTTGCTTCACTTGCTTGTGAATTCTTAAACATTGTAAAAAATAAAATAAAACCTAAGCATAGTATGTATATGCTAATAAATGAAACATGTTCAACTGCAACATTAAAATGGATCGCTTTTGTGATATTTACAAAACAGGGGAATGCCATGTAGCTTTTTGCATGCGAGTGGTTTTTTTAATAGACCGAATATGGTCATAATTTTATTAGGAACAAGTCCATTTTTTACCATCAAACTATAACTGAAGTTTGATTTTCGCAATCAGACCGCAAAACCAGAAATCTTTAGCCATCGAACTCTTAAAACCGTTCACTTTTGGCCCTCTAGCGGTTTTGCAAGGTGGTTTTGCTGCCAGGTGGCGGCGGGCTCACCGTCCTCCCTCTTCTTCCTCACCCTCAGTCCCTCTCTCTCCTTCCCTCCCTCCTCCTGCGCCCTCTACCTCACCACGTCGGCGCCCTTACTATCCCTCACCTCCGGCGACCCCTTCCTCCCCGCGCGGGCGCCCCTGCTTCGTCCCCCAGCAAACCGCAGGGCCGCGCTGCTCCATCCACCCTCCCCAGCCTGCGCCCTCTTCCTCACCGAGGCACAAATGGTGGAGCAGGGCCACACGGCGGGGGAGGAGCAAGGCTCCATGGTGGTGGAGCCGACACGCGACGGTGTGGAGTAAAGGACCCGCAACAGTGGAGCCGAGGCGCGAGATCCTCGGGACGACTTCTAGCTCCCGCTCGTGGCGGCGGCCAGATCTCAGAGGCCAACGGCTCTCGCCCGCTACGACCCTCCCTCCCCTACTCCCTCGCTAAGGGCGCCGCCAGGTTCCCTCCGCCAGCCTCCCTCTCCCAGCGGAGACGCGGTGATGGCGGCTATCCTTCCTCCTCTCCGGCGTTGCACCTCCGCCACCATCGGCGCTCTCCCTCGCACGCCGGCTCAGATCCCTGGTGGCCTTAACTCCCTATCAACCGGTAGAGCTCCCTTTCCAGGTGCGAACGAAGAGAAGCGGTGGAGGAGCTACAGGAGTTGCAGTGTCGGCTAGGTGAAGGGAGCTCAGCGGCGATGCGGCAAGGGGAGCAGGCACCCTTCCTCTGGCAACTTTTTTGCGGCTCCGCGATGAGGGAAGCAGGGGCAGCCGGAGGCGCAGGGGATGGCCGCTGGCGGAGGATAGAGGAGAAGAGAGAAAAGAGAGGAGAAGAGAGAGGAGAGATGAGGCTGACATGTGAGACGAGCCACATGGCAGGCACATCAGCAAAACCACCTTGCAAAACTGCCGGAGGGCCAACAATGGACGGTTTTAAGAGTTTGATGGCTAAAGATTTCTGGTTTTGTGGTTCAGTGTCCAAAACCAAACTTCGGCTATAGTTCGATGCCAAAAATGGACTTCTTCCATTTTATTATCCTTTTTTTTGCATGTGGTCCTTTACATCAATACATCATACTCTACATTGAATGGTTCTTTACGAGAATTATAAAGAGCAAAGTTCATGATGGGTCTTTAAACTTATCTAGTCGTGTGCCCGGCCATGTCACTACTCTCATCTTGGACTCGGATGTCATGTACTCTCAAAATGCATACCCCCTAAATTTCGCTTTGGATGTCATTTAGGTCCCTAGACTCTTCAAATGTGGTGCCATCCCACCATAGGCCAATAGAAGACGACAAAAGCGAGCTATTACTTTGATTGGTACATTTCTTTACTTGTTTTTATTATTCACTTAATTTCCCCTGATATTCAACTCGTAATTTGTGGATCTTATAAGTCGCTGATTTTAATTGGATATAATATAAGTGCAGCTACAAGTTATTCAAATTGAAAAAAGTTATAATACAAGTGCACCATAGGATATAATATAGCATGACTGTCATGTGCACCTAGCAAGTTTAGGATATTCCTTTCCTCCATAAAAATCATCAAACTTTCTATATTCAACACATTACTACATGTACTCCGTACTATTTGTTTTCTCCATATAACCCCCTCGCGCTCACACGCGCTTGGCCTCCCCTTCCCGTGCGCCCCGTCACGACTCCGCCACAACGATCCCACCTTCACGACTCACGAGGGTCTTCCGGCCGATCCACACACGGGTTGCACGAGGAGTCCGACTCCAATTCCAAGACCCCGCGTCCCTTGTGCCCTTTTGGGCTTTTGGCCTTTGTCGGCTTCCGAGTCGGGAACGAGTTGTTGGCAACCCACGGGCACCTAGCAGATCATATAAAGCCCGCCCGCGGTTGACACGATCCCTCGAGGCTCGAGCGAAACCAAGCAAAGCGCGCCGAAAATCGAATCCTCTGTCTCCGATCCCCCAATGGCGGCGTCGGTGGAGAGGAGGCTCGTGCCCATGATGGCCTTCTGCGAGGCGCCGTTCGACGGCACCCTGGACGGCACCATGGCCGCGTCGTCGTCGCCGCCGCCGACCGCGAGGGGCGGCGACGCCGTGGCGACGAGACGCGCGATGCGGGAGGCAGTCGCCAAGGAGTTACCGTTGACGTCGCAGCGGCGGGAACAAGCTCCGCAGCAGCAGCAGAGGGATGGGGCGGTCGATGGCCTGGCGATCTTCGAGACTATTGCCTTGCAGTGACCGAGAGGAAAGGAGATAAAGATTGCATACATAACATCGATCCGGTCTCGTGCCATTTTCTTTCGCTGATTCTTAAAGAGTGTTCGTACCTCGCTTATCATGGATTTGTAGAATGTCGAAGGTTATAATATGATTGCAAAGGCAGCAATTGATGTTCTTCAATCGCTTTTCTGTTTTCATGTTCTTGAGACTTCTTGTGGCGCTATCACACTTGAACAATTCGCAAACAAACATTACAAAGCTTTACGGTAAAGTAGAATTCCTTTGAATTTCATGGGGCAGGCCCAACTCACAAAACACTACACGGACCAAGACCTATTACTTCATGGTCTGGACCCAACTGACACGACAAAACACGGGCCTAAACCTAAGTACAAGCATGGTTCATGACAGAAAATCTCAGCAACCTCACTTAGTCACTTGATTGTAATAATTTTACATTTCTACGGTGATGCAAGAAAATATTAAATAGCCACAAACAACAGGCACTGCCCCAACCACACCACCCACTAATATACTTTTAAGCAAGCCTAACTCCCAGAATCAAATGATCTCTGGCCTATAATCTTCCAAAATCATAGTCTTGTATTTTTATTCTATATCAATGAAACGCGCACTATCTTGTGCGGTTCGTTAAAAAAATAGAGAGATACACTTGACTAAATACGATTTCGGATAACTCGCCAGAGTCCGGAAGTTTCATTTTAAAAGGAAGAACAAATATTATGTATAATAAATGTTGAATCGGCAATGTTGAAGAATAGGATACAACAAGTGAACAAAAACACCAAAGAAGTCCCGAACAATTCAATATGGTGTCACCACGCGTCAATATTTTCCTAGATAGGTCCCGATTGAACCATGATATTGTTGTGACGATCTATTTTATGGTACTCCCTCTGTATCGAAATATTTACCACCATTACTTTTTTCTTCCAACTTTGACCATTCGTCTTATTAAAAAATTATCACAAATGTGTAAAAGTATAAGTCAATCTTAAAATATCTATAATAATAAAGCATGTAGCAAGCAAAGTAAATGATACTCCCTCTGGTTTGATAAAAGAAGTCGTTTTGGACAAGGTTTGTGTCAAACATTGGGAATATAAATGATGAATAACTTTTAAGACATTGAGTTTAGAAATGTGAAATCATATAAATAGATTTGTTTAAAATCATTTTCATAAAAATATACATATATAACTTTTCAATAAATATCTACAATAACAAAGCATGTAGCAAGCAAAGTAAATGATACTACTTGCATAATTTTTTTGAACAAGATGAATTGTCAAAATTGTGAAAAAGGTTAATAGTGACACGATACGGAGGGAGTATTTTACATAAATATTGGATGATTTTTTTACATAGAACACTCACCTTCAGCCATGATACAGATATACAGTACGCCAGTACGGATACCATGCCTGTATCATTTTTTGTATCACTTGGCCACTTGGGTTGCACGAGGAGTCCAACTCGAATTCCCAGACTATAAACGCCGTCGCCGCCCGCGGTTCATACGATCGTCCCTCCAGCTAAACCCAAGCGCCACGAAATCAGACCAATGGCGGCGTCGGTGGCTCGTGCCCGTGATGGCCTTCTGCGAGACGCCGTTCTGATGTCATCTTTCTCTTAGCCTCACACATCCGTCGAGATGCAAATCACATCATAAGTTTTTTTTAGCTGAAACCACATCATAAGTTGAAAAGGGAAGTGCAAGCGCTCCTCACGTGTGTAGCACGAGATGCTTCAAACGAAAACGAAATACCCTTCCGACGAGAAAATATATGACAGGAAAATACAATAGACCTAAGATGAGGGCTGGAAAATACCGTGCACACATAGTTAACGGTGACCATACATGGTGGTTCTGACTTCCAGACAAAAAGTAACCCAACAAATGTCACAAGGCAAAGATCGTGACTAGACACGACCTGGATCATAGAAGCAAATCTACCAAGTGGGAACAGACCACCGCGAAGACCATAATAGAGAGTGAGCTCCAATCACATTGTTTAATCTTGTTCTTATGCTTCATCACCTTCGTGAAGGCGATTGCCTTCACTACGGGAATCGCGGGCTCTGCCGAGAGGTGCTTCCTCTCGGCAGAGAGCTCTTTGCTCTCGGCACAGGATGTGGCGAGAGGAAACTCTCGGCACAGAGCTCTCGGTACCGCTGGACCGGCAAAGAGCTCTTTGCCGAGAGCCACGTCATATGCTCTTGTTACACGTGTGCCGAGAGGAGATATTGCTCTCGGCAGCGCAATTTTCATAAAACAAAAAAAAAGAAAATCCAAGGCAGCGGGCCCACCGGCCGGCGCCCGGCCCCCCACCACCACCGAACCACCACAACCACCGTCGCCGCCCGCCACCGCCCACCACCACCACCACCGAACCGCCCACCACCGAACCGCCGGTCCGCCACCACCACCACCGCGCCTCGCCCGCCCGCGGATCCGCCCGCCGCTGTCCGAGCCCGCCGACGTAGACTCGCCCACCGCACCGACGTAGATGCGCCGCTGCGCCGTCGTAGATCCGCCCGCCGCGCAGGGATAGAGGTCGCCGACGATGTAGATCTGCCGGCCGCCGTCGAACCTCGAGCTTCGCCCCCGCGGATTCTGCAACAGGGAGGAGGGAGTGAGGCGCGCGGGCGCTGGATCCACCGCCACTAAGCCTCGCCCCGCCTCTGCTCCTCGCCATGAGGTGAGGGGCGAGCAGAGGGGGAAGACGCGGGGCGCCGTGGCTCTGCCGGCAGTGGAGGGAGATGCGGAGAGGGCTAGGGTTGGGGGAGGAGAAGGGGTGTCGACCGCCGGAGAGGAGGAAGAGAGCCGGCGGGAGGGAGTGGCGGCGCGGGAGGAAGTGGCCCTGGCGGCGCCGGCGGGAGGAAGAGGGGGGTGGGGGTTAGGGTTTGGAGGGGGAGGGGATGGGTTGGGTTTATATAATGCTGGGTTGGGCCGGTGGGGTAGTGGGGGTGTTGGTGGGCTCGTTGGGTTTATGATCGTGGGCCGACGGAAGCTTTAGGTGGTGGGCCGGCTGCAGATCTTTGCCGAGAGCCACGTCAGCCTAGCTCTCGGCAGAGAGCCCTCTTCGCCGAGAGTCTGGCTCTCGGCACAGAATTTTTTTCTAAAAAAATATTAAAATAGCAAATAGATGTGAAAAAATACCAAATTTTAACATGACACCAATAAGGTTGTATGTTACTTATAAAAAAAGTTTTTTTGATCAAACTCAAATTTGAATTTTACTTAGACTCCAAACATACTGATATTAGTTCAAATTCTTAGAAACTTCTCGTGAGATGTTCCGGTTTGCAAACAACGTATGTGTCGATGTGTTCAAAACGTTCTCAATTTTTTCCACAACCAACACATATGATATCATGGTCACTTGACAAAATTCATGATTTTCAAACTTCATTTGAATTTTATACAATTTTAAATCCTTTCTACCTCACGATCTGCATCATGATTAGAGAACCAAATGCCGGAAATTTGGCTTGATTTCATGTACATGGTCTTAGAGATGTCTCATGAACATGAATATCATGTTTTCACCAACTTTACTATATAATTTAATGCACTTGCAGTTCATATCGAACATATGCGAAAAATACCTAGAAAGAAGTAAAATTGATAAATATAGCAAACAAAGTTAAAATTGTGCCAAATTCGAGCATAAGTTTTATACAAGTGTATGTTGAGGATAGAAAAAAATTAGAGGCAAAAAAGTGATTTTTTAAAAATTTCTTTGCCGAGAGCCAAAAAATTTGCTCTTGGCAAAGAAATCTTTGCCAAGTGTTTTTTTCTTTGCCGAGAGTTTTTTATTTGGCTCTCGGCAAAGAAGCCTCTGTGCCGAGAGTTTTTTATTTGGCTCTCGGCAAAGCCTTCTTTGCCGCGAGTTTTTTTATTTTGCTCTCGGCACAGAAACGAACTCTAGGCAAAGCCTCGGATTCCGGTAGTGCTTATTAACTCCCAGATGTAGTACATCACTCAGCATCTAGCAGCCTGTTCGTTTTGGCTGATGGCTGGTGCTGGTTTGTTCTGAGAGAAAAGTAATGCTGACTGGTTGTTGATGGTTGGTTTGTTCTGAAGGTAAAGTATTGCTGACTGGTTGTTGATGGCTGGTTTGTCTGCTGGCTGGTGGCTGATAAGCCAAACGAACAGGGCGTAGGTTCACAAGTGAAAACATCAGTATCCAAAAAAAAACATCAGTTAAAAAGCTTAAAATTTTGATGGATGTGACAACAACGTAAAGTTCTCAACTGTTGCAAGGAAAAGATATTCCCCCGGTGTCATGGGCAGTCAGAGGCCTCGTGGGCCGGTTCGGTAAGCCCATAAGAGTTAGATTAGAGATAAGGTTAGATGTTTTCTTACGGGTTAAATTAACCTCTCTATATAAGGAGGGGATTTGTAGCAGTTGAGGGGAGCCATGATAATTATCTATTAGGGCCCTAAGAAAGGATCTAACTTTATCTCTATTCTAACTCTAATGGGCCTACCGAATCCGCCTCCGCCCGCAAGGCCTCTGACTGCCCATGACATCCGGGCTGAACAAACATCATCATAGACCCATGCTGATTATTATGTAATTATTATGTTTCTTCTTTTATTCAAGCTGATACAAAAATTCATCGCACAACATTAATTGTTGATAACAAGAAACACGTGATCACCTATCTATAACCCCTTGTTAGATACCTATGCTTAGCAATCATAGTAGATAGCCAACAGCCAAGCACATACAAAAGTATATACCGATGTAAACTGGAGTTGCAATTGACTGAAAAATAAAATCATGATTGAACTTGTTCATATGAGCTATTAACCCAACTTCGCTACCTTATCTAGGAAAAGAATGGACATAATTTCTGTACACGCATGTATAACAAAAATTACATACCTGGAGAAGCCTCCGGGTTGGTATACTTGGATATAGTACTAGGGCAATATGTGACAGGTTCACCAAGTTCCCTTTCAATGCCAAACTCAGCTGCGCTTACCAGTTTCTTGTTCTTCACGTCAATAGCAAGAACCCATGACTTGGGGTGCCGGAATTTGACCGTAGCCATCAAGTAAACAACATCTTCATCGGCGGCATCAAGGCTGGGAGTGGGGTGGGAAACCAAGAGGTTTCGATAAGGCACGCTCTTCTTTGAGAAGGGCAATGTCTTGTGGTTTCCACAGCAATCCAGTTTTGTGCAACTGTGAATTGAGTTTGTTGTCAATTGTTATATCAGAGGATTGGACCCTGTTGTCCTGGTGCCAATTCTTCCAAGAAGTGCTCATCTTGGTGTTGCTCCACGTCGTGAGAGTCCAGCCTCGCACTATGATGCTGGGCAGCTCTGTTAGCTCATTAATACCAAGGAGCTCATCAATCATTAAGAGTTCCAAGTGAGTTAGGGGTGCTTGGATCCACGGGACTAAATTTAGTCGACTAAAATTAGAGGGTGCTTGGATACCTTTTAGTCCCATGACTAAAACTAGTCGAGCTAAAAGTTCTAGTCTCACCTATGCTTGGATCCAAATCCTAAAGAGACTAAAATGTAGTAAATGAGCATTAATTATCTCTCTTCCTCTCTCCCTTCTCTCCCTCTCCACCCAATAGATGGGGCATGCTACGATTTCTATGAGAATAAATGAAGAGAGAGAGCTAAAACAAAGTTTAGTAGGGTTCTCCTTACTAAAACGTTTTAGTCCCCGACTTCGCACTCTCTCCTCTCCTACTTGCTGTTTTCGCTGCCACAGTGCCACCTGCTGGCCGCAAGGTTGCCGCTCCGGCTTCTTCCAAACAAAGCGCCTAAATCTAGAAATAATTGTGACTCGCTTCTTGAGTTTTTGCTATAAGCAAGGAGTCAATTGGTTGTTCAGAATGGTTTTTGCAGAGTGATATTTTTCAGCTGGGGCAAATAGCCTGCGGAAGCCAAGTAATATTACAATGAAGTATACGACTTGATTTGTCAAGATATAGGATTCAGCTAGAGTAGTTTAGCATTCCAGGATAGCATGACGTCTTTCTTACTTATTTATCTGATCAAAGTTGAAAATAGTTGATAGCATCTAAATTTTCCATACAGTCTCCGTGAAGATCTAGGATAAGAAAGCAACTCCAACCGACTAGGTAAATCACTTTGTATCTGTAAAAATAAAAAAAAATTGACCAAAACACCGATCCAACAGCCTCGCTATCCCACGTCCCTCGCCAACCGGCTCGCAATACCACACCCCTCGCTCGTCATGTTTACCGAGCCTCGGTAGCTCGCCATGTCGCCCTCGCGCCCCCGTACTTCCCGCGCTGCTGGCCTCTTTCCCCTGCTACCTCCCTCCCGCACATTGCCGTCGCCGGACGTGCGCAACTGATTCGGACGCCGTCGGTCCCGCCCACCCCAGATGAGTCGCTGGAGGAAGCAAAGCCCGATTCCACAGCGCGGGACGAAGACCTCCGCTGCAGCTCGATCTAGAACGACGGCATAGACGCCGGTCCTGGAGGGGCCTTGCCTGCCCGCGGCGGCACTCTTTCCTGACGGAAGTTTTTGGTCGAAAAATGTGTGATGAAAGTTCATGATTGAGGAGCGCAGATCGAGGCAATGAAGGGGACACGTACTGCACGACCGGCTTGGCCTTGGCCGGTGATGGCGAATGGTATTAGTGCAGCTCTTGCACAGCAGAGGGCAGAAAATAATTTGAGCTTTCGAGACCACGACCCACGCGGCGGTGCAGAGGTGCCGGTCGTCGGGTTCCTGCTGGTGCTTGCCGCCTGGTGGGGAAGCAACTGGATCGCCTGGTGGGGAAGCAACTGGATCGGGAGGAGGGAGAGAGCGATGCCTGGTGGAGAAACACCGCCGCCTCCATGAACGCTGGTCCTGGAGGTGCCGGGACCTTGCCTGGCCGCAGCTACCGACGGAGGTAGTCAGGTACTCAGGTAGCAGGGGAAGGAGGCCGAGACAGCCAGACGGGGTGGACGGATTGATAAGGTTGGGAAGGAGAAGAATGACACGTGGGGCCCATTATTTGTGGAGAGTCCAATTTAGAGAGTCTGTTAGTTTACCTTTGATTTTTTCAAGATTTTTATTTTTTAGCTAGCTTTCAAATCTTTAAATTTAGCTAGAATTATTGCTAATCTCTTGGAGATGCTCTAATTTGTAGTTAGGATATGGGAATCCCAATATGCACATCTGTTACTAAAATATTAAATACATAAAAGAGATGTGCATCTTTTGTGTTAAGAAAAATCAGATGCCACACTCCCTACTCGAGAAGAGAGGGATGCTATATTACACACTATAACCAATGGGATAGGGTTCAGAGAAGGGACAACTACGCGACTATTTTACTATTTTCTCTGTCTCTAAATAAGTGTACAACGAGAAGTGTGTTTGCCTCACAAATATGTTTTCCGAACTATGTTTAATATGGAGCGAATGGAGTACCCACTAATAGACAATACAATCACATTCATCTAACTAATATAATTTATTAAACAATTTATTAGTGTTTTTTATTTTAAAAACTTGTATTATACCATATAACTATTGCAGTCATAGCCATATCACGACAAAGTAGTGTCTAAGAAGCCCACCCCCTCATTTTCGCTCTAGCTTCCCCACTGCCGCACGCTAAGATGCCTTTACTTCCGAAACCCGCCCCCGTCTTCCCCGTCGTCCTCCTCCCGCGAGGAATGCGGCACCCCCGGTCCTCCACCGCCGGTGGCCGGCGGACCGGCTTGAGCTCCACCATCCCCTCCTCCCGCGCCCCCAAGCTTCTCCGGTGCATGGCACCGAAGTTGCTCCTCCGCATGCCGCCCCAAGCTTCGAGCTCCCGCGCCCGAGATCCACTTAATGTCGTCGCCGCCGCCGGAGCTCGGGCTCCCCGGCTCGGTCGCGGAGCTCCCCGCGCACGCCGGCGCCGCCCGTAGTCCGGCCGCGGGAGAGAGAAGGGGGCAGGGGCTCGCGTGTCACACCCCCCGAAATTTCCAATTTCGGGATGTGAATAGAGAGAATAATTAAATAACGATTTTCTCATAATTTTAAAATTTTCCAACATTTATTTTTCTTTACGGGGAATATAGTATAGGAAAGACCTATTGTTTTATTTTCTAAATTAAATAAAAGTTATGTGTGTTGCAATCATGCTTGATGCATCTAGTGGTTCTTGAGTGCAAAAAGGTTTCAAAAATGCGTTTAGGAGCCGTAGAGAATTTTCCGGAATTTTTCCGGAATTTATTCTCATTTTCCTAGAGCTATTTCTGTTTATTAGAAGGCTCTAAAACCTTTTTCATGAGCTCCAAATGTTTTATCTGGATTGTTCATGTCTTAATCTATCTCTAGGAATTTTCCCGGAATTTTTGGAATTTTCTAGGTATTTTTCGTGCCTCTAAACATTTTCTCGGGCATTTCTTGGATTTGTTTTTGCACCGAAAAAATATTTCGAAAAACAAATCTACCCTACCGGATTGGGCCGAGCCGGGGCCCGACCCAACCCGCTCCGCCCGCATCGGCCCAACCCGCCACCCCCGCCGAAGTCCATCCGGCCGCCGGCCATGGCCGTGGCACCGGCCGCGCCGGCCGCCCCCTCTGTGCGTGCGTGCCCCCGCACGCCGGTGCCTCGGCCCGCGCCTATAAAGGCGGCGCCCGAGCCCCTCGCGCGCCCCCGCCCTCGCTGCCCGCCGCTCGTGCCTCGCTCGACAACGCCGCCCGCAAGCCGTCGCGGCGGAGCTCGCCCGGTCGGGCCGGCGCCGCCGCTCGATCCATCGCCTTGAGCTCTAACCGAGCAAAACCGACGCCACCGAGAGCTCCAGGACGCCGAGCCGAAGCTCCGCCGCTATTCACCGTCCTCGTTCCTCCATCGGAGCACCGCCGCCCTCGAAGACACGAGCCGGCCGCCCAAGCTCCATCGTCGGCCGCCCCTTCTTCAATCCGGCGGATGCCATCTCGTCTCCACCACGGTGAGCCCTCCATTGAGGTTCCCTTCGACTCCTCTCCGTTTTTCCATCCTTCCCCGAGCTCCTAGCCCACCATGTTGCGGCGCCGCCACCCGTCCGTGGCCACCGGGGGTCCCCCGTCCCTATCCCGCTCAAAGACCCGAGGTAGAAGATGATGAGGTCGTTGTTTTTCACATAACCCCCCCCGGACTTTGGAAATCCATAGATCCAAACCCGAGTCTTGGCAATCTTACAAGAAACCCCCCTAGAATCTTTAGATTCCTTCAACCGGATCCAACCGGAGCACTTTTATAGATCTATCCCTAAGTTTTATCGGTTTCACGAGCACCGTTCCCTGTGTCTCGGGAATCTTTTCGCCTACTCCCCGAAATCTACGGTTAATCACGACTAGGTCCTTTCAATCTTGTTTTGCTCATATTTTCTCGTTTTAGCTCCGTTTTAACTGTTCAAGTTGCGTTAGGTTCATAATAATGTAAAGCATGCGTTAGTGATGAGTTTTCGTCATGTTTTGTTTTCTGAAAATAAAATTAATATTAATTTTGATTAATGTCTAGTTATACATGTCTTTTCCAAATAAAAGTAATATAGATCTATATATCGTTTTTCATAAGCAAATTTAATTTGATTAATGTTTCTATCACATATTTTTTCTACATAAAAGTTAATTAGATCTTTATCTCAATTTTCGTAAACCAAATATTAATTTGTTTAATGGTTAATTAATCTTTTCTAATTAAAATTTAATTAGGCTTTTACATCGGCTTTTCTAATAAATGTTAATATGATTAATGTTAGTTCCATAATGTTTTTAATAATAATATGATCTACTCGAATTTCAAAGTTTCGTTTAGATTGTTCATATAGTTTAGTTTTTCTAAATGAAATGTTTAATCGGTTAATTCATATATGAATCTTTATTAATAAAACTTGACTAGTTCTTTACACCGGTTTCATAAATAAAGTTTAATATTGCATTAATGTCAAAATAGCGTATTTTATTTCTGAAATATCCTTTATATTTGTTTTGTTAATTAAAATGAACCTACCTCGTAGCCTTGTTCTCTCATTTATGCAAAACGTTCGTTAGACGTTCTTTTCTCGACTCAATCTAAGTATGATCTTGCCGGTCCTTGCTCAATCTTCCACAACCATCTCTTTAAAGCAAACCAAGTCTTTCCCTTCCAAGCACGGTTTGTGTGCTTTAGTGATCCATTTAATCGTTCCTATCCTTTAGTGCGTTCTTTTAAAGCTTTCTTTTGATTGGTGCTTTGTTCTTAGTATGCTTGTTTGTTTGCTTTGTATATGTTTGTGCCCGATGATTGATGCGCTTAGAGTCAACGTCGTTCGAGAAGCTTTGAAGAGCAAGAGGTTGAAGATATTCCGAGCAACGACATTACCCTTGTTAAACGCAAGTGTGTCCTTGATCTTTTGTCCTAAGAACTATATTTAATCACTCATTGCATATGCTTGCATTAATATGATGGGACCCATGTTTAAGGTTTGACTAGTGTTATTTATCCTGTGCCTTGATCAAACGGGTTTATCTTTATGTTGGGTAGCTATGATTAGTTGCTATACCTGGGTTATGGTGGTTTTAATGAACATTAATGATGAAATGTGTTATACCTTTATGTTATATCTTCGATTGCTTAATACAAGATCATATGATTAATCGGAACATGGAGAACCACCCAGGACAACAGTGCAACCACAAGGACTATATGGCTCGGTCTTGGTCGATTAATTAGGGAAGTCTTTGTGTGGTTATTACTCGCATAGTAGGTTGGGGACGGAGGAATGCTTTTATGGCTCTTCTATTCGGAGCGGTGTTGGAACGGAAGACTCTATGGCCGACCGTCCGTAATAGAAGTGTGGTACGAAAGATAGCCTCCATGACATACTACTATGGACTAATACGCACGGGAGGACTCTTTGTAAAGGCCTTGTAGCGTCCCTATGCAATCACACCTCGGTAGTGTGGTATGGTGCCTAGCTAGCACCGCATGGTTGGGTTTAAAGTTCCTAGAACTTTTACGCGACTTGTGGGTAAAGATGTATAACCTCTCGCAGAGTGTAAAACTAATCGATTAGCCTTGCCCACGGTCACGGGAGACCCGGACGCTCACATGATAATTAAACTTGAAGATGGACTTAAATCGTGTTCTCTCGGTTATGCTTGCCATGTGCTTATGGCGTACCTCTTATCTTATGCTTCATTGTGGGTTGGTATAAACTTATAATTTATTAGTAATCGGGTGCTAATAAAATTTGACCAACTAAAATTGCTTAAATGCTTATAGCCAGTCCACTATAAAGCCTTTGCATTCATATCTTTTTCCACACTTGCTGAGTACGACAAGTGCTCACCCTTGCTATAAACAATGTTGCTCAGAAGGAGGAGGCTACTCTGAAGTCTTGTGAAGATGTTGCTGGTGCTAGGCGTACGCAACCCCCAGTCGATTGCCTGTGATGTTTGGTGCCTTCGTTTCCAGGATTAAGCGTAAATCTCTGATAATCTTTCTTTTTCTTACGTGATACCGTTTCGTATTCACTTATATGTCACTATATGCATGAAACTTGGTCCCGGCATGCATATAGGTATGCACTTGGTTTTCTTCGGAAAGTCCGGTGTGACGAGTGGTATCGTAGCCGTATCGACTGTAGGACGTAAGCCTAGATAGCAATGGATGTTTCCTAAGGTCTCTTTTCATCTAAAGTCCCTTCTTACCGTATCCTTGACCTCTCTGATGAAGGATCTCACATCTTAACCATCTTCTTTTCTCCATACCATGAATTCTTGTATATTTATCTTCACTCTCCTTGAACACTTCTTCGACCTCGCCTACTCATTCCCTCCAGCAATAAACACCCCCTTGATTCATTGGTAGAACCGTTACCTTTAGCATTCTATCTGCTCGCGCAGCTCCCCGACACATCAGCGCTGTCTCCGATTGCCATGGAACCAGTTGGGTTAGTCCCTAAATTTCATAAGTGAATTTCTATAAAAAATTCAGCCCTATCCAAGTGCATGTTCCGGGAGCTATGCCCGAAACATTGGAGCTATCGAAACTGTAAACTCTGCTGACCTAGTTACCTTCCATATTCTATATCTCGAGCTATAGACCTCCGAATGAGGTAAATCCAATTGGAGTAGTTCAGGAATTTCATCAACTTCACTCTGTCCAAAATTCAGAAGTATTAGTTTTGTATCCAGGGAGATACATACGAATTAGTGGAACATTCAGAATCTGCCAACACTGCTGACATAGCCATCTTGTTTAATCCATATCTCGAGTTCTAAACCTACGATTGAGGTGATTCCAGTTGGGATGAACTCATAATTTCGACCTCTTTGATCTGGGAAAAATCCATTATTTATGGATATCCTTGCTGGGAGCTACATCTGATCTATTAGGAGGATACCCCCGACTTATTTAACAACGCGTAGTGTCGTTCCCTTAGCTATGCCTTGATTGGTGGAATTGTGTGTTTGAATGATGATGCTTGGTTTTATGACATTGCTTGTGTTGGTTCTATGAAGTGAGTGTTGGTGTATTGTGGGTCTTACATCCGCAATAACATTAGTTGCTTAGTTGGGTTCTTCTTTTGTACCTCCCACCTCCTTGCTCTCCTCCACTCATTTTGCACTACTCTTGTTCCCCTTCTGATCATATCTTTACCTACCAACCATATGGAAAACCAAGAAGGAGGTAACCAAGGAGAAAGATATGAGAACAATGACGAGTATGGATACAATCAAGATGTGTTATCATATCCACCTTCAGATGATAAGTATGCAGAGTTCATGAGGACTGAGCCACCAATGTTCTCTAGTACCACGTATCCCTTAGAAGCTGAAGACTAGATCAAGACAATTGAAGAGTAGCTAGATATGGTACAATGCAATGATGGAGAGAAAGATTTGTATGCATCTTGGCAACTTATAGGAGGAGCTTTAGAGTGGTTGAATTCTTACATCAATGGACATCGACAACCCGAGAGTATTGTGTGGAAGGAATTCAAAGACAACTTTATCTTACACCATACTCCCGTGAGTGCGATGAAGCTCAAGAGGAAGGAGTTCCTTAACTTAAAGCAAGGACGGATGACGAAGAATCGAGTACGGGGATAAGTTTGTTCAATTATCTCTCGTATGCCCCAAGATCACCGAAAGTGATAAGAAGAAACGAGAGCATTTCATCAAAGGGTTGAATGAAGATCTTCAAAGTATACTAAGCTTACATGATTATTCCGTCTACAAGATTTAATCAACAAAGCCATTGGGCTAGAAAGCAAACTACAGGAGATCATGAGTAAGAAGAAAAAAAGAGAATATCCAGGGGAAGTCAATAACAATTCTCACCTACATCGTATGTCTCAAGCCCAAGGTTTTCCCGAAGATCACAATGAAGATGCATATCTAGAATATCCTCATGGTGTCACGGTGCCGTTGATTTATGAGACACCACAGAATCGTCGAAACATTAGGGAAAGTAAAGCTTGTTTCTATTGCAAAGCTGGTGGACACTTTATCAACAGATGCCCGAAGAAATTTCTAGATCGTCATTTTAAGAAGGAATGGCGACAACGACACAAGCAAGAAAAGACCCCTGATATTTAAGGATGTTGGTATAAGTTAGGCTTGGAAAGTTTTTTGTAATATGAAAGGAAGAATATTGCTGAAGGATATGAAAAGAGTTCGAAATAAACCCTTGTCTCTTGCTAGCCTTTTTCGAATCTCGGGACGAGATTCCTTTTAAGGGGGTAGATTTGTCACACCCTGAAATTTCCAATTTCAGGATGTGAATAGAGAGAATAATTAAATAACGATTTTCTCATAATTTTAAAATTTTTCCAACATTTATTTTTATTTACAGGGAATATAGTATAGGAAAAACCTATTGTTTGATTTTCTAAATTAAATAAAAGTTATGTGTGTTGCAATCATGCCGATGCATCTAGTGGTTCTTGAGTGCAAAAAGGTTTCAAAAATGCGTTTAGGAGGTGTCCAAATCCTTCCGAGAATTTTCCGAATTTTTCCGGAATTTATTCTCATTTTCCGGAGCTATTTCTGTTTATTAGAAGGCTCTAAAACCTTTTTCATGAGCTCCAAATGTTTTATCTGGATTGTTCATGTCTTAATCTATCTCTAGGAATTTTCCTGGAATTTTCGGAATTTTCTGGGTATTTTTCGTGCCTCTAAACATTTTTTTAGCATTTCCCGGATTTGTTTTTGCACTGAAAAAATATTTCGAAAAAAATAAGAAAATCTACCCTACCGGATTGGGCCGGGCCAGAGGCCCGACCCAACCCGCTCCGCCCGCACCGGCCCAACCCGCAAGAGGTTGAAGATATTCGAGCAACGTCGTTCGAGAAGCTTTGAAGAGCAAGAGGTTGAAGATATTCCGAGCAACGACATTACCCTTGTTAAAGGCAAGTGTGTCCTTGATCTTTTGTCCTAAGAACTATATTTAATCACTCATTGCATATGCTTGCATTAATATGATGGGACCCATGTTTAAGGTTTGACTAGTGTTATTTATCCTGTGCCTTGATCAAACGGGTTTATCTTTATGTTGGGCGGCCTATGATTAGTTGCTATACCTGGGTTATGGTGGTTTTAATGAACATTAATGATGAAATGTGTTATACCTTTATGTTATATCTTCGATTGCTTAATACAAGATCATATGATTAATCGGAACATGGAGAACCACCCAGGACAACAGTGCAACCACAAGGACTATATGGCTCGGTCTTGGTCGATTATTTAGGGAAGTCTTTGTGTGGTTATTACTCGCATAGTAGGTTGGGGACGGAGGAATGCTTTTATGGCTCTTCTATTCGGAGCGGTGTTGGAACGGAAGACTCTATGGTTGACCGTCCGTAATAGAAGTGTGGTATGAAAGATAGCCTCCATGACATACTACTATGGACTAATACGCACGGGAGGACTCTTTGTAAAGGCCTCGTAGCGTCCCTATGCAATCACACCTCGGTAGTGTGGTGTGGTGCCTAGCTAGCAAAGCATGGTTGGGTTTAAAGTTCCTAGAACTTTTACGCGACTTGTGGGTAAAGATGTACAACCTCTCGCAGAGTGTAAAACTAATCGATTAGCCGTGCCCACGGTCACGGGCGGCCCGGACCCTCACATGATAATTAAACTTGAAGATGGACTTAAATTGTGTTCTCTGGTTATGCTTGCCATGTGCTTATGGCGTACCTCTTATCTTATGCTTCATTGTGGGTTGGTATAAACTTATACTTTATTAGTAATCGGTGCTAATAAAATTTGACCAACTAAAATTGCTTAAATGCTTATAGCCCAGTCCACTATAAAGCCTTTGCATTCATACCTTTTTCCACACTTGCCGAGTACGACAAGTGCTCACCCTTGCTATAAACAATGTTGCTCGAAGGAGGAGGCTACTTTGAAGTCTTGTGAAGATGTTCTTGGTGCTAGGCGTACGCAACCCCCGCCAATTGCCCGTGATGTTTGGAGCCTTCGTTTCCGTGATTAAGCGTAAATCTCTCGATAATCTCTCTTTTTCTTACGTGATACTATTTCTCGTATTCACTTATATGTCACTATATGCATGAAACTTGATCCCGGCGTGCATATAGGTATGCACTTGGTTTTCTTCGGAAAGTCGGGTGTGACATCACGTCGCGCGCCGCCTCGGCCGGTCGCGGGGCTCGCCGCCGCGCCTCCCCGGGCCGGCCGCGGAGCTCGCCGCCGCGCCGGCGCCACCTCCGGCCGGCCCTAGGGCTTGCCCGCGCGCGCCACCGGTGGGCCTCGGGGCTCGCCGCCTCGCCGGCAACCGGCGGTCCACCGAGCTCCCCGTGCGCCGCCGCGAGCTCCCCGACGCGCTCTTGGCGGGGCACCGCCATGGTCACCGTTGTAAAACCCCGGATTTTCATAGAAAATCCGAATCCGTACCATCGCGATAGTCCCCGGATCGGTGGCTATCGCGTACATAACGTCTCACGAGATAGATACACAAAGTCATACATCGCATCACATAAAGTTAATAGTACATGAATTTATTACGGGTCCATTATGGAGTACATCAATACAAGCCTCTTGGTTGAATCGAGTGAAAATTCTACGCAACGGTAGCTATCTTCTCGAAGGGTCTCCATCTTTATTCTTCCCGCCACAGGCAAACTCGAGCGAAGCGACGTATCCCTCAGTCGTACCATCCGTCGGCATTGCAGTCGAACTCGGACTCGTACCCTGCACACCCAAAGTCTATCCCCAAGGAGTGGGATAGGTCCACGTCACCAACTGTATCCAGCTTTAAGTGGCCTAACAACTAAAGGGAAAGGAAAGTAGACAAGGAAGCGGCTTTGGTTTCCTATGCAGCAACAACAGAGTATAAACAAGGTATCTCCATCAATAATCCCAAAACCCAAGTCTCTCAACACAGCTCGGAAACACCTGGTTACCCAGGAGGCCCGTCTCCACCTCCTACTCCTGTCTAGGGTCGATGCGAGAACTTCCTCTCCTCGCACCTCAATGATTGCAACCGGATCGACGAGGTAGATGGAGCCTCTCTCCTCTAGCCGGCTGCAACCACGGCTCACCACACACTCTCCTATAGGGGGAAGGTAGAAATCCCAAAACATGAGGAACGAACATGTCTTCTAGGCAGTGTCCATAACCGAGGACGCGGCTATAGCTATAGATCGAACAACTCTGCAGAGTGTGTACACCTGTACCCATCCCGGAATGGTACCCGGCCGGTGTACGGCCGACCGAGCCCATCCTACCGGCGAACTCTCGGTAGTTACGAACCCACCCCCGCATCCGGCCTTCATAGCGGTCCTCTCCGCGAGGAAGACAAAGACCGAACCGTGAAATGCTCCCGTGTGGCCACACGGGAGACGCTCTGAGAGGGTGGTCTCACCTCCACCGCTCCCCCACAGATACCCTCTATCCTTCCTAGGTAGGTATGGTTCCGCACTTGCCGAGCTCATCACGGCCCTATCCCCACTCTCGGCGGGGTGGTGTGTACGTTGTCCTATAAACAAGTTGATCCACTCGGTTTCGCACGGGGCGAGCTCATGTCCTCCAAGCGCACATAAAACCCCAACACCTAGGCTCCGAAAACCGTAACGGGAGGGATGCACCGAGGAGTGCACCCCTATCCCCGATCCCAGATCGGTTGTTTCGAGCTCACCCCCGCCAAAGTACCCAAAACGCCTTCTCCCTGCCGGTTTTACCCCACACACGCCAAGAACCACTATTCCCATCCCAACACATGCATCGCGAAGCTCGGCGTATATACACGCTCACATAAACATGTATATAGTAGTAGTAGGACAATCAAGGACAGGGTAATCAAAGAGGCAGTGCAAGGTTCATCATCATGAATACATTAAGTAAAGCACTAGCAATTCTACTTAGCAATGCCTAATGGGTATTTCAGAATCAGTCGGGCGTGAACCTGGGGTCGGGTAGTCCTCCGCGGCGAAGTCGTCGGCGTAGTCGTACCCCCCGGCTCGGCTCTCCGCTCCCGTCGCTCCTAATAGCGCGAACGAAAACGAAAATAAATAGCGGTCCTAAAGCAACTTAAGTCCAAATAAGAGCATCAAAGAACCAAAAGAGGGCAACTACCAACCCAACCCGGAGTTTGAGATTTTAGAAATTTTCTGGAAGTGGTTTCGCAATTTTCGGAGTTAAAATGGATTTACTATGGTTTTTCAAAGAGAAAATGCATTTTCTGGAAATAGAAACACGTTTTCCCCTTTAAATATCCCAGCCACACCGGATCCCCCCCGTCCGGATCCGCCGCGGCCGACTCCCCGCGGCCCGCGTGCGGCCGAACCGCCGCTGGTCGCCGCATGCGATCCCGTGAGGGGATCGTGCGGCTCGGCGCGATGGGGGCGGCATGTGGCCGCGACCGGATTGGTCCGGCCACGGCGGATCCCGGCGGGCGAGGCCGCGGCCACGCCGGTGTGTGGCCTCGGTGCACCACATCGACCGGCGAACTAACCCCCCCCTAAGTGCTCGATGGAATGCCGGGGGAGAGGGACGCGGCGGCGCGGGACGACTTCGCCGGTGGCGGGTTTCACGGCGGCTCGGGCGGCCGGTCGGCAAGGCGCCTACGGGGCTTCCTCGGTTGTCGGGCTCGAGGGCGCTAGAACGGGCTAGGGGCGTCGCGCGCGGCCGCCGCCGCGTGGGCGCGGCGGCGGCGCGGGGACGGCGGCCGGAATCCCCGACTCGCGCGGGCGCGCGGTGTGAGGGGACGGCGTGCGCGGGGTGTGCACGCGCGTCCGGTTACTCCCCGCCGGGGCGCGGGGGTTGGGATCGCGACGAGGCGTCGCGGTGGTGCATGGCGGAGCCCGGCTCGGCGCCATGGGCGGCGGCGAGGGACGGCGTCCGCGGCCGGCTTACGAGTGCGTGCGTGCATGCGGTCGGGTTAGGGCGTCCGTGGCGGCCAAGGAATCGGTGCGTATTTCTTCCCCCCCCCCCTCGCGACGGCACACGAGGCTCCCGGCCAAGGCGAGGCCGCGGCGGTGCGAACCGGTCTAGCGCGGCGGCGGCGTCCTACGAGAGAGGAGAGGGGCCAAGGCTCAACCCGGCACCCGGGATCGACACGTGCGCGTGCCGGGGGTGCACGGCGGCGCGGGGCGTCGGGTCCGCGAGGCGACGCGCGCGAACGCGATCGCGAACGCGAACGGCTCGGAGCGCACGGCGGACAACGACGACACGGGATGGCTAGGCCAAGAGAGCGGCGTGCGCCGACGAAGGCGGCGGCACCGCAACGAAAAGTCCCGGCCCCGGCACGAAGGCCGGCTTCACCGGCCGGCGGCGCGGCGGCACGGGGCAACGGCGCGTTTCCCCCTCGGCTCGAAGGCCGGGGCATCCACATGGGGAGAGGAGAGGTCGTCCTCACCTCGGTGGCCACGGGCCGTAGCGCGGCGTCGGTGTAGAGTGGTGGTGCGGCTCGGCGGCGAGGAGGAAGAAGAGGAGGGTGGCCGTGACAACCCGCCCAGGAAAATACCGTACCATTGCCTAAGACCGGTCCACTTTGGTCATTAAGCCGTAGTAAAGTATCATCCTGTCGTTGGTTGCCGGGTTAACGCCCCGTAAATCACTTGAACATCGAACGAGAGGATCGACACATGCATTAAAACTCACGCGAAGGCGAGTCCGTAGTACAACATGAATGAAACATTTCATTACAAACCATTGTTCATGGCATAAGATAAAAGTTTCGTAGTTCGAAAATACGGCGGAATAATTTAAACTAGCGGAACGGTGAACATCACGGGAGGCCGTCCGTGATGTCATCACCGGTCGTCACCCTTCGATCAAGCACACACCGCAACAACATTTTTAAAGAAAGAGCGAGTATACTAATACTCAAGAAGACTTAACCGTCGGGTGATGACTACATCACCAACCTCTAGACATGAAAGGCTTTTGGCGGTGGAGTTTCTTTTGCCGGAAAGCTACTAAGAGTGGATCCTTACTTTCAATCTTTTAGCACAAGTTCTAGTTGATTACCATTTCTAAATGTGCCATCTAATTCAATCAAGAATTGGACAAGCAATTAGTTCGTCCAACCATATTTCTCGAGTTCCATCATTATGGGATATCATGGCCGTAGAATAAGCGAGTCTCGGATAACGGTGAGAGGCCGACAATCGATTGATTTAAACCTTGTAAGGTAGACCCGAACACACGATCGGCTGCCCCCGCGAGGACAACTCCCCGTGCCGTCCCCATAAATCTTCCGGTTGGGATTGAATCTTACGGTCCCCGGTGCGAGCTATCCGGCATACCCCGCGAGATACCGGAGTCACCATACACCACCCTTTCCGTAGCTAGCCGGTAAGGAGATTTCTCAAGAGTAGTAATAGTAAGATCCCGTGCCGCCTCATTAAGGTACTAGGCTTACCGACCCCATAACCGGCATGTGCTTAGTACGTTCAAAAGCTTAGCCCACATGCCCACTGGACCGGAGCCCAATCCCATGCTCTTACCACATGAGCGATCCATTTAAGGATATCTTATGATTCCTATCTAGGAACCTATTCTCGCGAGTGACGAACATCACTCGACTTCTATCGGTCCTATAGCATGGCAGCTATCGAGCTAGCATACTAGTGATAGAGCATAGGTGCCTAGGGATCATGCATCTAGGGTTTCAAATCAATTCCCGAAACGTAAATGCACAATCATAGCAAACATAATTGCATAATTTTAAAAGGCGGGGTTAATGATCCGGGGCTTGCCTTCGCTGGCAAGGTTGGCCTTGGGCCCTTCCGGACCGAGGTCCGGGTCTTGAGCTACGTTCACGCTCGGCGGCTCTTGGTCGGCACCTTCGTCTCCTCCTTCCCCGCACGAGCGTACGTCTATTGGCGGAATGATCTACACGAAGATGCAAATGCAAGATTTATTCGACGGTTTATACTTTCATTACTTACGAATCATTTTTACAATCAAGGGGTGTATTTGTTGGGCACATTCACCTAGATAAGAACACATTCAAGATACTCTTCCGTAAAGGAACAATATGCAACTCTTTATTAATTATTCTTTTGGATGGTGATTGTGTACATGTATATGTACATAATTTAATTTATTTTCATCAACAGTAGTGGGTAGGTACATTTAAACTTTTTAACATGATTTGCAACCACACTCAAGTTACATGGGTGGTTAGGTGATTTCTCTTTATTGCACAATTGAATAAGGGTTTCTTTATACTAGTCATTTCATGTGAAAGCTTTTAATCATTTTCCTTTCACAAGTAAAGATATAAGTAATATTTTCATCCTCGATTTAATTTCTTATCAGCATCTAGAATTAATTATCTTTTAATTGAATTAGATAATATTTTCCAAAAGGAAAAAGAATTAACTAAGGCTTTTCTTTATTTAATCTCCCTTTAATAGAAAAAGGGCTTTTAAGCCTTTTTATTAAGCAATTAAATTACCAAAAATTACCTGAGTGTTTCTTAAGCCTACTAGCATCTATACTGGTCCATTGGACCCACATGTAAGTGTTGGAGGCTAGGAAATTAAATATTATGGAAAATAACAAAGGTTGTCTAGTGATTCAATTTAAATGCATATAAAAATAATTAAGCATCAAAATGACCTAGAATTTCTTGTGGATGTTCTCTGGTCCTAAACAAGCTTAGAAAACCAACATGTTCACATGGAATCTCTACTGATCTTGTTTTATTAATTTACAAAGGAAAACATGCATAATTCAAGAATAATTATTTCTGTTAAACCAAAATTCATGATTAATTCACAAGATGTGTATTTTGGTATTACAAGACAGTGTGCACAAGTTGGGCTCAAGAACATAAATATTTCTAACATGAAAAATCATTTATGCAGATCTGCCAGAGATAGAAAAACACTTTTAGAAAAAGATTTACATGATAACTTTGTGCAATTTTTGGCATAGGAGCTACTCATGACCTAACACACAACATATCCAAAAATTAGCTACAGAGGTCCTATAGTGTTTGAGTTATTGCAGATCTAGGGTTTTCACATTTGTATTTTTCATGTAAAAATTAAAAGGAATTAGCTCGGACTAGAATAACAAAAGTTGTAGTATAAATCACCATGGATCCAACAAAATTGGTTTCAAAATTTTCTGAATTTTCTGTGATTTTCTACGCAATTTACAATAATCAGCAATTTGGATCTACTATTGGAGTTCACCTTTTGCGAATAGGACCCCGGAAAGAAACGAAGACTTGCAATGTCATCCCTCCGGCGGCCGGCCGGTGCGGGGTGCTCGATTCCGGCGAGCTCGCCGCGGGTCCTTGCCGGGGAAGGGCCGGGGGGAGGTCTAGGGGTGTCCTATGCTTCTATTCGGTGGGGCCGGACGGGGTGGAAGAGCCGCCGGCGCGCGCGCGGTGGTCGGGGAGGGGCGGCCGCGGCCGGCTGCGTGCGCCGGCGAGGATGGGCGGGGTTGGCAATGCGCGGCGGGAGAAGCTTCGGGGATGCTAGGGGAGGTGACGAGGTGGTCAACTCGGCGCGTGCTTGGCCGGGAGACCGGAGTGCACCGCGGGGCGGCCCTAATGGCGCCGGCGGCGGTTCGGTTGCGGCGGGGGCGGGGTGTGCGTGTCGCGGGAGGGCGGGGGGCGGCTCTTAAGGCGCGCGCGCGGGGGGGGGCAGCGAGGCACGGGCGCGCGAGCAGGTCGGGCCGCGGCGGTACGGCGGCGGGCGGGGACGGTACCACGGCGGGCGGGGACGGTACCACGGCGGGCGGGGGGGTACGGCGCGCGCGCGGTTCCACCGGCTCCTTGGCATGCGTGCCACCTCGGGAGCGAGCAAGCGCATCGGGAAGGCGCGGGCGGCGCGTGGACCGAGGCACGGCGGAGGGGAGCGCGGGGCGGCGCCGGCGGCGTGGCGGCGGGAGTGCCCGCGCGCGCACGGCGCGCGACGTTGCGCCCGGCGCGGCGTCGGTCGGGCCGAAAAGCGCGGAGTGGCCCCGTTCAACCACCATTTTCTCCCAAAATTTGAATAAAAGTGCACAAAGCAATGAACGGGGAAAGTTGTAGATCTAATTACCCTCTACAACTTTCCAAAAGGCCATATAGTGTTTTTCTCAACGGATTTTGCGAGAACGTCGTGCCAACTTTGAATGTCGACACGTTCTGGAAAACAGGAAAATCTGTCTTGCAAGGGGTTTTTCACAATTTTCCACCCAAAATTTGAAATGCCAATCTACATGAAAGTTGTGTCCCTCAACAAGATGGACAACTTTCATAAAGGTAGATTTTGAAGTGTTTAGGTGAATTTTGGGGAACGCGGCAAAAGTCCGGACAACATTCGGCGACGTCAACGGTCAAGCGGGGTTTGGCCGTGTCTTTGAACAAGGGTTGACTACGGGTGTGTATAGGTTTGGTCAAGGGGTTCATCGACGAGGTTTTCGGGTGATGACCCAGGTTGACCTAGGTTTGACCGGGGTTTGACTGGTTTGACTCGGCTGATCCGGTCATTTGCGTTAATGACGGTAATTAAAAACCTGGGGCGTCACAGTCTACCCCCCTTAAGAAGAATCTCGTCCCGAGATTCGAAATTACAAGGGGAGGTGAAGAATGGTTCTGGGATAGAAGTGTTACCCATGATATTCAGTTGGCGTTGCTCCACTCGAGGGCTTGGCTCGTTGTTGTTGATAGCGCATCCGGGTTCGCCTCGCCGCCGGGGCTTCGCCGTGCGGGGGTTCGGGCACTTATTGGCAAAATGCCCGGGCTCTCTACAATTGTAGCACAACCGGGGAGGAAGATCTTTGGGTGTGGGGATCGGTTCTTCGGGCTTCGGATAAGGCGAAGCCTCCTTCTCTCCTTTTTCTTTGCCCTCTTCGCGGTTCGCGAAAGTGTTTCACTAGCTGGGGGTTGAGTGGCACTACTAGGGTTACAGCTTCGTTTGCCCTCACGCGGACAAGTCTCCGTACAGGTAATTTCCCACTCACTTACGTCTATCTCCGGTAATCCTCGTTTGTGGCCTTGATCGGCCTTCTCTTCGGCTCTAAGATCCATTGGTAGTCGAGAAGGTGGTAATATGGAGTCGGAGGCTTGGAGTTGATCTTGATTAAAATACTCCTCCAACAAATTGAAAAAACGGGCTTGTTCGGCCATAGAGGCAGATAAGGACTGAGAGAGACTATCTGCCAAACTATTTTGATACGGTTTCCCATAACGTCCGTTGATGATATCGTACACTATCTGATTCAGCACGAAATTCTGTCCTTCTAACAGTTGGGTTAAGCCGACAATGGTGTTGATGTCCCTCTGGGTGGGTACTTCTGGTGAACAGGGCTTGGAAGGTTGAAGCTTCGATTGCATCGGTGGCATTTGTTGTAGCTGTTGAGCCATTTGCTGTTGTGTCTGCAGGAGTTGGCACAACACTTCGGTATGTGCTGCTATGAAAGCTTCGGTCAACATCGTGGGCAGCGGTTGCGTAAGGTCGCCACTACCCGATGCGTCAAAACCATTGGGGTTATTCCATGCGGTCGGAACATCTGAAATTTAAGTCCCTAATTAGCACATGCTCGGAGTCTCATCCATAAGCTTATAATTCGAACATATTCTACGAGACTCATTCATGGTAAGCAATGCAAACCGGACATCCAAAAGTCACAGACTCAACTCGGCAAAGCTGGGTCCACACATCTCGTGATTGAGAAATGCAGATGGAACAAAAGGTACAAGGTGCTTTTCCTTACTACCTCATCGCCGTTCATGAGGAAGCGGACGATGAATGTGCACATGCACAGCTAAAAGCAGACATAATCCTCCTACGATACAGAGGTACATCCCTAACAATGTCCAACAGAACGACTCGAGCTCTCCCGAAGACGGAGTCATGGGTGGCAGCTTGGATTGATTTCTGCTTTTGGTCTACTTCGAGCTTCTTCTTGACGTCGGAAATGAAGACGGAGAACAGTTCGCTCGGGAAGATCGAAGTAGCTGGGAGATATGCTTTGGTGGCAAGTAGCCAAGCTAACTAGGAGAAGAACAAGAACAGCGATACTGCCGAGCTCTGATGGAAATGGAGCTTTCGTATCGGCGGTTCCGAGTAAAAGGTTCCATTTTATAGCCGATGCGGGGCCGAAACGGTCGGTTGACCCGGGCGGGTATCTCGGTGTATACAACACGGAGCTCAACAAGGTCACTCACGCGATTACGGCATCGTGAATACGGTTGCGAGAAATCGAGGGTAGAGCGACGTCATGGCGTCGTATGACCGTGTCACCGATGACGATGGCGCCCAACGGTCTAAATAATCGACCGTGATGGGGAGCAAAACGAGAAAGGCTTGGTGTACTACGCTTCACGCTTGTGATAGCAACACTGAGGAGCGTAGCATAAAGCTTTGACCAATCCTGGGCGTACTTCCTCGTTTGATTTGAGAATTGGAAGGTTAAGAGCACGGACCAAGAACGAATACACGATGAATGACTTCTCCAAGTTGACTATTCGAGAACCTTGACTGCTCGAGAAAAGTTTCTACTTCTGCTGTTTTCCACTTGGCTAGCGGAAAAAGGAATCGATGCTGCAAGATCGTCAAGATTCACGGCAAGGGACCAATTGGTCAAGGGTTCCCAATAGGCCATTTACAAGGAAAGGAAGGCTAATGACAGGGTTCCATAATCTCCCGTATGAACGATGACTTCAAGTGGGAACTTCAAGGAATAATCTTGCTCACACCTTTACTTATGTAGCAAACTCTGAGGTTTTGACAACTCGTTGTTTTGAAAGTGTAACACTTTTCAAATTTGACGCGATGCATATGCTTGTGCAGTATGGGCTCATGATGCACGTTAGAATGACTTGGTTACCCATATGCATTGATGATTGGAAATGCAATCAATAGTAGGGGGAGGATCTGTGTGAAGAGTTGCTATCTCACAACCAAGATACCTAGTGCGCTCCTAGTGGCGATCGGGTGGCTGCAAAGACACACGATATCCTAGGTTCCGTCGCGGCACCTTTGACTATGAGGTAACGACATCACCAACAAGAGAGGTAGGGTAAGGGTACGGAGTTTCATGCGGATGCACGTTAGTATACCCATGCTTCCCAAATGCACATGCTATGCGGTGCATGCTCAAAAGCCAAATTTTTAATTTAAATCACGGTGGTTTGAGCAAGACCGAAAAGAACAAGTTCGAGATTGAGGAGTTGATTAGATCCGTGATTGACACGAAGTTGGTGGAGCACAGAGCTTGATTGATCACAACCTTAGCATAATTAATGCGGTACGAACATCATTGCTTGAAAGAGATGTTTACTCAAGGCAAGACATCGATGAGAGTTTTTAGAATTACCAACAACATTTAGGGTTACAAAGCGAGACTAGCCGCAATGACAAGATTTCTAGTCCAGGTCGACAGCCGATAGTTGACCAAAGTGGTCATGTTACACTAGGATTCCTCACAACACCGGATTCTTACGACTCGAACTTTTATTCCCAATGAACTAACTTCCGAGGGTGGGATCTTCCACTCGAAAGTCTATGGTGACTCGGGTCCAGACTCAATTCCAGATTCACCCCGGATATCTTCAACATCTCCTTCTTGCGCCGGTCCAGGAATGACAGGTTCTGGGGGTGGAACGGCTAGAGCTTCCAATTGATTTTCTAGTTCAAGCATATACCGATCGTTATGCCGCAACAAGAAATTCTCGCTCATGTATGATCTCGGTTAACTCTTGTATCTTTGCCTTGTCCTTGCGTCTTTCCTTCCCGAGAGCAACGATCATTGCTCGGGCTTCCTTCAACGCTTGAGCCGAACACTCTACTTCCTTAACTTTGTATCTATAGATTTGGTGTCTATAGAATATGCTTTCTCCCACCATTCGCGAGATAGGTATCGTACATAGCTTCCGAGAAGTGGACTGAGGTGACAAGATCAGGACTATAGTGAGAGTTGCTCTGGACTGGAAGGATAGTTTCTCGTTCACCACCCGGTGCAATGTGTCGCTCGGGTACCAGAATGACTTTAGCTGCAGAGTTGGCTATCTTGGTCGGGTGCTTTCCACAGAAAGTGGTGAGTGCTTCGAGAGCAGCCTTCTGCACTGTGTCGGACAAGTTTCTTCCGTGTGCCATACACTCCCACTCATCCCAAGCAGGATTGGTCGGGCACGCTGAAATCTTCACCTTCACTTCACAACGAAGGAGTTGACCGGTGTTCATGATCTCACGTGTCGAGTACTGCGGGTAAGTGGTGTACCCAAAGTCCTTTAGGGTGTCCCACAAAAGTGCAGGGAAACTACCCTCCTCGATGTAGTCCACGAGAGTCCATGATTCCACATCGGTCGATGTAGAGCCATCGTTGTCCATCTGGACATACGACAAAAGTGAGAATCAGGCGGGTAGTGTACAAAGGTAACTCGATCCACGAATTAGGTAAGGGGTTAAGGTATGGGGTAGCCATGCATACTTAAATACCATCGTATGCTGAGCTCGAACGAGCAGGCATACCAACGATACATGGTCTGGCAATCGGAGACCGAACATCCTACTCAAACCAGGGTTCAACGCTTCCCCAATTGGCGTAGCAACTTAGCGAAGTTATGAAACTTAAGTTGGGTACTCAAGGTTGAGCTAAGGAATTCGAAAGGTGCTGAACCAAGCAAGGTTCAAAGGTTCTAAGGGAATGGCAAACAAGGTTGACCTCCAAGCATAACCGGCGGTGGACCAAGGTATGATCACGAAGCGGGGGTAGCAAGATCGGGATTAGATTTGAAGTGACCTAAGTTAAGATCATCTAGACGAAAGATCTTTGGACAAGAACAACAATTTTAAGTAACACTTTTAATAAATTTAAGCATGGCAACACATCTACACCTAAAGAAGCTAAACGAACAAAACACGCCGGAATCGTTTACTTCGAGAGCACGAAAACGGACGCGAGTTTAGTTTAGGTTCTTTCACGATTTTTAACATGATGCAAGACGTCCTATTCGTCCTCACAAGGCAATCAAGCCAAAATTCGGAGTTAGCGCCGTGGCATGGCACATACGAGTATCTCCCTATAATATCTAATCGAGATCTAGTCGATGCTTACTTAGCGACCTACGAACGAGGTTAGTGTACCTGCGAAGATCTCGTAACACAACGAACCTTTCATGCCAAGGCACTCATGAAAGCGTCCACATACATTACCGTTCACTATAGAAACGGCATCCATGCGTTAAGCCGCCGCATGGACGGCGTCCAACCTCGTACATGCTCCGTTTGAATGGAGTATATCCTTGCCTCTCATGAGCGACATGCGGAATGCTCACGTATGAAACACGTGGCAAGACACATCTCATAAACATACGCGAAGATGGGATCCGTGGAATGGATCACTCCATCAACCCTCGCAATTCCCGCGATGCGGAATGAAGACACGTATAAAACACGTGGCTCCTAGTTTGGTTGTGCGAGAAAGTAAGTCTGACATAAAGTAATGTGCTGGAAGTTAGCAAAATAGACCATAGATTAATAAGCCACCTGAAAGAAACCAAAAATTCCCTCTAGGGCCTCTCGGTCTAGTTTATCCTTAACGGACCAACGTATTTTGCAAAACAAACAATCTTGGCAATTTTTATTCGAAAATCATGTGATTAGAGTTGTTAATTAAACTACGGTGCATGCGGTCGCTCCGATACCAAATTTGTGACAACCCGCCCAGGAAAATACCGTACCATTGCCTAAGACCGGTCCACTTTGGTCATTAAGCCGTAGTAAAGTATCATCCCGTCGTTGGTTGCCGGGTTAACGCCCGTAAATCACTTGAACATCGAACAGAGGATCGACACATGCATTAAAACTCACGCGAAGGCGAGTCCAGAGTACAACGTGAATGAAACATTTCATTACAAACCATTGTTCATGGCATAAGATAAAAGTTTCGTAGTTCGAAAATACGGCGGAATAATTTAAACTATCGGAACGGTGAACATCACGAGAGGCCGTCCGTGATGTCATCACCGGTCGTCACCCTTCCGATCAAGCACACCCGCAACAACATTTTTAAAGCAAGACCGAGTATACTAATACTCAAGAAGACTTAACCGTCGGGTGATGGTTACATCACCAACCTCTAGACATGAAAGGCTTTTGGTCGGTGGAGTTTCTTTTGCTGGAAAGCTACCAAGAGTGGATCCTTACTTTCAATCTTTTAGCACAAGTTCTAGTTGATTACCATTTCTAAATGTGCCATCTAATTCAATCAAGAATTGGACAAGCAATTAGTTCATCCAACCATATTTCTCGAGTTCCATCATTATGGGATATCATGGCCAGTAGAATAAGCAGTCTCGGATAACGGTGAGAGGCCGACAATCGATTGATTTAAACCTTGCAAGGTAGACCCAAACACACGATCGGCCGCCCCCGCGAGGACAACTCCCCGTGCCGTCCCCATAAATCTTCGGGTTGGGATCGAATCTTACGGTCCCCGGTGCAAGCTATCCGGCATACCCCCGCGAGATACCCGGAGTCACCATACACCACCCTTTCCGTAGCTAGCCGGTAAGGAGATTTCTCAAGAGTAGTAATAGTAAGATCCCGTGCCGCCTCATTAAGGTACTAGGCTTACCGACCCCATAACCGCATGTGCTTAGTACGTTCAAAAGCTTAGCCCACATGCCCACCGGACCGAGCCCAATCCCATGCTCTTACCACATGAGCGATCCATTTAAGGATATCTTATGATTCCTATCTAGGAACTCGTTCTCGCGAGTGACGAACATCACTCGACTTCTATCGGTCCTATAGCATGGCGACTATCGACCTAGCATACTAGTGATAGAGCATAGGTGCCTAGGGATCATGCATCTAGGGTTTCAAATCAATTCCCGAAACGTAAATGCACAATCATAGCAAACATAATTGCATAATTTTAAAAGGCAGGGGTTAATGATCCGGGGCTTGCCTTCGCCGGCAAGGTTGGCCTTGGGCCCTTCCGGACCGAGGTCCGGGTCTTGAGCTACGTTCACGCTCGGCGGCTCTTGGTCGGCACCTTCGTCTCCTCCTTCCCCGCACGAGCGTACGTCTATTGGCGGAATGATCTACACGAAGATGCAAATGCAAGATTTATTCGACGGTTTATACTTTCATTACTTACGAATCATTTTTACAATCAAGGGGTGTATTTGTTGGGCACATTCACCTAGATAAGAACACATTCAAGATACTCTTCCGTAAAGGAACAATATGCAACTCTTTATTAATTATTCTTTTGGATGGTGACTGTGTACATGTATATGTACATAATTTAATTTATTTTCATCAACAGTAGTGGGTAGGTACATTTAAACTTTTTAACATGATTTGCAACCACACTCAAGTTACATGGGTGGTTAGGTGATTTCTCTTTATTGCACAATTGAATAAGGGTTTCTTTATACTAGTCATTTCATGTGAAAGCTTTTAATCATTTTCCTTTCACAAGTAAAGATATAAGTAATATTTTCATCCTCGATTTAATTTCTTATCAGCATCTAGAATTAATTATCTTTTAATTGAATTAGATAATATTTTCCAAAAGGAAAAAGAATTACTAAGGCTTTTCTTTATTTAAACTCCCTTTAATAGAAAAAGGGCTTTTAAGCCTTTTTATTAAGCAATTAAATTACCAAAAATTACCCGAGTGTTTCTTAAGTCTACTAGCATCTATACTGGTCCATTGGACCCACATGTAAAGGTTGGATGCTAGGAAAAATAAATATTATGGAAAATAACAAGTGTTGTCTAGTGATTCAATTTAAATGTATATAAAAATAATTAAGCATCAAAATGACCTAGAATTTCTTGTGGATGTTCTCTGGTCCTAAACAAGCTTAGAAAACCAACATGTTCACATGGAATCTCTACTGAACTTGTTTTATTAATTTACGAAGGAAAAGATGCATAAATCAAGAATAATTGTTTATGTTAATCCAAAATTCATGATTAATTCACAAGATGTGTATTTTGGTATTATAATACAGTGTGCACAAGTTGGGCTCAAGAACATAAATATATTTAACATGAAAAATCATTTATGCAGATCTGCCAGAGATAGAAAAACATTTTTAGAAAAAGATTTACATGATAACTTTGTGCAATTTTTGGCATAGGAGCTACTCATGGCCTAACAAACAACATATCCAAAAATTAGCTACAGAGGTCCTATAGTTTTTGAGTTATTGCAGATCTAGGGTTTTCACATTTGTATTTTTCATGCAAAAACAAAAAGGAATTAGCTCAGGCTGGAATAACTAAAGTTGTAGTATAAATCACCATGGATCCAACAAAATTATTTTCACAATTTTCTGAATTTTCTGTGACTTTCTACGCAATTTACAATAATCAGCAATTTGGATCTACTATTGGAGTTCACCTTTTGCGAATAGGACCCCGGAAAGAAACGAAGACTTGCAATGTCATCCCTCCGGCGGCCGGCCGGTGCGGGGTGCTCGATTCCGGCGAGCTCGCCGCGGGTCCTTGCCGGGGAAGGGCCGGGGGGAGGTCTAGGGGTGTCCTATGCTTCTATTCGGTGGGCCGGACGGGGTGGAAGAGCCGCCGCGAGCGCGCGCGCGGGGGTCGGGGAGGGGCGGCCGCGGGCCGCCGCGTGCGCCGGCGAGGATGGGCCGGGGTTGGCAATGCGCGGTGGGAGAAGCTTCTAGGGATGCTAGGGGAGGTGACGAGGTGGTCAACTCGGAGCGTGCTTGGCCGGAGACCGAGTGCACCGCGCCGGCCCTAATGGCGCCGGCGGCGGTTCGGTTGCGGCGGGGCGGGGGGTGCCGCGTGTCGCGGGAGGCCGGGGCGGCTCTTAAGGCGGCGCGCGGCGTGCGGGCAGGCGGGCACGGGGCGCGCGCGGGCGGTCGGGCCGCGGCGGTACGGCGGCGGGCGGGGACCGTACCACGGCGGCGGGGGGGGGTACGGCGGCGCGCGGTTCCACGGCTCCTTGGCATGCGTGCCACCTCGGGAGCGAGCAAGCGCATCGGGAAGGCGCGGGCGGCGCGTGGACCGAGGCACGGCGGAGGGGAGCGCGGGCGGCGGCGGCGGCGCGCGCGGCGGCGGAGTGCCGCGCGCGCGCACGCGCGCGCGACGCCGCGCCCGCGCGGCGCCGGCCGGGCCGAAAACCGCGTGAGTGGCCCTGTTCAACCACCATTTTCTCCCAAAAATTGAATAAAAGTGCACAAGGCAATGAACAGGAAAGTTGTAGATCTAACTACCCTCTACAAGTTTCAAAAAGGCCATATAGTGTTTTTCTCAACGGATTTTGCAGGAACGTCGTGCCAACTTTGAATGTCGACACGTTCGGAAAACAGAAAATCTGTCTTGCAAGGGGTTTTTCACAATTTTCCACCCAAAATTTGAAATGCCAATCTACATGAAAGTTGTGTCCCTCAACAAGATGGACAACTTTCATAAAGGTAGATTTTGAAGTGTTTAGGTGAATTTTGGGGAACGCGGCAAAAGTTCCGAATGACATTCGCTGACGTCAACGGTCAAGCGGGGTTTGGCCGTGTCTTTGAACAAGGGTTGACTACGGGTGTGTATAGGTTTGGTCAAGGGGTTCATCGACGAGGTTTTCGGGTGATGACCCAGGTTGACCTAGGTTTGACCGGGGTTTGACTGGTTTGACTCGGCCGATCCGGTCATTATCGTTAATGACGGTAAAAAAACCCGGGGCGCCACGGTGGCGCGCGCGGCGTCGAGGAGGAAGGGGAAGCGAGAGGATGTAGGCGTTCACGGCGGGTCCGGCTCCTCCCTCGGTCGGCCCGGCCGCGGCGAACGACTTCCCCGCGCGGCGGCTCCTCTCCCCCACTCCCTTCTCCCCCTCCACTTACTCCGCCGGCGGACGGCGTGGGACGGCGAGGGGCTCCTCCCCCGGGGCGGTTAGGGTTTCGGGGCTCCCGCCGGTGCGGTGGTGGTCCTTATATAGGGCGGCGCGGCGGGGACACGTGGGCGGCCCGGATGCACCGGGCGCGCAAAGCACGCGCGCGGCGGCGGTGGCGCGGCCGGCGCCCACCCTCGCCTTTGCCTTTGGGCGTCGCCCAAAGGCTAAAGGAAGGGGATGACGCCCCGGCGTCATCGCACTTTGGCCGACGCGGCGGCCGGGTCCCGCCCGTCGGCCGGCTCCGGCGCGCGGTGGCGGGGTGGGCGGCGCGCGGTCTGGTTGTTGGGCCGTAGCTGGGCCGGAAGCGGGGCTAGGGCCGGATTGGAGGTTGGCGGCCGCTAGGTACAGTAACGTTTGCGAAAAACCTTAAGGCTATTAAGTGGATTCAAATTTGAATTTAAATTCAAATTTGAAGCTACCCCAAATAAAATCCAAATAAGATTCAAATAAAGAACCAAATTTTCACACTAGCAGGGTATAAATCCTAAAAGTATCGTGGAAGCCAAAATTAAATCTAGGAATTTTGGGGAAGGAAGCAGAAGACACTCTTATCCGAATTACGAGCACTCCACTTCAACTCAAGTTTTTGAAATTCAACATTTTGAATTCAAGTCAAAACTAAGGATGTTACAACCGTCCTTTTGACCAAAGGGCGGTTCGGGTAAGGAAGGCATTGAAACGGGTTAGGAATGGTTTGATAATGGCAAATTTGCGAAGCCTATTTTCACAATGGCAAACTAGCAAAACTCATGTTTGAGAATGGCGAGAATGCAAATATCTCGAGGGGGACGAGGAGGGCGGCTTCCTCGCGCCGACCTTGGAGGAGGAGCGCCGAGGCATCTTGGAGAGAGGGGTCGGTAGGAGAACAGTGGGGCACGGGCGCACGGCGGTGATGGATGAGGCGGTGGCGGCGGTCGCGAGTGGATCGGAGGCGGCGAACCTAGGTTATTGATGAGGATTGGGGAAAACGTGCGATCCAACCGCCCAACTCTGCCTGAGACTCCGATTCATAATGCTCGAGACCATCGTCTTGCAGTGACCAAACGGGGAAAAGAGAGGGGTTGCATCATTCTCCGTGTCATGTCATTTTCTTTTGCTCGTCCTAAGGAGTATTCGTGTCTCGCTTATCATGAATGTGGAATGAAGCTTATGATTGCAAAGGCAGCCATTGCTGTTCTTTAATCCCATGATTTCATTGCCTCGAAACTTTCTTGTGGCGCGATACCGATCAGCGACCTGAACCGTTTGCAAGCAAACATTGTACAAAGCTATACTTCCTACAGTAGAAGAAGAGATTCCTTGTCCATCATTTGAATTCATGGGTTGGGCCAAATCCTAATGCACACAAGGAAAAAGTCCATTCCACAACCCTCAAGTGTAGGTGTTGTTTGAGTTTGGACCCCCAACCACAAAACCAGTTACTCCGGTCCCCGTTGAGTTCGGACCGTTCATTCCACACCCCTCGCCGGTTTGTTGGGTCGTTTTAGGCTACGTGGCGCCATGTCACCCCGCGTACGTGTTCGCCGGCGTCACATAACCGGAGCCCCCCGAGTCAACCTTCCCTTCTCCTCTATTTCCTTCCTCTTGCCCGACCATTCCACCGTCAAACAAAGGCGCGTGCGCGAAACCCTAGCCATCGATGGCGAGATCGAGCACGGTTTCATGGAGTGAGGAGTGCGGTCTTCGGAGGTCTCCTATCCCATATCGGACCGGTCCCCTCGCCTATGATCCACCGACCTTCCGCCATTGCGGAGAGAAGGCGGCACTGGATCTCCCGGAGTGATGATAACCCGGGCGTCGCTACCTGAAGTGCTAGTGTGCTCGGGTGCGTGAGATTTGTGTGGGTGGTGTTTGGGATTTGTCGATTCGGTGTTTGATTTGTGCATTGGGGGCTTATTTTTTGCAGGCGGGGGGTTGTGATCTCCATGAGTGGTATAAAGGCAATGTCGATCCCTTTGTGAAGAGTCTTTTGGTTGATTTGGGTGATGCTGTCTGGGCGTTGAAGCGCGAAAAGGCGCAGTTGAGGAATGCTTTTGCTGATGCAGTGCTGAAGCTTGAGCAGGAGGAGACTGCAGATCTTAGGATGAAGCTTGAGCAGCAGCAGAAAGAAAGTGCAGATGCTCTGACCAAGCTTGAGGAGAGCAAAACGAGAGGTCCCGAACAAGCCGGGAGCAAGAGCAAAAGGGAGGCAATTGTGTTGAGGAATTGTGTTCGTGTGGCTGTGATTTTAGCCGTAGCTATGGCTTTCATGAAGTTAGGCTGGTGTGTTTAGGTAGTCCGGCACCATGTTATCGTCGCTTAATCGTATGGTCGGGTTTAAGTTGTTGTGAACAATCTTTTGTGTCGATGACAATGTATGTGTGACCATGGTATGCTAGGAAGTTGTTGTGGACAATCTTTTCTGTGAAATTTATGTGTGACCATGTTGTGTCCAATATGCAGGGCATATTGCTTAACATTCCATAAGATAACATAGCAATATTCCACAAACATATTACATGAAATTGTTCAACATAACATAGCAATCTGTCTGGCAATATTACATGAAATTGTTCAACATAACATAGCAATTCAGCAGGCAAAAGCAATATGTCTGGCAATATTACATGAAACTGTTCAAGCTAACATAGCAATTCAACATGCAATTGCACATCACAGTTTAGCAGACTCCCATGGTGGGAGTAGAAGCATTGGCCCTTGCTTTGCCGGACCCGGCTTTGCCGGACCTTGCTTTGCCGGACCTCTATTGGGTGCACTAGCGGACACATGAGCAAAGAGGGCATCCGAAGTGATTTTGATGGTTGCACCGGAGGTAGCTTCGCATCTTGGGAGGTTGGCCACCACATTGACAAGAGAGCGCATCCACCGGTGACGGCTTGACACTCTTACATTTGCACTAGTCTTGATCATCTTGTATCAAAAAAGTATGTGTTAGCAAATGTTAAAATAGACATGTTAATGTAGAATAGTAAGTTGTATTGTTACCTTTGCTGCTGTCTTAGTATGAATTGATTGATTCCTTTTCTTTGATGTTGTACAACTAGATTGGGTGTTGGACACCACAACCATTTCATGTGGTGTACCAAACAGCCTTGACTACCAAATAGTTGGATTCCCACCGAAGCCGCATTCCTCTTGTCACATGAAGTTCTCGTTGTGACCAGCTTGCTTACACTTTGTGCACCGATGAAGCAGTTACAACCTTTGACATCCCGGACCCCTTAGGTGGTTCGGTTGCTTCCCTTCTCCTCTCTCGTCTTTGGCCTTCCGGTGTATTCTAACATAACCAGTGCCTTCGCTTTCTCTCTATCCGACATCGGCTGCCTAGTCGTGCCTTCAACAAAGTTGGAGGCAATGTGCATATGTTTTCTTGAATGACTCGGTTGAGTAACAAGGTGCTATATAATCATCCAAACAGTTGGTCTTGAAAAATATGCATGAAATTGCATGAGGGCATGGCAATCCGGATAATTGTCAATACCTACATGAACATACTTTGTTGTATAGGTCTACTGTAAACCTATTGTCAAAATGCATGACTTCAAACTGTGCTGCTCCATTGCAAATAGCATGGCATTTACCTGAGTGGGTGATGTAAGTATTCATTTTCTTCAAAATATTTGGACAAATCTTAGTCAACCACCTATCTGACTTAAGCATGTTATCATGAATTCTAACCATGACCTTCCTTCTAATTGTTTCTAGCATGTTGATGATAGGAAAAAACCTAGCTTCAATTATCCACTTGTTGAATGACTCACACATGTTATTGTCCACAGAATCACAGTTTGATCCCAACCTGAACCAGGCCCTTGACCAATGTTGAGCATGTGTGTTCAGTATAGCTTGAGCTCCTGCATGTGGCTTTGTTGAACAGCATAATGCATGGAGCCTTTGCACACCCCCAAAACAGCTTCTGCCATTCCGTGTCATTGAACTCCTTATTCCAATTTGAATAAATGTGCCTAGCACAGTTCCTGTGTTCATCTTCAGGAGCCCAATGGCTAACCGCATTTAAAACTCCTTTTTGTTGGTCCGATATGAATACCCGAGTTTGTCCCATCACCAACACCAAGGTCCCCGAACCGTAAAGTCACAAAACCACCCCCAAGTGTCATTTGTCTCCTTCTCCACCACGGCCCATGCAATTGGGTACATTTGATTATTTGCATCCCTTCCTATAGCACAAAGGAGCTCCCCATTAGTGGCTCCCTTGAAGAAACATCCATAAGACCCACAACCTTCCTACAACCTCAGCCTAGAAATCCCTTCTTCAATGCATCAAGGCATATGTGGATCCTTTGAAATGTAGGTGGATCCACATCCTTTTCTTTGTGCACTATGGTCGTACTCCCCGGATTGCTTCTCAAAGAACTCTAATCGGTAATCATATAACATCTGATATTGGCCTTTTGTAGCATCCAAAACTTTCTGCATGACCATACCCTTTGCTCTCTTCAACTTGGATATGCTAACATCTGCAAATATCTCTTCTTGAACAATCTGCTTCATGCTTGAAAACTTCCAAGTTGGATTAGTCATAATAAAATTCTCATATTTCTCTGCTATCCTTCTTGCTGTAATATGCCTGTTGCCTCTCCTAGAAGGGCATGTATGGTTGTCACCGAAAGTCACTATCTGCCAACTTTCAGTCCTGGTGTTGTTTGATAGCAGACAGACCCAAGGGCACACATGCCAATCACATTTTGCCCTTACCCTATTTGCCTCATCCTTGATAATGTTGATTACCTTCCTCTCAGCTATGCCATATCTGATAATGGCTTTCTTGAATTGCTTCTTACTTCTGAACCTCATGCCCAAAGCAAAGTGGGGAGTACCACCGGTCTTCTTGAAACCGGCACGCTTATTTTCCTTCCTCACTAAGTGTCCATCACCTGTCAAATTCATCCATGGACTCATCCTCCTCATCATCGCTATCCTCATAAGGAGTGTCATTACCCTCATCCATAACCTCTTCAAACCCCCGCCGGCATCGCCGTTGACCCTTCCGTAATCACATCATCCAGGTGATGCAATATGTCCCCTCTTCAACTTCCTCTTGAAATCTTTGAACTTCATCTTAATTTCATCTTCTTCATCATCAGCATCTAAACTTGAGTCATCTCCGGGCAAGTAATCATTATCGAACTACTATTCTCATCCGATACCTTCTCTTTCCCTTTCTTCTTCTCGTTCGGCAGTCTTACTAGGACTTCGTAAAACTCTTGCGCCTTCTTGGCTTGTCTCTCCATATATTTCGCAACCCCTCCTTCCACAGCTTGCATCGTACATTTCCAAACATGCACCGTCATCCATCAATACACGAAGTCCATCACTCATAGTCTTCCCTGGGAACAGCCAGTGCAACAAGGCAGCATCATCAACAGCCAAATGGTCTCGTAAGTGCCCAATAATTTTTGGTAAAGACACCTTATCACGATCTATATACGACATTGCCCTCCTTCCACCAACGTAATGCACTCAATTGCCAGAATTTATGAACATACCGTTGAAATGAAACCTCACAACAAGTGTGTCCATCACATCCATTATGACCCCTGCTAATGCAAACATACACCTCATTCAGCCATAAAAATGCATATAGACCTCGAATTCCAATCTAAAGTTGTCATCACAATAAAAAATTTCAACTTGCCTCCTTAAACAACAGGAACACCCCCCTAACCGAACCTCAACAAATCATAAATTATTCAAAAAGCTAACCTACGTGCCACTGGATCGAACAAAAATCGCATCGAACCTGCAGATCTGCCGCCTCGCCTTCAAGATGTCGCCTGCTAGTTCGTCGGGGGAGGGAGGAAGGGAAGGAATGGAGGCCCCACTCGTTGTCATCGGGTAGCCCCACCCGCCACCAGGCCGCCGCCCGTCGTCGTTGGGTCGCCCCCACCCACCAACGCCCCCGCCGCCCGTCGTCGTCGGGTCGCCCCCACCCGCCACCGTCCGCCACCGGCCGTCGTCGAGATAAGGGGTGGGGGACGAATCGAGGAGGGATAAGGAAGGTTGACTCGGGTGGACCGGTTATGTGGCACCGGCGAACACGTCCGCGGGGTGACATGGCGCCACGTAGCCTAAAACGGCCCAACAAACCGCCGAGGGGTGTGGAATGAACGGTTTGAACTCAACGGAGACCCGAGTAACCGGTTTTGTGGTTGGGGTCCAAACTCAAACAACACCTACACTTGAGGGTTGCGGAATGGACTTTTTCCCGCACACAACACTACAGTACACGGCCCAAGGCATAACATTCCATCATTATTGGTTGGGTTCAACTGCACGACACGACAAGGCCCGAGTAAAACCGTGAATTGGCTAGTATGTAAAATGAAATAGCTAACAAAAAGATGATGAAATCTAACAGACTAGTTAAAATCAACTCTCTATATGCTCCACCACTAGTGAGTCCCACCTGCCATACTCATGTACGAGGGGATAGCTAGCGAGACAGGCTAGCCAAAGATAGCTAGGGAAGCTTTCGGTTTAGCTAGCGGAGAATAGAGAGGGTAAGTTTAGCTAGTCTGTTGGATTAAGTTTTTGAACAATTTTTTCATTTTTTAGCTACTTAAGCCAAGATAGCTGATCTTTTGGAGTTGCTCTAACAGAAACTCTCAACAAACTAAATCACCTGATTGGGATACTTAATTCTAACGATTTCCACTGCACCAACGCACAAAATTTCGAGCAAATTGCAGATTTGGGTCTCCAAACATCGCACTTCGCAGTTTTACCATTCCTAACATCGTCTTCATAAAAATATGCCTCGAAACGTTGGACTCTTGTACAGGAGGCCAACGTTTCGAGGCCTATTTTTACGAGATGACGTTAGGAATGACAAAACTGCAAAACACAATGTTTGGAGACCCAAAACTGCAATTTTCTCCAAAATTTCAGTACAGAAATGAAGGCCTAAGTAAATTAACATGAGGCCTCATCCGTTTTGATGATGTCTAACTTGCTTTGGGAATTCGGGGGATAGAGCTCCCACAATGCAACCGTGGTATCTGTCGAGCAGGAAGCCATCAGCTTGCAGTCAGATGAAAAAGTCACCGCATTGCACTGCAAGAAAAGAAAGAGCATTGTAGCAAAATCTCTACCACCAAGCAGGAACAAATGCATACATAAGTTTTTTTGTTCTGGTAGATGAGAGAATGATAATGTCGTACTTCTTTTTAGTATAGGGAATAGCTCATGAATTGGCCAAGTATGAAGAGAAAGTAAGGAAGACAATCAGATGAACAAGTTGCATACCGAATCACTGTGATACTTTAACACAGCTAGAGCATTTCCTTTGTTGTAGTTATACACTCGAATCCTGTGAGAGAAAAAAACAGAAGGATCACACAAATGCAACAATTGCAAACTTAAAGCCAGCAACTGCAGGAGATGCTGAGTTAGGAATCCTCCAATATTCTTTCAGTCGCATCCAGAATCACTGGAACCCCATGCTAAGATTAGTTTTAATTACTGACAGGTTGATACAAGAATTTGCCATCCTAGTCGACATATAAACTGTAAAAGCCGAGAATGGGGGGAAACCTGTGATCCCAACCAGCGGCTGCAGCAATCTTATTGTCTGGCCGAATCGCTGTGCCAGCTATGCCCGGTCGCTCAAGTTCTATTTCTTTCCTGAGAGTAAATGTGCCCTACAAAAAAAATGAAAAGTTATGTTTTACTGTGCATTTACACTCCCGTGTAATTAGAAAAAACTACAATTCCAAGACGAGATGATTTTAAAAATTATCTGCAGCATACTGTAGTTAGTATTTCGATTTAAAAAATTGTAGTTACTAATACTGGAATGGCAACACTGCAGCATGGTATATATGTCCTTCGCAGGCTCACAGGTCACAGCCCAGTATAAAGACTAACACATACTCCCTCAGTTTCGCCTCATTAAGATAGACCTTTTACCAATAATTACTCTACTAATGCATAATTTTTGTGACATGAATTTATGTATGATTTATATTTTTTTGGATTACATAAATAAGTGTTAATAGAGTAATTGTCAGTCAAAGCCTTACCCTTACAAGGAGGGAGTAATACATAATACTGCAAATTCATTTGGTACAGAAACTTAATCGATAGAATTTATATAGCCCAAAAACATGTTTATCCCATGCCATGATAAATTACTGTAGGTACTTCCTGTATGTATTACAGCATTTGCATAAACTTGGCAAAAAATAACTAATGGTCACAAGTAGCACCGAAAGGAAAGGAAAAGAATAATATGGGCAAACCTTTGAATGATCAAGTGTGAAAATGACTACTTTATTATCGGCGCCTCCTGAGATTCCACCATTGCAAGATCCATCGATGGCAATGGATAAAGCTGCACACCTGCACCTTATTAGATCACACCTCATCCCATTCCAAAAGGAAGATCAATAACTATTACTGAAAATAGGAGGTAGACAGCTAAATTGTAAAACTGAGAGCGGTCAACATGAAACCTGATTCTGAATGATACTTCACTGAAGATAAAGGTAACCCAGGCTTTCGTACATCCCACCAAAGGGTGCTTCCATCTTCGTAACTGATTTCAATTGAACCAAAGCTTTGTTAATAAATAATAACCCATTATTTAAACTGGAAAACTTCATGTGAACAGTCCAACTGAAGTTCAGCAAAGATGAAAGTTGAAAAGAAAAGATTGTGCAAAGATATTTCGCTCGTGAATCCAATATAAAGGTTGCTGTAGCCAGCCCCAGAAGCATATGGCAGGATTCCTTCCTAGACCAAGCAGAATGAATAGTGGAAGTGAAAGATGCCAAATGTAACTTGTTTAATCCTCAACAAATATCAGAACAGAGACCAGAGTCACCAGACAATGAAAGGGGCAAATTGGGTTTGTAAAAGCTTGATCTGAATATTAACCTTGACAAAATATTCACGTAACCTGCAGATTCATAGGGGATGAAAGCTTGCACAGCCATGCACAGGCCTACAATCAATAGGATCAATTATCATCAATCACTCAAACCACAAATAATGACATTGAACACTTTAAAGAGAGTTTAATGACTGTCGCTGTCCTGCAGACATAGAGCACTATACCACATTCTAGTAAAATATTATTGAAGAGAGATCTATCCTAGACCATATATATACATCCTTGCTCCAGGGGGTCTAGTGATGCCAGAGGGTTAGGCAGGAATTGAGTATTTTCATTATGAGATCCAATGGGCAGTTAATAAAGCTTGAATATAAGTCCATAACAGAATCCAGAAAAACAGTGTCTTAATCCCTTTTTTGTGTTCAAACAGATAAATTTAAGGAGAAATAAGGGAATATCATCCTCCAAGTTAAAGGTATCATGACATCAATCAATGTATAATCATTTTCACTAATGCGCTATCAGTAGTACCGTCAGTGGATTACCTTTAGGATATACGAGTACAATATCTAAAAGCTCTACAAACAAAAACTACAGGACAATAGCACCTGACATTTTATCATGATGTAAAACAACTACAGCTGGAATGCTGAAAACTGAAAACAGACCTTTTTGCTTAGTAGTAGGGTGATCTTTTGTATTAGAATTTGATGATTGGGGCAAGCTCATTATCTTCTTTGAACTTGTAATATCCCAAAGCTCAACCTGCAGAATTTTTTTCTCCTTTGAGTTACTGCACGAAAGCAATGGTAAGAAAATAAATAAACAACAAAGACTTGAGACAGATTCCTGTATTCCACCAGTTCATCGAAGTATTCCCGAGTACAAATTTCATACAATATATAAAACTTGGGACAAAAGGTGACATATTCATGAACTAACCTGGGACGATTCTTGACCAGCAATTGCCATCATGTTTCGTCCACTAGAGGTAATGCCTAGAAAACCAACACACAATGAAGTCAACGAGGAAGAAAAATCATCTGAGTTTACAAGAGTGATTGCACAATAACCTTCTCCATGTTCTTGGGGACCTTCTGTAGGATTTACAACATGAGATTCTGTATTTTCTTCACTGGATAATCTTTGTGGCTCTACATCACTAGTTGGGCAGTTTGAGCCTGGTCTCCCGAAATGTGTAAAAGAAGGAGACTTCACAAGTGACATCTTACAGAAATGGTATGTGCTTGTTTTGACTGTTAACAGGGGCCTCCTAGAAGAAGTTAAAAAGAATGTGTCAAGATAATTCCTACCATGGCACTACAATTTTTGAAAACCCCAGGAATCTGTCATCAACATGTGGTTGCCCACATGTCAGTGACACGATCCCAGATCATACAAGGCAAAGCCCACAAGAACCAAAAATTATACTAAGTATGCCTCCAAGTTTGCTCCCCTAATGATAGTTTGTTATGCATTCAGGGATAAGAACAGAAGCTGCCATTCAAAAGAAGAATGGAAGCTGTCTAGTGAAGACTCTCTTGATGAATATTGTAACTTCTAATGTTCGAAAGCACCTCTCTATGTGTATATTCGTTTCACATTGACATTCTTCAGAGTTTATTTAAGTCAAAGATCTCCAGTCTCATTTTGATAAAGGAGATACAGGGATCTGCATATTGTGCCGGAACAAAAGTTTGTTCCAGCTGCTAGTAGAGTGCACGAACAAGAAGTCATACCGTGAGATGCCAGCTTCTTCAATCACCCAGCATTTGCATGTCCCATCCCTGCCTTGGCTGCATAAGTACCAAGAGCAGAGATAAATATGGATCAGTGCCCAAAATTATGCTGCACTTGACATCTATTTGATCTATAATGTAAAATATCCTGAAGTGGTTTGAAATGTGTAATCAGATTGATAGACAGTCCAGTTTTAACTTATAAGGGGCATTTTACATAGGGAATTTTGATCCAGTTCAGATCAATTCTAAAATATACTGAAGTTGAGTTGTGCTTGCGGCACAGTTCCAATTCGACAAAGCTGTGTTCTGCAGTTGCAGTTCAGACATGAAATGTTACATACACTGACTCAAATAGATTGTCATTCTAGCTACAATCTTAACGCATTACATGCATCTAGCAGACTAGCACATTTCAAGTAGGCTTGTGCGAAAGAATCACAGGATGAGCTAATTTCTTCTGGAGCATCAAAAAAACAACAATTCCTGACCCAATTCATCTTTACGTGCTCACCTGATGATCTTATTCCCAAGTCCGGCATCAGCAGCCAACGAGTACACCCCGGCCGTCCCGGCATGAGCCCTACACAACCCCAAGCCACCTCATCAAATCGCCCGAAATCGAACAGCCATTAGTAGCAGAGGGGGAGCAGTTACGAACCAGACTGAGGAGGCGGTGCGGTGGCTCGCGGTGTCCCAGGCCCTGAGCTCCCCGTCGGCTGCACTGGACGACCAGCACAAAAGGAGCAGACGTTACACAGCAGAGTAATGGGTTTGCAGCACGAGGCCTGCTGCGGAGGATCGGGGAGGAGAGCTTCAGAGGTTGAGGGGAGGGGAGAGGGTTACCCGGAGAAGAGGAGCGGGAGGGAGGGATGGAAGCAGGCGTCGTTGACGGCGGCGCGGTGGCCCCGGAGCACGGCGACGGGGTCCGGGGAAGGGCGGCGGCGGGGCCGTTCGAGGCTGGCCATCTCGCAACTTTCGCAAGACCAAGGCTAGTAGTGGACCGTGACGATTGCTGCTGGGCCGCTGGGCGCCTGGGGTTGACCAGTTTAGTTTGTTCGAGAACTTGCCTCACGCTGACCACCGTGTGGCCCACGGGGCCACTAGTCGGTGTCAGCTGATATCTGAATTCTGCTAAAAAAAAGCTGATATCTGAATTTTGTTGTCTAGGAGTACTCCTTTATACTGCTTATATTGTACTCCCTCCGTCCAGCAAAACATGCAATTCTAATCGTATGCACGTAGACCAAGTGCCATGGTGAAAAGACGAAAATGCCCCTATACACGCGGACGAATTGGTCGGATGTGATGAGCCACTGTTCGCTCGGCTTATCGCCCACCGACCAAGAAGATTTTTCTCTCGTAACGAACCGGTACACTCAAAGAACCGGCCGCAACCGACCAAAGAAGATTTTCTTCTCTCGGAACAAACCAAGACCGGCCATCGGCCCACACCAACCGAACAACCGAGCTTGTACGGTCTCTCGATGCTTCGTTCTACATCCGGAGCTTCTCGCCGAGGTGCGAGCACAGATTTTTTTTTTCGATGTTTTTCCCCGTGCTATGGTGATTTTTGTAGTCAGTCAGTCCTTTGGTGATTTTTGTATCAAAGGTTACTAGGTCCCACACTATCTAGCTATGGCTGACATAAGCTATAGTTGCATGTTTTCTTGGACAAATTTCAAATCTTAAAGTTGTGTTTTTTCATGGGCAGAGGGAGTACACTTCTTCAAAATATCTACAAGGCACGACTAAGGATGCTTCAAATTAAACTTAAGCACTTCGGTAATCATGCAAATGGGTGGCAACAAGTCCTGCTACGAGCCAAGGGATACCATGACCCTCCTTTTTCTTTAAACGAACATTTCATTCATAAGTTAATAGCAAGATCCTGTTAGAACCATTACATCAAAGATGGTTACATTTCCAAGTGCTTGTATAAGAGGGCACCTGAGATGAAGATTAGGATTCACACGTAATCCTGAGAAATCTAAATGATTGCTTTGTAGCAGAGAAACACTTTACTTTGCTAAGGAGTCAGTCATTTGATTGTGATCTCATCGAATTCTATGGACTGTTGAGGAGGTACATGCAATAAAGGATTTGACAATTTGGGTGAATGGAGTGATCCTCATATCCATTTATGTAATTAGCTAGGAGTTGATTGTCCACAAGAAGGTGAGCATCCCTTGTCTCCATGGCAGTAAGAATAGAGGCAGTCAGGGCTAAGGCAGCTAATTCAGCCACCAGAACCGAGGAAGCTCTCTGCATTGACGCCTTGATGAAGAAACTGATAGGAGGGAATACATCTGTGTTGACATGAAAACACCCAATCATGCTTGCCTTTGACGAACACCCGGCTGGTCTGGAGGTAGCGAGGCGTCAGAGTAGCATCTGGTACCCTGCAAATGAGGAGGGAAAGGAACCAAATACTGATCTTGAACATGTGTGTTATGGTTTGAAACATTAGTGCTGTTGTGATGAGCTATAGAAATGTTTTGTTCTTCCCAAGCCAAGAGATGTGTTTGGAAGTGAGTTGCAGCTGCATTATGTACCTACAAAGAAGTCCAAGTCTTCCTTTGGAAGCGGTGGTCATTTCTAGCTTTCCATAGATACCAAAGAAGCAAGAGAGTTTTGAATAAAGTAGGCTGTCGGTGTTTAAACCTCTCGACCTCCATAGGAGGTACCCGCAAAGCAAGGTAGAAGGTGGGGATCGCCATGATCCGGAACCCGAAGGTCCGCGCGAGGACACAAGACACAAGATTTATACGAGTTCGGGTAGCCGAGTAGCTACTCTACGTCCTGTTTGGAGTAGTATATGCGCCCGCGCTTGGTGTTGTCCCCTGGAGGGATTGTGAATGTCCTCTTAGGTACTCGACCCTCCTTTATATAGTCCGGGGGGCGGGTGCCTAGTCGGTTACAAGGTAGGAGTCCTAGTAGGATTACATGGCACGAGTCCTAGTAGGATTACGGGGGGAATTCTTATAGGAGTCCATCTTCATCCTTCCTTGCGGTACCGGGGTGTATGCCCGACAAGCCCCCGAGCACATTGTAGTCGAGAGTAATAGTTCGAGTAGTCTTGAAGCCTCTTCGAGTAGTTCTTGAGCGTCTTCGAGTATCGCTTGGAGAAGTCTTCAATAGTACTTGAATCGCCACGGGGCCGGAAGTTGGTCCGGCTCATCGGTTTTGAAGTCGAGATTATATGGAAGCGCGATTGCGAAATCGCACTCCATATGGAGTAGCCTCGAGCTTTGTTGAGTTGTAGACTCGGGCCGAGGGTCAATCTTGATTCTCGCTTCCGTCTTGAAAAAATCAGGCGATGGGTGTAGCCTAGTAGCCCCCGAGCCTTGGAACGATTGGAGAATCAATCCAAGGGTCTTCGGTGTCCGCGAAAGTCATCATCCGAGTACTCTTGTAGCGTTCGGCCCCGAGCTCGTCGCCGGGAAAGCCGCGGGAGCCACGTCTAGTAGCTAGCGAGAGACTACTCGAGTTGTCGTCGAGTAGAAATTTGGTGCGTACCCCCCCCCCCCCCCCCGAGTTTGGGAACTAGCCGCGGCGATGGAGGTACACGGAGCGTCTTTGGAGAAGTTGTCATTGGAGCTTGGCTTCGAAAGTAGAGATGCGTACATTATGTAGCATTTTTGTAGAATTTGACTCTACTAATGACAAATACAAATATGAATATAGATGTAAATGTCATGTGTCATGCTCTTGTTGTGGTCGTTAGGCTCAAGTAGTTAGCTCGATGCGGTTTAGCGCCCTAGTCTCTTTGGTCGCTGTTTAGCCATAACCGCTGGGGGCGTAGAGGCATGACAGGAGAGCTGGTTTAAGCACTCGGTCTCTGAGGAGCCTGTTTAGCCATAGCCGCTGGGGGTGTGGAGGCATGATAGGAGAGCCGAGGCTTTGCGCCAATCAAGGCGTGTGCTACTGGAGCTGGACCATTAAGAGGTAGACGAAAGTAGTCGGCGAGGTGACAAGAGATAGCGCATTTGCTCGTTGTTCCGCATGGCGGAGAGCAAGATTGCGCGGTGCCTCCTCGGGGTGTAGTCGTTGTGCGCCTTCGGCACTCGGTACACGAAACATCGTGGCAAGAGCCTCCTAATTTGGTGCACCAATCCGTGGCGGTCGGTCGACATCCCCAAGGAATAATTGGCACGGTGTAGCTCGCCGGCAAGTAGCCGTCGAGAGGCGTACACGATGTAGTCTTCGGCGTTGGTTCCGTATGTGGAAAACAAGCCAAAGAAAAAAATAATTATTGAAATAAGTGACTTAGCTTGATTCGTGGACGAGTGTCGACGAAGCCGTGGCGGTCGGTGATTGAGCCACGACGGTTCTTTGGTGAAGTCGACTAGTCGGCGGCGGATCCGACTAGTGCGTGGTGGTGTGGAAGCCGTCCTCGACTAGTTTTACCGGTCGAGATGAGTAGTCGAAGTAGTCGAGGTAGTGCCGGCAAGTCGATGATGCCGGACGTCGACGGAGTAGTGCTCGCGTACATCTTGTGTGTGAGCCAAGCAAGGAGATCTTGAAGTCTTGAGGTAGCCTTGTGTGTGCACTTAGCGAGCGGTATTGTTGTTGAAGTAGCATGTACACGACTTGTTTACGTGTAACAATTGCCGTGAAATTGAAATTCTAGCCGCGGGGGAAAAAATAACGGCAATTTACGTCTCGGATTGACGCATGGCAAGTGTGGCGGCTTTGGGCTTGATTACGGGATTCCGGAGGTAATGGATCCTCTCGCTTTTATCTTGATGGGGACGCCGGCAATTTTTTTTTAAGATTCACGGCCGGACCTCCTGCACCTCTCGGTCAGCATAGTTCAAACATAATCGAGACCGCCTCGGAGTCGAGTTCGCCTCGGAATCGAGATGATGCAAGAAGACGATAATCCTTGGATTTGAAGACAAGTAGCCGAATTGATGAAGTGAAAAACTACGCGAGGTCGACGAGTTGTGATGATGTCCTTCAAGCTCACCCAATGATCTTGACCATCGCCCCACGGTGGGCGCCACTGTCGGTGTTTAAACCTCTCGACCTCCATAGGAGGTACCCGCAAGCAAGGTAGAAGGTGGGGATCGCCATGATCCGGAACCCGAAGGTCCGCGCGAGGACACAAGACACAAGATTTATACGGGTTCGGGTAGCCGGAGTAGCTACCCTACGTCTGTTTGGAGTAGTATATGCGCCCGCGCTTGGTGTTGTCCCGGAGGGATTGTGGACACTACAAGGTTTTCCCCCTATTGCAACAAACCCCTTAGGCAACACCACTATTTCGGTTGCAATAGGGGGTACTATTGCACCGAAACGGTGATTTGGTTGCAATTTGTGTGTCTATTGCAACACAAAATTTGAGTTGCATTATTTATTTGTTCGGTTGCAACATGTTGACGCTAATGCACCCTTTTTTAGGATTTCCGTTGCATTTGGTTGGAAATAATGCCACCCCAATTTTGTGTTGCATTAGCATTCCTTACGTTGCAACGAGAAAGTTGCTATAGCCACCATACTAGGGATGGTTGCGCTTGAACAAGTATGTCGCAACGTAGAATTTTGGTTGCAAATATATCTTTGCGATGTTGCAACAAGTTGGCGCTAATGCACCCATTATTCGAATTGTGTTGCATTTGGTAGGAAATATTGCTACCCTACTTCGCGTTGCACTAGAAATTCGGGTGTTGCAATATAAACTTGCTATGGCCACCATACTAGGGTTGGTTGCGTTTGAAATGCCTTACGCAACGTCTTATTTGGGTTGCAAATATCTCTTTGTGTTGTTGCAATACAAGGAAGGCTACTTGCTTCGTTTCTAGCCTCAAGGAGGAATATTGTGTATGTATTGCCACAAAATTTGTTTAGATGAAAAAAATGCTGCTATGGGGTTGTAGCGAAATTTAAAATGCGACTTAATAAATAAATTTTATTATGAAAAATCTGAATTTTAACAATATGGTATAGACTATATGTACCATGAAAAAAAGAGAGGAAAAAAAATTGTGTTCTATGGGGATGTGGGCTAAGCCAGACCACAATAGGCTCAACCGGCGAGCGTAAAGCCCGGCGAGCGGGAGCCCGAGTGGACCGGCCGGCCCATTAAGCCCCGCAGCGCAAGTAGCAAGCATTAGTTGATGATGGTCATACGGAGTTCGAAATCGCGAGCACGCCTCTCCTTTTAAGCCGGGATACCCCCTTCTCGGTTTACGCGGCGGCACTAAAGGTACCGGAGACTAGGATGTGAAAATGTCAAATGGGCCGATGAGAGTAATAAAAACAAGGATATGCCGGCCCAAATCGTCTATAACTTACGGCTCCCCCCACCCCCAATACACCGTTGCTCCCGACCATCCCCCTCGTCGGCTCGACCGTCGCGTCCACATCGAGATGCCCCGCATCGCGGTTTCCCCTGCGGCAAGCGGCGCGGCGGCCGGAGTGGCCGCATCGAGCCTTCCCGGACCGGTGGCGGGCGCGGACGAAGGGGCCGCGCGCCGCCGTAACACGGCCCGAGCGCCCGCCACGGCAAGCGGGGCCGCATCGAGGGGATCCGGAGAGCGGCGGCGGCGGACGGCGGGGCCGCACCGAGGGTTTTCGGGCGAGCGGCGGCGGTGTACGGAGGTGCTACTACTCCACCACACGAAGCGCGATGCACGCGGGCGGTTCAAGTGTTCCACACCACCTACCTCGTCGTCCTCGGTATGGTCGGCGGCACCCCAACCCCGTCGTCCTGCGGTACGGACGACACCGCCACCTCGTCGTCGTCGTCGACGGCCCGCATCGCCAAGTCGATCCATCCGTAAGGGTAAAGCGGGGCCCTAGTCGGATGCAAGCGTTCCAGAAGAGAAGTGAGGTACACTGCCCTACCCTCTTTGATTTTCCAGGAATCGTGTGACTCCTTTTGCAATTAGAAAAATGTTAGTAGTTCATAGTAATCAAAATTTCATACTAGATAATGGTAATTGTGTTTTTGTGTGCATCCATCTCACCCCATACTAGATAATGATAATGATAATTGGCTTGATTTCTTGCCATCTTTTGCTTGTGAATCCGACTCGTGTACATTTGATCACAATCACGAAAACAAAGCCGGCCAAATGAATGCGAGTTGTCCCATTTAGTAGGTTAGGCCTTTTACGGCGGGTAGTCGGGGGATCACGGGTAAATTGGTATACATTATGAGTCAAGAGATTGAATAGGCCGTTTAAAAGCGAATAACGGCAAATTGTTTTGTTTGCTCGTGCTAGTGAACACTGCTAGTCGGTGAGGATCATCATTCCGGACTCGGATGCCGAGCAGACAATAGCAAGAAACCGTCTCCATCAAAAGCTTCGGGATCATCAAAAAGAAAGGTGCATTTTTTGACTAATTTGTTGCATTGGCCACAGTACCGTTGTAACACATTTCATGTTAGTAACTTGTGTTTGTTGTCCGCCATAGCAAATGCCCTTGCGCCAAATGGTTCAACAACTGAAGGAGCGCTATGATGATTTGCGGGAGCGAATTGAGAACCTAAGCGTCGACATTGCTGGAACGCGAGAAGACATGGAGATGACCCCGAAGGAATTCATGGAGATCGTTGCCGACAAGTTAGAAGTGATGGCGAAGAAGATCCGCAAGCTTCGGGATAAAGTCAATCGCAAGTAGTAGTAATCTAGCTTAGTACGTAACATAACCAGGTCCTAGGTGAATGTTATGCGGATGCTTGGTGAATGGTCTATGGATGTGTATGTGGCAACATCTAAGTAATAACTTTGAACATTTATACATGCATCTTCGTATGTCTATGTGTTTGGATCCGGATGAGCCCTTGCAAAATATTTGAACTCATGAGTGACACAAATTGAAATCTGTTGGGTCTGTCATGCATATTTAGACTAACCATCCGTCCGTTTTCGGAATTGCGACATGCTATTGTTTATGCTATTCATGTGAATGTTCACAAAGCATTGTGATCAACAATTTGGAGACTCTTCACTAGAACTCCGAATTTTGTGTATTATTGTTAGCCCCTATAGTAGCCGATCGGAAAAGAAAAATAATGAATTACGCATATGTTGAAAACCCCGAGAAAGGTCATACTACGTACAACCTCGAAATATTGAAACCGGGTATTCCTTGGTTGTACTAAAATTTTGTCTATCGTGTATGTATTGCCACGATCAGATAGGGGCTCTTCCGATCTGGACCATTCCAAAATTCCGTCTTCGACAACCTGGTTATTGTTGCGGAGATCTCCACGAGGGCCTCTAGGGGATTGATCTCCACGGCGATCTCCACGTGATTCTTGTTGCGGAGATCTGAGCGGCGCTACGGCCACGTCGGTACGTACCGATGTCTTGATCTCGTATATATATCCAATCGTTCGCGCATATATATGCATATTGGTATATATATCGTCATCAAGGTCGATTGAAATTAAACATGAACAATGCGGATTAACTAATGGCATCGGACGAAGATCGAAGTTGGATGCGCTTGCCTCGACACTCGGCGGATTGGCGAACAATTTTCGAATTTTTTTGCAAAAATTTACGGCCTCATCAGCGTGAGGTGGATCTATTGCGTGTCCATGTAAATTGTGTCAATGCATGATCAGACATTCCACCGTGGGTCGCATTCAAATTCATTTACTCAATAGAGGGTTTGCTGATTGTTTCATCGATGCGGCAACATTCAAGACCAAACTAATACTTCTTCTCGGGGTCCCGTGAATCAAGATGTTACCGCCGATCTCGAAAATCATGATGCACTACCTACGGTCGATGATACAACACATTTATTTGTAGAAGACGATGAAGAAGATGGTTTGGATGATAACCCCTTTGCCACCAATACTGCGATTAGAAACATTATCGGTGGCACTATACATCATAGACAAACCGGAGATGAGGAAGAGGCGGATAAGCAGCGAGAGATCTTTTTGAAACTATTAGAGCGAGGCAAAGAAGGAATTGTATCCAGGATGCAAAAATGCAACGAAGGTCTCTTTTATTGTGGAGCTTTTTCGGATAAAGTGCATGTATGGCTTAAGTAACGCGTCATTGGAGGCCATACTTAAGCTCTTTGGAAAGGTTCTCCCTGACCGGCATTGTATTCCTGACTCCTTGGATAAAGTGCAAAGGGTGATTCGAGACCGGGCTTGGACTATGTCAAGATACACGCATGCCAAAATGATTGTGTGTTATTTTTTGATAAATACGCAAATCTGGAAACATGTCCCATTTGTAAGGAGTCAAGGTGGAAAGTTGTAGATAAAACCTCGATAATAATTGCGGTGCGGTGGGTGCTACTTCGTTAAGAAGCGGTTACCGATTAAGATCCTACGCTACTTTCCTCTTATTCCTCGGCTTCAAAGAATGTATATGTCAAAGCAAATGTCAAAGGATATGCGGTGGCACAAGAATGAATTGGTGAATGATGCGAAAATGCGTCACCCCGCCGACTCAAAGGCATGGAAGCACGTGGATTCGCAGTTTACATGGTTTTCGAAGGAGGAGGTCGTAACGTTAGGCCGGGTCTTGCTTCGATGGGTTCAATCCCTTTGGCATGCAAAGTCTTACGTATTCCATTTGGCTCGTCATCCCGGTTCCTTACAATTTGCCTCCATGGATGTGTCGAAACAATCTAACCGGATTTTGTCAATGTTGATTCCTGGTCCAAAATCTCCGGAATGGATATTGATGTATACTTGAGGCCCCCGATACCGGAGCTCAAGGAGCTTTGGAATAATGGTGTTAAAACAAGAGATGCGGGGGACTAAGGAGAATTTTAGATTGCGTGCTATACTTCTTTGGACAATTAATGACTCCGGCCTATGCTATGTTGTCTGGTTGGAGCACTAAAGGGAAGTTTGCATGTCCATACTGCCACAAACATACTGAGTATTTGTGGTTGAAACATGGGCGGAAGCACTGCTACATGGCACATCGACGTTTTTTGGCCCCTGACCATCCATGGCGCAACAATGCGGTCAGCTTCAACAACAAGGTCGAAACCAGGGAGGCACCAGAACCACTATCTGGTGCACAGGTACTTGAGCAGTATTCTACTTTTGAACAAGTAGAATTTGGAAAGACATTGTTATCAAAAAAAAGGAAGCGTGACGAAGACAACAGATGGCACAACTGGAGGAAGAAGAGTATTTTTTTTGAGCTCCCTTACGGTCTTCTTTGCTCATCAGGCATAATTTGGACGTGATGCACATTGAGAAAAATATATGCGAGAGCATACTAGGCACTCGCTTAAGTTGGATGGCAAATGTAAGGACGGGGAGAATGCTCGGCTTGACATGGAGCATCTACGGATACGACCGATCGGCACCCGTGATTAAAGATGATAAGTATACCTTGCCATCGGCCTTGTACGAGTTAGATAAGGATGCCGGGGAAAGTTTGTGTGAATTTTTATATGGAGTGAAGATGCTCGATGGGGTTTCCTCGAATATAAGAAGATGTGTTGATGTAAAGTCACGTAAGGTGTCGGGCTTGAAAACGCATGACTACCATCTAATTCTACGAAACTTTTACCCTTAGTGGTGCGTAGGATTTTGCCGAAGTCGTTGTCATTGGATTGATTCAGCTTAGTAATTTCTTCGATGCACTATGTTCAAAGGAGTTGGTGGAATCGAATTGGACGGGCTCCATTGTTCAATTAGGGAGGCCGTTTGTCGACTTGAGATGATATTCCCACCGCATTTTTTGATATCATGATCCATTTGCTCGTTCATCTAGCCGAAGAAGCTAAACTTGGGGGGCAGTGTGTTACGGATGGATGTACCCGGTGGAATCGGTACCTACGCACCGTGAAAGGATATGTGAGGAACAAGGCTCACCCCGAAGGTTCAATTCTTTGAGGGATACATACTCGAGGAGTGCCTTACATTCTGCTCAAGATTCTTGGACGTGGACACCAAAGACAATCGTGTTGATCGACATGAAACGGTTCACTGTTAATGAGCCACCATCTGGTTTGAGCATTTTTTCGGAAATGGATTACAAGAGGAGAGGACAGACGGTTGAAGAAATACCACCAAATGAGTTTCGGAAGATGAGGCACTACATAATTTGCAATTGTGATGAAGCTAGACCATATGTCGAGTAAGATGCACTACTGAACATCATTATTGCTTTTAATTTTAAATATCAAACTAACGGTAATATTCTTTTGTGTGCGGCGAGCATTTGGAAGAACCGAGGGCACATGGATCCGTAAATCTTGATAAGCGACATGAGGCTCAACTCGTAAGATGGTTTGAAAGCAAGATCACGGGTTTACATGCTAGAGGGGAAGTAAGTTCGGATTTGTTTGCACTTGCTCAAGGACCGGATCCCCGACCTCGTACATTGAATAGATGTCATATCAACAATTGGTCGTTTCGTACCGTTAACATCGAGAGAACCCTTGTGACACAAAACAGTGGTGTGCTTGTCAAGGGTGAGGCGGAAGGCACAAATTGGTATGGGGTGATTAAAAGAATGATCTCACCGGAATTCCCTGGACAAAAAGAAGTTATTCGTTCCAAAGTGGATCTGGTTTGATGTGCCTCTTGTCACAAGTACCAACAGAGGCAGAGGATACAGTAAAGATAAATATGGGGTCATTGACATCGATACTACTCGACACAAGTTTAGCAATGAACCCTATATTCTGGCAACACAGGCAGAACTGGTGTTTTATGTGAATCTGGTGAACAAACCTGGCTGGAGCAGTGTTATTTCAATGAAACCAAGGAACTTGTTTGCCATGCCTGAATTAGATCTCGAGGACTCACTTGTTGTGGGTATCGAAGGTATTAATTTGCTCGGTGAACACCGGGGTTTTGACAAATTTGTCTAGATCGGACAAGGAAGGCACAACCGGCGATGTCTCGATTATTAATCAGGTTCGGGCCGAGGCGGTTGACGAACCAGACGACGAAGTATTTGATGTTGATGATGAACATGATGCGGATGACACGTACATTGATGATGGAATTGTTGCACCAATAGTTCAAGATGCCCAAGATGATGAGTTTTTCAATTGATACTTACTCGACCGTAGTCCCGACTTCTATGTTGCCATTATTTACTACTTCGGAAGACTTTTGCATAAATCTTAATATTTAAAATATGAATCAAAAAATTGGTATGACAAACAAAAAATAGGGGGCCGTAGGGCGGGCCAGGTCACCAATGTGCTCTACCGGCGAGCGTGAAGCCCGGCGAGCGGGAGCCCGATGGGCCGGCCGGCCCAACAAGCCCGGAGGTTAGTAGAGAGGAAGCAAGTGTTCGGAGGAGTTCGGGATGGCAAGCACGCCTCCCCTTTTAAGTTGTGGTGCGCCCGCTTGAGGTAGCGGTGTGGCACTAAAGATTTTGCCGATGTCTTCGCCGTGCGCGCTTCGCACACACCGGAAGTAATAAGGACAAATGGGCCGGCCCAATCTCGGACTCGCAATCCTTTTCTAACAAAAGGGAACATTGATAATTTGCAAATGTCTTGTTGCTTTTAATATGTTGATATAGAAAATAAAAAATTGACTAACAAATGATACAAATTAATCTTTAGTAAATCAACAAATAATTAGAGTAATATGGAAGTTATCTCGTCAAAATTGCCCAAATAAACAAGGCCTCCTAGTTTCAATCCATCACTGAATTACTACTAATATGTACACATGTACTTGTTCCGAAAACCAAGAAATTCTACTTGCTACTTTTGGTTAGTACATTATTTACATGATTCTACAAATGAGCATCTGGCAGAAATCGGTAACCATGCTTGATCTCAAGCTGATTAGCGATCTCAAAAGACAGAAATGCATCCTTGGCGGCGTATTGCACCTGCCATTCGTGCAACACCCTCAAACCCCAAAGCCTCGTGGTTCACATTTCGTCCTTGTACGAGGTAGCTCCGTACTCGATTTCCAATCTTCTCCGGTGACGATCCGTAACCATTTCGGTACGGATGCCTATACTTCTCATGAACGTCGGCAACAATCGGTTGAAGGTCTTTCCAATTAGAAATCTTGACGCGCGCAGTCCTCCCGTAGGCGTTCGGCATCGTTGGTGATGTGCGCTCCCACAAAGATGTGGCCTTCCTCGCCGAGAAACTTGCTCGGGACATCGGGAAGCTTGTAGCCGGCGTGGTGCACACTGGTAAATAAGGCGGCTCGAACCGACACACAATTGCGGCAATGCGAGCTTGTACCCGCCACCGCGAAGCCGAATCCACTCGGTGTCCAATCCGACGAGCAAACGTTGTGGAGGTGGGCTACCTTTGATTTCGTCGATGAACTCCGCCACTACTCCGGCGTCGCAAGTGACGATGGTGTTGATGTTCGGTACCGCTCCTTGAAGAATTCAACCTCGTGCATGGTAGTTGGGGGCGGTCCTCGCTTCTCCAAAAGTCGTGGACGGATGACGGCGGGGCGCCATTCGTCCCGGCCCGCTCCGATCTCGAACGTCGGCCGGATCAACGGCGGCCTCCCACGGGTTGAGGGCGACACGCTTGCCACCCTGCGGCCCCAAACCAAGAAAGCAAAGTTCCAAATCGTCGTCGAGGGACAAATCCACGACTAGCTAGCAACTGTTTGTGCCTTGCGGGACTAACCCCGCTTCGAAGCGACGCTCGCCGCCGACGACGCGGCCGGGATTGCCTCTACGGCATCCCCCTTCATTTGTGGGGCGCCGCCGTCACCCGATGCGTCGCTTCGGGTCATCGCCGCCGTTTCGAGGTCGCGCTTGCGATGGCGGTTGCGAGATTGCAAGCTTTGGGGGGGGTCGCCGGCAATGGAGGCAGCAAGAAAACCCCTTCTCCTTCGATGCGACGGTGGGAGCGAGTGGGTGGGGCGGGGTAGGGAAGAGGCTAAACTAGTATATTATATCTTGTCGTTTCGGCTTCATATACGGGTCAAATCGACGTGCTTGGTTGCCGAAGCGCATGGCAAGATTTGAAGACAACCGGCAACACGAAGGGGCGGCGGATCTTAATTAACCGCTACACGCACGCGCGCACGGGGAGTCGTGGTCCGGCCGCAACGCTTCGCCGGCACCGGGATATTTGCATGCAAAATCACACTAAGGGGTTTGATGTCCGAAAAGGTTTGCGAAAAGCTCGTATCGCAAAGTAGATCCAAATTATTTATGTAGTTTTAGATTTCATCTACATTTACTACTCCATGGAAAGTAAGTTATTTTCAAAACTACTTTCAAAATGCGTAGCTAAATACCGGATTAAGTAGGTTCATTAGATTCGTCACACAAAGTTACGCCGACACGTGAAAAGGTTTTACAAATAAATTATATTTAGTGTTCCATTTATGAAAGATTCTTGGGGCTAATTTCATTTAGATGCGAACGGAAGATGAAACGTAGCGCCGCGCCTCGCGATCTCCCACGCGTTCGGTCCTACGTACTCTACTCGAGTGCCCTACCGCCCGGACGCCCGTTCAACGAAGCTCCTAGCCTCCATCGCGCACGCGTCGGCCGCCGTGACGGGTGACAAGACGGCACGGGGGCGGAGTAGTTTGCTTCGTACACCCGACCACGCGCCCCCCCCGCGGCGGTGAACAAAAATCGCAATGGCACAAACAAGGAACAATGCGAAGTTCGATTTCATCGGCCACGAGGGGCCGGTACGGATTAATCTTAGAAAGGTGAGTTACGGGCCGCCAATGTCGGCGGCGGCGCCGTCGCGAAGCACGCCGTCGATGTCAACCCCCGCGGCGGCGGCATCGGCCGCAATGCGGAAGTGCGGCGCGTAGTGCCGGTGCGCTCCGGCGGGAACGGCCACTCCGGGGCGGATCGCCCAAGGGAAAGTCGACTTGCGCGTCCGCCGTCGCGAGCGCGCGGCGGCTCCCCGGCGCGCACCGGCACGCACCGCCTCCTTGACACGCCTTGGGAGCGCGCGAAGACGGTCGGGCGGCGGCCGGGAGCCCCGGGCCGACCACCGTGACGGCGACCTCCGCCGCGCGCGTAAGTTCATCGTGGCGATCCTCCGCATCGTTCGGGCGGCGGCGCGGCTCCTCCGCCGCTCGCGGCGGAAAGACGCCTCCGCCTCCTCGGGCCGAGGCAAGAAACAATGGCGACGAGTCAAACAAGAACCTAGTGGGCGGCGTGCACCGACGGAGTACGGAGAACTCACCAAAGCGGCCGGGCCTCCACATCGGCCTTGGCGCCGCGAACTTCGGTGTCTCCGTCTCGGCCCGCCCGAAGGGCGGTGTGCATCGCATCCCGGGTCCCCTCCAGGTCCCGTACCTTGCGCAGCGCGTCGTCTAGACTACGCCGCGTCCTCGCCGGTTCCTCCGCCGAGTCCCCCGGCCTCCCGACGAACGGGGCGTCGCCCGAGACGAGGAAGAAGACAAGCTCCAGGATTCCGACGACGAAGATCCACCGGACGGAGGCGCGCGCGCCGCCGAAGGACCCGGGCCATATGTCGCACTAGGAAACAGAAGAAGGATGACAAAGATCGGATCCTCGGCGAGCACAGGAAATTATGGAGACGGGAAGACACTCACCCCCGGCGAGAAATCAACCGACGGAGACGCGGCGGCACCGACGGCGACGAACCCCCAGGGGGCCTCTTCTCGCGGGGCACTTCTCTCCCGGCCATAGATGCGCGCGGGGAGTCTAGGGGGCGGGAGACGAGCGGCTACTCAAGATCGACGAGAGCGGCGCGGTGCAAAGGAGCGGGATTGGAAAACACGGCGAGGCCCCGCGGTTATATAACTCGCGTCGGGGCAACCGCATTCGTACCCACCGCCGTGTGGGGCCCACGGATCAATGACTAAAAGGCGAGAATATCCCATTGCGGGGACGCGACCCCACTAACTCGGGCGGGGGTGGGGCGGTTACCAAGGGTCAATGACGGGTGTACCCGGGCACTAGTTGGCCCACAAATCGGTCCGTACGGAAATTTGACCCCATCCGTGGACGGAGTTGCGGGACCCACTTTGTCGGTAGGATTGTTGCGCCAAACGGTCGGCCGAACCCGCGAGAGATTTCCCCATTGGACGAGTTGTGGGCCCCACTGTCGGCACCCGGATTGGGATGTGTTCTTGAGTTGTTCATGTTCATAATGAACTTGATCATTTGTATCGTTTATTCATAACTTCAAAGTTGTTTATATTTGTCAAATGACGTCCAAATCAGGAAATTTTTTTTTCCTACATTCTTATGACAACATAATCTAGATCATGGTGTCCACTCCATATCGTGTCACGATGTAACCGAGCAATAATAATTTGAAAATAGAACATTTCATAACTAGATTCAAGATTTTCAATCAGTAGACGACGTCAATTTGAAATGAGATGAATACCAAAGTTTCATAGCTCGTCGAGATGAACAAAATTTATATTGGTTGGATTCTCATTTGAAGAAGGGGTACTACACATTGTTAGTTAATCCTAGGTTCACTCTCATTGTTTAAGAAACTTGGTCGGAGACATGTCATTTTTGTTCTACGTGATCGTACCCCTTCTTCAAATGAGATGAATACCAAAGTTTCATAGCTCGTCGAGATGAACAATCTTTATATTGGTTGGATTCTCATTTGAAGAAGTGGTCCTACACATTGTTAGTTAATCCTAGGTTCACTCTCATTGTTTAAGAAACTTGGTCGGAGACATGTCATTTTTGTTCTACGTGATCGTACCCCTTCTTCAAATGAGAATCCAACCAATATAAATATTGTTCATCTCGACGAGCTATGAAACTTTGGTATTCATCTCATTTCAAATTGACGTCGTCTCTTGATTGAAAATCTTGAATCTAGTTATGAAATGTTCTATTTTCAAATTATTATTGCTCGTACGTCGTGACACGATATGGAGTGGACACCATGATCTAGATTATGTTGTCATAAGAATGTAGGAAAAAAAATTTCCGATTTGGACGTCATTTGACAAATATAAACAACTTTGAAGTTATGAATAAACGATACAAATGATCAAGTTCATTATGAACATGAACAACTCAAGAACACATCCCAATGCGGGTGCCGACAGTGGGTCCCGCAACTCCGTCCACGGATGGGGTCAAATTTCCGTACGGACCGATTTGTGGGCCAACTAGTGCACGGGTACACCCGTCATTGACCCCGTGATTCCGTGTCCTCCCTATGAAAGCGCAGTTTCCTTAAAACCCAATGAACCCCGCGACCCCCCAAATTCAATCTACAACCCGATCCGGAGGCGGCGGTTCTTTTCCATCTCCCCTCATCCTCGCCGGGGATAACGGCGTCGCACATCCAATTACCCACCGTGCGTGACGAACCGCAACCACTCCATGGAAAAGATCTCCGTGCCTCGCTACGAGGCGTCGTCGAGGCCGCCGGAACCGCCGACGGAGCCGACGATTGACATCGTCTCCCCGCGTCGCGCGCGGTCGGAGGATGCCATTGTGGATCTCCGCAACTTCGCGCGCAACATGCAAGGCAATGTGCGTGGTGGGCGCGCCGCCACGGTCGGGACGACGCCTAGCCCCGAAACGCGTCTGCGCGCGTCGATTCTACCTCGGCCACGAGTATCGCGCGGCGCTCGTCAACACACCGGCCAACGTCGGCAACCCGAGGCCTTGTTCCCGAGCGGCTTGCGCCGCGCAGGTCTCGGGGAACACACGTGGCGTCATCACGCCGTGCCTCGACCGGCTACGGCGCGCGCGGAGGGCGGGTCACAAGGAATCGATGTACGCCCTCTCCCTCTTCCTCTACGGACCCAACGGCGGCGAGGCCGACGACGACGAGGCCGGGCGGCTCTCGCGCTTGGTCGAGGCACCCCAAGAGGGGGCGACGGTGCTTCCTTGGATAAATTTGACTTGCACAAAACGCCGCTCCGGGATCATTGCGTCGACGTGGGACTACCGCTTGCGGATGCGAATGCGATTGCCGTGTCGCCGGTGCCGGCGCCCGTACCTCGCCACGACGATTTGCGGTGTGCGGGTCGCGGGTGTGGCGACCACGCGGGATGGCATGCTTGGTACTCGTGGCGTAGGTTCTGCCGGCGAGGAGTGTAGGATCCGAAACGAGTGTGATTGGTTCTTCTACACACTCAAGGAAGCGTTAATGATCCGAAGGAAGGTATAAAAGTTGTGATTGCGATATTTCTTGATAAATTAGTTCCACACATGATGCACCCTAAAAGACATTCCGGATTTCGGTGTACATGTTTGCGTTCTTTCTTGTGTTTTACAAGTTCAGCCGATTGCTAAACATTGTTTCAAGGGCACAAGATTTGAGTTATCATTTGTTACGACGAGTTCGTTTAATGCTTTCTTCATGTTCGGGAAATTTATCCGCAAGTGACGAGGGACCTTGCGAGAGGCTCGGCGTCATTTCGGTCACATCTTTGAAGAAATCCGGCTAATAAACACAAAGCATGTCTCTCAAGTTGTGTCTTTCGACTATGTATGTGTCTTTACAATTTATGTCCTTGTAGAGCATGTTTTTGATGATGCTTAGTTGGTGTGGTGTCAACGTGACTCGGGTAGCTAGCTTTGTGAAAACTCGGTTGTCATAAATCTTACCGATTGCTACCCGATCTTTATGTTTGTTACACATATTTGTGTGATGCATTTTACTACGGTACAAATCGATAAAGGGTTTATGGTAGTCTGCTAAAGTTTATACAAATATGACATTCGTAAATTTACTCGACCACATCAAAAAATGTGTAACCAATATACAATAACTTTGTGGTAAACAAGAAGTAAACTTTGTGGGACCCACCGTCGGTGGCCACACCAAAATGCATCCCTCAAATACGCCAAACGTTCGTAAAAAAAATGGGTAGCCGGCGATTTGGAATGTGGCGCCGCTTTTTCCCATCCGAATTATTTAACTTTCGCCCAAACTACCGCGCAACCATGAGCGGGGGCCACCACGCCGGGTTACAAGAGTAAAAAGTCGCGCGTCTTTACTTTCCCTCCGAATCCCCTCGCAAAACAAATCTACAACTCGGTCGGTTAGGGGCGGGTAGACGATACGACTACCGCCGCCGCCGCCGCCAAGCTGCTTCTCGCCGCGCGTACACGAGGATGCCGTCGTCGAGGGAGCCGGCAAGGGTGACCCCTACGTCCTCTGAAGCGCAGCGCACACCGTCGTCGGCCATGCTACCTAGAATGTTCACAACCCCTGGTGCGGCGATTGGTGAACCTACCACCACCATGGCCCCTAGGCCTAGGGCGACGGGGGGCTCTCTTTGGGTCATCATCACCTTCGGCCGACGATGAAGCACGCGTCGACGTGGACATAGGTCCAGACCCTGATGTTTTACCTTCATCTCGGGACGAGACGACCGAGGCCGGTACGCTCGTATCGTGGTTCCATCTTTCCCCTCGTTCGTACCGCATCCAACATCTCATGCATCCGTGCACGCACCGGTACCCTAGATTTCATGCATTTGATCACGCGATTTGCACACCAAATTTCTTCACATGTTATTGATATGACATCGAAATGAATGCGCGGATCATTAGATGATCGGTCTTGGACCGTATATATGATTGAGAAGGGTATAGATGGGGAGCCGGATACAACACATACTTGTCACCCTCGTGGTTCACAAATCACCCTACAAACCATAAACAACCCGAAACAAAAGCGGGGTACGGGATGAGGGACATTGTTTACTACAAGACTAGAATTCCGACTCTCTCTGCGGAAGCAACACTCACCGAGATCGACTACGACGTCGACGTAGAAAGAATGAAACAGATTCACGAGGAGGAGATGGTGATCGGATTAGTTGTCTCCGGAGAGCCAATACCTAGAAACCATACCATGGCCATAACACCTTTGAAATCCAAAAGTGCTTACATAAATGCGATGATGAAGAAGAAGTAGAAGAATGTGACTTAGATGAATACAAACTTTGGCTAGCTGATTTGCATCAAGAGAAGAAAGCCTTGGGTAAGATATGCTTGACCAAATATTTGTGTACTTATACTCCGTAATTTGCATGTTCGGTCACATGAATGAAATTAATTATGGATTATATTTCGGAATTAAAAGACATTTTCGGGGATGACACAATCGATACATACGAGAGAATACCCGAATGTTGCGGGGCGCTTGAAGACATCGGTAATATCCCTATCCTAATTTGCAAGCAAATTACCATTTTTTGTCATACTACAAAATATGATCGGTCATCATATGCCACTAAATTCTCTGCGAACGGTACGTGGACCCCACCTTCATTTTGCAACACGGGAATGAAATGAACCCAACACGCGGTGCGGCCTCCATCTCATGCTCGGCGTTGGAAACAACACGAGCAAGGATCCGGTAACATGTGTTCCATAGAAATTACTGTCCGTGCATACGGTTATTTTGTGGGTATTATCACATGCATGTTGTTCGCATGGAATAGGCTCCCAAAAAGTTAAGAAAAGAGGACGCGGTCCCGTAAGAGCATTGACGGTAATCGCCAAGAGAATCAAGGCGGGCAAGCACGGCTTAGACATTCAATTCTCTAAACATGGAGGACCGGTAGGTGATAACTACCGCTCATTCGTTGATGAAGTGGTCATGTATACAAGGAAAAGGGCTCCTATCATTGGAGTGAAATCATGGAAAAATGTTAGGGAAGAAGTCAAAAACGCAATAGCAACCGATGTATTGGTAATAATAGACTTTGTTTTTTCGGTACAATTCAAATAAAAAGTAACATATAAACTCACACAATATTTGAATGCTATTGTGATTATATAACGAGGCAAAGTGGGACATGGAGGATAATGTGAATCAAGGGAAAAGATATGGGCCATTGCTAGGGAGCGTTACAAAGGATGGCGTTCAACTTTCGGTGCTACATACCCAAGACATACAACGGCTACCACCGGAGAATGTTACATAAGCCTACGGAATTAGATATTGTTGAATGGCACTATCTCGTTGAAGTATTTCGATCTTGCTAAATTCAAGGTTTGTTCCACATTGTTAATTACGATTTACGACCATACATTTTTCATTCAAATGGCGATGTCCGAGTCTTTAAGATTTTTGTTCATAAATTTTCATTGTATAGGAAAGGAGCACACAAAATTCTCGCGATTCGATGCCAACAAATGACAAGACATTTGTCGGGCGCTAAGCCTTATTCTCGGCGCGGCTATGAGAAGGTAATAACTGGACAAGCACATCTCCAATCTGTCTTGCGGGATGAAGAACATTAATTTGTTATTTTCTTGGCATAACGAGAGACCCGAAACCGGTGAAGAGCCCGATGATATGGAACTTTGGTGGATAACTCACACTAACCAGGGGTCTTGGACGGACGAACAATCTAAAAATGTCTATGTGAGTTCTCAATGAATTAGTACATACATTACTATACATAGGCTTATGCAACTATAGAATGCAACCGATCTCTTGTTCAACTAACTCCTCCACCGTGCCTTGCAAATGTTAGGACACCGCAAGCGGCGTTATTGCCGAGGCGGAATCAAATGCGGACAACAACTTTGTTTCCCAAAAAGGAAAAAAACGAGATGTTCCAAAAAGCCTACAAAGATGTCACGAAGTGCAAATCAACCAAGTTGCATGGAAACGGGTACCGGCAAAAAACCCAACTAGAAGGCGGCGCATGCTCAATGCGGAGCGCGAGGAACAAATTCGTAGGGAAGAGCTACGGCACGAGGAACACGTCGAGCTCATGGACGCATTTGGGCGGCTACAAGAAAAAATGTCGGGATGGGAAGAAGAAAGGGAAGCAGAAAGGAGAGAACATGCACGCCAACTTGAAGAAAGTGAAAAGAGAAGGCGAGCGGAGAACTACAACGACTTAGGCAAGAGTTCCTATCAATGCCGCAAGCATCAAATGGACAATCACAAGTTCCACAGTGCGGGTCAAGCTATTTGCATGAATGCGTTTCTTTCCTTGGGTTCTATATATGAATGTTTGTATCCTTTGGTAGGTTGACCGACCAATATCCGTACAACCATGCCCAAGCAACAATGTCATCGAATGCCGACGAAGCGGCGGTTGCATCAATCACCCGACAAAACAACCTTGTCGCCGAATCCCGCGGACAACGTGGCGGCGGAACAATCAATTCCTACATCCGGGAATGTACAACCGGACTCCGGGAATGTGCTCTCGTGTACTCGGGTTGTTCTCGAATTCGCAACTTTTTACTAGTACATATCATCGATTCATCGATGAAATTACGCCTAATCTTGTCCTTCCAAATGATTGGTTCATAGGAGAAGGAATGCGACGAAGCTCGAAAACAAGTATTTCGCAAAACCGAAGCACTAAAGGTGGTGTTAACAATCCGAAACTCAATCCACCGTTAGACAAATTTCTTCTCAACGACTACGGTACAAGTTGCACAAAGGAGACGACAAAGCACCAAAAAGACAAGAGGTGAAGCTTTTTTCAACAACTCTTCTTGCGTGAATGTAATTCATGTTTTGTTTATCAAAGTGTGTTTATGGTTGTGGTAATTATTTGATGTCATTATGCTATTTTTATGAATCACAATCAATCTTTGGTTTGCTATATGTTGTTGTTTCACAAATTCCAATATTAGAGATTAATTGATGCTACCTTAAAAATTTTGTTGATTCTTTACGAGGTGATGACAACTCCTTGCATTGAATCCCCCTTTGCTTGATCAAGTGTTGGGATCATCTCCAAGTAACAATTGGCGGACCAAGTTCTTCATGTCCTAGCAAATTTGTGTACTATGTGTTGAAACAATGTCTCGTGCCAAACTTTTCGGTATTTAAGTACTTCATGAGTCATGTAATTAACTCGGTGGATGGTTCAATGTTGGTTAATTAACTATAGATGCATTGTTATATTTATCTCGTCGATGTTAATTAATGCGCAATTCTCGCTTGCTACATAAATGAGCGTGGCGAATACATCGGTGTTTTTCGTTGCCAAAAGTAGCGTGGCAATAGTAAGGTGCACTTGTAGCACCCCTAATACGAACGTGGTAATAAGAAATTCAACTTGTAGCAACACAAAGGGAACGTGGCAATAGTATGGTGTACTCGAAGCAACCCTAAATAGGAACGTGGTAATAAGAAGTTCAACTTGTAGCAACACAAAATGAGCGTGGCAATAGATAGTGCACTTGTAGCAACCCTAATAGAAACGTTGTAATAAAGACTTTAACTTATGGCAACCAACCAAATGACGAAGCAACCAATCAAATTACGTGGCAATAGATAGTGCACTTGTAGCAACCCTAATAGAAACGTTGTAATAAGGACTTTAACTTATGGCAACCAACCAAATTTCGAAGCAATAATAGAGGACCACATATTACAACCAATCAAATTACGTGGCAATAGAGGATACCACCTAAAGCAACGTAACCAATATCGTGGCATCAGACAATGCTACCTATCGCATCGAAATCAACTTTTGTGGCAATAGAGGAGACCACCTATAGCAACTAACCAATTTCGTGGCATCGACAATCCTACATATTGCAACCAAATTACTTTCGTGGTAATAGATGAGGTTCAACCAATAGCAACCAAAGTCGGTGCGTAGCAATACTATAACTTGCAACGAAACGAAACGTTGCAATTGCACCTTTGGCAACACCACGGATGTGTCGCAATAGTACACTTTGCAACGGGAACAAGCGTTGTAAAAAAATCTAATTGCAACGTTGCGTTACGTTGCAACAAAAAAACTTTGGCAACCACTAGATGGACAACGTCGTAATAACCTAATGCAACGCGGCTTTTCGCGGCCCACGGTCCACGGAACAATTTGGTTGCAATTGTGTCTATTGCAACCAAATATGGCATATTGCAACACATTTTGTGCGTTGCATTAGGGGGGAAAATCCGGTAGTGGGATGTCCTCCTAGGTACTCGACCCTCCTTTATATAGTCCGGGGGCGGGTGCCTAGTCGGTTACAAGGTAGGAGTCCTAGTAGGATTACATGGCACGAGTCCTAGTAGGATTACACGGCACGAGTCCTAGTAGGATTACGGGGGAATTCTTATAGGAGTCCATCTTCATCCTTCCTTGCGGTACCGGGGTGTATGCCGACAGTAGCTTCAATGGAGTTAGAATGAAAAGTTTGGGGAATATTGTGTTGCACACCATCTAAATCAGGGTTAATTTGGTGAGGGGACAAAGTAGTGTTGGAATTAGCCCAAACTTGTTGAGGTAAGGTGCATAAAAAGAAGATATGAGCATCATTTTCAATGGCACCACAGGATGCACAGTGTTTGTCAATGTGGGAGGTAGATCTACTAGCTCTTTCAGCAGTGGCAATGACCATATAGATAAGGCGCCAAGCAAAAATTTTAAGCAAAGGGGGTATAGTTTTACCTTTCCAAATCTTCTGAAGAATGAAATTGGCATGTGGGGAAATGTTTCTCGAACCTTGAGATGGGAGTGAATGATTTTGAAGACTCTGCAGGTGGGAATAAATGGCCTTGGAGGTACATTTGCCATTGGTTGCAGGAGCCCATCTCAACACATCATCACTGTTGGAGGCAACCGCGGGAAGAGTTGAGATTGCCTGAACAGCTTGAGGGAAGAAAGTTGTGGTGAGCAGTTGGTGATTCCATTCCTGAGTACCCTGCAGCCATAGATCAGAGACTATAGATGGCAAAGGTAAATTTGTTATAGGTAGAATATGATTGTCATGTATATTGGTCCAAGATCCAATCCATGGTGAAGACCATATGGACGATGACCCTCGTTACCCAATAGCTTTCCTCGAGAATCTCGATTTCAAGGATCTCAAATTGGCAAAGGAAGATTAAGGGTGAGCAGTTGGTGATTCCATTCCTGAGTACCCTGCAGCAATAGATCAGAGACTATAGATGGCAAATGTAAATTTGTTACAAGTAGAATAAGATTGTCATGTATATTGGTCCAAGATCCAATCCGTGGTGAAGACCACATGGATGATGACCCTCGTTATCCAATAGCTTTCCTCGAGAAACTCAATTTTAGGGATCTCAAATTGGCAAAGGAAGGTCAAGAGAACCGATCTATAAGAGATCAACCTAACTTTGGGGCTATGATTTTGTTTTTGGCGATGGTGATCTTGGTCCAACCATCACTCCGCCTGTTAGTTTGGCTGGTGGCTGGTACTGATGTTATTTGTTCTGAGAGAAAAAATATTGCTGGTTGGTTGCTAATGGTTGATTTGTTCCGAGACAAAATACTGCTGGTTGATTGCTGATAAGCCAGACAAACAGGACGACTGTTGACATTGCTAGTGTTTGTGTTTTCCGCCGAACAATAACTCGCATAGGAAATCCTTGCTACGTCGGTTAAGATTATCTATTAAGCAAAGTTAATGGTAAATGCTTAATTTAAGAGTTTGGTTGAGCATGTTGCTAAGTTCTTTAGGAATTGTACAATTTGTTTAACATGTACCTTCTGTCGGCACACAATGGAATCTGCTCACCATATGTTGGCGGAGTGCAGGTATACCAGGCGTATTTGGGAGTCTACCGCAACCTGGACTGGGCAACCGACCTTGCGCTCGGCATAGTGGAACCAAACTAACATGCCCTCTCAATCGTGGAAGATGATTACTACCATCCCTAACATCCTCAGAAAGGGGTTGAAATGCCTAGTACTACTTGTCACGTGGGAGGTGTAGGAAAGAACGCAATGCCAGAGTTTCGATTGCCGCGAAAGGACAATGACATCCCTAATGGCCAAAATCCGAAAGGAGGCATTGACTTGGATTGTAACAGTGGCAAGAGATTTGAGCTTTTTACTGTCAGGTAGGTTGTTTTTTTTTCTGTTAGCCACCCCTTTACTCTTTGCTCTATCAGCAAAATAGGGTTTGATTGGTTGAAGGCCAAAGCTGCCAAACCAAAGTTTTGGTCATTTTAAATTTTGACCACCAATTCAAAATCTTGACCAATTTTAACAATCTAAATGAATGAGTGACTAAAGAGGTTCATCTTGTGCACCTTAATTCATTCAAATTGTCAAAATTGGTCAAGATTTTGAATTGGTGGTCAAACTTTAAAATGACCAAAACTTTGGTTTGACAACTTTGACATTCACCACACTGTTCGTTTGGCCGGTGGTCGATTGTGCCGATTTATTTTGAGAGAAAAATCTTTATTTGGTCAGGTTCTTGATTTGTTCCGAGAGAAAAGTCTTGTGGTGGGGTCGATAAGCAAAACGAACGATGGCTACTCTCTCGTACCTGTTCATTAAAAAAAGCATAAGACTAAACACAAAGAGGCAAGGCAGTAGAGTAACAACACAGCATCATCTAATCACTTGTTTCGTTTTTGAGCTTTTCCCCCTGACACTCATAATGCGAGGAGCATAGAAGCAGAGAACCAAGAACTGATGAAGAACGTCAAACAATCTACTTTTGGGAAACAAAGATGCGTCGTGTCGTGTCTCCCGCTACTTTCTGTTTGTATTTTTTATAAAGGATTTGTGTTTGTAACTTGATTTGAAAAAATCTGAAACGAACGAAAAAAAAAGACAACTAGCGCTCGTGGCTTTGACTTGTGTTCGGTTGGTGGTGGTGATGGTAGTCTTGGTTTGTTACGAGAGAAAATCTTCTTGGCTGGTTCTTTGGTGGCTGGTTTGTTACGAGAGAAAAGATCATTTGGTGGGTGATGAGCCAAGTACGGAAAAGGCTGCGAGTTGTAGAAGTGCGCTGAACGAGGCTCAAAACAGTCAAACACAACGGCAGTTTGTTTTCTCACGAGAAAGAAGTTAAAAATCCGGCAGACTCTCCGTCCCACCCAGCCCAAGCCCACGACCCACACGCGCGCACCACGCCTGTCGCTGCCATCCCTGGCCCACCCTCATCGCCACGTCACCGATCCGTGCACCCCTTCCCCTCCACCAATCAGCGCCTCCCAAAAACCTCCCACGGATCCTGTGCTTTCTCGAGCCCAACCACCACCGTCCGATCCCATCGCGCATCCCGAATCGGCTTCCCCAACGGTCACACGAAACCGCCTCGGTCCACGCGTCTCCTGCCGCCCACGCCCCCGCTCCCCCTCTCTCCGTCCTATATAAATCCGCCCCTCGCCCTACCTTCCTCCCACTATTCGCCTCTCACCACTTGGTCGCCTTCGAGTTCCTTGCCTCCAAATCCGCCGAGGAGTAAAGCGCCGAGGGAGGAAGTCGCCGCGAAGAGGAGAGAGAATGGCCCGTACGAAGCAGACCGCCCGCAAGTCCACCGGAGGGAAGGCCCCCCGCAAGCAGCTCGCCACCAAGGTTCGTTCCCGTCTCCCCTCTTCCTCTCTCATTTCCTTCCGTTCCGATCTGCACTGTTTCGCCGAGATTCGGTGGTTGTTTCGAGGCAACAAGTTGTGCTGAGATGCGTTTGCGTTTGGTTTTGCAGGCTGCGAGGAAGTCGGCGCCGACGACCGGCGGCGTGAAGAAGCCCCACCGCTACAGGCCCGGTACCGTCGCCCTCCGTGAGATCCGCAAGTACCAGAAGAGCACGGAGCTTCTGATCCGCAAGCTCCCGTTCCAGCGCCTGGTCCGCGAGATCGCGCAGGACTTCAAGACTGACCTCCGGTTCCAGAGCCACGCCGTCCTCGCGCTCCAGGAGGCGGCCGAGGCGTACCTTGTCGGTCTCTTCGAGGACACCAACCTCTGCGCCATCCACGCCAAGCGCGTCACCATCATGCCCAAGGACATCCAGCTCGCCCGCCGCATCCGCGGTGAGCGCGCGTAAGCAGCCGCCGCCGTTCTACAGCAGTCAGGAAGGGAGGAGGAGGTCAAGATGGAATCGGCTTGTTGATCTCCTCCCGAAGCGTCTAGCAGATCTGAATTAGCAGTATTAGTTGTCGGTCTCGGTTTAATTAGTGTGTAAAAACAGGTTTACAAGTCTATTTTGTGCATTGCTGCTATTCTGGCTTAAATCGAGATGTTGAAGCGAGCTTGTTAAAGACTTAATTCGTGCTCTTATTTGGCTGGTGATTTTTCTTTTCATCGTGAGAATGATGCCGTGTTCTTTACGATTTCTTTGTTGGGATGCTGCTGGTGGGTGATGGGTGGGGCGCCGGAATCTGCGGTTCGTGCGCTGTACACGTTTCGACTTGTTAGAGTTAGTCGCCTCTCGTCGGCAGAATACTTAGCTTTTGCGGCCCAGCGTAATTTACGGGTTTTTTAACCGTGTCAGTGAGGTCGACAGCGAAGTGGTGTCGACTTTTCTGTGGTTAATTTTACTCGTTTTTCTCTACACTTTGGACGGGTAATTTCCGCGTTGGTGACTATTCTGAATCATGGGAGGGCGGGGGAAAGAAAAGGGCAGCACGTGCGACACGCTTGTGATGGTGAGGCGGTTTCAAATCGGAACGGTAAGCACTGCCGCCGAATCGTTTTGGGTCGGGCGGATCAACTGAGGCTCGTTGTACTTTGGGCCCCGGTCTGCCCGTCGATCGCATGAAAATGTTTTTCGGCCCAGCTATTCGGCTAGCACTAGTTGGCCCAGCATCCATCTTGTAAATAGGGCCAGTTCTTTCAGGCCCAGCCTGTTACGGAATTTGATTAGTTGTCCTTCATTTTACGCTAACACAGATCAATTCGATTCACTGCTTACTCCTCCCGATTTGGTAAATGAAGTCGTTTAGGACAACAACACGTTCTACAAAGTACAACTTTGACTTCTTAGTTTTATAAAAATATTTGTTAAAAACTAGCATATGTATACTTTTATGAAAGTATTTTGCAAAACAAATCTATTCATGTAGTTTTCACATTTCCAAACTCAATGACTTGAAAGTTGTTCATGATTTATATTCCCAATGTTTGACTCAAATCATGTCCAAAACGACTTCATTTACCAAATGGAGGGAGTATGTGCACACGAAACGCACACACATTATTGTATACAACGCTTAATCCTTATGAAATACGCATAATTTAGTTCACTATATGTAGACGGTTTTTTAATTTCCTTTTACGAAAAATGCCTCGTTAATACATATCCTGGGATTAATCAAATCGCTGTCTCTGGATAAAACTCTTCAAATTTTAGGACAAAGGGAAAAAATTACTTTGAGATATTCTAGTTTCATCCATTTTCAGCTGTTCCTTTTACATGAAAAATTTCAGTTGTTCACGGGATTCTTATTAAAGCATACTAGTGGTTAGTAGTACAGATTATAAACATGATCGATGCTAACCGTAACCTAAATCCCCAGGCGTGAGACACTATAGCTAACCTCGAGGTCGTCCCCGCTAACCAATCCGCAAACTGTACGTGCCCGCGGCCTCCCAACACAAACACAAAAAAGCACACCCTCTCACAAACCTTCAAAATTCTCCCTCGAATCAAAACGATTTCTCCTAATTCAAAATCCCCTGCACCCCCCTCACCCCCAATTTCACTCCAAACCGAAAACCCGCAATCAAATTCCAAAATCTCACCCCCAATTCGCCCCCAAATCCATCCACCCAAAAACACGCGAAAACACACACTCCTCACCCAAAGCTTTCCCAGACGGCCGAGGAAAAGTCCAGAAGCATCGAGGGGCCAGGCGGCCGCATCGCGCGGCCACGCGTACGCTCAGGATGCGTCATCCGAGGATCCCGATCCGCGTGAGCCGTCTTCCGACCAATCGGAGCGCGCCGTTGGCCGTTATAAATTGCGCGCCGCGAATCAGCTGCTCGTCACGCCACTGAAAAATCCGCTTGCATCACGAGCCCACTGAAACAGAGTAGAGTGATCGATCGTTCTCATGGCGACAGCGACTGAGGAAGTTGCACCGGTCGTCGTCGGTGCCGAGGCGCCCGCGCCGGAGAAGGTGGAGGAGGTGAAGGAGGCCAGCGCTGTGGAGGTGCCGGAGAAGGTGGAGGAGGCGCCGAAGCCGGCGGCGGAGGAGGGGGAGGGGAAGAAGACCGAGGAGGTTGAGAAGAAGAAGGAGAAGAAGCCGCGGAGCAGGAAGCCCAGGTCCGCCGGGCCGCACCACCCGCCGTACTTCGAGGTAAGCGAATGATTCGATTTCCCCCCTTTTGTTGGCACGGTTGATCGAAGATTCTCTCTTTGATCGTGCTGCGTGAACGAACGTTCACTGATGAGTGAGTTTTTTGTGTGGTCAGATGATCAAGGAGGCGATCCTGTCGCAGGACGGCAAGGTGGGGGCGAGCCCGTACGCGATCGCGAAGCACATGGGGGAGAAGCACCGGGACGTGCTCCCGGCCAACTACCGCAAGGTGCTGGCCGTGCAGCTGCGCAACTTCGCCGCCAAGGGCCGGCTCGTCAAGGTCAAGGCCTCCTTCAAGCTCGCCGCGGCCGAGGAGAAGAAGGCCGCCGCCGCGGTGGCGAGGGCGAGGGCGAGAGCGAGGGCGCCGGCGGCGGGCAAGCGCAAGAGGCCGGCGGCGTCCGCCGCGGCGCCCGCCAAGAAGAAGAAGCCGCCCGCCGCCGTGGAGGCGAAGAAGGCGCGCGCGAAGCGGGCCAGGAAGGCGGCGCCGGCGCCGGCACAGCCGAAGCAGTCGGCCTCGGCCAGGCCCATCCGCGCCACCGTCGCCAGGAAGGCCGCCAACAAGGCCAGCGCCTGATGAACTGCTGCCGCCGCCAGCGCCGTGTTGTCTTGGTCCTCGTCTGCGCGCCGCCGTGTATAGCTGGTAGTAGTTGAAGTAGCAGTGAAGTAGTAGACTAGTAGTGGCAAGCACTCCGGTGCCTTATCGGTCCTCTCCGCCGTGTGTGTGACGGCGTGTTTTGTAAATACCGGAACCAGTGCGGTGTGATGGAAATAAGCGCGCGCTTTAGCTTCTGCTGGTGCTCGGAGGGGGAAGAAGAACCGATGTCAGCGTACTAGTGATCGTCGAGTATGTTGACAATGCTTACTGTAGTAAGATCATTGTGGTGTTGAATCACTGATGCTGGCTTAATTTTGTCTCTGCCTGGGATACTGTGAGTAGAAATCATAGGATCACACAGCTCAGATTTGGAACGGTACCGCCCATGTTTGGTTGGGCAGTGTGAATTTTTACGTCCGGAGAATTGCGTGTATGGAATACTAAATGAGTAATTTATTTGTAAAACCTTTTTAACACATAATTAATTAGTGATTTGCTACAGTAATGTTACGTAATCATTCTCTAATCATGCGTTCAATAACTCATTAGATTTCTAATCATGCGGTCAATAACTCATTAGATTTTAATCATGCGGTCAATAACTCATTAGATTTGTCTCGTGATTACAGCGAGGGGCGTGGAGGTAGTTTTGAAAACTAGTAACCATTCTCTAATATGCGGTTAATAAGCTACATTAGATTTGTCTCGTGATTCATTCTCTAATCATGCGGTCAATAATTTATTAGATTTGTCTCGTGATTACCACGGGGATGTGGAGGTAGTTTTGAAAGTTTTGAAAACTGACGTTGTTTGATACCTTTAATTATCGGTGTGAAGGGGAAATTTTTCCCTCACCCACAGCATTGTGATCGTTGAATCCAGGTGACGATTTGGGGGGAACAGTGTCGGAGTGGCTACGGTTCGATGCTGAGTGTTCCTTGAGGCGGGGAGGTGGTGGATCGAGAAGCTTCTGGATTTCTGTTGGTTGGCGACAGTACGACACCAGCACCAGGGGACGAGCCGATGAGGCTCCACCCAGGTCACGAGAAGGGAGGGAAAGCCGGGGATGCTGGGACAGCCACACAGGAGAGAGCAAAGAAGCCCCTGGAGGTTGGAGTACGGACTCGGACGCGTGCAGATGTTGGCGAGCGAGCACGCGTCCGCCAGGGACAGCACAGACCGACCGTAGCGCTGGCGCACTTTGGGTTGCCAGTTGCCATGGCTAGGGGATGAGGTCTGTGGCGACGCGCCACCAGGGTTCACTTTACGGGTGGTAACCGGCCTGGTAACCGCAACAGGTGGGTTCAAAATTTTTTTAATTTGAATTCTAAAAATTGAAAATTGTGAAAAAATCCCTAAAAATACTTCTTGATTTATTAAGTTTAATGGTGTCAAATTTGTTGCAAACTTCGTTCATTTAGTATAAATTCCAACCAAAAGAAGTTAAACAAAAAAAGAAAAAAACGCCGGCCCAGCATGGCCCACTTAGGCCCAACCATGGGGGGGGGGGTGGTTTCAAAATATCCCCACCGCAGCTCCCCACCCCAATCCACTCGAGCCTCGCCCTCCACAACGGTTGTCGTCCCCGTCCGCCCGGTGGCGAATCCAGGATTTTAGGCTTAGGGTATGCCGCTCAAACAATTTTATATACAATTCGGTAAATCCATTTTATCAATTCGGTATATGTTGTATAACGTAATTTGGTATATATATCCACTAAATAACACAATAATACTTAAATTTATGGAATAAGTAAAACCATCAAATATAAATAGTTTCAAAAGACACTGATAAATGTATATAGGCACAATAGAGTACCAAAGACTTACGATGTTATTTTGCGGACGAATTTATTCTACACTTTCGAATGGACATAAATGTATTGATTATATCATCTTCATCAAATTTAAAGAACACATGATTTTTTTTAAAGCCAAAGAATAATTGAATCTCACCTTAACAATTCGATCACAAATTCAACTAGATGTCGCTGTAGGTGCACTCAAAGGACTAGCATGCAACGGGGATGGCGGGGGCGGGGACGTTTGGTGATGCGGTGACTGTGAGGGGTGCCTCGATGCGGATCGTAACGGCGGCACGACACACGGCGAGACAACGACGCATGAATGGCGTGTTGAAGATGCGATCCGAGTGTCTCGTAATTCCGTCCGTGCGTGAGTCCTTCCATCCGGCTGTCGCACATCGCATAGGTAGCGTGCCCCTCGTGGCCGCATGGGCTCGACGTACACTCGGCTCGCTTGCTCTAGTATCTTTGTTCTTCTTGGTTGGGCTTTGACGGTTTGACGTGTATGTTTATTTTTTTACCCCTAAATACGTATACATATACTTGAAGTTGCCGGAATCGCGGGGTATGCGGTGCATACCCGGCATACCCTACGGATCCGCCACCGTGTCCGCCTCCCCGGGCGCGTCGTCCGCCGCCGGCGTCGCCTAACCGGCGTCCGAGCGCGGTTTACCGCTCGGACGACGCGGTTAGCCGACCGACCGCCGGACTCCGTCCGCTCGCCGCCCGGACGAGCGGTTTACCGCCCGGACGCGCGGTAAGCCGTGGTTAGGGCGCGGTAAACCGCCCCCGGCGCAGTATGCTCTCCCACTTTGATTTATCTAGTTTCTAAATTTGTTTTGATATAGAAGTGTAGAACATTTTGATTTAGGATGCGAATATGATTTGGTACGACGTGTTTACATGATTTAGGTTTGTAAATGTAGATATGTAGACCATAAATGTAGGATTTTGGTAGAGCATATTTAGGTGTATATATGATTTCATTTAGTATGTATATATGATTTAGTTGTATATATGATTTCATTTAGGATGTAGATATTTGGAGCATATTTAGGTATATGATTTATGTGATTGATTTGTGGATGTTGTCCATTTATGCAGATACAAAATGACATCTAGAGATGTTGTGTTGGAACACGGTGAAAATCATCCCAGGCCGGACATTAACACGCAGTCACCGACAAGATGGGTGTACGAATGGGAAGATCCACATTTTTACAATATGTTACTTCAGCAATGGCAGACGACAGCAGCGTGGACGGGGCAAACTTGGCAAGACTACAAGGCTGAGTTGCTTAGAGTGCAAGGTTTGAATGTCATGTCCACCGCCGAGTACCAGATGGAGACCCAAATGGGGGTCTTCCCATTTCTACAGCGTTGATCTTTTATTACTATGACTATGGTATTGTATTTGTATGCACGATTATCACTATCATTATGGTATTGTATGCACAATTATTACTATGACATTGTTTGTATGCAAAACTATGATATTATTCCTTTGGCGAGGTTTTGTGATGTCCTTTACATTAAGTTATGCATAGATCATGCTAAGATTTTCATTAATTCATCTCCGGAGAACCACAAAACCATGTTCGGTTTTTCTGCCTGTACCATCGGTTTACCGCTCTAACCGACCGGTTACCGGTCCTTACCGAGCGGTTTACCGATCGGTATCGAATGAACTAGCGTTTCAATTTGAAATTTGAATTTGCTCGGTTTTCAGCGGTAACCGCGGCTTACTGACCGGTTTACCGAAACCGCCGGCCGGCGGTTCGGGGGACCGAACCGGTAAGGTGAACCCTGAGCGCCATAGGATGCGGCGACGTGAGCAGTGGTAGGCCGACGCCGGCCGAGGATTGACGGCTTCACACACTTGTGGGAGTGCCCGTGCCCATGCATTTTGATCGTGGGCACCCGCGACTACCGTGTTAGTTTGCGACTTGCGAGCAGCAGAGGGCATTGTTACAATATACTCCACTGTTCCAAATTCACTCCAAATCACATGTTGTTTTGATTTCAAATTGTTAGTTAGTTTGACATACTCCTTCTGTCCCAGTTTAAACACAATGGAAGCATTCAAAAGAAAATCCCACATTAACCGCATCATAGCGCACACTCCAACGATCCATCATTCACTGTTGGTCATTCTAGCGGACACACCAAGATCAAAGCTATAGAAGACGGACGCTCACGGGTCGCCCCCTGCGGCGGCTCAGGGGGCGAAACCCTAGCCGTCGTCCCTCCGACCTCCTCCCCGACCCACCTCGCCGCCGCCTGAGGGGCCACCGCCGGCAACCATGCGGGCTCCGGGGAAGGCAGCGGCGGGGTTTCCTCCCCTTGCTGTTGGAACCTCACGCGGGTGGCGAGGGACATGACAGTGTGGTGGCGTTGGTGCGGTGGCGGCGTCTGGCCGGGCTTGGGGGAGGCAGCGATGGGTCTTGGCTTGTGGCAGTGGCTCCCTCGCTTGGCTGGGCGCCGCCGGCGGCCGACGTGGCCGAGCTCGGGCGGCGGTGTCCGCTCGTCCGCTCGACCCCGGATCCGGTGACGCCATGGCCGGATCGGGGCCGCGCGGAGGGGCGCGCTCTTGTGTGGTGGCGGCGTGGTGTAAGGGTTGGTGGCGGCGGCAAGACGACGATAACGGTAGTTTGGCGGCTGCCGGCGGACGTGGCTCCGGCGGCGGCCGGGCTGGTGCGGCCGTGGTTTGGTCGTGCTCGGGGCGGTGGTTTGGCCGTGGCCGGCCGTGGCGGGTCGTGACTTGGCCGTGGCGCGGCGGGAGGCGCGGTGGCCGGCGTGGTTTGTTGTGTCTGGCCATGGCCTAGCAATGGCTGGCCGACCGCTTCTACTTATTCGTCAATGCAGCCAGTTTGGTGTCACTATGGTGGTGGGGCCAGAGGGGCTGACGGGTGCTTCTTGCAGTGTTGAGGTGGTGCTTCGGGATGCGCTGAGGCTCTCCGGAGGTGGTGTTGCGGAGGAGATAGGGAGCAGGCTACTACCATGACCATGAGTGGGCGGCAGGCGTGGTGCATTCGGGCGAAAGTCTCCACTAGCTGACGGTGGGCATGATGACGGCGCCCTTGGGGCGTCGGTCTCCCCACTGGGGCATCAAGGTGAGGCACTGTGCTCTCGTCGCATGGGGCTCCTAGGGTGAAGACCCTGTCCATCTGGACGTGCGACGGCGACGCCTCGATGTCGTGACCTTCTTGGAGGCATCGTAGTTTGTAGCGAACATGACCCCATTTGCCATTTGTTCGAGTTGATTTTGGTGATTCATGCTAACACAAGTAATGGGACTAACCACATTGTTTAGCATGTCCCTGTAGACATTTCTAGGTCCCATGGATGCAAAAATACCACATGCCAAATTGAGAAGAGTCTATTTTTCAATGGTAAAAAACAAGACAAGTAGGCTTGGTTCGAGGGACCCGGTGGCCAGCGGAGTCAAGTGCGGGCCGCATGGTGGCAAGAACAGCGGGACGAAGTCGTGGACGATTTCTTGGTTGAGCCTCAAAACCAAGGTCGAGCCGGGACTATGTGGGGGCCGAGTCATGAGTGGCGATTGGCAGAGGCTACACCGAGTTCGCGGGGTTTGCAGTGGTTCACCAGAAAACCACTTAGTTACTCGATTGAGCCACAAAGCCGAGGCTGAAGACTCGACGAGGAGGTGCGGCCACCCAGGCCGGTTCAACCACCCAGGAGGGTGGTCAAACCACCTGGGCCGGTCTAACTGCCCAGGGGGGCGGTCTGACCGCCCGGGTCGCTACTGCCGTAAAGCTTTGAAGCGGAGGACACGCGTCAGGATCGCAAGGCTTGCATCGAGGCTAAGCAAGGTTGCGGTCGTTGGGCAATTGTCCGATGGAGAAAAACTGAAGACTTCCAAATTCGCCCTTGAGGGGCATGTATCCCTAGTTATTTAGTAAGGGTAGTTTAGTCTTTTGGGTGCCTCCATATAAACACTTGAGGGGATGGATGGCAGCCAACTCTTGGAACCCTAGCTCATTTGGTCTTCCCATTTTCGTTCTTATTTTCCTCCAGTTTTTCCTAGGACTAGCTTGAGTGATTCATGTGAGATCTAGAGAGAGGGATGGATGTATGGGTGGCAAGCTAGACCTTGTATGAACCTTCATGGTACGTATAGATGATTCGGCGTGGTTCCTCAAGGTTGTGTGTTGTTTTTCTCGTCCTTCTTTGTGGTGATTTTCGGAGCTCTTTGTTGTGATTTTCGTGGTGGAGTTTTGAGGACGTTTTCTTGGGGATTCTTGTTGGGTGTCAATTATGAGGACCTTGTGCCTCTTTGGCCGGTGACTTTTGTCGTATGGACCTCCCTGGGCCCACTACCTCGGTGGGTACCGGGGCCAGGCTACTCGGTGGGCCCACGGGACTACTCGACTTGCGGCGCACGGCACACGATGGCGTGAACCACAAGGACTACAAAGGAGAAGTACTCGGATAGGAAGGCCGTACATGTTCCGCACTCGTATAGAGGACTCCTAGACGTACTCGACTAGTACTCTCTCCACGAACCGAGCTTGTAACCCCGCCTCCCGGACTATATAAGGTGAGGCGGGGACCCCCTCTTTCTCTCACGGCTTAAGATTGCATCATCTTGTAATCGCACCCAATAAATCCGAGCTACGCAACATACGGGACGTAGGGTATTACGCACCTCGCGGCACGAACCTATCTAAATTGTGTGCCACGTGTCTCTTCCTTCGAGTTCCCGATCTCGGCGAGGCCACATTCATCTACTTCGGGTACTCCCCTTAGTAGGTTGCCGGTCTAAAACACCAATAGGCCGGCGCGCCGGGTAGGGGCTCTCGCCCGAGATCACATGGCGAACTCGACGGCTCCCATCTACATCAAGCCAACCGTCGCCTTCAACCGCGGTGACACCTTCGTCTTCGGTGCACGGGTCGGCCGCTGGCCGACGGCGTCGGATCCTTCCAATGCCGCCTCACCATGCCGCCCAACCGGAGGCCGGCCTCGTGACACTTCCGAAGTAGTCACGGGCGAACTTCGCCGGAAAATTCGGTGAAATTTTGCTTTTTGACCAACACGCCGACTTCGAGCTCGGATCCGCCTCCAACTCGAACTCGACGTCCTCGTGGGCTATTGTATGCGAGCCGGCTACTCGGCCATCGCATGCGGACTCCCCACCCGCGAGCGCTTCATGCGTGGCCCCCGCAACATCGGCGGGGCCCACACGAAGGCTCCCCCTACACGCGGGCGGCAAGGAGCCGTGCCGAGTACGACTCGGACTCCGACACCGCCCCCGACCACGCCTCGGACTCCAACCCCCTCTTCGGTTTCTACTCGGACTCGTGTATGAGTTCGACTTCGGGTCGGACACGAGGATCCCGAGTCCGAGGACAACTCTACGGAGCAACCCCTGTCGGGACCGATGCTTGCCGGCTTGGTTATAACATCCACACCGGCCGGAAGATTTGTCCTGCGGCCGGATCGCAAGCCCGCGGACCGACGGGGGAGGGAACTCACGCTAGGTCGCCTACCTCGACTCGCTTCCCTTCCGGGAGGGAACACCACTTGCTCGAGGCGAGGAGTACATCCCAACGAGAGGTGGCGAGTTCGACTCCGGTCTTGGCAACCCCCGACCGCCAAGTCTTCATGGCGCCGGCGACACGCCGGGACCCTCGGGGAATAGCGGACGACCGATACCTCGAAGATATCTCCGCGGACGAGCCGTCTCGCGCGGAAGCACCCGCGGATGAGGCCCGCGCGCCAACGGGGGACGCTCGACGTGAGCGTAATAGAAAGCGCAACAACGGCGCGGTGTCTTCGAGACAACCTCCCCATCCGCAACCTCGCAGAGGCTCTCGACCAAGTCGAGAGTAGGGTACACACTACCTCGGAGCAATGCCTCATGTCGATCACAGCGATCGCACGTCAAGCTCAGGGGATGCGCGCGAGGAGAAGTCATCGCCAAGCTTGCGGAAGACGCTTACTTCATGCGAGTCGACAACGGGGGTGACTCGGCCGCCCCCGTCGGGGAACCGTGACAACGAAGCCACAAGTCGCGGCGTCGACCTCGGTCGTAACCGTACTCGGGCCGGGCCGCCGGCCAATCCCAACCGTACTCGTGCAAATGCGGGCGGACCCTCTCAAGGTGGCAACGGCGCCTGCGGCTGCCGGCGGCGATCGTGAGCTCGTCCCTCATCGCGACCCACGGTGGCGGAGGCGGCGACGGCGGGAGCTCCAACCATGGGGCTAACGGGGAGGGGCGGTGGCGGAGGCGACCGCGGCGGCCGAGGCCACGCGAACGACCACGTCTCCGAGCCTCATAGGGGCGGGTTCGATGCCCGCCGGAAGATTGAAGAAGCTGCGGCGGAAGAAGTCCGCCACCGTAGGCGACAACGACGTCTTCCCCGCCTTCTCTCCTCGGCTTTGCAACTTTGCTCCTCCTAGAAAAATTCAAACCTGCGGGAATCACCAAGTACGACGCGTAGCAAGACCCAATCCGGTGGCTCGGATGCTACACCCTCTCCATCGAGAACACTAGTGGCAACAATGACACCAAGTGCCTCTACTTCCCCTTCGCACTGGACCAAGCCCCGCTCACATGGCTCGAGTCACTCGAAAATTACTCGATCGACAAGTGGGACCGGGTGAAGGAGCGATTCACCGGCAACTTCACGGGCGCTATGTGCCGCTCGGGTACTCGCATGGACCAGGGCCATGGTGAAGCGAGAACAAGGCGAGACCCTTCGCAAGTACATGCGGCGCTTCTTCGACAAGCGCGCCACGGTAGTCGATGTCTCGACAAAGAAGTCATCGACCTCTTCCAAGACGGTCTTTACCACCGTCGCACGTTCGAAGACTTCGGTTGTCGCCGCCCAAGCTCCATCACCCACCTCAAGGACATGATCACGTCACGGGGGCCGATGAAGAAGACGAGGCCAACGCCAAGTACGATGCCATCCGTGGCAAGGGCAAACAGAACACGGGCCGCGGCGGTAGCAACAACGGGAACCAAGGCGGTCACAACAACAATAACTACTCGGGTCCCAACCGCAAGCGCAAGCCGGACAACACTATCGCGTCTATCCGGCGCCTGCGAAGGAGAACTCGTAGAAGACCTCCGGCGGCTTCAAAGACTTGCCGAAGGAGAAGTGCCGTGGCATCCGGACGACAACCACACCACCGAGGCGGTGCTACCAGCTCGGGCGAGCACTCAAGGACACTCCCGAGCCACGACACCCTCATGACAAGAAAGGCAAGAAGAAGAACGACGAAGGCAACGGCGACTTCCGGGGAACCCGACAAGACGGTCAATGTCCTCTTCGGCGGACTACCCGGCGAGACGGGTCCAAAAGGCTACCCGTCGAGAAGTCATGAGCATTGAACCCGGCGGTCCCGACCCCTCTCAAGTGGTCGGAGGTACCCATTACCTTCTCCGCGCGAATCAATGGACTAGCTTCTCCGAACCGGGGCGGTTCCCACTCGTCCCGAAGCCGGTGGTCACGGGCTCCAAGCTCAACAAGGTCCTCATCGACGGTGGAAGCGGGCTCAACGTCCTTTTCACCAAGACCCTGAAGAAGATGAAGCTCGACATCACCCACATGCTCACCAAGAGCACCTCGCCCTTCTATGGCATCGTCCCCGGCAACACGGCTATTCCACTGGGCTCAGCGGTCCTGCCAGTTACCTTTGGGGAATCTCGGGACAACTATCGTACCGAGTACATCAAGTTCGAAGTCGCGGACTTCGAGACGTCCTACCATGCCATCCTTGGCAGACCGGCTATCGCCAAATTCATGGCGGTACCCCACTACACCTACTTGGTACTCAAGATGCCCGATCCGGCGGTGTACTCTCGGCTGCAAGGGGACTTGAAGATATCGCACGACCGCGACACGGAAGGCTGTGGAAATCGCCTCCACAAATCAAGTACCCAATGCGATGATGGAGATCTACGTTGCGTCGAAGAAGCTTGCCCCAAGTGAACTCGACACCCGGAGAAGTCGTATAAAGGCGAAAAGCCTCGGCCACCGAGGAGGTTACGGTCAAAACAATTGACCTCGGGACGGGTGACGACGACAAGACCACCACCATCGGGGGCTGGCCTTGACCCCAAATAGGAAGACGCGCTCATCAACTTCCTCCGGGCTAACCGCGACATCTTCGCGTGGAAACCAGCGGACATGCCAGGGGTGCCCAGGGAGTTGATTGAGCACTCACTCAACGTCGATCCTAAAGCTACCCCGAAGCGACAACACCTCCGCCGCTTCGCCGAGACGGGACGCCATCAAGAAGGAACTCGCCAAACTACTCGCGGTTGGCTTCATCAGAGGAGTCTTCCATCTGAGTCGCTCGCCAACCCCGTCCTCGTCGCAAAAAGAACTCGAACGAGTGGAGGATGTGCGTCGACTACACCGACCTCAACAAGCACGCCCCAAGGACCCTTCGGGTTGCGCGGATTGACCAAGTCATCGACTCCACGGCGGGGCTGCGACTGCTCTGCTTCCTCGGCGCTACTCCGGGTACCACCGGATCGCGATCAAGGAAGAAGACCGGAGAAGACCGCGTTCATCACCCCGTTTGGCGCGTCTTGCTACACGACCATGTCCTTCGGGTTGAAGAACGCCGACGCTTCATACCAACGAGCTATCCGGGCACTGCTTCAAGAGGCAACTCAACAAGAACGTCGAAGCCTACGTGGACGATGTGGTCGTCAAGACCGGACACTCCCGGCACGCTCATCGACGATCTTGAAGAGACTTTCGCATCCTCGCGCGCGAGTACCGCTGGAAGCTCAACCCGAACAAGTGCGTCTTCGGCGTACCATCGGAGCAAACTACTCGGCTTCATCATCGCCCGGCGCGGACATCGAAGCCAATCCCGAGAAGATCTCCGCCATCACCGGCATGAAAGCTCCCACGTGCATCAAAGACGTCCGAGAAGGCGACCGGGTGCATGGCGGCCTTGAGCTGATTTATCTCGAAGCTTGGAGAACGGGGGCTCCCCTTCTTCAAATTACTCAAGCACCAAGAGAAGTTCGTGTGGACTACGAGAGGCGGACCAAGCCCTTGCCCGGCTCAAGGACTTCCTATCGAATCCACCGAGTCCTCACGGCTCCTCGTAAAGGCGAGCAACTGCTTGCTCTACCTCTGCGACTACTCACGTGGTCGATGCGGCATCGTCGTCAAGCGGCGGGGAAGACGGCCACACCTACCCGGTCCAACGACCGGTCTACTTCATCGGCGAGGTCTGTCGAGAATCTAAGGCACGCTACCGGCCGGTACAAAAGCACGTACGTAGTGCTCATCACCTCGCGGAAGCTACGACACTACTTCCGGGGGTACTCGATCTCCGTCGTCACCGACTACTGCTCGGCGACATCCCGCGGAACCAAGATGCTGCGGGAAGAATCTCCATGTGGGCGATCGAACTCGGCGCCCTCAACATCGACTTCAAGCCACGCACAACCATCAAGTCGCGGGCACTAGTCGACTTCATGGCGGAGTGGCGGGAGAATCGGCTACCTACTCCAGCCGAGCGCCCGCAGCACGCGGGTGATGTACTTCGACGGCTCACTAAACCTCGAGGGCGCGCGGTGCGGGGAGTACTCTTGATCTCTCCAACGGGCGAACAACTCAAGTACGTCCTCGGATCTTCCGGAAGGTCTCAAACAATGAAGCCGAGTACGAAGCTGCCGCCATGGCTTCACCGGGCATCAAGCGGCTTCTAGTCTACGGGGGACTCCGCGGTGGTCATCAACCAAGTCAACAAGTCACGGGACCGCAACAAGGAGAACACGGATGCCTATTGTCTATAAGTCCGCAAGCTCGAGAACAAGTTCTATGGTCTCGAGTTCCACCACGTCGTCCGCGACAACAATGTTGCAACGGACGTCATGTCGAAGCTTGGTTCTACTCGTGCTCAAGTACCGGCGTGTGTCTTCATCCACGAGCTTCACGCGCCATCCATCCCGGAGCCGGCGCCACCGACCACTGTCCCAGCGCATCCCCGGGCGGCCGGGGAGGTCATGATGATCGACGTGGACTGGAGGCGACCCCTTCATTGACTACCTCGGCGAGCGAGAAGGTTCCCTCGGACAAGAACTTGGCCGAGCAACTCATCCGCCCGGCCAAGTCCTACGTCCTCGTCGGAAACAAGCTCTACATGCGGGGAGCATCTTCCGAGTACTCATGAAGTGCGTTCCCCAGACAAGAAGGCAAGGACATCTTGAAGGAGATCCATAAAGGCGTCTGCGGCAACCACGCGTCCTCTCGCACGGCGGTCGGCAAAGCCTTCCGACGGGCTTTCTGCGGCCCACGGCTACGGGCGACGCCGAAGAACTCGTCGAGAAGGTGCCAAGGGTGCTAATACTTTGCCAAGCGACAACATGTCCCGGCCTACAAGCTAGTCACCATACGCCAACCCTGGCCCTTCACCTGCTAGGGGCTCGACATGATTGGGCCACTACCAAGCCGCGCCGGGTGGATTCAACGAGTATTGGTGGCTATCGACAAGTTCACCAAGTGGATCGAGGTCAAGCCGGTTACATGCCCCAAGGGCGACGAGTACTCGACTTCTGGATGAACTCGTCCATCGCTACGGACTACCCCATCGCATCATCACATACACGGGCTCCAACTTCAACAATCACCAGTTCTGGGATTACTGCGAGAACAGCGGGATCGACGTCCGATATGTCTCAGTTGCCCATCCTCGAGCCAACGGACAAGTCGAGCGCGCCAATGGGATGGTTCTCGACGCTCTCAAGAAGCGGCTACACGACGCTGCTAACACCAAAGGAGGCAAGTGGATCAAGGAACTACCCAATGCTCTCTAGGGGCTGCGTACTCAACCCTCCAAGCCAACGGGACAATCCCCATACTTCCTGGTCTACGGCTTCGAAGCAATCCTCCCTGCGGATGTCATATGGGATTCACCAGCAGTGGAGAAATACGACGAAGGCGTATCCGAAGACGACGAGACGAGTTGACATCGACGGATGTTGACGGATAAAAGACGTATCCCTCTACGATCCGCAAGCGTACAGACCCCACACCTTTTTCACCACGGGATTCCCAAGGTTCTTGTCAATCCGCGGAGTAAGGGGATTACAAGCGTTCGATCTAAAATGACTCACTAGCTACTAAAACCCTAACTATTATTATGCTAGAAAACAACTAAATTACACTAGAGAGAACGATTAAGATATCAAGATAAAAGACACTCGCCCACGGGTCTACGATACTAGAGCATGCAATCGCTTAAAGACATGAAAACCAATCTAATCTATTGGGGTTGTGACCACAGTTTCGCCCTTTCCCTCCTCTCGTACTTGTCACTACGCGAGGTATTCATGACTAGACCTATGATGGACACGGCGTATTGAATGGATCCAAGGAAGCATTGGAGCTCTACTCCCTTTACGGCATGTTAGCTAACCTTAAGCATTAAAGTATATTCAACACAAGGTGATAGATAGATAATCCGTCAAAGCGCGATTACATCTCAAGATCGATTACAACCCATGGACGAATGAGAAGATTACCCCATCAAGGTGCGATCATGGCACCGTTGATCATGGTTTCCCTTCCGACGGTGTCTTCCTTCTTCTCCACGAGAGGGTGCTTCCTTTGAGGTGGTTGATCTCCCTCCGGAGATCCTCCTCCTCTCTCTCTAGCTTGTGGATGGCCTTTCGGTGCGAATGACTCCCCCTTTTGTCGAATGGCGGCGCCCGGGCTTTTAGGGTTCAAGATCCTTCGGGTGCAAGGAAAACGGGACCGAGCCGGCCACCGGAGTGGGGCTGGGCCGGCCGGGCCCGGCCGGCCGGCCCGGGCCGGCGGCACGGGCCCACCTCGGCCGGTTCGGTCGCCCCTTTCGCTCCGTGGGTCCTTATGCATTTATGTACTTTGCCCCCTCCACTTGTATAATTTTGATGATGTTATCCTCGCGTCCAAGATGGAGGTTCTCTTCGCATGAAGTTCGATCTTTTACGCTTCAATCCCCGGGGGTGTTCCTCGTAGCACTTCGGTCCTTGCCACCATTGGAAGTGATTTCATCAAGCTCATGAACATGAACAAGACTCCGTAAATGCTCCTTTGAACTTGTTGCGAATCCGTCCTTTATGTCCATGTTTTCCTACATAAACACAACACTTCCAAATGCATGCACAAAGATGAACTTGTTATATGATTAGTGTGCCTAGTGGCGGGTTAGTTCCATAATCAAATCCAAACCAAAGTGTAATGAACATGCTAGGTGTACCAAAATACACCGTCAACATCTCCCCCATGCTTAGCTCTTGCTCGTCCTCGAGCAAGTACTCGTAAAAGAACTTCGTCCAAGGTGTTGTAATCATGTACCACTTATCCTTCTTCACAAGTTAGTCAATCCTTTCATCTTTAATACATAAACATAATGTAATAATCATCAAACATAAACGTGGGCGTTTAGAATCTTTAGCACGTCAAGATTTACCCCACAACTCAAACTCTTCACTCGAAGTCTTCAAATTCAGCCATGCTTACTTCTTTGCTTCCATCGGAGGGTTTTTATGATTTTAAAAACAAAATTCCTGCAACAAGTATTAGACAAAAACCTTTATCTAAGCTCTCGCAAGTCACTCATATGAGGTGGCTATCCTAAACCAATTTTATAAAACTCTCACCTCCCATAAGTCTCTCATATAACATGTAAAGTGGAGCTATAGGTAGGGCTAGCGCAATCAACACAAGTATTGTCAAACTAAGAACTTCCTCTAATGGTTGTCTACCTTTCAAAGCCAATGATCATGAGAATTAACCATATGTAGGGATATCAAGGATGAGAAGATTTAGAATGATGGACATGTGCAAGGGCAAAAGAAAATTATGACTACAAGGCACCGATGATGTCCTCGTTGTCGGATTGCACATGGTTGGAAAAAGAATGAAAGTTTCGTCTCTCAACAACGTGACATCCTTCCTTACACTTTATTTTTCTCTTTTCTTTCACTTGATCCACCCCTCTCATATCTTTATTGCTACCTCATCTTTCTCCTTTTCTTTTTCATATTTTTTCTTCTTTCATTCTCATATTTCTTTCTTTCACATATATTTTTCTTTCTTTCTTTCTTTCTTTCTTTCTTTCTTTCTTTTCTTTTCTTTTCCATACTCATACTTTTTCTCTTTATTTTTCTTTCTCTTGACAACTTTTCAAAGCTCTCAACTCCTCTCTTTCTTGCATGCATACAATCTGAAATTTTAAATAAATCATATTAGAGACAAGACAAAACTTTTGAAAATAGGTTGTGTTCAAGGAATGCGATGTACAAAAGAGATGTATAAGATTGGGTATGGAATTCGGCGATGTACGGGACTTCCAAGGTGAAAGTCTCGTGACCGAATGAATGACGAGGCTAGCAATAAAAGATAAGCACAAGAACATGATCATTGGTCGAAATTAAAACTCCCAAGAGAGAAGTATCCTAGTCCAATCCTAGCCCAACTCATCGTGCTAATCACACTTATTGTGGAGCAAAAAATAAATTGGCTTTGTATAGGATTTTTCCTTACTCTCAACTTGGAAAAAGAGGTTTTGCTAACCTTTATTACAAGGGTTTTAAGATAATTTTCAGAACTGAAATCCTCCAACTTTTAGCATTGAACATAGCACAACTAACATGTGAAGCTCAAGATCGAAGTGTGGTATGGATACTTTAAGTAGTAGCAATTCCACTAAGCACCACGGTAAACATTTTTCAAACCACACACTTATGTTCATATACCAAGAATCAAAGATAAACAAACAAGTGAATAAAGATAAGCATCACACAAGACACAAAAATATATAAAGAGTCTTTTTATTTGGTTTTCTTTGACTCAACACTAATTTAAGACACTTGCAAACTTGCAAAAATTTAAAAACACACTCGAAAACTTAGACTCATTAAACTCTAAGACTCTCGCTCGAAGATTAAACCGAACCTAAACTTTGAAACTCAAAAGCTAAGGCTAGCTTGCTAGCTCTCCCCCACGCTAAAAACATACGACGTCCTCGTCGTATCTTAAAAAAATCCTAAGGGGAAAACTAGACCTAGTGGTACTTCAAGCAAGTATTGCACCACTTGCCTCTCATGTTTCCAACCATGCCAAAAAGTTTGCGCACGTTACGGTTAAGGAACTTGTAGTTGTCACCAACCACATGCTCCAAATCCTCCATACGATGCTTCATCGCTTCCATGGCTTGGAGACATTCATCGACCGACGTGTAGAGATCCCCGATGGATTGACGGCAAGTTCGACAACACATCGGATGCAATCCGAAGGGGTCTTCATCGCCATTGTCTCCACCGTCGTCGCCACCGTCGTCGCCACCTCCATTGTCGTTGCCGCTCTCGTTGCCATCGTTACCGTCGCCGTTGGGGCCTTCGGGAGTCCTCTCTTTGGGCTGCTCATCCCAAATGTAGAGGTCGTTGTCATCTCTTCGGCGGCCGCCCACGAGCTCGGGCTATGATCATCGGAGTAGTCGCTACCCCCATAATCCTTAGGCTCGGGCGACGCCTCCTTGTAGTCTTTGCGCTTCATGCCTTGGATGCGTGCCGACCTTCGAACGGGCGTAGGGACCTTCTCTCCTTCGACGGGGTTGCGAGATGCAAGAGCTCCGGTCGGGACACACCCTCGCAACGGATGCGTGCGGTCCTCTTGACGGGTAGCTTGAGCTCGCATCGCATCGCCTCCTCCATCGATGGCTTCTTGGCTTCTAGCTTCAACTCTAAGCTCCTTGGGGGCACAATGGCTGCTGCAAGGGTGCAAAATATTGCTTGGAGGGGTTGATTCCCGAGCTCCCAATTCGGCTAAATAAATAGTCCGAAGAGAAAAACCACGAGAACCTCACTTTCTTTTTTTAAACTTCCCTTAAAATTTTTCGACCAAAGAAGGAAGTCGAAAAGGAGCAATTCGGGCGAAAATCGGAGACGACGACCGCCGGGACCCACCTAGGCCGATCGGCACGGGGCGCGCCGGCCCACCATGTCTCGGGGGCGGGTTGGTCCGTTTTTCGCGTACCGCCTTTTTTCACCTCCTTAGCCCATGGGAAAAAGTTGGCCCAGTAAATCTTCGCGAGAAACTCCAGAAAATTAAAAGAAAAACTATTTACAGAAATTCATGCCTTGTTTTTTTCGTCCTAGGCGGGACGTTCGGGCTCTTCTTCCATGGTGAAGACATCAACATGGTGAAGGGGCACAATGTCGGGTTCATAGTAAACCTTAAGCCGCTGACCATTCACCACAAATTGATCGCCGTTTATATCCATAATGGTTACCGCTCCGTTGGAGAGCACCGAATGCACAACATAAGGTCTGTCCCACTTGCTTTGCAATTTCCCCTTTCCGAAGGTTTTAAACCTCGAATTGTAGAGGAGGACCTTATCTCCTTCTTTAAATTCTTTCTTTTTCAATCTTTTATCATACCACCTTTTGATTCTCTCCTTGTATACGCTTGCATTTTCATATGCTTTCAACCTCAACTCCTCTAGCTCGCTTATTTGGATCCGTCGTTTCACCACCGTGGCATCGAGATCGAGGTTCATCTCTTTAATCGCCCAATAGGCTTTATGTTCCAACTCAACCGGAAGGTGGCAAGCTTTTCCATAGACGAATTGATAAGGGGTCATACCTATCGGTGTTTTAAACGCCGTTCGATAAGCCCATAAAGCTCCGTCTAATTTCTTTGACCAATCTTTGCCTCCCTTCTCTATGGTTTTGTTGAGGATGCTTTTTAATTGCCTATTTGACGTTTCCTCTTGCCCGTTGGTTTGCGGGTGATAGGCCGTTGAGACCCTATGCTCAATTCCCAACTTGGACAAGCACTTTTTGAAATTCTTCCGGTAAAGTGAGTTCCTCCATCACTTATCAATATTCTCGGTGTACCAAAACGGGGAAAAATCACGTTCTTGATCATAGTAATGGACTCCTCCGTGGAAGCTTTACGACATGGTATTGCCTCTACCCACTTGGATACATAATCAACCATGACTGGGATATACTCAAATCCAAATGAGTTTTTAAAAGGCCCCATGAAGTCTATACCCCATACATCGAATATGTCGATTTGTAAGTTGTATTTCAAAGGCATAGAATTTCTTTGAGAGATGTTTCCGGTTCTTTGGCATTCGAGGCATGATGCAACATATCTTTTAGTATCTTCATGCATCTACGACCAAAAGAATCCGCTCAACCATACTTTTGCTTGGGTTCGAAAATGGCTATAGTGTCCACCGTACTCGCCGAGTGGCACTTCCTTAGAATCTCTACCCTCTCTTCTCTTGGCACACATCTTCTCATTACTCCATCATTGCCAAGTTTGAAGAGGTATGGTGCATCCCAAAAGTATTTCCTACTTTCGGAGATTATCTTCTTTTGAGAGTTTTTGTCTAGATGACCGAGGGGCATCTTTCGAATTGCTCGAATGATATCGATCATCCAAGTATCTTTATCAAGCACTCTATAGAGGTGGTCATCTCTCATATTATCTTCGATGGGCTCTTTATCATCTTGTCCACGATTCATCCTAGACAAATGATCGGCCACAACATTTTCCACCCCCTTTTTATCACGAATTTCAACATCAAACTCTTGGAGAAGAAGGATCCAGCGAATCAAACGTGGTTTAGCTTCCTTCTTAACCAAGAGATACTTGATGGCTGCGTGATCGGTGTAAACAATGACCTTCGAGTTCACGATGTAAGATCTGAATTTTTCGAAAGTGAATACCACCGCTAGCAACTCTTTTTCCATAGTGGCATAATTTAATTACACCCACTAAGAGTTTTGCTAGCATAGTAAACGGCGTGAACTCGGCCTTCCTTTCTTTGACCCAAAACCGCGCCTACGGCGTAGTCACTTGCGTCACACATGATCTCGAAAGGTTGGCTCCAATCCGGAGGTTGGATGATGGGAGCACTCACCAACGCATTTTTCAAGGTCCGGAATGCCGCTAGGCACTTCTCATCAAAGTTGAAAGCCACATTCTTTTGAAGAAGATGCGTTAAAGGCTTAGTGATCTTCGAGAAGTCCTTGATAAATCTTCTATAGAATCCGGCATGGCCTAGAAAGCTCCTTAAGGACTTAACATCCGTAGGAGGTGGGAGTTGCTCAACCGTCTCTACCTTAGCCTTGTCCACTTCAATTCCTCTCTCGGATATAACATGTCCGAGCACTATGCCTTGCCTAACCATGAAGTGGCACTTTTCCCAATTTAACACCAAATCTACCTCCGCACACCTCGTGAGGACCTTTTCCAAGTTTGACAAGCAATCCATGGACGTCTTCCCATAAACGGAAAAATCATTCATCAACACCTCAACAATTTCTTCGATGAATTCCGAAAATACGGCCATCATGCAACGTTGAAAAGAGGCCGGAGCGTTGCATAGACCGAAGGGCATCCTTCTGTATGCAAACGTTCTGTAAGGGCAAGTAAACGTTGTCTTGTGTTGATCGTCCGGGTGAATGGGAATTTGCATGAACCCCGAGTACCCATCGAGAAAGCAAAAATAAGTGTGGTTTGTTAACCTCTCGAGCATCTCGTCGATGAACGGTAGGGGGAAGTGATCTTTCTTTGTCGCTTTGTTAAGCTTACGATAATCGATACACATCCGCCACCCGGTCACGGTTATTTGCGGTATCAATTCGTTCTTCTCATTTTTCACCACGGTCAAACCTCCTTTCTTTGGTACACAATGTATCGGGCTCACCCATTCGCTATGCGGAACCGAGTAGATGATTCTGGCATCAAGTAACTTTATGACCTCTTTCTTTACTACCTCTCGCATGGCATGGGTTAGCCTCCTTTGGTGGTCCACTACAGGCTTACATTGGTCTTCCATTGGTATACGATGAGTGCAAAAGGCTGGGCTAATACCTTTGAGATCATTAATCGAATATTCAATCACCTTTCTATGTTTTTTCAATAAAATCAGCAACACCTTATTTTCTTCGGGAGTCAACTCGTCGCTCACGATGACTAGATAGGTCTTGTCCGGGGCCCAAAAATTCATACTTTAATCCTTTGGGCAAAGGTTTAAGGTCTACCTCGGGCGCTTGTGTCTCCTCGGGTTTAATTTCTCCTATGTCTTCGAATTTTCTTCCTCCACGCTTCCATCATGTGGTTCCAAACCTTTTGTTGCTTCTTCTAGTTCTTCATCTTGTTGATTACTAATTTTATTTTCCATCGCTCTTTGCAGCGGGTCTTTAAGGGTTTCAACAAAACAAAGGCTATCTATCTCTTCTACTTCTTCATCTTAGGAAGGAAAGGGTGTAAGGTGTTTAGAAGCACGAAGAAAGTTATATGTGTACTTTGTTCCATTAAGGTTCATTGTTACTTTGCCTTCTCCGACATCTAACACGGCATCAACCAACTTAAGAAAGGGCCTACCTAAGATTATGTGATCATGATTACTATGGTAAGCATCAATAACAAAGAAATCGGTTGGTATATAATTTCTAGAGATTTTTACTTTCATGTTGCAAGCAATACCTAGATGTTTAATAGTTCTACCATCTCCCATAATTAATTTAATTGATGTTGGAGCTAAGTCTAGGTTGTGGTCTTGAACTTTATCGTAAATTTTAGAAGATAAGACACTTACTTGGGCTCCAATGTCGCATAAAGCCTTGCATTGAACTCCGTTGATCTCGCAACTCAAGTGTGGTGTCATCTTCTCTTCTTCTTCGAGATCCTATCGCGTAAATCTCGGCGAGGCGAGCGTATGGTGATGCTTTGGGCTTGATCCCCATGATTCTCTTCACCTCGGCTATGTGTTCGGATCCACTATGTCATCTCCAAAGAGTTTTTGAAAAATCTCCCGGTGGTTTCAAGGTCGTATGAATTTTCCGCTTTCTTCTCCGGTGGGAAATCCACTTCCAATGCTCTCGCCATCCCCTTTTGATTAGGGAACGGTCTTCTCTTGTCGAATACTTCTCCGTAATCGATAGGAACCCAATCCATCGGTTCGAATTCCCTTAGTGGCTTTGCGCTTGACATGCTTCTCTTGTTCGTCTCATTTGGTGTGGCGAAGTCGACGCTCGGTGTAGTTCTTGACTTGATGTGTTCTTGTTCAAGCTTTTCCATGATTGGCTCCTCTTTTGTGACTTCGGGGTTGCCTCTTTAGAAAAATCAGCACACTTCTTCCTCGAATTATATTCGGCTCTTCCGCAAGTCTTGTTTCCCAATCTCTTCGCATGGCAGCCGCTTTACTAATTTTTTGTAGAAGTTGAGCGGCTTCCTGAGTGTTTTCTCCATGAGATCCCCACCTGCACACATTTCGACGTGTTGCATGCAACTAGGGGTTAGGGAAAAGAAAAATGTATGCAAAAGTACGTCACTTGGTGAAGCCGAGTTTTGGTCCTTGTTCGGTTAACCCATTAAACCTATCCCCGGGCTTGGTCTATCCCTTCCTCTTCTCCTTGCATGAAATTGATCACTTGCCTCCTTAGATGTTGAACCTTGCTAATTGGAAAAAACTTCTCGCAAAACTTCTTTGTCAACTTGTTCCAATTGCCTTCAACTTCAAAGGACGCAACCGAATAACATGTCTTTGCATTGCCGGCAAGTGAGTAGGGAAAGAGATTCCATTTGAACCATTCATCGGGTACTTCTTCTTGATGCACCGTGTTGCATATCGTCGTGAAATCCCTTATGTGTCTATATGGGTTCTCCGTAACCATCCCTTCAAACGGGTTTGCCGCCACCATCTCGATGATTTTGGATTTTATCTCATACTTGGTCGCTTCGAGCTTCGAATCCGACCCTTGTACTTTTATGTCTTCACATCGAGGGCTAGCGTAATCCCTTAATGATTTCTCCGGTTCTTCCACGGGTTGATTAACAAATGCCATCTAGAAAATAAGATAAAAACAAAAACAAAACAAAGGTTTTTCTAGATAATATATGTTAGATATAGCACACGAAAGATAAACTAAAATATAAAACTAAGTTAGATGCAAATCAAACGATGTAAACTAGCTTGCTCCTCGGCAATGGCGCCAGAAAAAGGGGCTTGTTGACGGATAAAAGACGTATCCCTCTACGATCCGCAAGCGTACGGACCCCACACCTTTTTCACCACGGGATTCCCAAGGTTCTTGTCAATCCGCGGAGCAAGGGGATTACAAGCGTTCGATCTACAACGACACACTAGCTACTAAAACCCTAACTATTATTATGCTAGAAAACAACTAAATTACACTAGAGAGAACGATTAAGATATCAAGATAAAAGACACTCGCCCACGGGTCTACGATACTAGAACATGCAATCGCTTAAAGACATGAAAACCAATCTAATCTATCGGGGGTTGTGACCACGGTTTCGCCCTTTCCCTCCTCTCGTACTGTCACTAGCGAAGGTATTCATGACTAGACCTATGATGGACACGACGTATTGAATGGATTCAAGGAAGCATTAGATCTCTACTCCCTTTACGACATGGTAGCTAACCTTAAGCATTAAAGTATATTCAACACAAGATGATAAATAGATAATTCGACAAAGTACGATTACATCTCAAGATCGATTACAACCCATGGACGAATGAGAAGATTACCCCATCAAGGTGCTGATCATGGCACCATTGATCATGGTTTCCCTTCCGACGGTGTTTTCCTTCTTCTCCACGAGAGGGTGCTTTCTTCGAGGTGGTTGATCTCCCTCCGGAGATCCTCCTCCTCTCTCTCTAGCTTGTGGATGGCCTTCGGTGCGAATGACTCCCCCTTCGTCGAATGGCGGCGCCCGGGCTTTTAGGGTTCAAGATCCTTTAGGTGCAAGGAAAACGGGACCGAGCCGGCCCACCGGAGTGGGCCGGGCCGGCCGGCTGGGCCGACCGGCCCGGGCCCACCTCGGCCGGTTCGGTCGCCCCTTTCGCTCCGTGGGTCCTTATGCATTTATGTACTTTGCCCCCTCCACTTGTATAATTTTGATGATGTTATCCTCGCGTCCAAGATGGAGGTTCTCTTCGCATGAAGTTCGATCTTTTACGCTTCAATCCCCGGGGGTGTTCCTCGTAGCACTTTGGTCCTTGCCACCATTGGAAGTGATTTCATCAAACTCATGAACACGACCAAGACTCCGTAAATGCTCCTTTGAACTTGTTGTGAATCCGTCCTTTATGTCCATGTTTTCCTACATAAACACAACACTTCCAAATGCATGCACAAAGATGAACTTGTTATATGATTAGTGTGCCTAGTGGCGGGTTAGTTCCATAATCAAATCCAAACCAAAGTGTAATGAACATGCTAGGTGTACCAAAATACACCGTCAACAACGGACTCAAAGAAGCTCGCCGTGCCGCCCTCGTCCAATCGGCAAGGTACCTAGAGGGTATCCGACGCTACCACGATCGCAACGTTAAGGAACGCTCTTTCAACGTTGGTGATCTTGTCCTCCGTCGCATCCGAACACGGAAGGACTACACAAGCTCGGCTCGCCACGGGAAGGTCCCTTCACGGTTGCAAAGGTGACGGGGGCCCGGGCTCCTACCGCCTCCCGAGACGCTTGAAGGCGAAGACGTTAACAACTCGTGGAACATCGGCCGGCTCTGTCGATTCTACGCCTAGTCTACACGACTACACCGGGGGCTCCAGTCTACACGACTACCCAAGACCCCTTCGCCGTAAGCGGCCTCCGAGTCCGGGCCGGTCTCGGACTACTCTACTCCGGGGATCCGGCCCACGCGGCTACTAACGGATCTTGGGCTGCGATGAGCGACAAAGGACTCCGGCGGCGGTCTACGAAGAGACCAAGCACTCCTAGATCCGGCCCACGCGGCTACTAACGGATCTCCTGGCGCAAGCGGCTATATGCCCTAGCGCTACTTAGCCGTAGGCGGCCTCCGGTCCCGGCAACTACTGCAGTAACAAGGGCCCCGGCCACCCGGGTGTATTTCTTCGGTAATAAAGTTTGATTATCTATCAAGCGCGCTTTCTTGTCTTTCTCCCTCAACGGAACTGCGGCGAGTATGACTACTCGCGACAACTCCCACAGTGAGACTCCACACTCACGAGATCACGATAACGAGTACTCATGGAAGTTTTTCTTCATTAATACTTAAACAAGTTCATTACAAGCTTGTTTATGTACAACTATCGCTACGAGCTAACTTTACGGGACTACCGGAGATTGAGCTTCTCGGCGACTTGTTCAACGAATGGGCGCCATCTGCTCCGAGGGCGCTCCGCGTCTTTGCTCGTCCGTGCGGTTGGCGGCTAGTCCGCCGACAACTACGTCCACGGGAGCTTTTGGGAAGTACGACTTCATGAAGGCCAGAACCTAGTTGGGGATCGACTTCGCCAAGTGCTTGACGTAGGTCGCCAGGCGGCTGGGGGCTTCCCTCAGCTGGTCCACCAATGGAGCTATCTTTCGTCCTCCGGGATGAGGCACGAGTAGCCTCGCGATGGGAAGCGCGGCCTCCTCGAGTTCCTTCAGCTGGGCCCGCCGGCTTCTCGCGATCCTCGTTCGGCTGCACGCAAAGATTTGTAGCGATTGGACGAGGTCACGATCCGATGCAATACGAGCTCCATGTGCTTGTCACACTCGTAAGCAAGCTCCTTATAATCGTACTCCGAGCGTTGCGGGCCTCTTGCTCCCGGTAGAAGAGGTTCTTCATGTCGGTCTCTCGAAGCCTTCGACCGATCGACGCGGGTCTCAAGATCCGCAATCAACAAAGGCAAAGTGGGTCGGACTACCTCAAGCTACTATCAACAAGTACTCGACAAGGCGGTCGCGTACCTTTATTCTTGTTGCGGAGAGACTTGTTCTTCCGCACCGGATCGTCGCTCTTCGCCGCATATCTTGGATGTCATTGTGATGCGGGGCGAAGGCGGTGTCCGGCTTCGAGTGCATCGCGGCGGCGTGCTTCCGGGCCTTCACAAGCTGTTCCTCCAAGGCTTCTGCCCGGAGTACTGTGTCGCCGTATCCTTGAAGCATGTCGGACTTCTGGCGGGACCTCTCCACGACGTCCTGCACCAGACAACAGAAGTCAAACGGGTACTCAACACTAAAGGATTGACTACTCAAAGGTGTCGACTACTCACCTTCATCCATTGCTCAGCCTGGTGCACCACCTCCAGGTGACGAGCTACTGTCGCTGGGTCGACCAGATCATCCACCAACAGCTCGGTCCCGCCACGACTACTCGTCGCGGCTTCGGACATTGGCGCCGAGCGGATTGGCTTCGCGTCCGGATCTGCGGCGAGCGGACGACTACCTCCAGAGTGGGTTCTGGCAGCGCGTCGTCGCCCTCTCCTCCAGTTGTCGCGGCGGCTTCTCCCGGTGGCCACCTCCACCGGCTCGGGGGCTCCTCCCGGCGGCTCACCGAGCCTCCCGGTGTCACATCTTCAACTGGCACTGCCGACGGGATATCGCTTCCCTCGGCTTCAGCACCTGTCAACAAAAGGACAACTGGATTAGTCATACCGGCGGCTACAAGTACTCTTCGGGGCTACTTGCACACGAACAAGTACTCACCTTCTACGACACGGGCCTCGGGGCAATGTAGCCTCCATGGCCGGCGCCTCGATTCGCACGAGGGGTGGGAGCGGACTCCTCGGCGGGCAAAGCACGGTCTCCTCTTCTACGCCACCGCCGTGGCGGGTTCATCCTCCTCCCGAGTCAAGTCCGTCGATTTCTGCGCAGAGTACACAAGGCGGTTGTCAACCCGGTACGACTACCACATCCAATGTACTACTCGGGAAGGATCAACACTTACAAGCTTGACCGGACCACGCGTCACGGTTGGGGCGCCGAGGATGCGGCAATGTCGACCAGTCCTGCCTCGGCAGGCGCCTCCTCTGCGCCTCAGTAGCCGCCGCCTCTTCGGCGGCGCAACGGCCGGTTCGTGTTCCCCTCGGCAACGGGGGGGCCGGCGCGTCATCTGTGCCAAGAGCTCCTCCACGGTGGGGGCTGGGCTACGACTACCCCCAGCTGGCTCCCCCACCGTGTCCCAATCGCCTTCGTCAACCTCGCTCAGGCGGGTCGGAAGGCGACATCGCCGCAAGCAAGGGAACTTCGTTGTCAACACACAACATCGAGACATAAGTACTCGACTACCCTATTGAAGACGGCTTACCTCTTGGGACATGGTCTCCATGAACTTCAACTTCTTGGCCACGTGCTTGCGGGCCACATTGCGTGGCTTCCTTGGCGGCGCGGGCAAACTAGCCTCCGGGCTAGTCGGGCGATCCCCGAACGAGAGGAATATGAGGCAATCCGGGGGCGGCCGAACCTTGACCGCAGCTGGAAGCGCTCCTGCAACGTTTCTTCATCATCACCCTCCTCGGATGTGTCTTCAACGACAAGCGTATCGTCTCCTTCACCAACCTCGCGCCGCTCCCCGGCCTTGGCCTTCCCTTTCTGCGGGACCTCGACAAGTTGAGGAGGCGACGCCGGCTCGGAGACGAACTTCACCAAGTCATCCTACAAGAAGCACAATACATCAGCGCGACTACTCTTACGTAATGAGTACTCGACAATGGGTACGACTACTGACCTCATTTGGTGGGTGCGCGGCAGAGTACTCGGGCACAGGGCACGGCGCGTACGCCGACATGTCTTTGAAGATCCCGCCCAGCCTATCTACGATGTTGTCGTCGTCGACTTCACCACCGGGCATCCGCGACGTGTCGTCGTCACCGGTGTACTGGTAACCAAGGGTGTCGCGGGCCATCGGCGGGCCGCACCCTATGCTTCATGAAGGCGAAGGCCACATGTTCGGCCCTCGGCCGGCTTCCCTCGGCGCCTTGATCTTCGCCAGCAGCTCTGGTAGCTGGATACCCTCCTGCATCGTAGGCTCCGAGTTCCACCACGGTCGGTACTTGGGCTGCTTCTCGCTTGGCTTCGGCAGCTCCGGGTGGTGGTTGGTGACGTAGAACCACTTCGCCTTCCAATCCGGTTGGAATCGATGAGCTTGTACGAGAGGTGCGCTCCGCGGCGTCCTCCCTCATCCGGATCCCCGGCTCCCCCAACTACTAGGGGATTGTTGGCGGCGGGCCGAGGCTTCACCGGAAGAACTTCGGAACGAGGATGCAATGGGGCTTGATCCCCAAGAAAGCTTCGCGGAAATGTACGAAGAGCGAGGTGTGGAAGATACCGTTGGGGTTGAGGTTGAGGTACTCGATGCCGTAGTACCCCGGCAACCCCTTGAAGAAGTCACCGGCCGGGAGAGACGGTCCGCGCTCCGCGAGCCGGGTGAACATCGGAATCTCATCCGGGTTCTTTTCCATTGGGTACGAATCCCCTGCGGCGACTCTCCACATGTCCACCTCCTTCTCCCGCAGGAATCCACTATTGAGATGGGCCAGCAGGTCTTCGGTCTTGGCCTTGGATTTCTTCCACTCTCGATTCGGATCTGGCCGCGGCGGAGACACTGGCAGCGATGTCCCCGCGGCAGACCCGGCGTCCTTCTCGCGAGTCCTCTTCTTCCCACCTGCGGCCTTCGAGATCTTTGATGGCGAGGGCTTCATTCTCCAAGTGCACGGCGTCTTCATGTGCATTCGCTCGGGGGCTACGGCGGTGGCTTCCTACGGCGGTGCGCTCGGATCTACAATCCTATCAACGGCGGCGGCGCAGCGGCGGTGTTTCCGGCTAGATATGCTAGGAATGGTCGCGAATGCATGGGGTGAAAAACTCTAAGGGTTTTGGCTTCTATTTATAAGTCAACGGCGGCCCCTCCAACGGCGGATGGATAAGTCCGCGCTCGGTCGACTCAACGGCGGCGCGTGACTCTTCAACTTATACTAGTCAACGCGCCTCAACTCGGAAGCTCGGCTACTTCTATTTAACTTCCGGGTAGCGACAAGACTCAAGAGCAACTCAGGACACATTTTGCAAGATGACCCTTCAATTCGAGAGGAAGAACTTGACTCAAGGCTCGGGGGCTCCGTGCCACGTGTCCTTCGGTTTTTTCTCCGGATTTTTCGGGATATTCTTGCAAAAACTTCAGATGGACCCTCAGCCAGAGCCTGCAACTCAACCTAAGGCTCGGGGGCTACTCCATATGGAGTTCGATTTTGTAATCGCACTTCCATATCAGTTTTGGCTTCAAGACAACACGGGCATTGTTGAAGACCTTCAAGGGCGACACTCGAGGACGCTTGGGACTACTCGAGAAGACTTCGGGATTGCTCAAATATCGGTCGGAGTACATTCCGGCCTCGGGATGCTTTGACTACTCTTGAGGACTTTTGACTTGTAGCGCTCGGGGACGCTTGAGGACTACTCGTTAAGGCCGTCAAGACTACTCGAAGCTATCCTTATCGACCACAAAGTACTTGGGGGCTTATCGTATGGACCTCCCTGGGCCCACTACCTCGGTGGGTACCGGGACCGACTACTCGGTGGGCCCCCGGGACTACTCGACTTGTGCCGCATGGCACCCGATGGCGTGAAGCACAAGGACTACGAGAGGAGAAGTACTCGGATAGGAAGGCGTACATGTTCCGCCTTCGTATAGAGGACTCCTAGACGTACTCGACTAGTACTCTCTCCCGAACCGACTTGTAACCCCCGCCTCCGGACTATATAAGGCGAGGTAGGGACCCCTCTTTCTCTCACGGCTTAAGATTGCATCATCTTGTAATCGCACCCAATCAATCCCGAGCTATGCGGCATACGGGACATAGGGTATTACGCGGCTCGCGGCCCGAACTCGTCTAAATTGTGTGCCACGTGTCTCTTCCTTCGAGTTACCGATCTCGACGAGGCCACATTCATCTACTTCGGGTACTCCCCTTAGTAGGTTGGTGGTCTAAAACACGACAACTTTGCCCCAAAATCTCCCTTGAATCAGACTCGATTTGGTGGTTTTTTGTGTTGCCCGAGTTCTTGACCTAGAGAGCCGAAATCCGTGATTCCTCTTGATTGTGAGAGATTCGGGTCGATTCCTTTGAGGTAGAGGTTTCCCAGGAGGTAACCCAGCTATTCCCGAAGTTTCGCTGCAATCTGTGGAGTGACTTAGGAGATCGGGCGATGGGAAGTTGAGGTTTGACCTGCGGGTAGGTTTTCTGGAAGCGGCGGTCTAACCGCTTAGGGGGGCAGTCTAACCGCCCCAGGCTTTCTAGGTGAAGGTTTTGATTTTGCCAGATTTTCCTCTGTGAGTTTGTTGGCCTTGATCAGAGGAGCGTTCAGATGAAATGTCGGGTCAGTTTCGTGTTGTTTGCTAGGAGTTCTTGGGCCGAGTTTCTTGCTGGGTACAGGAGGTTAGACCGCCCCTGATAGCCAGTCTAACCGCCCCTAGGCCCTTGGGTGAAGTTTTGGTTTTCACCAGGATTTCCTTATTGCCAACTCGGCCTTGATCAGAGATTTCTGCTAGTGAAACCGTGAGGCGTTTTGGTGCTTGGAAGAGGCGTTTCAGAGGTTTTCTTGGTCGCCAGGTGGAGGCGGTCTAACCGCCCCCCATACCCGGTCTGACCGCCCCCTCCAGATAGCCGGCTCCTGAGTTGTTTCTACTGCCGTGTGCGTGTAGGAGTCGGGGCTGCTGGTAGTGTTTGTTCCTAGGACCAGTAGTACTTCAGTGACTACGTGGTTTTGGCAAACGGAAGGTAGAAGCGCGGAGCGTGTGATTTTGGGTGTCCAACCGAGCAAGTTCATCTTGTTGGAGTTGCAATCTCCTTCGAGAAGAATTTTTATTGGCTCCCATTCACTCCCCCCTCTGGTCGCCTAATCGGTCCTTCAATTGGTATCAGAGCCGGTTTGGGTCTTTATTGAGTCTAGCCAGTCTAAGATCCAAAGATGGCGTACCGGGAATGGGGTTCGGGTGCTCCCCACTTCGATGGGAAGAACTACCAGATGTGGAGTAAGCGGATGGCGGTGTTTCTCCGCGTAAAGGGTCAGATCCTTTGGGATGTCATGGTGGACACAGGCTATGTCCAACCGATGAATTTCCTTGCTCCAGGATCGAGGGACATGTTCGACGCCAACAATAAGGCAGTTGACTACTTGTTTCGTGCTCTGTGTCAACCTGAATTCGATCAGGTGCATATGGAGAACTTGGCTTGTAGAATTTGGACGGTGTTGAAGGAAGCTCATGTTGGAAATGTCCAGTTTCAGGCTCGGATGTATGCGACTTACCGGAGAGAGTACGAGAACTTCACTCATCTCCCCGGTGAGTCCATCGATGCCTTGTTTCAGAAGTTTACTGTGGTGGTAAACAACATGAGGGCCAATGTGGACGTGCTCTCGTACGATGATCATGATAGAGCCGTCAAGCTCTTACACTCGTTGGATCGTATGGTTTGGGGCGGAAAGTTCGAGGCCGTTGTAGAGTCTGAGAAGTATGACACTTTGACGATGAACGAGCTGTTTTTGAAGCTCAAGTCGGCTAAGGTGGATCGGGGTATACAGCCAAGATCGAGGGCCCGACTGACTCTCATAGTCTCGCCCTCATCGGTGGCTCGAAAGGAAAGTCCAACTCTAACCCATCCACCAGGATGTTCTCCTTGTCCTCTTTATGAGGAGTTCGACGTGCTCGGAGAGGATGAGCTGGCGCTGCTGACCAGGCGGTTCGAGAGGATGCACGAGAACCGGGTGAAAACGAGGAGGAACACGAGGACTTGCTTCCAGTGCGGCAAGCCGGAACACTTCGTCGCCGACTGCCCTAAAAAGGTCTAGAACAAGGACAGCTACAAGCACAAGTCGAAGATGGATGGCATGTACCGATCAAGGCGCGACCACAAGAGCAAACACACGAACAAGCACAAGGACGAGAAACGATCGATGAAGAAGGAGAGCCAAGGCAAGGCCCGAGCGATGGTTGGAGCGAGCGACGTCAACTCCAGTTCTGCATACTCCACCTCGAGCTCAAGTAGCAGTGAAGATGAAGGTGATCGACGCAAGGGCAGGAAGTCGTCCAAGAACCTGAGCGGGCTGAGCTGCTTCGCTAGAGACGACTTCTGCGCCATGGCGCTTAGCTCCGGCAGCAAGAAGAGCAACCAGAGCGACTTGGACTCCGACTCCAACAATGAGGTGCGTGATGAACTTCCCTTCTTGCGTCAGGAGAATGAACGGCTTGGCTTGTTGCTTGATAATCATGATGACATGCTTAGAGAGGCTAAGAAGATGAGGAAAGAGCTTAGGGCTTCGCTTGAGGATGCTAGGACTAGAGTGGCTGAGTTAGAAACACAGCACTTGGATGCTAAACTTGAAATTGACTCGCTTAAGGCTTCACCTGTTGTTTCTGATGAAGTTGAATGTGCTGATTGTCCTATTTTTCTAGCTGATCTTGATTTAAGGAAAAGCATGCCTCAAAGTGTGAGGAACTAGATGTGCTTAGGGTTAAAGTGGCTGAGCTTAAGTCTAGACCTGCTTTGCTAGGTGCTTGCACTTCTTGCCCTGTTTTGCATGGAAAAATTGATGAGACGCGTTCTTACATTGTTTCTCTTGAAGCTAAGCTAAAAGAACCAATTTCTACTTCTTGCTCTACCTGTGAATTGCATGCTTTGAAGAATCTGGAACTTGCACATTATGTTGATCGTCCCGGGATGAGAATGATGAGTTGAGAAAGTTGATGGGTTGGCGAGGGAAGTAGTGAGGATATTCCAGAGCCACCAAAAACCCACCACAAAAATGCTTTTGTCCCTAAACCTAACCATCTTATGAACCGACTAGACACAACCCCAGCTCCACCCATGTTTCCTCCACAAACCGATGATTTCCAGAAACCCATCAAGTTCATGATCACTTCGGGAAAAGTGTTCTTTGGGAAAGATAGTGAGAAGCCGAGTGAGGGGAAACTAGTTGAGAAGCCGAGTGAGGAGAAATCGGTTAAGCAACCAAGTGGAGAGAAACCAAGTGAGCAGCCCCATTCGAAGCCTAAGCCTAAGCCCATAAAGTTTCGTTGTGACTATTGTGGGAGAGATGGTCATAAGGATGAGTTTTGCTTCAAGAGGAAGCGAGAGGAGAGAATGGCGAAAGAGTGGGCTAACAAGGATAGGTACAACCCTTCCCATGGTGTACCTAAGCCTCGTATGCCACTGCCCAGGGGCAAGGCAGTTGTGAGAAGTGTTTCAGCATGGGGAGATGCGAGTTCTCGCAGCCGAGGTGGTGTTCTGGAGAGGGCGGTCAGACCACCCGTGCCCAGAGGGGGCGGTTAGATCGGCCTGGCTAGGCGGTGAAACCGGCTCCCCCCAAAATTCTGGGTGGTTTGGGTTTTGAGGTGGTGAGTTGAGTGGTTTCAGTTCTGGAGGTCGTGGTGCTAGTGGTTGGTCCGGGAGAGTCCGTAGGTGGTCGGTTGCTAGGCGTTCTCCCCCTCGTGCTCAATACGGGGATGGGTGGAGTCGTAGCTTTGAGATGGAGAGGACGGACAGTCCACAATCTTCCTTTCATGGTTTTGGTCCTCCTCCAGTTAGAGAGGGATGGTTCCCTCGTAGTGGTTACCAGGGTGGTGTTCGTGGAGGTAGCTTTGGTAGGAGAGGTGTTTTGGATTGTGCTAACCCCACTTTTGAGCAAATGGCTCGGCACTGGTTTTACTCTTTTGGTACTAACCCCGACGCTGAGTCGTTTGTTCGCTCACGTGCTTGTTTTTGAATTTCAGGTGGGAGACTTGAAGAACATTTGGTTGATTGACCCCGATTGCTCGAGGCATATGATCGGAGACAAGGGGTGGTTCTCAAGTCTCGTCCCGGTGGTGACAAAGAGGTACATCACCTTTGGGGACAATGGGCGAGGGCGTGTGTTGTCAGAAGGTGAGATTAAGGTGAGTGACAAGATCACTCTTGGACGCGTTGCTCTTGTTCAATCGCTTAGATACAATTTACTTTTCGTGTCCCAGCCGTTGGATGAGGTTTTTGAGGTGTTGTTTCGGCCTAGTGGTTCTCGGATTTTGGATTCTCGAGGGGACCTTGTCTGTATGGTCGTTCCCGAGGGTCAGGTGTTTCGAGCTGATTTTTCTCAATCTTCTGGTGTTGAGTGTTGTTTCTTGGCTAGTTCTTCGAGTGAGTTGTGGAAGTGGCATAGGAAATTGGGTCACTTGAGCTTTGACCTTTTGTCTCGCTTGAGTATACTCAATTTGGTCCGAGGATTGCCACGGTTGAGGTTTGAGAAAGAGTTGGTTTGTGTGTCGTGTAGGCATGCCAAGATGGTAGCCTCTTCTCACCCTCCTCTCCGATGTGATGACCGAGCGTCCATGCGAGGCGCTTCATATGGACCTTGTTGGCCCGGCTCGTGTGCGATACGCGGGTGGGAAGTGGTACGTCCTTGTTGTGGTGGACGACTACTCTCGGTATGCGTGGGTGTTCATTCTTGAGGAGAAAGGGGAGACGTTTGGTTTTGTTCGAGATCTTGTCTTGAGATTGAGGAACGAGAGGCACAAAGATGCCATACGAGCAATCCGCGGTGACAATGGCTCAGAATTCAGAAACTCTCATTTTGAAACCTTTTGCCATGACTTGGGTCTTGAATACCGATTTTCGAGTCCGTATACGCCTCCTCAGAATGGTGTTGTGGAAAGGAAAAACAGAACCTTGTGTGAGATGGCTTGGACGATGCTTGATGAGCATAGGACTCCGAAAAGGTTCTGGGCTGAGGCGATGAATACCGCGTGTTATGTTTCGAACAGGATCTACCTCAGAGTGCATAAGAAGAAAACCTATTATGAGTTGATGCACAGTCGCACACCCAAGGTGAGTCACTTCCAAGTCTTTGGTTGCAAGTGTTTTATTCTTAAGAAAGGGAAGAAGTTGGATAAGTTTGAGGCTAGGTCGGTCGATGGTATTTTCTTTGGTTATGCATCTCACTCTAGAGCATATCGTGTGCTCAATCTTTAAACTAACCAAATCGTGGAGACTTGCGAGGTAACCTTCGATGAGACACAACCACGTAGTCAGCTTCTCTTTGAGTGTGCAGGTGATGATGAACTTGGCGAGGAGATCTTTTAGGAGGAGGAGCATGTACATGGAGATGATGAAGATGGCGGTGTGGTGCCCGCGGCTGAGCATGTACCTACTACTTCGACTACAGTGATGAACGACCCCTCTCCCACACCTACGATGACAAATCAAGATCAAGGAGAAGCTACTGATGAGGGGGAGGTAGCATCAAGGCGAGAACCTCTCCCGGTGATGTCGGTGCGGAATATGGTCCCGACACTAACCGGTAGATAGCGCCTAGGTCTATCCCTCAATGGTCGATGCCAAGCAACAAATGACACAAGGTTTTATCCTGGTTCCGGCCGCGGGGCCGTACGTCCGGCGGGGGTGTGCTCGTGGCACTATATTGCTCGGCACGGGGTGCTTGTAGTGGGGCAAGTACAAGCAAGGCGGGAGAGGAAACGTGGCTTCCAAGTCCCCGGTGGAGTGGGCGAAGATGTTGTGGGAGAATAAGAGAGTGAGTGCACGGTGTCTTTGTGTTGTGCTCTTTTTTTCCGTCCCTCCGCGGCGGGGGGCTCGCCTCCCCTTTTATAGGCCAAGGGGGCGGCAAGTTACATGCACGCCGCGCTATCCGGCTACGTGGGGGTGCACGTCGTGCTACGGCCGTAGAGTGGGCGGCCGTCGGGCAATCTTCGCTACGATCCGGCCATGATGGCTTACCCGTACCCGAACGGTGGCGGTTCGAGGGTAGGGGGCGGCGGATGGTGGTGGCGTCCTTGGATAGGCTTCGAGGGAGGTGCGATGATGGGCGGTACGGGGCACGGGGAGCGGGCGAACGACGTTCCTTCCCAATGCGCTCCGTGGTAGCGGAGTGGTTGCTACGACGCCGGGGCGTGCGCACGAGGTGCCGGGCGTGCGCGCATGCGTGGGTACGGCGGCCGCGCGCGTTACGGTGGCCGGGATGGCCATCCACCGGCCTAGCGCCCCCCACCCTAACCCGTAGGGTCACGGGGAAAGTGAAATCGAGGGTGCGCCGGCCCCCTTTCGAGGGTCGGGCGCGTTAGTCGTCTTGTAGTGGGCGCTCGGTGTCACGGGACCGACACCGGCCGTACCGCACGGTCCATCTCCACGGTGGCGGGGATGGGCTCCTCCCTGGGGAGTTGGTGCGGCGGCACGCGGGGTGCGAGCCCCGGGCGCATGATGGCTCCGTCTGCGGCGTCGGGCGTTAAATGCCCGTGTACGGGACCGGCGCACGCGTGCGGGCGCCGTGAGCGTGGCGGGCCCCGGCCGAGGGCGGAGCGGACCCTCGAGCGAGACGAGACCCGCTCGAGGGGGGAGCGAGCCCTCGGCGGGGCGGGGCCGCTCGAGGGAAGGGGTTGCCCCTCGAACGGGGCGGGAGCCGCTCGAGGAGGGAGCGCGCCCTCGGCGGGGCGGGCTTGCTCGAGGGGTCTTCTAGCGGGCCGTCTTGGTGGGCCGCCGGAGTCCGCCGCGTAGGCCATGTTCGCACGGTTAGTTACCCGCATGGTTAGGCTTAGCGTGTTTCGATGCGGGGGTTTAAGTGAGGGTTTCCCCATGGTTTAAGGGGACCCCTAGGGCATCCCCGACGGTAGCCCCCGAGCATGCGCGGGTTTGCCGTTGAGGCTCCCGCGGTCTTTGGAACCTGCGATAGGACGTTCTTCCCTCCTTGTTTGCGAACGCTTTCCGTGGGGCCGCGTCGGCGGACCCGCGGGTCTAGCCCCCGAAGCCTGCGGGGGTGTGGGTTCTCTGCCGGGGGGGTTAACGCGAGAACTTTGGTCGAAAGGCGTGGCACATATGCCAACCGGCATCGGCGGTGTTTCGGCGGCTTCGGGGGTGCACGCTCCCCTGTCCTTTGTCTCCCGGCGGGTGCAATTCCAAGGAGGTGTAGCCGTGCGTCAAGCCCCCGAGCCTTGGCCCGTTCGAGGCGATCGGGTCGAGCCTGACGACTTGTTTTTTAACGCGCCCTCGCCGTCCCTCCGCGGGACGGGGGGTGAGGTCTCCACGACTCCCATCGAGCGGGTCGCGAATCGCGGATTCCTCGTCGAGCTGCTAGCGGGTGGTTCAAGTGGACGCCCATGCCCCGTTCGATAAGGGTAGGCTGCGCGGTCCGGAGACACGTCCATGGAAGCGCTTGCGTGGGTTTGCTAGGTGGGGCTCGGTCCGTTCGCTAGGGACCGAGGGCGCGAAGCTCTCCCTCGGTGGGATCCCCCGCTAGCCGCCCTCGGCGGCTCTCGAACACGACATGTGGGGCACCCTCGAGCCAACGGGCTCGAGGAACGGCTCGAATGCGCGTGCCCTCGTCGTCCCTAACTGCGTGATGCGAGGCGCTGTTCGGGCCGTCGAGGGTCGGGCTTCGAACCTCGATCGGTAAGGCCGTGCGGGGCCGTGTGCGGGCCGGCCCGTCTTTTCACGTTTGCGGCGGTCGAGGGGTGCGGGCGTGCCGACCCTCGAGGTCTTGGTTGGTGGCACGGCGTATGTGCTTCCTTTTAGGGGGTTGACATTGCCTTGAGCCAAGGGTCATGCCGCTCGAGGGTTTTATGTGGCATGGGTGCCCGTGGTTGCCTGCTCTACATCGAGCGGGTCCGGACGGCCTTCTCACGGCGATATCCCATCGAGGGTCGCCTTTGCTTCGAGCCAAGGGTCATGCCGCTCGAGGGTTTTGCGTGGCATAGGTGCCGCGGTTGCATGCTCTACATCGAGCGAGGTCCGGACGGCCTTCTCACGGCGATATCCCATCGAGGGTCGTCTTTGCTTCGAGCCGAGGGTCATGCCGCTCGAGGGGTTTTGCGTGGCATGGGTGCCGCGGTTGCTGCTCTACATCGAGCGAGGTCCGGACGGCCTTCTCACGGCGATATCCCATCGAGTGTCTCCTTTGTTTCGAGTCGGGGGGTTCGCCCGCTCGAGGGTGCTCCTTGCTTGGCAAGGGACCGGGCATTTAAATGCCTTGCGGTCGTGGCCGCGGTTTTGCGGCGCGGGCGCGCCTTTTAGGCGGCGCGCGCGCGCGCGCGCGTAGTGGGCGGCGCGGCAGGCGGACGTGACGGTTTTGCCTCGGTTGCTGCCGGTCTTTGCCGTAATGATGACCCGCCTGCAGTGTTATAGCCGCTGCGGTCGTGGTGGGGCCCGCCCGTCGACGCGATGGGAAGATTCCCTGCAGTTAATGCTAGTCGGGGCGTCCGCTCCGGAGAGCTCGCCCGTCGGCCTATAAAACTGCGGGGAAGAAGGGACGGCGGTTTTTTACCTTAGCTTCTCACCGTTTTCAGTCCTCCGCCCCTTCGCCTTCGTCTTGCTCTTGCCACGCGCGGGCTCGCTGTTAAAGCTTTTTCCTCCGTTTCCTCGCCCTCCGCCTTCGCATTCCTCCGTTCCTCCTCATGGCGCCGCCTCAGCTCCCGTTAGGATCCTGGAGCCGTACGCTTGGGAGAGGTCGACGGTGACCCGGCTCGCCACGGGCGGGGCCGGTCGCCCGCCCGGCCGGTGGCGGCCAACGACGACGGGCGCCGGCGGAGTGGATCGTGCCGCCGGCGGCGCACCACGAGCCCAACCCGCCGGAGGGCTACGTGGTGAGCTTCGTCCGCTACCACGAGCGTGGCTTCAATGCGCGGCGGCGTCTTCATGCGGGCGATGTGCCACCACTACGGGGGTGGAGCCGCATAATTTCGCCCCCCAACGCGATCTCCCGGGCGGCCACATTCGTGGGCGTACGCGAAGGGTACACGGGGATCCCGATTGGTGGGAGCTACGGGTGCACCTTTCCGCGCGGAGCTCGTCACGCAGCCCACGACGGAGCCAAGGACCCCGCCGCGCGATGCGCGCCGGCGGGGGATGTCGCTTGCCTGCGGGGGCGGTTCAAGGATGTCTACATCCCCCGCACCATGACGACGAACAACGCCGGGCCGGGAGCGGGGATGGTTTTATGCGCGCAACGCCGGGGCCGGCCTTCCCCCCTACACCGGCGGGTGTTCAAGGAGAGGCCCGCCTCCGGGCTACGGGGTGTCCCCACCCTAGCATCGGACGCGGCGGGGAGTCGGTCTTTGGGCGCGGCGCGGCGGCGAGGAAGCACGGGGCGACCGCGATGGGCGTCCTCGCCTTTCTCCACCATCGGCGGGTTGTGCCTGCGATGGAGAGGCCGCTCTGCATCTTCGAGATGACGAGAGGCGGCCAACCCGTCGACACGGCGAGGTCGCGGATGCTCCCGACGCCCCTTGAGCGGCCGTATGCGCTCACCGGGGCGCGGAGCGCCGTCGACACCGGACGCCGCCGATGCTCGAGGGGCGGACCCCGTGGGACGTCGAGATGCTCCCCATCGGCCCGTTGGTGAGTGTGGTTCTCGATTTCGTTTTGGTTCTTTGGCGTTGCCTTTGCCTCACGACACGCCTTTGTTGCTCCTGTGTACGGTCGGTGAAGTTCGGCATCGCCAAGTCGTTCCGCCCACCCCCGAGCTCCCGTGCGCTCGGCCGGGCGGCGCGGCGGGGAGCGGCGGGGAGCGGGGCGGCGCGCAAGAGGGAGCACGCCGGGCGTCGTCAAGCGCGCGCGGCCGGCGGGCCGCGGAGTGCGGCGGCGCGAGGGGCGGGGCTCTCCTCCCCGGATATTGAGGAGCCCTCGTCTTCGGACGAGGACGAGGAGGAAGAGGGGAGGGGGGAGGGCCCCTCCGACGGTGGCGGCCTACGCCCCCATCACGGAACCCGCGCGGCGTCGGGGGCGGTTTCGTGCGGGGCGGGCGCACGGCGCCCGCCACGGACTATCGTCATCGGGGGCGGCACGCGCGGCGGGGGTGCCGGCGCGCGCGCGGGGGGCACACGCGGCGGACGCGCCGGGCGTGCATCAGCGTGCGCGCGCGCGCGGGGGAGCGTGCCGCGCGCGCGGGCGTCATCGTCAAGGGGCGCGGCGGCGGGCGTGCGCGCGCGGGCGGCGTGCCCCCGCGCGCGGTGGCGCCTTTGGGAGGGGTGCGGCATCGGGGCGCGCGCGCATGGGGCGGGCGTGCTGCGCGCGCGGTGGCGCCGTCGGGGAGGTGCTACGGCGGGGCGCGCGGGCGCGCCGGCCTCGTCGCGCGAGAGGCCTCGAGGAAAAGGAAGCGGGCCTTTTCCTCGCGGGAGTAGGGGGCTTTGTCCTTCTTTGTTTGGTTTGGCTCGTCGGTGACTAAGTGCTGCGACCCTCGTTCGTGCACACGCGCGGGCGGTGCCAGCCGTCCCTCCTCTTGCACCGGCCAAGGTGCGGGGACGGACGCATCGATCCCCCACCGGCGGCGCTCGTCGAGGGGGTCGCGCCGGGGACAAGTACGGCGGCGGGCGCGAGCTCGCAAGGCCGGCCCCGGGGCCTCGAGGCCCCGGCCGGCGGACTCGGCCCCGCCGTGGCGCGGCCCGAGAGGTTGCGGGGGGGCGGTCGGCGCGGTCGCCGCGGTGACACGGGCCGCGGCGGCGGCCACGGTGGGGGTGCGGCCGCGCGGTGGCGGCCGGCGCGGAGGGAGGGTGGAGCGGGCGCAACCGCGGGAGCGCCGCGGATGTGGCGGTACGGCGGGAGGTGGCGGCCACGGCGGCACGACGGGCGCCGTGGCCGCGGAGGCGCGGGTGGAGGTGCCGGCGGAGGCGGCGCAAGCGGCTGCGCCCGCCGGCGATTTGCGGGCGGAGGTGGTGGAGCTCTCGGATGACTCCCGCCGCACCGGGTGGAATCGGTGGGCCGGGTGGCCCACGAACTCCCGAGCCCCGGAGGGGGGCCCTCGTGAGGCGGCACGAGGGTCACATGGTGGTGGGGGGCCGAGGACATGGTGCCGAGGGCCTCGTCCTCCCACGCGGCCGCCCCGCCCGGGTGGAGGGGGGGCCGTCGAGGATCCCCCTGCGTTCGCGGCCGCCGGGGGGGAGCGAGGAGCTGCGGGGGCGAGCTCGGGGCCACGGCGCCACGCTCAGCGCGCGCGGCCGACCGGGCGGCGCGGGTCCATGGCGGCCCGGCCCGGCTCGTCTTCCGGGTGAGCCATAGTTGCTCGCCCCCTCTTCCTTTTTTGTTTTTGTCGGGGACCGCCCTAGGGGTCCCCTCAAACAATGGGGGAACCCTCACTTAAATTCTGCATCAAAATGAGCTAAGCCTAACCATGCGAGAGAACTAACCATGCGGGACGTGGCCCATGCGGCGGGGACTTCGGAGGCCCGCCAAGACGACTCGCCTATGAGACCCCTCGAGCGAGGCTCCGCCTCCGCAGGGTACACTCCCTCCTCGAACGGGCTCCGCCCCGCTCGAGGGGGCAACCCCCTCCTCGAACGGGTTCGCCCCGTTCGAGGGGCGACCCTTCCCTCGGCGGTCACCGCCGGCTCGAGGGCCTCGCCTCCCCTCGAGCGGGCCTCGCCTCGCTCGAGGGTTCGCTCCCACCCTCGGGCGGGGCCCGCCACGCTCACGGGCGCCCCGCACGCGTGCGCCCGGCCCCGTGCCCGGGCATTTAACGCCACGACGCCGCGGGACGGCGCCATCATGCGCCGGGGCTCACGCCCCGTGCGCGCCGCACCCGCTCCCCGAGGGAGGAGCCCATCCCCGCCCGCGTGGGGTGGAGCGTGCGGTACGGCGGCGTCGGTCCCATGACACCGCGCGCACGCCCCTGTGCGGCTAACGCGCTCGACCCTCGAAAGGGGGCGGGGCGCACCCTCGACTCCACTTTCCTGTGACCCTGCGGGTTGGGTGAGGGACGCTAGGCCGGTGGGTGGCCATCCCGGCCACTTGCGTAACGGCGCGGCCGCCGTACCCACGCGCGCGGGCACACGCCCGACTCCGCGGGCGCACGCCCGGGCGCTGCGGCAAGGCCACTCCACCACCACGAGCTCATTGGGAAGGAACGCCGGGTTACGCCCGCTCTGTGCCCCGTCCGGCCATCATCGGCACCTCCCTCGAAGCCTATCGGGGACGCCATCGCCATCCGCCGCCTCCTACCCTCGAACCGCCCGCTGTTCGGGTACAAGGTAGGCCATCATGGCGGATCGCGGCGAAGATCGACCGGACGGTCCCACTCTACACCGTAGCACGATGTGCTCCCACACGCGGCTAGGTAGCGCGGCGTGCATGTAACTCGCCGCTCCCTTGGCCTATAAAAGGGAAGGCGAGCCCCCGGCCGGCGGGGGGATGGATCCGGAGGAACACGGCGCAACGTGCACTCACTCTCTTATTCTCCCACGACATCTTGACCCACTCACCGGGGACTTGGGAGCCACGCTTCCTCTCCCGCCTTGCTTGTATTTGCCCCACTACAAGCACCCCGGTCTTCCGAGCAATATGGTGCCACGAGCACACCCGCTGCTGGACGTACGGCCCCCTCGGCGGGAACCGGGATAAATCCTTGTGTCATTTGTTGCTTAGCATCGACCATTGAGGGATAGACCTAGGTGTTATCTGCGGTTAGTGTCGGGACCATGTCCCGCCAAGCGGTGGCGCCCACGGGTGGGGCAAACGAGCGCCCAAGGTCATTTCGCTAACTCCCTCCATGGTGATTCGCCGAGTACCGTAGCACCCGCTACAACATGGGTAGCTCGGACCCTCTTCGGCGGGTTCGAGATCCGCTACGGGGACTTGAACTTCCGGGCCACGGGGAACGGCTATCTCATGCGCCTCACCAGCGGGTGAGGAGCTACGCGCGCGGCGGGAGGCCGAGTCCGCTGCGGTCTCCGCCGCACGCACGACCCGCGCGGGCGCCCGGCGGGCACACGGATGCGCGGGCACTGTCGGACGCCGGCCGCCGTCGCCGCTGCAGGCTGCTACGCTCGCGTCGGGCGCGGTCGGCGGCGGCGGGCGGCGCGGCCGCCGCCCGGCGCGGTGCGCCCACCATCACGACGACCGCCACCGCCCGGCGGGGCCGCGTGCGGTCTCGGGGCCGCGCATCCCCATCGGGGTGCGTGGCGCCACGCGGCCTACAACGCCAACGTCAACACGACAATGCGCGGGGGTTCGCACAGTCGGCACGTCTTCGTCGCCGGGGATCCCGGCACTTCGGCCCCGACGGACAAGTCGTCCCACGGGCTCCGTCGACACGATGCCACCCGCCAGCCGTCATGGGTACGCGGAGTGGGACTTCTCGGTGTGCCGGACCCCGGTCGCGTTCGGGCGCTTCCTCGACGCCACGGACTGCGGGTTCGAGGTGCTCCGACGACTCCCGGACGCGGGAGCTACGACCCCACGCGGGAGTGCGTCGCGCGTCATCGCCAACGCCCGGCCAACGCCGCCGGTGCGGCGGCGGGGGGGGATGGAGGAAGTCACGCCGGCCCCGGGGGGTCGCCACGCGCTGGGCGCCGGGGCCAAGCGCTCTGCTTGGGGCGGCGTCGACGCGCGGTGGCCCGAGCTCGCGAGCTCGAGGCCAAGGCGCGGTGCGGACGGTGCGGCTACTCCCCCGCGCCTCGATGGCGGGGGAGGCCTGCGCGCGGCGAAGCGCGCGCGGGGGCGGGCGGACGAGGGTCGAGAACCGCCTCAACCCCGTCCCCAACGTCGACAACGCGGATGCTCCGCGCGGCGAGCCAAAAGCTCATCGCGCGCGCGGCCTGGCTGCGCGCCATGCGCGGCACCCTCGACCCCGGAGGGCTCGAGACATGCACGCGGGGTGCGGACCCTCCTTGAGCAAGCGGCCGTCCGGCAAGCCGAAAGCTCGGCCTCACACATCGCCAAGGGGGGGACGCGCGGGGTGATGATCCGGCACCGGGGGGGGAACCCTCGGTGCATGTGGGTCGACACGCCGACCGGGGACGCACGCCGGCCAAGGAACGGCTCCTCGACACACGGGGGCGGCGGATGGCGACGCCCCCCAACGTCATCAACGCCGGGCGCACCGGCAAGGCGGCCGCGCGGCGGCTTTCGCTGGCGTCCGCGACCGCGGTAGGCCAGTAAAAGCCTTGGCGGAACGCGTTGCCGACGAGGGTGCGGGGCGCAGCATGGTGGCCACAGATCCCCGCGTGGATGTCCCTTAGGAGCTCGCGCCCCTCGGGAATGGGCACGCACCGCTGTAGGATGCCTGAGGCGGCGCGCTTGTAGCCGTCTCGCCGTCGACGAGGGTGAATGACTTGGCCATCCTGGCGATGCGCCTAGCCGCGGCCCGGTCTTCGGGGAGTTCCCCTCGAGCGATCCAGGCAATATACTTCTCTCGCCAGTCCGCCTGGACGGGAGCCGGCTCGATGTCCATCGCGACGGCCTCGTGGGAGCCGTACCCCGAGGAGGGAGAGTACGTACGCCCTCGTTCGAGGGGTCCTCGTCCATGGGCTCCGCACCCGCTGGATTCGAGGGAGCCCCCGAGGGTTCGTTGTGATTCGAGGGGTAGGGCTCGAGGACGACCGAGGGCTGAGCGATGTCACGCGCGAAAACGCTGGGGACGGTGATCCGCCCAGACGCGATCTTGGCAAGTTCGTCTGCTTCCCCGTTGTACCGGCGGGGTACATGATTAAGCTCGATGCCGTAGAACTTGTCTTCGAGGGCCCGCACGGCTTTACAGTAGGCCTCCATCTTGTCAGTCGTGGCAGCTCGCGTTCTTCATGACTTGATCGATCACGAGTCATGAGTCCCCTCACACGTCGAGGCGTTTGATGCCCAACTCAATGGCGATTTGGAGGCCGCAGAAGGGCCTCGTATTCGCCATATTGTTGGACGCGGGGAAGTGGAGGCGCACTGCGTAGCGCATGTGCTCCCCGAGGGTGACACGAAGAGCAGGCCCGCGCCCTCGCTCGTCTTCATCACCGAGCGTCGAAGAATCGCAGTCCAGCATTCTCGCTTGAATCCGAGGGGCGGCGCCTGCGTGTCCGTCCGGCGACGAAATCGGCTAGGATTTGCGATTTGATGGCCTTGCGCGGGCGTAGGCTAGCGCCCGCCCATCGCTCCACGGACCATTTGGCAATCCTGCCTGCCGCGTCAGGGTTGCGAATGATCTCTCCTAGCGGGAAGGAGGAGACCACCGTGACCGGTGGGCCTCGAAGTAGTGGCGGAGCTTGCGCCGCGCAAGGACTACCGCGTACAGCAGCTTCTGGACCTGGGGGTAGCGCGCCTTCGTGTCCGACAGGACTTCGCTGATGTAGTAGACCGGCCTCTGCACGGGCAAGGCGTGCCCTTCCTCCGTGCGCTCCACGACGATCACGGCGCTGACCACCTGGGTGGTTGCGGCCACGTAGAGCTGCAGGGGTTCGCCGTCTCGCGGCGGCGTGAGGATTGGAGCGTGCGTCAGAGACGCCTTCAGCTTGTCGAGCGCGTCCTGGGCCTCGGCGGTCCAAGAGAAGCGCTCGTGCTTCTTGAGCAGCCGGTAGAGGGGCAGGCCCTTTCTCACCGAGCCTCGAGATGAAGCGGCTTAAGGCGGCGAGGCACCCCAACACCTTCGCACCCCTTTGAGGTCCCGAATTGGACCCATTCGCTCGAGGGCCGCGACCTTTTCGGGGTTGGCCTCGATACCCCGCCGGGAGACGATGTATCCTAGGAGCATGCCCCGCGGCACTCCAAAGACACATTTTTCGGGGTTTAGCTTGACCCCCGTTGGCCCGTAGGCGGCCGAACGCGACGCCGAGGTCGCTAACCGGGTCGTCCGCCTTCCCCGGTCTTGACGATGATGTCGTCCACCTTGGGTTCGACCGTCCGCCCGATGTGATCCCCAAAAACGTGCCGCATGCGCCGCCGATATGTTGCGCCCGCGTTTCTGAGGCCAAAAGGCATCGTGACGTAACAGAACGTCCCGAACGGTGTGATGAACGAAGTCGCGAGCTGGTCGGACTCCTTCATTTTTATTTGGTGATATCCCGAGTAGGCATCAAAGAAAACAGAGTAGTTCACACCCGGCTGTCGAATCAACGATTTGATCTATGCGTGGCAAAGGAAAAGGAACTTTTGGACATGCTTTATTGAGACTAGTGTAGTCTATACACATCCTCCACTTCCCATTTTTCTTTTTTACAAGCACAGGATTAGCTAGCCACGTAGGGTGGAACACTTCCTTGATGAACCCGGCCTCGAGGAGCTTCCGCAGCCTCCGCTCCGATCGCCCGTCGCCGCTCCTCGTCGAAGCGACGCGGCCGCCGCCGCACGCCGCGGCGTTTGGCGGAGATATCAAGGGAGTGCTCGGCGACCTCCCTCGGGATGCCTGGCATGTCCGAGGGGCTCCACGCGAAGACGTCGGCATTGGCGCGGAGGAAGTCGACGAGCACTGCTTCCTATTTAGGGTCGAGGGTCGAGCTGACCCTCAACGCCTTGCCCTCGAGGGCCGACGGGTCGAGGGGGACCCCTTTGGTTTGCTCGGCGGCCTCGAAGGTGCCGACGTGCTTGGCGGCGGAGCTGAGGTCGTCGTTGACCATCTTCTCCGGCCGTGTTCACCGGCCGCTTCATCCGGCCGCTAGTGCCTCTCGCATGTTCCACGCACTCGACGTCGCAGTCGAATGCGTGCTCGATCGACGACCCGACGGTGATGACGCCGTTTGGACCCGGCATCTTCATCTTCAGGTACGTGTAGTTGGGGACCGCCATGAATTTGGCATAGCAAGGTCGCCCAAGTATGGCATGGTAGGCCCCTTTGAATCCCACCACCTCGAAGGTGAGGGTTTCCTTGCGGAAATTCTTGGGGGTTCCAAACCAGACCGGCAGATCGATCTGCCCGAGTGGTTGAACCTGCTTGCCGGGCGCGATGCCGTGAAACGGCTTCGTGCTGGGCCGCAGCTGGTCCAGCCCGATCCCCATCAGGCGCAAAGTATGCGCGAAGAGGATATTGAGGCTACTGCCTCCGTCCATAAGGACCTTCGAAAACCGGGCGTTCCCAATGATGGGATCGACCACCGGCGGCATCGGCCCGGTTCGGAATGCGGTTTGGGTGGTCGTCCCGCTAAAGGTGATGGCATCCTTCGACCGCTGAGGAAGGCCGGAGGCGCCCTCTCTGCGGCGAGGACTTCATGCCGCTCCTTCTTGCGCTGCCGGGTCGACATGTCGACGGTAGGTCCCCCAAAGATGAGGAACACATTCTCGACAGCGGGGAAGCCACCCGCGTCGCCATCGCCCCCATCTTTCTTGGCCTCTGCCTCCTTCGCGGCGGCACGGCCGTAGAACTTCTTGAGCATGTCGCACTGCTCGAGAGTGTGGTTCACAGGAGTCTTGTGGTAGGGGCATGGCTTTTTCATCATGTCGTCAAACACCCCCGGGCCTCGAGGGGCCGGTCGAGGGCCCCGTCGAGCCGGGTCGACGGCCGAGGGCCTCGGCGTTGCCGCCGTTGCGCCGCGCGCGCGCGCGCCGCGGAGCGGCTTCTTCCCCTTCTTGCCCCGCTTGTTGTTGCGGCGCGGCTCCTTGGACCCGCCGCCCTCCGCGGGTGTGTCCTCGGAGCGCTTGCCCTTCTTGCCGTCGAAGATTGCCCCCACGGCCTCCTCTCCGGGAGGCGAAGCCGGTGGCGATGTCGAACGGCTCGTTTGAGTCCGTAGGCGGGCCGCGTCCCGGCCCGCGCACAAGGTCCCGCACGTGGTGCCCTCGAGGAACGCATGCACGATCTCGGACCGTGCCACGCCGGGGAGCTCCGTGCAGCCGCTTGGAGAAGCGCCGTATGAAGTCCCGCAAGTGACTCGCCGGGCTTCGCGTGCGGGAGCGCGAGGTCCCGAGAGTTCCCGTGGCGCACGTACGTGCCCCCGGAAGTTGCCCACGAACGTGTGGACTAAATCGTCCCGTTGTGGATCCGGGCCGGCGGGCAAGTGCTCGAGCCATGTCCGGCCGCGTCGCCCGGATGCGGGGCAAGTTGCGGATGATCACTTCGTCGTTGGTGGCCCCGCCCACCGACAAAGCTAGGCGGTAGTCGTTGGAGCCGTACGCGAGGGTCCGTCTCCCCGTTATATTTGACGATGGTCGAGGGCCGACGGAAGCGTTGGGGGAACGCCGCCGTGCGGATCTCCCGCTGAACACACGGGTGCCGGGGGCTTCGGCGTTGGGGAGCGATCCTCACCGCCGTCGTAGCGTCCACCCCTTCGAGGGTGGTAACCCCCGGCCGCTCGTGCGTCCGCCTTGCCGGTGCGCCCGGCGTTGATGACGTTGCGGGCATCGCCATCCGGCCGCCCGCGCGTGTCAAGGAGTCGTTCCTTGGCTGGCGTGCGTCCCTGGTCAGCAGGTTGGCCTGCGTGCACCGAGGGTTCGCCTCCCGTGCGGCTTCATCGCCCGCGCATCCCCCCCTGTTGACGAATGCGTGAGGCCGAGCTCTCGGCCTGTTGGACGGCCGCTTGCTCGATGAGAGTTTGCACCTCGCGGTGCATATCTCGAGCCTCGGGGGTCGAGGGTGCCGGCATGGCCCGTAGCAGCGTCGCGGCGGCGACGAGCTTCTGGCTTGCTCGCGGCGGGACGTCCGCGTTGTCCGCGTTGGCGGCGGTGTTGAGGCGGTCGCGGACTTGTCGGCCCGGCTCCCGTGCGCGTTCGCCGCGCGCGGAGGCCTCTCCCCGCCATCGAGGCGCGGAGCGGCCCGCACCGTCCGGTATTCCTCCGCCGGCTTGGCCTCGAGCTCGCGGGCTTGGGCGCGGCCGTGCGTCGACGTCGGCCCCGGCGAGAGCGCTCGGCCCCGCGGCCGGGCGCGCGGCGATCCCCTCGGGGTGCGTGACTTCCCCGTCCCCAGCGCCTGCCGCACCGGCGGCATTGGCCGGGTCGTTAGTGATGACGCGCGCGGCACTCCCGCGTGGGGTCGTAGCTCCCAGTGCTGGAGTCGTCGGAGCAGCCAAACCAGTAGTCCGTGGCGTCGAGGAAGCGCCTGAACGCGACTGGGTCCGGCACGCCGGAGAAGTCCCACTCCGCGTACCCGTGGCGGTTGGCGGGCGGCATCGTGTCGACGGAGCCCAGGGACGACTCATCTGCTGCTGAGGTGCCGGGGTCCCTGGCGACGAAGACGTGGCGGCCAGGTGGAACCCGCGCATCGTCGTGTTCACGTTGGCGTTATGGGCCGTCGTGGCGCCACGCAGCCCGATGGGGATGCGTGGTCCGAGACCGCACGCGGTCCCGCCGGGGCGGTGGCGGCCGTCGTGACGGTGGGCGCACCGCGTTGGGCGGCGGCGCGCCGCCCCCGCCGCCGCCGGATCGCGCCCCGACGCGAGCGTAGCCCGAGCGACGGCGGCGTCGCGGCGTCGACGGCCCGCGGCGCGCATCCGTACCCGCGGGCGTCCGCGGCCGGGTCGTGCGCGCGGCGGAGACCGGAGCGGACTCGGCCTCGCGCGCGCGCGCGAGCTCCTCGCGGTTGGTGAGGCGCATGAGATAGCCGTTCCCCGTAGCCTGGAAGTTCAGGTCCCCGAAGCGGATCTCGAACCCGGCAGGGAGAGGGTCCGAGCTACCCATGTTGTAGCGTGTAGCACGGTACTCAGTGCGGATCACCATGGAGGGAGTTGGTGAAATGACCTCGGCGCTCGTTTGCCCCACGGTGGGCGCCAACCGTCGGTGCGGAATATGGTCCCGACACTAACCGCAGATAGCGCCTAGGTCTATCCCTCAATGGTCGATGCCAAGCAACAAATGACACAAGGTTTTATCCCGGTTCCGACCGCGGGGCCGTACGTCCGACAGGGGTGTGCTCGTGGCACTATATTGCTCGGACCGGGGGTGCTTGTAGTGGGGCAAGTACAAGCAAGGCGGGAGAGGAAACGTGGCTTCCAAGTCCCCGGTGGAGTGGTCGAAGATGTTGTGGGAGAATAAGAGAGTGAGTGCACGGCGTGCTGTGTTGTGCTCTGTTTTTCCGTCCCCCCGCGGCTGGGGGCTCGCCTCCCCTTTTATAGGCCAAGGGGGCGGCAAGTTACATGCACGCCGCGCTATCCAGCTACGTGGGGGTGCACGTCGTGCTACGCTGTAGAGTGGGCGGCCGTCCGGCGATCTTCGCTACGACCCGGCCATGATGGCCTACCCCGTACCCGAACAGTGGCGGTTCGAGGGTAGGGGGCGGCAGATGGTGGTGGCGTCCTTGGATAGGCTTCGAGGGAGGTGCTGATGATGGCTGGTACGGGGCACAGGAGCGGGCAGAACGGCGTTCCTTCCCAATGCGCCCGCGGTAGCGAGTGGTTGCTACGCGCGCCGGCGTGCGCCCGAGGTGCCGGGCGTGCGCCCGCATGCGTGGGCACGGCGGCCGCGCCGTTGCCACGGTGACCGGGATGGCCATCCACCGGCCTAGCGCCCCCACCCAACCCGTAGGGTCACGGGAAAGTGAAATCGAGGGTGCGCCCGGCCCCTTTCGAGGGTCGGGCGCATTAGTCGTACCGTAGTGGGCGCTCGGTGTCACGGGACCGACACCGGCCGTACCGCACGTCCATCTCCACGGGGCGGGGATGGGCTCCTCCCCGGGGAGTTGGTGCGGCGGCACCGGGGTGCGAGCCCCCGGCGCATGATGGCTCCGTCCCGCGGCGTCGGGGCGTTAAATGCCCGTGTACGGGACCGGCGCACGCGTGCGGGGCGCCCGTGAGCGTGGCGGGCCCCGCCGAGGGCGGAGCGGCACCCTCGAGCGAGACGAGACCCGCTCGAGGGGGAGCGAGCCCTCGAGCGGGGCGGGACCGCTCGAGGGAAAGGTTGCCCCTCGAACGGGGCGGAGCCCGCTCGAGGAGGAGCGCGCCCTCGAGCGAGGCGGAGCCCTCGCTCGAGGGGTCTTCTAAGCGGGCCGTCTTGGTGGGCCGCCGAGTCCCGCCGCGTAGGCCATGTCCTGCACGGTTAGTTACCTGCATGGTTAGGCTTAGCGTGTTTCGATGCCGGGGTTTAAGTGAGGGTTTCCCCATGGTTTAAGGGGACCCCTAGGGTCGTCCCCGACAGGTGAGTACAAGTTGATCACCCAACTTCCAGGATCATCGGCGACATGAATGAACGTACTACACGATCGAGGGTTCGAAACAATTCTCATTCACTCATGCTACTTTTGTTGCCACTTTTGAGCCCAAAGACATTGGACACACACTATCTGATCATAATTGGGTTAATTCGATGCATGAGGAGTTGGAGAACTTTGAGAGGAATCAGGTTTGAGAATTGGTTGACCCTCCTCCAGGGTGTAAGGCAATTGGAACAAAATGGGTGTGGAAAAACAAAGAGGGAGAGAAAGGTGAAGTGGTGAGAAACAAGTCAAGACTTGTTGCTCAAGGGTTCAATCAGAAAGAGGGGATCGACTATGAGGAGACCTTTGCTCTCGTAGCTCTAGCTTTTTCTGTGGCTAAAGGGTTCAAGTTGCACCAAATGGATGTGAAGAGTGCTTTCTTGAATGGTGTGTTGGAGGAAGAAGTGTATTTGAGGCAGCCACCGGAGTTTGAGAGTGATAAGTACCCCCACCGGGTGTACAAGTTGAGGAAGGCGTTGTATGGGTTGAAGCAGGCACCTATAGCTTGGTATGGTAGGTTGAGGGGTTCCTGTTTGAGCGAGGGTTTGAGATGGGGAAGGTCGACCAGACCATGTTTCTCCTCAGGCAGGGCAGAGATATCCTGATTGTGCAGGTGTACATGGATGACATTGTCTTTGGTGGCTCGTCTAACTCTCTTTTTGCAAGGTTTGCAGAGGATATGAGCAGGGAATTTGAGATGAACATGATGGGTGAGTTGTAGTTCCTCGGGCTACAAATCAAGCAATCGAAGGAAGGAACATTTGTACACCAAGCTAAGTACACCAAGGACATTGTGAGGAAGTTCAAGATGGAGGACTCTAAGGCCATGACGACGCCTATGAGTACGACTACAGCTCTTGATGCGGATGAGGAAGGTGACCGGAAGGAGTACCGGAGCATGATCGTGTCACTCCTCTACTTGACGGCGACGAGGCCGGGACATCCGGTTCTCGGTATGTCCGTGCGCTTGTTTTCAAGCATCTCCAAGGACTTTGCATCGGCAAGTGGTTAAGCGCATATTCGGGTACTTGCGTCACACTCCCGACTTCGGCCTTTGGTACTCCGCGTCTTCTTCTTTGGCGCTTCATGGTTTTTCAGACGCGGATTTTGTCGGGTGTCGGTTGGATAGGAAGTCCACTTCTGGGACTTGCCAGTTTTTGGGATCTTCTTTGGTGTCTTGGTCTTCCCACAAACAGTCGAGTGTTGCTCAATCCACTACCGAGGCAGAGTACATTGCCGTAGCTAGTTGTTGCTCTCAGCTCCTTTGGATCACATATACCATGAGTGACTTTAGTGAGGAGTATATCCATGTCCCAGTTCAATGTGATAGCACAAGTGCCATAAGTGTTTCAAAGAACCCAATGCTCCATTCCAAAACCGAGCACATAAAAGTGAGATATCATTTTCTGAGAGACAATGTAGAGAAAGGGAAGATAACCATCCATGTACCCACACATGACCAACTAGCCGATGTTTTCACCAAACCCCTAGATGAAGCAACTTTCACTCGTTTGCGGGGGGAGCTTGGTGTTTGTTTGATTTCTTGAGTTGGTGTGTGGGAGCTCTTTTGTAGAATACGTATAGCTTTCCTTTATGCATTTCTTGCATTTGGCATGGCATATGTAACATGATATATAGGCATCTTTGTATCTTAGGTTGCATGCATTTTGTATCATATGCATTGTTTAGGAAAAGCTTCTCCTATATACATTGTTCACCATGATGCGCTATATATGATCGTGTGAGTTAGTTTGGTATGCTATGGTTAGTTTGGCTTAACTCTTGATGATCTTGATTTATAATCCATGGTTGATGGCTATGTTTTTGAAAAATGTCACATATATGCTCTCTTGTGTGTAAATTATATGATCTTGACATATTTTAGTGGCTTGGTTATGCTTAATTTGTGTTTGGATAGCTTATTTTGATCATATGGGGCCAAAGGCTCATTTGCCATCATGAATGTTTAGCCCCCATGCTTTATCTTGTGGAGGGGCATAAGTTCCTTTTTGTCACAAAGACATTTCATGTACCAAATAAGAATCTGAAAATGAAATGTAAATTGCTTAGAAAATGTGCTCCCATGTCATATGTGCAACATTTAATTTGCTTTGGGTGCTAAACCGTTGCATGATGCCTACCAATGAGAAGTCTCATATATAGAAGTAGTCACATGGCTCGGTGGCTTTGACATGATATGAGGTGCTTATGGGTGTTTGTGATGGTCTTATGATTAGAATGGTCGTCCTAGCATGAAGTTTGTGTGGCTTTGCCATTTTGACATGTTTTGCTCATGTTTAGGACTTTGCTCATGAGAGGGTTAATTTTCGCAAAATTACTCAATTCCATTTTAGCCTTGTCCAATGGTTGTGAAACTTAGTGATCATGTAGTTGAGGTCACTACGAACCTGTAGAGTATCTAACTTGCTCATCTGGACATGTGTAGCACCTTGTGATGAATTTTGTATATTTGAGAAGCTATATGTTGAAACTTTTCACATTTTGCCTTGATTCATGCATTGTTAACAAGGGGGAGAAGTTTGTGCATGTTTTGGGCACCTGGGGGCATTTGGAAGGTGTTCCAATTGGTTCGGACAATTTTTGAAAAGTTTGGTGCAGGGCCGGTCTCATGGGGTGGTCTAACCGTCCCCCAGGCGGTCAGGTGACAGGTAGGCGGTCTAACCGCCCAGTGCAGGCGGTCTAACCGCCCCAGGCAAGGTGAGAAGGATCTTGCTCCTTGTTGCATTCCCATGTTGCATCGCTGTATTGGTTCAGGGGGAGTGTGCTTTGGCTCAGGGGGAGCTTGCATATGTGCAGGGGAGCTCTTTGTGTTATTCGAGCTTTGGTTTGGTGGTTTGTGCCCTTTGCTTGAGCATGGTTTTGTCTCAGACGTGTCGAGCCGATGCCCTTGCCTAAGGGGTCCGAGATTTGTTCTTCTTCAAGTGATCTTGCTCTTTGCCTTTCTTTGGCTTTCGATCGCTTGTTGGAGTTTCTTTTCTTTTCTTTTTCTCGTTGGTTACCAAATGATGTGTGTTGTCAATGCACTCATCAAGGGGGAGATTGAGGACCATGTGTGGTTCGAGGACTGGTGGATGGTCGCTTCCTGGTGTGATGAGTGATTGACAACATTGTGTGGACTGACTCTTGGCTAAGTATTGCACGTGCAGGTTGCAGCTTGACTGGTGTTAGTGCAGGTGAAGAACAAGCGCGAAAGGTCGTCGCCGGTGAGGCCTCCAGGTGTGGAGAAGACAAGTATGCTTGGTTAGAGGGACCCGGTGGCAAGCAGAGTCAAGTACGGGCCGCATGTTGTCAAGAACAGCGGGACAAAGTCGTGGAGGATTTCTTGGTTGAGCCTCAAAACCAAGGTCGAGCCGGGACTACATGGGAGCCGAGTCATGAGTGGCGATTGGCGGAGGCTACACCGAGTTCGCGGGGTTTTCAGTGGTTCACCAGAAAACCACTAGGTTACTCGGTTGAGCCACAAAATTGAGGCCGAAGACTCGACGAGGAGGTGCGGCCACGTAGGACGGTTCAACCACCCGGGAGGGCCGGTCGGACCGCTTGGGCCGGTCTAACCGCCCGTGGGGGGCGGTCTGACCACCCGGGTCGCTGCCGTCGAGAAGCTTCGAAGCGGAGGACACACGCCGGGATCGCAAGGCTTGCGTCGAGGCTAAGCAAGGTTGCGGTCGTTGGGCATCCGTCCGATGGAGAAAAACTGAAGACTTCCAAATTCGCCCTTGAGGGGCATGTATCCCTAGTTATTTAGTAAGGGTAGTTTAGTCTTTTGGGTGCCTCGATATAAACACTTGAGGGGATGGATGGTAGCCAACTCTTGGAACCCTAGCTCATTTGGTCTTCCCATTTTCGTTCTTATTTTTCTCCAGTTTTTCTTAGGACTAGCTTGGGTGCTTCATGTGAGATCTAGAGAGAGGGATGGATGTATGGGTGGCAAGCTAGACCTTGTATGATCTTCATGGTATGTATAGATGATTCAGCGTGGTTCCTCAAGGTTGTGTGTTGCTTTTCCCGTCCTTCTTTGTGGTGATTTTCGTAGCTCTTTGTTGTGATTTTCGTGGAGTTTTGAGGACGTTTTCTTGGGGATTTTTGTTGGGTGTCATGTATGAGGACCTTGTGCCTCTTTGGCTGGTGACTTTGCTCCGAAATCTCCCTTGAATCGGACTCGATTTGGTGGTTTTTCGAGTTGCCTGAGTTCTTGCCCTAGAGAGCCGAAGTCTGCGATTCCTCTTGATTGTGAGCGATTCCGGTCGATTCCTTTGAGGTAGAGGTTGCCCAGGAGGTAACCCAGCCTATTCTCAAAGTTTCGCTGCAATCCGTGGAGTGATTCGGGAGACCGGGTGATGGGAAGTTGAGGTTTGATCCGCGGGTAGGTTTTCTGGAAGGGGCGGTCTAACCGCCTAGGGGGCGGTCTAACTGCCCTGGGCTTTTCAGGTGAAGGTTTTGATTTTGCCGGATTTTCCTCTGCGAGTTTGTTCGCCTTGATCAGAGGAGTGTTAAGGTGAAATCTCGGGTCAGTTTCGTGTTGTTTGCTAGGAGTTCTTGCTCAGAGTTTCTTGCTGGTACAGGAGGTTAGACCGCCCCTGATAGCCGGTCTAACCGCCCCTAGGCCCTTCGGTGAAGTTTTGGTTTTCACCAAGATTTCCTGATAGCCAGCTCGGCCTTGATCAGAGATTTCTGCTGGTGAAACTGTGAGGCGTTTTGGTGCTTGGAAGAGGCGTTTTAGAGGTTTTCTTGGTCACCAGGTGGAGGCGGTCTAACCGCCCCCATATCTGGTCAGACCGCCCCCTCCAGACAGCCGGCTCCCGAGTTGTTTCTGCTGCCGTGTGCATGTAGGAGTCGAGGCTGCTGGTAGTGTTTATTCCTAGGACTAGTAGCACTTCAGTGACTACGTGGTTTTGGCAAACAGAAGGTAGAAGTGCAGAGCGTGTGATTTTGGGTGTCCCACCGAGCAAGTTCATCTTGTTGGAGTTGCAATCTCCTTTGAGAAGAATTTTTATCGGCTCCCATTCACTCCCCCCTCTGGTCGCCTAATCGGTCCTTCAACGGTCATGTGCAGTGGAGGGCAACGGCTAGTAGCACCGGATGAACCGACGCCTAAAAAGTATAGCGTCGGATCATCCGACGGTACTGCTTTCAACAACTTTTAGCCAACTACTAGTTTGATTCCTTGGGCTATTTATACCTCCTCCACTCAGCAATTTGAGGTGGCTAGATTGTGTGGAAGTGCAGAGGAGTTCAAGACATCTAGAAGATCATATCCAATCCATCCAAGTGCTTAATTGCTCATCTATAGCCTTGCATATGCTTAGTGTATGTGCTTAGTGCTAGTCGTAGCTTAGAGCTGAGTGAGTGCAAGGTTGTGCCAACCTTGTGAGGTGATTCTTGAGTGAATCAATGTGTACAAGGTTCGCCGGAAGCCTTGGGGCCTAAGTGGCTTACCAGCAATCGTCTTCGACCCTCCGTCTTGGTGTGGAGCGGCGAGGACACTTTGTGCGGTGGACGTGGAGACCCCCTTGGTGGAGAAGCTCGTTAGTGGAGGTGGCATCAAGGTGACCAAGGGAGCATGGCGAGTTCCTATGTGGCGAGCCTTTGTGGCGAGTCAAGTGGTGCTGTTGGGAGAGACTTGGTGACCAGGAAGCAATACTCTTGTGTGAGTTCTTCAACTACGTGGACTAGGGGTGGCTTAGTGCCTACCGATACACGAGATAAATCACATGTCAAGAGTTTGCTTCCTCTCATCCCCTTTATGTTTCCGCATTTACTCTATTGCAATCTTTGCTTGCCTTTACTTTCGTAGAGTACTATCTTGCTAGAATTGGCTATAGGTTGCAAACCTTGTTTTGGGATGGGAGTTTCACACTAGAACAATCTTAGTTGAACATCTAGATAGTATGTTCTAGTTTATCTTTGTGTGAAAGTAGTGAAGCCATAGGTTAAGGCTTATTAGTTTGCCTAATTCACCTCCTCCCCCTCTTAGGCTACGAGCATATGATTCCTTACATAGTTGGAGTCCTGCTGTTTGTGCTATTGGTGGTGGTGGCTGGCTGGTGCGCTTGGTTCGTGTTGCTGCCAGGGTGCAGAAGATCCATGGAGCTGGAAGGTTTGAGCTGTCATGCAAGGTGCAATGGTGATCTTGGTGATGGGGGCGGATGAGGTGCTGTCATTGCGGTCTAAGATATCTGAGTCCTTGGCAGAGGAGCGTGAGGCGGTAGATGTGGCAAGGCCCCCACGAAGAGTGGCCATGATCAGTGGTTGCTTTGGTACTGAGGAGTACGTGTTGAGGCTTCTCTGGATATGAGGGATCGGCGATCTTGTATGTGCAGTTTGAGTGTGACAGTTCCATGGTGGAGGAGCTTAGGGGGGTGTTTGTGTCTGCAGCAGGTTCCGCCTCGGTGTGACACAGTGTTGGTGACGACGACGCAGATGTCGGCGGCTTGTTTCGTCTTCTCTCCCATGTGGTTGAGGATGGTTGTGTGTTGTGTCATGTGCATTTGCTCTTGTTTTGGGGTTTGTTCGTGTGTTGGTGTCTGCTTCGGCCCGTTATGTACCAATGCTACTTCTTCTTATATGACATGGCACTGCTCCTGCTTTAATTTTAAAAAAATTATGGAACTTGAGCATGTGGGCCGATTAGGAAAAAGAAAGGCCTGACTAGCACCTGTCCATACTCCGGAGACTTCCAGCCAGATTCTTTACTGCCGCCGCCAATGTGTTTGTTGACATCACATGGGTATTTTGGTCATTTTCAGTTTGTCTTGGATTTCGTGCCTGAATTTAGAAATGTAAATATTTTTGGGATGGAGGATTCAATATTCAAGTTCCTAGTTGTTGCTAACCACCTAACATATGTATAATATGTTTAGGTTGCATGTGGAGGGTTGGGCTTCTTTGAAAGCGAAAAATGGGAGGAAGCTTGACATTTGAAAGGGCGGAACAATGTAAAAAGCTAGATAAACAACTATGACATTTCCTTGAACTTCTTCCCAAAATAATCATCAAAGAGCTAGATAAATAAACAAGATCCTTGTTTGGCAAAAGCAAATCATTTGTAAAAGCAAGAAAAAAAGGAGTTTTAGTATCAAAGTCATTAAAAAATGAATATAAGTCTTTTATACAAATTTCTTACTTTGCATTTTTACTCTTACTATTCCTAAATGAAGCCTCGTTTTACCCCTACTTCGTAAACAACACATAACGATGTCAAAGATGACAATTTTACCCTTACGATTATACCCCTACTTTTTTGGAACTTTGTGAATATACCCTATTTGGCATTATAATTTAGCAGCATATCAACCAAAATGAGAACAAGAATTTGACAACATCATGGCACAAAATTAAGTTGAAACCACATGCATATATATACATAGACAAATAAGTTCAGGCCACATGCATAAGTGTACCACCAGATCACATCTTCATCGTACATGTCCAAAAGAGAAGGAGACACCACCAGATCACATCCCAACATCGGAGTCCAACAAAAGCAACTAGTAAGCTAGTATTACTGCATCAATTCCTAACAAGGCAACCAATCGTCCTCCTGCCCTTCCTCTTCCTCTTCCTTTTCCTTCCGCAGCACCTTCTGTTCCGGTTCGTGTTTCAGTTCCACTTGGATTTCCCCTTCTTCCTCTCCCTCCCCCTCTCCCCCTCTCCCTCTCCCTGTTGCACTTGCACCTGCACTTGCACTTCACACAAATGTAGAAAAATGGTTCAATGAACAATTTGAGTACATAAAGAAGAAAAAATGATTACAAATGGATAGAAATCCATCACTCACATTGAGGTTTATGAAGATGATGCATTTTGTGAAGCTGAAAGCTTCCTCTTTTGACTAGCATATTTCCTCATGGTCCTTAATAGTCTTGGTTTTAGCATTCAAATGATTGGTGACAGCTGGGATGATGTTTCCTAACATATTTCTAGCAATATTGGCCCTCAAAACCATTTTCTTGATGATCATCTGTCTTATCTTGTCATGCATCTGAATCACTTGAAAATTCTTAGTTTTTGACACCTAACTATTAAAGCATTCAGAAAGGTTGTTGTTGATGCAATCAACCTTGCAGTCTTCAGAGAATTTGCTTCCACTCCAAATAAATGGATGGTTTTCATCCAACCAGACAAGTATGCCAGGATACTTCTCCTCTATCTTGCTCATGAAGTAGTTGAACTTATCACTTGTGAAGCTATTGGCAGCACACCACATATTCTTGCCATAAAACTCAATGCCATACCATTCTTCTTCATGTTCTTCCACAAGTGCCTCATGCACTCTAAACCTTTGCCTGCATATGTACTAATGACCAAACCAGGAGGCGTACTGTCAGGGTTCTCTACCACCGATAGTAAATTTGTATCGGATCGTGTGTCGGACCCGGATGGTTAGCACAAGAGACACGGGGATTTATACTAGCTCGGGCCTCCTAGGAGTAATACCCTACGTCCAGTTTCGAGCTGTCGTGTTCTTATGCAAGGAATGTTTGTAGTAGGGATTACATACTGGTCGGGAGAGGGTGTCGGAGCCCAAGTCTCTAGTGGCGTAGCTCAAGCTACGGGTGTATGGGTGTTGAATGATCAACCCCTAAAATGGTTGCCCTCCTCTCCCTTTTATAGACGCAAGGGTGAGGGGTAAATAGGGGATAAAAATATGTGCTACAGTGCTACGGTGTTGGGAGGTCTTTTCCCATGTCGATGTCTGTCAAGAAGCATTGAAGGGCGCTGAGCTGTTACGGAGCTTGTGGTTGCCACGTGTCTAGGCGGTACTGTTCATTCTGAGTACTTGGCGCTTTCTCCGAGCTCTTCCTTAGATGACTCAGCTCTCTTGAGCGTTGTTTAGGCCTGCCACATTACGACCTAAGTCTAGATAGGTGCCTCCTGTAGAGGGTAATTGAGTGCTTGTTCCGACGGGGGTGGTGTGCTGCAGAGGTTGGACAGGACGACGCGTCGGGGGCTGCGCGGACGATCAGTGCGGTGTTACGGCTTCTGTCAGAACCAGCCGCCTGCGCGTGCTGCCAGCTGGGGTGCTTGCATGGCGTGGAGAACTAGAGCCTTGCGTGTCGTTGCGGGGGACCTCGAGTGTCGGGGCAGTGCCACGTTCGTGTGGGACCCTTGGTCCCGCGCTCCGACCTCCATATGTGGGCCCCACCTTAGTCGGAGACGGAAACTGCTCGTGCGAACGAGTGGTCGGAGGCGGAGACTTCCCATGCGAGCAAGTAGTCAAAGGCTAGGTAGAAAGTTCTTGTGCGAGGCGGAAACTTGTCATGCATGGTGGAGTCTTGTCGTGCGAGGCGGAGACTTGTCGTGCCAGGCAGAAACTTGTCGATCGAGCCGCCTGCTAGCCGGGATAAGGTGTCTTGTCGATGAAGGTCTTGACGAAGATCTGTAGCCCTCCCTGTCCTGGATCTTAGTCTTGACGCTGTCAATGGTGTCAAAAGACTCCATCTCTAGGGTGATTATCTCGCTGCTTAAGGGGCCCTAATCCCGGCCCTCGTCAAGTACCAATAGCCTTCTTCAAGTTATTGATAAACCAACTCCAACTTTCCTTAAACTCGGTCTCAATCACACCATAAGCCACTGGAAATAGCCAATTATGAACATCGACCGCAACCGTTGTTTCTAATTGACCTCTTGACCTTCCTTTCAAGTATGTGGCATCCATGGCAATATAGGGTCTACAACCTTGCAAAACCCATCAACGCATGGTTTGAGAGAAACAAAGAACCTGTTGAAACACAAATCACCATTATCATCCTTTTTGGTATCTAGCTCCACAATGTTTCTAGGTACAACTCTGAGTAGTTCAGCTTGATAGGTCAGTAGCATGTCATAACTGTCATCCCAATGTACAATTTTTGTACTTTTTCGGTAAGAATTCTACAATATGGACCCCTGGGGGAAAGAATTTCAAAAATAAACCATAGCACGACACCAAAAGCCATGGCGCCGTTGTATAACAGCACGACGCCAAGGGGCATGGCACCATTGCTCTATTTTTGCCTCTATAAACTCTATGATATGGAATATCTATGGAGTACTTCTTTTGCAGCATACTATGCAAATCCCTTGGTCCCTTTTTCTGGGTCCTCCCGCAGTGATTCCACCACTCTTTCAGCAACCCATTTGTTTGAGGCCATTATCTCACCACAATTGTTGAAAGAACCACAAGTATGCTTTGGTACAACAAATGGCCAATGCTATAAAAAATGCTAGTTACTTGCTTAAAATGACTTACAACTGGTGCTAATTACCTTGCAGCCAATGTAGTTTGTACTCGTTGATGCAAAAAAGTCCACTTGCAGCCCTGTCATCTCTCTTGCACTTAGCTCTAAATCTACCATGGTCCTTTTTTATAGTCTCAAAAGCATGATCATTTAAGATTGCATGATGGGTAACTGCAGACTTGCATTGATCAACATCCGGGAACACCACACCAACATTTATAATGGGATCATTAACATCATATGAAAAGGGGGAGGGTCATATTCATCATCATTGTCAACAACTTCACCATCAGGACCAAACTCGGGGTCAAAGCAATCATCATCAGAATAAGAGGATGCAAATAAGTCACTATCATAGCTGCTATCACTTGGCGCCACAAGTGAATCAGTGTCAGAATACATGCCCTCCTCATCAACTCCTACGCCCTCATCATCTAAAACGAGTGAACCCTAACAACCAAATTCATTTTTTCTGATTTGGCCTATATATCAGAGAAAATGAAACCAAATTAGCACAACTATCTAAATCCCTAAGCTAATTCGTCCTACATTTGATTGAAATCTCATACCTGCTGACAAATTCCATGGCTGCTGTACACCCATCGGTCTCTGGCTCTGTGGCCCAGCCTCCTTGCCCGCGGAGGTGAGGAGCTGCGCACCTTCAACATGCAACACCATAAAATTCCATCACCAAAATAACGTAAGAAACATGGTATTTTAGATTTAATTTTCTAAGGATTTAATTAAATTATCCTTTAATTTGTGCCATAAAATACTTAAATATCATTTTAATAATTTAGAAGCAACAAGTGCTTGTGCATCATACTTTTGGTTGCATGGCTTTTTGTTTGTTTGTGTGAGGTTTTGAAAATCATAAAGGTTTAAAAGTTCAAAACCCCTTCCCTTTCTCTCTTTTTCTAGCCCAGCCCACCTCCTCTTTCTTCTCTTTGACTGTTTGCGCAGTGCCAGCGCAAACGACCGCTCGACCCAAACCTCCTCACCGGCCCACCTCTCCTTCCTCCCTCCTTTCTTTTCTTTTCTTTTTTCTCCGTTGGCCCGCCGGTCTGTCTCTCCTGCATGGCCCAGCTTGGCCCATCTCTCTCACAGTCCACATCCACACCTCCCTTCTCTCCCCGACCCGCTAACCGACGGGGCCCGCGTGGCAGCCCCGTCTCCTTCCTCCCGCCGCGGCAAAGCCGCAACCGCCACACCCCTCCCGGTCGTTCCCTCCGCGTCCACCGCTCCCCTGCGCCATCAAGCCGCCATCAAGGAGAACTAAAGCACCGACCGCCACCTCCTCCCATCAATCCCCTTCCATTTCACCTCAATCAAGCTCTCTCTTGATTGCAATCAAGGCTGCTAGACCCATGGCCATTGATGGCCATTGCTCTCCCAACCGTCACCGCTCCCGCTCCTTCTCCCCAGTCTATAAAGGCCACCCAAGGGCTCCTGCATTGGCCCCTTTCCACCAATCAAGCTCCCGCACTCTCTTCTCTTGCGCACATTGCCGGCTGCCCGGAGCTCCTCATCACCGGTGAACACTCCCACAAGCTCCCCTCATCTTCGCTCGTAGCACGCACCTCCCGCATGAGGACCCTACACCCCAAAGCCCTCTCCTTCCCCACCGGACCGAGCCGTGCCTCGGACCTCTGCCAGTCCTCTTCCCGCCAGAGCCGCCGTCCTCGATCTCCTCCGCCCCTCCTTCCCCGTCATCGTTTTCTCGCCTAGAGCTTCGCGTTGTTTTGAGAAACCTTACCCTCCTCGTTTCCTTGTGCCTAGAGCCCCATAGCCCCTATGCCCACTCACCGGAGTTGGCCGGGCCGAGCCGAGCCGAGCCGCCCCACCGGCCGTGACACCCTAGCCGTCGCCCGAACCACCTCACCGTGCCCCTGGTTAGCTTCATCATTGTCTGAGCTTCGCATAGGCTCAAACCATGTCCAAAACTGTGGCCGGGAGCCCATTCCCAAGCTTCGTCGGTGACCCCGCCGCCGTGCGCCGCCGCCTCCAGCGTGCTCGCCGCCGCCCAATCGCATGTGGTCGATGCCCGCCGTCAAATCTGGCGTGGACTACCCAGATTCGCCCGACCCTCGAGTCAAACTAGCCTCATACCGGTCAACCGGGGTTCTTTTGCTAAAGAGCCCCTCAGTTTATTCTCTTTTGCAAGTCGGTCCTTCCACCTATAGAAATCCTTGCGAATAGGTCCTTTCTTTTATGTTTTAGCCCCTGAGCTTCCTAATTTGAGTGCCCCGAGGTCCTGTATAGTTTATTTTATGCTTTAGACCTTCTGTTTTTATGCATAATTAGATATAGGTTCTCGGTTTCTTGTAGTTAGGTCCCTGGAAGCCTAGTTTCTTCACAGTTTGGCCCCTGAACCTTGTTTTTAGCGTATCTTGGTCGATATAGATCCGTTTTAAGTGTTTTAGGTGTCTATGCGATCATATCCGTGAGCCTGTTGCTTTAATAGTGTGTTTGTAGCCTTTAGACCTATTTGATGAATTGTTTTATTTATTGTATGCTTTGTTTGTGTGCTTGTAGATCTCGTGACACTTTCAAGTGATCAGCCAGTTAGAGTTGATCAAGGGCAACTTTTTGAAGAACAAGAACAATTTTTAGGCAAGGAAGGCAAGTGGTCTTCTCCCCCTGTATGATTCTACTTATCCTATACAATTGCATAACAATTAAGTTTATATTTATTCTGACATTGCATTAAATTGTCGGGAACACTATTTTAAGGACTTACCTATACTTTTATCCATAATCCTTGTAACAACCCGGTTTAATAAATGTTTTATGCTAGTTGCTTAACTCGGGTTGGATAAAATGATATTTTCATGACAAAGGCTTGTATGTTTAATAAGGATGCTTTTGGTAATACAAGATCATATGATTTAATCGGAACATGGAGATCAACCCAAAAAAACAAGTGCAACCACAGTGTCATATGGCTCTGACCTTAGCCAATTAATTAGGTGTGCGATTGATCTGATGGCTCTTTTCCGAAAGGAGCAGAGGGGGATCCGGGTTGCAGGGGTATAGCCCAGTCCTTTTGGGGTAGCAGCCTTTGCTAAGGTGCTGACCACTAGGGAGGGTTATGGTCCGCCCTGATCCGTAATTATGCGGGTTGTTAGTCTTTTGCATGCCTTTGTAAAGGCTTCGTAGCGTCCCTATGCAATCACACCTCGGAAGTGTGGTATGATGCCTAGCTAGCATCACAAGGTTTTTTAAGGACTTACCTATACTTTTATCCATAATCCTTGTAACAACCCGGTTTAATAAATGTTTTATGCTAGTTGCTTAACTCGGGTTGGATAAAATGATATTTTCATGACAAAGGCTTGTATGTTTAATAAGGATGCTTTTGGTAATACAAGATCATATGATTTAATCGGAACATGGAGATCAACCCAAAAAAACAAGTGCAACCACAGTGTCATATGGCTCGGCCTTAGCCAATTAATTAGGTGTGCGATTGATCCGATGGCTCTTTTCCGAAAGGAGCAAGAGGGGGATCGGGTTGCGGTGGGTATAGCCCAGTCCTTTTGGGGTAGCAGCCTTTGCTAAGGTGCTGACCACTAGGGAGGGTTATGGTCCGCCCTGATCCGTAATTATGCGGGTTGTTAGTCTTTTGCATGCCTTTGTAAAGGCTTCGTAGCGTCCCTATGCAATCACACCTCGGAAGTGTGGTATGATGCCTAGCTAGCATCACAAGGTTGGGTTCAAAGTTCTTTGGAACTTTTACGTGAGCTGTGGGTAAAGTGTACAACCTCTGCAGAATGTAGAACTGATCGATCAGTCGTGCTCATGGTTATGAGCGGCTTGGACCCTCACATGATAATTAAACTCAAAGATGGAATTAAATCGTGGTTCTTGTGCTTTTGAGATGAGTTGTTTATAAATTTCTTAAGTGGGTTGGTATAAACTTACATTCAGTAACTAGGCATTCTTTAATTAAAACTTGACCAACATTAAAATGCTAACCGCTGCAAAACCGTAGCCTATCTTTGGAAGCCTTGCATCTTCCCCCACTTGTTGAGTACCAACCATAAGTGTACTCATCCTTGCTTACCGCTGTTCAGAAGAGAACAATGGTGAGGACTACTACGATCAAGTGCCTATGGAAGTGGAAGACGAAGACTCTTTGTTTAGTTATCATTGTTTGATGCTAAATACCTTCGATTCTTCCTGTGACGCCCCAGGTTTTTATTTACCTTTAATAGACGGTCAAATCTGCTGACAGTGGTCAAATCACAGTCAACCTGGGTCCTCACCTCGAAAACCTCACCAACCAACCCTAATGACCCTATTGATCAAGTTGACACACATGTGTGGTCAAGCCCTGGTCAAAGTCATGGTCAAACCCTACCTAAACCCTAGTGACCCTGAATGTCTTCCGAAACTTTTGCCGCGTTCTCCAAAATTCACCTAAACACTTAAAAACCTACCTTTATGAAAGTTGTCCAGTTTTTCGAGGGACACAACTTTCATGTAGGATGGCATTTCCAATTTTGAGTGGAAGAGGGTGGAAAGCTTGGTCAACTGACAGTACCTCCTGTTCCCTGACACAGATTGGCATTCAAAGTTGGCAAGCTTCTTTTGCAAAATCTATTGAGAAAAACCTTATATGACCTTTGTGAAAGTGGTAGAGGACAATTAGATCTACAATTTTCCTATTCATCGTTTGGTACACTTCTATTCAAAATTTTGGAGAAAAACGTGCTCAAAGACGCTTAGTCCGAAATGGTTTCGGCCAGAGCGTCGTCGCGCCGTGACACCGCGCCCGCGCCCGCGCGCCCGCGCGCGCGCGCCGCCTCGGCGTGCGCACCGCGCGCCGCCCCGCCGCCCGAGGTCGCGCGCCGCCCTAGGCCCATGCACCTTCCCCCGGCCGACACCGCGCCCGAGACGCCTCGGTTTTCTCCGCACCACGCGCCTCCCCATCGCCGCGTCGTACGCGCGCGCGTGCACACACGCCGGACCGCCGGTCCGTCCGCGGTCCCGGCCGTACGCGCGCAAGCCGAGGAGCGCCGTAGCACGGTGGTATCTCCGCCGTCACCACGACGTCACCGGCGTCCCGCCCTATTTAAGGCCGCCTTCCCTTCCTCCTCGCGCCCGACCCCTCTCCTGCCGCTCCACCGCGCCCGCCATGGCCGCCGCCTTGCTCGCCCTCTTGGCCACCGCGCAAGTGAGCACCTTCCCAAGGACCCATTGCACCTCCTAGGGTTGCGCATTGCCCAGCCAAGCGCCCTCCTCGCCGTCACCCCGAGCGTCCGCCGCCGTCACCACCGCCCGCCGCCGCGCGCCCTCGCCGGCGACCCCTCCGCTCAAACCTAGGCCACCCCTGCGCCCTAGGTGAGCTCCTAGTCGAGCGCGACCACTTTCCCGGCTGGGAGTGCCGCCAGCTCGCCGGAATTGGCCGAAGCCGCGCCGCCCCCCATGGCTAAGGGTGGCATTGCAAGCCCCCAAGTCTTTTCGGGGAGTTTTGTGCAATCTAGGGGTACATTTGTGAGACTTTCAAAAGTTCTAGGGGCCCGGGCACAAAAGTACATCTTCAATAGCGAAAGGACATTGCTGATTCTTGTAAAACCTCTAGAAATCGTAGAAAAATCGGAAAAATGCAAACTAAATTTTGTTAGACTCCTGGTGAAGAGTACAACTTTGGTTAAACTTGTCTAGGCTGTTTCCTAATATTTTTGGCATGAAAAATAGAAATGTGAAAAACCTAGATCTGTGATATCTCAAAATCCATAAATTCTTTGTACCAAATTTTTGAATATGTTATGTGGCATGTTATGACTAGCTCCTGTAGCAAAAATTGCACAAAGTTATGATGTAAATCTTTTTATATAAATTATTTCCCATTTATTTAGAATCTGTCTAGATGATTTTTTCAGCTAAAAGTAATTAAGTTTTTGTGACTAATTTCCGCATGTGGTCTATTTATGCCACGATGCACGTCTGGTGAATTAATCACAATTTCATAAAGATCAAAAGTATTTATTCTTGATATATGCTTGTTTTCCTTTGTAAATTAATAATGCAAGATGAGTGGTAGCTCTAGGTGTGCTTGCTGCATCCCTATGATGGTTTTGGACCAGAGAGCATGTGTGAGAAATTGTGGAGTGATTGGGTGCTTATTTTTTATATGTATTTATCTTGCCTCAGTGAATAGCTTTTGTTATTTTTGGTGTAATTAATTTTCTAGTTTTTCCAAGTATGCATGTGTGTCCAGTGGCTTAGTATAGGTGTTTTAGTGCTTAAGGAACCCTCCCCTAGATTTTAAATGATTTATTGTTTGAATAAAAGCCTTGGAGGCAATTATAGGTGTAATGTCTTGCTAAATAGGAAAATGTACCTTTTCCCTTGTGACCCCTTTCCCAATTGGTAGAATAGTTTATTAAGACCCAAGAATACATCCTTGCTGTTTAGGAAGGTAACTATAATTAATTACATTTTGGTGCACCCCTTTGTTGTTGAAGGATGGAATATTAAATCCTCACATGAAATAACAATTATAAAAGAGAACATTAATTAAGTCTTTATTGAAAGAATAAACCCATATCAATAATAACCTATATGAAAAATAATTAATAATTAATTATTCATTAAGGTGAATGTGGCCAACAAGAGTTGGATTAAATAACTAATCTATCACATCACCTGAACCATGCGTTGCATTCCGTGTAGATCTTCCTGGCGGTGACTACTCGCTCGTGCCGGAAGCCGAGGAAGGAGGAGCTGAAGCGGAACTGCAGTACGTGGAAGTACTCGAAGACACAGAGGGTGCTCAGGCTAACACTGCTGACGAAGGCAAGCCTCGGTGCATTTAACCCAGTGTTTCAAAGTTTTATGCAACTATCTATGGACGATTGTGCATTTACGTTCAGGAGTTGATATGAAACCCTAGATGCATGATCCCTTGGTACCTTTGTCCTTTACTAGTATGATAGGTCGATAGCTGCTATGCTATAGGACCGTTACAAGTCGAGTGATGCTTGTCTCTCGTGAGAATAGGTTCTTATGTTGGAATCATAAGATCTCCTTAAATGGATTACTTATGTGGTAAGAGCATGGGATGTGGGCTCCGGTCCAATGGCTTTCGTGGGTTAAGTGTTTGAACGTACTAAGCACTTGTCGGGAATGGGACCGGTAAGCCTAGTACCTCAATGAGGCGGCGAGGGATTTCACTGTCACTACTCTTGGGATGCGTCTCACGGCTAGCTACCAGTGGTGCACGTGTGACTCTGGGTTCCTTTGCGGGGTATGCCAGATAACCGGTACCAAAGATTGTGGCCTTTTATCCCGACCCACGGATTTTTGGGAACCGCTTGGTGGTTGTCCTCGCGGGGCATCCCACCATGTGTTTAGGTCTACCTTGCAAGGTTATAAACCAATCGATTGTCGGCCTCTCATCGTTATCTGAGACAACCTACTCCACTGGCCATGAAATCCCTAATGATGGAAGTTGATGAATACTATGCTTGAATAATTGTATTGCTCAACTTATGATTGTGATAGATGGCTAATCTATAAAAGAGTAAACCCACTAGAACTTGTGCTAAAATCTTGAAAGGACATACTCTTTGTTACTTTTCAAGCAAAAGAAACCCAGTGGCCAAAAAGCCTATCATGTCTAGAGTTGGTGAAGTAGTTATCGACGATGGGTAAGTCTTGCCGAGTATTAGTATACTCACCCTTGCTATAATCTGTTGATCCGGGTAATGCCTTTGGTGATGTGTGGCCGGAGAGATCCCCTGGCCGGGAGCCGGAGTGGGTGGAGGACGATGAATGAAGGTATCATGGCCGGGCTCCCGTGGTGTTTCGCTTTTCGCCGTTTTAAAAACTCTGAACCGCGTTGTCATGTCAAAGACTTCGGTTTGTAATAATTAAACCCTTTGGGGTAAATTTCGAATTTTAAATTATGTTTATCTCTGGACTCGCCTTCGCGTGAGTTTTAATGCATATATGTCAATCCTTGTTGCTATATAAGTGATTTACCGGGCTTTAACCCGGTGACTAACGACAGGATGATACTTTATTATTGCTTAATGACCAAAGTCTATTAGTTTAGGTGATAGTACGGTATTTTCCTGGGCGAGTTGTCACAGTTGGCATCAGAGCAATTATATGCATCAGAGATTAATTAAAAACCTTAACCACTGGTTTTTGGAATAAAACTTGCCAAGATTGTTTGGATTTGCAAAACACATTGGTCCGTTAAGGATAAACTAGACCGAGAGGCCCTAGAGGGAATTTTGGGTTCTTTCAGGTGGCTTATTAACCTATGGTTTATTTTGCTAACTTCCAGCACAGTTATTTTGTGTCAGACTTACTTTCTTGTACAACCAAACTAGATGAGCCACGTGTTTTATACGTGTGCTGTACCGCATCACGGGAATTGCAAGGGTTGATGGTGTGATCCATTCCACGGATCCCATCTTCACGTCTGGTTATGAGTTGTGTTGTCGCCACGTGTTTCATACGTGTGCATTCCGCATGTCGAATATGTGAGGCAAGGATACACTCCATTCAAACGGAGGGTGTCCGAGGTTGGATGCTGTCCATGCAGCGGCTTAACGCATGGATGTTGTTTCTATAGTGAACTGTACCGTATGTGGATGCTTTCCGACGTGCTCGGCACGGAAGGTTCGTTTTCTGCGGTACATAACGGTGCTTCATTAGTCGCTAAGTGAGTACCGAGTAGCTCTCGACTAGATATTATAGGGAGAGACGAATAAAAGCCCTAACTTCGATTTTGGCTTGATTGTCATGTGAGGTTGAATAGGACGTCTTGCATGCATATTAAATATCGAAACAAACTAAATTGGACCCAAAACAAAACCTTGTATGCTCTCTAAGGAAGGTTTGCTAGTTGGTGCTTTTATAAAACTAGAGTACCTCTCATGCATAGGTGTTATGCTGCCCAAATTTTGTAAAATTTGTTCGTCTTGCTTTTGCACCATGTCCTAGGAGTAATTAAAACTAGGTGTTTGTGTTTAAACCAAAGTTGCTCCACACTGGTTGCACTGGGAGGGTTTTCCACACCTTGTGTGGGAAGCACTCAGCGCCGCTGACTACACCACTCCGCCGACCTACGAGGTGTTCGAGCTTGAGCGCTTAGGCGTTCCCCGTTGCAGGGAGATCGTCACTGTGCTACTACACCCGGACCACACCGACTGGTTTGAGTTGAGTTTCATCTACTGGGGGTTTCTTGGGCACGAGTCTGTCGAGTCAGACGCTCTTCGGGTATTGACAGACTTTTGCGACCACAACCCTACAGTGGTGGCTCTCTCTCCGTTTGGGTTGTTTCCAGCTGTGAGTCCTCACGACCCGGCGTAGCTAGATCGTATGGATCACCTCTGGGCGTTGCTTTTTCTAGCCGAGCTATTGGACGTCACTCAGACGCTGGCACGTTGCCTCAATGTCGTGTTCACACTTCAGGGACTGCGTTATAACACCACAGCAGTGATCGGTCAGCGTTTGGAGGCTGCTAGGCTGGACTGGCAGCGACTTTCAGTAGCTCACTAGCAACTGAACTTTACTCTCACTCAGATGCAGCAGGAGAATGACCGGCTACATGCCAGGAGGTATCAGTTGGAGTTAGAGAGAGGTGACCGTCTTCATAGGATTGTGGATCTTGAGGCGAAGGTTCATAACCTCGAGGAGGATGCTGATGCTCACGAGATTGAGAGGTTAACACTGTTACAGAACATTGCCGAGATGCAGCAGCAGGTTGAGGAGGCCGAGGTGCAGGTTGCAGCCTTGCAGGCCATAGTGGCTTTACAGCCGCTACCTCTAGTACAGGCACCTCTAGAGGAGTAGCGAGGGACGATGCCGGTCCGGACCGGACGAGTCGAGCCGGACCGCCGTTACCAACCCCACCAGCTTCACCGGCGCGCTTGTAACACTCGCATTTTTAGCTCCTAATAAATCACCTAATAAATCACGCGTGTTTTCAAAACTTTCCCGCTGAGCTCATTTTACCCCCTTTCGAAACCCCGGTCACCTTCTCCCTCTCTCACCCTCGACGCGCGTGCCGCGAATCCCGCCGGCACCGCCCGCACTCGGGCCATCACCCACGCGTGCCACCCCAATGCCGCGGTCGGCCACGCGCGCCGGGAATCCCGCGCACACCACGGTCCCGCCGCCGGTCCGCCTCGCCATCACCGCCGTCCCGAATTGAAACCGGTGTCCGGGCAACCCGAAAACAAATCCGCAAAAACCCTTCTCCTAATTTTCTAAATCCCTTTCTATTTTTCTTCCCTTATTTTTCCTCTTTTTATTTCCTTTTTCTTTTCTTCTTTTCCTTTTTCATTTTCTTCTTTTCCTTCTTCCTTTTCTTCCTTCCTTCCCCCCCTTTCTTTTTTCCTTCCTTCTTCTTCCTTGGCCGCGCACCCCCCGGCCGAGCGCCCGGCGCCGTCCAACGCCGCCGGCCCCCTTTCTCTTCCCCGGCACGCCACGACGGCCCCGCCCGCACAACATCACGTGGACCTAGACACGACCCGTCACCGCCGCCGGCGAACCGTCGCGTCGCTTGGGGCGAGCCACCGCGGGCCACCGCCGCACCGCGCGCGCCCGCAAGCCACCACCGCCCGCGTTGACACCGCCGCCCCACGGCCCGCCTAACCCCCCGCACGAGCTGTCCCGTCGTCCGCCGAGAGGTCACCTCGCCGGCGGCCGGGAATCCGGCCCGCACCCGAGCACCGCCTCCACCGGCGAGCCCCACCGTCGGGGAGATTTTTTTTCCAACGAACCGCCTCAAGCTCCCTATAAATAGCGAGCGGGGTCTTCTCGCCGTTCCCCACCCCATCCTCGAGCCTCCGGCGGCGCCCAATTGCACCGCCACCGCCACCATTTGCGCCGCCGCCACGAACCTCCACCGCCCGCCGCTCCTTGCCGCGGGATCACCTCCTCAAGCCGCCCCCGACCAAGGTGAGCACGGAGTAGGTAGCCCTCGCCCCCCTCTTTCTTTTCCCTCCGTCCCCCGCCGCCGTCGACCCCCGGGACGCCGGCAATCACGGGCGCCGGGCGGGCCGGCCGCACGCTCCGGCCCCGCGCCTGCTCGCTCGTTCGTAGGGGATGGGGATGGCTTTTAGCCAATACCCCCCGCCCCTTTTTCTTTCTACCGAATACCCCTCCCCCTATTTCCCTCCTCCCTTCTTCCAAACTAAACCCTAAAACCCTTAAAGTATTCACCAAACTAACCCCGCCCTTTACAATTAAACCCCTAGTCTATTCTAACTAAAACCCCACTAGGTTTAAATATTATAATTAGGTCCTTTTCTTTTATAATAAAATACCAACGGGCCCCTAATTAACCCTAAACACCTCCTTTAGCCCGTCATTTCATGCGCGATTTTAATCCAAATCGCGCCCAAACTTCCTCACACCCGTACGGGTATACCACCACCCATCCTTCACCCAACCCCCCTACATAATATCTATTTCCCTACTTTATTTAATTACCTTCCTCGAGCTCGCCCGGAGAAATTGTGTGTGCTTATATTGATTGCATGCTTGCTCGTGTGTGTGCTATAGCCGACGAAGTAAACGAAGAAAGGTACCCCGAACCGGAGTTTGGAGCCGACTACTACGAGCGGGGAGCCCGAGATCCCGAACGCCGTCTTGGGAACTCCCCGAAGACTTCGAAGACGGCAAGTTCAATCTCATCCTTTGATGCATGCTTTGGTCCTAGTTTTATAAATATAACTCTATACCCGTTTTATAAATTGCATATTGTTTTACCGCAAAAACATGGTAGGATAGCCATCCTTGATTTCTATGATTGAACCTTGGTTTGGCCTAAATGATTGCTTTAAAATGTGTGAGTGTTTTAAAATGTGTGAGTGCTTTAAAAATGGGAATGGGATATTTCGGAAAATGAGTAAAGAAGCGGGTAGACGGGATGGACGTGTGTGTCGGGAGTATGGGTGAGCTCGTACTGTGTGGTTGGGCGTGTTGGGAGTTGTCCATCTTGTCGGTTAAGGACCGGGTTGCATGACATCTCACCGACCCAAATCATCGTACAACCACTCGACCGTTGTATGTGGCAACGGCTTAGCATAACCCCACCGGTTAATCTACTTGCCATCCGGTGTGCGAGTGAGCGGCGGGGAGACCAAGGAGTAGGGGTGCGCTCGTGTGAGGTACGCCATGGTTATGTGGGATAACCCCTTGGTTGCTTCCGTGATGGCTCGTAGGGTTAGCTAAGGTGGGTAATGGCTTTGATAGGATCCACACCGTCACTAAGGTGTTCGCGTGGCGGTACCCTACTTGTGGGTAAAGTTGTACAACCTGCGCAGTGTCAAACCTATTCGAATAGCCGTGTCCACGGTATTGGACGAGTCACGGTGTGGTCACAAGAACTTGTGTTTGGTTTGGGATGTTTTCTGGAGTGAGTTGTTTTCCGGGTTAAGTATGTGGCCGTGTGCTCGGGCTACGCGGACGGGGAGTCCGGTAGTTCCACGGTGGTTTTCTTGAAACAACCGAGTCACTTTGGTTGTAAAATTGGTTTGCGAAAACCTTTTGAAAACGAACCCTTGCATGAGTAAATGAGTTTGCAAATAAACTTTAACTTTGTTCCTTGTTATATATATCATGTGCATGATCTCGCTTATAAGGCCCTCCATGGGTGGGGTTGGACTTGTTGAGTACGTATCTACTCACCCTTGTTTAACTAACCGTTTTTCGAGGAGGATCCCGATTTCGTTCCCGAAGACGTCGAGTAGGTCGCTGCCCTACACCCAACCGTGCCTGTGTACCCAGGGCCTCCATAGAGAGCTTCCATGGTGTGGTACTCTGATGAGGCTTTGGAAGCCTTTGCTATCGTAGTGTGGTCATTAGCGTTTGTGTTGTTCCTTGTAGCGTTGGCACTTCCGTGCCCTCTCGCGTCGCCGTGATGTATAAGACCGATCCACCTATTGTAATAAATGTGTTACCGCCTCCCGGGGCTGGTATTTGTGTCACATTTAGTCACCTCCGATGAGGGGATGCTTCACTTGCTAGTGGTGCTTCAGTTGGCAACTAGATTGCCAGGGCCATGCAATAAGAAGAATTGTGCTCCTAGGTGTAACCTTCAGGGTGGTTGTGATAGATAGTTTAGGAGTACACCTTGGTGCAGTGTGACTGCAATGTAACCCTGTGGTACTATGATGTTTTCAGACTTTGAGTCTAGTAGTGTTCTATGGACCCTTTTACCCGTCATGTTGTAATAAAGAATGCTTAAGCATATTGTGATCCGAATCGAGTTCGACTTGTTAACCAACTTGTTTGGAATCTTGTTACGCGTTGGATACCAAGTTGTGTCGAATGTTACAATAACTGCGCTCACCAAAATTCAGCATTTTTGCATAAGAAATGAGAGAACTACAGAGCTTTTGGTGAGTGTCGGTCGGCTGCCAAAACAGCTAGTAACTTCCCGTGAATTGCCTTCTTCGGGCATGCGAAATGGAAATTCACCGCGAGGGTGAAGGCCAACGTTGAAGCGTGTGAGATGTTGTATCTACTAACTGTGTTGAAGAACGATTCTATGACTCTCATATTGGCTACGATATATTTGTGACTGTGTTGCTGCTTTGTCATGTGAATGCACAAATGAGCTATTGTCATGCATGAATGCCCTTGTCATCATTTTCTGAGTAAAAAATTTGGCTATGTGTCTAATAAAGGCTCGCATTTCAGATGGTGGGACCCACGCGCTCTCCCAACGGGTTTGGAGCGACCGGTAGCAGTGATCTGCCGCCACCACCGCCCATGACGTCGTCGGAGGCTTTTATGGCCACTCAAACTGAGGTGCTGCGCCAGATCCTGCAGACGCAATAACAGATATCCCAACAGATGAACCGAGGTCCGCCACATGGGGCCAATCACGAGGGGCCTAATTTGGTCACCACGTATGCTCAGTTCATTGGGATGAAGCCACCGACCTTTTCCAAGGCGGAAGACCCCCTAGAAGCCGAGGCTTGGATCAAGGAAATTGAGGCCAAGTTCTCTGCCTTTATGATACCTTGCTCTGAGGAGAACAAAGCCAACTTCGCAGCTCTGCAGCTGCGAGGAGAAGCCTTAATGTGGTGGGATCATTTCAAGACTATGCAGCAAGGGCGTTCTGTCACATGGAATGATTTCAAGCAAGCTTTCAAGAGCCATCACATTCCTAAGGGATTAATCGATAGGAAGATGAGGGAGTTACTAGCCCTTAGACAGGGCTTGGACATGGTGTACCGTTACACCAAGAAGTTCAATAGCCTTTGCCAATATGGTGGACATCACGTGGATACTGATGCAAAGAAGATGGAAAGGTTCCGTGATGGGCTAGATGGAAAGTTGTACGAACGGTTGAACCTGCTCGAGCCAGAGAATTTCCATGAGCTCGTGAACAAGGCTATATCCTAAGAGGATGCCATGAAAAAGGCCCATAGGGATAAGAAGAGGCCGTCTGGTTTTGCTCCGGGTAGCGGGACTAACAAGAAGTTTCGCTTTGTGAAAAAGAATGTTCCAAACCCATCCCAGCAATCTTCAACTGGACGTTGGACGATGAAGCCACCCCAGGGCAAACCTTCAGGGAACTTCCAGTTCCGCAGTGCTCAGCAGCAGGCCCCAAAGCCTAATGCACCCCCACGCAACATCGGTGACCGCCGTTGTTTCAACTGTGGTCAGCCGGGGCACTACATCAGTGATTGCCCCAAGCCCAAGCGGAACAAGCCCAATCAGCAGAATCAAGGTGCAAGAAACAAGCCTACCACTCCAGCTAAGAAGCCAATGGTGCAAGTTCGCCAAGGTAAACTGAACTTCACCACCATGAGTGACATCCCAGAAGGAGCTTCAGTGCTCACGGGTACATTCTCTATCAATGATACTCCTGTTAAGATTTTGTTTGATTCTGGAGCTACCCACAGTTTCATAAGTGAAAAGCTAATAGGCAAAATGGTTTTGATGGGTTCTCATACCAATTCAGCTTATAAAACTATCACCCCAGGAGGGCAAATAACCTCTAGTACTTTAATCTGTGGAGTACGTTTGGGATTGGGTAGTAAAATCTTTCCAACAAACCTCATATCCATAAGTTTGGAAGGCATGGATGTTATCTTGGGTATGGACTGGATGACCCAACATAAGGTGGTTCTAGATTTATCGGATAGAGTTGTAGAGATCAATTCGCCTACGGTTGGGCACACTACCCTGTACCTACCTTTCAAGGACGGTACAGACTCTTGTGCCTATGTGACCATTATCTCCCATCTTGATGAAATCCCAGTAGTTTGTGAGTATCCAGATGTCTTTCCGGACGAACTGCCTGGTATGCCACTCGACTGAGATGTCGAGTTTGTGACTGAACTCCAACCGGGTACTGCACCCATTTCGAAACGACCTTATCGTATGCCACCCACAGAACTAGTTGAACTGAAAAACCAACTCCAGGAGCTGTTGGATAAGGGCTATATTCGCCCGAGCTCATCTCCTTGGGGTTGTCTCGCTCTTTTTGTCAAAAAGCAAGATGGCAGCTTGAGGCTGTGTGTTGACTACCGACCGCTCAATGCAGTGACCATCAAGAACAAATATCCTCTTCCCCGAATCGATGTTCTTTTTGATCAATTGGCTGGAGCCAAAGTTTTCTCCAAGATCGATCTTCGTTACGGTTACACCAAATCAAAATTTGACCTTGTGACATTCCTAAAACTGCTTTCTCCACTCGTTATGGTCTTTACGAGTTCTTGGTGATGTCCTTTGGCCTCACAAATGCCCCAGCCTACTTCATGTACCACATGAACTCCGTGTTTATGACGGAACTCGACAAGTTCGTAGTGGTCTTTATCGATGATATCCTCATCTATTCCAAAAATGAGAAGGAGCATGCCAAGCACCTTCGAATTGTCCTGCTGCGTTTGCGAGATCATAAGCTTTATGCTAAGTTCTCCAAATGCGGTTGGATAGTGTGAAATTTTTGGGGCACCCTATTTCTAAAGATGGCATCTTCGTAGATCCTAGCAAAGTACAAGAGGTGATGGATTGGAAGCCACCCAAGTCCGTACACCAAATCCGCAGTTTCTTAGGTTTGGCATGTTATTACCGTCGTTTCATTCCAGACTTCTCTAGAATTGCTAAACCTATGACCGAACTGCTCAAGAAGGGATTGAAGTTCGTGTGGAGCGAAGCATGTGAGAAAGCCTTCCACACCTTGAGGCAACACCTAACTTCAGCCCTAGTGTTAGTGCAACCAGACAATTCCAAACCTTTTGAAGTTTTCTGTGACGTGTCAGGCACGGGTCTTGGTTGTGTCCTTATGCAAGAAGGCCGAGTCATTGCCTATGCATCACGAGCACTCCGACCTCATGAGATAAATTATCCCACCCATGATCTTGAGTTAGCAGCTGTTGTCCACGCTCTCAAGATATGGAGACATTATCTAATGGGTAATCGTTGTAATATCTTCACTTATCACAAGAGTCTCAAATACATCTTTACTCAGTCAGATCTAAACATGAGACAAAGGAGATGGCTTGAATTGATTAAAGATTACGACCTAGAAGTCCACTACCACCCCGGAAAAGCAAATGTTGTGGCGAATGCTCTTACCCACAAAGTTCACTGCAATCATCTAGAGTTGGAGCCCGTTAGTGACCCATAATGTGGGGAAATGAGAAGGCTCAACTTGGAAGTAGTAGAGCAAGGAAATCTTTATGCCTTAGCTGCCAAATCAAATCTTTATAGTGTAATTGTCACTACTCAACGCAATGACGAAGACATACAAAACATCAAACAGAAACTAGCAGAGGGAGATCCTAAGTATACCTGTTTCCAGAGGGATCACAAAGATGTGATCTGGTTTGGAAAACGCCTGGTGGTCCCTGTTGATCTAGAGATCCGAAAGACAATCTTTGATGAGGCTCATACGTCCAAGGTCTCTATTCACCCCGGTAGTATTAAGATGTATCAAGATTTGAAGCAAAATTTCTGGTGGTCCAAATAGCCAAGTATGTAGCCGAGTGCGATACTTGCCACCGGATGAAAGAAAGCCATTTGAAATCGGCAGGTGTACTCCAACCTTTGTCGATACCCATGTGGAAGTGGGATGACATTAGTATGGACTTCATTGTGAGTTTACCCCTGACAGCTAGAAAGAAAGATTCTATCTGGGTTATCGTGGACAGACTCACCAAGACCGCCCATTTCATTGCGGTTCGTACTACTTATTCAGTGCAGCAATATGCAGAGATATACATGGATCAAATAGTTCGTTTGCACGGAATTCTGAAGACCATAATCTCTGATAAAGGAACTCAGTTTGTAGCTCGTTTTTTGGAGCAGTTGCATGAGTTATTAGGAACCAAGTTGATTCGTAGTTCCAGCTATCATACGCAGACTGATGGTCAGACAGAAAGGATAAATCAAATTTTAGGAGACATGCTACGAGCAAGCATCTTACACTTTGATAAGAGTTGGGACAAATGTTTATCCTTGGTAGAATTCTTTTATAACAATAGCTATCAAGCTAGTTTGAAAATGGCACCGTTCGATGCTCTTTACAGGCGAAGATGTCGCACCCTGTTGAACTGGTCAGAAGCCGGAGAAAGGACACTCTTTGGTCCGGATATAGTTAAAGATGCCGAAGAAAAGGTGCAAGTGATAAGGGAGAATTTGAAATTAGCTCAGATGAGGCAAAAGAGCTATCATGACAAGGGAATGACACCCCGACACTTTGAAGTGGGAGATTATGTGTACCTAAAGGTTTCCCCCACTAAAAGTGTGCAAAGGACGGTGTTAAAGGGAAATTAGCCCCACGCTACATTGGACCTTATGAAGTCATAGAAGTATGTGGACCAGTGGCTTATCGTATTCAACTGCCAGAACGGTTTTCTGCAGTCCACAATGTGTTTCATGCGACCCAATTAAATAAGGGAATGCCTGTGCCAGAAAACGAAGTAATCACAGAAGCTAATGCTTGGATTGAGTCGGATTTCTCGCTCATCGAGCATCCACTAAAAGTGTTGGATCAAAAGGAGAGAAAGACCCGAAGAAAGACCGTAAAAATGTACAAGATACAGTGGAGTCATCACACGGAAGAAGAAGCGACTTGGGAGACAGAAGAATATCTCAACACCAAGTACCCGGGCTTCCTGCAATCTCGAAACCGTGAGTCTTTGCTGCCTATCTTGCAGCCTGTTCGTTTGGCCGGTGGCCGGTGCCGATTTATTCCGAGAGAAAAGTATTGCTTGGCGGGCTGGTTGCCTTGGTGGTTGGTTTGTTTTGAGAGAAAAGCATTGCCGGCTAGTGGCCGATAAGCCAAGCGAACAAAGTCGTTGTTTTCTTAAATCGAATCTCGGGACGTGATTCCGTTTAAGGGGGTAGGCCGTGACGCCCCGAGGTTTTTATTTACCTTTAATAGGGTCAAATCTCGACGGATTGACAGTTGTAACATCCCCGATGTTTAATTGCGCTAATGACATTAATTAGATGTGTTAATCAAGGTTAATTAGCTTCTAAGCATGTTTGACATGTTTTGTCACAAATTTTCACAAAAGACCTTGGTCAAATCCATTATCACGGTCAAACCCTAGATCTCCTTTAAGGCTGAAATGGTTTTCTTGCGCGTTCTCCAAATTTCACTATAGAAGTTCAAAATCGGCCAATACGAAAGTTGTTCGTTATTTTCGGGAACACATTTTTCATAATTGGCGGACATTCCAATTTTGAGTGCAAATTGGCCAAAAATCGAGTTGAACGCGCGTGAACAAGTAACTCGAGCCGTGGAAAACCGCAACTTTTGTCGACGTTCCCGGGCAAACGGTTGATCAAAACATATGTCGCCCTTTGGGAAAGTTGTAGGTCTATAGCTCCTCTACAACTTTGCTTTTTGGAGATTTTCAACTTAGTTGCCACTTTAGGGAGTTATGTATTTTTTTGAATCAACGCGAGATGAAATAACAAATGGCGCCGCGTCGTCCTCGCCGCGCTCCGGCGCGAGCGCGCCCGCGCCCATCCACTCGACCGCGTGGCGCCCGCGAAAAGTCCGACATACGGACGCCCGAAGTCCCTCGCCGTGGACCCGGGGCCGCCGTGGGCCCTCCGTCTCGCTTTTCCCCCGTGCACCGAGCCCACACCGGCGGGAACACCGGGCCGGCCACACGCCGTGCATGCGCGCACCGCACCGCCGCTCGCCGGGTGGCCGCCGGCCCGGCCCGCACGCACGCCCTATAGCTCGCCCTCGACCTCGTCATGCACGTTGTCCTTCATCTTAAGCACATCGAGCCGGTCGCTTGCTCCTTTTCACGCACGCCGTCGGGCCTCCTTGCCGCCAATGCCGCGCACACCCGTCCGCGCCTAACCGAAGACCGGCCGACCTTCCTCCTCCCTCCTAGGGTTCCCCCGCTCTCGCTCCCGAATTACCGCACCGCCCGCGGGACCCGCCGGCCGCGCTCCCACCGGCCGGCGACACCCCCGGCGGGCACGTAGGGGCCGCCCGCCGCCGGCCGTGAGCGCCGCCTCCACAAGCGGTGCGGCACCCCAAGGTAGCCCAAGGAGGCGCAAATCGAACCTAGGACCCAATCCCGGCGAGCTCCAGCGATCGGACTGCCGCTGGCGAGCTCCTCCCGCCGGCGGGGGACCCAATTGCGTCGATTCGTTTCTTTCCAGGGTTCCCAGTGAAAGATTCCTGGGACCCGGTTGTAAAAGGTACTTTTAGGGTTTCGCGGCGGCTTCAAAAATTCATTAAAAATCGTAGAAAAATCATAAAAATGCATGTATACGTGTAGATTTACCGGACGGGACGTACACGCTCACCCGGGAGGAGGAGGGAGCGGCTAGTGGAGAGCCGAACCAAATTGGTGTGCAAGAAGACCTGGACCAAAGTCCGGAAGAGCCCAAGGCTTGTGTTGATGCGAGTCCGAGGAAGGCAAGCACCGGTTTCATCTAACCCATTTTTTTATAAATTAAAATCATGTCCTTTACCTTTCGGTACTTTATTGCTTTACTTGTGCATACAAGTTTCGGTGCGTTGTTTTGAAACCTAGTTACATGATCCTTAGGACTCCTATGCTCTTATACTAGTATGTTAGGAACTCTAGTGCCATGCTTTAAGGACACGGTACAAGTCGAGTAATGACTCATTGCTCGCGAGATATAGGTTATTCTTGTTGGAATCATAAGTTGGTTAAATTGACTCGCTCATGTGGTAAGAGCAATGGGTTCGGTCTCGACCGAGTAGCATGGTGCTGGTCCTAAGCTATTGAACGTACCAAGTACTTGTCGGGAATGGGACCGGTAAGCCTAGTACCTTCGAACCGGGGTGGGATCTTTCTAGCTACCCGCTTGGTATGTGTCTCGGGCTAGCTACCCGTGGTATAGTGTGTGAGTCGGACTGGTCGGGTTAGACCCTCCGGATAACCGTGTACCAGAGTTTGTAGCGTCTGATCCCAAACTGTGGGATGTTGGGAACCGCCTGGTCGGGGTAGACCCTGCATTTGCTTTTATTTGAATTCTTGGGGTCTACTTCTTCCGTGTATCTTGGGTTTACCTTGCAAGGATATAAATCGATCAATCGTCGGTCACTCGCCGTTATCTGAGTCGGCTTGACCACCGGCTACCCCATGTTTATTTATGGAACATTGTGGATTAATGTTGTTACTCGTTTAATATTGTTTGCACAACATGCTTGTTTAGTACAGTGCTCACCTAGGCGATTAACATACTAGAATATGAGCTAAAACTTGAAAATAAGGTTTCACTCTTAGTTGCTTTTGGCAAAACAAACCCGGCAACCAAAAAGCCTTGCATGTCTAGTTGTATTTCCTTTTTGTCGGGTAAGTCTTGCCGAGTATTAGTACTCGGCCTTGCTTAATTTGTTGATTTCGAGTAATCCTATCCGGCTTGGTGTCATTCCGGAGGGATGGGAGGTTGAATGGGAGAACAATGATGATAAGTGATATGCATGGATGGCCTCCTATGTGTATCACGCGTTAGTTTACTTTCGCGTGTTTAAACTCTGAATCACTTTTACTTTCATGTACGAAAAACCTGGTTTGTAATAATGTTGAACCTGTGAACCTTTTTATGTAATGTAATGTTGTACTCTGGTCCCGCCTTCGTGTGGGCTTAGCGCATATCAGTGATCCTGTTGTATGTGATTTACCGGGCTTTACCCGGCGGAAGCGACTTAATAATTCTTTATTATTGCTTAATGGCCACGTGAACCGGCTTAGGCGATAATACGGAATTATTTTAGGCGGTTCTGTCACGTGGCTGGTATTAGAGCGATGATATGCACCGAGTAATTAAAATACCTTGACAAACTTGTTTTTGGAATAAAACTTGCCAAGATTAATAATCTTGCTAAAAGATTAGGACGTTAAGGTCCGATCTAGTTCGAGAGGCCCTAGAGGGAATTTTTCGGTTCTTTCGGGTGGCTAGTATTCTATGGTGTATTTAGTCGACTTCCAAGACATTTATTCCTGTCAAAACTTACTTTCTTGCACAACCATACTAGTTCATCACGTGTTTCATACGTGGTGGTACCACGGGGAAGTCCTGTGAGGGACTAGTGGGACCTATTCCAATGGGTGCCACGTTGCGTCCGAGTCTCGTCACGTGTTTCATACGTGGTGGTACCACGGGGAAGTCCCGTGAGGGACTAGTGAGGTCTATTTCAATGGGCACTCACATCGCATCGGACTTAATTAGGACGCTGTCCATGCGGCGGCTTGATGCATGGATACCGTTTCTATAGTGAACGGTAATGAATGTGGACGCTTTTGTGAGTGCTTGGCACAAAAGGTCTTGAATATCCGTGGTTTTCTGCGGGTACACTAACCACGGTTGTTAGGCACGGTAATTAAGAAATGAATAGCTTCCGACTAGTTATTATAGGGAGAGACGTTTATATATGCCCGCCACCGCACTAACTTCGTTTTTAAGCTTAAAAGCTTTGTGAGGAAGTCCGGGACGCTTTTTGCATCATGTAAAAGCTATTGAACCAAAAATGAACTTAAATCATGTGTCATTTGGTCTTTAGTTAAATTGTGTTTCTTAAGGACCAATCATGCTAGTTTGATGCTTTGATGTGGTGATTAAGCAAAATCTTTAACTAGTTCTTGTCCAAATTTTTCTAAGGATTATCTAGAAAATTTACGGCTAGGTGCTCTTTAGGGAATTTGTTCATCACCTAGTTAAATTTGTTTTCTGAATTTCCCATGATTTTAGGATACTTAAAACTGAAATTAGGATTAAATTTGCTAGGCAAGGTTGTGACGCCCCAGGTTTTTAATTAACCTTAATAGCCGGTCAAATAGTCAACCGTGGTCAAACCTAGGTCAACCTGGGCCCTCACCTCGGAAAACTCACTAGCCCACCCTAGTGACCCTAATTGAATAGTAAACACACTTGTGGGGCCAACCCATGGTCAAAAGTTGGGTCAAACCCCTTGTCACTCTAGTGTCCACAGGTGTCTGCCGGAACTTTTGCTGCGTTCTCCAAAATTCACCTAAACACTTAAAATTCTACCTTTATGAAAGTTGTAGATCTTGTTGAGGGACACAACTTTCATGTAGATTGGCATTTCAAATTTTGAGGGGAAAAACTTGAAAAATCCATTGCAAGCCGGGATTCACTTGTTTGCCAAACCCCGCCGACATTCAAAGTTAGCATTCAAATATCTTTTGATCCGGGCGAGAAAAACCCTATATAGCCTTTGTAGAAAATGTTGTTGGTAGCTAGATCTACAACTTTGGTATTCATCACTTGGTCCAGTTTTATTCAATTTTTTGGAGAAAAACCGGTTGGAACGAGGGCACCGGCAACACAATTGAGCCCGAGCGCCACACGCGCGACGTCGTGCGCGCCCGCGCGCCGCCGTCGCCGCCCGCCGCCGGCCTTGCTACGGCGTCCACGCCCGCGCCGCCCGAGGCCACACCGGCCGGTCCCGCGCCCCCGGCACACCCCGTCCCGAGGCCGCCGCCGTACGCGCGCGCCCCGAGCCGCCGTAGCACGGCGGGTATCTTCCCCGTCACCACTACGTCACCCTGGTCACGCGGAGCAGCATATATAAGTCCTCCCTGTTCCCCCTCCGCGCGCCACCCGAGCCACCCGCCGCCATGGCCGCCGCCGCTCGGTGCTAGCCTCTCCCGCCCGTGCCCGTCGCCGACCGGCCGCTCAAGTAGCTTCATTAGGTTTCCGGTGAAGCTCCAAAGCCCGCTTGTTGCCCGGCACCACGTCTCCTTGCCACTTTTCCCCGAGCCGCCGCGGTCACCGCCACCGGCCGCCGTCGATCCCCCTCGCCGGCGAGCTTCTCCGCCTCAACCACGGCAACCTACGGCTTCTAGGTGAGCATGTGGTCGAGCAGCCGGCCGCTTGCCGGCCGGCCGCGCTCGTCGGCTCGCCGAAATTGGCCGTGCCCGCGCCGCGCCGGTTCGGCCAAGGGCCCAATTGCAATGCTTTCGATCTTTGTAGGGTGTTTTGTGCTAAATGCAGGGCTTAGTTGTAAAGATCTTTATCTAGCTTTTCTTGCAGATGGGTCCAGTGCCTTGTAAAATTCCTAGAAATTCATAGAAAAATCAGAAAAATCCCAAACCAATTTTGTACGGTTCAGAATGATAAATCCCACCTCTTTTGTTATATACTCATGGCTGGATTCTAAATAGTTTTAGCCTGAAAAATACAAATGTGTTAAGCCTAGATCTGTCATAACTTAAAATCCATAACTTTTTTGTAGCCCAATTTTGGATAGGTTGTGTGATAGGATATGACTAGATGCTGTGCCAAAAATTGCACAAAGTTATGCAATAGATCTTGCTAGATAAATTCTTTTCCATTCTTGCGAAACTGCTGAAATGATTGTTTTTGTTAAATATAATTATGTTCTTGAGCTCAACTTGTGCACACTGTCTTGTAATACCAAAATACACATCTTGGGAATTAATAATGATTTTTGGCTTACCATAAATAATTATTATTGATTTATGCATGTTTTACCTTGTAAATTAATAAACCAAGATCAGTAAAGTTCCTAGGTGCATATGCTGGTTCTTTAGATTTGTTTAGGACCAGAGAGCATGCACAAGAAAGTTTGGATCATTTTGAGGCTTATTTATTTTTGTATGCATTTAAGTTGAATCACTAGCTAGCCTTTGTTATTTTCAATAATATTTAATTTTCTAGCATCCAACACTTACATGTGGGTCCAATGGACCAGGATAGGTGCTAATATGCATTTGAAACACTTCTTTAATTTTTGGTAATTTAATTGTTTAATAAAAAGCTTAAAAGCCCTTTTAATATTAAAGGGAAACTAAATAAAGAAAAACCCCTAATTAATTCTTTTTTTCCTTTTTGAAAGTATTACTTAATGTAATTAAAAGATAATTAATTATCATTGCGGATAAGAAATTAATTCATGGATAAAAATATTATTTATACCTTTGCTTGTGAAAAGAATTAAATCTTTCACATGAAATGACAAGTATAATAAAAACCTTTATTCAAATGCGCAATAAAAGAATAACCCATGTACAACCAATAACCTTCCTAAAAGAGAAACCCTATCTAAATGCTTGTTAAGGTGAATATGACCAACCCCGAGTTGGATAAGACAATGAACTATCACATCACCTAAATCTTGCATTGCATTCTCGTGTAGATCTTCGGACGGAGATTACTCCCTTGTCCCGAAACCGAGGAAGGAGGAGCGAAAGCTTCGCCGCAAAGACGTGGAAGTGCTCGACACCGAGGGTGCCCGAGCTAACCTAGCCGACGAAGGCAAGCTCGGTGCATCTAACCCGAGTTTTCAAATTCTTTATTCAAGTATCTATGGATGATTGTGCATTTACGTTCGGGAGTTGAATGAAACCCTAGATGCGTGATCCCTAGGTACCTTTTGTCCCTACTAGTATGATAGGTCGATAGCCGCTAAGCTATAGGACCGTTACAAGTCGGGTGATGACCTCACTCGCGAGAATAGGTTCCTAGATAGGAATCACAATGTATCCTTAAATGGATTGCTCACGTGGTAAGAGCATGGGATGCGGGCTTCGGTCCGGTGGTTATGTGGGTTAAGTTTTTGAACGTACCAAACATTTGCGGGAATGGGACCGGTAAGCCTAGTACCTTAATGAGGCGGCGAGGGATCCTACTATTACTACTCTTGGGATTCGCTCTCACGGCTAGCTACCGGTGGTGTATGGTGACTCAGGGTATCTCACGGGGTATGCCGGATAGCCTGCACCAAAGACTGTAAGATTCGATCCCGACCCGAGGATTTTTGGGGACGGCCTGGGAAAGTTGTCCTCGCGGGGACAGCCTACCGTGTGTTTGGGTCTACCTTGCAAGGTTTAAATCAATCGATTGTCGGCCTCTCACCGTTATCCGAGACTACTTACTCCACTAGTCATGAGATCCCTAATGATGGAAGTCGATGAATATGATGTTTGATTAATTGATTTGTACAACTTTGTTTGTACTAGTTGGCTAATGTAGTAAAGATTAAACCTACTAGAACTTGTGCTAAAATCTTGAAAGTAAGGACCTACTCTTTGTTACTTTTTAGCAAAGCAACCCGATAGCCAAAAAGCCTTTCATGGTCTAGATTTGGTGAAGTAGTTATCACCGACGGGTAAGTCTTGCTTGAGTATTAGTATACTCGGCCTTGCTATAATGTGTTGATCCAGGCAATGCCTTCGGTGATGTGTGGCCCGGTGAGATCCCGCCCGCCGGGAGCCGGAGTGGGTGGAGGAAGACTACCGAAAGCATCATGGATGGCCTCCCGTGGTGTCTTCGCTTCCGTTAGTTTAATTCCGCCGCTTTCGAAAACTACGAACTATCTCATCACGACAAAAACTATGGTTTGTAATAATTAAACCCTTCGGGGTACGACTTTGGATTTCAATGTTGTTGTATCTCCGGACTCGCCTTCGAGTGAGTTTTAATGCATATATTCGATCCTTGTGCTTTTCAAGTGATTTACCGGGCGTTATCCCGGCAACTAACGACAGGATGATACTTTATTATTGCTTAATGACCAAAGTGGATCGGTCTTAGGCGATAGTACGGTATTTTCCAGTGCGGGTTGCCACAGTTGGCATCAGAGCTTATATGCACCAGAGATTAATTAATAAACTTAATCAATGGTTTTTGAATAAAATTTGCCAAGATGGTCTGATTTTCTAAAATACGTTGGTCCGCTAAGGATAAACTAGAGCGAGAGGCCCTAGAGGGAAGTTTGGGTTCTTTCGGGTGGCTTAAATAACTTATGGTCTATTTTGCTAACTTCCAAGGACATTACTTTATGTCGGACTTATTTTCTCGCACAACCAAACTAGGAGCCACACGTTTTATACGTGTGTTGTTCCGCATCACGGGAATTGCGAGGGTTGATGGAGTGATCCATTCCACGGATCCCATCTTCGCGTACGTTTAGGAGTTGTGTGTCTCCACGTGTCTCATACGTGTGCATTCCGCATGTCGCTCATGCGAGGCAAGGATACACTCCATTCAAACGGAGGGTATCCGAGGTTGGACGCTGTCCATGCGGCGGCTTAACGCATGGATACCGTTTCTATAGTGAGCGGTAATGTATGTGGACGCTTTCGTGACGTGCCGGCACGAAAGGTTCGTTTTCGCGGTACATAACGGCGCTTCGTTAGTCGATAAGCGAGTACCGTATAGCTCTCGACTAGATACTATAGGGAGAGACGAATAAAAGCCTTGCCACCGGCACTAACTTCGATTTTTGGCTTGATTGCCATGTGAGGTCGAATAGGTCGTCTTGCATGCATATTAAAAATCGAAACAACTAAAATGGACCCAAAAATCGAATTTCCATATGTTCTCTAAGGAAGTTTATGCTAGTGTGTGCTTTTTGTAAACCAGAGTACCTTCCATACCTAGCAGTCATGCTGCCGAAATTTTGTGAAAAAGTTGTTTACCATGTGCTAGGTTAATTAAACCAAATTGTTAAAAATAATTGCTCCTCAACTAGTTATCTCGTAATAGCAAGTCTCAATCCTAGTTCGTTTGGTTCGGTTCACACTTCCCTAGGCACATCCGGGTTCGGGACCATTCATCTTGTTTCCTTGATCGATGCTCAACCTTAAAAAGCTTAATTAAAAGTATTAAAGGTTTAATTTAAAACTTGGGAAATTTTTGAGGTTTACGGATTTTTGGTTATGAATTTTTATTCACGATTTTGCCGAACTTCACCATTTGACATGCCGTTCTCTTTGAGATCCGACATGAGTTACATTTGTGTACGGATGGATTTCCCCGTATTCCACCAGTTCGACGCTGACGGTACGATCCGTACCAACGGGTTGCACCGGGAGGGTTTTCCGCGCCGGCGTGGGAAGCACTCGGTGCCGCGAGCTACCTCACCCCACCGACTTACGAGGTGAAGGAGTTTGAGCGCTTTGGCGTTCCCCACCGCGAGTGATCGTTACTGTTCTGCCACACCCAGACCACACCGACCGGTTTGACTTGAGCTTTATCTAGCGGGGATTTATCACTCACAAGTCCGTGGAGTCGGCCCGCCCTCGGAGTGTTGACGGACTCGTGACCACAACCCCACCGTTGTAGCTCTTTCTCCGTTTGGATCGTTTCTCGCTGTGAGTCCTCATGACCCAGCATGGTTGGACCGTATGGACCACCTACGGGAGCTACTGACCCTAGCAGAGCCGTTGGATGTTACTCAGACGCTTGCCCGTTGTCTGAACGTGGTCCTCACACTTCAGGGGCTGTGCTATAACACCGCAACGATTATTGCACAGCGCTTGGAGGCATCTAGGCGCGGTTGGGAGCAGCTTTCAGCAGCACACCAGCAGCTGAACTTCATGCTTACTCAGGTGCGGCGGGAGAATGACGAGTCGCATGCTAGGAGGTTCCGGTTAGAGCTTGAGAGAGGTGATCGCTTACGAGAGGATCGTAGATGCGGAGGAGGAGAACCATGCACTAGAGGAGGATGTCGACGCTCACGAGATAGAGAGGCCGACACTCTTGCGAGAACATTGCGGATATGCGGCGGCGGGTGCGGGGAGGCCGAGGTATAGGTGGCGGCCTTGCGAGCTATAGTGGCCTTACGGCCACTACCCCCGGTGCGAGCACACCGGAGGAGCAGCGAGGCCTTGTCCGGTCCGGATCGACGAGCCGAGCGGGGACCACCGCTACCGACTCCCCCCGGCTCCGCCTACGTACAGGTGGTGCTTCAAGGGGCAACTAGGTTGCCGACAGCAGGGATTAGGAGGATGTCGATCCGACCGAGTTGTCTTTGAGATGTTTAGAGTAGTTGGCTTGACAGCACATCTTCGTGCCAAGCAACTACTTGTATCGTGTCATGTCATGTTGTTTCAAATTCGAGTTGTAATGTCTTTGAACCTTGTGCTGTCGGGTTGTAATAAAGAATGCTTAAGCATGTGTGCTTTAAGTAAAATTCGTTCGTCGTTCAGATTTGAAACCTTCTTGCGTATGAATCCCAAATCCTTGTATAAACCGTTGCAAATGACCACGCTTGTCAATTTTGCATTCTCACCTAAAAACGTTGGTAAAGCAAAGCATTTTAGGGACATCACTCGTTGCCGGCGAATAAGCGCTCGTTCGTATACCACCTTCGTTGGTATCCGAAATGACGATGATCGTTCGAGAGTAATTATGAGTCGTGCAATTGAGTAATCGCAGTCCTAACCGTGTTGAGAAGAACGATTCTATGAATCTTGGTGGCAATAGAATATTGTTGATTGTTTCTTGTCCTCATTGTTTAAGTGCTAATGAGATGTGTTTATGCATGATCGTGCTTGTCATCATTTGGAGTAAGCTTTTGGTTATCTCACTAATCAAGCTCACTTTTCGGATGGTGGGAACCACGCGTAGCTCTCCCAACGGTTTCGGAGCAAGTGGTAGTGGTGACTTGCCACCACCCCCGCCCATGACACCGACGGAGGCCTTCATGGCCACCCAAGGCCGAAGTGTTGCGCCGGATCCGCGGACGCGACAACAGATTGCCCGACGGATGAACCGAGGGCCGCCACACGGGGCCAACCACGAGGGGCCTAACCAGGTCACTACGTATGCCCAGTTCATCGCTATGAAGCCGCCAACCTTCGCTAAAGCAGAAGACCCCCTGGAAGCTGAGGCTTGGGTCAAGGCCATAGAGGCAAAATTCTCTGCCTTTGTGCTGCCTTGCTCCGAGGAGAACAAAGCGAACTTCGCAGCACCGCAAGCTCGCGAGGGGGAAGCTTTGATGTGGTGGGACCACTTCAAGTCAATGCGGCGAGGGCACACCGTGACTTGGGAGGAGTTCAAGCGAGGCTTTCAAGATCCACCACATTCCCAAGGGACCGATGGGTAGGAAGATGAGGGAGGCGTTGGCCCTCCATTAGGGATCCGACTCGGTGTACCGCTATGCTCGAAGTTTAATAGCTTGTGTCGGTATGGTGGACATCATGTTGATACCGATGCCAAGAAGATGGAGAGGTTTCGTGACGGGCTTGATGGCAAGCCGTATGAGCGCCCGAATCCGCTCGAGCCCGCAAACTTCCATGAGCTAGTGAACAAGGCTATCTCCCAAGAGGATGCTATGAAGAAAGCCCACGGGGACAACAAGAGGATGTACTGGTTTCACCCCGCAGCGGACAAAACGGGCAAGAAGTTTATCTTTGTGAAGAAAGAAGCTCCAGGCCCATCCCGGCAATCTTCAACCGGACGCCGGACGATGAAGCCACCTCGGAACAAACCCGCAGGGAACTTCCGGTTCCGCGGTGCCCGGCCAACAGGGCTCCAAAGCCTAATGCACCCCTCGTGATGTTGGAGAACATCGTTGTTACAACCGTGGCCGGCCGGGGCACTACATTAGTGAGTGTCCCAAGCCCGAGCAGATCAAGCCCAACCCGCGAATCGGGGTACGGGAAGCAAGCCTACCACTCCGGCTAAGAAGCCTATGGTGCAAGTGCGCCGAGGCAAGCCGAACTTCACTACCATGAATGACATCCCGGCGGGAGCTTCGGTACTCACGGGTACATTCTCTATCAATAACACTCGTTAAGGTTTTATTTGATTCGGGAGCCACCCATAGTTTCATAAATGAGAGTCTACTACACAAATTGGGTCTAAGAGGAGCACAAACCAAATCCGCTTATAGAATTACCACACCCGGTGGAAACATCACGTCGCGAGTTAGTGACTTTTGGAGTTCCTCTAAGACTAGGAAGTCGGGTTATTCAATCTAATCGATAGTTATCAAATTGGGGAGCATGGATGTTATCTTGGGTATGGAATGGATGAATCAACATAAGGTGATTCTAGATATATCGGATAGGGTCGTAGAGATTAATTCTCCTACGGTCGGGCACACTACCTTGTACCTACCTTTCCGGGACGGTACCGACTCTTGTGCCTATGTGACCATTATCTCCTCTCTTGATGAAATTCCAGTAGTGTGCGAGTACCCGGATGTCTTTCCCGATGAGTTGCCTGGTATGCCACCAGACAGAGATGTCGAGTTTGTGATCGAACTCCGGCTAGTGCCGGGCACGAAATACCGAGAACCGAAACCGAACCGAAAAATACCGAGAACTGAACCGAAAAATATCGAACCGAAGAAAATCGGTTCCTGTTTAGTTCTCAGTTCCCAGGTACCGAAAGAACCGAGGTAAATTCGGTGCTGGGCCTCGGTTTACCGAAGTACCGAATAAGAACCGAATTACGAGCAACCCATCTAAGTTGGCCCAACAACAACCCACCAACTAAACTTCTAACCCTATCCACTCCCTCACGACCTCATCACCGAAGCCCCCCACGGCCGGTCCGCCACCCACCCTCTCGTGACGCCGCCTTCCTCGATTCGCCGCGAGGCCGCGACGCCGCCCTCCTCTTCCTCGACTCCCCGCTCCACTCTCCCTCTTCCTCCGCTCCGGGCTCCCTCTCTTGGGCCACCGCGAACTCCTCGGCCTCGGATGCGGCGAGAGGAGGCCATGGCGGTCCGCTCTCCCACCATGGCGCGGGCACCTCGAGGAGGCCTCCTCCGCCGAGCGTGGAGGACGAGCAAGGCAGATCCACGCTCATCCCCATCGGGGGGCTCGAGGATGCCGGGCAAGCTGGCCGCAGGCGCAAATGTGAGCTTGGTCGGGGCTAGCCGGCTAGGGAAGAACGCCGCCGCGACGCCGCCCGTCTGCAGGTACTAGCATCGGTATTTTTCGGTAAATACCGAAACCGAACCGATTATACGTAAACCGAAAGTGCTCGCATCGATGTTTGCAAGGAACCGATCGGTACCTATTTTGCGAGAACCGAACTTGGGTGGGAACCGAAGAACCGTACCGATCGGTTCGGTAAATACCGAATGCCCGGGGTGAACTCCGGCTCGGTACCGCACCCATTTCCAAGAGACCTTATCGCATGCCACCCAAAGAGTTAGCCGAGCTAAAAGCCCAACTCCAAGAATTGTTAGATAAGGGTTATATTCGCCCGAGCTCTTCTCCTTGGGGTTGCCCCCGCCCTCTTTGTTAAGAAGAAAGATGGTAGCTTGAGAATGTGCGTAGATTATCGACCACTCAATGCGGTCACCATCAAAAAACAAATACCCGCTTCCCCGAATTGATGTTCTTTTTGATCAATTGGCTGGTGCCAAAGTCTTCTCTAAGATCGACCTTCGTTCTGGCTACCACCAAATCAAGATTCGGCCTTGCGACATTCCTAAAACCACTTTTTCCACTCGTTATGGTCTTTACGAGTTCTTGGTTATGTCTTTCGGACTCACTAATGCTCCCGCCTACTTCATGTACCTCATGAACTCCATGTTCATGACGGAGCTTGATAAATTTGTCGTGGTCTTTATCGATGATATTCTCATCTATTCCAAGAGCGAGAAAGAGCACGCCAACCACCTACGAGTTGTCCTTCAGCGTTTGCGAGATCACAAGCTCTATGCTAAGTTCTTCAAATGCGAATTCTGGTTGAAAAGTGTGAAATTCTTAGGGCACACCATTTCCCACGATGGTATCTCCGTAGATCCTAGCAAAGTTCAAGAGGTGATGGATTGGAAACCACCCAAGTCCGTGCATCAAATCCGCAGTTTCCTAGGATTGGTGGGATACTACCGTCGATTCATTCCTGACTTTTCTAGAATCGCAAAACCCATGACCGAATTACTCAAGAAAGGAGTGAAATTCGTGTGGAGCGAAGCATGTGAGAAAGCTTTCCACACCCTCAGGCAACATCTAACTTCAGCCCCAGTGCTAGCTCAACCCGATAATTCCAAACCGTTTGAAGTCTTCTATGACGCATCAGGCACGGGTCTCGCTGTGTCCTTATGCAAGAAGGCCGAGTTATTGCCTATGCTTCACGGGCACTTCGACCCCATGAGCTCAACTATCCTACTCATGATCTTGAGTTAGCCGCTGTTGTTCATGCCCTCAAGATATGGAGACATTATCTAATGGGTAATCATTGCAATATCTTCACCGATCACAAGAGCCTCAAATACATCTTCACCCAGTCAGAATTGAATATGAGACAGAGAAGATGGCTTGAGTTGATTAAAGATTATGATCTAGAAGTGCACTATCATCCCGGCAAAGCAAATGTTGTTGCGGATGCTCTTAGCCGATCTTGCAACCACCTAGAGTTGGAGCCAGTCGGTGAACCCTTGTGTGAAGAAATGAGTGTTGGCGCAAAACGTGCACCTAGCGCCAAACACACAAAGAAGCCGAACAAGCTAGCTTCACACGCGCAAAGAGTCACGAGACGTGCCGATCAATTTTTCCCGAAAATTAACAAAAGACAAAGCCGTTAGATATCAAAGCTTGGAACTTGCCGGGTGGTACCGTACGGTTCCATATTTACGGCTATGAAGCCGGATGGGATGACACATAGCTATAGAAAGCTACCCGTCAATAAACCGAAAGCCATTCGGGAACTTATAAAAGGAAAAGTAACACCGCCGAATGGATGACGTAAGCATGGCGATAATCGGTCTTTGTTTGAGCAAAGATGCACGTGCACGAGGTCATGACCGATCCCCATGATAACTAACATTAAATAAATGGACAAAGTAAAGCGCGAACGTAAACATGTAATAAATAAGCATGCATAGATCCAAAGCACTAGTCTACCGCATGTCTAGGTACTTAAAAATCCGTCGGGTACGACACCAAGCAAATCTATCCACCGCATGATACAGCTTGCATGAAAACCGTACCACTTTCCACAAATAGATCTATCCACCACATGATACAATCTAAATATGGAAAGCTAAAAGCACACGTCATTTAAAGCATGAATCACACACGTGTTCTACTCGTGGAGAAACATAACCGAATGCGGCTGAACAGCCGATTCGGGGTCCATGAAGAAGGAACGAACATTACCAAGCGAATAAATCTATCGGATTGATTTGAAATATAATCCACCGGATGACTAGCTCCAAAGCAACCCAAAAACCTGCATCTACCGCATGATACTCAGTTCTTTCAAGATTTATACTAACATTGGCAAGCTTGAACCCGCAACACGTAACAACCTAGATCGATTCGGTTTCGGCTATCGGAAAGCACAAGATCCACGTGCTGAAACACGAAATCTACTCATACAAGGATCACGAGAGGGATAAAGCCGATCCAAACCCATCTAGATTGGGCAAAAGGTGTTACATGAACTTAAACATAAAGTAAAAACTCAAAGCAACACGGGGTAACTTAATGAATATATTGGATCTTGCCAAAATCCAATAGAGCCGATAACTAGCTTCAAGCTAGATCTTAGCCTACCGCATGGCTCATGACCTAACAAGAAACCCTCTTGAACCACGCTTGAATCTACCGCATAACACGAAGCATGGTGACAAGACTACTTGCATCAGATCTAAATCCACCGCATGATACTAGACATGATACAAGGTTGCCGGTACTCACGGAGGTCGACGGATCGATAAACCCTCTCGAAGAACTCGACGACACGACAAAAGGACTCTAGGGTTTGGCGTAATGCCGGTTTGTATTGAAGAATGATTGTGTGCATTACATACATTCGGGGCTCATATTTATACCGCCAAGTACAATCTCGAATGGATTCGCCGCCTAACTTATCTCTAAGCTTGATCGCCTATCCATCCATTCGTCCTTCCCTGCTTGAGCCACGTCACCGTCCAATCCCGCAAAATCGGCTCAACCGATCTTTTGCCGAACGGGAGCGAGATAGCCGACCGCAGACTTCTTTGCCGAATACATCTAAAAAAATCCCTTCTTCCGCTAGACGGACTCTTCACCGAGCCTGGACCCACGGGTCGGACTCCTTACCAAATTTTGGTGTTAACACATTCCCCTTCAATTGCGGGATAAAAGTGATTTTGTTCCGCAATTGACTCCACCACGAATATTTTTAAATTGAATCTGTCAACACCTGGTCTTCTTTCTTTGCAATCCGCCGGAGTCCTCGTCCGGATCCAAACCCTAGATCCCCTTGTTCTAAGCTCAAATCTCCAATGGCGGCTCAAAACCAAGACGCTCGGAGTAAATCCTCCTCCTGTAAGCTTCATTCAGCATTTAGGTTTTCAATTTTACCTGAGATTTCCTTTCCGCTTTTCTTCAGGAGCCTTCTACTGAGCTTTCGATTCGCACCGAGGCCAATTCAAGATCCTATTACCTTGGTCCTGTGGGGAACTCTGATCCTCAAGATTTCATTGCGGCTGAATCTCAAAGGATCCCTTTCAAAACGGCTCTGTCCCCACCACCCGGTGGCAAGATGCTTTCAAGAACTGGCCCTTGCCTCCAATCGCAGGCTGGAAAAATTGGTACCGGAGGATCCTTGCGGATAAGAGTGCCAGAACCCAAAACTCGGGATACCCCTCGCATTGCTCGGTGCCCGGAGTTATCTTTGGCCGAGACCCCCAAAAATGAAGACCTTTTGATAACGAACTCGCCATTTTTGGTCAAACAGGTGTCAACGCCTTCCTCTTTGGCCATGGCCCGATGTCTCCAACTGCGGCCGATGTGTACATGATTACCGGCCTTGACATTACGGGATCCGTTCAACCCCGGGATTTCGAAGTTCTTCACGCCAAACGGGGGTGAAACCAGGGAGCAGATACAAGAATTATATCTTGAGCCACATGAAAGACGACACCCTAAGCGAAATTGAATACAGGGCATTTCTGAACATGTGGCTATGCAGGTTCGTCTTCTGTGGTAAAGCCAATGAACCTACCCTGAATCACATTACCATGGCTTCTCATCTGGTTAGTGGCAACCGTCTCCCCCTTGGGAAATTCCTCCTAGGCAGTGTGTACCATATGCTTCACCAAACTGTCACCCAGATGTACACTAGCCAGAGGATAGCATGTGTCAACGGTCCTTGGTGGTTCGTTCAAATGTGGCTGCAGCTCCACATGCATCAAATTGTTGGTGTTGATTTGAACACCAGGCTCTTCCCTTCATCCAATCACCCTGAAGGGGAACCCCAAGCCACCAGAGGATGCCAGAATTATGGAGAAGCTGCTTCAACTGTTCTTATTCAACGAGACATCGACCGACTTTTTGAGCTATTCTTCAAAGGTTTCCAAAACCCTCTCTAGCTCCCTTATCCGGATAATGATACTTTGACTCTCCCCCGTGAATTCTCCTTTGAAACCGAACACCAAGATGGAAGATTTCTAGAGATCCTCAATATCATAATCCGTCCATGCATCTTCGCCTACCGAATTCAATGGAGGAAGGCCGACCTATAGTACTTATGAATATTATCGGCCCAATGTGGTAGCTCGGCAACTTGGGTGCGGCCGGATGCCCCCAAGGCCGTTTCTCGCATGAATTCCTCAAGCCCGGGGAGGAAATCAAAGAACTCATGCACGATAGCGAGTCTTCCGTTATGTGTGCGGTACCACTATCTATACCGGCCTTTTGTACCCACAACCATAGCTCACTCCACCTTCAACTCCTGGTGGCAAGAATTCCACGATCATATCTTCGGTGAGCTCCGTACACTTGTTCGTACGAGTTGATGCCTAATTTTCAGCCAACTTCGAGAGGTAATATACTTAACCTTTGGATCGGACATTTCCTCTTCCAATCATGATTCGATCTTATTCCTTTTACTCACGAGAACACGGTGCCTACCCCTCGAGCCGGGAACATCACCTACAATGCCGTAGGCCCGATCTCAAAGCACCGGGATTCGGCTCCCCAACTCGGCTCAACTAATGGCCGGGTTTGCCATGAGACCCAAGCCTTTCCCGGCCTTGCCGCCGACGGGGAGGCAAGGTTTGACCCCGATTGCTCCTCCAAATGCCAAGAGGAGGAGAACTATTAAGAAAGTTCTTGTTGAGGTAAAAACCCTTTCTTTTCCCGATCACAAAATTACTGCGGTTTTGATAAATCTTATCTTGTGTATTTTCGGCCCGAGCCCAAAGAATCTTCGGTGCCGAACACCGCCAATGCCCCATCCACTGGTATGACCTTCACTATCCCCTTTTGAGGATGAACACTGGCATTTACCTTTTAATTTGACATTTGCAGAAGACACAATGGAAGAACAACTCGTGGACATCCTAGTGTCTCAACAGATAAGTCCATCCAGGGTTGAATTACCTATCCCAGTGGAGGTCTCATCTTCATCAGGGACTCAATCACTATCTGCGGAAGCAATGAACTCTCCAGAGATGAGTCTCCCAATCCAGCCAGAACCGTCAAGTCCTCCAGGGGCACAATCACCTGCTGGTTATACAGAGACACCAACCCCAGCAGAGGTGAACCCATCTCCTCTTCAGCCCGAAGCCCCCCGAGCCGCCGGCCAACGCCGCCTTCTCACATAGAAGCTTCAGCCTTGCCTGGAACACCTCCTTCGCCTGTGATTGCCCCCGAACGAGTCCCCGCCCAGCTCAAGAAACCAGACATGAGGTATTCATTTGCACTTAACTCTGCTACTTTTACTTTTAGCACTTCTAACTCGAGAAGCATCGCCTTCTTAGGATCAGACCCCCTCATCATCGAGTCCGTCAATGGGGAACAATCCAGGTGCCGAGGCGATGGAAGAAGTGCATCAAACCTTGTCGGAGGAAGTGCTAGAAAAGCTCGGGGAGATATTTGCTTGGCCGGAAAAGGATGCACAAGATCGGTTCGGAGATCTCGATCACTTTGAAGAAATGCTCGAGTCTATTAGGCAAGAGCTTCCCGAGGACATCAATGCTTCTCTTGCATCTATCCGTGGCCCGGAGATCCATTATGCGCCCATAAGGCGGGGCTTTGAGGAAGGTGCGCTCCCGCCGGCTATTGAAAAGAAGAGAGCCAGTGCTGAACAAGCCATGAACGGGGCACAATCTCAGACCGAGAGCCACAAAGATACATTGGTCAATCTGCAAGTCTCTCGTGATTTAAAAATTGCCAGGAAAGCTGCTCTGGAGGCAGAATTGAGAAGCCTGTCAGCTGAGATAGAGGCCGATAACAGGAGAATAGCCGAGCTCCCTGCATTGATAGAGAAGACCCAAGAGGAGGCAAAATCGGCCGTGGCCAAGATGAAACTATGCGATGCGAGCTTACCACCTTGTCTAGTGCCCGTAAAGATTATCGGGAGCGGTGGGATAATTTTCACCGGACAATATCCAATGCCCGTAGTGTAATTGCAAAATACTTGAACATTTAAACGCTTCAATTGATGTATAACCGAATTGGTCGCTCTTGTAATATCTCGTTCTTGCAATTTTATTTCCTTTTCCTTCGCGCTCCTTCAAACGTAATGCTGAACGACCCATTCGGCAAAGAAACGCCAACACCCGAATGGCACTTTGACTCCTCTCGGCCGAGCCGGTCCAACCGAACACGACTCGACCTAGAATTCCAAGAGACCCATTGGCGGTCCGGTCAAGGAAACCTTTCCACCTTCCGATTTTCTTGGGATATGCGCCATGATCCGAGCCACGACTTGAGGCCACGATCCGTCTTGCCGGGCCTATAAATGAAACCGTAGGTGCCCCTAGCTCTCCGCAAAGCCTTTAGCTCTCGAATCTTTGCCAATCTCAACTCTTCTTCTTCCCCAACAGTGCACATCCCAGAACAAGATGGTACACCGCCTCAACCGTCGCCGCGCCTCTGATGAGGTAGAAGGGAGTAGCGCCAATACGCGCAGGAGGCAATGATCGTCGATTTCTCTCCTTTGATTCATCTTTGATCTTCTTCTTGTTTTGACGATCATCTCCCTTTCAGGTTGATTCAGTGGAATCCGTCTCCTGCGCCGCCAATCGGCCCCTTCCGGATGACTCCTCGGAGTCCGACGCGCCACTCCCCCGTGCCCTACGGGGAACTCGACGCCCTCCGCTTCAAGGCGGAGCTAGAGACGGCCCGGCGCGAGTTGTAGGACGTCTCCAAAAAGGCGGGCATAGCCGAGCCGGGAGTGGGAGGACCGGCGCAAGAGTACCGCCGGAAACCATCGACGATACAACTGCGAAATCAAATCTTTGATCCAACCCGGCTTTTGATGATAATCTCCTTTCTCCTTGCTCCTTGCAGCCCGCGACGCCGAGCTCAACCAGCTGAAGGCGCCGGTGAAGTAGGCCGGCCGACAAGGTGAACGCCCGTGGTGACACGCCGGCGGAGCGCCTTGCCGCGGTGGAGCACCGCGTTGACGAGGTGGCCACCCATGGCATTCGCTTGGGCACTACCCCGGGCCTTGCTTCCATGGCGACGCACACGGACGTCGACTACACCACCGGGCCGCGTGGCTTCCGGGCGGCGCGCCGGAGGACATTGAGGAGATCGAGCTCATCTTGGAGCGCCTTGATGGCCACGGCGACGCCATTGCCGAAATCACTCATCCCCAATCCGTGCCGAACGGGGCTTTTTGACTAGATTGTATTAGGGATGTTTGAACATCGGCAATAAATAAAGAACTTTTGAATTTTGTGCTTGCACCGCGATGATTCCTTTGTATTTGCTCCCGTGAATCTTATTTTTCCCTAAATGCATCCGGGAACGACCTTGAGCCGAACGCGTGAGAACGGATGCCCCTTAGCGCAAAAATCCACGAGAAGATCCCCGAATCGGCAATCCGTAAATATTGTTCAAGTGAAAACCCTTCGCATTTGGGAGAAAAACCCCGCCGCTTGGTATTCCAACGGTGTACGGCCGGTCATCACTCCCAATGCACCCCTTCGGTCAATAAAATAGCCTGCCGGGATGCCCTGCAAATCCACTCGCACACTCATCCATCACTTCTCATTTCCTCTTCTGTCTCCAGAGGAGAAAACCCCAAGGTCATGGACAAAGGCAAGCAACCCCAGGAGGGCAGCCCTCCAAAGAAACGCACGATTCGAAGGTGAGTTTTCCCTTGATCTACTCCTCGTTCTCCATATGATCTTGCGCTTCATATTTTCTTCTTTTCCTCTTTCGGCCTTAATTTGCTCCCCGAAGAAATCATCGGGACCGAAGATGTGCTCGAGTACATCTCCTCCGATTCCTCCCTCGAAGCGAGAGGATGCCACGCCCGAATAGAGGACCCGGCCATCAAGCTGCGCCGCCGCGTTCGGCACACGGAGCACGGCCTCGGGGACATCACCGCCCGTTGCCAAGCCGAGCGCGAGCGTCGCATGGCCCCGGAGGCACTAGTGGGGGGTAAATGCTTCTGACTTCTTCTTGACTTTGTGCCCGCATTTCGATTTCTTCCCCCTAACATCGATTCCTCTCGTTTTAGATGTCTCCGACGAGGTACAACAACTCGAAAGCGGCCCGGGACGGCTTGGTGGAAGCCGCAAACCATGGCCACCCCCGTGCATTCCAAGTTGCCGTCACGGTGGTCCCGGAACAACCGAAGAGGGAGCGATCGAAGAAGAAGCAAAGAAAAGATTGAATCATACTTTCGCTTCTTCCTCCACGCCTTCTCGCTTCCCACCTCCTTGAGGTTCGATCACCGGGGTTGTTGGATGTAAACCTGCAAGAAGCGCTTGTAATGTAGTTTTTGTGCTAAGGGCAATGCATCTAGGCACCGGCCATTTCTTCGTTTGTGAATTTTTGTTACGAAGGCGGCTTCATTCTTGAGCGCGGCCGTTTCGTGTCGGATGTGCGTAATCCCGCTGCTGGTGATCATTGATCGATCTCAATGCTAGGATAATATTTCTTCGAGATATCTCCCATTTATTGAGGCGGAAAATTCTTCCCCTAGCAAAGTTTTCAATATGTACGCATTACCGGGGACGCATCGACCACACGAAAAGGCCCCTCCCGGTTAGGGGACCTTTTGCCGAATTCGCCGTATTTAGTTCCAATCGGCAATAGCGCTTTCCAAACCAAATCTCCTTCTCGCGAATTGCTTGACTTTTACTTTCTTGTTATAGTACTTGGCAACCGCTGACTTGTTTTTCTCGATGTTTTCCAAGGCTCTAAGACGGATCATATGCAAATGCTCTAGCTCATCCATCATTAGGCCACTGTAATCTTTGGAGCTCAAATCTTTACGTAACACCACTCTCCTTGAATCGATTGCATCTCCCAAGGTAGAACCGCGTGGTGCCCATAAACCAATTCATAAGGAGAGCTTTTTGTAGCTCCATGGGGGGCCATTCGGTAAGCCCACGGTGCCTCACCGAGTACCGAATGCCACCTTCTTGGCTTTCGGTCGATCTTCTTTTGTATCGGCTTGATCATGATCTTGTTAGAAGCCTCTCGCTTGACCATTAGCTTGGGCATAATAGGGAGAAGAGTTAAACAATTTGATTCCCATGCTTTCGGCAAACTCTGCGAACTCCGGTGACACGAATTGTGCCCCTTGATCGGTGGTGATTGTACGAGGGATTCCAAACCGATAGATGATGTGCTCCTTGACAAATTCAACCATGTTTTCTCGATGTCACCTTCTTCGGTGGGACCGCCTCAACCCATTTAGTAAAATAATCCGTAGCCGAAGCACGAACTTATGCCCCTTACTAGATGGTGGGTTAATTTGGCCAATCAAGTCCGTACCCCCCGGCCCCGAATGGCCATGGCTTGATGATGGGATTCAATGCCGACGCGGGGACCCTTTGAATATTTCCAAACCTGCTGGAAATCCCGACATCCTTTGTAATATTCAAAGCAATCCTCTAAAATCGTCGGCCAAAAGCACCCGGCTTGCACGACAACCCATTTCATGCGGTAGGCCGATTGGTGTGCTCCGCATATCCCATCATGTACTTCGCTCATCATCTTCTTCATTTCTTCCGGACCCGGGCATCGTAACGACACTCCGTCTAATGATTTGTAAAACAAATTGTCATCCGAGAAGAACGAATTCTATGGCCTTGTACCGAGCTTCCTAGAGACCTTCGGGATGGATCCTTCAAATAGTCAACGATTTCTTTCCTCCAATCATCCTCCACCGGATCCGTCCCTAGTGCACACACATCCGCGGCAAACGCGTCTTGGTTCTCCTTGTAACCCGAGGCGCTGCGAGCCAACCTTTGTTTGCTTCTTCGTTATGTTCTCTAGGAATATCTTTGTAGGGTTACCAACGGGAAGCTCTTCAAGATTTCCCTGCATTCTTCGTAGTAACTCCTCAACGCTTCACTTTTGCACTCGTATTGGCCGTTCAATTGCTTGATCACCAGCTCTGAATCTCCGTAAACTTCAACTGAAACGGCCCCGGCTTCTCTCAAATATTGAAGCCCTCGAAGCAGTGCCTCGTACTCGGCTCGATTATTTGTGACGGTGGGGTACGTATAGGGATGGAAAATTCAAACATCTCACCTCTAGGTGAAATTAGTAGGATCCCTACTCCCCCACCTTTACCACATGATGATCCATCAAAAAATAAAGCCCAAGGGGTAATTTCAAGCAAATCAATTGACGGATCGCGATGCTCAGTTATAAAATCGGCAATAATCTGTCCCTTGATAGCCGTTGCCGATTCGAACTTTAACTCGAACTCTGATAAGGCCAAGATCCATTTGCCAATCCCGCCATTCAAAATTGGCATAGATAACATATGTTTTATTACATCGAACTTTGAATACACAGTGCATTCGACATTCAACAAGTAGTGCTGAAACTTTGTACACGAGTAGTATACGCACAAGCACAGCTTTTCCGCAGCCGAATACCTGGTCTCGGGATCGAGTAGTTTTCGGCTAAAATATGCTACTACCCGTTCCTTTCCTTCGAATTCTTGAATAAGGGCTGATCCAATGGTTTGGGTATCGGCCGCCACGTACAACTTGAAAGGCTTATCCAGCTGAGGAGGGACCAACACTGGTGGCTCCTTCATGTACTGCTTGATCTCATCGAAAGCCTTCCGTTGTTCGTCGCCCCATGTGAACTTCGATCCTTCTTTAGCTTCGGCAATGGATAGAATGGCAAAACCTTCGTGACAAATTTGAAATGAATCTTCTTACGAAGTTAATTTTGCCGAGCAGTGATTGCAACTCCTTGAGATTAGTTGGAGGAACAACTTCATCGATGGCCTTCATGCTCTTCTTGCCAACTTCAATTCCTCCCTCGTGGACCAAAAAACCCTAAGAATTCTCCAGTGATACCCCAAAAGCGCACTTGTTTGGATTCATCTTTAAACCATGCTTCCGGGTGCACTCCAAGGTCCTCTTCACATCTTCCAAATGTGTGTCATGACTTAGGGACTTGATTACCACATCATCAATGTAGATTTCCACAACTTTGCCGATCAACTCGTGAAAAATGTAATTCATGGCTCGTTGATAAGTTGCACCGGCATTTTTTAACCCAAATGTCATGACTATCCATTCAAACGAGGCCTATATGACCGGGACATCGAAGGCCGTCTTCGATATGTCTTCTATTGCCATGAAGATTTGGTTGTATCCCGCATTGCCATCCATGAAACCGATCACTTTGTGTCCAGTACCGGCGTCAATCAACAAATCGGCAATAGGCATGGGGTAACCATCCATCGAGTAGCTCTATTCGGATCCACGAAATCTATGCGGACCCTCATCTTTCCATTCTTCTTGTAAACGGGGACAATGTTAGAAATCCACTCCGCATATCCGCATGGCCGAACGAAGTTTGCATCAAGTAATCTTTCAACTTCCTTCTTCACATCGGCCAATACTTCATCCTTGTAGATTTTCCGGGATGGTTGCTTGTATGGTTTGAAACCGGATTTGATTGGCAACCGATGCTCTACGATAGAACGATCCAATCCGGGCATCTCCGAATAATCCCGGGCGAAGCAATCTCCGTATTCCTTGAGCGGCTTGATTAATTCCTCCCCGAAGTCCGGGGCCGCAAGTTTGCGCCGATGAACGTTGGCCTTGGCTTATCACCGCTTCCGATGTCAATTTCTTCTAATTTGTCAGCCGACATAAATCCTCGCCCCAACTTGCCATCGGTGCCATCTACGGGGTTCTCCATTAAAAATTACTATAAGAGCCGATTTTCGCTTGAATCGCCGTTGATCACCGCCGACGGGTTCAACGAGACCTTCTCCCCCGATCTTTCCCCGAGAAACAATCAATGCCTTGGTATTCCCGAAAGTTGGTTCCATGTTCGCAACGCTCACGGAGTCATACGCTTGGACGACCTCAATATCATCATCCACCCACTTTGGATAAGCTGCCGATGCATGGTGGATGGGACGCAAAGCAATTGGCATGAATCTAGTCCCGTCCCGAGCGAGCAGGTGTAGGCTCCTTTACCTTCGATCACAAAGAAGGTCGTGAGCGACGTTTTGGACCCGATCATCGGATCCACGTGAGCGCATCCCTTGGTATCCGAAGGATTCCCGGCGAAATCATTCGGTATTATGCTTGTAGTCGTCGGATCGCTCGGGCCCATGCCAAGTTTCCCGAAGGTGGTGTACGGCATCACGTTGACCGCCGCTCCACCGTCGACGAAGATCTTGGTCAATTGTTTGCCATTGACGTATCCCCTTAAGTACAGCGGCCTCATGTGTCGATTTTTGGCCGGTTTGTCGAAGGTGGCCTGCTTGGCTAGCACCAATTGCGCCATCATCCCCTCGATCTGCTCATCATCTAGGGACGCTTCCTCCGCACAACCCGATTAGCGGGAGCCATGAATTCGTTCGGCAGAAAATATACCATGCATGTTGGAGCCGAACGCTTTGACCCTCCAGGTTGATCTTTCGGACGCAACACCTGCCTCGTTTGGATCCCGACTTGCCTCGGTTCGCGGTTCCTCAAGCGTTGAACCCGCCTCTTCGGCTTCTCCTCGGGCGGGCGGGCACCATTGCCCCTTTTGCCAGATGTAGTCGTCTTCATCCTCCTCTTGATCAGCCCACCTCAAATCAGCTTGCCGCTTCCGGGATGATCAATGATTTCAATTTTTTGGCGCCGATCCCCGTCGGGATGGACCCTTCCAATTCTCTCATGGACGGATCGGCGATTGGCGATCTCCTCCTCGTACTCAACATATCTGTCACTGCACTCAGGGCAGTTCCTCAGCGTGGGCAGCTTCAAACCCTCGTTCCAACAATGCCTGAAGAATGCACACCCCCAGTGCGCGCGCTCCTGCTCGCGCGTGTATTGCTCCGGGTCCCTTCTGTGTGCTTCCTCTTCGGCTCTGCGCCTCTCCTCCTCGTATCTTCGCTTTTGGTAGCGCTCTTTTTCTAGCGGCGTTGCCACTTGTTGGGGAGGATGCGCGTGGTCACTTTGGGCTTGGCTTTGGATGATTCCCCGATTTCGATGTGGCTTTTGAGAACGCGGGGGCTTCACCATGTCGACTGCTCCAACGTTACTTGACGTTCCGGGTCCACGGTTCCATCCTGCCTAGCCCCGGGCCGAGGTCAAGACCTTGACCTTTCCCTTCTCTTCGAGCCATCACCATGTTGACGAGAGAAGCCCACCATGTTACGAGGGAAGGGGTGACCATCCGGCTTCATCTTGTTGTAAAATTTGAGGTGCCCCTCCCGGATGGCTTTACGGATCCTCATCACGAAGACCCCGCAATCGTTGATGGAGTGCGAGTCCCGTCGTGGAAGCCACGGTAACGTTTCCCCTTGACTCCATCGGGCCAAAGCATGGAATGCCCTTCAGGCAACCTGATTCGGCCTTCCTTTAGCAAGAGCTCAAACAACTTGTCAGCTTTCGTGATGTCGAAGTCATAGGTGCCCTTGGTCTGTTTGACCCAGCGCTAATTCATCGTTAATGGCTCCTTTCCCCACATGATCTCGGCCGCGGCCACATCCAGTTCATCATCAGAATCTTCTATCAGGTCAGCTTTGTCCAAGAACTGGTTGTAGATGTCCGCCACATCATGCTGCTTGCCAAACCTGGCATCCTTCTTGAAGCCGTACGCTTGGTTGCTCATCAATGATAGCTTCGGGACGGGACCGCCCGGGTTTTCAAACTCCATGCCAAACGGCTTCTCTCGTACGGCGGCAACATCCTGGCGACGGCCATGTCGGCTAGGCCGGGTCGTCGGCGGGGTTGAGCGAGAAGCACATGCCTTTCACCTCCCTAAATCTCCCCGAGAAATTCCAACGGCGTCTTGCTATGTCTCTACTTCAGGGTGGCAAGGTCGATCAACTTCTTCTCCGAGCTGCCGCTGAAATAGTGGGCGTGGAATTTCCGTTCCAGGTCCTTCCATCTGCTAACTGACTCAGGGGGTAAGGACGAGAACCACTGGAACGCCGGGCCTGTCAGCGACGCGGGGAAGTATCTGACCCTGAACGCCTCCTCAGCTGAGCATTCTCCGAGCTGCATCAGGTAACGAGCAATGTGCTCCACTGTGCTTGTGTCGTCTTGCCCGGAAAATTTCGTGAACTCCGTAGGAGGTTTCACCCTTGGTGGAAGGAGAACGTTGAAGTACCACTCCGGGAACGGCGGCTTGTAGGCTGGTCCTTGCATTTTTGGCTTGAGGCCGAACCGATTCTGCATCAACTCGGCCATCTTCCGTGCCGGGCGTCGTCTTCCGCGTTCCTGCAAGGTCGGGGCGTAACCCGGATGTGGGAAAGCGTCTATGGCACCGTAGTTCCCCACTTCGTGATAGCCTCCGCCGTAGAGATTCCTTTGTAGCCAGTTGCTCGCCGGAGCAATCCCGTGGCCGGAAGCGAGCGGGGCCCCGGCGAGCCGAATGCCAAGTCCCCGTACGTGGGTTGGTACGGGTTCGGCTGTTGCACAGGGGGCCGACCCGTGCCTGCCCGCGGTGGCGGGGCCGGATCGGTTGCCCTCCCGAGGCCTCGTAGTGGGGGCCGAACTAGGCGACCCCCAACACCTTGCGGAGGAGGTTGGAAAGCTTAACTTCCCGGCGCTGCGAGGAGGAGGAGGCTGGACCGGGCGGCTCCGCAATGGTGGTTGAGAACTCGACTCGCCCAATTCCACTGTGCCCCCTTGGGTGGGTGCCCTGCCGAACACTCGCTCCATGCACGGGCCGAAGACGACCACCATCATTTGCTTGAAGGCACCAAGGAAAGCTTTGTGGTGCCTGCTCAAGACGTGGTCCGCGGCATCCCGGAACGCCTGAATGCATTCCTCCTTCTCTTGCTGGGTCGTGGCGTCACTTTCCCCTGGCAACAGTACCCTGGGCATGTCGTTTTTCAGGTACGGGACGCCACTTCGGTTCTTCTTGAAGGACAATAGACACTTCTGCTGAAACTGGTTCACGGCGTCCTGGAGCTGCTGCCGTTGCTCAGGAGAGAGGTCCTCCATGTCGACGTCCATGATGTCCCCAATATCAGGCATCTTGATCTTTCGGCTGTTAGTCCCACTGGGCGTGCCAAAAAGTGTGTTGACGCAAAACGTGCACCTAGCACCAAACACACAGCAAGCCGAACAAGCTGGCTTCACACGCGCAAAGAGTCACGAGACGTGCCAGTCAATTTTTCCTGAAAATTAACAAAAGACAAAGCAGTTAGATACCAAAGCTTGGAACTTGCCGGGTGGTACCAGACAGTTCCATATTTACGGCTATGAAGCCAGATGGGGTGACACATAGCTATAGAAAGCTACTTGTCAATAAACTGAAAGCCATTCGGGAACTTATAAAAAGAAAAGTAACACTGCCGAATGGATGACGTAAGCATGACAGTAATCAACCATTGTTTGAGCAAAGATGCACGTGCACGAGGTCATGACCGATCCCCCATGATAACTAACATTAAATAAATGGATAAAGTAAAGCGCGAACGTAAACATGTAATAAATAAGCATGCATAGATCCAAAGCACTAGTCTACCACATGTCTAGGTACTTAAAAATCCGTCGGGTACGACACCAAGAAAATCTATCCACCGCATGATACAACTTGCATGAAAATCGTACCACTTTCCACAAATAGATCTATCCACCGCATGATACAATCTAAATATGGAAAGCTAAAAGCACACGTTATTTAAAGCATGAATTACGCACGTGTTCTACTCGTGAAGAAACATAACCGAATACGGCCGAGCAATGGGTCCCGATTCGGGGTCCATGAAGAAGGAACGAACATTACCAAGCGAATAAATCTATCAGATTGATTTGAAATCTAATCCACCGGATGACTAGCTCCAAAGCAACCCAAAAACCCGCATCTACCGCATGATACTCGGTTCTTTCAAGATTTATACCAACATTGGCAAGCTTGAACCCGCAACACGTAACAACCTAGATAGATTCGGTTTCGGCTATCGGAAAGCACAAGATCCACGTGCTAAAACACGAAATCTACTCATACAAGGATCACGAGAGGGATAAAGCCGATCCAAACCCATCTAGATTGGGCAAAAGGTGTTACATGAACTTAAACGTAAAGTAAAAACTCAAAGCAACACGGGGTAACTTAATGAATCTATTGGATCTTGCCAAAATCCAATAGGGCCGATAACTAGATTCAAGCTAGATCTTAGCCTACCGCATGGCTCATGACCTAACAAGAAACCCTCTTGAACCACGCTTGAATCTACCGCATGACACGAAGCATGGTGACAAGACTACTTGCATCGGATCTAAATCCACCGCATGATACTAGACATGATACAAGGTTGCCGATACTCACGGAGGTCGACGGATCGATGAACCCTCTCGAAGAACTCGACGACACGACAAAAGGACTCTAGGGTTTGGCGTAAGGCCGGTTTGTATTGAAGAATGATTGTGTGCATTACATACATTCGGGGCTCATATTTATACCCCCGCCAAGTACAATCTGGAATGGATTCGCCGCCTAACTTATCTCTAAGCTTGATCGCCTATCCATCCATTCGTCCTTCCTGCGCTTAAGCCACGTCACCGTCCAATCCCGCAAAATCAGCTCAACTCGTTCTTTTGCCGAACGGGACGCGGATAGCCGACCGCGAGACTTCTTTGCCGAATACATCTAAAAAAATCCCTTCTTCCGCTAGACGGACTCTTCACCGAGCTGGACCCACAGGTCAGACTCCTTACCAAATTTTGGTGTTAACAATAAGAAGGCACAACTTAGAAGTGGTACCGCGGGGAATTCTTTATGCCTTGACGGCGAGTCAAATCTTTATGACGAAGAATTGTCACCGTCGTCGATGCGGAATATGGTCCCGACACTAACCAGTAGTAAGCGCCGTGGTCTATCCCTCAATGGTCGATGCTAAGCAACAAGAGACACAGAGTTTATCCTGGTTCCGGCCGAGGAGGCCGTACGTCCAGCAGGGGTGTGCTCGAGGCACTATATTGCTCAGCACCGGGGGTGCCTGTAGTGGGGCTGCTACAAGCAAGGCGGGAGAGGAAGCGTGGCTTCCAAGTCCCTGGTGTAGTGGGTGAAGATGTTGTGGGAGAATTGGAGAGCAAGTGCGTGGCGCGACCTGTCTCCCGTTGTGCTGTGTCCGTCTCCAACCCGCGGCATGGGGGGGGGGGGGGTTCGCCCTCCTTTTATAAGTCAAGGAGGAAGCGAATCACATGCACGCCGCGCTACTTCGCTACGTGAAGGGGCGTGGCGTGCTATGCCGTAGAGTGGGCGGGCGTCCGGACGATCCTTGCAGCGATCCGGCCATCATGGCCTATCTTGTACCCGAACAGTGGCGGCTTCGAGGGTCGAAGAGCGGCGGATGAGCGCGATGTCTTCGATAGGCTCGAGGGAGCTGCTGACGTCGGCCCGTACGGAGCACAGTGACAAGTAAGGTGGCGTTCCGTTCCCGCACGCTCCACAGTGCTGTAGCCGTTGCCACGGCGCCTGGCGTGCGCCCGCACGCGCGGGGGCGGCGGCCATACGCGCGGTGGCGGGGATGGCGTCCCCACCGGCCCTAGCGCCTCCACCTAACCCTGTAAGGTCACAAGAAAGTAAATCGAGGGTGCGGCCGGCCCCCCTTCGAGGGCTCGGCGCGTTAGCCGCTTCGGGGCGGGCGGCCGGCGTCACGGGAGCGGCACCGGCCGCGGCGCACGGTCCGCCCCCCCCCCCCACGGTGATGGGGATGGGCTCCCTCTGGGGAGTTGGTGCGGCGGTACCGGGCGCGTGCCCCCGGCGCATGATGGCGCCGTCCCGCCGGTGTCGGGCGTTAAATGCCCACGTACGGGGGCGGGCGCACGCGTGCGGGGCGCCCTCGAGCGAGGCGGACCCCGGTCGAGGGTGGGGCGGACCCTCGAGCGAGGCGGAGCCTGCTCGAGGGGGAACGGGCCCTCGAGCGAGGCGGAGCCCGTTCGAAGGAAGCGCACCCCCTCGAACGGGACGGAGCCCGCCCGAGGGAGGCGCGCATCCTCGAGCGGGGCGAAGCCTGCTCCAGGGGGTCTTCAAGAGGGCTGTCTTGGTGGGCCGTTTGAGGTCCCCGCGGCACGGGCCGTATCCTGCATGGTTAGGCAAAGTGTGTTCGGCTTTGTTGCGGGTTTTAAGTGGGGATTTCCCAGTTGTTAAGGGGGACCCCTAGGGCTGTCCCCGACAGTAGCCCCCGAGCATCTGTGGGTTTGCCATTGAGGCTCCCGCCGGCATGCCGGAACCTACTGATAGGACGTTCTTCCCTTCTTGTCTTGCGAACGCTTCCCCGTGGGGCCGCGTCGGCGGACCCGCGGGTCTAGCCCCCCGAAGCCCCTGCAGAGCGTGGATGCTCCCCGTAGGGGTTAACCGCGAGAGCGGGTCGGGAGGGCGTGGTGCATGTTTCAACCGGCGTCGGCAATGTCCCGGCCGGCCGGTGACGCACGCGCTGCTGGCACTGTCTCCGGCGGGTGCAAGCCAAGGAGGTGTAGCCGTGCGTCAAGCCCCCGAGCCTGGGCCCGTTCGAGGTGATCGGGTAGGGCTTCACGACTTGTTTCTTAACGCACCCTCGCCGTCCCTCCGCGGGACGGAGGGTGAGGTTTCCGCAACCCCCATCGAGCGGGTCGCGAATTGCGGATTCCTCGTTGAGCTGCTAGTGGGTGGTTCGAGTGGACGCCCATGCCCCGTTCGATAAGGGTAGGCTGCGTGGTCCAGAGACACGTCCATTGAAGCGCTTGCGTGGGTTTGCTAGGTGGGGCTCGGTCCCGTTCGATAGGGGCCGAGGGCGCGGAAGCTCTCCCTCGGTGGGATCCCCCGGCTAGCTGCCCTCGCTGGCTCTCGAATACGACATATGGGGCACCCTCGAGCCGACGGGCTCGAGGAACGGCTCGAATGCGCGTGCCTTCGTCGTCCCTGACTCGCGATGCTGGGGCGCCTGTTCGAACCCGTCGAGGGTCAGGCTTCGAACCTCTGATCAGTAGGGCCGTGCGGGGCGGCGCCTGGGCGGCCCCGTCTTTGCGTTTGCGACCGTCGAGGGGTCTGGGCGAGCCAGTCCTCGGGGTGCTGATTAGTAACAATGGTGCGGGGCGGCGGCTAAGAGCTCCCGGCCTGGCATCTGCGACCATCGAGGGGCCCGGGCGAGCCAGCCGCCGAGGCGCTGATCAGTAATACAGCGTGGCATGGGTGCTCACGATGCTCGCTTTGTTCCAAAACGGGTCTCGAGGCGACCTTCTCACGTCTGTGCTTTTTAGAGGACTGACATCGTCCCGAGCCAGGGGCTCGTGCCGCTCGAGGGTTTTGCGTGGCATGGGTGCTTGCGGTGCCCGCTTTGTTTCGAACGGGCCCCGAGGCGACCTTCTCACGCCAATGCCCTTTAGCGGGTTGACATCGTCCCGAGCCAGGGGCTCGTGCCGCTCGAGGGTTTTGCGTGGCATGGGTGCTTGCGGTGCCCGCTTTGTTTCAAACGGGCCCCGAGGCTACCTTCTCACGCCCGAACCCTTTCGAGGGCCGGAACTCTCCGAGCCGGGGGTTCGTGCCGCTCGAGGGTTCCGCGTACCTTGTAAGGAACCGAGCCATTAAATGCTATGCAGTCGTGGCTGTAATTTTGCGTTGTGGGCGCGCCTTTTTAGGCGTTGCAACCGCGCGCGCGTAGTGGGCGGCGTGGGCAGGCGGACGTGACCGCTGTCACGGTCCCTGCTATTCTCCGCCGTGATGATGGCTTATTCGCGGTGGCGTGGCCGCCGCGGTCGTGGTGGGGCCCGCCCGTCAGCGAGAAAGAAGATTCCCTGCAGTTAATGCGCGCGGGACGTCCGCCCCGGAGAGCTCGCCCGCGGCTTATAAATCTGAGGGGAGGGAAAAACGGCGGTTTTTTACCTTAGCATTTCGCCGTTCTCGCCCCTTGTGCTCTCGCCTTCGGCTTGCTCTTGCCATCGTGCGCCTTCGCCATTAGAGCTCCTCTTCCTTTCCTTGTTTTCAGCTCTCGCATTCCTTGTCCTTTCTAATGGCGCCGCCTCCACCCCTCACGATCCTCGACCCGTACACCTGGGAGCGGTCGACGGTGACGCCGCTGGCTCTCAACGAGCTGGTCTCCGCCGGCCAGCTGGCGGCGAAAGAGGAGGGCCGCACGGCGGAGTGGATAGTGCCGCCGGCGGGAGACCACGCGCCCAACCCGCCGGAGGGCTATGTGGTGAGCTTTATCCGCTTCCACGAGTGCAGCTTCACCGCGCTTGCGAGCCACTTCATGCGAGCGCTGTGCCACTACTACGACGTGGAGTTGCATAACTTTGCGCCGAACGCGATTTCACAGGCGGCCACGTTCGTGGGCGTCTGCGAGGGGTACACCTCTTCCGCGCGGAGCTCTTCACGCAACCCACGACGGAGCAGAGGACCTGCCGCGCGGTGCGCGCCGGCGGGATGTCGCTCGCCCCGTGGGGGCGAGTTCAAGGACGACTACATCCCCCGCACCATGACGACGAACAACGCCGGCCGGGAGCGGGGGTGGTTCCTCTCGCGCAACGCCGAGCCCGGCCTCCCCCTACACCGGTCGGGTGTTCAAGGAGAAGCTCCGACTCCCGGGGCTACGGGGTATCCATGCCCCGGCATCGGAGGCGGCAGGACTCGGTCCCCGGCCGCCCCGAGGAACCACGGCGACGCGCGGTCGACCGCGGTGGGCGTTCTCGCCTTCCTCCACCACCGGCGGGTCGTGCCTCGATGGAGAGGCCGCTCCGCATCTACGAGATGACGAGAGGAGGCGGACCCCATCGCGCCGGCGAGGTCACGGATGCTCCCGACCCCCCCTTGGGCGGGCGTACGCGCTCACGCGGGCGCGGAACGCCGTTGACACCCGGATGTCGCGCCGGGTCGATCCCCGTGAGAGTTCGAGATGCTCCCCACCGGCCGCCGGTGAGTATGATTCTTGATTCTCGTTTTAGTTCTTGATGTTGCCTCCGCCCCCGTCGCGCCTTTGACGTTTTCGCATGCAGCGGTGAACTTCACCGCCGCGAAGTCCGTTCCGCCTACCCCCGACTCCCGTGCGCTCGGTCGGGCGGCGCGAAGAACGGGAGCGAGGAGCGGGCGGCGCGCAAGAGGGAGCGCGCGAGGCGGCGCGCGGCGCCGCGAGCGACGGAGCGCGGAGTACGGCGGCGCGAGGAGGCGGGGCTTTCCTCCCGGGGGACCGAGGAGTACTCGTCCTCGGAGGGAGGACGAAGAGGAAGAGGCCGAGGGGCGGGGCCCCTCGACGGTGGGAACTCGTGCCCCCGTCGCCGAGCCGGCTCCGGCGGCAAGGGCGGCATCGCACGGGGCGGGCGCGGCGGCGCCCGCCGCCGGCAATCGACAACGAGGGGCGCGCGCGCGCGGCGAGGTGCGCGCGCGCGCGCGGAGGCGCGCGTGCGGCGGGCGCGCCGCGCGCGCGCGGTAAGCGCGCCCTACCCCGCGGGGCGGGGCCCGCGCGCGTGGCGGCAACGTCGGGGAGGCGCGGCGGCGGGCGCGCCGGCCGCGCCGGCCTCATCCGCTGAGGCCTCGAGGAAAAGGAAGCGCGCCTTTTCCTCTTCGAGGTAAGGGGCTCGCTCTTCTGCTTGGTTTGGTTTTTTGACGATCAGGCATTCCAACTTTCTGTTTGTGCTTGTGCAGGGTGGTGCCAACTGTGCCTCCCTCGCACCGGCCAAGGTGCTGAGGGCGGACGCGTCCATCCCCACCGGCGGCGCTCGTCGAGGGCGTCGTGGGCGGGGGCAAGCACGGCGGCGGCGGCGAGAACTCGCGAGGGCGCGGCCGAGGCCTCGAGGCCTCGGCGGCGGATCGCGCCGCCGTGGCGCGGCCGGCGGTCGCCGAGGAGCGGCTAGCGGCGGCGGCGGGCGTGGCGGAGGCGCGGCCCACGGCGGCGGTCGTGGCGGAGGCGCGGCCGGGGGGTGGCCGCCGCGGCGGGAGGCGCGGCTCGTGGCGCCGGCCGGGCGAGCGGCGAGCGGGTGCGGCCCGCGGTAGCGCCCGTGGTCGCGGTTGAGGAGGGAGGACGGGCGCCCATGGTCGCGGAGGCACGGCCGGAGGTGATGGCCACGGCGCGCGTCGGGCGCCGTGGCCACGGAGGCGCGAGTGGAGGTGCGGCGGAAGCGGCGCGAGGGGTTGGCGCTGCCCGGCGGCTCCCGGCGGTGGTGGTGGAGGTCCCCGACGACGACTCCCCGCCGCCCCGGGTGGGACCGGTGGGCGAGCTTCCCCACGCTCTCCCCGCAGTCCCGGGAGGGGGCCCTCGTGAGGCGGCGCGGGGGCCACATGGTGGCGGGGGGCCGAGGACATGGCGCCGAGGCCTCGTCTTCTCACGACGGCCACTCCGCCCGGGGTGGAGGGGGTCGGCGACGACCCGCCCGCATTCGCCGACGCCCGGGCGGAGCAGAGCCGTGGGGGGAGCCCGCAGCCACGGCGCCACGCTCGACCGCGCGCTGAACGAGGCGCTGAGGGTCCACGGCGGCCCCACGTGGCGCATCTTCCAGGTAGGGCACCGTTGCTCGTTTCCCTCTTTCCTTCGTTTCCGCGCGCTGTTTTCCGTATCGTGATGCTTACGGGTTTCGAGTTGTGGGTGCCAGGAGCTCGAGCGCCGCGCCCATGACAAGTACGACGCCTTCGATCGGGTGAACGCCGAGCTCCACCAGCTCCGGGAGCGATGCGGCGCTTTCGACGCGCTCGCTGATGCCCTCAGGACTCCAGATGGGTGGTTGTCGTACGGGCCGTGGCCTTGCGCGATGAACTCCCCGAGAGCACGAGGCGGCAGACTCGGCGCGTCGCTCCAGCCTCGAGCGGGTCTGCACAGCCCTCATCGACCGTGATGAGGCGCCGGGCGGGCGCGCTCGGACCGGGAGAAGATGCGCACGGCGGCGACCAACCGGGATGCGGAGGTGGCCGGCGTGCGCGGCGAGAACCGAGGGCTCCGCTCGTCCCTCGAGGGGGCGCGGGCGCGGCGAGCCGCCGGGGCCGAGGAGCGCGCGCGCGCGCGGAGCAGAGCCAAGGAGGCCGACGACTTGAAGGCCGCCCTCGACGCCAAGGCCGCGGCGCTCGCCACCTCTCGAGGACCGGCCCGCGGGAGCACACCGCCCGCCAAGGGGCCGAGGGGCGGCTTCGGCGAGAGCAAGCCGCCCTTGCCGATGCCGGTCGGCGCTAGAGCGAGGAGCACGTTGCTCGCGAAGCGACGCGAGAGTCGCCGGAGGAGCGAACGCCAAGCTCTCCAAGGTCAAGGGCGAGCCGATGGTGCTCGGCATCACCGCCGCGAGCCGAGAGCCGGCCCTCCGGGGAGCGAGGGCGAGACCGTCAAGGGCCTCGGGCGGCGGTCGAGGCCGAGCGCCGTGCCCTCGAGGTGGAGAGGAAGCAAGTCGAAGGTGAGCCGCCGTTTGACTCTCGCTTTGTTGGTTTTACGGTTAGAAGGTTCGCGTTCCCCTTTCGATTTCTTTCTTGTCTTGACGATTCCGGGCTTGCGCACCGCTCCGGGGGCATGCGGGGGGCGGGTCGAGGCGGCCGCGGGTTTCCTACAACTCCTCCGAGCGGAGCTGCGGGAGTTGCGCGGCGCGGCCCTCGAAACCCGCCGAGCCGTGGAGGAGGGCGAAGCACGGGCGGCGGCTCGGCGGCAGCCGCCTGCGCGCCCTTGGCGGCCACGTCACCGAGCGGATGCGCCGGGCGCTGCATCTGGGCGTCCAGAAGGCCCTCGGAGTGGTACGGTCCCACTACGAGGTCAATTTCGAGGCGCTGGCGGAGGGTTACGTCGTCCCCGACGGTGTTGAGGACGAGGTAGCGATGGAGCGTGTGGACGCGCTTGCCGCCGACGCCGCCGGGACGCTCGCTGAAGCCTTCGAGGAGTTCCTCTTCCCGGACGCTGCTGACGCCGCCGCTCCTCCCGCCTGAAGACAGTTGGGCGCTAGGCCCGTTTTTGTTTGTGCATCAGTATTCTGGCCACGCGGCCTTTGTAAATAAACAAGTTGTTTTTGACATAAACATCTGTTGATGTGAAAAGAAGTCTTTTGTTTATTGCGCTTTTTTGTTTCTCCTTCTTCCTGAGTAGATTCTACTTAGGGGAGTTCGATTTTCGCGGGGGGCCTGCTGGGTTGGAGGCGAGAGAGAAGGGCCGTATCCTCGCGGCGTGGGCTATCTCTGGCTCGCGCGCTCCTTCCGCTAGGCCGCCTGCGCCCTGTTCGAATCGCTGCTCGGGGTCGAATTAGAAAACAAACTTAGCGCACGTGAGTTGTTTCGTTTTTGCGCGAAAATGGGACCATTTTGGGGGGGGATGCCCCCCGCAGTTGCCCCCGAGGGTAACTTGGGTTTCAGGGGAAAGCCGAGTTGCCCTTTTCATTAGACTTATGGTGTTTACATAGTTGTCACCAACTGGGGCGTTGGTCATGTGATTTTTACAACAAAAATACTTGGAAATCCTAGCTAGGGGTAGAAGCGACGTAGCCGTTGGATGTTCCAAGCGTTGGTGAGCTCTTCGCCATCCTCGTTAGCCGCCTTGTACGTGCGGGCTTGAGCACCTTCACCATGACGTAGGGTCCCTCCCACGGAGGCGATAACTTGTGGCGTCCTCGGTTGTCCCGGCGTAGCCTTAGGACCGCATCCCCTTCGCCGAAGTCCCGTCGGCGTATCTTGCGCGCTTGATAGCGCCGAGGGACCGTTGATACCTCGCGAGAATGCATCAAGGCCACGAGGCGTGCCTCGTCGAGCCGGTCCGCCGAGTCCTCGCGCGGCTCGCCGGTTGGCATCTTTGTCGTAGCCTCGAACCCCGGGCGATCCGTATTCTAAGTCCATGGGGAGGACGGCCTCCGCGCCATGGACTAGGAAAAACGGAGTGAACCCGTGGCTCGCTTGGGGTGGTCCTTAGGCTCCACACGACCGCCGGCAATTCTTGGAGCCATTTCCGACCGCATTTGTTCGAATCGGTCGAGAATTCTGGGCTTAAGGCCTTGTAGGATCATGCCGTTGGCACGCTCTACTTGGCCGTTGGTCTGTGGGTGTGCCACAGCTGCCCAATCCACACGGATGTGGAATTTGTCGCAAAACTCCAAGAATTTCCTGCCCGTGAACTGGGACCCGTTGTCGGTGATGATGGAGTTCGGCACTCTAAAACGGTGAACGATGTCGGTGAAGAACGTTACCACTTGCTCTGCCCTGAGATTCGTAATGGGGCGCACCTCCACCCACTTGGAGAATTTGTCGATTGCGACCAGCAAGTGGGTGAAGCCCCCGGGCGCCTTCCGCGGGGCCCGACAATGTCCGCCCCCCCCACACGGTGAACGGCCATGTTATGGGGATGGTCCGGGGACGTGAGCGGGGAGGTTGGACTTGCGAGCGTAAAACTGGCACCCTTCGCAGGTGCGTACGATTTCGCTGGCGTCTGCGACCGCGGTAGGCCAGTAAAAGCCTTGGCGGAACGCATTGCCGACGAGGGTACGAGGCGCTGCATGATGGCCGCAGATCCCGGCGTGGATGTCTCGTAGGAGCTCGCGCCCCTCGGGGATGGGCACGCACCGCCGTAAGATGCGGAGGCGGCGTGCTTGTACGGCCTCGCCGTCGACGAGGGCAAATGACTTGGCCATCCTGGCGATGCGTCTGGCCGCGGCCCGTCCGTGGGGAGTTCCCCTCGGGCCACCGGGGCCACGTATTTGTCACGCCAATCGGCCTTGACCGAGGGCCGGCTCGATGTCCATCACATAGTTCCGTAGGCGCCATACCCCTTGAGGAGGGAGAGCACGTATGCCTCGTTCGAGGGGTCCTCATCCATGGGTTCCGCACCCACTGGATTTGAGGGAGCCCCCGAGGGTTCTGTGTGGTTCGAGGGGTGAGGCTCGAGGGCGACCGAGGGCTGAGCTATGTCGCGGGCGAAAACGTTCGGGGGGACGGTGATCCGCCCGACGCGATCTTGGCCGGCCTCGTCCGCCTCCTCGTTGTACGGCGGGGCACGTGATTGAGCTCGATGCCATAGAATTTGTCTTCAAGGGCTCGCACGGCCTTGCAGTAGGCCTCCATCTTGTCATCATGGCAGCTCGCATTCTTCATGACTTGATCGATTACGAGCTGCGAGTCTCCTCGCACGTCGAGGCGCTTGACGCCCAACTCAATGGCGATTTTGAGGCCGCAGAGGAGGGCCTCGTATTCAGCCATATTGTTAGATGCGGGGAAGTGGAGGCGCACCGCGTATCGCATGTGTTCCCCAAGGGGTGACACGAAGAGCGAGTGCCCGTGCCTCGCCCTCGTTTTCATCACCGAACCGTCGAAGAACGAGTCCGGCACTCGCTTGGATGCCGTGGCGGCGGCGACCGCGTATCCGTCCATTCGCCGACGAAGTCCGCCGGGTTTGAGACTTGATGGCCTTGCGCGGGGCGTAGGCAAGCGTCTCGCCCATCGGCTCCACGGACCACTTGGCAATCCTCGCCCGCCGCGTCGGCATTGCGGATGATCTCCCCCGGCGGGAAGGAGGAGACCACCGTGCGGGGGTGGGCCTCGAAGTAGTGGCGGAGCTTGCGCCGTGCGAGGACTACCGCATACGGCGGCTTCTCGGGACTCGAGGGTAGCGCGTCTTGGTATCGGACAAGACCTCGGCCGATGTAATAGACCGGCCGCCGTACGGTGCAAGGCGTGCCCTTCCTCCATGCGCTCCACGACGATCACGGCGGCCGACCACTTGGGTGGTCGCGGTGACGTAGAGTCAGAAGGGCTCGCCGCCCGCGGCGGCGTGAGGACGAGGGCGTGTGTCAAGGACGCCTTTAGCTTGTCGAGTGCATCCCGGGCCTCGGCGGTCCGGAGAAGCGCTCGTGCTTCTTGAGGAGGCGATAGAGGGGCGCGGGCCCTTCTCGCCGAGCCGCGAGATGAAGCGGCTCAAGGCGGCAAGGCACCCCAGCACCTTCTGCACCCCTTTGGGGTCCCGGATCGGACCCATTCGTTCGAGGGCCGCGACCTTTTCGGGGTTGGCCTCGATTCCCAATTGGGAGACGATGTATCCCAGGAGCATGCCTCGCGGCACTCCAAAGACACACTTTTCGGGGTTTAATTTGACCCCATTGGCCCGTAGGCAACCGAACGCGATGCCAAGGTCGCCGACCAGGTCGTCCGCCTTCCTGGTCTTCACGACGATGTCGTCTACGTACGCCTCGACCGTCCGTCCGATGTGATCTCCGAAAACGTGCCGCATGCGGCCGGTATGTCGCACCCGCGTTCCGAGGCCAAACGGCATCGTGACGTAGCAGAACATCCCGAACGGCGTGATGAACGAAGTCGCGAGCTGGTCGGACTCCTTCATCTTTATTTGATGATACCGGAGTAGGCATCAAGGAAGCATAGCAGCTCACACCCGCAGCGTTGAATCAACGATTTGATCAATACGCGGCAAAGGAAAAGGAACTTTAGGACATGCTTTATTAAGACTAGTGTAGTCTATACACATCCGCCACTTCCCATTCTTTTTCTTTACAAGCACGGGGTTTGCTAGCCACGTTGGGTGGAACACCTCCTTGATGAACCCGGCCTCTAGAAGCTTCCGCAGCCTCCACTCCAATAGCCGTCGCCGCTCCTCGTCGAAGCGGCGCAACCGTCGTCGCACGGCACGGGCGTGAGGCAGGATGTCAAGGGAGTGCTCGGCGACTTCCCTCGGGATGCCTGGCATATCCGAGGGGCTCCACGCGAAGATGTCGGCATTGGCGTGGAGGAAGTCGACGAGCACCACTTCCTATTTGGGATCGAGGGTGGAGCTGACCCTCAACGCCTTGCCCTCGGGGGCTGAAGGGTCGAGGGGGACCCCCTTGGTCTGCTCCGCGGCCTCGAAGGTGCCGGCGTGCTTGGCGGCGGAGTCGAGGTCTTCGTTGACCATCTTCTCCAAAGTGGTCACCAGCGCTTCATCTAGCGCCGGTGCTTCGCGTGCTCTACGCACTCGACGCCGCAAGTCGAATGCATGCTCGATGGACGAGCCTACGGTGATGACGCCGTTCGGTCCTGGCATCTTCATCTTCAAGTAGGTGTAGTTGGGGACCGCCATGAACTTGGCGTAGCGTGGCCGCCCAAGTATGGCATGGTAGGCGCCCTTGAACCCCACCACCTCGAAGGTGAGTGTTTCCTTGCGGAAATTTTTCGCGGTGCCGAACCAAACTAAGGGGTCGATCCGCCCGAGGGGCTGGACCTCGCTTGCCGGCGCGACGCCGTGGAACGGCTTCAGGCCGGGCCGCACCGGTCCAACCCAATCCCCGGCGGGCGCGGCGTGTGCATGTAGAGGATGTTGAGGCCGCCGCCTCCGTCCATCAGGACTTTCGAGAACTGCGCGTTCCCGATGATGGGGTCGACCACCGGCGGGATGCGGCCCGGGTTGGGGATGCGGTTCGGATGGTCTTCCCGCTGAAGGTGATGGCGTCCTCCGACCAATTGAGGAAGGAGGGAGGCGCCCTCTCCGCGGCGAGGACCTCGTGCCGCTCCTTCTTGCGCTGGCGGGTCGACATGTCGACGGTTGGCCCCCCAAAGATGAGGAACACGTTTTCCACGGCGGGGAAGCCGCCGGCGTCGCCATCTCCTCCGTCTTTCTTGGCCTCCGCCTCCTTCGCGGCGGCGCGGCCATAGAACTTCTTGAGCATGTCGCACTGCTCAAGGGTGTGGTTCACTGGGGTCTTGTGGTAAGGACATGGCTTTTTCAGCATGTCATCAAACACCCCCGGACCTCGAGGGGCCGGTCGAGGGCCCCGTCGAGCCGGGTCAACAGCGAGGGCCTCGGCATGATCGCAGTCGCGCCCCTGCTCGCGCGCCTCGCGGCGCGGCTTCATTCCCTTCTTGCCTCGCTTGTCGTTGCGGTGGGGCTCCTTGGACTTGCGCCCTCGCGGGCGCGTCCTCCGAGCGCTTGCCCTTCTTGCCGTCGAAGATCGCCCCCACGGCCTCTTCTCCCCGAGGCGAAGCCGGTGGCGATGTCGAACGGCTCGTTGGAGTCCGCGGCGGCCGCGCCCCCGCCTCTCGCACGAGGTCCCGCATGTGGTACCCTCGAGGAAGGCATGCACGATCTCGGATCGCGCCACGCCGGGGAGCTCCGTACGGCCGCTTGGAGAAGCGCCGTATGAAGTCCCGCGCCGACTCGCCGGCTTCCCGGGTGCGGGAGCGTAGGTCCCGGGGAATCTCCTGGGGCGCACGTACGTGCCCCCGGAAGTTGCCCACGAACGTTCGGACCGCATCGTCCCGCTTGTGGATTTGGGCGGCGGGCAAGTGCTCGAGCCATGTCCGGACGCATCGCCGAGGTGCAGGGGCAAGTTGCGGATGATGACCTCGTCGGCCGGCGGCCCCGCCCAGCTGGCACGCCAGGCGGTAGTCGTTGAGCCACACGCGGGGATCCGTCTCCCCGTTGTACTTGACGATGGTCGAGGGTTGGCGGAAGCGTTGAGGGAAGGCCGCCGCGTGGATCTCCCGCCGAACACACGGGTTCCCGGGGGTTCCGCGTCGGGGAACGGTCCTCGTCGCTGTCGTAGCGTCCACCCCGTCGAGGGTGGTAGCCCACCGCCGCCGCGCGTCCGCCTTGCTCGTGCGCCGGTGTTGATGACGTTGCGGGCGTCGCCGTCCGCCGCCCGCGTGCGTCAAGGAGCCGCTCCTTGGCCGGCGTGCGTCCCGGGTTGGCGGGTCGCCCCACCGCTCCTCCCCCGCGTGGACCGAGGGTTCTCCCCCTTGTGCGGCCCCCTCGTCATCCCGCGCGTCCCCCCGTTGGCGGATGCGTGATGCCGAGCTCTCGCCCGGGCCGGGACGGCGATGCCGAGCTCTCGGCCCGCCGGACGGCCGCTTGCTCGATGAGAGCTCCGCACCTCGCGGTGCGGGTCTCGCGCCTCGGGGGTCGATGGTGCCGCATGGCCCGCAGAACGCCGCGGTGGGCAATGAGCTTTTGGCTCGCCCGCGGAGGTGCGTCCGTGTTGTCGACGTTGGGGTCGGCGTTGATGCGGTCACGGACCTGTTTGCCCGGCTCCCGCGAGCGTTCGCCGCGCGTGGAGGCTTCCCCCGCCATTGAGGCACGGAGCGCCCGCACCGTCCGCATTCTCGCCGCCGCCTTGGCCTCGAGCTCGCGGGCTTGGGCCACCGCGCGTCGGCGTCGGCCCCGGCAGAGAGCGCTTGGCCCCGCGGCCGGGCGCGTGGCGATCCCCCGGGGCGGAGCGTGATCTCCCCCGTCTCCGGCGCCCACCGCGCGCGCGGCATTGGCCGGGTCGTTGGTGATGACGGCGTAGCACTCCCGCGCGGGGGTCGTAGCTCCCGATGCTAGAGTCGTCGGGAGCGGGCCCGAACCGCAGTCCGTAGCATCGAGAAAACGCCGAACATGACCGGGTCCGGAGCGACGGCGGCGTCGTGGCGTTGATGGGCCCGCGACGTCCGTGCCGGCGGGCGTCGGCGCCGTGGTGGTGCGCGCAGCAGGGACCGGAGCGGACCCGACCTGGCGCCGCGCACGGAGCTCCTCACGGTTGGTGAGGCGCATGAGGTAGCCGTTCCCCGTGGCCTGAAAGTTCAGGCCCCCAAACCGGATTTCGAACCCGGCGGGGAGGGGGTCCGAGCTGCCCATGTTGTAACGCGTACCGCGATACTCAGTGCGGATCACCATGGAGGGAGTTGGCAGAATGACCTTAGACGCTCGATTGCCCCACGGTGGGCGCCAACTGTCGGTGCGGAATATGGTCCCGACACTAACCAGTAGTAAGCGCCGTGGTCTATCCCTCAATGGTCGATGCTAAGCAACAAGAGGCACAGAGTTTATCCCGGTTCCCGCCGAGGAGGCCGTACGTCCGTAAGGGGTGTGCTCGAGGCACTATATTGCTCAAAGACGGGGTGCTTGTAGTGGGGCTGCTACAAGCAAGGCGGGAGAGGAAGCGTGGCTTCCAAGTCCCTGGCGTAGTGACTGGAGATGTTGTGGGAGAATTGGAGAGCAAGTGCGTGGCGCAGCCTGTCTCCTGTTGTGTCGTGTCTGTCTCCCCCCGCGGTAGGGGGGGTTCGCCCTCCTTTTATAAGTCAAGGAGGGAGCGAATCACATGCACGCCGCGCTACTCAGCTACGTGAAGGGGCGTGGCGTGCTACGCTGTAGAGTGGGCGGCCGTCCGGACGATCCTTGTAGCGAACCGGCCATCATGATCTATCTTGTACCCGAACAGTGGCGGCTTCGAGGGTGGAAGAGCGGCGGATGAGCCGTGATGTCTTTCGATAGGCTCGAGGGAGCCGCCGACGCGTCGGCCCGCACGGAGCACGGGGACAAGTAAGGTGGCGTTTCGTTCCCGCACGCTCCACGCGTCGTAGCCGCTGCCACGGCGCCGGCGTGCGCCCGTACGCGCGGGGGCGGCGGCCATGCGTAACGGTGGCGGGGATGGCGTCCCACCGGCCTAGCGCCTCCACCTAACCCCCGTAAGGTCACAAGAAAGTAAATCGAGGGTGCGGCCCGGCCCCCCTTCGAGGGCTCGGCGCGTTAGCCGCACCGGGGCGGGCGGCCGGCGTCACGGGACCGGCACCGCCGCGCCGCACGGCCCCCCCCCCCCCCCCCCACGGTGATGGGGATGGGCTCCCTCCCCGGGGAGTTGGTGCGGTGGTACCGGGCGCGTGCCCCCGGCGCATGATGGCGCCGTCCCGCCGGTGTCGGGCGTTAAATGCCCGCGTACGGGGGTAGGCGCACGCGTGCGGGCGCCCTCGAGCGAGGCGGACCCCGGTCGAGGGTGGCGCGGACCCTCGAGCGAGGCGGAGCCCGCTCGAGGGGGGGAACGGGCCCTCGAGCGAGGCGGAGCCCGTTCGAAGGAAGCGCACCCCCTCGAACGGGACGGAGCCCGCCCGAGGGAGGCGCGCATCCTCGAGCGAGGTGAAGCCTCGCTCGAGGGGGTCTTCAAGAGGGCCGTCTTGGTGGGCCGTTTGAGGTCCCCGCGGCACGGGCCGTATCCTGCATGGTTAGGCAAAGTGTGTTCGGCTTTGTTGCGGGTTTTAAGTGGGGATTTCCCGCTTGTTAAGGGGGACCCCTAGGGCTATCCCCGACAACCGCCCGTTGCAATGATGCGGATATTCAAACCATCGAGACGAAACTAGCGAAGGAGACCCCAAGTACACTTGTTTCCGGAAGGATCACCAGGATGTGGTCCGGTTTGGGAAACATCTAGTGGTCCCCTTTGACCCGTAAATTAAGAAAGTCATTCTAGATGAAGCTCACAGGTCCAAATTCTCTATTCATCCCGGTATTACCAAAATGTACCAAGATCCGGCGTAACTTTTGGTGGTCCAATATGAAGGTGGATGTAGCCAAGTATGTAGCCGCGTGCGATACTTGCCACCTGGGATGAAAGCAAGTCATTTGAAGTCGGGCAGAGTACTCCAACCCCCGTCGATACCTATGTGGAAGTGGGACGATATTTGTATGGATTTCATTGTGGGTTTACCCCTAACCGCTAGAAAGAAAGACTCCATTTGTGTGATTGTGGATAGACTCACCAAGACCGCTCGCTCATTGCCGTGCACACCACTTACTCCGTACAACAATATGCGAGTTGTACGTGGACCACATAGTTCGTCCGCATGGAATCCCAAAGACTATAATCTCCGATAGAGGGACTCGGTTTGTAGCTCGTTTTTGGGAACAATTGCATGAGTGTTTGGGAACTCGGCTGATCCGCTAGTTCCGGTTATCATCCACGGACCGATGGCCGATGGAGAGGATAAATCAGATTTTGGAGGACATGTTGAAAGCAAGCATCTTGCACTTTGACAAGAGTTGGGACAAGTGTTTGTCCTTGGCGAGTTCTCTTACAATAACGGCTATCAAGCCGCTTGAAAATGGCACCGTTCGATGCTCTATACGGACGTAGATGCCGCACTCCGCCGAATTGGTCGCAGGTCGGAGAGAGAACACTCTTTGGGCCGAATTAGTTAAAGAGGCCGAAGAAAGAGTACAAGTGATAAGAGAGAATTTGAAGATGGCACGGATAAGGCAAAAGAGTTACCATGACAAAGGAACCGCACCTCGACACTTTGAAGTGGGAGATTATGTATATTTGAAAGTATCACCCACCAAAGGTGTGCAAAGGTTCGGAGTCAAGGGAAAGTTAGCCCCGCGCTACATTGGACCATATGAAGTTATAGAAGCATGTGGACCCGTGGCTTACCGTATCCAATTGCCGTAACGGTTTTCCGCGAGTTCACAATGTGTTCCATGTAACTCAGTTGAAGAAGGGAATGCCTGTTCCGGAGAATGAAATCATCACGGAAGCTAATGCTTGGATCGAGCCGGATTTCTCGCTCGTCGAGCATCCATTGAAAGTACTAGACCAAAAAGAGCGAAAGACCCGAAGGCAGACCGTGCGAATGTACAAGATCCAATGGAGCCATCACACGGAGGAAGAAGCAACGTGGGAGACGGAGGAATATCTTAATACTAAATATCCAGGCTTCCTACAATCTCGAAACCATGAGTCCTTCTCCCCATCTCTTTGTTATCAAATCAAATCTCGGGACGAGATTCCGTTTAAGGGGGATTCCGTTTAAGGGGGGTAGGCTGTGACGCCCCAGGTTTTTAATTAACCTTAATAGCCGGTCAAATAGTCAACCGTAGTCAAACCTAGGTCAACCCGGGCCCTCACCTCGGAAAACTCACTAGCCCACCCTAGTTACCCTAATTGAATAGTAAACACACTTGTGGGGCCAACCCATGGTCGAAAGTTGGGTCAAACCCCTTGTCACTCTAGTGTCCACGAGTGTCCGCCGAAACTTTTGCCGCGTTCTCCAAAATTCACCTAAACACTTAAAATTCTACCTTTATGAAAGTTGTAGATCCCGTTGAGGGACACAACTTTCATGTAGATTGGCATTCCAAATTTTGAGGGGAAAAACTTGAAACATGCATTGCAAGCCGGATTCTTCGTTTGCCAAACCCCGCCGACATTCAAAGTTGGCATTCAAATATCTTTTGATCCGGCGGAAAAACCCTATATAGACTTTGTAGAAAATGTTGTTAGTAGCTAGATCTACAACTTTGGTATTCATCACTTGGTCCAGTTTTATTCAATTTTTTGGAGAAAAACCGGTTGGAACAGGCACCAAAGAACACAATTGAGCCCAAAGCGCCACACGCGCGACGCCGTGCGCGCCCGCGCGCCGCCGTCTCTGCCCGCCCGCCGCCGGCCTTGCTCCGCGTCCACGCCCGCGCCGCCAAGGCCACACCGGCCGAGGCGTGCTCCGTCCCGAGGTCCCGCGCCCCCGAAGACACCCCATCCCGAGGCGCCCGGCGTCATCGCCGCCGCACGCGCGCGCACGCGCGCGGACCGGCGGTCCGTCGGCCGTGCCGCCGCCGTACGCGCGCGCCCCCGAGCCGCCGTAGCACCGGCGGGTATCTTCCCCGCACCACTATGTCCCCCTGGTCACGCGGAGCGCGAATATATAAGTCCTCCCTGTTCCCCCTCCGCGCGCCACCCGAGCCACCCGCCGCCATGGCCGCCGCCGCTCGGTGCTAGCCTCTCCCGCCCGTGCCCGTCGCCGACCGGCCGCTCTAGTAGCTTCATTAGGTTCGGTGAAGCTCCAAAGCCCGCTTGTTGCCCAAAGACCTGCGTCTCCTTGCCACTTTTCCCCGAGCCGTCGCGGTCACCGCCGCCGCCGCCGTTGATCCCCCCTCGTCGGCGCCTTTTCCGCCCCCAACCACGGCAACCTACGGCTCCTAGGTGAGCATGTGGTCGAGCCCGGCCGCTTGCCGGCCGGCCGCGCCGCCGGCTCGCCGGAATTTGCCATGCCCGTGCCGCCCGGTCCGGCCAAGGGCCCAATTGCAATGCTTTCGATCTTTGTAGGGTGTTTTGTGCTAAATGCAGGGCTTAGTTGTAAGGATCTTTATCTAGCTTTTCTTGCAGATGGGTCCAGTGCCTTGTAAAATGCCTAGAAATTCGTAGAAACATCAGAAAAATCCCAAACCAATTTTGTAGGGTTCAGGATGATAAATCCCACCTCTTTTGTCATATACTCATGGCTGGATTCTAAATAGTTTTAGCAGGAAAAATACAAATGTGTTAAACCTAGATCTGCCATAACTTCAAATCCATAACTCCTCTGTAGCCCAATTTTGGATATGTTGTGTGTTAGGATATGACTAGATGCTGTGCCAAAAATTACACAAAGTTATGCAGTAGATCTTGCTAAATAAATTCTTTTCCATTCTTGGAGAAACTGCCTAAATGATTTTTATTGTTAAATATAATTATGTTCTTGAGCTCAACTTGTGCACACTGTCTTGATATGTCAAAGTGCACATATTGTAAATTAATCATGATGTTTGGCTTAACAGAAATAATTATTCTTGTTTTATGCATGTTTTACCTTGTAAATTAATAAACCAAGATCAGTAAAGTTCCTAGGTGCATATGCTAGTTCTTTAGACTTGTTTAGGACCAGAGAGCATGCACAAGAATGTTTGGATCAAATTGATGCTTATTTATTTTTGTATGCATTTAAGTTGAATCACTAGCTAGCCTTTGTTATTTTCAATAATATTTAATTTTCTAGCATCCAACACTTACATGTGGGTCCGATGGACCAGGATAGGTGCTAATATGCATTTGAAACACTTCTTTAATTTTTGGTAATTTAATTGTTTAATAAAAAGCTTAAAAGCCCTTTTAATATTAAAGGGAAACTAAATAAAGAAAAACCCCTAATTAATTCTTTTTTCCTTTTTGAAAGTATTTCCTAATTTAGTTAAAAGATAATTAAATATCATCGCTGATAAGAAATTAATTCATGAATAAAAATATTATTTATACCTTTGCTTGTGAAAAGAAAAGGAATTAAAGCTTTCACATGAAATGATAAGTATAATAAAAACCTTTATTCAAATGTGCAATAAAAGAATGACCCACGTACAACCAATAACCTTCCTAAAAGAGAAACCCTATCTAAATGCTTGTTAAGGTGAATATGACCAACCCAGAGTTGGATAAGACAACGAACTATCACATCACCTAAACTTGCATTGCATTCCGTGTAGATCTTCCGACGAAGATTACTCCCTTGTCCCGAAACCGAGGAAGGAGGAGCGGAAGCTTCGCCGCACTACGTGGAAGTGCTCGACACCGAGGGTGCCCTGTGCTAACCTAGCCGACGAAGGCAAGCTCCGGTGCATCTAACCCGGTTTTCAAATTCTTTATTCAAGTATAAATGGATGATTGTGCATTTACGTTCAGGAGTTGAATGAAACCTTAGATGCATGATCCATAGGTACCTTGTCCATACTAGTATGATAGGTCGATAGCTGCTAAGCTATAGGACCGTTACAAGTCGGGTGATGACCTCACTCGCGAGAATAGGTCCCTAGATAGGAAGCACAATGTATCCTTAAATGGATTGCTCACTTGTTAAGAGCATGGGATCTGGGCTCCGGTCCAGTGGTTATGTGGGTTAAGTTTTTGAACATACCAAACATTTGCCGAGAATGGGACCGGTAAGCCTAGTACCTTAATGAGGCGGCGAGGGATCCTACCGTTACTACTCTTGGGATTCGCTCTCATGGCTCACCACCGGTGGTGTATGGTGACTCCGGGTATCTCGCGGGGTATGCCGGATAGCTCCGCACCAAAGACCGCAAGATTCGATCCCGACTTGAGGATTTTTGGGGACGGCCTGGGAAAGTTGTCCTCGCGGGGACAGCCTACCGTGTGTTTGGGTCTACCTTCCAAGGTTCAAATCAATCGATTGTCGGCCTCTCACCGTTATCCGAGACTACTTACTCCACTAGTCATGAGGTCCCTAATGATGGAAGTTGATGAATATGATGTTTGATTAATTGATTTGTACAACTTTGTTTGTACTAGTTGGCTAATGTACTAAAGATTAAACCTACTAGAACTTGTGCTAAAATCTTGAAAGTAAGGACCTACTCTTTGTTACTTTTTAGCAAAGCAACCCAAAGTAGCCAAAACGCCTTTCATGGTCTAGATTTGGTGAAGTAGTTATCACCGACGGGTAAGTCTTGCTGAGTATTAGTATACTCAGCCTTGCTATAATGTGTTGATCCAGGTAATGCCTTCGGTGATGTGTGGCCCGTGAGATCCTGCCCGGCCGGGAGCCGGAGTGGGTGGAGGACGACTACCGAAAGCATCATGGATGGCCTCCCATGGTGTCTTCGCTTCCGTTAGTTTAATTCCGCCGCTTTCGAAAACTCGAACTATCTCATCACGACAAAAACTATGGTTTGTAATAATTAAACCCTTCGGGGTACGAATTTGGATTTCAATGTTGTTGTATCTCTGGACTCACCTTCGAGTGAGTTTTAATGCATATATTCAATCCTTGTGCTTTTCAAGTGATTTACCGGGCGTTAACCCGGCAACTAACGACAAGATGATACTTTATTATTTCTTAATGACCAAAGTGGATCGGTCTTAGGCGATAGTACGGTATTTTCCGGGCGGGTTGTCACAAAGGTCTTGCTGAATTGCTATCAAAATTCCGAGTTAGGCAGAAAACTCGAATCTTTACCTATAGTTCCAAAAAGAATTTGACCTGAGAATCTACAGCAAAAATGTTCCTTATCTAGCATAGATTGTGCTGTAAAAGTTTCATGGTAATTGGGTACTCATGTATTGAGTTGTGGTCTTTTTAGTGAAGCTCTGCCCTGCTGAATTTCTGGGCAACGGCACTCTAAAAATGGACCTTTTGCACCCTTTTCCAATCTGAATTGGTTCGACCTTTGAATACCAAAAATGTGAGTTATAACATTGTCGAGTTGCTCACAAAAATTTGGAATTTTTGGGTACTGGTTTTTCAGTTATGAATTTTTGTTCGGAACTGCCAGTTTTGTCATATTGCATGTTAAACTCATATTTTTGGGTTCTAACATGTGTTTGTAATTATTTTACAGATGGCTGCTCCTGGGTTTGTTGCGGTGAGTGCTGATGGCACGTTTGCCACCACTGTCTTGCAAAGTGGGAGGGCTTCACACGCATTGCGTGGAGAGCTTTGTGTCGTTGTCGGCTACACCACCCCTCCTTTCTACGAGGGGGTGGAGTACGAGGAGTTGGGCGTACCTAGCCGCAGTTCGAGTGATCGTGCTCCCCACCCGGGCCACCCCGAGTGGGCAGACTTGAGCATGGAGCTCCTCTGCTTCCGCTCCGCCGAGGCAAAGGAGTCGACGACCTTGATGGTGCTCCACACTCTCTCCACCCACGACCGCAGGAGATGCTCCGGACACCGTTGCGGTTGGTTCCGGCTTTGGACCCCAATGATCCTTTGTGGCTAGGCCGGATGGCCAATATAGCCACACTTCTCGAGACGGTGCCACCTTACGACACCGTATAGACTTTGGGCACGTGCTTGAGGGCCTTGTACGCTCTACGAGACCTTCGTCGAGTTATCGCGGATGACTTGGCCGGTCGTCTCACCGGAGCTACTTGGTACATCTACCGGGTTGTCGGTCTCTTCACCGAGCGATATGTTAAGTACACGCGGGCCGTGCGGACTATTGCCGACCTTCGGGATCGGATACGGCAGCCTCCGGGGTCGGGCACACCAGTTTCGTTTGAGCGAGGTGACCACTTGCAGCAGATTCTCGGACTTACGGCCGGGCGGCGGGGTCGCGGTGCTCGCCTGGATGATAGGGATGCTGAGAGGCTTGTGCACCTTGAGCACATCCAGGATTTGCAAGAGCAAGGTTGGGGACCTCGAGCTCGATATACAGGCCTTGGAGGGTGTTGTGGTTATGCTCCAGCAGGTGCACCACCCACCGGCTATTGGTGACGATGGGCGGATGGAGATCTAGCTGGACCCGCAGGAGGTTCGGGACGTTCCGGACTCGACTAGAGAAGCTTGGCGCTCTATTCCTACATGTCGTGAGGAACTCTCCATAGTTTGTACATAGGACCTAGATCCTAGATGTTGTAGTAGGAAACTTGACATGTACTCTTGTTAGCCCTTTTGGTTGGATTTTGGTGCTAGGCTGGCTTAGAGTATTCTTTGGTGTAGCTAGAAGCTACATAGTGACCCCCTATGTAATGGTGATCCACCAAATTTTGTAATCTGTAATTATGGTGGAAAACACCTTTCCGGCAGCAATTTGCCTAAGAAATGAAATGAAGAAAGTTATGGTCATTTCTGGATTTTGCAATGACTACCAACGTTGTTTGAAATTTTATAATGGTCATGCTCACCAAAATTCAGCATTTTTGCATGTGTAGTTTAAGAAATGTCGAATTTTTTTTGTAAGCTACTAGCTGCTGTCCAAACTGCTAGACAGAACTTTGGAAACTGAATTTTTCGACCCCTGTAAAAAATGAATCTGATCTGGAGTTGAATACCAAAGATGAAGCTAATAAAATTCTACACATGCTGACCAAATTTTCTGAATTTTTGACTTCTGTACAGAGAGTTATGATTTATTTACTCAGGACTGTGATGCTGTCTGAATTCTGAAATTCCAATAAGTTTGAAGTTTCGTATGCATATTCTTCTTGTATTCTTTTAAGCAAGCTTTGAATATGTATCTAATGAAAGTTCAACTTTTCAGATGTCTGATAACACATAGAATGACTCTCGGGGTGTGGGAGGCAGTGGTGATGGTCCTCTTCCTCCACCTCCACCCATGACACCCGCAGAAGCTTTCATTGCTGCTCAGACCGAAGTGCTGCGCCAAATACTTCAGACTCAAGCAGCAAATTGCTCAAAGATTGCAGAAGCTCGTGCACAATCAAGGCCATGTTCGGGATGGGCCTAATGCGGTCATGTCCTATAAAAAATTCAGGGCAATGAGGCCACCCCTCTTCACCAAGGCGAGAGGAGCCCCTAAAGGTTGATGCTTTCATCGGGGCCCTAGAGGCCATGTTTTCCATCTTCACCCCGCCTTGCTCGAAGAACATAAGGCAGGCTTCGCTGCTCAAAGAATCGAGGGGTGAAGCATTAATCCGGTGGGAGTATTTCAAATCCATGCGGCACGGGGTCACCGATTACTTGGGCGGAATTCAAGAAAGCCTTTAAAGAGCATTATATTCCTAAGGGTCTTGTTGATAGAAAAAATGAGAGAGCTAATGAATCTCAAGCAAGGCTCGACTTAGTTTATCAAGTATGCCCGAAGTTTAATAGTCTCTGTCAAGTATGGGGACTATCATGTTGACACCGATAAGAAAAAGATGGAGCGATTCCGTGAGGGGCTTGATGGAGAGCTCGTGAGAGGTTGAACTTAATCAAAATTGATTGCTATCCCGAGCTAGTGAATTTGGCCATCTCTCGAGAGGATGCCATGAAGAGAGCTCAACGAGATAGAAAGAGGAAGTTCAATCAAGCTTCGAGCAGGTGGCCAAGGCAAGAAATTTAAGTTTGTAAAGAAGAATGTGCGGGGTGCCACCCACCCATCTTCACCGGACGTTGGGTGATGAGGCGGTCTCGGTCTAAGCCGTCCGGCAACTTTGGCTACCGCAAAGCACTCCGCGACCGCTCCTAGGCCTAGTGCACCCCCACCTACCCACAACAATGATGATCGTCGTTGCTATACCGTGGACAAACCGGGGCACTATGCTAACAAGTGCACACGCCCTCGACAACAACATCAACAAAGTCGGGGGCAAGGCTCTAAGGCTGGAAATCGGTGGAAAGAAACAAACCGTGCAAGTGAAGCAAGGTTGTTTAAACTTCACCACGGTGGTTGACCCGCCGTAGGGAGCACCGGTATTGACGGGTACATTTTCTATCCATGGTCATCCGGTTACTATATTATTTGACTCGGTGCTACTCATAGCTTTATTAATGTGAAAACCGTGAGAAATTTTGACTTGAAGTGGTGTCATACTAAGCGGTGCCTATATGATTGCCACACCGGGTGGAAAGGTTGCTTCAAATCAAGTAGCCTTAAGCGTACCACTTGAGATAGGTAGCAAAACTTTTCCAACTAATTTGGTCACTATGTACCTAGAAGGGGTAGATGTTATCCTAGGCATGAATTGGATGACTCAAAGACAAAGTTGTCCTGGATATTTCTGAAAGGATGTTAGAAATCAACTCACCTTTGGTCGGGAATTCAATTCTTTACCTTCCCCCAACAGGCCATAAAGGCTCATGTGTGTATGCAGCCATAACTACTCAACTTGAGGACATTCCAGTAGTATGTGAGTACATGGATGTCTTTCCTGATGAATTGCCTGGCTTGCCACTAGACAGAGATGTTGAGTTTGTCATTGAGCTACAGCCTGGTACTGCTCCTATTTCTAAGCGATCTTATAGAATGCCACCCAAAGAACTTGCTGAATTAAAGAAACAACTTCAAGAGTTGCTTGATAAGGGCTATATCCGCCCAAGCTCGTCTCCTTGGGGTCGTCCCGCCCTCTTTGTGAAAAAGAAAGATGGTAGCCTGAGGTTGTGTGTGGACTACCGACCTCTCAATGCGGTGACTATCAAAAACAAATATCCGTTGCCCCGCATTGACGTGCTATTTGACCGGGGGGGGCTGGAGCTAAGGTCTTCTCAAAGATCGATCTTCGGTCTGGTTATCATCAAATTAAAATCCGGCCTAGTGATATTCCCAAGACAGCTTTCTCTACTCGCTATGGCCTATATGAATTCTTGGTTATGTCTTTTGGTCTCACAAATGCACCAGCCTACTTCATGTACCTTATGGATTCTGTATTTATGACGGAGTTGGATAAATTCGTCGTGGTTTTCATTGACGACATCCTTATTTATTCCAAGAATAAGGAAGAACGTGCGGAACATCTTTGCATTGTCTTACAATGCTTGCGAGAGCATAAACTCTATGCTAAGTTCTCCAAGTGTGAGTTTTGGCCGGATAGTGTTAAATTTACGGGGCACACTTTTTCCAGTGAAGGCATATCCATCGATCCAAGCAAAGTGCAAGAGGTTATGGATTGGCAACCTCCTAAATCAGCTCATCAAATCCGCAGACTTTCTAGGCTTGGTCGGTTATTATCGCCGTTTTATTCCGGATTTCTCTAGAATTGCTAAGCCTATGACCGAGTTGCTAAAGAAGGGCGTGAAATTTGTGTGGAGTGAGGCTTGTGATAAAGCTTTCCAAAAATTAAGGGAACATTTAACTTCAGCCCCGAGTGCTAGCGCAAAGCAGACAATTCAAAGCCATATGAAGTTTATTGTGATGCTTCGAGCACGGGTCTTGGCCGTGTTCTTATGCAAGAAAATCGGGTTATTGCCTATGCCTCACAAGCGCTTCGCCCTCATGAAAAGAATTATCCCACACATGACTTAGAGCTAGCGGCGGTTGTTCATGCACCGAAACCGTGGAGGCATTATCTTATGGGAACCCGCCGCAATATCTTTATCGACCACAAAAGCCTCAAATATATTTTCACTCGGTCCGATTTAAATATGAGGCAAAGAAGATGGTTAGAGTTAATCAAAGATTATGATCTAGAGGTTCATTACCATCCCGGAAAGGCGAATGTAGTTGCGTATGCTCTTAGCCGCAAGGCTCACTGCAATTGCATATCAATGGAACCTTACAGTGACACTCTATGTGAGGATTTGAGAAGGCTAAACTTGGAAATTGTTGAACAAGGAAGCCTAAATGCTCTTTCCGAGGAGTCTAACCTATTTGATAGAATTGTTAAGGCTCAACTTCAAGATGAGGGCATTCTCTTAATTAAACAAAAATTGCTAGAAAAGGATCCTAAGCATGATTGCTTCCGGAAGGATGAGAAAGACATAATCTGGGTTTGGGCAACACCTTGTTGTTCCGGATAATTGGGAATTGAAAAAGAAAATCTTTGATGAAGGCCATCTCTCTAAATTCTCTATCCATCGGGGAGTAGTAAAATGTATCAAGATTTAAAGGAGAATTTTTGGTGGTCCAATATGAAGGTGGACATTGCCAAATATGTGTGGGAATGCGATACTTGTCAAAGAATTAAACCAAGTCATTTGAAACCTTCGGTACTCTTCAACCCCTACCCATACCTTCATGGAAGTGGGATGACATAAGTATGGACTTTGTGTCCGGATTGCCACTCACATCTAGGAAACATGATTCCATCGGGTTATCGTGGATAGACCGACAAAAACAACTCACTTTATTCCGGTCCACACTAAATATGATGCCAAGGATTATGCAAGTCTTTATATTGAGCACATTGTTTGCTTGCATGGTGTTCCTAAAACCATCGTTTCCGATAGGGGATCTCTCTTTGTGGCACGTTTTTGGGAACAATTACATAAGTCACTTGGTACCAAAATCATACGCGGCTCCGCTTATCGTTCTCGGATCGATGGCCAAACCGAAAGAGTAAACCGATTCTAAAGGAGATGTTGCGAGCATCCGTAATTCACTTTGATAAGAGTTGGGACAAGTGTCTCGCCTTGGCTGAATTTTCTTACAATAATAGTTATCAAGCCAGCCTTGAAAATGGCACATTTTGAGGCTCTTTATGGACGGAGATGTCGTACTCCCTTGAACGGTCAGCGGACCGGGGAGAGGAAATTCTTTGGTCCAGCCTTAGTTGAGGATGCCGAAGAAAAGGTGAGGGTAATCAAGGAAAATTTGAGAATTGCTCAAGAAAGACAAAAGAGTCATTATGACAAGGGAAAGGAACAAAGGGAATACAAAGTTGGTGACTTTGTGTACTTAAAAGTTTCGCCAACCAAGGGTGTCCAAAGATTCAGTGTGAAAGGAAAGCTAGCTCCTCGCTACATTGGCCCTTATGAAATCATTCAAGTCTGTGGGCCAGTGGCATACCGTATTCGGCTGCCCGAACGATTCTCTGCCGTACACAATGTGTTTCATGTATCACAATTGAGGAAATGTGCACATGAACCGGCTAGAGAAGTGATTGAAGAAGCTAACGCTTGGATTGAACCGGATCTCTCTGTAGTGGAACATCCTTTGAGGATTCTTGATGTAAAAGAAAGAAAAACTCGAAGGCAATCTGTAAAGATGTATAAAATCCAATGGAGTCATCATACCGTAGAAGAAGCTACATGGGAAACTGAACATTATCTCAATGAGAATTATCCGGGTTTTCTTGAATCAAGGCAACGTAAGTTCTTTCCCCTACTTTCATCTTTTAAATCCTAAATCTCGGGACGAGATTTCTTTTAAGGGGGGTAGGCTGTAACATCCCTGATGTTTATTTTCTCTAATGAAATTAATTAGATGTGTTAATCAAGGTTAATTAACTTCTAAGCATGTTTGACATGTTTTGTCACATATTTGCACAAAAGACCTTGGTCAAAATCCCAAATCACGGTCAAACCCTAGATCTCCTTTAAGGCTGAAATGGTTTTCTTGCGCGTTCTCCAAATTTCACTATAGAAGTTCAAAATCGGCCAATACGAAAGTTGTTCGTTATTTCCGGGAACACATTTTTTGTAATTGGCGGACATTCCAATTTTGAGTGCAAATTGGTGAAGGACCGATAAGGCGACCAGAGAGGGGGGAGTGAATGGGAGCCGATAAAAATTCTTCTCGAGGGAGATTGAAACTCCGACAAGACGAACTAGCTCGGCCGAACCCCCGAAATCACACGCTCCGCACTTCTACCTCCCGTTTGCCAAAACCACGTAGCCACCGGAGTGCTACCGGTCCTAGGAACAAACTCTACCAAAGCAACCACAACACACACGCAGCACCGACAGGCGGAAACAACTCGAAAGCCGGCTAACCGCGGAGGGGGCGGTTAGACCGGTATAGGGGGCGGTTAGACCGCCTCCACCCGGCAACCAAGAAATCCTCCGAAACGCCTCTTCCGAGCACCAAAACACACCACGGTTTCACCAACAGAGATCTCTCGGCCAAGGCCATGCTAGCTACCGGAAAATCTTGGCGAAAACCAAAACTTCATCCAAGGGCCTAGGGGCGGTTAGACCGGCTACCGGGGGCGGTCTAACCTCCCCGTACCCAAAGAACGAACCCCGACCAAGAACACCTAGCAAACTACACTAAAACGAGCCAAGATTTCACCGAACGCTCCTCTCCGATCAAGGTGAACAAACTCACAGAGAAAGGTCCAAAGCAAAATCAAACTTTCTTCGGAAAGGCCTAGGGCGGTTAAACCCGGTGCCGGGGGCGGTTAGACCTCCCTCCCCCGAGCACAAAGATCCGAGTGAAAACCCAAGCAAACGGACTCGAAACGCTCCAAGATTTCAACCATACAATCCCTCGGTCAAGGCCAACATGCTACCGAAGATCTCGGCCAAAATCAAAACTTTCTCCGGACGAGCCCGGGGCGGTTAGACCGCCCCTCCTACGCGGTTAGACCGCCCTCCCCGACGAACGGGAAAAAGGGGAACCGCGGGTCAACCCTCAACTTTGCATCACCCGATCTCCCGATTCACCCAACGGATTGCGGTGAAACTTTGGGGATGCCCGGGTCACCTCATGGACGACCTCTCCCTCAAAGGAATTGCACCGAAACGCTCTCAATCATGGGGAATCGCAAATCTCGTGACCAAACCTCAAGAACTCGAGTTCCAACGAAAACCACCAAATCGAGTCCGATTCAAAGGAGATTTGGGGGCAAAGTCACCAGCCAAAGAGGCACAAAAACCTCATACGTGACACCCACCAAAAACCCCAAGAAATCGTCCTCAAAACACCACCAACAAAGAGCTCCGAAAATCAACACAAAAGAGACGGGAAAACCACCGTGATGAACAACGCCGAACCATCTATACATGCCATGAAAGGTTCGTACATGGTCTAGCTTGCCACCCAAACATCCATCCCTCTCTCTAGATCTCACATGAAGCTCTCAAGCTAGTCCTCTAAAAACCTAAGGAAAAATGGAGAACAAAAATGGAAAAACAAATGAGCTAGGGTTCCAAGGGTTGGCTGCCATCCACCCCTCCAATGAGTATATATGGAGGCACCCAAAAGACTAAAACGCCCTTCACTAATAACTAGGGATACATGCCCCTCAAGGGCGGATTTGGAATTCTTGATGTCTTCACCATCGGACGGATGCCCGGCGACCGCACCCCCGCGTAGCCTCGACGCACGCCTTGCGATCCCGACGCGTGTCCTCCGCTTCGAAGCTTCTCGGCGCCGGCGGCCGTGGCGGTCGACCGCCCCCCCCCGGGCGGTTAGACCGGCCCCGGGAACCGACCGACCCCGGGCGGTCCGACCGCCCCTCCCGGGCGGTTGAACCGGCCCGGGTGGCCGCACCTCCTCGTCGAGTCTTCGGCCTCGGTTTTGTGGCTCAACCGAGTAACCCGCGGGTTTTCCGATGAACCACCGCAAACCCCGCGAACTCGGTGTAGCCTCCGCCAATCTCCACTCATGACTCGGCTCCCACGTAGTCCCGGCTCGACCTTGGTTTTGAGGCTCTACCAAGAAACCGTCCACGACTTCATCTTGTTGTTCATGCCACCATGCGGCCCGCACTTGACCCCCGCCGGCCACCGGTCCCTCGAACGAAGCCTACTTGTCTTCTCCACACACGGAGGCCTCACCGCAACGACCTTTCGCGCTTGTTCTTCACCCGCACCAACACGAGTCAAGCCGCAACCCGCACCCGCAATACTTAGCCAAGAATCGGTCCACACAACGTTGTCAATCACTCATCACACAAGGAAGCGACCATCCACCGGTCCTCGAACCACACATGGTTCTCAATCTCCCCCCTTGATGAGTGCATTGACAACACACTCACATGAAGTATCATAAGAGAAAAAGAAAAGAAAATAAACTACTAAAAGAAAAGCTCCAACAAGTATCGAAAGCCAAAGAAAGGCAAAGAGCAAGATCACTTGAAGAAGAACAAGTCTCGGACCCCTTAGGCAAGGGCAACGGCTCGACACATCCGAGACAAAACCATGCTCAAGCAAAGAGCAAAAACCACCAAAAGCACACAAGGCCACGAGCCAAAAACTCACACAAGAGCTCCCCCCCGCACATATGCAAACTCCCCCGAACCAATGCATGCAAGAAGGTCACTTGGAAATGCATGACAAAGAGCAAACCAAGCTCACATCGCATAGGGCGGTTAAACCGCCGCACAGCCGGTTAAACCGCCCCGGTCATGTGACCGCCCCAGGGGAGGTTAGACCGCCCCATGTGACCGCCCCCGCAAAAACTTCTCCGAAAATTGCCGAACCACTTTGGACACCTTCCAATAGATCCCGTGTGCCCAAATCATGCACACACTTCTCCCCCCTTGTTGACAATGCATGAATCAAGGCAAAATGCAAAAACTTTCAACATATAGCTTCTCAAATATACAAAATTCATCACAAGGAGCTACACAAGTCCAAATGAGCAAGTTAGATACTCGACAGTTCGTAATGACCTTAACTACATGATCACCAAGTTTCACAATCATTGGACAAGGCTAAAAAGGATTTGAGTAATTTTGCGAAAAGTTACTCTCTCACAAGCAAATACCTAAACATGAGCAAAACATATCAAAATGGCAAAGCCACTCAAACTTCATGCTAGGACGCACATTCTAATCATAAGACCATCATAAACACCCAAAAGCACCTCATGTCATGTCAAAGCCACCGAGCCATGTGCCTACTTCTATGTATGAGACTTCTCATTGGTAGGCATCATGCAACGGTTTAGCACCCAAAGCAAATTAATTTCAGCACATATGACATGGGAACATATTTTCCAAGCATTTTTCATTTCATTTTCAGATTTGTAGATGGTACATGAAATGTCTTTGCGACAAAAAGGAACTTATGCCCCTCCACAAGATTAAGCAAGAGGGCTAAACATTCATGATGGCAAGCGAGCCTTTGGCTCCATATGATCAATAAACTAGCTATCCAACCACAAAGTAAGCATAGCAAAGCCACTAAAACATGTCAAGATCATATATAGGCATTTACGCATGAGAGAGCATGTATATGACATTTTTCAAAAATTAGCCATCAACCATGAATCATTCAACAAGATCATCAAGAGCTAAGCCAAACTAACCATAGCATACCAAACAAGCTCACAAGAACATATATAACAACCCATGGTAAACAATGTATATAGGAGAAGCTTTTCCTATCCAATGCATATGATACAAAATGCATGCAATCTAAGATACAAGGATGCCTATACATCATGTTACATATGCCATGCCAAATGCAAGAAATGCACAAAGGAAAGCTATACATATGCTACAAACCGGCTCCTCGAGGGGAGGCAAAACGGGCTCGACACCACCGGCAAAAGAGCAAAGGAGCACAAAACTCACAAGCTCCCCCTAAACACATGCACTAGGGCCAAAGAGCATACAAAGCTCACCCTACACACATGATATAGAGAAGGAGCAAAACAAACCAAGTGGCTTGACCAAGGCCACACACTCGAAGGTCACAAAGCACTTACCTTTATCATTTCTTCACAATTCACTCATCCTTGTCCACCATCCCCGAAAGTGATGTACCTACATGTCACCACCGGGGTATGAGGCCGAAGAACCACCCCCGATATCAACCAAATGTTCTCTCGGGCCTCCCACCTGCAACTCAAAACCAAGAGCGAGAACGAGCAAATGACTCAACACTGGGGTTAGTCCCAAAAGTGTGAAACCAAGGGTCGGGCCATTTCCTCAAAAGTAGGGTTAGCAACATTCATCCTACTCGCCTATCAATACAAGCCGATCCATCCCGTCAAACCTATCAAACCCGGAACCACCATGGGAACACCACTCCCGTCTCACCGGAGGAGTACGAGTACCACGAAAAGGAAGGCATGGTCCGTAGCCCCTCCGAGACTCAAAGTCGCGACGTCTCCCAAACTCGTATTGATCTCGAGGTAGAGAACGTCCGCAAAACTCAACACCACCAGTACTCAAAGTGTCTACCATCCGGACCATAACCAAGGGAACCGAAACCACCAACATCACGACCTCGGAAACAGAACCGCCGAAAGCGGGGAGGGCGGTCCGACCGCCTAACCAAACCGGTCCGACCGCCCTTCCCCTCGGGGGCGGCCGGCCCGACCGCCTAGCCGGGGCCGGTCCGACCTCCCTCTCCGCACCACCACCGCGGCTACGGGATTTCTCATATCCCCATGCCGGATCCTTACGCACAAAGCCCTTTCCCTTAGGCGGTGGCATACGAGGCTCGTGCACACCATGAGAAGGGTGGTACCGTCCTTGTTCGCCCACTCCTTAGCCATTCTCGCCTCTCTCTTTCTCTTATAGCAAAACTCTCTCTTGTGACCATCCTTCCCACAAAACTCACAATGGAAAAGGATTGGTTTGGGCTTAGGCTTGGGGTGAGACTCTTCACTTGGTTTCTCACTAGGCTTTTTACTAGGTTGGTTTGGCTTGGATGCTAACTTGTCTTTGGGTGTGGGTTGTGGTGGAGCCGAAACATTCCCAAATTTCCTTTCTCTCTCACCACCGCCCTCACCAACCTTATCCAATCCCAAGGCCCAACCATCAAAGCGCTTACGCCTAGCAATCATCATACCAAGCTGAGGTTCTTGACTCGACAACCAACTCAGTGCTTCACGCAACTTATCATTCTCATCTTGCAAGCGACCAACACATTTTGCAAGATCCAAATTCTTCATAGCATGCATCTCACATGTAGAACAAGAAGTAGGAATAGGCACTTTCAAATCAGCCTCTAGCGAACCAATGCGAGAACGAAGCTCAATAATTTTCTCATGCAAACCCGGGCAAGAAGTGCAAGCACCAAGCAAAGTGGGTCTAGATTGTAGCTCAGCCAACTCAACCCTAAGCACATCTAGTTCCTCACACTTGGAGGCATACTTCTCCCTAAGATCGACCAAGTCGCCTAGGAAAGCAGAGCAATCAAGCACAATCATTTTCATCGAAACAACGGGGCTAGCCTTAAGCGAATCAATTTCAAGCTTGCTATCAAGAACCCGTGTTTCTAGCTCGGCCACTCTAGTCCTAGCATCCTCGAGCAAAGATCTAAGCTCCTTTCTAAGCTTCTTAGCCTCTCTAAGCATGTGATCGCGATTATCAAGCAAGTCAACCAACTCCTCATTCTCCTTGCGCAAAGAAGAGAGCTCATCACATACCTCATCCTCGGAATCCAAGTCCGAGGCGTCCTTCTCGGCTTCTCTTGCTACTCGAACTCGCGAGCCATGCCGCGAAGTCGTCCCCGAGGCTTAGGCCCGTCACACAAAGGCCGTTGAGATACTTGCCAAGGTTCTTCTTCTTCTTCCTCTTCTTCTCATCCTCTTCGTCTTCATCACTCGAGCTTGAAGACGTGTCCTCGAATCGTACTCGATGTCGCTTGATCTCTTCATCTTCTCTCGAGACCGTGCCTTCTTCCCATGTTCATGATCCTTCTTCTTGGACTTCTTCCTCTTGTCCTTGAACTTGTGCTTATCGTGGTTGTTCACCTTCGGACACTCGGCAAAATAGTGTCCGGCCTTGCCGCACTTGAAGCATGTCCTCGTGTTCCTCCTCATGTTCACGCGGTTCTCGTGCAACCTCTCGAACCGCCTCGTCAGAGCGCCCCGGCGCGTCCTCTCCAAGCACGTCGAACTCCTCATCCGGCATAGACATCAAAGAGGACAAAGAAAACATCCCGTGGATGGGTTAGTATTAGCCTTTCCTTTCAAACCACCGACGAGGGCGAGACTATGAGAGTCAGTCGGGCCCTCGATCTTGGCTGTCATGCCCCTATCCACCTCAGCCGACTTGAGCTTCGAGAACAGCTCGTTCACCGTCAGAGTATCATACCTCTCCGACTCGACTATGGCCTCGAACTTTCCGCCCCATATCGTACGATCCAAAGAGTGTAAGAGCTTGACCGCTCTATCATGATCATCGTATGGGAGCACGTCCACATTGGCCCTCATGTTGTTCACCACCACCGTGAACCTCTGAAACAAGGCATCGATGGACTCACCGGGGAGATGAGTGAAGTTCTCGTACTCTCTCCGGTAGGTCGCATACAACCGTGCCCGAACCACGGGCGTTCCCAACATGAGCCTCCTTCAACACCGCCCAAATCCTACAAGCCAAGTGCTCGGTGTGCACCCGATCGAACTCAGGCTGACACAAAGCACGAAACAAGTAGTCGACCGCCTTATTGTTGGCGTCGAATCCGTTCCCTCGACCCTGGAGCAAGGAAATCCATCGGCTGGACATATCCTGTGTCCACCGTGACATCCCACGCAGTCCGACCCTTTCCGCGGAGGAACGCACCCATCCGCTTGCTCCACATCTGGTAGTTCTTTCCATCGAAGTGTGGAGGACCCGAACCCCGTTCCTGGTACGCCATCCTTGGATCTTAGACTGGTTAGAGTCAACAAAGACCCGAACCGGCTCTGATACCACTTGAAGGACCGATAAGGCGACCGGAGGGGGGGGGGGGGGAGTGAATGGGAGCCGATAAAAATTCTTCTCGAGGGAGATTGAAACTCCGACAAGACGAACTAGCCTCGGTCGAACCCCCCGAAATCACACGCTCCGCACTTCTACCTCCCGTTTGCCAAAACCACGTAGCCACCGGAGTGCTACCGGTCCTAGGAACAAACTCTACCAAAGAACCACAACACACACGCAAGACCGACAAGCGGAAACAACTCGAAAGCCGGCTAACCGGAGGGGGCGGTTAGACCGGTATAGGGGGCGGTTAGACCGCCTCCACCCCGGCAACCAAGAAATCCTCCGAAACGCCTCTTCCGAGCACCAAAACACACCACGGTTTCACCAACGAGAGATCTCGGCCAAGGCCATGCTAGCTACCGTAAAAATCTTGGCGAAAACCAAAACTTCATCCAAGGGCCTAGGGGCGGTTAGACCGGCTACCGGGGCGGTCTAACCTCCCGTACCCAAAGAACGAACCCCGACCAAGAACACCTAGCAAACTACACTAAAACGAGCCAAGATTTCACCGAACGCTCCTCCGATCAAGGTGAACAAACTCACAGAGAAAGGTCCAAAGCAAAATCAAACTTTCTTCGGAAAGGCCTAGGGCGGTTAAACTCGGTGCCGGGGCGGTTAGACCTCCCTCCCCCGAGCACAAAGATCCGAGTGAAAACCCAAGCAAACGGACTCGAAACGCTCCAAGATTTCAACCATACAATCCCTCGGTCAAGGCCAACATGCTACCGAGAAGATCTCGGCCAAAATCAAAACTTTCTCCGGACGAGCCCGGGCGGTTAGACCGCCCCTCCTACGCGGTTAGACCGCCCTCCCCGTACGAACGGGAAAAAGGGGAACCGCGGGTCAACCCTCAACTTTGCATCACCCGATCTCCCGATTCACCCAACGGATTGCGGTGAAACTTTGGGGATGCTCGGGTCACCTCATGGACGACCTCTCCCTCAAAGGAATTGCACCGAAACGCTCTCAATCATGGGGAATCGCAAATCTCGTGACCAAACCTCAAGAACTCGAGTTCCAACGAAAACCACCAAATCGAGTCCGATTCAAAGGAGATTTGGGGGCAAAGTCACCAGACAAAGAGGCACAAAAACCTCATACGTGACACCCACCAAAAACCCCAAGAAATCGTCCTCAAAACACCACCAACAAAGAGCTCCGAAAATCAACACAAAAGAGACGGGAAAACCACCGTGATGAACAACGCCGAACCATCTATACATGCCATGAAAGGTTCGTACATGGTCTAGCTTGCCACCCAAACATCCATCCCTCTCTCTAGATCTCACATGAAGCTCTCAAGCTAGTCCTCTAAAAACCTAAGGAAAAATGGAGAACGAAAATGGAAAAACAAATGAGCTAGGGTTCCAAGGGTTGGCCGCCATCCACCCCTCTAATGAGTATATATGGAGGCACCCAAAAGACTAAAACGCCCTTCACTAATAACTAGGGATACATGCCCCTCAAGGGCGGATTTGGAATTCTTGATGTCTTCACCATCGGACGGATGCCCGGCGACCGCACCCTGCGTAGCCTCGACGCACGCCTTGCGATCCCGACGCGTGTCCTCCGCTTCGAAGCTTCTCGCCGCCGGCGGCCGTGGCGGTCGGACCGCCCCCACGGGCGGTTAGACCGGCCCGGGGGAACCGACCGACCCCGGGCGGTCCGACCGCCCCTCCGGGCGGTTGAACCGGCCCGGGTGGCCGCACCTCCTCGTCGAGTCTTCGGCCTCGGTTTTGTGGCTCAACCGAGTAACCCGGTGGTTTTCTCGATGAACCACCGCAAACCCCGCGAACTCGGTGTAGCCTCCGCCAATCTCCACTCATGACTCGGCTCCCACGTAGTCCCGGCTCGACCTTGGTTTTGAGGCTCTACCAAGAAACCGTCCACGACTTCATCTTGCTGTTCATGCCACCATGCGGCCCGCACTTGACCCCCGCTGGCCACCGGGTCCCTCGAACGAAGCCTACTTGTCTTCTCCACACCTGGAGGCCTCACCGGCAACGACCTTTCGCGCTTGTTCTTCACCCGCACCAACACGAGTCAAGCCCGCAACCCTGCACCTGCAATACTTAGCCAAGAATCGGTCCACACAACGTTGTCAATCACTCATCACACAAGGAAGCGACCATCCACCGGTCCTCGAACCACACATGGTTCTCAATTGGCCAAAAATCGAGTTGAACGCGCCGTGAACAAGAACTCGAGCCGTGGAAAAACTGCAACTTTGGCCGACGTTCCCGGGCAAAAGGTTGATCAAAACATATGTCGCCCTTTGGAAAAGTTGTAGGTCTATAGCTCCTCTACAACTTTGCTTTTTGGAGATTTTCAACTTAGTTGCCACTTTAGGGAGTTATTAATTTTTGAATCTGCAGAAATGAAATAAAAAATGGCGCCGGCATCGTCCTCGCCGCGCCTAGCGCGAGCGCGCCGCGCGCCCCGCCACTCGACCGTGTGGCGCCCCGCCAGGGAAAGTCGGATGTACGGACACCCGAAGTCCCTCGCCGTGGACCAAGGGCCGTCGTGGGCCCTCCGTCTCGCTTTTCCCCCCGTCCACCGAGCCCACACCGGCGGGAACACCGGGCCGGCCACACGCCGTGCATGCGCGCACCGCACCTACCGCTCGCCTGGGTGGCCGCCGGCCCGGCCCGCACGAACGCCCCTACGGCTCGCCCTCGACCTCGTTGTGCACGTCGTCCTTCATCTTAAGCACATCGAGCCGGTCGCTTGCTCCCTTTTCACGCACGTCGTTGAGCATCCTTGCCGCCAATGTCGCGCACACCCGTTCGCGCCTAACCGGCACCCGCCCGGCCTTCCTCCTCCCTCCTAGGGTTCCCCTGCTCCTCTCCCGCAGTTCCAACGCACCACCGCCGGACCCGCCGGCCGCGCTCCCCACCGGCTCGCGCGCGCCCGGCGGGCACGCCGGGGCCGCCCGCCGCCGGCCACGAGCGCCGCCTCCACAAGCCGGTGCAAAGACCCCAAGGTAGCCCAAGGAGGCGCAAATCGAACCTAGGACCCAATCCCGGCGAGGGCGTGCCGCGACCCGCACCGCCGGTGAGCTCCTCCCGCCGTTAGGGACCCAATTGTGTCGATTTGTTTCTTTCCGGGGTTCCCGAGTGAAAGATTCCGGGGACCCGGTTGTAAAAGGTACTTTTAGGGTTTCGTAGTAACTTCGAAAATTCATTAAAAATTGTAGAAAAAAAAAGAAAAATGCATGTATACGTGTAGATTTACCGGACGGGATGTACACGCTCACCCAAGAGGAGGAGGGAGCGTACTAGTGGAGAGCCGAACCAAATTGGGTGTCAAGAAGACCTGGACCAAAGTCGGGAAGAGCCCAAGGCTTGTGTTGATACCGAGTCCGAGGAAGGCAAGCACCGGTTTCATCTAAACCATTTTTTTATAAATTAAAATCATGTCCTTTACCTTTCGGACTTTATTGCTTTACTTGTGCATACAAGTTTCGGGCGTTGTTTTGAAACCTAGTTGCATGACCCTTAGGACTCCTATGCTCTTATACTAGTATGTTAGGAACGCTAGTGCCATGCTTTAAGGACACGGTACAAGTCGAGTAATGACTCATTGCTCGCGAGATATAGGTTATTCTTGTTGGAATCATAAGTTGGTTAAAACTCGCTCATGTGGTAAGAGCAATGGGTTCGGTCTCGACCGAGTAGCATGGTGTCTGGTCCTAAGCTATTGAACGTAATGTCGGGGACGACCATGAGGGTCCCCCCCGAAAAACCGGGGGAACCCCGCTTAAAACCCGCAAAAAACACAAAATATACACACAACACGACCCAAGCCGTGGTGGCCCCCGCGGCCCACCAGGAGGGGGCGCAATGCGCCCCCTCGAGCGAGGTCCGCCTCGCTGCGGGGACTCAAACCCCCTCGAATGAGGTCCGCCTCGCTCGAGGGCTCACGCCGCCCTCGGCGAGGTCCGCCTCGCTCGAGGGTCCCCGCCTCCTTCGAGCGGGGTCCGCCTTGCTCGAGATTTCCCCACGAGCGCACTCGCTCCCGCACGTGTGTACGGGCATTTAATGCTCGACACGCGGCGAGCCGCGCCACTACGCGCCCGGGAACTCACGCCCGGCGGCGTTCCGCCAACTCCCTAGGGGAGCCCATCCCCACCACCGTGGGGAACTATGCGACGAGGCCGGTGTCGGCTCCGTGACACCGTGCCTCCCACCCTTGTACGGCTAACGCGCCGCGCCCTCGAAGGGGGGGGCCGGCCGCACCCTCGAGCCCTCTTCTCGTGACCCCGCGAGGGGTCAAACCATGACGTCGGGCCGGCGGGAGCGCCATCCCCGTCGTTGTCAATCCCGTGCGGCCATCCCCACCCCCGCCGGGCCACACCGCGCACCGGCTACAACCGCTCCGACGCTATTGAGCACGTGGGGACGGGACTGTCGGGCATACTCCTCGGGTACTCATGCAAGGAACGAAGAATAGTAGAAGACGGACTCCTAGTAGAATTCCCCCGTACTCCTACTAGGACTCGTTCGTGTACTCCTACTAGGACTCCGCCTTGTAACCGACTAGGAACCCGCCCCCCGAACTATATAAAGGAGGGCCGGGTACCTAGCCGCACATCCCCACATCCCTCCGGGGACAACCCAACACCAAGCGCGGGCGCCATACTTGATCCCCCAAACAGACGTAGGGTTCGCCACCTTGGCAGCCCGAACCCGTATAAATCTTGTGTCCCGTGTCCTTGCGCATACCTTCGAGTTCTCGGTCAACCGATCACGATCCTCACCGCACAATCTACTACCTCGGGTACCCCTTGGTAGGTTTGCGGTCTAAAACACCGACGGGCGCGCCGGGTAGGGGTGATCATCACCACCGGCGGATTCGAAGGACCCTCGTCAACAAGATCAATCCACTCGTCGACTCGCCGAGATCCATTGAAGCAAGTCGCCTTGCTCTTGTCAAAGCGGAATCAATCTTCCTACGTCGCGCTTCGGGTTGCTTCGGCACGTCACGCGGCTCGTCACGCGGCTCGCCGCGCCTCTCGTCGACTACTCGCCTCACGGCGGCTCGTCGTCGACTACTTCGTCTCCGCCGCGCGTCCGGGTGCCTCGGCACGTCGCGCGGCTCGTCACGCGGCTTGTCGCGCGCTCCGTCGTCGACCTGCCTCCCGCCTCGCCCGGACTCGTCGTCGACTACTTCGTACGCGCCGCGCGTCCGGGGGTGCCTCGGGCGCACGTCGCGCGGCTCGTCACACGGCTTGTCGCGCCGCTCGTCGTCGACTACTCCCCCTCGCCCCGGCTCGTCGTCGACTACTTAGTCTTCGCCGCGCGTCCGGGGTGCCTCGGCACGTCGCGCGGCTCGTCACGCGGCTTGTCGCGCCGCTCGTCGTCGACTTACCCGCCTCGCCCGGGCTCGTCGTCGACTACTTCGTCTCCGCCGCGCCCGGGGTGCCTGCGCACGTCGTGCGGCTCGTCACCGCCGGGCTCGCCGCGCCGCTCCGTCGACTACTCCGCCTCGCGGCGGCTCGTCGTCAACTACTTCATCTCCGCCGCGCGTCGGGGTGCCTCGGCACGTCGCGCGGCTCGTCCCCGCGGCTCGCGGCCGCGCGCCGCTTGTCGTCGACTACTCCACCTCGCCCCGGGGCTCGTCGTCGACTACTTCGTCTTCGCGCGCGTTCGGGGGGGTGCCGCGCGTCGGGGTGCCTCGGCACGTCGCGCGGGCGCGCTCGGCACCGGGGGGCGCGCGTTGGCGTCGCACCTACTCCGCGCCCTCGCCCGGGCTCGTCGTCGACTACTTCGTCTTCGCCGCGCGTCGGGCTGGGGCCTCGGCACGTCGCGCGGCGCTCGTCACGCGGCTTGTCGCGCCGCTCGTCGTCGACTCCGTACTCGGCCAGGCTCCCCGCCCGGCTCGCGTCGGGCTCGTGTCGAGGCTACTTCGTCTTCGCCCGCGCCTCTCGAGGGTGCCTTCTCTCGTCGTCGCTCGCTGCTGCGGCATCCCGTCCCGCGCGGCCCGCGGGCGCCTCCCTCCCGCGTTGGCCGCTCATCGTCGACTACTCGTCGTCGACTACTTCGTCTTCGCCGCGCGTCCCGGGGTTGGTGCCTGCCGCGCACGTCGCGCGGCTCGCCACGCGGCTTGTCGCGCCGCTCGTCGTCGACTACTTCGTCTTCGCCCAGCGTCGCCTGGGGGTCCCTCGGCACGTCGCGCCGCTCGTCACGCTGTGGCGCTTGTAGCGGCGCTGCGTCGTCGACTACTCGCCGCGCTGCGACGCGGGATTTGGTCTCGGTGCGGCTTGGGGGCCTCGGCACGTCGCGCGGCTTGTCACACGCGGCTTGTCGCGCGCTCGTCGTCGACTACTCGTCGTCGACTACTTCGCCTCCGCCACGCGTCGGGTGCCTCGGCACGTCGCGCGGCTCGTCTTGCGGCTCGTCACGCGGCTCCTCGCGCGCTCGTCGTCGGACTACTTCGCCTCCGCGCACGGCCGGGTGCCTCGGCACATCGCGCGGCTCGTCATGCGGCTCGCCGCGCCGCTCCGGACTACTCGCCTCCGCCCGGGCTCGTCGTCGACTACTTCGTCTTCGTCGCGCGGCGGGTGCCGTGGCTCGTCACACGGCTCGTCACGCGGCTTGTCGCGCCGCTCGTCGTCGACTACTCGTCGTCGACTACTTCGCCTTCGTCGCGCGTCCGGGTGCCTCGGCACGTCGCGCGGCTCGCCACGCGGCTTGTCGCGCCACTCGTCATCGACTACTTTGCCTCACGCAAGCTCATCATCGACTACTCCGTGCGTCGCGACTTCGTCTTGCGGCCACACGCGGCTTTACTTCCCCCGCCCACACCGTACGTGGTGACTACTTGTCTCGCGGCAACACCGTCTCTCTACTTCGAGTATGCCGCGCGCCGCCACGACGTCATCTTCCCCGGTCGCATCGCGCCGACCATTCATCTTCACCGGGTTTTCCAAACTAGTCAAGGACGGCAGTCACGCCCCCAACAACTAGTCGGAATCAACTCTGACTAGTCAACTTCAACAACAACCATCGCGGCTCCATCGCCGACCGCCACGGCTTCATCATCAGTCTGCCCCAGCAACAGCTAAGTCATTTATCTAAATGATTACTGTTCTCTTGGCTTGTTGCCGACTACTCATTTGTGTATGCTTCTCGGCGGGTTTTCACGGGAGCTACACTCTGCTGACTACTCTTGGGGCATATCAATCAAGTCGCCGCGAGTCTACTTCATCAACTCGGGGGCTATCCCTAGGAGGCAGTTTCTAAAGTCCGCTACGCGCGGCAATCTAAAGTCGACTTCTAAATTCGCATTCTAAAGCTCCGCCTCCGCGCGGCAACTTAAAGTCGACGCGGTCGCATCTTTGCCTACTTCGGTGCACTACAAGGTTTTCCCCCCTATTGCAACAAATCCCTTAGGCAACACCACTATAGGGGGGTACTATTGCACCGAAACGGTGATTTGGTTGCAATTTGTGTGTCTATTGCAACACAAAATTTGAGTTGCATTATCTATTTGTTCGGTTGCAACATGTTGACGCTAATGCGCCCTTTTTTTAGGATTTCCGTTGCATTTGGTTGGAACTAATGCCACCCCAATTTTGTGTTGCATTAGCATTTCTTACGTTGCAACAGAAAGTTGCTATAGCCACCATACTAGGGATGGTTGCGTTTGAACAAGTATGTCGCAACGTAGAATTTTGGTTGCAAATATATCTTTGCGATGTTGCAACAAGTTGGCGCTAATGCACCCATTATTCGAATTGTGTTGCATTTGGTGGGAAATATTGCTACCCTACTTCGCGTTGCACTAGAAATTCGAGTGTTGCAATATAAACTTGCTATGGCTACCATACTAGGGTTGGTTGCGTTTGAACGGCCTTACGCAACGTCTTATTTGGGTTGCAAATATCTCTTTGCGTTGTTGCAATACAAGGAAGGCTACGCTTCGTTTCTAGCCTCAAGGAGGAATATTGTGTACGTATTGCCACAAAATTTGTTTAGATGAAAAAAATCTGCTATGGGGTTGTAGCGAAATTTAAAATGCGATTTAATAAATAAATTTTATTATGAAAAAAAGAGAGGAAAAAAATTGTGTTCTATGGGGATGTGGGCTAAGCCAGACCACAATAGGCTCAACCGGCGAGCGTAAAGCCCAGCGAGCGGGAGCCTGAGTGGACCAGCCAGCCCATTAAGCCCCAGAGCGCAAGTAGAAAGCATTAGTTGATGATGGTAATACGGAGTTCGAAAGCGCAGGCACGCCTCTTTTTTTAAGCTGGGATACCCCCTTCTCAGTTTACGGGGTGGCACTAAAGGTACTGGAGACTAGGATGTGAAAATGTCAAATGGGCCGATGAGAGTAATAAAAACAAGGATATGCCGGCCCAAATCGTCTATAACTTACAGCTCCCCCACCCCCAATACACTGTTGCTCCCAACCATCCCCCTCGTCGGCTCTGACCGTCGCGTCCACATCGAGATGCCCCGCATCGCGGTTTCCCCGCGGCAAGCGGCGACGGCGGCCGGAGTGGCCGCATCGAGCCTTCCCGCACCGGTGGCGGGCGCGGAGGGAAGGGGCCGCGGCGCCGTAACACGGCCGAGTAGCCGCCACGGCAGCGGGGCCGCATCGAGGGGATCCCGGAGAGCGGCGGCGGCGGACGGCGGGGCCGCACCGAGGGTTTTTAGGCGAGCGGCGGCGGCGCACGGAGGTGCCACTACTCCACCACGCGAAGCGCGATGCACGCGGGCGGTTCAAGTGTTCCACACCACCTACCTCGTCGTCCTCCGTATGGTCGGCGGCACCCCAACCCCCGTCGTCCTCTCGGTACGGACGACACCGCCACCTCGTCGTCGTCGTCGACGGCCCGCATCGCCAAGTCGATCCATCCGGTAGGGGTAAGCGGGCCCTAGTCGGATGCAAGCGTTCCGGAAGAGAAGTGAGGTACATCGCCCTACCCTCTTTGATTTTCCGGGAATCGTGTGACTCCTTTTGCAATTAGAAAAATGTTAGTAGTTCATAGTAATCAAAATTTCATACTAGATAATGGTAATTGTGTTTTTTGTGTGCATCCATCTCACCCCATACTAGATAATGATAATGATAATTGGCTTGATTTCTAGCCATCTTTTGCCGTGAATCCGATCCGTGTACATTTGATCACAATCGAAAACAAAGCCGGCCAAATGAACGCAGTCGTCCCATTTAGTAGGTTAGGCCTTTTACGGCGGGTAGTCGGGGGATCACGGGTAAATTGGTATACATTATGAGTCAAGAGATTGAATAGGTCGTTTAAAAGCCGAAAAACAGCAAATTGTTTTGTTTGCTCGAGCTAGTGAACACCGCTAATCGTGTGAGGATCATCATTCCGGACTCGGTTCTTGCCGAGCGGGACAATAGCAAGAAACCATCTCCATCAAAAGCTTCGGGATCATCGAAAAGAAAAGTGCATTTTTTGACTAATTTGTTGCATTGGCCATAGTCGTTGTAACACATTTCATGTTAGTAACTTGTGTTTGTTGTCCGCCATAGCAAATGCCCTTGCGCCAAATGGTTCAACAAACTGAAGGAGCGCTATGATGATTTGCGGGAGCAGATTGAGAACCTAAGCTTCGACATTGCTGGAACGCAGGAAGACATGGAGATGACCCTGAAGGAATTCATGGAGACTGTTGCTGACAAGTTAGAAGTGATGGCGAAGAAGATCCGCAAGCTTCAGGATAAAGTCAATCGCAAGTAGTAGTAATCTAGCTTAGTACGTAACATAACCAGGTCCTAGGTGAATGTTATGCAGATGCTGGTGAATGGTCTAAGAATGGATGTGTATGTGGCAACATCTAAGTAATAACTTTGAACATTTATACATGCATCTTCGTATGTCTATGTGTTTGGATGCGGACGAGCCCTTGCAAAATATTTGAACTCATGAGTGACACAAATTGAAATGCGTTGGGTCTGTCATGCATATTTGGACTAACCATCCGTCCGTTTTCGAAATTGCGTCATGCTATTGTTTATGCTATTCATGTGAATGTTCACAAAGCATTGTGATCAACAATTTGGAGACTCTTCACTAGAACTCCTGAATTTTGTGTATTATTGTTAGCCTCTATAGTAGCCGATCGTAAAAGAAAAATAATGAATTACGCATATGTTGAAAACCCTGAGAAAGGTCATACTACGTACAACCTCGAAATATTGAAACCGGTATTCCTTGGTTGTACTAAAATTTTGTCTATCGTGTATGTATTGCCACGATCGGATAGGGGCTCTTCCGATCCGGACCATTCCAAAATTCCATCTTCGACAACCTCCGGTTATTGTTGCGGAGATCTCCACGAGGGCCTCTAGGGGATCGATCTCCACGGCGATCTCCACGTGATTATTGTTGCGGAGATCCGAGCGGCGCTACGGCCACGGCCGGTACGTACCGATGTCTTGATCTCGTATATATATCCAATCGTTCGCCGCATATATATGCATATTGGTATATATATCGTGATCAAGGTCGATTGAAATTAAACATGAACAATGCGGATTAACTAATGGCATCGACGAAGATCGAAGTTGGATGCGCTTGCCTCGACACTCGGCGGATTGGCGGAACAATTTTCGAATTTTTTTGCAAAAATTTACGGCCTCATCGCCGCGAGGTGGATCTATTGCGTGTCCATGTAAATTGTGTCAATGCATGATCGGACATTCCACCGTGGGTCGCATTCAAATTCATTTACTCAATAGAGGGTTTGCTGATTGTTTCATCGATGCCGGTAACATTCAAGACCAAACTAATACTTCTTCTCGTGGTCCCGTGAATCAAGATGTTACCGCTCGATCTCAATAATCATGATGCACTACCTACAAGCTCGATGATACAACACATTTATTTGTAGAAGACGATGAAGAAGATGGTTTGGATGATAACCCTGCTCGCCACCAATACTCCGATTAGAAACATTATCGGTGGCACTATACATCATGGACAAACCGGAGATGAGGAAGAGGCGGATAAGCAGAGAGATCTTTTTGAAACTATTAGAGCAGGCAAAGAAGGAATTGTATCCATGATGCAAAAATGCAACGAAGGTCTCTTTTATTGTGGAGCTTTTTCGGATAAAGTTCATGTATGGCTTAAGTAACGCGTCATTGGAGGCCATACTTAAGCTCTTTGGAAAGGTTCTCCCCGACCGGCATTGTATTCCCGACTCCTTGGATAAAGTGCAAAGGGTGATTCGAGACACGGGCTTGGACTATGTCAAGATACACGCATGCCAAAATGATTGTGTGTTATTTTTTGATAAATACGCAAATGCGGGAAACATGTCCCATTTGTAAGGAGTCAAGGTGGAAAGTTGTAGATAAAACCTCTGATAATAATTGCAGTGCAGTGGGTGCTACTTCTGTTAAGAAGCGGTTACCAGTTAAGATCCTACGCTACTTTCCTCTTATTCCTCGGCTTCAAAGAATGTATATGTCAAAGCAAATGTCAAAGGATATGCAGTGGCACAAGAATGAATTGGTGAATGATGCGAAAATGCGTCACCCTGCTGACTCAAAGGCATGGAAGCACGTGGATTCGTAGTTTACATGGTTTTCGAAGGAGGAGGTCGTAACGTTAGGCCGGGTCTTGCTTCGATGGGTTCAATCCCTTTGGCATGCAAAGTCTTACGTATTCCATTTGGCCCGTCATCCCGGTTCCTTACAATTTGCCTCCATGGATGTGTCGAAACAATCTAACCGGATTTTGTCAATGTTGATTCCTCGGTCCAAAATCTCCCGGAATGGATATTGATGTATACTTGAGGCCCCACGATGCGGAGCTCAAGGAGCTTTGGAATAATGGTGTTAAAACAAGAGATGCGGGGACTAAGGAGAATTTTAGATTGCGTGCTATACTTCTTTGGACAATTAATGACTTCCCGGCCTATGCTATGTTGTCCGGGTTGGAGCACTAAAGGAAAGTTTGCATGTCCATACCGCCACAAACATACCGAGTATTTGTGGTTGAAACATGGGCGGAAGCACCGCTACATGGCACATCGACGTTTTTTGGCCCCTGACCATCCATGGCGCAACAATGCGGTCAGCTTCAACAACAAGGTCGAAACCAGGGAGGCACCAGAACCACTATCCGGTGCACAGTACTTGAGCAGTATTCTACTTTTGAACAAGTAGAATTTGGAAAGACATTGTTATCAAAAAAAAGGAAGCGTGACGAAGACAACAGATGGCACAACCGGAGGAAGAAGAGTATTTTTTTTAGCTCCCCTTGCGGTCTTCTTTGCTCATCGGGCATAATTTGGACGTGATGCACATTGAGAAAAATATATGCGAGAGCATACTAGGCACTCGCTTAAGTTGGATGGCAAATGTAAGGACGGGGAGAATGCTCGGCTTGACATGGAGCATCTACGGATACGACTAGATCAAGACCCCGTGATTAAAGATGATAAGTATACCTTGCCATCGGCCTTGTACGAGTTAGATAAGGATGCCGGGGAAAGTTTGTGTGAATTTCTATATGGAGTGAAGATGCCCGATGGGGTTTCCTCGAATATAAGAAGATGTGTTGATGTAAAGTCACGTAAGGTGTCGGGCTTGAAAACGCATGACTACCATCTAATTCTACGAAACTTTTACCCTTAGTGGTGCGTAGGATTTTGCCGAAGCTGTTGTCATTGGATTGATTCAGCTTAGTAATTTCTTCGATGCACTATGTTCAAAGGAGTTGGTGGAATCGAATTGGACGGAGCTCACTGTTCAATTAGGGAGGCCGTTTGTCGACTTGAGATGATATTCCCACCGCATTTTTTGATATCATGATCCATTTACCTTGTTCATCTAGCTGAAGAAGCTAAACTTGGGGGGCCAGTGTGTTACAGATGGATGTACCCAGTGGAACGGTACCTACGCACTGTGAAAGGATATGTGAGGAACAAGGCTCACCCTGAAGGTTCAATTGCTGAGGGATACATACTCGAGGAGTGCCTTACATTCTGCTCAAGATTCTTGGACGTGGACACCAAAGACAATCGTGTTGATCGACATGAAACGGTTACTGTTAATGAGCCACCATCTGGTTTGAGCATTTTTTCAGAAATGGATTACAAGAGGAGAGGACAGACGGTTGAAGAAATACCACCAAATGAGTTTCGGAAGATGAGGCACTACATAATTTGCAATTGTGATGAAGCTAGACCATATGTCGAGTAAGATGCACTACTCAACATCATTATTGCTTTTAATTTTAAATATCAAACTAACGGTAATATTCTTTTGTGTGCAGCGAGCATTTGGAAGAACTGAGGGCACATGGAACCAGAAATCTTGATAAGCGACATGAGGCTCAACTCGTAAGATGGTTTGAAAGCAAGATCACGAGTTTACATGCTAGAGGGGAAGTAAGTTCGGATTTGTTTGCACTTGCTCAAGGACCGGATCCCCGACCTCGTACATTGAATAGATGTCATATCAACAATTGGCTGTTTCGTACCGTTAACATCGAGAGAACCCTTGTGACACAAAACAAGGTGGTGTGCTTGTCAAGGGTGAGGCGGAAGGCACAAATTGGTATGGGGTGATTAAAAGAATGATCTCACCGGGAATTCCCTAGACAAAAAGAAGTTATTCTGTTCCAGTGATCTGGTTTGATGTGCCTCTTGTCACAAGTACCAACAAGAGGCGAGAGGATACAAGAAAGATAAATATGGGGTCATTGACATCGATACTACTCAAAGACAAGTTTAGCAATGAACCCTATATTCGGCAACACAGCAGAATCGGTGTTTTATGTGAATGCGGTGAACAAACCGTCGGGAGCAAGTGTTATTTCAATGAAACCAAGGAACTTGTTTGCCATGCCTCGAATTAGATCTCGAGGACTCACTTGTCGTGGGTATCGAAGGTATTAATTTGCTCGGTGAACACCAGGTTTTGACAAATTGGTCTAGATCGGACAAGGAAGGCACAACCGGTGATGTCTCAGTTATTAATCAGGTTCGGGCCGAGGCGGTTGACGAACCAGACGACGAAGTATTTGATGTTGATGATGAACATGATGCAGATGACACGTACATTGATGATGGAATTGTTGCACCAATAGTTCAAGATGCCCAAGATGATGAGTTTTTCAATTGATACTTACTCGACCGTAGTCATGACTTCTATGTTGCCATTATTTACTACTTCGGAAGACTTTTGCATAAATCTTAATATTTAAAATATGAATCTAAAAATTGGTATGACAAACAAAAATAGGGGGCCGTAGGGCGGAGCTGGGTCACCAACGAGCTCTACCGGCGAGCGTGAAGCCCGGCGAGCGGGAGCCCGATGGGCCGGCCACCCCAACAAGCCCGAAGGTTAGTAGAGAGGAAGCCGTGTTCGGAGGAGTTCGGGATGGCAAGCACGCCTCACCTTTTAAGTTGTGGTGCGCCCGCTTGAGGTAGCAAGGGTGGCACTAAAGATTTTGTCGATGTGTCTTCGCCGTGCGCGCTTCGCACACACCGGAAGTAATAAGGACAAATGGGCCGGCCCAATCTCGGACTCGCAATCCTTTTCTAACAAAAGGGCACATTGATAATTTGCATATGTCTCGTTGCTTTTAATATGTTGATATAGAAAATAAAAAATTGACTAACAAATGATACAAATTAATCTTTAGTAAATCAACAAATGATTAGAGTAATATGGAAGTTATCTGTCAAAATTGCCCAAATAAACAAGGCCTCCTAGTTTCAATCCATCACTGAATTACTACTAATATGTACACATATACTTGTTCCGAAAACCAAGAAATTCTACTTGCTACTTTTGGTTAGTGTCGGGACCGCCCTTAGGGTCCCCTCAAACAATGGGGGAACCCCTACCTAAATTCCCGCATCAACATAAGCTAAGCCTAACCATGCAGGAGCTAACCATGCGGGATACGGCCCATGCAAGCGAGACTTCGGAGGCCCACCAAGGCGGCCCGCCTAGGAAGACCCCTCGAGCGAGCTCCGACTCGCCCGAGGGCATGCTCCTCCTCGAACGGGTTCCGCCCCGTTCGAGGGGCAACTCCCTCCTCGAACAGTACCGCCCCGCTCGAGGGGCGGCCCTACCCTCGAGCGGTCCCGCCCCGCCGAGGGCGCGCTCCCCCCTCGAGCGAGTCCCGCCTCGCTCGAGGGTCCGCTCCGCCCTCGGCCGGGGCCCGCCACGATCACGGGCACCCCACACGCGTGCGCCGGCCCCGTACTTGGGCATTTAATGCCCCGACGCCGCGGGACGGCGCCATCATGCGCCGGGGCTCACGCCCCGTGCCGCCGCACCAACTCCCCGAGGAAGGAGCCCATCCCCGCCACCGTGGGATGGACCGTGCGTACGGCCGGTGTCGGTCCCGTGACACCGTGCGCACGCCGCCGTACGGCTAACGCGCCCGACCCTCGAAAGGGGGCGGGCGCACCCCTCGATTCCACTTTCCCCGTGACCTTGCGGTGTCGGTAAGGGGCGCTAGGCGGTGGGTGGCCATCCCGGCCACCGTAACGGCGCGGCCGCCGTACCCACGCATGCGGGCGCACGCCCGACTCCGCAGCGCACGCCCGAGCACCGCAAAGCAACCACTCCGCCACCGCAGAGCTCATTGGGAAGGAACGCCGTTCTGCCCGCTCCTGTACCCCGTACCGGACATCATCAGCACCTCCCTCGAAGCCTACCAGAGAACGCCATCACCGTCTGCCGCCTCCTACCCTCGAATCGCCACTGTTCGGGAACGAAGTAGGCCATCATGGCCGGATCGCAGCGTGGATCGTTCGGACGATCGCCCGCTCTACGCCGTAGCACGACGTGCTCCTACACGTAGCTAGGTAGCGCGGCGTGCATGTAACTCGCCGCCCCCTTGGCCTATAAAAGGGGAAGCGAGCCCCCAGCCGCGGGGGGACGGATCCAGAGGAACACAACGCATTGTGCACTCACTCTCTTACTCTCCCATAACATCTCCAACCACTCACCAGGGACTTGGAAGCCACGCTTCTTCTCCCACCTTGCTTGTACTTGCCCCACTACAAGCACCCCGGTGCCGAGCAATATAGTGCCACGAGCACACCACTGCTGGACGTACGGCCCCCTCGGCCGGAACCAGGATAAACCTTGTGTCATTTGTTGCTTGGCATCGACCATTGAGGGATAGACTTAGGCGTTATCTACTGGTTAGTGTCGGGACCATATTCCGCACCGACAGTTGGCGCCCACCGTGGGGCTCACGAGCGCCTAAGGTCATTTCGCTGACTCCCTTCATGGTGATTCGCACTGAGTACCGTAGCACCCGCTACAACATGGGTAGCTCAGACCCCCTTCCGGCCGGGCTCGAGATCCGCTTCGGGGGACTTGAACTTCCGTGCCACGGGGAATGGCTATCTCATGCGCCTCACCAACCGTGAGGAGCTACGCGCGCGGCCGGGAGGCCGAGTCCGCTCGGTCTCCGCCGCGCGCACGTCACCGCGCGGGCACCGCGGTGCACGGATGCGCGGGTCCGTCGACGCCGCGACGCCGCCGCCGCTCCGGCTACGTTCGCGCCGGGCGCGGTCCGAGCGGCGGCAGGCCGAGCGTGCCGCCGCCCGGCGCGGTGCGCCCAACGTCACGACGGCCGCCACCGCCCCGGCGGGACCGCGCGCGGTCTCCGACCACGCGTCCCCATCGGGCCGCGTGGCGCCGCTACGGCCTACAACGCCAACGTCAACACGACAATGCGCGGGGTTCCGCCCGGTCGCGCACGTCTTCGTCGCCGGGATCCCGCACTTCGGCCAGCGGACGAGTCGTCCCCGGGCTCCGTCGACACGATGCCGCCCGCCAACCGTCATGGATACGCGGAGTGGGACTTCTCCGGTGTGCCGGACCCGGGCCGCGTTCGGGCGCTTCCTCGACGCCACGGACCACCGGTTCGGGCGGGCTCCGACGACTCCAAAGACCGGGAGCTACGACCCCACGCGAGAATGTTGCGCCGTCATCACCAACGACCGGCCGCCAACGCCGCGGCGCGGCGGGCGCCGGGAGACGGGGGAAGTCACGCCGGCCCCCGGGAGAGCCGCTACACGCCGGCCGCGGGGCCAAGCGCACATGCAGGGGCCGACGTCGACGCGCAGGCGGCCCAAGCTCGCGAGCTCGAGGCCAAGCCGGCAGAGGAGTACGGACCGTGCGGCTACTCCGTGCCTCGATGGCGGGGGAGGCCTCCGCGCGCGGCGAACGCGCGCGGGAGCCGGGCCGCAAGTCCGCGACCGCCTCAACCCCGTCCCCAACGTCGACAACGCGGATACTCCCCGCCGCGGGCGAGCCAAAAGCTCATCGCCGCCGCAACACTGCTGCGCGCCATGCCGGCACCCTCGACCCCCGAGGCTCGAGACATGCACCGCGAGGTGCAGACCCTCCTTGAGCAAGCGGCCGTCCAGCAAGCCGAAAGCTCGGCCTCACGCATCCGCCAACAGGGGGACGCGCGGGGTGATGATCCGGCACCAGGGGGCGAACCCTCGGTGCATGCGGGTCGACCTGCTGACCAGGGACGCACGCCGGCCAAGGAACGGCTCCTCGACACACGCAGGGCGCTGGATGGCGACGCCCGCAACGTCATCAACGCCCGCGCACCGGCCAAGGCGGACGCGCGAGCGGCCGGGGGCTACCACCCTCGAAGGGGAGGACGCTACGACGCCGGCGGTGAGGATCGCTCCCCGACACCCGCAGCCCCCGGCACCCGTGTGTTCGCCGGGAGATCCGCACGGCGGCGTTCCCCCGCCGCTTCCGTCAACCCTCGACGATCATCAAGTACAACGGGGAAACGGACCCTCGTGTTTGGCTCAACGATTACCGCCTAGCTCGTCGACCGGGCGGGGCCACCAACGACGAAGTAATCATCCGCAACTTGCCCCCGCATCCGGGCGATGCGGCCGGACATGGCTCGAGCATTTGCCCGCCAGCCAGATCCACAACTGGGACGATCTAGTCCACACTTTCGTGGGCAACTTCCAGGGCACATACGTGCGCCCCGGAACTCCTCGGGATCTCGCGCTCCCCGCACGCGAGAAGCCAGGCGAGTCGCTGCGGGACTTCATACGGCGCTTCTCCAAGCGCTGCACAGAGCTCCCCAGCGTGGCACAGTCAGAGATCGTGCACGCGTTCCTCGAGGGCACCACGTGCCGGGACCTTGTGCGCGAGCTGGGACGTAGCCCGCCCACGGACTCGAACGAGCCGTTCGACATTGCCACCCGCCTTCGCCTCCGGAGAGGAGGCCGTGGGGGCGATCTTCGACGGCAAGAAGGGCAAGCGCTCCGAGGACACGCCCCGCGGAGGGCAGCGGGTCCAAGGAGCCGCGCCGCAACGACAAGCGGGGCAAGAAGGGGAAGAAGCGCCGCGCCGCGAGGCGCGCGAGCAGGGGCGCAACGGCGGCAACGCCGAGGCCCTCGCTGTTGACCCGGCCCGACGGGGCCCTCGACCGGCTCCTCGAGGCCCGGGGGTGTTCGATGACATGATGAAGAAGCCATGCCCCTACCACAAGACCCCCGTGAATCATACTCTTGAGCAGTGCGACATGCTCAAGAAATTCTACGGCCGTGCCGCCGCGAAGGAGGCAGAGGCCAAGAAGGATGGGGGCGATGGCGACGCGGGTGGTTTCCCCGCTGTCGAAAATGTGTTCCTCATCTTTGGGGGACCTACCGTTGACATGTCAACCCGGCGGCGCAAGAAGGAGCGGCACGAAGTCCTCGCCGCAGAGGGCACCTCCGGCCTTTCTCAACTGGTCGAAGGATGCCATCACCTTTAGCCGGGATGATCACCCAAATCGCATCCCGAACCCGGCCAAGATTTCCGGTGGTCGATCCCATCATTGGGAACGCCCGGTTTTCGAAGGTCCTTATGGACCGGAGGCGTAGCCTCAATATCCTCTTCGCGCATACGTTGCGCCCGATGGGGATTGGGCCGGACCGGCCGCGGCCCAAAGACGAAGCCGTTTCACGGCATCGCGCCCGAAAGCAGGTTCAACCCCTCGGGCATCGATCCGCCCGTCCGGTTTGGGACCCCCAAGAATTTCCGCAAGGAAACCCTCACATTCGAAGTGGTGGGATTCAAAGGGGCCTACCACGCCATCCTCGGCGACCATGCTATGCCAAGTTCATGGCGGTCCCCAACTACACGTACCCTCGAAGATGAAGATGCCGGGTCCAAACGGCGTCATCACCGTCGGGTCGTCGATCGAGCATGCATTCGATCGCGATATCGAGTGCGTGGAGCATGCGGAAGCACTAGCGCCGGACGAAGCGCCGGTAAACACACCGGAGAAGATGGTCAACGACGACCTCGGCCTCCACCACCAAGCACGTCGGCACGTTCGAGGCCGCCGAGCAAGCCAAAGGGGTCCCCCTCGACCCATCGGCCCCCGAGGGGCAAGGCTTTGAGGGTCGGCACGACCCTCGATCCTAAATAGGAAGCGAGTGCTCGTCGACTTCCTCCGCGCCAACGCCGACGTTTTCGCGTGGAGCCCCTCGGACATGCCGGTGCATCCCGAGGGAGGTCGCCGAGCACTCCCTTGATATCCTCGCCAACGCTCGCGTCGTTCGGGGCGGCCGGCCGCGCCGCTTCGACGAGGAACGGCGACGGGCGATCGGAGTGGAGCCGCGGAAGCTCCTCGAGGCCGGATTCATCAAGGAAGTGTTCCACCCGACATGGTTAGCTAATCCCGTGCTTGTAAAAAAGAAAAATGGGAAGTGGAGGATGTGTATTGACTACACCGGCCTCAATAAAGCATGTCCAAAAGTTCCTTTTCCTTTGCCACGCATAGATCGATCGTTGATTCCACCGCGGGTGTGAACTACTCGTTTCCTTGATGCCTATTCGGGATATCATCAAATAAAAATGAAGGAGTCCGACCGGCTCGCGACTTCGTTCATCACACCGTTCGGACGTTCGTTACGTCACGATGCCTTTTGGCCTCGGGAACGCGGGCGCAACGTACCCGCGCCGCATGCAAAGACGTTTTTTGGGGATCATATCGGGCGGACGGTCGAGGCTTACGTAGACGACATCGTTGTCAAAACTAGGAAGGCGACGACCGTCGCCGATCTTGGCATCGCATTCGACCGCTCGGGCCAACGGGGTCAAGCTCAACCCCCGAAAAATGTGTCTTTGGAGTGCCGCGGGGCATGCTCCTAGGATACATCGTCTCCCGCCGGGGAATCGAGGCCAACCCCCGAAAAGGTCGCCGCCCTCGAACGAATGGGTCCAATTCGGGACCTCAAAGGGGTGCGAAGGTGTTGGGGTGCCTTGCCGCCCCGAGCCGCTTCATCTCGAGGCTCGGTGGAGAAGGGCCCCGCCCTCTACCGCTGCTCAAGAAGCACGAGCGCTTCTCTTGGACCGCCGAGGCCCAGGAAGCGCTCGACAAGCTGAAGACGTCTCTGACGCACGCCCCAATCCTTACGCCGCCGCGAGACGGCGAGCCCCTCCAACTCTACGTGGCCGCAACCACCCAGGTGGTCAGCGCCGTGATCGTTGTGGAGCGCACGGAGGAAGGGCATGCCCTACCCGTGCAGAGGCCGGTCTACTACGTCGCCGAAGTCCTATCGGACACAAAGACGCGCTACCCCCGTGTCCGTGTCGTTGTACGCGGTAGTCCTCGCGCGGCGCAAGCTCCGCCACTACTTCGAGGCCCACCCGGAGCTACGGTGGTCTCTTCCTTCCCGCTAGGAGAGATCATTCGCAACCCCGACGCGGCGAGTGAACTGCCAAGTGGTCCGTGGAGTTGATGGGCGAGACGCTCGCCTATGCTCCGCGCAAGGCCATCAAATCACAAATCTTAGCCGACTTCGTCGCCGAGTGGACGGACACACACCGCCGCCCCTCAAATTCAAGCGCAGTGCCGGACTCGTTCTTCGACGGCTCGCGTGATGAAGACAGAGCGGGCGCGGGCCTCGCTCTTCGTGTCACCCCTCGGGGAGCACATGCGCTACGCAAGGCGCCCTCCACTTCCCCCGCGTCTAACAATATGGCGGAATACGAGGCCCTCCTCTCGCGGCCTCAAGATCGCCATTGAGTTGGGCATCAAGCGCCTCGACGTGCGAGGGGATTCGCGACTCGTGATCGACCAAGTCATGAAGAACGCGAGCCGCCACGACGACAAGATGGAGGCCTACCGCAAGGCCGTGCGGGCCCTCGAAGACAAATTCTACGGCATCGAGCTCAATCATGTACCCCCACGCAGTACAACGAGGAGGCGTACGAACTTGCCAAGATCGCGTCCGGCGGATCACCGTTCCCCCCGAACGTTTTCGCGCGCGACATCGCGCGCCCATCGGTCACCTTCGAGCCCTACCCCTCGGGCGACGGGCCGGACCCTGGGGCTCCCTCGAATCCGGCGGGTGCGGAACCCATGGAGGAGGACCCCTCGAACGAGGCGTACGTGCTCTCCCTTCTCGAGGGGTACGGCTCCCACGAGGCCGTCGCGATGAACATCGAGCCGCCGCCCCGCCCGTGCGGACCGGCGGGAGAAGTACATCGCCCGGATTGATCGAGGGGAGCTCCCCGCGACCGGCCGCAGCCAGCGCATCGCCGGGATGGCCAAGTCGTTCACCCCGGTCGACGGTGAGCCGTACAAGCGCGCGCGCGTCGTGCATCCTCCGCCGATGCATACCCATTCCCGAGGGGCGCGAGCTCCTACGGGACATCCACGCGGGATCCGTGGCCACCACGCCGCGCCGCGCACCCTCGTCGGCAACGCGTTCCGCCAAGGCTTCTATTGGCCTACCGCGGTCGCGACGCCAACGAAATCGTGCGCACTTGCGAAGGGTGCCGCTCTACGCCCGCAAGACCAACTTGCCACCACACTCGCGTACAATCCCCGTAACATGGCCGTTCGCTGTGTGGGGGTTGGACATCGTCGGCCCCTGCGGAAGGCGCCCGGGGGCTTCACCCACCTGCTGGTTGCAATTGACAAGTTCTCCAAGTGGGTGGAGGTGCGCCCCATTACGAACTTGAGGGCTGAGCAAGCGGTCACGTTCTTCACGGACATCGTCTACCGCTTTGGAGTGCCAAACTCCATCATCACAGACAACGGGTCCCGCTCACGGCCGGAAATTCTTGGAGTTCTCGCGACAAGTTCCACATCCGCGTGGATTGGGCAGGCCGTGGCACACCCACGTACCAACGGGCCAAGTAGAACGTGCCAACCCGCATGATCCTACAAGGCCTCAAACCCGGCTAATTTTCGACCAGCTCAACAAACGGGCCGAAATGGCTCCAAGAACTACCGAAGAGCCGTGTGGAGCCCAAGGACCACCCCTGCGTAGCCACCGGTTCACCCCGTTCTTCCTAGTCCATGGCGCGGAGGCCGTCCTCCCCACGGATCCGGAATACGGTCGCCCAAGGTTCGAGATTACAACGAGGATGCTAACCGGGACCGAGCCCGCGAGGACTCGCCGGACCGCCCGGATGAAGTACGCCTCGTGGCGTTGATGCACTCCGCAAGATATCACCAGCCTACGCGCTACCAAGCGCGCAAGATACGTCTGAGGGATTTCAGCGAGGGGGATTTGGTCCTAAGGCTACGCCAAGACAACCGAGGGCGCCACAAGCTATCGCCCCCATGGGAGGGACCCTACGTCGTGGTGAAGGTGCTCAAACCAGGCACGTACAAGCTTGCCAACGAGGACGGCGAAGAACTCACCAACGCTTGGAACATCCAACAGCTACGTCGCTTCTACCCTTAGCTAGGATTTCCAAGTATTTTCTGTTGTACAAACACACGGCCAACGCCCCGCAGCTTGGTGTCACCTATGTAAATACTCCAAGTATAATAAAAGGGCAACTCGGCTTTCCCCCGAAACCCAAGTTACCCCTCGGGGCCACCGCGGTGTCTGGGACCGCCCCTAGGGGTCCCCTCAAACGATGGGGGAACCCTCACTTAAATTCCCGCATCAAATGAATCGGGCCTAACCATGCGGAACTAACCATGCAGACGTGGCCCACGCAACAGACTTCGGAGGCCCCGCCAAGATAGCCCGACCGCGAGACCCCTCGAGCAGCCCCGCCCCGCCCGAGGGTACGCTCCTCCTCGAACGGCTCCGCCCCCGCTCGAGGGGCAACCCCCTCCTCGAAGGGTTCCGCCCCGTTCGAGGGGCGACCCTTCCCTCGAGCGGTCCCGCCCCGCCGAGGGCTCGCTCCCCCTCGAGCGTGCCTCGCCCTCGCTCGAGGGTTCGCTCCACCCCGGCCGGGGCCCGCCACGCCCACGGCGCCCCCGCACGCGTGCGCCGGCCCCGTACTTGGGCATTTAACGCCCCGACGCCGCGGACCGGCGCCATCATGCGCCCGGGCTCACGCCCCGTGCCGCCGCACCAACTCCCCAGGGAGGAGCCCATCCCCGCCACCGTGGGGTGGACCGTGCGGCACGGCCGTGTCGTCCCATAACACCGCGCGCACGCTACCGTACGACTAACGCGCCCGACCCTCGAAAGGGGGCCGGCGCACCCTCGATCCCACTTTCCCGTGACCCCGCAGCTAGGTGAAGGGCGCTAGGCCGGGTGGGTGGCCATCCCCGCCACCGTAACGCGGCGCGGCCGCCGTACCCACGCGCGCAGTGCGCACGCCCTCGACTCCGCAGCGCACGCCCGAACACCGCAAAGAACCACTCCACCACCGCAGCTCATTGGGAAGGAACGCCGTTCGCCCGCTCCCGTACCCCGTACCGCCCATCATCGCATCTCCCTCGAAGCCTATCGTGGGCGCCATCGCCATCTACCGCCTTCTACCCTTGAACCGCCACCGTTCGGCACAAGGTAGGCCATCATGGCCGGATCGCGCCGAAGATCGACCGACGGCCGCCCACTCTACACCATAGCGCGACGTGCACCCTCACGTAGCTAGGCGGGGGCCGCGGCGTGCATGTAACCCTCGCCGCCCCCTTGGCCTATATAAAAGGGGAGGCGAGCCCCCGCCCGCGGGGGAGGCGCAGAGGACGAGTTCGACGAACCCGAAGAACACGCCGCACCGTGCACTCACTCTCTTATTCTCCCACAATATCTTCGCCTACTCACCAGTGGACTTGGGAGCCACGCTTCCTCTCCCGCCTTGCTTGTATTTGCCCCACTACAAGCACCCCTATGCCGAGCAATATAGTGCCACGAGCACACCACCGCCGGGACGTACGGCCCCCTCGGCCGAACCGTGGATAAATCCTTGTGTCATTTGTTGCTTAGCATCGACCATCGAGGGATAGACCTAGGCGTTATCTACCGGTTAGTGTCGGGACCATATTCCGCACCGACGCTGGCGCCCACCGTGGGGCAAACGAGCGCCTAAGGTCATTTCGCTAACTCCCTCCATGGTGATTCGCACCGAGTACCGTAGCACCCGCTACAACATGGGTAGCTCGTACCCCTTCCGGCCGGGTTCGAGATCCGCTTCGGGGACTTGAACTTCCGTGCCACGGGGAATGGCTATCTCATGCGCCTCACCAACCGGTGAGGAGCTACGCGCGCAACGCCGGAGGCCGTGTCCGCCCTCGGTCACCGCCGCACGCACGACACCGCGCGGCACCCGCAGCACGGATGCCGCGGGACCGTCGACACCGCGACGTCGTCGGCCGCTCCGGGCCGCGCCGCGCCGGGCACGGCCCGAGCGGCGGGCCGAGCGCACCGCCGCCCAACGCGAGCGTCCACCGCCACGACGACCGCCACCGCCCCACGGGACCGCGTGCGGCTCCCCCGACCACGCGTCCCCATCGGGTTGCGTGGCACCACTACGGCCCACAACGCCAACGTCAATACTACAATGCGCAGGTTCCGCCTCGGTCGCGCACATCTTCGTCGCCGGGATCCCGCACCCCGGCCAGGCGGACGAGTCGTCCCCGGGCTCCGTCGACACGATGCCACCCGCCGCCCGCCATGGGTACGCGGAGTGGGACTTCTCTCGGTGTGCCGGACCCGGGGCCGCGTTCGGGCGCTTCCTCGACGCCACCGACCATCGGTTCGGCCGGCTCCGACGACTCCAAAGACCGGGAGCTACGACCCCACGCGGGAATGCCGCGCCGTCATCACCAACGACCCGCCAACGCCGCCGGTGCGGCGGCGCCGGAGATGGGGAGGTCACGCCGCCCCCTCGGATCGCCACGCGCCCGGCCGCGGGCCAAGCGCTCCCGCCGGGGCCGACATCGACGCGCGCCGGCCCAAGCTCGCGAGCTCGAGGCCAAGCCGCGCAGGAGTACGGACCGTGCGGTCGCTCCGCGCCCTCGATGGCGGGGGGAGGCCCCGCGCGCGGCGAACGCGCGCGGAGCCGGGGCCGACGAGTCCGAGACCGCCTCAACCCCATCCCCAACGTCGACAACGCGGATACCCGCCGCGGCGAGCCAAAAGCTCATCGCCGCCGCCACACTGCTGCGCGCCATGCCGGCACCCTCGACCCCCGAGGCTCGAGACATGCACCGCGAGGTGCGGACCCCTCCTTGAGCAAGCGGCCGTCCAGCAAGCCGAAAGCTCGGCCTCACGCATCCGCCAACAGGGGGACGCGCGGGGTGATGATCCGCACCGGGGGGGCGAACCCTCTGGTGCATGCGGGTCAACCCCGCCGACCAGGGACGTACGCCGCCAAGGAACGCCTCCTCGACACACGCAGGCGCTGGATGGTGACGCCCGCAACGTCATCAACGCCAGGCGCACCAGCAAGGCGGACGCGCGAGCGGCCGGGGCTACCACCCTCGAAGGGGTGGACGCTACGACAGCCGGTGAGGATCGCTCCCCAACGCCGGAGCCCCCCGGCACCCGCGTGTTCGACCGGGAGATCCGCACGGCAGCGTTCCCCCGCCGCTTCCGCCGCCCTCGACGATCATCAAATACAACGGGGAGACGGACCCTCGTGTTTGGCTCAACGATTACCGCCCGGCTCGCCGACCGGGCGGGGCCACCAACGACGAAGTAATCATCCGCAACTTGCCCCTCGCATCCGGGCGACGCGGCCCGACATGGCTCGAGCACTTGCCCGCCGCCCCGCATCCACAACCGGGACCGTCCGGTCCACACCTTTGTGGGCAACTTCCGGGGGCACATACGTGCGCCCGGGAACCCCGGGATCCGCGCTCCCCGCACGCGAGAAGCCGTGCGACCGCCGGCGGACTTCATACGCGCGCTTCTCCAAGCGCCGCACGTAGCCCCCGCCGTGGCACAATCCGAGATCGTGCACGCGTTCCTCGAGGGGCACCACGTGCCGGACCTTGTGCGCGAGCCGGGACGCAGGCCCGCCCACGGACTCGAACGAGCCGTTCGACATTGCCACCGCCCCTTCGCCTCCGGAGAGGAGGCCGTGGGGGCAATTTTCGATGGCAAGAAGGGCAAGCGCTCCGAGGACACGCCCGCGGAGGGCGCCGGGTCCAAGGAGCCGCGCCGCAACGACAAGCGGGCAAGAAGGGGAAGAAGCCGCGCCGCGAGGCGCGCGAGCAGGGGCGCAACGGCGGCAACGCCGAGGCCCTCGCCGTTGACCCGCCCCGACGGGCCCTCGACCGGCTCCTCGAGGCCCGGGGGTGTTCGATGACATGATGAAGAAGCCATGCCCCTACCACAAGACCCCCGTGAATCACACTCTTGAGCAAGGCGACATGCTCAAGAAGTTCTATGGCCGTGCCGCCGCGAAGGAGGCCGAGGCCAAGAAGGATGGGGGCGACGGCGACGCAGTGGCTTCCCGCTCGTCGAAAATGTGTTCCTCATTTTTGGGGGACCCACCGTCGACATGTCAACCCGGCAGCGCAAGAAGGAGCGGCACGAAGTCCTCGCCGCAGAGGGCACCTCCGGCCTTTCTCAACCGGTCGAAGGATGCCATCACCTTTAGCCGGGATGATCACCCAAACCGCATCCCGAACCCGGCCAAGCACTTCGGTGGTCGATCCCATCATTGGGAACGCCCCGTTTTCGAAGGTCCTTATGGACGGAGGCGTAGCCTCAATATCCTCTTCGCGCACACATTGCGCCCGATGGGGATTGGGCCGGACCAGCCGCGGCCTGCGAAGACGAAGCCGTTTCACCGCATCGCGCCCGAAAGGTAAGTTCAACCCCTCGCGCATCGATCCGCCCGTCCGGTTCGGGACCCCCAAGAATTTCCGCAAGGAAACCCTCACCTTCGAGGTGGTGGGATTCAAAGGGGCCTACCATGCCCATCCTTGGGCGACCATGCTATGCCAAGTTCATGGCGGTCCCCAACTACACGTACTCGAAGATGAAGATGCCGGTCCAAACGGCGTCATCACCGTCGGGTCATCGATCGAGCATGCATTCGATCGCGATGTCGAGTGCGTGGAACATGCAGAGGCGCTAACGCCGGATGAAGCGCCGGTAAACGCGCCGGAGAAGATGGTCAACGACGACCTCGCCCTCCGCCACCAAGCACGCCGCGCACGTTCGAGGCCGCCGAGCAAACCAAAGGGGTCCCTCTCGACCCATCGCCCCCGAGGGCAAAGCATTGAGGGTCGCACGACCCTCGATCCTAACAGGCGCGTGCTCGTCGACTTCCTCCGCGCCAACGCCGACGTTCGCGTGGAGCCCCCTCGGACATGCCGTGCATTCCGAGGGAGGTCGCCGAGCACTCCCTTGATATCCCCGCCTAATGCTCGCGCCGCTCGCCAGCCGGCCGCGCCGCTTCGACGAGGAACGGCGACGGCGACGGAGTGGAGCCGCGGAAGCTCCTCGAGGCCGGATTCATCAAGGAAGTGTTCCACCCGACATGGTTAGCTAATCCTCGTGCTTGTAAAAAAGAAAAATGGGAAGTGGAGGATGTGTATTGACTACACCGGGCCTCAATAAAGCATGTCCAAAAGTTCCTTTTCCTTTGCCGCGCATAGATCGATCATTGATTCCACCGCCGGTGTGAACTACTCGTTTCCTTGATGCCTATTCGGGATATCATCAAATAAAAATGAAGGAGTCCGACCAGCTCGCGACTTCGTTCATCACACCGTTCGGGACGTTCGTTACGTCACGATGCCTTTTGGCCTCGAAACGCGGCGCAACATATCGCTCGCCGCATGCAAAGACGTTTTTGGGGACCATATCGGCGACGGTCGAGGCTTACGTAGACGACATCGTCGTCAAAACCAGGAAGGCGACGACCCGGTCGCAATCTTGGCATCGCATTCGACCGCTCGCGGCCAACGGGGGTCAAGCTCAACCCCGAAAAATGTGTCTTTGGAGTGCCGCGGGGCATGCTCCTAGGATACATCGTCTCCGCGCCGGGGGATCGAGGCCAACCCCGAAAAGGTCGCGGCCCTCGAGCGAATGGGTCCAATTCGGGACCTCAAAGGGAGTGCGTAAAGTGTTGGGGTGCCTCGCCGCCTTGAGCCGCTTCGTCTCGAGGCTCGGGTGAGAAGGGCCCTCGCCCTCTACCGGCCGCTCAAGAAGCACGAGCGCTTCTTTTGGACCGCCGAGGCCCGTGAAGCGCTCGACAAGTCAAGGCATCGCCGACGCACGCCCCAATCCTTACGCCGCCGCGAGACGGCGAACCCCTCCAACTCTACGTGGCCGCGACCACCAGTGGTGGCCGCCGTGATCGTCGTGGAGCGCACGGAAGAAGGGCATGCCTTGCCCGTGCAGGCCGGCCTACTATATCGGGGCCGAGGTCCCCGTCGGGACACGAAGACGCGCTACCCCCTGTGTCCGTAAGTCGTTGTAGGCGCAGTCCCCGCCGCGCGCAAGCTCCGCCACTACTTCGAGGCCCACCCAAGCATGGCGTGGTCTCTTCCTTCCCGTTAGGAGAGATCATTCGCAACCCCGACGCGGCAGTGCACTGCCAAGTGGTCCGTGGAGTTGATGGGCGAAACGCTCGCCTACGCCCCGCGCAAGGCCATCAAATCACAAATCCTTGCCGATTTCGTCGCGAGTGGACCCGACACGCACCGCCGCCCCTCGCATCCGCGCAGAGGCCGGACTCGTTCTTCGACTCGCCTAAGTGATGAAGACAGGAGCGGGCGCGGGCCTCGCTCTTCGTGTCACCCCTCGGGAGCACATGCGCTACGCGTGCGTCTCCATTTCCCCGCATCCAACAATATGGCGAATACGAGGCCCTCCTCTCGCGGCCTCAAGATCGCCATCGAGTTGGGCATCAAGCGCCCGACGTGCGAGGGGATTCGCAGCTCGTGATCGACCAAGTCATGAAGAACGCGAGCTGCCACGATGACAAGATGGAGGCCTACCGTAAAGCCGCAAGGCCCTCGAGGACAAATTTTACGGCATCGAGCTTAATCATGTACCCCGCCGTACAACGAAGAAGCAGACGAGCCGGCAAAGATAGCGTCCGGCGGATCACCGTTCCCCCCCCCGAACGCTCGCGCGCGCCGCCGCGCCCTCGGTAACCTTCGAGCCTTACCCCTCGAGCGACGACGGACCCTGGGGCTCCCTCGAATCCACGGTGCGGACCCCATGGAAGAGGACCCCCTCGAACGAGGCGTACGTACTCTCCCTTCTCGAGGGGTACCGCTCCCACGAGGCCGTCGCAATGGACATCGAGCCGGCCTCCCCGTCCAGTGCGATCGCGGGAGAAGTACATCGCCCGGATTGCTCGAGGGGAGCTCCCCGCAGACGGCCACGCCCGGTGCGTGTCGCCAGGATGGCCAAGTCATTCACCTTCGTCGACGGCGAGCCGTACAAGCGCGCCGCGCCGGCATCCTCCGGGCCGGTGTATACCAATCCCCGAGGGGCGCGAGCTCGCGGGACACACGCGGAATCCGTGGCCACCACGCCGCGCCACGCACTCTCGTTGGCAACGCGTTCCGCCGGGGGCTTCTATTGGCCTACCGCGGCCGCGACGCCAACGAAATCGTGCGCACCGCGAAGGGTGCCGCTCTACGCCCGCAAGACCAACCCCGCCCGCTCACGCCTTACAAACAATCCCCGTCACATGGCCGTTCGCCGTGTGTGGGGGTTGGACATCGTCGGCCCCCCGCGAAGGCGCCGGGGCTTCACCCACTCGCTCGTCGCAATCGACAAGTTCTCCAAGTGGGTGGAGGTGCGCCCCATTACGAATTTGAGGGCCGAGCAGGAGCTTACGTTCTTCACCGACATCGTCTACCGCTTTCGAGTGCCAAACTCCATCATCACAGCATAACGGTCCCGCTCACGGCCGGAAGTTCTTGGAGTTCTCGCGACAAGTTCCACATCCGAGTGGACCGCGCACCGTGGCGCACCCGCGTACCAACGGCCAAGTGGAACGTGCCAACCCGCATGATTCTACAAGGCCTCAAACCTTAATTTTCGACCACCAACAAACCGGCCGAAAATGGCTCCAAGAACTCGCCAGCAGCCGTGTGGAGCCTAAGGACTACCCCAGCAGCCACCGGTTCACCCCGCTTTTCCTAGTCCATGGCGCTGAGGCCATCCTCCCCACGGATCCGGGAATACGGCTCACCCAAAGTTCGGGGCTACAACGAGGACGCCAACCCGGCCGAGTCCGCGAGGACCCAATCGGATCGCCTAGACGAAGTACGCCTCGTGGCGTTGATGCACCCGCAAGGTATCACGTCCCTACGACGCTACCAAGCGCGCAAGATACGTCGCAGGATTTCAGTGAGGGGGATTTGGTCCTAAGGCTACGCCAAGACAACCGAGGGCGCCACAAGCTATCGCCCCCATGGGAGGGACCCTACGTCGTGGTGAAGGTGCTCAAACCGGCACGTACAAGCTTGCCAACGAGGACGGCGAAGAACTCACCAACGCTTGGAACATCCAATGCCTACGTCGCTTTTACCCTTAGCTAGGATTTTCAAGTATTTTCCGTTGTAAAAACGCACGGCCAACACCCCGCCTGGTGTCACCCATGTAAATACTCCGAATCTAATAAAAGGGCAACTCGCTTTCCCCCGAAACCCAAGTTACCCTACGGGGCACGCGCGGGGGGCACCCCCCCCCCCAAATGGTCCCATTTTTTCGCGCAAAAAACGTAACAACACGCGCTAAGTTTGTTCCCCACTTCAACCTCGAGCCATGATTCGAACAGGCGTAGGCGGCACACGAAGGAGCGCGCGAGCCGAGACACCACGCCGCGCGCTATGGCCCGTCTCTCTCGCCTCCAACCCGGGCCCCCGCGAAAGGCGACTTCCCTAACTAGAATCTACTCGTAGAAGAAGAAGAAGCAAAAAGCGCAATAAGCAAGTGATTTCATTTACAACCGACCATGTTCACGAAACTACTGGTTTATTTACAAGAGGCCACGAGGCCGCAGTTCGATACACACAAACAAAAAACGGGCCTAGCGCCCGCATGCTTTCAGTAGAGGGAGCGGCGTCGTCGGCGGCGTCCGGAAGAGGAATTCCTCGAAGGCCTCGGCGAGCGGCCCGCGGCGTCGCAACAAGCGCGTCCGCGCGCTCCATGGCCACCTCGTCCTCGACGCCCACGGCACGATGTAGCCTTCCGCCACCGCCTCGAGGTTGACCCTCGTAGTGGGATCGCACCACTCCGAGGGCCTTCTCGCACGCCTGTGCAACGCCGGCGCACCCGCTCCGTGACGTGGCCACCGAGCGCGCGCAGCGGCCGGCCGGGCCGAGTCCGCCGCCCGGGACACGCTTCCTCGACGACGTGACAGTCTCGAGGGCCGCGTCCCGCAGCCTCCCCGGCAGCCTCCCGCCGTAGGAGTCGTAGGAGGCCCGCAGGGCTCGCCCGCCCAACAACCGTGCCCCAAAGCCGTGCGCAGTGCCTCGGGAAGCGACAAGACGACAAGAAATCGAAAGGGGGAAACGAACCCTCTAAAAGCAAAAACTAACAAGCAGGTCGCAAAAGAACTTACCCTCGACTTGCCTCTTTCCGCATCGAGGTCGCGGCGCGCGACCGAGCGCCCCCGAGATGTCGGACGGCCTCGCCTTGCTCGACGAGGGCCATCTCTTGGGCGGCATTGCCGATGCCGAGCGCCGCTCATCCTCAACCTCGGAGAATGCGGCGCTCCGCCTCCTCCGCCGACCCCTCCGCCGGCCCCCGCGCGCGACGCCGCCCTCGCTCCGCCGTCCCGGCGTCACCGCGGCGCCCTCGCTCCCGCCGAAGCCGCCCTCGCCCCCTCGGCGGCGATGCGCTCCCCGCCGGAGTCGCCCTCGCCGGCGACGAGAGCCGCAGCCTTCACGTCGAGGGGCGGCCTTCGTGTCACCTGGCCTCCCTTGGCGCGCCGCTCCGCCCCGTGCGCCCGCTCCTCACCGACGCCGCCGCGCCCGGGCCCCCTCGAGCGACGTGCGGGAGCTCCCCGGTCCCCGCGCGAGCGGTGGCCACCTCCGCCTCCCGTGTGGCGCCGCCGTCCGCGCCTTCCTCTAGGTCCTCGCGCGCGGTTCCACGCGCCCTCGTCACGATCGACGAGGGCCGCGCGGATCCGCCCGAGGCTCGGTCACGCGCCGCGTCCCCGCCCCCCGAGCTCTCGTGAAGCACGTCGCACCACGCCATCGCCCGCACACCGCGCCCGACCGTCCGGCGTTCTCCGAGGGCATCCGCAAGCGCGTCGTAAGCGCCGCATCGCTCCCGAGCCGGCGGGCCTCGCGCTCACCCCGGTCGAACGCGCTATACCTTTCGCGAGCGCGCGCTCGAGCTCCCGGCATAACACACATCGAATCCCGTAAGCGCCAAAGTTTGAGTGCGCACGCGAAAACGAAAAAAAAAAAGGAAGGGAAACGAGCAACCGTGGCTCACCCGGAAGACGGTCCAGGCCGGCCGCCGTGGGACCCGCGGCGCTTCGTTCAACGCGCTGGGTTGAGCGTGGCGCCATGGCCCAGGGAGCTCGCCCTGCAGCCTTCGCTCCCCCCGAGCGTCAGGCCAGAACGCCGGGGAGCCCCTCCACCCCGCCCCCCCCCCACCGGGCGGGGCGGCCGCGCGGAGGACGAGGCCTCGCATCGTGCCCTCGGCCCCCCGCCGTCATGCGACCCTCGTGCCGCTCACGAGGGCCCCCTCCCCGGGGCTCGGGAGTTCGGGCGGCCGCACCGGCCCACCGGTTCCACCCAGGCGGCGGGGAGTCATCCGAGAGCTCCACCACCTCCGCCCCCCCCTCGGGGACCGCCGGCGGCGAGCCACCCCGCGCCGCCCGCCGGCGCCTCCACCCGCGCCTCCGCAACCACGGCGCCCGTCGTGGCGCCGTGGCCGCCACCACCGTCCGCGCCGCCACATCCGCGGCGCTCCCCGCAGGCCGCGCCCGCTCCGCCTCCTCCGTAGTGGCCGCCACCGCGGCGCACCCTCCACCGCAGCCACCGCCGCGGCCGCGCGCCTCCGTGGCGACCGGCCACGGCCGCCCCCGCCAACCCTCTGGGCCGCGCCGCGCGGGCTGATCCGCCGGCCGGCCCCCGAGGCCCTCGGCCGGCCTTGCGAGCTCGTGCCCGCCGCCGCGCTCGTTCCGGCGCGCGACCCCTCGACGAGCGCCGCCGGTGGGGACCGGGCCGCGGCCCGTCCCCGCACCTTGGCGGCAGCAGAGAGGGAGGGAAACGGCCGCACCGCCCTCGCGCAATCACGAACCCGGAGAGTTAGAACATCTAACCACCAAAGACACCAAAGCCACACCGGAGGAAGGCAAGGCTACGCACCCCGCGAGGAAAAGGCCCGCCTCCTTTCCTCGAGGCCCTGGGACGGGGCCGGCGTAGCTGGCCGCGCCCGACGCAGCGGGGCCCCTCCCCGGATGGCGCCGCCGCACGCGCGCACGCCCCGCCCCCGTGCGCGCGCACCCGACGCCGCACCCCCCGACCCGGCGCCGCGCGCGCGCGCGGGGCACGCGGGTCCCGCGCGCGGGCACGCTCTCCCGACGCGCCTCGACGACGACGCTCGCTGGCGACGCACCCCGCCGCGTGCGGCACGCCGACGCGCGCGCGCGCGCACCGTCCGCCGCGCGCGCCCCGCGCGCGCGCGCGCGGGGGACCCCCCGCGCGCGCGCCGCCCCCCGACGACGATCGGCCGGCGGCGGACGCCGACGCGCCCGCCCCGACGAAGCCGCCCCCCCGACGCCGCGCGAGATCCGGCGACGGGGCGCGGCCGCCACCCGTTCGAGGGGCCCTCCCCCTCGCACTCTTCCCTCTTCGTCCCGATCCGAGGACGAGGGCTCCTCGATGCCGCGGGAGGAGAGCCCCGCCCTCCTCGCCGCCGTACTAGGCGACCGTGCGCCGCGACGCGCCCGGCGCCGCCTTGCGTGCCCCTCTCGGCGCGCCGCCCGCTCCTCGCTGCCCCGCCGCGCCGCCCGCCGAGCGCACGGGAGCCTGGGGTGGGTGGAACGGACTTGGCGACACCGAATCGCACCAACCGCGCGCAAGAGTGACAATGGCGCGTCAAGAAACATAAACGAGAACGAGGACCAAAACAGTAGTAGAAAACCACACTCACCAACGGCCTGGGTGGGAAGCATCTCGACATCCCACGGGTCCGACTCGGGGGGCGCCGCGGCCGGTGTCGACGGCGCTCCGCGCCGGTGAGGCGCGCACGGCCGCTCCAAGACGGCTGCCGGGAGCATCCGCGACCTCGCCGTCGCCGACGGGCTGGCCGCCTCCGTCATCTCGAAGATGCAGCGTCTCTCCATCGACCCGCACGATTCGCCGTGATGAAGGAAGGCGAGGACGCCCATCGCGCTGAGCCCTTCCCTCGCCGCCCGCCGCAGGCGGCGAGGACCCGACCCCCCGGCGCGCCCGGCGGGTCGGCCGCAGGCAACCCGTAGCCCCGCCGGTCCGGCCTCTCCTTGAACACCCGCCCCCGTGTAGGGAGGGAGGCTCGCCCGGCGCTGCGCGTATAAAACCATCCCCGCTCCCACCGCGTTGTTCGTCGTCATGGTGCAGGGATGGGGAAGTTCTTGAGCTGCCCCCGCAGGCAAGCGACATCCCGCCGGCGCGCACCGCGCGGCGGGTCCCCGCTCCGACGTGGGCCGCGTGATCGCCTCCGCGGAGAGAGGGTGTACCTGCAGCTCCCAATGGACCGGGATCCCCAGTACCCTTCGCGTACGCCCACGAATGTGGCCCCCGCGAGATAGCGTTGGGGGCAGCTGTGCAGCCTCCACCCCGTAGTGGTAGCACAACGCCCGCATGAACGTGCTCGCCCGCGTTGAAGCCGCGCTCGTGGTAGCGGAGAAAGCTCACCACGTAACCCTCCGCGGATTGGGCTCGTGGTGCGACGCCGGCGCGCACGATCCACTCCGCCGGCGTCCTTCTTCGTTGGCCGAGAGCCGGCCGGGGGCGACTCGCTCGCCCTGTGGCGAGCCGGTCACGGCCGACTTCTCCTGTGCGCACGGCTCCAGGACCCCGATCGAGGGCCGAGGCGGCGCCATGAGGGAGGACGAACGAGTAGGAAGGTGGAGGACGAGGAAACGAGGAGAAAGCCTCTAAGCAAGCGAGCCCGCGCCCGCAAGGGTGAGACGAAGGCGAAGAGGCTGAGGACTAAAACTGCGTGAGGAGCCAAGGTAAAAAACCGCCGCCTACTCCTTCCCCCGCGCTTTTATAGGCAACGGCGAGTTCTCCCGGAGAGCGACGCCCCGCCCGCATTTAACCGCGGAATCTTTCCGCCGCGCGCAACGGGCCCCACCACGACCGCAGCAGCTCTAACACCGGAGCGGGACATCATTACGGCGAGACCGGCGCGAACCGAGGTGAAACCGTCCCATCTGCCGGCTAGCCGCCGCCCACTACGCGCGCCCGTGCCGGAGCCGCCAAAAGCGCGCCGCCGCCGCAAAACCGCGGCCACGACCGCAAGGCAACTAAATGCCCGGCCCCTTGCCAAGCAAGGAGAGCCCTCGAGCGAGGCGAACTCCTCGCCGAGACAAGGGTGACCCTCGATGGGATATCGCCGTGAGAAGGTCGCCCGGACCTCGCTCGACGTAGAGCAGCCACCGCGGCACCCATGCCACGTAGGACCCTCGAGCGCATGACCCCCAACTCGAAACAAGGCGACCCTCGATGGGATATCGCCGTGAGAAGGTCGCCCGGACCTCGCCGACGTAGAGGGGCCACCGCGGCACCCATGCCACGTGGGACCCTCGAGCGCATGACCCCCAACTCGAAAGGAGGCGACCCTCGATGGGATATCGCCGTGAGAAGGTCGCCCAGACCTCGCCGGTGTAGAGCGTGAGCCACCGCGGCACCCATGCCACGTGGGACCCTCGAGCGGCATGACCCCCAACTCGAGACGACGTCAACCCCCTAAAGCAGGCACGCGCGTAAGAGGATCGCCCGGGTCACGCTTGAAATAGAGCGACACCGAAAGGACCCGTACCGCGCCACGCCGCCAACCAGCACCTCGAGGGCCGGTACGCCCGTACCCTCGACCGCCGCAAACGTGAAAAGACGGGGCCCGCCGATGCACAGCCGCCCCCGCACGGCCTACCGATCGTGGGTTCGAAGCCCGACCTCGACGGGCTCCGAAGAGCGCCCGCATCTCGGAGTTAGGGACGACGAGGGCACGCGCATTCGAGCCGTACCTCGAGCCCGTCGGCTCGAGGGTGCCCCACATGTCGTGTTCGAGAGCCGCCGAGGGCACCAGTCGTGGGGATCCCACCGAGGGAGAGCTTCCGCGCCCCTCGCCCCTAGCGAACGGGACCGAGCCCCACCTAGCAAACCCACGCAAGCGCTTCCATGGACGTGTCTCCGACCGCGCAGCCTACCCTCATCGAACGGGGCATGGACGTCCACTTGAACTACCCGCTAGCGGCCTCGAAGAGGAATCCGCGATTCGCGACCCGCTCGATGGGAGTCGTGGAAACCTCACCTCCCGACCCGCGAGGGACGCGAGGGCGCGATAAAAAACAAGTCGTCAGGTCGACCCGATCGCCTCGAACAGAGCCAAGGCTCGGGCTTGACGCACGGCCACACCTCCTTGGAATTGCACCCGCCCGAGACAAAGGACAGGGGAGCGGGCACCCCCGATGCCGCCGAAACACCGCCGATGCCGTTGGCATATGTGCCACGCCTTTCTCGACCGAATTGCTCGCGGCTAACCCCTCGCAGGAGAGCCCACACCCCCGCAGGCCGTGGGGCTGGGGACCCGCCGGGCCGCTAGCGCGGCCCCACCCGAAAGCGGTTCGCAAACAAGGAGGGAAGAACGTCCTATCGGGCAGTTCCAGCATCTGGCGGGAGCCTCAATGGCAAACCCGCATGCTCTGGGGCTACCGTTCTGGGACCGCCCTAGGGGTCCCTCAAACGATGGGGGAACCCTCACTTAAATTCCCGCATCAAATGAACCGGGCCTAACCATGCAGGGAACCAACCATGTGACGTGGCCCACGCAACAGACTTCGGGAGGCCCCGCCAAGATAGCCCGACCGCGAGACCCCTCGAGCAGCCCCGCCGCCCGAGGGTACGCTCCCTCCTCGAACGGCCCCGCCCCCCCGCTCGAGGGGCAACCCCCTCCTCGAACAAGACACCGCCCCCGTTCGAGGGGCGACCCTTCCCTCGAGCGGCCCCGCCCCCGCTCGAGGGCCCGCCCTCCCCCTCGAGCGTGCCTCGCCCTCGCCCGAGGGTTCGCTCCACCCCCCGGGGCCCGCCACGCTCACGGCGCCCCGCACGCGTGCGCCGCCCCGTACTTGGGCATTTAACGCCCCGACGCCGCGGACCGGCGCCATCATGCGCCCGGCTCACGCCCCCGTGCCGCCGCACCAACTCCCCAGGGAGGAGCCCATCCCCGCCACCGTGGGGTGGACCGTGCGCACGCCGGTGTCGTCCCATAACACCGCGCGCACGCTACCGTACGACTAACGCGCCCGACCCTCGAAAGGGGCCGGCGCACCCTCGATCCCACTTTCCCGTGACCCCGCAGCCAGGTGAAGGGCGCTAGGCGTGGGTGGCCATCCCCGCCACCCGAACGCGCGCCGCTCGTACCCACGCGCGCAGGCGCACGCCCGACTCGCAGCGCACGCCCGAACACCGCAAAGAACCACTCCACCACCGCAGCTCATTGGGAAGGAACGCCGGCTTCGCCCGCTCCCGTACCCCGTACCCGCCCATCATCGCATCTCCCTCGAAGCCTATCGGGGGCGCCATCGCCATCTACCGCCTCTCCTACCCTCGAACCGCCACCGTTCGGGGCAGAAGGTAGGCCATCATGGCCGATCGCAGCCAAGATCGACCGACGGCCGCCCACTCTACACCGATAGCGCGACGTGCACCCTCACGTAGCTGGGCGCCGCGGCGTGCATGTAACTCGCCGCCCCCTTGGCCTATAAAAGGGGAGGCGAGCCCCCGGCCCGGCGGGGAGGCGCAGGAGGACGAGCTCCGACGAACCCGAAGAACACGCCGCACCGTGCACTCACTCTCTTATTCTCCCACAATATCTTCGCCTACTCACCAGGGACTTGGGAGCCACGCTTCCTCTCCCGCCTTGCTTGTATTTGCCCCACTACAAGCACCCCTAGGCCGAGCAATATAGTGCCACGAGCAGACCACGGCCGGACGACGCCCCCTACGGGAATCCGAGATAAATCCTTGTGTCATTTGTTGCTTAGCACCGACCATCGAGGGATAGACCTAGGCGTTACTCTATCGGTTAGTGCCGGGACCATATTCCGCACCGATGGAACGGGGGCACCCCCCCCCCCAAAATGGCCCCATTTTTTCGCGCAAAAAACGAAACAACACGCGCTAAGTTTGTTCCCCACTTCAACCCCTCGAGCCATGATTCGAACAGGCGAGGCGGCACACAGAAGGAGCGCGCGAGCGCAGAACGCCCACGCCGCGCCGCTATGGCCCGTCTCTCTCGCGCTCCAACCCTGGGCGGCCCCGCGAAAGGCGACTCCCCCTAACTAGAATCTACTCGAGAAGAAGAAGAAGTAAAAAAAGCGTAATAAGCAAAAGTGATTTCATTTACAACCGACTATGCACCACGAAACTACTTGTTTGTTTACAAGAGGCCACGAAGGGACCGATACACATAAACAAAAAATGGGCCTAGCGCCCGTGCAATGCTGCGGGCGGCGCAGAAGACCGCCACCGGAAGAGGAATTCTTCGAAGGCCCGGCGAGAGCGACTCGGCGGCGTCGCCAGGAAGAAGCGCCGTCCGCACGCCCTCCATGGCCACCTCGCCCCCCGACGCCCCCGGGCACGATGTAGCCTTCCGCTACCGCCTCGAGGGCTGACCTCGTAAGTGGGATCGCACCACTCCGAGGGCCCCTCGCACGCCTGTGGGGGGCCGCCCGACGCACCCGCCCCGTGACGTGGCCGCCAAGGGCGCGTAGCGGCCGGCCGCCGAGCCGCCGGCCCGGGACACCTTCTCGACGACGCGACAAGCCTCGAGGGCCGCGTCCGCGGACCCCCGGGGCAGCCCCCCCGCGAGGAGTTGTAGGAGGCTTGGTATGGCCTCGCCCGCCCGACGCCGGGTCCCATGTGCGTGCGCAAGCCCGGAAGCGACAAGACGACAAGAAATCGAGAAAGGGAAACGAACCCTCTAAAGCAAGAACCAACAAGCAAAGAAATCGACAAAGAGGCCACCTTCGATTTGTTTCCTCCCCGCATCGAGGTCGCGGCGCGCGCCGCCGCCGAGGTCTCGGGACGGTCTCGCCCTTGCTCGACGAGGGCCACCCCCTGGGCGGCACCACCGATGCCGAGCGTCGAACGCCCTCATCCTCAACCCGGGAGAATGCGGCGTTCCGCTCCTCCGGGGCCGACTTCTCCGCCGCCGCGAGCAACGCGCTCCCCCGCGCCGTCGTCCCGGCGTCGCCGCGGGCAGCCCCGCTCCCGCCGGAGCCGCCTCAGCCTCTCGCGGCGATGCGCTCCGCTCGGAGCCGCCCTTCGGCGACGAGAGCCGCAACCTTGGACGTCGAGGGCGGCCTTCGTGTCATCCGCCTCCCCCGGCGCGCTCGCCCACCGCGCCCGCTCCTCGCCCCGGCGCCCGCGCCGCGCCCCTCGAGCCGACGCGCAGCTCCCGGCCCCGCGGCGAGCTTGGCCACCGCCTCCTGTGTGGCGCCGCCCGCCGCCCCCCCGTGTCCGCGCGCGCACCTCCACGCGCCGTCACGATCGACGAGGGCTGCGCGGATCCGCCCGAGGATCCGCGAGTCACGCGCCGCGTCTCCGCCCCGAGCTTCCTGGGAGCACGTCGCACCACGCCATCGCCCGAGACCGGGCCCACCGTCCCGCCGGCTCCCGCAGCCTCCGCAAGCGCGTCGAAAGCGCCGCATCGCTCTCGAGTCAAGTGCCTCGCTCACCTCGGTCGAACGCGCTCGTACCTCACGGCGCGCGCCTCTAAGCTCCCGGGCATCCACGCATCAGGCCCCGTAAGCGCCAAGTCTGGAATACGCTAAAAACGAAATAAGGAAGGGAGACGACAACCGTGGCTCCTCACCCGGAAGACATCTCGGCCGGCCGCCGTGAACCCGCGCCGCTTCTCGTTCAACGCGCTGCTGAGCGTGGCGCCATGCCCGTAGAGCTCGCCCCGCAGCCCTCGCTCCCTCCGCGCGCAGAACGCCGGGATCTCCACGGCCCCCACCCGCGGGCGACCCGCATGGGAGGACGAGGCCCCCGCGTCGTGCCCTCGCCCCCACTCATCATGTGACCCTCGTGTCGCCTCACGAGGGCCCCCTCCCCGGGGCTCGGGGAGAGTTCGTGGGCCGCCCCGGCCCATCGTTCCACCTGTGCGGCGGCGAGGAGTCATCCGAGAGCTCCACCACCTCCGCCCCCCGGGGACCGCCTGGGCAGCGGAGCCGCCCTCGCTCCGCCTCCGCCGGCGCCCCCACCCTCGCGCCTCCGCGCCGCGGCGCCCGTCGTGGCGCCGCGCCGCCACCACCGTCCGCGCCGCCACATCCGCGGCGCTCCCGCGGTTGCGCCCGCTCCGCCTCCTCCGCAAGGGCGCGCCACGCGCTGGGCGGACCTCCACCGTAGCCGCCGCGCGCCCCGCGCCTCCGCGGGCGACGGCGCGCCGCCCCGCCGACCTCTCCGGGCGGCGGGCGCGGGGTGATCCACCGCCGGGCCTCGAAGCCCTGGGGCCGGCCTGGCGCGCCGTGCGCGCGCCGCGCCCGTCCCCTGGGCGCGACCCCCTCGACGAACGCCGCCGGGGTGGGGATCGACGCGTCCGTCCCCGGAAGACCTTAGCGAGCTATGAAAGGGGGGGAGGGGGGAGGCCCGCTCGGCACCGCCCCCGCGCAAACACGACCCGAGGATTAGTGAGCGTCTCACAACCAAGCAAACTAAGGCCAAGCAAAGGAAGAACAAGGCTCCTTACCTGGCTAGGAAAAGGCCCGCTTTCCTTTCCTCGAGCCGCACCGAGGCCGAGGCGGCGCTGGCCGCGCTTGCCGCGCCGCCCTCCCGAGGCGGCCGCCGGCACGCGCGGCACGCCGGCCCTCGCGCGTGGGCGCGCCCGACGCCGCCACCACGCCGGGGCACGCTAGCCTCGCGCGTGCGCGCGCACCGACGCGCCCCCCCTCGACGAGGAACGCCGCGGCGCGCGGATGCGCTCCCCGCCACCGCCGGGGCGGCACGCTTGGACGCGCGCGCAGCACGCCGCCGCGCGCGCTCCGTGGCGCGCGCCGGACCCCACCCCCCGCGCGCGTGCCGCCCCCATGAGACGATGACGCGCGGCGCGGCGCCGCACGCGCCCGCCCTGTGCAAAGCCACCCCCCCGACGCCGCGAGATCGGCGACGGGGGCGTGGGCTGCCACCTCTCAGTCGAAGGCCCTCCCTCGTACTCTTCCTCCTCGCCCCGGTCCGAGGACGAGGGCTCCTCGATGTCGTGGGAGGAGAGCCCCGCCTCCTCCCCGCCGCCGTACTCCGCGACCGCAAGCGCCGCGCGCTTCGCCGCTCGCTGCGTGGTCCCGCCTCGCGCGCCGCCCGCTCCTCGCTCGCCCCGCCGCGCCGCCCGGCCGAGCGCGCGGGAGTCGGGGGTGGGGGGACCCGACTTGGCTGCGTTGAACCGCACCACCGCGCGCGAGGGCAACGATGGCGCATCGAAATGAAACAAGCAAGGCCAAGGATTAGGAAGGACGAAAGGGGGACCTCACTCAGCCGGGGACGGCCGGTGGGGGAGAACCTCGATGTCCCATCCGGGTCCGACCCGCAGTAGGGGCGTCTCGGGTGCCGACGCACTCCGCGCCCGGGTGAGGGCGTACGACGCCGCTCCCGGGGCCGGCGTCGGGGAGCATCCGCGACCTCGCCTGGGCCGACGGGTTGGCCGCCCTCCGTCATCTCGAAGATGCAGAGCGTCTCCATCAACGCGGGCAGACGATTCGCGCTGCGGATGGAGCGGAGAGGCGAGGACGCCCATGGCAAGTCGAGCCCTTCCCCTCGCCCCCGCCGCAAGGTAGTGAGGACCCGACCCCCGGCGCGCCCCGATGGTTGGCCGTGGGCAACCCGAAGCCCCCAGTCCGCCTTCTTCTTGAACACCCGACGGGCCGTGGGGAGGGAAGGCCGGCCCGCGTTGCGTTAGATAAAACCATCCCCGCTCCCGGCCGGCGTTGTTCGTCGTCATGGTGCAGTGGGATGTAGAACTCCTGGAGCCGCCCCGCAGGCGAGCGACATCCCGCATTTCGCTGCCCGCGCGCGTCCCCGCTCCGACGTGGGCCGCGTGATGAGCTCCGCGCGGTGAAGAGGTGAACCCGCAGCTCCCGCTGACGGGGATCCCTGTGTGCTCTTCTCGGACGCCCACGAACGTGGCCGGCCGCGAGATGGAGTTGGGGGCGAAGTTGTGCAGCTCCACCCCATAGTGGTAGCACAACGCCCGCATGAATGCTCTCGCCGCGCGTTGGAAGCCGCGCTCGTGGTAGAGAGAAAGCTCACCACGTATAGCCCTCCCACGGATTGGGCTCAAGGTGCGACGATGGCGCACGATCCACCCCGCCGGCGCCCTCTTCTTCGTGGGCCGAGAGGGGGTCGGAGGCGACGAGGCCGCCCGGTGGCGAGTCGGGTCAACTTGGCCGCCCTCTCCCATGCGTACGTTCCAGGACCCTAATCGGTCGAGGCTGGCCCCGATGAGGGAGGGCGAACGAGTGAGAGGGCTGGAGGACAAGGAAGCGAGAAGGAAAAGCTCCCAAGCAACAACCGCGAGGCGAGAGCGAGAGCGAAGGCGAAGGGATTCGAGGGCCGGAAACGGAGAGGGAGCCAAGGTAAAAAACCACCGTCCAGTAGTTGTCCATGAAAAAACTTGCTTGTTTTGAAGAGAAAATCATTGTCGTGGCTGCTGCTAGGTCACATAGGAGGTGGTGTAGCTGGTATGGACTAATTGGGCTGATTAAATGTATCATGTATGTGTATGCAAGTCAATATATATCTACTTTTTTGTGATATGGCTGGAAAAGTATCAAGGCGTATCTGAGGCGTATCGGTATCCAATACGTATCGGTATCCAGTCCGTATCGGGTACTCCACCCCTAGGAGTATATGCATCGCATAGCTTACGGCAAAATACTGCTTGCTCAATCGGGAGGCTTAGGTTTGAACGGCGCATGACGGCGAGGACATGACTCAAGGTTTTCACTATTGGGACTTGAATCACAGGATTGTGGGATGCAATAGGGTCGGGTAGAGACTCGGAAGTCGAGTCGAGCCCGCACTCAACACTAAGGGTCTATTTGGTAACCCACAGTGGACCGGGCTCCCGAGTGCAACCCGCGCCTGGTCGGTTGCTGCCCCTCCCCCCCCCGGCTAGGCCCGCCGTGTCGATTGCCCACCACATCCGGCCCTAGAGAACGCCACTGTCGAGCAGCATACACCCCGGGTACTCATGCAAGGAAGGAAGATTAGTAGAAGACGGACTCTGGTAGGAATTCCACGTACTCCTACTAGGACTCGCTGCGTGTACTCCTACTAGGACTCCCCTGCCTTGTAACAAGCTGAACCCGCCCCCTGGACTATATAAAGGAGGGCCGGGTACCTAGGCGGACATCCCCAATCCCTCTCACGGGGACAACCCAACACCAAGCGCGGGCGCCATACTTGATCCCAAACGGGACGTGGGTTCGCCACCTTGGCAGCCCGAACCTGTATAAATCTTGTGTCTCGTGTCCATGCGCACACCTTCGAGTTCTCGGTCTCCCGATCACGATCCCCACCGCACAATCTACTACCTCGGGTACCCCTTGGTAGGTTTGCCGGTCTAAAACACCGACAGCTGGCGCGCCAGGTAGGGGTGATCATCACTACCGGGCGAATTCGAAGGACCCTCATCAGCAAGATCAATCTACTCGTCGACTCGCCGAGATCCATTGAAGCAAGTCGCCTTGCTCTTGTCAAAGCGTAATCATATTTCCTACGCCACGCTTCCGGTTGCTTCGGCACGTTGCGCGGCTCGTCACGCGGCTCCTCGCGCCGCTCGTCGTCGACTACTCCCGGGCTCGTCGTCGTCGGTGCTTCGCCCTACGCCGCGCGTGCAGGTGCCCTCGGCGTCGCGCGGCTCGTCATGCGGCTCGTCGCGCCGCTCGTCATCGACTACTCCGCCTCGCGCAGGCTCGTCGTCGTCGACTACTCGTCGTCGACTCGCCGTCTCCACCGCGCGTCGGTGCCTCGGCACGTCGCCGTGGCCTGTCACGCGCGCTCCTCGCGCCGCTCGTCGTCATTTCTCCGGGCTCGTCGTCGACTACTTCATCTTCGCCCCGCGCGCGTACGGGTGCCTCGGCACGTCGCCGCGCTCGTCCGCGCGGCTCGTCGCGCCGCTCGTCGTTGACTGCTCCGCGTCGCCGCCGATCTCGTCGTCGACTACTCCGTGCGCGCGACCGTCTTGCGGCCACGCAGCTCTACTTCAGCCACGCCGTGGGGAGCGCGATTACTTGTCTTGCAGCAACATTGGCTCTCGCCAGTACACCGCGCGCCTCCACGACGTCGTCTTCCGGTCGCATCGCGGCCGACCATTCATCTCGACTAGTTTTCCAAACTAGTCCCGAACGCGATCACGCCCCAACAACTAGTCGGAATCGGCTACGACTAGTCGAAGCTTTAACAACAACCGTCGCGGCTCCATCGTCGACCGCCACGGCTTCACATCATCGGTACGCAGGCGACAACGGCTAAATCATTTATCTAAATGATTACGCATTCTCTTGTATTGTTCTCCTCATCATGTGACTACTGCCGACCTCATTTGTGTATATTTTCTCGGCTGGGTCTTCACGGGAGCTACACTCTGTGACTACTCTTGGGGCATATCAATCAAGTCGCCCAGCGAGTCTGCTTCAAACGACGCAATACCCTAATGCAACGCGGCCTTTCGCATCCCATGTCCCACGGAACAATTTGGTTGCAATTGTGTCTATTGCAACCAAATATGGCATATTGCAACACATTTTGTGCGTTGCATTAGGGGGAAAATCTAGTAGTGGTGGCATACTACGTGTGTAAGCTTCGATGGAACCTAGTCGTAAGCGGCCCTCGGGTCCCGGCGACGATGGAACCTAGCCGCACGTGGTCTTCATGCTCCGTACCATGGGTCCAAGTACCCTAAGTACTCGCGCTCCGTACCTTGGGTCCGAAATCCATGGCTCGGTACTCAAGCCCACTCGGTGGCACAAGCCCGCTACGACGGCAATCGTACCTTGGGTCCGAAATCCATGGCTCGGGTACTTAAGCCCACTCCGGTGGCACAAGCCCGCTACGGCGGCAACGTACTTTGGGGTCCGAAATCCATGGCTCGGGTACTTAAGCCCACTCCCGGTGGCACAAGCCGACTCCGGTCGCACCCAAGCCCACTCCGGTGGCACAAGCCGACTCCGGTCGCAATCTTAAGCCCACTCCGGCGGCAAAACTACTCGTTTTTTTCTGATTTTTTTATTCGCTTTGGCTTTTTCGGAAAGTACTTTTCGGTTTTTGCATCTTAAGTCCACCCCGCGTGGCACAAAGTCGACTTCGGTTTTTAAGTCGCATCTCAAAGTCTGCTCCGCGCGGCACAAAGCCGACTTCGGTTTTCAAGTCGCATCTCAAAGTCCGCTCCGCGCGGCACAAAGTCGACTTCGGTTTTCAAGTCGCATCTCAAAGTCCGCTCCGCGCGGCACAAAGTCGACTTCGGTTTTTAAGTCGCATTCTAAAGTCCGCTCTCCCCGCATCTAAAGTCGACTTCGGTCGCAACTAAAGTCCGCTCGACGGCACGACTACTTCTCAAGCTCCATGGCTCGACGCCAAACTACTACTTGGAATCTCTCCACCTCGGGGGCAACTTGAGGATAACTTCGCATGCTTCACTCGCTCCCATGCTCGGGGCTCCTCACCAATCACTACTCGACGTGGCTCATACGGCTCTCTTATCTCGGGGGCTACACGCTGCAAGAGTACTCGGATGATGGCTTCGCGAACACTGAAGACCCTTGGATTGATTACCTAATCATTTCAAGGCTCGGGGGCTGCTATGCTACACCCATCATTCAAATTTTTTCAAGACTGATGAGCTGGACCACCTTCCAGCCTCGCGGCGGTTCAAGTACTATTGAAGACTTCTCCAAGCGGTATTCGAGGACGCTCAAGAACTACTCGAAGAGGCTTCAAGACTACTCGAACTACTTCTCTCGACTCCAACGTGCTCGGGGGCTGGTCGGGCATACTCCCCGGGTACTCATGCAAGGAAGGAAGAATAGTGGAAGACGGACTCCTAGTAGAATTCCCCTGTACTCCTACTAGGACTCGTTCTGTGTACTCCTACTAGGACTCCTGCCTTGTAACCGACTAGGAACCCGCCCCCGGACTATATAAAGGAGGGCCGGGTACCTAGTCGCACATCCCCAATCCCTCCGGGAACAACCCAACACCAAGCGCGGGCGCCATACTTGATCCCCCAAACGGGACGTAGGGTTCGCCACCTTGGCGGCCCGAACTCCGTATAAATCTTGTGTCCCGTGTACTTGCGCATACCTTCGAGTTCTCGGTCAACCGATCACGATCCTCACCGCACAATCTACTACCTCGGGTACCCCTTGGTAGGTTTGCCGTCTAAAACACCGACAGGGACGCCGCCACGCCGGCTTACTCGCACCTCGTACGAATCGCCGTCAACATCTCCCTCGAGCCCACCTGAAGACGCCCCGCTCAACCACCACGCCTCCACCCTCAAAGTAGCCCCTGTTCAAGCACAGGACACGCCACAACGCCATGACTGGAGCAAGATTCACCAGGACGGCCGTCAACTCTACGGCACTGTTCGTCGTACCGCTACACACGTAGAAATAGTGCGACATACATGTAACCTGCCTCCTCCTTGGCCTATGAAAGGAGGGGCAGCCCCCCAGCCGCGGGGGACGAACACGGGACGACGGACAGCAAACGCTCACACGCTCTCCGTTTTCCCCACGATATTGGCACTCGCCTCAATCACATCTCTTGGGACTTGGAGGCCACGCCTCCTCTCCCACCTCGCTTGTAGCCACCCCTCTACAGCACCCCGTACGAAGCAATACGGTGCCTCGAGCATACCCCCTCTGGACGTACGGCCCCGGCCGGAACCGGGATAAACCAAGCGTCCTTAGTTGCTTAGCACCGACCATCGAGAGGCGGATCTCGGCCGCTCATTACTAGTAGTGTCGGGACTACTTTCCGCACCGACGCTTGGCGCGCTAGGTAGGGGCTTCGTCTTCGAAGATCGGCTCGTCACAAGCCTCCTCGATGGTGATCCGCACCGAGTATCGCGGCCGGAGAGGTACTCCATGGGCCGCTCGGACCCCCCCTCCCGGACGGATTCGAAATCCGGTTCGGCGGCCCTCGAACTTACGGGCCATGGGGAACGGCTATCTCATGCGCCTCACCAAGCGCGAGGAGCTTCGTGCGCGCCTCCAAGCCGGGTCCATCCCGGGCCACCGCCGCACGCGTCACCGCGACACCGGCGCCCGCCGGCACGGATGCCGCGGGTCCTTTGGCGCCACGACATCGTCGTCGCTCCGCCAACGCACACACCGAGGGCGCGGTCGCGGCGTCGGCATGCTGCGCGCGTCGCCTCGCAACTCGACGCACTCAACGGCGAGACGATAGCCGCCCCGGCGGGGAGCGCTCGGGTCTCGGGGACCGCGCTTCCCCATCGGGACGCGCGGCGCCACGACGACGTACGTCGCCTCCGCCAACGCCAATGCGGCGATGCACGGGGTCCCCCCCGGGCCGCCATGTCCTAGTTGCCGGGGACCCCCGGCGCCTCCGCCGGCGGTGAGTCATCCCGGGGCTCCGCCGACGAGCCGCCACCCGCCACCTCACACCGATACGCGGCGTGGGATTTTTCCGGCGTACCCGACCCGTGATGTTCGGTGATTCCTTGACGCCACGGACTACGGTTCGGCTATTTCGATGACTCCGGCGCCGGGAGCTACGATCCCGCGCGAGAGTGCTTCGCGTGGTGATCGCCAGCAACCGGGCGAACGCCGCCGACGCGGCGTAGGCGACGATGGAGAGGTTCCCATCGGTCCGGGAGGCCGGACCGCGCATGGCCGCGGGGCCAAGCGCCCCTCCCCCCTCACCACCGAGGGGGCCGACATCAACGCACGGTAGCTCAAGCACACGAGCTCGAGGCCAAGGCCGGCGGGGAAGAATACCGCACGGTGTGGTTGCTCCGTGCCTCCATCGCCGGAGAAGCCTCCGCGCGCGACGAACGCGCGCGTAAGTTGGGCAAGCAAGCCCACGACCGCATCAACGCCGACTTCAACGTCGAAGTTCCAAGCACGCCCCCGCGAGTGAGCCGAAGCTCGTTGCTACCGCGACGCCGGCCGCGGGCCATGCTTGCCCCCTCGACGCCCGAGGCACGGAACTCGTACCGCGAAGCGCGGACGCTCATCGAACAAGTGGCCGTCCAACAAGCCGAAAGTTCGGCGTCTCGCATCCGCCGGCGAGGGAAGTGCGCGGGACAACGAGGGCGCGGGGGGTCCGGAGCCCTCGCTGCACACGGGCGGTGCGGCAGGGGCGTCCCGCCAACCCGGGGCGCACGGCGGCCAAGGAGCGGCTCCTCGACACGCGCGGCAAGCCCGGGACGGCTACGACCGCAACGTTATCAACGCTCGGCGGACGAACAACGTGGAGGCACGCGCGGCCGGCGGGATACCACCCCCCGATGGGGCGGGTGCTATGACGGCCGGGAAGATTGCTCACCCACCCCGGAACCGCGGGAACCCGCGTGTTCGGCGGGGAGATCCGCACGGCGAGCTTCCCCGCCGCTTCCGCCGGCCCACGACGATCGTCAAGTACAACGGGGAGACGGACCCCGCGTGTGCCTCAACGACTACCGTCCGGCGTGTCGGTGGGCGGGGGCCACCAACGACGAGGTTATCATCGGTAACCTCCCCCCCGCACCTCGCCGACTCGGCGCGGACGTGGCTCGAGCACCCGCCGGCCGGCCCGCATCCACAACCGGGACGACTCGGTCCGCACGTTCGTGGGAAATTTCCTGTGGGGCATGTACGTGCGCCCCGGGAACTCCCGGGACCTCGCGCTCTTGCACCCGAGGCCGGCGAGTCACTCCGGGACTTCATACGGCGCTTCTCCAAGCGCCGTACGGAGCTCCCAAGCGTGGCGCGGTCCGAAATTGTGCACGCCTTCCTCGAGGGCACCACACGCCGGGATCTTGTGCGCGAGCTCGGACGCAGCCCACCGGCTGACTCGAACGAGCCGTTCGACATCGCCACCGCCTTGCCTCATGCGAAGAGGCGGTGGGGGGGATCTTCGACGGCAAGAAGGGCAAGCGCATGGACGACGTGCCCGCAGAGGGCGGCAAATCCAAGGAGCCCCATCGAAGGGCAAGCGGGGCAAGCGGGTGGTAGGGACGGTGGCGACAAAGCCCTTGCCGTTGACCCGGCCCTCGACGGGGCCCTCGACCGCCCCCTCGAGGATCGGGGGTTTTCGACGACATGCTGAAGAAGCCATGTCCCTACCACAAAACGCTGGTCAACCACACCCTCGAGCAGTGCGACATGCTCAAGCGGTTCTACGGCCGCGCCGCCGCGAAGGACGGCGAGGCCAAGAAGGACGGGGGTGACGGCGACGCCGGCGGCTTCCCCGCCATGGAGAATGTCTTCCTCATCTTCTGGGGGCCGACTGTCGACATGTCCAGCCGCCAACGCAAGCGGGAGGGGCAGTCCTCGCTGCGGAGAAGGCGCCTCCCTCCTTCCTCGACTGGTCGGAGGACGCCATCACATTCGGCCCTCAAGGATCACCCGAACCGCATCCCCAACCCGGCCGGGCACCGCCGCCGGTGGTTGACCCGATCATCGGGAACGCGCGGTTCTCGAAGGTCCCCGATGAACGGAGGCGCAGCCTCAACATCCTCTACGCGCCACACGCCGCGCCCGCCGGGGATCGGGTTGGACCAGGCCGCGGCTCGACACGACGCCGTTCCATGGCGTCCCGCCGGGCAAGCATGTCCAGCCCCTCGGGCAGATCGACCTGCCTGTCTGGTTCGGCACACCGGACAACTACCACAAGGAGACACTCACCTTCGAGGTGGTGGGGTTCAGGGGCGCGTACCACGCCATACTTGGGCGGCCCTGCTACGCCAAGTTCATGGCGGTCCCCAACTACACCTACCTCAAGATGAAGATGCGGGGCCCAACGGCGTCATCACCGTGGGCTCGTCCATCGAGCACGCATTCGACCGCGACGTCGAGTGCGTGGAACATGCCGAGGCCCCGGCACCTGGACGAAACGCTCGTGGCCAACCCGGGAGAAGATGGTCAACAAGGACCTCGACTCCGCCGCCAAGCATGCCGGCAGCCTTCGAGGCCGCCGAGCGGACCAAGGAGGTGCCCCTCGGCCTGCCGCCCCGGAGGCAAGGCGTTGAGGGTCGGTTCTACCCCTCGACCCGAAATAGGAAGTGGTGCTCGTTGACTTTCTCCGCGCCAACGCCGACATCTTCGCGTGGAGCCCCTCGGACATGCCGTGCATCCCGAGGGAGGTCGCCGAGCACTCCCTTGACACCCTACCTCACTCCCGCGCCGTGCGGCAACGGCCGCACCGCTTCGACGAGGAGCGGCGCCGAGCAATCGGAGCGGAGGCTGCGAAAGCTCTTCGAGGGCCGGGTTCATCAAGGAAGTGTTCCACCCCACTTGGCTAGTTAATCCCTGTATTAGTAAAGAAAAAGAATTGGAAGTGGAGGATGTGTGTAGACTACACTAGTCTTAATAAAGCATGTCCTAAAGTTCCTTTTCGTTTGCCGTGTATCGATCAAATCGTTGATTCGACCGCCGGGTGCGAACTGCTATGTCTCCTTGATGCCTAATCAAGGTACCACCAAATAAAGATGAAAGAGTCCGACCAGCTCACGACTTCGTTCATCACGCCGTTCGGGATGTCTTGCTATGTAACGATGTCGTTCGGTCTCCGAAACGCGGGCGCAACATACCAGCGATGTATGCGCATGTCTTCGAAAACCACATCGAGCGAACTGTTGAAGCATTCGTAGATGATATAGTCGTAAAAACCAGGAAGGCTGACGACCTGGTCAGCGGCCTCAATATCGCGTTCGGCTGCCTACGGGCTAACGGGGTGAAGTTAAACCCCAAGAAATGTGTCTTTGGCGTGCCGCGGGGCATGCTGCTAGGATACATTGTCTCCCAGCGAGGCATAGAGGCCAACCCTGAAAAGGTTGCAGCCCTCGAACGAATGGGCCCGATTCGGGACCTCAAGGGGGTTCAGAAGGTGCTGGGGTGCCTTGCCGCCTTGAGCCGCTTCATTTCGCGGCTCGGCGAGAAAGGCTTGCCCCTCTACCGGCTCCTGAAGAAGCACGAGCGGTTTTCCTGGACCATCGAGGCCCAGGAGGCGCTTGATAAGCTGAAGGCGTCCCTTACCCATGCCCCAATCCTCACACCGCCGCAAGACAGCGAACCTTTGTACCTCTACGTGGCCGCGACCACCCAAGTGGTCAGCACCGTCATCGTAGTAGAGCGCATGGAGGAGGGGCACGCCCCCGCCGCTCGGCGGCCGGTGTACTACATCGACGAAGTATTGTCCAAAACCAAGGCGCGCTACCCACAAGTCCGTAAGTCGCTTTACGCAATGGTACTCGCGCGACGCAAGCTCCGCCACTACTTCGAGGCTCATCCCGGTCACGGTAGTTTCCTCCTTCTCGTTAGGGAGAAATCATCCGGAACCCGGACGCGGCGAAGCAGTGTGTAACAACCCAAGAATTTAGGTGTGTAAATTTTGTGAAAAATTAAAACTTTTTGCTTGAATTTGAGTGCTATCAATTTTTGAACCAAATTGCTAGCCCTTCCCTGGATTCTCCACCAATTTATCCCATTTATAAAACATATATTTAAATTATGGTAAAATATGTGAGTTGGTTTTTCTCTGGTTCTTTTGGAGTTCAAATGTGTGAAGTTCGAATTTGAGTGGGAATCAAATTCAAACTCTTAATCAAACCCTAGTTCAAAGCTTATTCCTTTAATTTGCAAAATACCCAACCAGTGAACTGGGCCGCTTCTTCCTTCCTGTGCTCTGCAGCCGGCCTAGCCCGTGCCCCCTATCGGCCCGGCCTAGCCCGCACTACCCCCACACCCCCCCCCCCTCCTTCACCCCGCCGACGCTTGGGTCCCGCGCGTCGGCACGCCATCGTCACCAACCCGCCGGACACCGGCCGCACCTTTTGCGCCGCGGTCCCGTCGCACCCGCTCGCGCGGGCGGGCGCGGCCGGCCGCCCGGCCCGGCACGCACGCCGAGGGCGGGGCGCGCCCGCGCGCGAATCGAGCCGGGCCGGGGAAGGGAAGGTCACTTCTACCCCGCGCCCAACCCTTTGAGGCCACGGTCGCGCGAGAGAGGGAGGAGCGCCGCCACGGGCGTCCGGGCAACCTGTGCCGGGCAAAGACCGGGATTTTGCCCCCGTTCCTTGCGGCGCCCGGTTCAAAAGCGGGGGAAGGCAGAGAGCGTGTAGGCCACCGCCACCAACCCACATTGGGGTTTTGCCCCTTTCCGAGCCGCGCCGCCGGAGGGGAAAAGGAAGGGGAGAAGGAAGAAGGAGAGGAGGAGGGGCGGCGAAGGACGGTGCGCCCGCGCCGCCGCCGCGTCGCCGCCGAGGGCCGGACGGGGGCGTGAGGAGCCGGGACGAGGGAAGGCGCCGCTCGAGACCGCGGGGGAACCGGACCGGAGCAGGCGCCGCCGTGAACACCGACGCCGCGCCGCCACCCACGCCAAACCCGCAACGTCTTCACCGCCGACACACCGTGAGCTTCGCGACCATCCCCTTCTCCTTGCGCCGGTCTCTTATCTTGCTCTTGCTCGTGCGCGTGCCTTCGTGCCGCCGAACGCCGGTGGCGTCGCCGTTCTTCCAAGAACGCGCGGTGACCCGTGCTTTGCTCATGACGCGCCGCCGCGCCGTGGCCACCCCAGGCACACGGCGTCGGTTGGGTTGGAGCGCGTGCCGTTGTGCGGCTTTTGTTGTTGGCCGGACCGAGGGCCACCCCGCGGTGCGCCGCCGAGCCGTGCGCCGGGCGGGTGCCGTGCCTCGTCGCCGGTGGAGAGTCCGGTTCCTTGCGTCAAGCGCACGCGTGCGTGAGTCCTAGCCGGCCGCACCCCGGTGCGCCCTTGGCCACGACCTCGCCGTGGTGTCGCCCCGCGTGTCGAACCTTGGCGACGCGCCGCGCGCGGCGGCCCCGGAGTTCCCCGGGCGCCGGGCCGGCGCGCCGTGAGTTGGTTGTGCTTTGTCTTGCCGTGAACCGGCCTTCGTGCCGTGAGCAATTTGCTTGCAGTGCCGGTGAGCGCGAGAGCCGGCCGGCCGCACCCACGCGCGCCATGGCCACGGCCTCGCCACCGGCGGAGACTAGCGCGCGGCGCGCACCGCGCCGCGTCACGCGCGTGACCACCCTTCCGGCGGCGGGCCGTCGGACCTTGCGTTTTGCTTGCGGGAGAGAGAGAGAGAGAGAGAGAGAGAGAGAGAGAGCTTGCTCGGGCCCAAGCGCACCCCGCCGCGAGCCCGGGCGCCGCCGCCACCGAGGCCGGCGGGTAGGCCGCGCCGCCGCCCGGCGCGCGCGTGCGCCTAAGGGAGGGGCGAACCCCTTCCCTCGGTTTGCGGTGGGTAAAAGGCCGCCGGGCCTTAAAGAGTCGAACGGCCCGTCGGCCACAATAGGGGGCCCAACGCGGTGGTTGGGGCCGCGGACGGTAGATCGGGGGGGATCTCTAGACTTCTCTAGCTCCGGCAAGTTGGGCCGAACCCGATGGGCTGCGCTGTCGGCCCGCAGGCACTTTCGGCCCATCATCGGCCCACAATCCTCGGAATGCCGACGTCATGCCGACGTCGGCGGCGTATTTTCCCGAAAACTCCCCTTTTTCTTTTCTATTTTAAAATTCCGTAAAATGGTTTTAACCTTTAAAAATTCATAACTTTTTATTGGAAGCTCGAGAAAATTATAAAACTAATTTCTATAAATCCGTAATTTCGAAACCTTGCCGATTGTAGGTAGTTTGGGTTCTTTTGGATCTCCTAAATTGATTCTTATTTGGAGTTCTTGCTTAGATGTGCACCGCATTCTTATTTTCGCGTCGAATCTCGTGCCGCGCACCCGAGCTTCGACCGGAGGACGTGGAGGACCCCGAGTACACTCGCTTCCGGACAGCGATCGCTTCAACGGCAACGAAGGTGTCATGTCACTCCCAACCATATAGATCCCATGTTGTTATATAGCCGCTAGTGCTTTACTTTAATGCATTGATCCGATGAATTGCATAACCCGTTTAATAGCCATGCCTTGATGTTTTGATATATCCCGTTTCCTTGTTCTACTACTCGGCGGGACTAGCTACGTACCCCTAGCTAGTCCCTTACCTCAACTATCCATACTTTTGTTGTTTGATTATGGATGGTACTCTGGGCTTGGACTGAGATGTGGATATCCCGGTGTGTTTCTAGTGTGCGTTCTGGGTGCGTATCTCCTTGCTGTGTTTTGGCGGGAGCGAGCCGCTTGGTTACTTGTGAACGGCTGCCGAGGGAAGATGCGATCTGGCCTCTTACCCGAGGGTCGTGTCTTGTGGGATGGAGTTGATGAGTGCTCGCTCTCGACCCCTTAAGGACCGATCGTCGCTTGACCTTGTTTCGGATGACTATTTTCGTACGGACCGCCCGCCTTGTATTGGGCGGGGGTGCGGGGTGAGACTTGTAGTGGATAGCACCCCTCCCGTAGGAGGATCGGTGTGATCGTGTCGGGAGTGGTCTTTCCCTCCTTAGTAGACTTTGCCCCCGGCGAGGCCGGGAAGGGTTCCACAGCTTCGAGGGACCTCTCGCGGGTAGTATGAGCTCGCCGCGGAGGCCGGGGCCGTGGCTCGGAGACGCGAGGAGGGTACTATCCACTTACTTGGGCTTCGGCCGTATGGTAGGGTCGGACACCGGTGACGGCGGTTCCGGTCCTATTCGGGCGGGAACGCTTGTACAACCTCTCGCAGTGTTAAACCTATAGCTATAGTCCGTGTCCACCGGTTATGGACGGTCCTTTCGATCTCTCACCCGACTAGCTACACTTTTCTTGTGCTTCTTCTCTCCCCCGAGTGTGTGAGCCCGCTTTGGCCGTTGAGATGTGGGGATAGGAGCGGTGGGCCCCACATCGCGGATGAGAGTTGGGATCCGGATCGTGGTTGAGATCCGAGTTTTGGTGTGGTTTTCCTTGAGCGGGGTGTGGACCCCCGAGGTGTGGACCTCGGAAGCGGTAGCTTCCCCGAGGTGTGGAACTCCTAGCGTATGTCTCGCTTACCTCGTACGTTGCACCGTCGCTTTGCTTAAGCTTTCTACGACGAAGTTAGGGATGTCTCATGCATAGTAGAATATACACCGCTTTTGCCTCTTTGTTGGGAAGCCGACATGACCTACCCGCTTATCGGGTAGACCCCGGTGCCTCCGACGCAGCCGGACTACGACTTCGACAACGACGGTTGGGTGGACTAGAGCTCTTCCTACACCCGAGCCGCCCGCGGATATGGAGTTTCCCGCGCTTTCATGGAGCCGCTCGCTAGACGTTTTATTTATGTTTGATTCGATCCCGATGGACTTGTACCCGCATGTGCCGAAGAGATGTACTCGATTAATGTAATAAAATAAATGTTGTACTCTACTTTACTGTTTTTATCTTTCTGTATGGATTTTGGCATCGCTGAGACAGGGATTGCACGTGGTAGCCCTCCTGGGACTACCACCGAGGTGCTAAGATTCGGGGTTCCGTTCGCGGAAATCCGGGTCGTTTCAGTTGGTACCAGAGCCATGCTTGACTGTAGGACGAGCCCCAGGAATGGTCGATAGCATAGGAAGCCGTTTCTGAACCTTGAAACTTTATATAAACCCCTTGGCTTCCGTATGTATATAACTATACTTATATATATGCATTACCTTGATTAACTTTCACTAACTACCTTACTAACTACGCTCTAACAACGTTGTGCAGATGGCGGAGAGAGCGTGGGTTCCTCTGGAGTCGAATGGCAAGAGCTACGGAGGCTTCTGCCGCTTGCTGAGGGAGTGCCTGGAGGCAGCCGGAGTAGGGGCCGACCGAGTCAGCTACACGGGGAGGACCATGGGGCACATGGAGCAGTCTGCCACTTTCCCCGACCGTTACCGGTGCCGGCGGACCCGCGGGTGCCGAGTTCAAGGAGGTTAAGGTGCACTGTTTTGAGAGCTCGACCACAGAGGCACACCAGACTGGCGCACGCTGAGCTCTCAAGATGGTTTGTGTCCAGTTGGAGGAGAAGCTCAAGGACACCCCGTTCAGCGTGCTTCCGACAGGAGTCTACGACCTGGGTCGCTGGGACACGAGTGACCGAGCGCAGTACCTGGAGGTGACTTCTGAGGAGGAGGACAAGAAGATGCTCGCGCCCGGACGGTGCATCCCCGGCTCGGGACCGGGCGCTTTTCGGGCGGACAAGGAGATCGCGTACCTGAGATGGAAGTGGGATGATAGTCTGCAGCGGGTTCAGGACCTGGAGATGGAGAGAGAGGATTTGCTCGACCAGTTGGAGGAGTCGCACGAGAGGAACGGAGAGCTGGTACAGCTTGGACTGGCAGCAGCCAGAGCCAGCACCGAGAGGGACGCCAGGAGGATCGCTACACTGGAGGCACGGCTGAGGACAGAGCAGGAGTTGCACCGGGCTACAGTGGAGGCCACGCGTGAGGACAGAGTGAGGCTTGCGAGAGGACAGGGGACCGAGTTGGAGTTGGTTGGAGGTGCCGCAGCGGTGACTATCAAGTAAAGATGTGGGATCTCCGGAGGCGAGTCGACACAACTACCACCACTTGTGTTACCTCGGTGGACCGGTCTACGAGGAGAGGGACCGAGCAGGCCGGACCCGCACGGCCCGGGAGCGTTCCGACCGGCGAGAGGCCGAGAGAGTTGGAGGAGCTCTCCGCGCAGCCTACCACCCAAGAAGAGGCCACGACCGAGGACGGAGATCTTCGAGCTACCCCCGACGCTCCTACCACGTGTGCGCCCATACCCGAGAGGTTCTCGGGACACAGCGAGAGATGGACCGTGCTCTTCGGGATACTCGAGACTACTACGGAGGACCGGCGATCGGGGTGCCGGGTTACCCGTGGGACTCACTCACCGCCGTTCTACTCGGTTCCACCCCGTACCCGGCCCCGCAGGCACCTCGGTGTACCCCGTGATGGGAGTAGAGATCTAGCAAGTAGATTCCCGAGTCGATGTAATGAGTTAGATGTAATGCTACCGCTCATGTTGTCATGCCTGTAGTAGCTACCCCATGATGTACCATGCGTTTGCGTGATGTGTTGCTGTGCACCCTCGAAGGTCGTTGGAGTAAACCTCGAGGTGCACCCCTTTTGTATGGTGGCATTGATTGAGTGACATGGATCTTCATGGTTTCTTTCGGATTTCATGCTTCTTTATGTCTGTATGAATTCTTTGATTGTTAGCAGGATTACTCCTTTATAGTTAATAACCTTAATAGATATATTCTCCCTACCACTACCGACCCTTGCAACCGGAACGGATGTCGGGAGCACGAAGGTCCGGCGACTCCCCGGCCCGTTTCGAGGAGGTCGCCGGGGGACGACGGAGGGGAGGATGCCCCTAACCTAGCGGGAGCGAGAGGCCGCGGACGCCGTGGAGGTCACGCGCCACGAGGCGGGCTCCGCGGAGGCCCGGCGGCCGCGGAGGCCGAGGAGGCCGGGTTGGCGGTCGAGGAGCCGCGCACGACGACGAGGGAGCTCGGGGAGCAGAGGCTCGAGCCCGAACAGTACCCCGCCCCGAGGGAGGAGCAAAGGCCGAGGCTCGGGGGATACGAGGTGCCACCACCGCCACCTCCCCCCGAACTTGGCCGACGTGATGGCGGTGCGAGTCGGTCCGATGCGGACAATCACCCGGATGCGGCTCGTAACAACAACAACAACAACCACAGGGGACAAAGACCGCAACGCGCCGGAGGGGTTTCCCGGAAGAAGGTTGAGAACTTCAACAAGCCGCAACCGCCTACCTTCGACCACTCAGCAGACCCGATGGATGCGGACAACTGGCTACGTGAGATTGAGAAGAAGCTGGAGCTAACTGAGCTCACTGAGGAGGAGTGTGTGACCGTGGCCGCGCACCAGCTGGTCGGCACAGCCAGTGCGTGGTGGGACAGCTACTGTGACTCGCACCGCGACCCGTTGCACATCGGGTGGGACGAGTTTGTGGAGGCCTTCAGGAGCCACCACATCCCAGATGCAGTGATGGACGAAAGGCTGACGAGTTCGTGGCACCTCAAGATGGGTAACATGTCAGTGCAGGAGTACGCCAACCGCTACCGAGAGCCGATGAGGTACGTGCCGGACGACACCGACACGAGAGAAGAAGAAAGTCTCATCGGTTCGGGAAGGGGCCGCACAAGGGGATGGCACACCACTTGTCCGCACACGACTGCCCGACACTTCGCTCCATTATCGACAAGGCACTGATCGTGGAGAGGTCAAGGCTTGAGTACATGGAGGTTCGTGGAAGCAAGTCCAAGCGCACGGACCAGGCAGACGCTCAGGACCACCTCGGAGGCGAGAGGACGAGGTTACGCTCGGGGCCACCGGTCTCGGCGAGAGGCACCACGTCACTCGGTCTCGGCCCGCAGCGAGAGCCAACCCGTGCGGGGAGTGGAGGACGAACAGCCGGAAACCGAGACCACCACCGCGGTCGGCGAGACGCATCCAAGGTGACTTGCTTCAACCGCCGACGGGCCGGGCACAAGTCGTTCGAGTGTCCACAAGCAGGCGCCACCGAGGAGTCGAACCGCAGCTCTCGGTTCCGGACCCCGCCCAAGCCACCGGCACCGGGAGGACAGCCACCCCGTACCCGGCGAGAGGACCGCTCGGCCGCCGCCTACTCGAGGCCGTCCGAACCACCTCACCGCCGAGGATGCAGCGGCCGCACCCGACGTCACACTTGGTGAGTTCCTTGTTGACTCGGTTTGGCAACCTGTTTTGTTCGATACGGAGCTCGGCTTTCAGATATTTCTACCAAGTTTGTTAAAGAAAGGTCTTTACCAACTAAGCCTCGACCAAGGCCTATCTTGACTAGCTCTCCGCTAGGAGAGAAGAGGAGTGCGTTAGAGTGCAGGGGAGTGAGGATGGTGTTTGAAGGGCAACAGTTCACGGCAGACTTGACAGTTTTGGAGTCTACCGGGATAGACGTGATCCTAGGGATGGATTGGTTGGCAAAACACAACGGGATAGTCTCTTGCAACCCCAGGGTTATACAGCTAGAACACCCCAGTGGAACTATAGTGCGGATCGAACCACAGAGTCCGAAGACTGCTACGATGATGTGCAACATGAGTGGGAAAGAGATTGAAGAAATCCCAGTGGTCCGCGAGTTTCGGACGTGTTCCCGCAAGGAGCTTACGGAGTTACCCCCGCAGACCGGGACGTGGAGTTCGTGATTGAGCCGATGCCGGGGCGGGGCCCATTGCAAAGAGTCCATACCGGATGTCGTCCGACGAGCCGGACGAGTTGAAGAAACGACTCAAGAAGCCTGCTCGAGCAAGGGTTTGTTCGGCCGAGTGCCTCACCGTGGGGATCACCGGTGCTCTTCGTGGAGAAGAAAGACGGCACAAAGAGGATGTGCATTGACTACCGCACGCTCAACTCGATGACAATCAAGAACAAGTACCCGCTACCCGGAATCGAGGATTTGTTCGGATAGGCTCAAAAGGGCAAAGTTTTTCTCCAAGATCGACTTGAGGCTCGGGTTACCACCGATGAAAATCCGAGAGCAGGACATTCTCAAGATAGCCTTCACCACACGTTACGGCTTGTACGAGTCCGTGGTGGTTTCTTTCGAGCCGACCAACGCCCTCGCTTACTTCATGAACTTGATGAACAAGGTCTTCATGGAAGAGTTGGACAGGTTTGTAGTGGTGTTTATCGATGATATCTTGATCTACTCTGAGACCACGGAGGAGCACGAGGAACACCCGAGGGTCGTGCTAGAGAGGGCCGAGGCGGCGAGAACCGTACGCTAAGTTCGGCAAGTGCGAGTTCGGATGGAGAAGGTCGCGTTCTTGGGACACGTGTTGTCGGCGGAGGGGATAGCGGTGGATCCGTCCAAGGTAGAGTCGGTGACCAAGTGGGAGCACCGCTAAACGTGACGGATGTCGAAGATTCCTTGGGTTGGCGGCGCTACTACCGAAGATTCATCGAGAACTTCTCCAAGATCGCAAAGCCAATGACAGAGTTGCTCAAGAACAACACGAAGTTCGAGTGGTCGAATCGTGTGAGAAGAGCTTTCAAGAGCCGAAAAAAGAGACTCACCACGGCCCCGGTGCTCACCTTGCCAGATATCAAGAAAGACTTTGTGGTCTACTGTGACGCTTCAAGGCAAGGACTCGGATGTGTGCTGATGCAGGAAGGGAAAGTTGTGGCTTATGCTTCCAGGACGGTCGAAGAAGCACGAGGAAAACTACCCGACACACGACTTGGAGTTGGCAGCTGTTGTGCATGCACTCAAGATCTGGAGACACTACCTGATAGGTAACAAGTGTGAACTGTTCTCCGACCACAAGAGCCTGAAGTACTTCTTTACCCAGACGAGAGTTGAACATGAGGCGAGGCGATGGTTAGAGCCGATCAAGGACTACGACGTCGAGATCAACTATCACCCAAGCAAAGCTAACGTCGTGGCGGATGCACCGAGCCGAAAACCTATTGCAACAACCTCATGGTGAGAGAAGAGCAACTCGCCTTGCACGAAGAGCTAGAAAAGCTAAGAATTGAAATTGTAGACCAAGGCCAAGCCAACGAGCTGCGAGTGACCTATGACCCGGAGGAACGAATCCGTACGACCCGGAAATGAGTGTGCGTAAATCAAAGCCGTGCGAGAACTAATGAAGCAGGGGCAAAGCGAGAGGACTACCGGTAGATGAACGGGGCACCGTGTGGTTGAAAGAACGGATTTGTGTACCACAAGACAGGGCACTCCGAGAGCGCATCATGAGGGAAGCTCGCGACTCGAGGTACTCGATCCACCCGGCAAAGACCAAGATGTACGAGAGATCCGAAGATCAGGTACCGGTGGAAGGACATGAAGAAGGATATAGCACACTACGTGGCCTATTGCGACACTCGTAGCGGGGTAAAGATTGAACATCGAAGCCCGTCGGTTTGTTGAAGCCGTTGGCTATTCCAGTTGGAAGTGGGAGGACATTTCCATGGACTTTGTGGTGGGACTTCCTCGAACACCAAAAGGGAATGACTCGGTTTGGGTCATAGTGGACGGACGACCAAAGTGGCTCACTTTGTGCGGTGAAGACCCGTATGCAACCGAGAAGTTGGCGTAATCGTACGTAGAGCACATACTCGGGCCGCACGGGGCACCCGAAGTATTGTATCCGATCGAGGGCCACGCTTGTCTCCAAGTTCCGCGAGCTTTCACAAGCTTATGGGCACCACTCTCAACTACGGCACGCCTTTTCACCCACGGACGGATGGACGGACGAGAGAGGGTCAACCAGGTGTTGGAGGATATGCTACGAGCGTGTGCACTCACCTATGGAACCGATTGGGAGAGCGCTTGCCGTTTGCGAGTTCTCGTACAACAACAGCTTTCAAGCAAGTCTCCGGATGGCACCCTTTGAGGCCCTTTACGGGCGGAAGTGCAGAACCCCGCTAGCTTGGTCAGAGGTGGGAGAACGGACACTGTTTGGACCAGCAATCATTGAGGAAGCAGAAGAGAAAGTTGAGAAAGTTCGTGAGAACCTGAAGATCGCTCAAAGCCGTCAGAAGAGCTATGCCGACAAAAGAAGGAGAGAGTTGACTTTTGCAGTTGGCGACCGAGTGTACTTGAAAGTCTCTCCGCTCCGAGGGACTAAGAGGTTCCTGGTGAAAGGAAAGCTGGCACCGAGGTACGTAGGACCGTACCCTATCACCCGAAGGATTGGGAGTTTGGCTTACCAGCTTGCGCTACCCGAGGCAATGGCAGGAGTACACCCAGTGTTTCACGTGTCACAGCTGAAAAAGAGCGAGAAGGCAGTGGAGGCTAAGCAAGTGCCCATGGAGTTGCTTGACTTGCAAGACAACCTTGAGTATGCAGAGTATCCTGAGAAAATCTTGGACCGAGCTGTCAAGGAGACAAGGAGAACAATTATTCCTTTCTGTAGAGTGTTGTGGAGCAACCATACAGAGCGAGAAGCAACATGGGAGAAGGAAGCTGATCTCAGAAAAGAATACCCTCACTTGTTCACGGAGGAGGTCGAGGACTAAATCTCGAGGACGAGATTCTCGGTGGTGGGGGAGAATGTAACAACCCGAGAATTTAGGTGTGTAAATTTTGCGAAAAATTAAAACTTTTTGCTTGAATTTGAGTGCTATCAATTTTTGAACCAAATTGCTAGCCCTTCTCTCGAATTCTCCACCAATTTATCCCAATTATAAAACATATATTTAAATTATGGTAAATTAGGTGAGTTGGTTTTTCTCTCGGATCTTTTGGAGTTCAAATGTGTGAAGTTTGAATTTGAGTGGGAATCAAATTCAAACTCTTAATCAAACCCTAGTTCAAAGTTTACTCCTTTAATTTGCAAAATACCCAACCATTGAACTCGGGCCGCTTCTTCCCTCTTGTGCTTTGCGGCCGCCCAACCCGTGCCACCTTTCGGCCCGCCTAGCCCGCACTACCCCCACACCCCCTCCTTCACCCGCCGACGCTGTGGGTCCCGCGCGTCGGCACGCCATCGTCACCAACCCACCGGCACACCGGGCCGCACCTTTTTGCGCCGCCGGTCCCCGTCCGCACCGGCTCGCGCGGGGGGGCGCGGCCGGCCGCCCGGCCCGCACGCACGCCGAGGGGCGGGCGGCGCGCCGCGCGCGAATCGAGCCGGGGGCGGGGAAGGGAAGGTCACTTCTACCCCGCGCCCAACCCTTTGAGGCCACGGTCGCGCGAGAGAGAGGGAGGAGCGCCGCCACGGGCGTCCGGGCAACCCGTGCGGGGCAAGACCGGGATTTTGCCCTCGTTCCTTGCGGCGCCGGGTTCAAAAGCGGGGGGAAGGCGAGAGCGTGTAGGCCACCGCAACCAACCCACATTGGGGTTTTGCCCCTTTCCGCAGCCGCGCCGCCGGAGGGGAAAAGGAAGGGGAGAAGGAAGAAGGAGAGGAGGAGGGGCGGCGAAGGACGGTGCGCGCGCCGCCGCCGCGCGTCGCCGCCGAGGCCGGACGGGGGCGTGAGGAGCCGGACGAGGGAAGGCGCCGCTCGAGACCGCGGGGAACCGACCAGAGCAGGCGCCGCTGTGAACACCGACGCCGCGCCACCACCCACGCCAAGCCTGCAACGTCTTCACCGTCGACCCGCTGTGAGCTTCGCGACCATCCCCTTCTCCTTGCACCGGTCTCTTATTTTGCTCTTGCCTGTGCGCGTGCCTTCGTGCCGCTGAACGCCAGTGGCGTCGCCGTTCTTCCACGAACGCGCGGCGACCCGTGCTGCTCATGACGCGCCGCCGCGCCGTGGCCACCCCAGGCACGCGGCGTCGGTTGGGTTGGAGCGCGTGCCGTTGTGCGGCTTTTGTTGTTGGCCGGACCGAGGGCCACCCGCGGTGCGCCGCCGAGCCGTGCGCCGGGCGGGTGCCGTGCCTCGTCGCCGGTGGAGAGTCCGGGTCTCCTTGATGTCAAGCGCACGCGTGCGTGAGTCCTAGCCGCCGCCGCACCCCGCCGCGCCTTGGCCACGACCTCGCCGTGGTGTCGCCCGCGCGTCGGACCTGGGCGACGCGCGCGCGCGCGCGGCCGGGAGTTCGGGCGCCGGCCGGCCGCGCCGTGAGTTGGTTGTGCTTTGTCTTGCCGTGAACCGGCCTTCGTGCCGTGAGCAATTTGCTGCGTGTGTCGCGGTGAGCGCGAGAGCCCGGCCGGCCGCACCCACGTGCGCCATGGCCACGGCCTCGCCACCGGCGGAGACTAGCGCGCGGCGCACCGCGCCGCGTCGCGCGCGTGACCACCCTTCCGGGCGCGGGCGCGTCGGACCTTGCGTTTTGCTTGCGGAGAGAGAGAGAGAGAGAGAGCTTGCTCGGGCCAAAGCGCACCCCGCCGCGAGCCCGGGCGCCGCCGCCACCGAGGCCGGCGGGTAGGCCGCGCGCCGCCGGCCGCGCGTGCGCCTAAGGGAGGGGCGAACCCCTTCCCTCGGTTTGCGGGTGGGTAAAAGGCCGCCGGGCCTTAAAGAGTCGAACGGCCCGTCGGCCACAATAGGGGGCCCAACGCGGTGGTTGGGGCCGCGTACGTAGATCGGGGGGATCTCTAGACTTCTCTAGCTCGGGCAAGTTGGGCCGAGCCCATTGGGCCGCCGTCGGCCCGCGAGGCACTTTCGCCCCATCATCGGCCCACAATCCCCGGAATGCCGACGTCATGCCGACGTCGCCGCGTATTTTCCGAAAACCCCCTTTTTCTTTTCTATTTTAAAATTCCGTAAAATGGTTTTAACCTTTAAAAATTCATAACTTTTTATAGGAAGCTCGTAAAATTATAAAACTAATTTCTATAAATCCGTAATTTCGAAACCTTGCCGATTGTAGGTAGTTTGGGTTCTTTTGGATCTCCTAAATTGATTCTTATTTGGAGTTCTTGCTTAGATGTGCACCGCATTCTTATTTTCGCGTCGAATCTCGTGCCGCGTACCCGAGCTTCGACCGGGAGGACGTGGAGGACCCCGAGTACACCGCTCCGTACAACGACCGCTTCAACGGCAACGAAGGTGTCATGTCACTCCCAACCATATGGATCCCATGTTGTTATATAGCCGCTAGTGCTTTACTTTAATGCATTGATCCGATGAATTGCATAACCCGTTTAATAGCCATGCCTTGATGTTTTGATATATCCTGTTTCCTTGTTCTACTACCCGCGGACTAGCTACGGACCCCTAGCTAGTCCCTTACCTCAACTATCCATACTTTTGTTGTTTGATTATGGATGGTACTGCGGGCTTGACCGAGATGTGGATATCTCGGTGTGTTTCTAGTGTGCGTTCGGGGTGCGTATCTCCTTGCCGTGTTTTGGCGGGAGCGAGCCGCTTGGTTACTTGTGAACGGCTGCCGAGGGAAGATGCGATCGGCCTCTTACCCGAGGGTCGTGTCGTGTGGATGGAGTTGATGAGTGCTCGCTCTCGGCCCCTTAAGGACCGATCGTCGCTGACCTTGTTTTGGATGACTATTTTCGTACGTACCGCCCGCCTTGTATTGGGCGGGGGGTGCGGGGTGAGACTTGTAGTGGATAGCACCCCTCCTGTAGGAGGATCGGTGTGATCGTGTCGGGAGTGGTCTTTCCCTCCTTAGTAGACTTTGCCCCGGCGAGGCCGGAAGGGTTCCACAGCTTCGAGGGACCTCTCGCGGGTAGTATGAGCTCGCCGCGGAGGCCGGGGCCGTGCTCGGAGACGCAGGAGGGTACTATCCACTTACTTGGGCTTCAGCCGTATGGTAGGGTCGGACACCGGTGACGGCCGGTTCCGGTCCTATTCGGGCGGGAACAGTTGTACAACCTCTCGCAGTGTTAAACCTATAGCTATAGTCCGTGTCCACCGGTTATGGACGGTCTTTTCGATCTCTCACCCGACTAGCTACACTTTTCTTGTGCTTCTTCTCTCCCCCGAGTGTGTGAGCCCGCTTTGGCCGTTGAGATGTGGGGATAGGAGCGGTGGGCCCCACATCGCGGATGAGAGTTGGGATCCGGATCGTGGTTGAGATCCGAGTTTTGGTGTGGTTTTCCTTGAGCGGGGTGTGGACCCCCCGAGGTGTGGACCCCGGAAGCGGTAGCTTCCCCCGAGGTGTGGAACTCCTAGCCGTATTCTCGCTTTACCTCGTACGTTGCACCGTCGCTTTGCTTAAGCTTTCTACGACAGTTAGGGATGTCTCATGCATAGTAGAATATACACCGCTTTTGCCTCTTTGTTGGGAAGTCGACATGACCTACCCGCTTATCGGGTAGACCCCGGTGCCTCCGACGCGGCCGACTACGACTTCGACAACGACGGTTGGGTGGACTAGAGCTCTTCCTACACTTGAGCTGCCTGCGGATATGGAGTTTCCCGCGCTTTCATGAAGCCGCTGCTAGACGTTTTATTTATGTTTGATTCAGTCCCGACGGACTTGTACCCGGCATGTGCCGAAGAGATGTACTCTAATTAATGTAATAAAATAAATGTTGTACTCTACTTTACTATTTTTATCTTTCGGTATGGATATTGGCTTCGCCGAGACAGGAATTGCACGTGGTAGCCCTCCTGGGACTACCACCGAGGTGCTAAGATTCGGGGTTCCGTTCGCGGAAATCCGGGTCGTTTCGGCGAGGATTGCGAAGTGGCCTGCGTGGAGCCGATGGGTGAAACTCTCGCCTATGCCCCGCGCAAGGCCATCAAGTCCCAAATCTTGGCAGATTTCGTTGCCGAGTGGACGGACACGCAATTGCCGCCGCCACATATCCGAGCCGAATGCCGGGACTCTCGTACTTCGACGGCTCGCTGATGAAGACAGGGCCGGCGCGGCCTGCGCGGCCCCCCTTTTCTTCTCATCCCTCGGGGAGCACATGCGATACTCGGTGCGCCTCCACTTCCCCGCGTCAAACAATATGGCCGAGTACGAGGCCCTACTCTGCGGCCTCAAAATCACCATTGAGATAGACATCAAACGCCTCGACGAGCGGGGGGACTTGCAGCTCGTGATCGACCAGGTCATGAAAACACGCGAGCCGCCACGATGATAAGATGGAGGCGCATCGCAAGGCCGTGCGAGCCCTCGAGGACAAGTTCTATGGCATCGAGCTCAACCACGTGCCCCGCCCGTACAACGAGGAGGCGGGACGAGCTCGCCAAGATCGCGTCGGGGCGGATCACCGTCCCCCCAAATGTCTTCGCCCGGGACATCGCCCGGCCCGTCCGTCAACCTCGAACCACACCCCTCGAACTACGAGGAACCCTGGGGCTCCCTCGAGTCCAACGAGGCATGGAGCCCATGGACGAGGACCCCTCGAACGAGGCGTACGTGCTCTCCCCGCTCGAGGGGTACGACGCCGACGAGGCCGAGGCCATGGACGTCAAACCGGCCCCCCGCCGAGGTGGACCGGCGCGACAAGTATATCCCCCTCGGACCGTCTCGAGGCCGGGCGGATCACCAGGATGGCCAAATCCTTCACTCTCGTCGACGCGCGAGCCGTACAAGCGTGCCGCCTCCGCATCCCGCAGCCGATGTGTGCCCATCCCCCGTGGGCGCGAGCTCCTCCCCGGATATACACGCGGGAGTATGCGGCCACCACGCCACACCCCGCACCCTCGTGGGCAATGCGTTCCGCCGTGGCTTCTACCGGCCCACCGCGGTCGCGGACGCCGCCGAGATCGTGCGCACCCGTGAAGGGTGCCGCCTCTACTCCCGCAAGTCCAATCTCCCCGCGCACGTCTGCGTACCATCCCCATCACGTGGCCTTTCGCCGTGTGGGGGCTGGACATCGTCGGGCCCTTGCGAAAGGCGCCCGGGGGCTACACCCACCTGTTGGTCGCAATCGACAAGTTCTCCAAGTGGGTGGAGGTACGCCCCATCACGAATCTCAGGGCGGAGCAGGCGGTGACGTTCTTCACCAACATCGTCTACAGCTTTGGAGTGCCCAACTCCATCATCACCGACAACGGGTCCCAATTCACAGGCAGGAAGTTCCTGGAATTCTGCGACAAGTTCCACATCCGCGTGGACTGGGCAGCCGTGGCGCACCCACGGACCAGCCAAACAAGTGGAGCGTGCCAACGGCATGATTCTACAAGGCCTCAAGCCCAGGATTTTCGACCGCCTGAACAAGTCTGGTCGGAAATGGCTCCGTGAGCCGCCGGGCGGTTCGCGTGGGAGCCCGAGGACCACCCCCAGCAGCAGCCACCGGTGCACCCCATTCTTCCCGGTCCATGGCGCGGAGGCCGTCCTCCCCATGGACTTGGAATACGGGTCGCCCGCAGTCCGGGACTACGACGAAGGTGCCAACCGAGCCCGCGAGGACTCGCCGGACCCATTGGATGAGGCACGTACCGTAGCCCCCGATGCACTCCGCGAGGTACCGGCTGTCCCCTAAGGCGCTATCAAGCCCGAAGGTGCGGCGACGAGACTTCGGCCGAAAGGGACTTGGTCCTAAGGCTGCGACAAGACAACCGAGGCCGCCACAAGTTGTCTCCCCCGTGGGAGGGACCCTATGTCGTGGTGAAGGTGCTCAAGCCCGCACGTACAAGGCCGGCCAACGAGGACGGCAAAGAACTCACCAACGCTTGGAACATCCGACGGCTACGTCGCTTCTACCCCTAGCTAGGATTTCCAAGTTTTTTGTTGTAAATTACATGCCCAACACCCCAGTTGGCAGCACAAATGTAAATAACAACAAGTCAATAAAGTTAAAGGGCAACTTGGCTTTCCCCAGAAAACCAAGTCACCCTCGAGGGCTCTTGCGGGGGCATCCCCCCCCCCCCCCCCCAAAAAAATGGTCCCATTTTTTGCAAAAATTCGCAAAGCGCGCCAAGTATGATTCAACCTTCGCCTCGAATGAGTTCGGGCGGGGCGCGGGTGGCCAAGTGGAAAGGACGCGCGAGCCGGAGATAGCCTACGCCTCCGTGAGGATACGACCCTTCTCTCTTGCCTCCGGCCCGGCGGGCTACTCATGAGATCGAACTCCCCCAACCCGAGTTCACCTAGGCAAAGGAAAACGAACGGCGCGACAAGCGAAACCAAAAACACCATTCACATCCACAAGTGTTTAAACATCTAAACAAAATACTTGTTTATTTACACGGCCACGCGGCCCGGATACTAACATTCAAACAAAAAAAGGGCCAAGTGCCCAGCGGTCTTCAGGCTTGGGGCGCGCCGGAGTCAGGAGCGTCAGGGAACAGGAACTCCATGAAGTCCTCGGTGAGCGTCTCGGTGGCATCGGCGACAGCGCGTCTACGTGCTCCATCGCCACTTCGTCCTCAACGCCCTCCGGACGACGTAGCCTCGACGCCGAGCCTCGAAGTTCACTTCGTAGTGGGATCGCACCACACCGAGGGCCTTCGGACACCCGAGTGAAGCGCGTGGCGCATGTGCCTCGAGAAATGCCCCCCGAGGGCGCGCAGGCGCGCTTGCCGGCGAACTCCCGCCCCTGCACCTCACCCTCCCTCGACCGCCCCGCGGTGTCTCGAGAGCGACGCACGCAGCTCCACCCGCCTCCCACTCCGAGGAGTCGTAGGCCGCCCGCAACATCTCGGCCCGACCGCCGCATTCCCTAGCGCGGTTCGCGAGCCACGGATACCACGAGCAAAGAAAATCAAGAAGGGAACGAACCCCCGAGGGGAAGGTCATCAAAACGAAGGAACGAAACGGCAACTCACCTTCAACCTACTTCCTCTCCACCTCGAGAGCTTGGCGCCCGCCCTCGACCGCCGGTGCGCAGCCGATGACCGTGGCGCTCTCGCTCCTCGAGGGTCCCCGCGCCGATCCTCGTTCGAGATGCGAGGGCGATCGGCTCCCCATCGAGCTTCGAGACCTCATCCTCCCGCTTCTTCAGCGACACCTGCGCCCCCTCGAGCGCAGCATGCTCCCACTCGAGCACCGTCCGGCCTCGACGAGGGCGGCCCGCTCCCCGCCGGAGCCGACCCTCGGCCTCCCCGGCGGGCGACACGCTCTCGCCGAGGGCTGCTCCTCCGCTACGACGACCGCGGCGGTCTTGGCGGCGAGGGCGGCCTTCAACCCCTCGGCCTCCCTCGCCCTCTCCTTGGCCCCGGCTTCGCCGGGACCGCGCCTCCTCGAGCTACGCGTGGTCCCGCCGACACCGAGCTCGGACGGAGACCACCTCCGCCTCCCCGCTCGCCCGCCACGGAGCGCGCCCTCTCCGAAGGTCCTCCCTCGCCTGGCCGCAACGCCTCGTCCCGGTTGATGAGGGCCGTGCGAACTCGCTCGACGGCGAGGCGCGCCCCGTGCACCGCCCCTCCGGCTCCAAGAGGTGGTCGCGCGGAGCCTCCCCGCCCGTACGCCAACCGCCGGTCCCGGGTCCTCGGGGGCCTCGGCGAGGGCGTCGAGGTCATCGCACCGCTCATCCGGTCGAAGGCGGCCGTACTGTCGCCGGCGCGGAGCTCTGGCTCCCCGCCGCCAGCAGACAAAGAGCAATGAGCGTCGCGCCGCGAAGACAAACGCGAAAACGACGGAGCAAGGAAAAAAGCAACAAGCTAATGAACGTCGACGCACCTGGAAGACACGCCACGCCGGGCCGTCGTGGATCCGCAACGCCTCGTTTAGCGCCCGGTTGAGCGAGGCGCCGTGGCCGCGCAGCTCCTCCCACGCATCTCTCTTCGCTCCTCTTGGGTGTCGGCGGAGTGGGAACCGGCGCGTCGACCCGCTCCCCCCGCCCTCGCCCCGGCTCACCGTTGGGTCGCTCAAAGTAGGGCGGCCGACGCGGGACGAAGAGGCCTCGGCGCCATGCCTCGAGCCCCCGGCCACCATGTGGCCATCCCACCTTCTCACGAGCGCCCCGCCCGGGGGCTCGGGGGCGGAGGTGGGCGAGCTTGCCCACCGATCTCACCCGGGCGGCGGGACGTCGTCGTCGAAGATCTCCACCGCCGTCGCCCGGGAGCCGCCGCGAGGGCGGGCCCTCGCCGCTCCACCACGGACGCCTCCACCGCACCACCGTGGCCGCGGGCTCCTCGCCGCGCCACCGCAACCGACGCCTCTTCCCCGCGCCTCGGCGGCCGCGGCGCCGGACGCGCCTCCGCGGCCGACGTCGCCGGGCCGCGCCGTCGCGACCGGCGCCTCGGCGCGTGCCTCCGCCACCGGCCGCGCCTCCGCCACGGAGGGCGGCCGCCGTGCCTCTGCGACCGCCCGTCGCGGCTCCGTGGTTGACATCTTCGGCCGCGGCCCCGAGGCCTCGCCCGCGTCTAGCGAGGCCCTCGCTCACCATTGCCGCCGTGCTTACGGCCGCCCGCGTCGCCCTCGACGAGCGCCGCCCGGTGGGTACGGACGCGTCCGCCCTCAACACCTTGGCCGGTGCGAGGGGGGGCACGGTTGGCGTCACCCCGTGAACACAAGAACTATCAAATCCCCGCCTATCAAGCACATGGCCCCTCGAAAGGCAACTCCTTACCTCAAGGAGGAGAAGGCCCACTTCCTCTTTCTCGAGGTCCCCGCCGACGTCGCAGGCGCGGCCGCGCAGCTGGCCGCCGCGCCCCCGCCCGCCTCCACCGCGCGTGCGGGCTCCACCGTGCGCACGGGCGCCTCTCGCCGCGTGCACGGGCGCCTCCGTGGTGCACGCCGGCACCTCCGCGGCCCGTGCCGCCTCCGCCGTAGACCGCCGGCGGCGGCGCCCCCGCGCCCTCCCCGGGTAATGGTTCTCTTGCCACCGGAGTCGGCTCCCGGTGACGGGGGGTGCGAGCTCCCACCCGTCGGGGGGAACTTGCCCCCAATCATCTTCCCCTTCTTCTTCCTCCTCTTCCTCGCCTGACGACGAGTACTCCTCTGTCCCGGCGAGGAAAGCCCCTGCTGCTCGCGCGGCCGAACTCCTCGCTCCTCTCGCTCCCGGCGCTCCTCCCGCCGCCGCATGTTCCGCTCTCTCTCGCGTGCCACCCGCTCCTGCTCTCGCCGTTGCGCCGCGCGCGCGTGCGCACGAGACCGGGTGTGTGGGCGGGTCGGACCACGCGGCGTTCACGCGCACCATCTCGGGGATCGAGCAAAGCCTCAAAACACGCCGACGTCCCAAAAACCGAATTCGAACAAGAAAGGAAAAAAAAATTACTCACCAATTGGCCGACCGGGAGCATGGCAAACGCCCACGGGGCCGTGTCATCGCTACGCCCCTCCCTAAGGTCGATGGCGCGCCTCGCCGGGTGGCCGCGTAGTCCCGCGGGAAGAGGTCCGCGAGGCCGCGACTCCGCCAATGCGATGGGGTTCGCGTTCTCATCCATCTCGAAGATACGGAGCCGCCTCTCCATCAGGGGGACGATCCGCCGGTGGTGGAGGTTGGCGAGGACGCACCCCGCGGTCAGCCCGCGATCCGCCAGGTGCTTCAACGCGGCCAGGAGCGAGTCCAGCCGAGCCTGGTGCGAGGGCGGGGACACCCCGTGATGCCAGGAGTCGGCCTTCTCCTTCAGCACCTTGCCGGTGTAGGGGGGGAGGCCGGCACCGGACTTGCGGAGGTAGAACCACCCCCGCTCCCACTCCGCGTTGTTGGAGGTCATCGTGCAGGGGATGTACTGCTTCCCGCGTGAGCTCCGCAATGCAATCAACAGGCCATCGGCGCGTGCCACGTGGCGAATCCTCGGCTCCGACGTAGCCAGCGTGTGCAGCTCCGCGTGGAAGAGGTGGACCCAGAGATCCCAATTCATCGGGATCCCCAAGAAGCCTTCGCAGACGCCGACGAACGTGGCCGCCCGTGAGATTGTGTTCGGCGTGAAATTGTGCGGCTCCACGCCATAGTGGTAGCATAGCGCCCGCATGAAGCGGCTCGCCGGCGCCGCGAAGCCACGCTCGTGGAAGCGGATGAAGCCGATGACGTAGCCGAGCAGTGGGTTGGGCACTTGGTCCCTCGTCGGTGGCTCGATCCACTCCGCGGGCGCCCGTCCACGTTCGCCACCGGTGGCCGCCGTCCACCAACAAGTTCGGGGGACAGCCTCGTCGCCGTCGAGCGCGGCCATGCCAGCGGGTCAATGACGGTGATGGACGGCGGGGGAGCCATGCGAATGGGCGAAGGAGCGAGGAACGCGAAGCGAAAATGGCGCGACGGCGAAAGAGCGAGCGCGGCTCTGGAGCGGAAGCGCAAGGAGCGAAGGCGGCAAACACTAAGTGTGAAGGTAAAAATCTGCTTCGCCTCCCCCATTGGGTTTATAGCCCCACGGGCCGTGCTCTCCGGAGCGCACGCCCCGCGCGCATTAACTCGCCGGCAAAAATTTCTCCCGCCCGACGAGCGGGGCCCACCATGACCACGGAGGCCGCACGTCCGCACGCGAGCTATCATTACGGCGCGCGTAAGCCGGGGGGCCGCGGCGGCCATCACGTCCGCCCCCCGCCCACCCCGCCCACTACACGCGCGCCCTCGAAGGGTGCGATTACCGACCGGTGGCCTCGAAGCCTGTTCAAAGTAAACGGGCGCCACGGAGTGCCCTCGATCTACAAAATTTACGATCGGCGGTTCGAGGGCCGGCATGGCCGAGAACACTCGAAACCCGCATGTGAAAAGACGGGAGCACTCGGCTGCTACCCCCGCACGGCCCCTACGATCGGGGGTTCGAAACCCGACCCTCGAAGGGTTCGAACGGTGTGCCCCGCATCACCGGAGTCGGGGGCGATGAGGGCGCGCGCATTCGAGCCTTTCCTCGAGCCCGCCGGCTCGAGGGCGCCCCACATGTCGTGTTCAAGAGCCAGCGAGGGCAGCTAGCCGGGGTATCCCACCGAGGGAGAGCTTCCGCGCCCTCGGTCCCTAGCGAACGGGACCGAGCCCCACCTAGCAAACCCGCGCAAGCGCTTTAATGGACGAGTCTCCGGACCACGAGCCTACCCTTATCGAACGGGGCATGGGCGTCCACTTGAACCACCCGCTAACAGCTCGACGAGGAATTCGCAATCCGCGACCCGATCGATGGGGGTTGCGGAGACCTCACCCTCCGTCCCGCGGAGGGACGGCGAGGGCGCGTTTAAAACAAGACGAAGAGCTCACGTCAATCGCCTCGAATGGGCCCAGGCTCGGGGGCTCGACGCACGGCTACACCTCCTGGGATGCACCGAACGCGAAAGGTACCAGTCGCGCGTGCGTCACCGAAGCTGGGCCGAAACACCGCCGATGCCGGTTGAGACATGTACCACGCTCGCTGATAAAATTCCGCGAGAAAACCCCTGCGGGGAGGGCTCACGCTCCTACGGGGCTTCGGGGGGCTAGACCCGCGGGTCGCCGACGCGGCCCCACGGAAAGGCATTTGCAACCGGGGAGGGAAGGGTGTCCTATCGGTAGGCTCCGGCATCCGCGGGAACCTAACCAGAACACCCACGGATGCTCGGGGGCTACCGTCGGGGACAGCCCATGAGGGTCCCCTAAAAATCCGGGGGAACCCCCGCTTAAAACCTACAAAAAACACAAAATATACACACAACACGACCCACGCCGTGGTGGCTCCCGCGGCCCACCAAAGCGGCCCAACAAAGCGCCCCCTCGAGCGAGGTCCGCCTCGCTCGGGGACTCAAACCCCCCTCGAATGAGGTCCGCCTCGCTCGAGGGCTCATGCCGCCCTCGAGCGGGGGTCCGCCTCGCTCGAGGGTCCCCGCCTCCCTCGAGCGGGGTCCGCCTCGCCCGAGGTTTCCCCCACGAGCGCACCTCGCTCCCGCACGCGTGTACGGGCATTTAATGCTCTGACATAGCGAGCCGTGCCACTACGCGCCTGGGAATCCCGCCCTGGCGCTGTTCCGCCAACTCCCTAGGGGGAGCCCATCCCCACCACTATGGGGAACTGTGCGACGAGGCCGGTGTCAGCTCCGTGACACTGTGCCGCCCACTCTTGTACGGCTAACGCGCCGCGCCCTCGAAGGGGGCCGACCGCACCCTCGAGCCCTCTTCTCGTGACTCCGCAGGGTCAAACCGTGACGTCAGGCCGGCGGGAGCGCCATCCCTGTCGCTATCAATCCTGTGTGGCCATCCCCGCCCCTGCTGCGCCACGCCACGCACTGCTACAACTGCTCCGACGCTATTGAGCACGCGGGGACGGGATGCCGCCACGCCTGCTACTGCACCTCGTACGGATCGTTGTCAACAACTCTCTCGAGCCCGCCTGAAGATCCCCCGGTCAACTACCACGCCTCCACCCTCGAAGTCGCCCCTGTTCAAGCACAGGACACACCACGACGCCGTGACTAGAGCAAGATTCGCCAGGACGGCCGTCAACTCTACGGCAAGCGTTCGCCATACCGCTACACGCGTAGAAATAGTGCGGCATGCATGTAACCTTGCTCCCTCCTTGGCCTATAAAAGGAGGGGCGGCCCCCCGGCCGCGGGGGACGGACACGGGACAACGGACGAGAAACGCTCACACGCTCTCTCGTTTTCCCCCACGATATTGGCACTCGCCTCAATCACATCCCTTGGGACTTGGAGGCCACGCCTCTTCTCCAACCTCGCTTGTAGCCACCCCTCTACGGGCACCCCGTGCGAAGCAATACGGTGCCTCGAGCACACCCCTGTCGGGACGTACGGCCCCGCCGAAACCAGGGATAAACCAAGTGTCCTTAGTTGCTTAGCATGGACCATCGAGAGGCGGATCTCGGCGCTCATTACTAGTTAGTGTCGGGACTACTTTCCGCACCGACACGTACCAAGTTGTTGTCGAAATGGGACCGGTAAGCCTAGTACCTTCGAACCGGGGTGGGATCTTTCTAGCTACCCGCTTGGGATGTGTCTCCGGGCTAGCTACCCGTGGTATAGTGTGTGAGTCCGGACTAGTCGGGTTAGACCCTCGGATAACAAGTGTACCGCAGTTTGTAGCATCCGATCCCAAACCGTGGGATGTTGGGAACCGCCCGGTCGGGGTAGACACCGCATTTGCTTTTATTTGAATTCTTGGGGTCTACTTCTTCCGTGTATCTTGGGTTTACCTTGCAAGGATATAAATTGATCGATCGTCGGTCACTCGTCGTTATACCGAGTCGGCTTGACCACCGGCTACCCCATGTTTATTTATGGAACATTGTGGATTAATATTGTTACTTTTTTTAATATTGTTTGCACAACATGCTTGTTTAGTACGGGTGCTCACCTAGACCGATTAACATACCGGGAATATGAGCTAAAACTTGAAAATAAGGTTTCACTCTTAGTCGCTTTTGGCAAAACAAAACCAAGCGACCAAAAAGCCTTGCATGTCTAGTTGTATTTTCTTTTTGTCGGGTAAGTCTTGTTGAGTATTAGTACTCGGCCTTGCTTAATTTGTTGATTTCGGTAATCCTATCCGGCTCCGGTGTCATTCCGGAGGGATGGGAGGTTGAATGGGAAAACGATGATGATGAGTGATATGCATGGATGGCCTCCTATGTGTATCACGTGTTAGTTTACTTTCCGCTGTTTATACTCTGAATCGCTTTTACTTTCATGTACGAAAAACCTGGTTTGTAATAATGTTGAACTTGTGAACCTTTTTATGTGATGTAATGTTGTACTCTGGTCCCGCCTTCGTGTGGGCTTAGCGCATATCAGCGATCTTGTTGTATGTGATTTACCGGGCTTTATCCAGCAGAAGCGACTTAATAATTCTTTATTATTGCTTAATGGCCACGTGGACCGGCTTAGGCGATAATACGGAATTATTTTGGGCGGTTGTCACAATAGTGGTCAAATAACGGTCAACCTGGTTCCTCACCTCGAAAACCTCACCAACCAACCCTAATGACCCTATTGATCAAGTTGACACACATGTGTGACCAAGCCCTGGTCAAAGTCATGGTCAAACCCTACCTAAACCCTGGTGACCCTGAATGTCTTCCGGAACTTTTGCCGCGTATCCAAATTCACCTAAACACTTGAAAAACTACCTTTATGAAAGTTGTCCAGTTTGTCGAGGGACACAACTTTCATGTAGGATGGCATTTCCAATTTTGAGTGGAAGAGGGTGGAAAGCTTGGTCAACTGACAATACCTCCTGTTCCCTGACACAGATTGGCATTCAAAGTTGGCAAGCTTCTTTTGCAAAATCTGTTGAGAAAAACCCTATATTACCTTTGTGAAAGTGGTAGAGGACAGTTAGATCTACAATTTTCCTATTCATCGTTTGGTACACTTCTATTCAAAATTTTGGAGAAAAACGTGCTCAAAGGCGCTTCGTTCGAAATGGTCTCAGCCAAAGTGTCATCGCACCACGAAGCCGCGCCCGCGCTCCGCGCCGCCTCGGCGTCGCGCCGCCCGCCGCCCCGCCGCCCGAAGTCACGTGCCGCCCTAGGCCCACGAGCTTTCCCCGGGCCGACGTCACGCCCGAGACGCCTCGGTTTTCTCGCGCCACGCGCCTCCCCATCGCCGCGCCATACGCGCGCCGTGCTCGCGGCGGACCGCTGGTCCGTCCACGGTCCAGCCGTACACGCGCAGGCCGAGGAGCGCTGTAGCACGGCGGTATCTCCGCTGTCACCACGACGTCACCGGCGTCCCGCCCTATTTAAGGCCACCCGCCCTTCCTCCTCACGCCTGACCCCGCTCCCGCCACTCCACGGCGCCCGCCATGGCCGCCGCCTTGCTCGCCCTCTTGGCCACCGCGCGAGTGAGCTTCTTCCCAAGGACCCATTACACCTCCTAGGGTCGCGCATTGCCCAGCCAAGCGCCCTCCTCTCCGTCATCCTGAGCCGCCGCGGCCGTCACCACCGGCCGCCGCCGCGTGCCCTCGTCGGCGACCCCTCCCGCTCAAACCTCGGCCACCTCTCGCGCCCTAGGTGAGCTCCTAGTCGAGCCCGACCGCTTTCCGGGCGGGAGTGTTGCCGGCTCGCCGGAATTGGCCGGAGCCACGCCGCCCCCATGGCCAAGGGTGGTGTCGGGCATACACCCCGGGTACTCATGCAAGGAAGGAAGAATAGTAGAAGACGGACTCCTACTAGAATTCCCCCGTACTCCTACTAGGACTCACTCTGTGTATTCCTACTAGGACTCTCGCCTTGTAACCGACTAGGAACCCGCCCCCTGGACTATATAAAGGAGGGCGGGGTACCTAGGAGGACATCCACAATCCCTCCGGGGAACAACACCCAAGCGCGGGCGCAATACTACCCCCAAACGGGACGTAGGGTAGCTACTGCGGCTACCCGAACCCGTATAAATCTTGTGTCTTGTGTCCTCACGCGTACCTTCGGGTTCCGGATCATGGCGATCCCCACCTTCTACCTTGTTGCGGGTACCTCCCATGGAGGTCGAAGGTTTAAACACCGACGAGTCGGTGCCCACCGTGGGGCCATCGTCACGGTCATCAGGCGAATTCGGAGGACCTTCATCTACAAAATCAATCTGCTCAACCATCAAGTCGCTGACAGTGTCCTACGCGGACGCAGTACAGGCAATCTAACCTGCCTACGCATACCAAGACGGCGATGTGAATTCTACTCAGATTCGTACTCGGTCTCGTCGACTACGAGATTGAGTTTGTGTTCACGATGGTTGCGGCACGTGGCTCGTCAGAGTTAATGCAAAGCAAATCAGTATACAAGTCTGGCGCCTACCGTGGAGACTCTCATCAAAGTGCATGCGTTTCGAAAAAAACAGAGTTGAGCAATCTATTTGCTGGCAACACATGCACGTGAAGACCAAGGAATGCATTTGGCTCTTGGCTACGTGCACATCAAAAGCTACACCCGAGCGGACTTCAAGGATCCTTGCTTGGTGCACACGGCAAGACGTACACAACTACAACCGCATCGTCAAGTGGCCTCACTAGCCCTACATCAACTTCGTCGTTCGCCGTGACTACTCGTCACCCGGTCGCACGGGCTCTACGTCAACCTAGCCGTGTGCCGCGACTACTCGTCACCCGCCGCACAGGCTCTACGTCAACCTCGCCGTGCGCCGCGAGTACTCGTCTTCTGCGCGCAGCGGCTCTACATCGACTACGCCGTACGCCGCCACGACGTCGTTTTCTCGGGTGTACGACTACTTTTACTACTATCTCGACTAGTAAACTAGTCGAGAACGCCTTCCGCGACATCAACAACTAGTCGGATCCACCTCCAACTAGTCGACTTCGGCTCCAACCGTCGCCGCTCCATCACCGACCGCCAAGGCTTCGTCGGCACTCGTTCGCGAATCAAGCTAAGTCACTTGTTTCAATAATTATTTTTTCTTTGGCTTGCTCTCCACATACGGAACCAACGCCAAAGACTACTTCGTGTACACCTCTTGACGGCTACTGCCCGGCGAGCTACACCGTGCCGCTATTCCTTCGGGATCGTTGACCGACCGTCACGGGCTTGGTACACGAAATTAGGAGGCTCTTGCCACGACGTTTCGTGTGCCGAGTGCCGGGAGGCTCACAATGGCTGCACCCCGAGGAGGCACCGCGCAATCTCGCTCTCCACCATGCGGAACAACGAGCAATCGCTCTCTCTCTCTTGTCGCCTCGCCGACTACTTTCGTCTACCTCTTAATGGTCTCGCTACGGTAGCACACGCCTTGATCCGCGCAAAGCCTCGACTCTCCTCGTCATGCCTCCACGCCCCCCGGCGGCTATGGCTAAACAGCTCCTCGCAGACCGGCGCTTAAACCCGCCTCTCTCCGTCATGCCTTCACGCCCCCGGCGGCTATGGCTAAACGGCGACCACGGAGACCGGGCGCTAAACCGCATCGAAGGCTAACTACTCGACGCCTTATGACCGAAACAAGAGCATGACACATGACATTTACATCTATATTCATATTTGTATTTGTCATTTGTAGATTCAATTTCTACAAAAATGCTACATAATGTACGCATCTCTACTTTCAGGTCAAGCTTCGGCGATGACTTCCAGTATGCTCCGCGTACCTCCACCGCGCGGCTAGTTCCCAAACTCGGGGGCTACGCACCAAATTACTACTTGATGACAACTCGAGTAGTCTCTCGCTAGCTCTCTAGCTCGGGGGCTCGGCACCAACAACTACTCGACGTGGCTCCTACGGCTCACCCGGCGATGAGCTCGGGGGCCGAACGCTACAAGTGTACTCGGATGATGACTTCCGCAAACACTGAAGACCCTTGGATTGATTCTTCAATCGTTCCAAGGCTCGGGGGCTACTAGGCTACACCCATCGCCTGATTTTTTCAAGATGGAAGCAGAATCAAGATTGACCCTCGGCCCGCAGTCTACAACTCAACCTAAGGCTCGGGGGCTACTCCATATGGAGTGCGATTTTGCAATCGCACTTCCATATAATCTCGACTTCAAGACCGATGAGTCGGACCACCTTCCGGCCTCGCGGCGATTCAAGTACTATTGAAGACTTCTCCAAGCGCACCCGAGGACGCTCAAGAACTACTCAAAGAGGCTTCAAGACTACTCGAACTACTACTCTCGACTCCAACGTGCTCGGGGGCTTGTCGGGCATACACCCCCGGTACTCATGCAAGGAAGGAAGAATAGTAGAAGACGGACTCCTACTAGAATTCCCCCGTACTCCTACTAGGACTCGCTCCGTGTAATCCTAGTAGGACTCCCGCCTTGTAACCGACTACGAACCCGCCCCCCGGACTATATAAAGGAGGGCCGGTACCTAGGAGGACATCCACAATCCCTTTGGGGAACAACACCCGAGCGCGGGGCGCAATACTACCCCAAACGGGACATAGGGTAGCTACTCGGCTACCCGAACCCGTATAAATCTTGTGTCTTGTGTCCTCGCGCGTACCTTCGGGTTCCGGATCATGGCGATCCCCACCTTCTACCTTGCTTTGCGGGTACCTCCCATGGAGGTCGAAAGGTTTAAACACCGACAGGTGGAATTGCAAGCCCTCAAGTCTTTTCGGGGAGTTTTGTGCAATCTAGGGGTACATTTGTGAGACTTTGAAAAGTTCTAGGGGCCCCAACGCAAAAGTACATCTTCAATAGTGAAAGGACTTTGCTGATTCTTGTAAAATATCTAGAAAATCGTAGAAAAATCAACAAAATGCAAACTCAATTTTTTTAGACTCCTGGTGAATAGTACTACAACTTTGGTTAAGCTTGTACAGGCTGTTTCCTAATAGTTTTGGCATGAAAAATAAAAATGTGAAAAACCTAAATCTGTGATATCTCACAATCCATAAGTCCTCTATATCTAATTTTTGGATATGTTGTGTGGCATGTTATGACTAGCTCCTGTAGCAAAAATTGCACAAAGTTATGATGTAAATCGTTTTATATAAATTGTTTCCCATTTATTCAGAATATGTCTAGATGATTTTTCCTGCTAAAAGTAATTAAGTTTTTGTGCCCAACTTCTGCATGTGGTCTATTTATGCCAAGATGCACCTCTCATGAATTAATCACAATTTTGTAAGGATCAAAATTATTTATTATTGATACATGCTTGTTTTCCTTTGTAAATTAATAATGCAAGATCAGTGGTAGCTCTAGGTGTGCTTGCTGTATCCCTAGGATGGTTTTGGACCAGAGAGCATGTGTGAGAAATTGTGGAGCAGTTGAGTGCTTATTTTTTTATATGTATTTATCTTGCCTAAGTGAATAGCTTTTGTTATTTTTGGTGTAATTAATTTTCTAGCTTTTCCAAGTATGCATGTGTGTCCAGTGGCTTAGTATAGGTGTTTTAGTGCTTAAGGAACCCTCCCCTGGATTTCAATTGATTTATTGTTTGAATAAAAGCCTTGGAGGCAATTATAGGTGTAATGTCTTGCTAAATAGGAAAATGTACCTTTTCCCTTGTGACCCCTTTCCCAATTGGTAGAATAGTTTGTTAAGACCCAAGAATACATCCTTGCTGTTTAAGAAGGTAACTATAATTAATGACATTTTGGTGCACCCCTTTGTTGTTGAAGGATGGAATATTAAATCCTCACATGAAATAACAATTATAAAAGAGAACATTAATTAAGTGTTTATTAAAAGAATAAACCCATATCAATAATAACCTTAATGAAAAATAATTAATTATTAATTATTCGTTCAGGTGAATGTGGCCAACAAGAGTTGGATTAAATAATTAATCTATCACATCACTTGAACCCTGCATTGCATTCCGTGTAGATCTTCCTGACGGTGACTACTCGCTCGTGTCGGAAGCCGAGGAAGGAGGAGCTGAAGCGGAACTGCAGTATGTGGAAGTACTCGAAGACACCGAGGGTGCTCGCGCTAACACTGCTGACAAAGGCAAGCTTCGGTGCATTTAACCCAGTGTTTCAAAGTTTTATGCAACTATCTATGGACGATTGTGCATTTACGTTCAGGAGTTGATATGAAACCCTAGATGCATGATCCCTAGGTACCTTTGTTCTTTACTAGTATGATAGGTCGATAGCTGCTATGCTATAGGACCGTTACAAGTCGAGTGATGCTCGTCACTCGTGAGAATAGATTCTTATGTTGGAATCATAAGATCTCCTTAAATGGATTGCTCATGTGGTAAGAGCATGGGATGTGGGCTCCGGTCCAATGGCTTTCGTGGGTTAAGTGTTTGAACGTACTAAGCACTTGTCGGGAATGGGACCGGTAAGCCTAGTACCTCAATGAGGCGGCGAGGGATTTCACTGTCACTACTCTTGGGATGCGTCTCACGACTAGCTACCGGTGGTGCACGTGTGAGTCTGGGTGCCTTGCAGGGTATGCCAGATAACTGGTACCAAAGACTGTGGCCTTTTATCCCGACCCGCGGATTTTTGGGAACCGCTTGGTGGTTGTTCTCGCGGGGGCATCCCACCGTGTGTTTAGGTATACCTTGCAAGGTTATAAACCAATCGATTGTCGGCCTCTCACCGTTATCTGAGACTACTTACTCCACTGGCCATGAAATCCCTAATGATGGAAGTTGATGAATACTATGCTTGAATAATTGTATTGCTCAACTTATGATTGTGATAGATGTCTAATATAGAAAAGAGTAAACCCACTAGAACTTGTGCTAAAATCTTGAAAGTAAGGACATACTCTTTGTTACTTTTCAACAAAAGAAACCCAGTGGCCAAAAAGCCTATCATGTCTAAAGTTGTTGAAGTAGTTATCACCGACGGGTAAGTCTTGCTGAGTATTAGTATACTCAACCTTGCTATAATATGTTGATCCAGGTAATGCCTTTGGTGATGTGTGGCCCGGAGAGATCCCGCCCGGCAGGGAGCTGGATTGGGTGGAGGGCGATGAATGAAGGTATCATGGCTGGCCTCCTGTGGTGTTTCTGCTTTCTCCTTAGTTTATTTCCGCTGTTTTAAAAACTCTGAACTGCGTTGTCATGTCAAAGACTTCGGTTTGTAATAATTAAACCCTTCGGGTAAATTTCGTATTTTAAATTATGTTATCTCTGAAATCGCCTTCGCGTGAGTTTTAATGCATATATGTCGATCCTTGTTGCTATATAAGTGATTTATCAGGCGTTAACCCGATGACTAACGACGGGATGATACTTTATTATTGCTTAATGACCAAAGTGGATTGGTTTAGGCGATAGTATGGTATTTTCTTGGGCGGGTTGTCACACTTCCGTATGAGTGTAATAAAGATGTTAAACCTCATGTTACATTTTGAATACTATCTATGATATTACACTTGTTTTGTCTATCATATGTGTGTAACTTGATCTTGGCACACATATGATATGCATTTGATTTCTCTTTGGAAATCAGGTGTGACATGACAACTCCTCCAGTCCCGTGCAGCCACTTCATGTGCCAGTCCCCGCACAGCCGTCCCGTGCCAGCCCCCGCGCGGCAGACTCGCATAGCCATCCCGTGCCGGCCCTCGTGCGGCAGACCCGCGCAGTCGCGTCATGCGCCAACACCCGTGCAGGAGCACGCACCGCCCCTACGCAGCCATCCACACGCACTAGGCGTCGTGCCAGCTAGGGTCTATGCCGCCGCCTAGAGACTGACTCGGTCGGGTCAGGTATTGGCTGAGGAGAGAGCAGTTGAAGAGATAAGGATAAGGGGCACATTTGTCTTTTCACAGGTCTTTTCTTATTTCCCAATTTTTTAACCCAGATGCATATAATAGAGTTATAAATTGGGTTAAACGACGCCTTCATGTTTGAATAGTAGGGGTAAAAATGCTACGTAAAAAAATTCGGGGCAAAATCACAATTGAGGTTGAAAGCGAGGACAGAAACGCTATAGTCCCTTAAAGGAAGGATATAGTTGCCAATGTGAAACATAAACTTGGTCATTCACCGACATGGGAGGATCTGTTGAATGTCAAAAGTAGCATGATAACTGTAAGGAATGGGACAAACAAGTGCATTGTTGTGGAACGATTCCCTAGGGGGTGAAGTTCCTTTAGGGTCCCAATCCCCTCTCTTCTATGAATTACGCACAGACAAAAACATAACAGTGAAGGAGTTTTGTGAGGAATGAAGAAGTGAATTTCAGGAGATGGTCGCCGTGAATCTTGCATGACCGGTGGCAGGAACTAAAAGAGAAAATCACATCTATCCCTTTGTTGGGGGGATGTGGTGAGCTGGAGAGGGGACATGATGAAAAATGTACAGTCAAAGCCATATGATCAATTGACAAAAAATGATGATGGTAATTCTTACACTAGAATATGGAAAGCAAAAAGTTCCATATAAAATTAAGATATTATTGTGGTTAGCTAAAAATGGAGCTATCTTAACGAAAGATAATGGTGAAAAGGAAGTGGAATGGTGATCCTTCCCGTCAGTTTTGTGGGGAGGGTGAAGATATTTCACATTTATTCTTCCAATGCTTCACTGCTAGATGCATATGGAGTACGTATGGTGGTAGTGTATTGGAGCACAGGATACCCCTACTTCCATTAAACAATATTGGTTGTGGATTAAGAAATATCTCCCTAAGGCCTTGTTCAATTGGCATGTATTTAATTCCTAGGAGGGTTTAATCCAGGGAGGGATTTAGTGGATCCCTCCCGTGTGACCCAATGCCTTTGGGGGTTGAACCCCTACTTGCCTCTAATTCCCCTCATAAAATTAGTGTTCTCTTTTACCTGGGTTCAGGATCAGGGACGTTCAACAAGTCAACATCAAAAGCAGAAAGGAATAATCTGGCAAGCTGAAGTAGACAAATATTTTAGTTCATAAGATAATAGATTCACAGAAAGTTCAAATTTTGGGAATGTTAGAAATATACAAACCAACAAGACAAACATCTCAGTTATGCATCATCTGAAATACATAGCATTACAGAGGCAACAATACCAACATAGTTTACCAGTGCATCCCTATATTCTGATAAAAAACATCCAACCAATAATACTAAGTTTACCATGTGCGAGCCTAAAGAAGAGCACACACTTGATTGTCTCACATAGCTAGACAAACAATTTGATATAACTAACATAAATAAAAACTTAAAACTCAACAGAATCACACACTCTCACTGCATCATGCTTAACCATTTGGACATTTGTCAAACTTGGTGTAGTCTGTTTCTGAGAATTGAAATCATGGTCTTGTATCATACCATGCCAACGCAATAGATTTGACCTTGGCAACCTCCCATCAATCATACATTCATAGTAGTAATTTATCAATCCACTTAATATACACAGCTAGCTAATGCATACTGAAACTTTAACAATCTATGTCTTCTTCAGGAATTCAGAAAACAACAATTGCCTGAAAATGGGTTTATGTAAAACATTATTTTTTGGTACATAGATGAGACATTCATTGTTTTACATATAGACATTTCCTGAAAAATAATAAAGCTAAGTATCATGGAAGTAGTAGCTCAACAGGAGTAGTTGCTTCACGAGACCTCATAATATGAGAACGCCGTGTTTAGGCTAATCTTATTCCAAGATCCTATTTTAGGTTGACTTAAAATCATAACCAGAAGAATTTAATCGAAATGAATATCTTAAATCTAAACTTTCGATAAACATAATTTAATTCCATATTTCCAATCGAAGTATGCATATGAAGAAAATATTCTAATAAACACTTTTAATTCCAGAATACCACAAAAACATGATCGAGATAAAGAACATATTTAAATATGCATATGATGATTGGCTAGGAATAAGTTGAAACATCTCTGGAAGCCATCATTCACAAAACTAGGCACTGATTCAGACACTAGGAAGAATAAGATTTTTCAATTATAGATCAAGGAATCCTAAACTTGACGAGTTGTACTACATTTGTTGGATCTCTTCGTTATGAAGAAAATATTCTAATAAACACTTTTAATTCCAGAATACCACAAAAACATGATCGAGATAAAGAACATATTTAAATATGCATATGATGATTGGTCGGGAATAAGTCGAAACATCTCTGGAAGCCATCATTCACAAAACTAGGCACCGATTCGGACACTATGAAGAATAAGATTTTTCAATTATAGATCAAGGAATCCTAAACTTAACCGGTTGTACTACATTTGTTGGATCTCTTCGTTATGAAGAAAATATTCTAATAAACACTTTTAATTCCAGAATACCACAAAAACATGATCGAGATAAAGAACATATTTAAATATGCATATGATGATTGGCTAGGAATAAGTTGAAACATCTCTGGAAGCCATCATTCACAAAACTAGGCACTGATTCAGACACTAGGAAGAATAAGATTTTTCAATTATAGATCAAGGAATCCTAAACTTGACGAGTTGTACTACATTTGTTGGATCTCTTCGTTATGTGAACTATACTTTGGGAACAATTCAGAGCATAGAAGCTAGTTCACTTGTGTTTTGATACACTACAAGCAACCAAGAAGCAAACTCAACTCATAAGTTGAACTAGATATTCAAGTGACTCTAAATCCAAATCTTTCGAATCAAGAAGCCTTACATAAATCAAGAACTCCTACTGTTGGATATCTAGAACTAGGCTTATGGATCAAAACCCTAGCAAGTACGATAGAGAAAAGGAGAAAGGTGTGGATGATTGACTCACCAGCGAGAAGACGACCAAAGCGGGTGAGCGCTTGAGGGAAGAAGACCACATCGACATTTCCATACCGACCTGCTTTGCCACCATCCTACCCTCGTCGAGATCTGCCGCCGCCGTCGGTAGGGTGGTCGCTGTCGGGGGAGGGAGGGAGAAGTCTCTGGTGTGATTAGGAAGGAAGGGTTCAGCGACGGGAACTGGGAGGGAGGGAGGGGTCACCGGTGGGAGTGAGCCACCGTCGTGACCCAAGCAACCTCTGACGCCTCTCCCCTCGCGACTCGTGCAAATGGCGCTGGCGAGGTTCGTCCCACGACATGAGCAGAGAGGGTCAATTCCAAGGCTGAGGTGGGGGGTTTAGGGTGGTTTTGGTCCAGGGTCGATCCAGGGGAATAATATCCTCTACCATCAAGCACTTTGGTCCGGACCGTTCAGCTGCGATCCAATATTGGCCATAGCTCCTAGGTGCTCCAGCTCTTCACACGATGGGCCTCGGCCAAACCGAGCATTGGCCTACTTCGCCATGGAGAGAGAAGGTAGAGAGTACCAGAGCACAATGAGGAGCAACAAAACAAGAGGGCGCACGCGGCAAGAAGGAAGAGTAGGGAGAGGCATGGTGCGGTGGTTACGAAGGCGAACCACTCCAACGGAGTAGCCACGATGCTGAGGCACAAGAGCAAGCACCCGTCAGCCACCTCGTGACCATGGTCGCGCACGCCGCTGCAGCAGCCGCCCCGTCCCTATGAGTCACGAGCGACGCCATGATGGCGCGCAGATGAAGGTGTCTAGGAATCAAGCGTAGCAGTAGGCAGAGAAGGAAGAGAGGTCGCCAGCGGCGGCGGCCATGGACGCAGTGGCGGTCCAAGGTGAGGGGGAGGCTGTTGACGGTGAATTTCCGTCAACCTAGAGTACTTGTTATACATTGGTTTCGATTATGATTTGCAACTAACCCTCCACTAGGCATACTAATGATGTAACAAGTTCACTTGTGAATGTGGTATTTGGAGTATGTTGTTTACGCAAGATTTAGGCACTAAAAGGAGCACTTCTGGGAGAAGTTCAATGAGAACTTTATGAGAAGATCATGGAGCCCGACACATGTGAATACTCGAGGTGAACATGACTCCAAATGACCCAAGGACCACAACGTGAAGGCACAAAACTCCAGGGACCTGAACGGAATATGCTGAAGCTTGCGCGACAAGGAGCTCCAACTAAACCGTGGGGAAGATGACGTCAAGGGCCCACATGCAGAAGGGAGAATGTCAACAATTGACTGAGAAGCATTGGGGAGCAAAACGGGGCCGAAACGGGCCGAAATGGACCTGGCATGTTTCGGGCCCAGTTCGCGACCCCCTTTGACCTAGGTGTTTGTCTATAAATTACCTCAGCATCCGTCGGCCGCCACATCCATCCATCCGCAGGAACTCGGCGAAACCTAGGAGAGAGCGACAACGACCGCCGTGAGTCCTCGAAGTTGTCTAGGAGATGGCCTAGGCCTACCCTAGCCTCCATGGACGCCTTGCACGGTTGAGCCATGGTGGAGTTCCGGAGCTAGTTGAGGTCATCAATGGTATGTACTCGGTGGAGATGATCTAAATATTTATTATGTGAGTAAAGTACTTCATGTCATCCGATCTTTTAGTGACTCGATTCCTCCTTTTATGATTTTGCTCTCGCTTGGCTATGCTTCATCTTTAATCTATTCTATAGATAGATTGCTTGGGGTGCTCTTGTAGTCATGGTGGCTAGAGGTGCATACCGGATCGACCAAGTGTTTTCAACTTGTTCTTCGAACTCACCCTAGGCTAACCCGCACGAATAGGAGTGCGTTGTGACAGGACGTTGGCTCCAAAAGGCGGGCGTCTTTGGAGTCAGACCGAAGGATAGTATTTTAAAGATGGCTTTGGATGAGATGCATGTCGCGCTTGCTCTTTTGGATAGAACTATGACTAGAAGACGATAGGCCTTAGTTTCCGTTGCTTTCTCCCTACCTTGTCGACGTTCATGGATGCAATCAACCTTATGCTATAACTCATATATCTTTAAGGTTTATCTTCTTATGCAATCAATGCTTCATGGTAGGATAGATCGATAGGTTAGATGGAGAATCCTAGGAGTTTGCTTCCGATCCTTGGATTGACAAATCTAAGGAGGACCCTCCTTGGTGAAAAAGGCACCAAGTCACCCGTAGGCTTGCGGTGAACTTGAGCATGGTTTTGAACCGTCAACAGAGGCGGGGTGCTCGGGGAAGGTGATAGAGGGGGAAGGGGAGGCAAAGCCGGAAGGGATGATGGTGGTGGTCGGCGTCGCGCGCAGACATTGAGAGTTGGGCGCTGTTGATGTGGGTGCTCGTCAATGCTCGTTAATGGTCGCGCGATTCCCCATTTGTGTGCACTTGCATGTGGGCCTTTGACGTCGTTTCCTTCACTGTTAAGGCCTGAATGCTTGCCATCCAAGCTTCGTTATTTTCTGGTTGAGTCCCTGAAGACTTGCACGTTGATGCTTCGGTCCTTGGGTCATTTGGAGTCATGTTCATCACGTGTCTTGACTCTTATCGGGCTTCATGATCTTCTTCCAAAGTGCTTGGTGAACTTATCCCGAAAGTCTCCTCTTTAGCGTAGATTTCATGCGTAAACAATAAACTCCAAAATCGGCATGCAAGAGTGAACTTGTTATATATGGGGGGTTAGTTCCAGTGGTTAGTATAATAAATCAATGCCAACATTAAAGGTAAAATCATGGCTAGGTTGACGGAAATTCATCGTGAACAACAAATTGAGAAACCATCAGCTCTATTTGAAAAGAAACAAATGCTCTTTTGCCAAACATGAAATGTAATATCTGGGACACATTATTTCAGATAAAAGGGTGGCAATTGATCCTGCAAAGACTGAGGCTATGAGGAATTGGGCTCATCCTACTTCGAGAATCGAGCTCGGGGTTTTTTTTGGGATTGACGGCTACTACAGAAAATTTGTCAATGATTATGGGTTGTTAGCGCAACTCTCACTCACTCAACTTCTCAAGAAGAAACAATTTTGTTGGTCCACAGTGGCACAACAGTCTTTTGATAGACTAAAGCAAGCTATGAGCTCTACACAAGTGTTGCCTATTCCTAATTTTTCCAAAGGCAAGGAAAATTGTGCAGCTAATGCTCTCTCAAGAATGGTCCATCTGCATGCATTACAAACAATCTCTGAAATTAAACCGCTATGGCTACAAGAAGTGGTGAACTCATATGCTATAGATGCTCAAGCTCAGGAGATGCTGGCCAAGCTTGCTGTTAAAAGTCCTGATGAACAAGGAATTTCCCTTTCTCAAGGCCTTATCAGATATAACAACAAAGTGTGGATAGCTGACAATTCAGCGTTACAAACAAAAGTAATCGCTGCATTACACTCTAGTGCTATTGGAGGACATTCTGGAACCAAAGCCACCTACTAAAGAGTTAAGTCGTTGTTTCACTGGAAGGGGATGAAATTATATGTAGAAAACTTTGTTAGACAGTTGTTCACAATGAATTTCCGTCAACCTAGCCATGAGTTTACCTTCGGTGTTAGTATTGATTTGATATCCTAACTAACGATCCTAACCCTCATGATATGTCATGTTCGCACTCGCATGTTGTGTTTGGAGTTTATTGTTTACGCAGGGTTTTAACGCTAAAAGGGAGACTTCCTTGGAAAGTTCATCAAGCACTTTGTGAGAAGATCATGAAGGCCGGCACAAGTCAAGACACGAAGTGAACATGACTCCAAGTGGCCCAAGAACCGAAGCGTGAAGCTGTGAAACTTCAAGGACCTGGACAGAAAATGCTGAAGCTTGCGCGACAAGGAGCCCTATCCAAATCGCGGAGAAACTGGCACCAAGGGCCCACATGCAGGAAGCGGAAAGTTCCAGAAGACACGAGAAGCAACCGGGAGGAAGTCGGGGCCGAAATGGGCCTAGGCCGGTCAGCCCAGGCCGGCAGGCCCAGCCCATTCTGGGCCCGGTTCGGCACCCCCTTTGACCTAGACGCCCCTCGAACTATTTATAGTCCCCCTGCCAAGAGTCACGCATCAATTCATTCGTCATCCGCCGCCGAGGAGTAGAGAAGCTAGAGGGACTCCATCTCAGAGAGGAGGGTCATGCTAGTTGTCTAGGGTTTCCCTAGCCTTCGTGGGAACCTTGCATGGAAGACCACGTCGGAGCTCTGGAGCAAGGATCAAGATAGAGGTAGGATAACGGTAGTGATCTTGTTCATGTAATCATTCATGGTGAAGTTGTATCATGAATCCGATTTCTAGCGATCAAGTGCCTTCTCGATGTTCCCCCTTGATTTTTCTTCTTCCTCAATCTATACTTAAGATAGATTTATCCTTGTAGCCGCGGTGGCTAGAGGTGCATATCGGACTGACCAAGTGTTTTCAACTTGTTCTTCTTGAACTCGCCCTAGGCTAACCTGCACGAATATGCGTTGTGATAGGACGGTGGCTCCAAAAGGTGGGCGTCTTCGGACGTAGACTCTTTAGATCGATTATCTCTACATTTTCTCTTGCTACCTCTTGAGTTTAGTAGATTAGATTAGATTAGATTAGATGTGTTTTCTTGATGATCTGTTAGATTAGATGCAACTTGGTTCTTCAAAAGAAGGAGTTTCTTTGCCTTACTAGATTGAATCCTTGCGTTGCATATTGTTCCACGGATTCGATACCTTGGGTTCTCACACTTAAGGGAAGAAGGGTCCCTTGACTATGACGAGGGATTTGTCTGCTTGCAAATCCAAACGAACTTTGATACAACAATCAACCGTCAACATCAGTGTCAAGTCTGTCAACAAGCAAAGCATGAGAATATACACTCTGGAGGTTTACTGCAGCCACTACCTATTCCTCATTGCCTTGAGACACCCATTCACAGCTTAAGTGGTGGCAAAGTTATTCTTGGACCAAGTGGTGAAATTGCATGGCTTTACAAAATTTGATCGAGACAAGATCCTTACAAGCACATTTCGGACCAATCTGTTTTCTTTGGTGGGAACAAAACTCTTAAAGAGTACCTCATACCATCTACAAACTGATGGGCAAACAGAGAGGGTCAACCAATTCCTTGAGATGTATCTTAGATGTGCAGTCCATGAATCTCCAAAGCAATGGAAGCTATGGTTACCCCTTGCTGAACTATGGTATAACTCCACACATCATACTTCTTTGGGTTGCTCACCATTTAAAGCACTTTATGGCTATGAGGCTGATTTGGGCCTAGGGATTTCTTTGCACAATCAAGACAACAGTGAGGTCACTGATTTTTAGCTACAGCACAGAATAGAATGAAAATGCAAGCAGATAAGAACATAACAGAGAGACAATTTCAAATTGGAGAGCAAGTGCTACTGAAACTTCAACCTTATGCATAACATTTAGTGGTCAACAGACCCTATCCAAAACTGGCTTACAAATTTTATGGACCTTATACAATGCTTGACAAAATTGCACGGCTGCTCACAAATTTGCATTGCCAGCAGAGAGCTACATACACCTAGTTTTCCATGTTTCTCAACTGGAACTATTTACCCCTAATTACAACCATGTCTCTACAGAGCTTCCAAAACTTGTTGATTTGAGTGCTCAGGACCTGGCGCCGAAGATCACCATCGGCAAGCAATTGGTGAAGAAAGAGGGGCAAACGATCCCTCAAGTCAAATGGACAGGCCTGCCGGAGACGTCTGCAACCTAGGAGGACTTCTATGTACTTCAGAAGAGATTTACAGCGGCAATTACTCGAGGACAAGCACTCATGATGAAGGGGATCGACGTCCAGGCACACATGATGAAGGGGATCGACGTTCTGCTGGCAATGGCGTGCAGTTCAATCCTCCTACCCTCCAAAGCAAGGTGAAGCTCCCCGGCTCTTGCTGACAGCACCAGATGAGCAAGGCCTGGGGAAGGTCAGGAGGAGTGACTTTTATAACACGGATGATGTAGTTGTTGCGTTGGGTTCAGAAGTAGATTTGTTTGGCCAGCATGTTCCATGTCTAAAATAAACTTCCTTATTTTGTTCCTGCTGCTTACTCGCCTCTTAGAGCATCACCTAGAGTCCTTTTAAGTTTTACTCTCCGAATCACATTTGCATAAAAATCATTTTCTATATCTTTTCACGTTCTAACAGTTTTTCTATTTCTTATGTGCACTCTAGAGAGCCATTCTCATCTTCTATATTTGACTAGCGAAAAATCTAGAATATAAAATAGATATATTTGGATGACCATTTAGATAAACTTTTTGAAGACATTTTCACCAAAATCTCTATTTCTACCATTTAAAAAGAATATAGAGAGTCTATTGGAGACGATCTACTTGAATCAGGTTAGGAGCACCGAGGGATGCCTATTCTCTTTCTTTTGGCAGGTTGTGCACGGAAGACTGTCTCCAGCAGCTTGTGCATCACATGCTGCATCTCCAAAATTCACAAAGACACGCTACTGTAGAAGGTCCAGCAGCAGCTACATAATGCAACACCCCTCCCCCGTCGCGCAATCCTAGGGATGCCACAACCCAACCACCCCACTCTCTCCCTCCCTCCCCTTGACTCCTCCGTCCTCCACAGCCCCACCCCCGTTTCCACCCTGTGGTGCCACCCTCGTCTCCTCCACCTCCGCCACCCCCGTATCCTCCACAGCCCACCCCCGTTTCCTCCCACCTCGGCGACCACGGATCTAAAGGCAGGGCGACATGCGACCCCGCGGCCACCTCCTCTCACCTCGGAGACCTCGCGGACACCTCCTCCCACCTCGGCCCGACCTCTCCACCTGCTCTCGCTGCCCGCGGCCCCTTCTCCTCCCCGGTGCAGATCCGGTGCGCATGGGTCAACGCGCCGCTTCCACCGTTGTTGCCCCGGCTACGAAAGCGATGGAGGGCGAGGCCGACGATGGTGGTGGAGCTCTGCCGCGGGTTCGGGCCAGATTTGGCACGAAGGGCTCCACAGCCTCTCCTCCTTCCCCGCCGCAGCAAGCAGCATGCGGAGGCCGTTGGCTACGACGATGCCTTGGTGGAGGAGGACCCCGACGAAGCAAGGTGAGGCAGGGCCCGTGGTGGTCGGATCCTCCATTCCTGCCGCCCGCCTCCTCCTCCATGGCCGCCACCACCCCCTCCATTTGCGTTAGCCGCCTCCTCCTCCATCACCACCGCCACCTCCTCCATTCCCTCGGTGCACGAGAGGCAACTGCCAGGAGCACAACAGGATTCACTTGATGCCAGAGGGTTCACTAATGTTCCCCTCTCTCTCTTTCTCTCAAAACGACACTCTCTCTCTTTCTCTCAAAACGACAGTTTGGAGATGTAGATCCGCCATATTGCTGGAGATAGTCTAAGGCACATGAATTTCATTATGACCTTGTTTGTCTGGCTTATCAGCCACCAGCTAGTAGTACTTTTTTCAGAACGAGTCAGCCACTAGCAACTAGTTGGTAGTACTTTTATCTCAGAACAAATCAACACTAGCCACCAGCCAAACGAACAGGTTGTTGGTAATGGACATGGAGAATGACTCAATTAAAAAAGGGTACATGATAAAATGTATGGTTCTAGAAATAATAAAATGATAATACTACAACCATTGTAGTACTTTGACTGTATTACCCCTGTGATTGATAGTCCGCACCGGGAAGCCACTATTACTCCCTCCGTATCGAAATACTTGTCGTTATTGTCTTTTTTCTACAACTTTAACCATTCATCTTATTCAAAAAATTGTGCAACTATAATTTATTTTGTTGTGTATTTTAATCTTGAATTATCATTTTACATGGTTGTGATATTTTTTTAATAAGATGAACGGTAAAAGTTGTAAGAAAAAGTTTAACGACGAGGGAGGAGGCGAAATGAGCCTCTCGTCTTTCCGTCTTCCAGAGACGAAAACGAATTGCAGACACATCCACGCGTACGAGGGAGGAGCAAAGCTAACATCCCCTGATCCCTCCGGCCTAACACCCGCCCGTACGCCGCCGTATTTCTATGACCGGTAGGCCCCATACCCCCTCTCGCTTCCTCCGCCCCCGCAACGCTCGCTAGCCGCTTGCTCCCCCAACCGGCCAACCCCTACCAGCCAAAAAAATAAAAATATAGGAAGAGAGAGACAGGGAAAGAGGAAGAGAGAGATAGAACGAAGGGAAGAGAGACGGGAAGAGGAAGAGAGAGAAGAGAGGGGACGAGAGAGAGAGGGGAGAGGCAGTGGTGGTACTAGCAGCCGCACCGGCTACCTCGGAGCGCCCCCCCCCCCCCCCCCCCCCCCCCCCCTCACTGCCGTTCCCCGCTTCCCCCAGCTGCCTGCTCGCTCGCCGGCGGCGCAGTGCACGGGCGGCACGGGCTCCCTCCTCCGATTTGAAGCCTCTGACAGGGCATTCAGCTGCTGACAGTGCACGGTAACCGCTCCCATCACCACTCTATTGCTTCAGCAATAAGGGATGCGATTTCGCCCCCAACTTTTCCCCGCATGGTTTCGCGCGAGGGGGTGCCGCATTGGATGACGGCGACGGGTTAGGCTGTTTCCACCCCCAGTTAATCCCTGCGGGTCTTGGTAGCGATGGTGCTGGCGGTCGGATTGGGTGATCTAGGGTTTAGTGCCTCCGATTTGTCTCTCCCGGTTTTCTCACCCTGTTTATCGTGAGTTCCTGGACCAATTAGACCCGCGGGGATGGGCGGGCGCCAGCTTGAGCTCCCCGTCTGCGTCCCGGAGCTGTGCGGTCGTGCGTGCGAGGTTGCAGGACGATTAAGTAGCAGCGGTACTGCTGGTTTGCTGCTAATAGCAGCGTTCGTGCTTGATGATCGTTTGGTGGTATGATACTGTGATACCCTCGCCGTGCATTGGTATTATTACGAGTGTTCTGCTGCCTTTGGTGTTGGTGGGGTGGGAATTTGGTGGTGCTCTACTAGTTCCCTGTGCCATGCTGGGCCGCTACTGGTAATCCCAAACATGTTTGTCAATATGGTATGGGCATTCACTCATTAGATGCTCGACTATATGTGGTAGGGTTGTCAAGCCCCACTGAATCACCTGTAAAGTGTTGAAATCAACTGGGAATTGTGTGCCACTGTCGGAGTTGGAGCTTTTTATGTTCTTTATAAGCCTGTGAAGTTCATATTCAGAGTCATGCCAATTGCCAATAATACCTCCTCAGCTGTAGGTTCAGAAGTTAATTGCTTTGTTGCATGTACAACTTGCAGTGTCTTACCACTGCCTGCAATGATCGCATTTATGTTAATTCATGAAACCGATCGCTGTTGCGAGTAGGGTTTAAGAAGTTCCGCTACCTTTTGGGGAACGACGATGTACACTTTTCATTCTCTTGTTTGCTTCTTGCTTTTTTGAGGATGACCCTTTTTCTTCATATGGTGAATATCTTGGAACAAACCTTCTAGAAGTTGCACACTATGTTGCTGTTGTGTTTGAGTATATGCTACACACATTTGTTGATACCTCTTGGCGCAGGATGTGTACGACTGATGTCGGTACTTGTATTTTTCTGCTAAATTTATGTGACAATCCATTGAGGCATTTTTAGTTATAGAACGGTTTTGTAGTCCATCCAGATTTGCCCTCTTCAAATATTTTGGAGCCATAACTCAATAATTAACATGATAAATGTCATCTTACTTGCCCACAAAGTACATCCTCTTTGTTGAACTTGCTGCAGTTGAGATACTATAAATTCCACCATTCAATTGTGAAACCCTTTTGCATTTCCTCTCTGAACACTGTTGTTCTAGATCTGTAAACTTGCAAAAATATGTTGTTTCATTGATTTTGTTCCCTTTTTTTGCAGGTGGTTTACTGATCTCATAGTCATAGGCATAGCTGCCCTATTTTGTTGGCAGCAAGCAGATGTAATAATGGACAACCTTGGGCATAGGGAAAATGGCAGGCAAAGGCCTGACCAGTATAAAGCACTTCATGCTCAGGTTTGTGTAATTCGACATCTAGTTATGCAGGATTTCATATTTAAACATGTTCCTCTGTCATGTGATATACAATGACTAAACATGCCATGAGACATCAGACACTGCATTGGCTGCTTTCACCCTTGGACATTGTGCTGTGGCTAACCTTGTTCTTTTAAGGATGTATGGGGTGAAGGTGAACATATCTATAGATGAGTCCAAACAAAATATGTAATTATGCCTTCCCTGCACCAAGAGCAAACCGGTCCAGCTTAAGTTAAGCTGAAAGTCTCATTACTAAGACAGAGAGATAAAGGCTGGTACCAGCTTTTCATTTTCACAAATGTAATGGCTAATGTTAACAAGTCAGAACAAAACACCTATGCAGGATTATTTAGCTAAACTGTTCATAGTCTGATCATTTACTTTTTGCATGGGAAAGCTTGTGACGAATTTTTGCCTGATTTATTGCTCTTTCTGGATAGGTAGTTAGGCTTTGAATTCTTATGAGTAGAGGAGCTAAGTTTGGGCTAACATATCCAAACAGCTCATATATGTTAAGTGATACTTGTTGTATTGTATTGAAGTTATGATGTTGAAACCTGTGAGGCATATGATGTTCCTCATTTTGGAACGAACTATCATGCATGCAATCATCCAAATCCCTGTACCTTAATATTCAACAAGAGAAGTCTTGAACTTCCTAGCACTTATCATGCATTTTTTTGCATAGTCATTATCTAGATTAGAGTTTATCTAACTTCATTGTCTCAGTGATATTGATATATTGTAGTCATCGTTTTTGGCTAGTTTCCTCGGGTGTTTCTTTATCGTCTACCACATTTATGCTGATGAGGAATATTGAGAATTGATGTTGCAAATTTGATGTTGTAGACTATTTTAGCTTTATGTTCAATTTTATCCTATCTAACTGGTGCAACCCTGTATGCTTATGCAATTGGCTTCTCTTTGGTTATGCTGTATAGCTAGTAAGTAGGAGATGTGCAGTGTGGAACTTGCATGCATTTTGTTTCAGAGTCCATTAGAATTTACTTATGACAAACCAGTAACTACTGTTGTCTATTGCAAGCATGCTTTTTCCTAAGACAATGGATTTATGATTGCATGTTCTGTGTTTCAGTGGATGATGCCTCAGCTAAAGGACCCTCATAGTATGAATCTCCTGGCACTGATGAACGAGAAGGACAGTGCCATCAGAGAAAGGGACCATGCTCTCGTTGAGAAGAAAGCTGCTATAGCTGAGCGAGACATGGCATTTGCCCAGAGGGATGCTGCAATGGCTGAACGGAATGCTGCAATTGTAGAGAGGGACAATGCCCTTGCTGCACTTGAACTCGCCCGTACAAATGGGTTCAATATGAATAATGGGAATGGATTTCACCAAGGTGGTTCTCTCAATGGCACGAAAAACATCCACAACCATGACCAGCTATCTCATGCACAAGCATCTCCATTGCAGCTGGCCGATTCTCCATATGACCATAGCAGAGAAATGCACATATCGGAAGCATACCCTATCACTACAGCATCGGGAAGTATTGGGAAGGGGAGGAAGCCAAGGAAGAATAGCTCCCAGGCTTCTCCATTGAAGAGGCCGTCAGGTGTGCTTCGGAAAACTAAGAAAGTCGCTGGTGACTGGAAGAGTGGGGACATGTCAGGTGGAGTTGAAGATTCAGCTCGTGCTTCTGTGATGAAGAACGAGTGGAAGGATCAAGACCTTGGACTGAACCAGGTCCCATTCGATGAGTCAACCATGCCTGCACCTGCGTGCTCGTGCACGGGGAAGCTCCGTCAGTGCTACAAGTGGGGAAATGGTGGGTGGCAGTCGTCCTGCTGCACCATGAGCATGTCCATGTACCCGCTTCCCGTGATGCCCAACAGGCGCCACACCCGTATGGGGGGAAGGAAGATGAGCGGTAGTGCGTTCACGAAGCTGCTTAGCCGGCTGGCAGCTGAAGGCCACGATCTCTCGACGCCGGTGGACCTAAAGGACCACTGGGCCAAGCATGGCACAAACCGGTACATCACCATCCGGTAGCACCGGTGGCCACAATTGTATCTTCCATTCAAGCTGAAAAGGGAAGATCGTGCTAATGTTGCTTCTCCTGCATCCCTAGAGCAGATTTACTGGTGCCATATTTTGTAATGTCATTAGTTTCTAGCGGATGTGGGTAGAGTTTTGTGTTCTCGGTGCTGTAGGTTCTCCCCTTTCTGAACTGTTAATTGTGCTCGTGGCGCTGAAATGCTGCTGCCCATGAGAATGCAAGTGTAATTGTAGTTCCCAGGTATTCATCATGAGATCGTTGTATAGCTGTGATATCTGGATTAAACTGGTAGTTGTAGAATGTGGATTATAATTAGCTTCAATATCATGGCACATTCTAGTATTCTACCTTCACGCCATACATCCCAGTATTTAGTATCTTATAACCATTTGGTGATGGATCTAAATCTTCTGGGCAAGAACTTGTGGAGAAAGGACAAGCAAGAAAGGAGGAAAGCGTAACTCGTTAAATTACAACTTCCAGATGTCAACCAGCGCCATGTCTGAAACTCTGAACTGCAGATGGAAAGCACAAAGCAAGCATATGTTGTCTCATTACATAGACCATTCGAGCCAAAGCTCAGAAAGCACACTTTGGTTTGCTCAACCAGCATAATACGAGAGAAGTTCTCGAGTAATCCAGCCAATGCAAATATAAACGGCTACCACCAACTAATAATCGTTGTCAGGGGGAACCAGCACTACAAAGCTACAGGCCACAGCCCACAGCATCATCTGCATTATACAAGCTACAGATTCTGATGATTCATCCTGTGAAATTACAGTCCACCCACATCACAATTAACAATTCAGGATGGGGAATAAATCGCTACGCAAATCAATTACATCCAAGGTTGCAATACGATGTGCTTGCGTTGCAGCACCAAAAGATACAGGCTCAGGCAGACCATAACCACGGATTAGCAGCCACAAAGATGCAGGATGAGCTCCAGCCTCCAGGTCCGTCGGTCGGTCCACAATCAGCCGGCGAGTGGGTTGGCGTGGATGGTGACGCGGTTGAGCCTGATCTCCGCGAGCGGCCTGTCCCCCGGTCCGGTCTGCGCCTTCTCCATGAGGTCGAGGACCTCGAATCCGTGGATGACCTTGGCGAAGATGGTGTAGTGGCCGTTGAGGTGCGGCTGCTTGGCGTAGGTGATGAAGAACTGGCTGCCGTTGGTGTTGGGACCGCTGTTGGCCATCGAAATCATCCCCCTCGCGTTGTGCTGCCGACACAATCAATCCAATCCGGAAGTCAGTAGGGTTGGTTGGGTTTCGTCAGAGGAAGGAATCGAATCGAATTCGATCGGACCAGTCAGTCAGGGAGCCAAACGACCAGCAGCAGATCAGATGGAGGAGGTGGAGGGTACCTTGAGGGACTCCCTGAACTCGTCGGCGAACTTGGCGCCCCAGATGGATGCCCCGCCCTTGCCGGTGCCGGTGGGGTCGCCGCCCTGGATCATGAAGCCCTTGATGTTGCGGTGGAAGATGGTGCCGTCGTAGTAGCCGCTGGCGCAGAGGGCCAGGAAGTTCTCCGCCGTGCGGGGCACCTGATCGCAGAACACCTCGCACTTGATGTCGCCCAGGTTCGTGTGCAGCGTCACCGACTGCAAGTGCAAGCAACCATCCATCCATCCATCCATCCACCCGTAGATTCGGTCAGTGATAAGGAGTATAAATCGAGAGGAGGGGGGCGGGGGAGGAAGGGGAGAGAGGCTCACCATGGCGCCGGGGCGGAACGGGAGAGGCGGTGGCGGGGGTTTAGGAGGCGGCGAGCCGGCGAGGCAGACGACAACGGGGTGGTCTGTAGGGGGTAGTAGTGTTTGGGTTGAGCTCAGCTTGTGCGGGCCGGACGGAGAAGAAAGGTGTGGAAAAAGAAAGAAAGAAAGAAAGAATGCGGTGTGGGCGTGTTGGGTCTTGTGTTGAGCCGCCGTATGGGCCGGGATTAATTTGGTGGGACTGTTTGTTTATGTTTTTAAAAGCGAATAGCTCTCGTGATTAGCGCGTAAATCCGATGGTAGGGCGGTTCGGTGGACGCTACCAACCGGGTTTAAATCACAGTCTTCGTCTTTTTTTACGAATCTTTCGAGTAGCAGGTGTTATGCGTTAAGTGGTAAGTGCGTACGTGTATTGATAGGGGTGAGTATGCGTGCGTGTTGTGAGCGTGTGTGTTGCCCTTGTGTCATTATTAAAAAGGAAATAGCTCTCTCTGGGAGAGCGGCCGCCGCCCCGATCGCTGCCCTGTCATGCGGACCTTGGGCGGGGGCAGATTTCACACCCCGCGGCTGTGTAAGCCGCAGCCACCTCCCCTACGCGTCCCGGCATGCCGCCTCCCGCGTACGCGCACGACGCCGTGGCGCTCAGCCAACAGCAGCCTTGCGCTGCACAGCTCGCCGACTGAGGCGGCGCAGCAGCGGAGCGGAGGAAACGAAGCGGGATGGCGAGAAAGCAGGACGTCGCGGTCCTCCGCACTTGCCTTTACTCCAGACTGGCGCCGTCGACACGAGCTCACCCCCGGCAGCATAGCTGATGCTCGCAACATGTTCGACAAAATGCTCACCGCATGTTCGGCAAGGTTTCTTTTTCGATACCGGCATGATGTAAGGAAGAGGCAGCTGGCACGTGCGATGCCCCACAAATATGCCGTGGTCATCAAGAGGGCAAGGGGATGAGGCTGTCAGTGGCTAAGTAGCGCTTCACCAGTTTGCCTGCTGCCTGCTATTGGCCTTTGCCATCATGCACCAGTGAGTACAGAGATCAGATTAATAGCCTGTTCGTTCGGCTTATCAGCCACCAGTCAAGCAGTACTTTTCTCTCAGAACAAACCAGCCACCAGAGAATCAGCCAGCCAGTGATTTTCTCTCAGACCAAATCAGCACCAGCCATCAGCCACCATCCATCTGCGTAAGGGTCTGTAGAAAATGTTGTCGGATCAGATTTAGATTAGAGTTTAAAATGGGCATATGCATATCAGCTTTGAGAACTTTAGATTGCACCACAAGCCAAGCAAAGAATTTATACTGTACTTTCCTCCCGTGTGTGCTCTCCATATCCCTGATCATTGGAAGGTGCTGCAAGTACCTGTACCAAGCGTTTGAGTGTTGTAGGATGATTTTGCAGTATAGGTTCCATCAGTATTCCATCTCCGGGTGATCTGTTCTGGTTGATCATTGAATTGCACTTGTTCTACTGCATTGCATTGCAGCACAGACTCAGCCATTTCTACTGCAGTGGCCCGTTCGCCAAAGCCCTCAGGTCTGGTTCTGATCCATGACATCCTCCCTCATCTGTTCATCATCATTCACGTTAACTTGGTCTAATTACCTCTTCTTCCTCCACCTATATCATTGATTAGTTTGGAATACCCGCCGACATCGGAGAAGCCATGGGGATCAAGAATTCCACCACTACTTTTACCCAGAGCTGGGGCAGCACTCAAGGCCAGCTGGTGCGCGTGGAAATCCTCGTCCTCTTCAGCGCCTTGATTTGGATCCTCGTGGAGTTGTTTGGCTCACGCCGGCGGCGGAATAACCATGGGTTCTTCTGCTTCTTCGTGTGGGCGGTGTACACGCTCTTCACTGTGCTGGGTCCCTACACCATCGGATTGCTGCAGGATGGTCCTTTGGGCCACCATCCTCCTCTTCATCCAAGCGAGTGCTGACTCCCTCTCAGTTTACAGCATACATGAAATTGAGCAGAGCAAGAGGATGCTTGTGCAGCAGGTGGTACAGATCATGCTTGTGCTATGGCTGATTGTGAATTGCAAAGGTCACAACAGAAGCTACACTGCAAACATCTGGATATTCTGGATTCAGAGCGTCATTTTGACGTACAGAAGTATGGGATTTTAACCAACGCGAGCAAAAATGAGGTTTGCTGAAGCAGTCTAAAGTGGTCGCTGATTACATGATGATTGAGCATGAGCAAACACCTCAGTGCTTCAACCCTAGAACCATGGAAGGATACAGGTACATTTTCCACGGTGAAGGGGGAGTAGCTTCCCTCCTTTCCATCGCACCAGAATATAGAATTGAATTTACAGAGGCCGCAAGGGCGAAATGCACCACCATTGATTCCGTGTGGCGATGGATCAAGAGTCAGAGCACTTTGACCCAGGAAGCTATGGAAACATTCAAGGACGTTGCGCTCTCCTTCTCATTGTTTAAATTGTTGAAGCGGAGGTTACGCGGATACCAGATTGGTGAAGCTGGTCTCACCAAGACATTAGATTTCATGCTTCGTGGGCTCATCTCTGAAGAAGGTAACTATGTTTGTGCTTTTGATGTTATAGAGATGGAGTTGGCATTTCTATATGATTTTCTCTATACAAGGTTCGACACAGAATCTAATTTTCATATAGGCTGGGGAGTACTTTTTGTTGTAGTAACTGTTACGGTTTCAAATAGTATGTCAGGAGCATTTAGCAGGCACTACCACCGTAGTAGTTTGGAACAGAGAGTTCAAGGAATCGATGTTACTCGCTGGGTAACCATTGTGCTGCTTATCATTGTGTTAGCATCGTATTCTGGAGTAGTGCCTTCCACCATAGACTTGAAGGTGGGACATAGTGGACCGGCTCCATACCAAAGAACGACCCATGCTGTGGAATGGTTTGACTACAACCTCCGCTGTAAAACGGCAAGCAAAAAAATCGTGGCAGAGAGCGCTTGGGCAGTACTCCCTGTTACTAAACTTCGACTACCACTCGAAGGAACGTGCTATCGCTTCTGTCACTGGGTCTGGCCGACGCAACAAGAGAAGGACAGAAGGCTGGGGAAAAGATCATGTTGACAGATAAACTCATCCAGCGCGTCCTTTCTGGGTTCAAAGAGAGCAATGGGCAGTTACAAGATGGGCAGTCGGCTCTAGCTAAAAATCAGGAGGGGAGCCAGTTTTCATGGGCCTGCACCACCTGCCCACACATATCCACAAGATTCTTGCATGGCACAGCGGGACTACTATCGCCATGGATGGGCACCCTGTTGCCACGGTTGGAATATTAGGCAATTTCCAGATTAAAATCAGAATATAAATCATGACGAATTGAGCAACTAGATTAAGCATGTGTAGAAAACTCAAATCATAGATCAAAGCATCTAGTGTAAGCACGATTCGTACACTAGACAGATAAGCCAGATTGATCATGATGAACAAATAAAACCACAGCAAGATGAGAGTGTATCTAAAGGCGGGGCGGTTGCCGGAGGCAACCGATACGCCGTTATCCTCTGGATTAGCCATACTAATCGTGGGAGGACCTCAGTTGATGTAGTCGTACAAAGTCGATGCGGGAAGATGTACGCAGTGTAGTCCCTCGAATAACCGCCAGGAAGTAGTCGTATAGTAGGCCACCAATGAAGCAGATGAAGTAGTCGTTAAAAACCTTATTCGCCTTCTCCCGGTACAGGGATCGCAAAGACGACGGTTCGGAGACACCGCTCGCCGGTCGGCCGTTGCACGCCAAAGATCGGGCTGGAGTCTTGGCAGCGGTGGCACAACAATGAGAAGAGGCAAAATCTAACTCGTATAGATCACCTTAGGGATACCCTTACTTGGGGCCTTCCCGTGTGGTAGTCTATAATGTGTCCTTTTCACGAGGGGTTCGTCCATATTTATTAGGAGAAAAACTCCCGACACTCTTGTTTATTAGCAATGTGGAACTAATAGATGGTGTACCCTTTTAACGCTAATGGGCCTTTGAGATTTATTAAGAATTATTTATATGGGCCAGGTCCATATATATCTAACAATCCCCCACCGGATCTCAAATGGCCATTTAGAGATTTGTCCGTTCTCACTCTTGTTTGATATACCTGGTGTTTCGGTAGAGAGACTGTTAAGTTGAACTTCCACTTAGAACTTCAAGCTACACTTATCCACAACTTGAACAATGGACTACGCCTTGAATTGCAAGTTTTGTGCGAATAAGCTTTGCTTAAAGCCAAACTAGTACTTGGCTACCGGTAGCCTTACCCCGTGGGTGGAGCATATACGTCATACTCCTTTGTCTCTTCATGAGTTTACTAGAGATCACCCAAGTCTCATAGACTGCGACGTTTAACAGTCAAACTCATATAGGTATGTTCTTTCAAGAATGCTCTGCAGGACAACATCTTCACTTGTTAAAGTCAATAGAACATATTAAGGCATTCTCGCCAACCTACCTCACAGCGCCTCATTGCTCTGAGAGTATTGCATCTTCATATAGAGAGGGTTATCATTATACTGTCCTCAGTTTACCAATAGCTTGTTTTTCCCAGGTCCTTAGTCACGGGATCTCCGATCAAAAAGATTGGGTTACTACTACTGTAACTCACATGGGTCTCATACCCATCTCCCTAGATGCAATTTCTATCACATTCCGTGATAGCCCTTTTGTAAAAGGATCTGCTAGGTTTTTGTCTGTTCGTATATAAGATACAGTAATAACTCCAGAGTTTCTCAACTTCCTGACAGTCTTCAAATGTCTTTTAACGTGTCTTGTTGACTTCGCATTATCCTTAGCACTATTCACTTTAGTGATTACTGTTTGATTATCACAGTTCATAAGTATAACCGGTATTGGTTTTTCATCCACCGACAAGTCAGATAAGAGCTCACGCAGCCACTCTGCCTCTGCAGATCTTTGTATCCAAAGCCGTAAGTTCGGCTTTCATGGTTGATTTAGTCAAAATAGTTTATTTGCAAGACCATGACACTGCGCCACCTCCAAGGGTAAAGACATACCCACCGGTGGCGTAGATTTGATCAATATCGAAATCCAATTCGCATCACTATATCCCTCTAGCACGGTGGGTGCCGGAATAGTGAATCCCATAGCTCATCGTACCTTTAAGATAACGCAAGACCCTTTCTAGTGCATGCCAATGATCATCACCGGGTTGGACATGTACCTACTCAACTTGCTCACAACAAAAGAGATATCCGGTCTAGTTGCGCTAGCAAGATACATGAGTGAACCAACAATTTGAGAGTACCTCAATTGATCTTTGGTATCATTCTTGTTCTTTCGCAATGTCACACTAGGAGCATAAGGTGTTGGAGAAGGCTTGCTTTGTCCATATAGCCAAAACGGCTTAAGACCTTCTCAACATAGTGAGATTGTGATAGAGTAATCCCACTCTCTTCCTTAATCAACTTGATGTTTAGAATTACATCGACTTCTCCTAGATCTTTCATGTCAAAACTCTTTGACAAGAATGACTTGACTTCATTTATAATATCCATGTTTGTTCCAAATATTAGAATATCATCTACATATAAGCATAGTATAACAAAATGACCCCCACCATGTCGATAATACACACACCTATCAGCTTCATTAACGACATAGCCCGCACTAGTTAAAGTAGTGTCAAACTTCTCATGCCATTATTTGGGAGCATGTTTCAAGCCATACAAGGATTTCAATAATTTACACACCTTCTGCTCTTCACCTTTTACTACAAACCCATCGAGGCCGATTCATATAAATCTGCTCATCCAACTCTCCATTAAGAAAAGTTGTCTTCACATCCATCGATGGACGATCGGACCATATGAGGCAGCCAAGGATAGTGTACTCTAATAGTGGTCATTCTAGCAATAGGTGAGTAAGTATCAAAGAAACCTTCGCCTTCCTTTTGAGTATAACCCTTAGCCACAAGTCGAGCCTTATACTTGTCAATAGTACCGTCAGTCGAGCCTAAGCTTCTTTTTGAACACCCACTTACAACCAATTGGTTTACAACCGAATGGTAGTTCAGATAACTCCCAAGTTCCATTAGAAAGAATCGAGTCCATCTCACTACGAACTACTTCTTTCCAATCATACGCATCCGGAGATGCATATGCCTCTATAATAGAAGTAGGAGTATCATCCACAAGGTACACAATGAAATCATCACCAAAGGATTTTGCAATCCTTTGTCTCTTGTTCCTCACAGGAACTTCATTGTCATCCTTCTCAAGTATTTGCTCAAATGACTCAACGGGAGACTCGATAGGTATAGTATTATCAGGAGCTATTTCGGTGGAAAATTTAGCATTACTACACATATCTTTCATTGGAAAATATTCTCAAAGAATGTAGCATCACGAGATTCAAAAATTGTATCAACATGCATATCATAAACTTCAGACTTTACTACTAAAAATCTATAAGCAATGCTATTGTGAGCATATCCTAGAAAGACACAATCTACCGTCTTTGGACCAAGCTTATGCTTCTTAGTAATTGGAACATTGACTTTCACCAAGCATCCCCACGTGCGCAAATATGAAAGTGATGGTTTCCTTCCAACCCAAATCTCATATGGTGTTGTGTCTTTACTTTTGTTCGGAATTCCATTCAGGACATGACTAGCAGTCAATATAGCTTCCCCCACCATGCCTTAGATAAACCAGCGGTATTTAAGATGGCGTTCATCAAGTCGGTCAATGTGCGGTTTTTCCTCTCGGCAATCCCGTTGGATTCGGGAGAATAGGGAGGTGTCCTCTCGTGAATAATACCATGTTTCGCACAAAACTTATCAAATGATATAGGAAAATATTCTCCACCACGATCGACCTTAGACGTTTAATCTTTCTTTCTAGTTGATTTTCAGCCCTCGGCCTTAAAGATTTTAAAGTAATCTAAAGCCTCATCTTTAGTTTTCAGCAAGTAAACATAGCAATATCTAGAAGCATCATCAATTAACGTCATGAAATATTTCTTTCCACTCTTAGTCAACACACCATTCATCTCGCATAGATCGGAATGAATGAGTTCTAGAGGTGCCAAGTTGTCACACCCGATTTTACAAGGAAAACCGAATGCATCTCATATGTGCGCCAGGATCAATTTACACACACATGATAGACAAAACGAGAGTAATACCATTGCTGTAATAAAATGTGCAAGAGTTTAAACCAGTATGATAACCATTATTACATCCATAGGGGTGGACTCGAAGGTCCGAACACGACGAAAACTAAACGACGAGCAACTTCATCGCTGACTTCCACAGGCATGATGACTGGGGGATCCGCATGCCCTAGAACTCCTCTTAGTCACTCCGGTATTCGTCCTCGCCTCCGACGTTCTCCTCCGAACGGCGGTAAGCAAGGGTGAGCACATTTATGGTTGGTGCTCGGCAAGTGGGGGAAACAATGCAAGGCTATCAAGGATAGGCTATGGTTCACGACGGTAAGCATTTTATAAGTTGGTCAAGTTTTATTAGCAAGCACCTAATTACTAGGTGTAAGTGTATACCAACCCACTTAACCTTAAAAGAAAACCTCAAACCAAACCACAAACCCATGATTTGCATTAATCTTCAAGTTTATTAATCATGTGAGGGTCCAAGCCGCTCATGACCGTGAGCACGGCGATCGATCGGTTTTACACTCTGCGAGGTTGTACACTTTACCCACGGTTCGTGTTCCCCATGTTGCCGGGTTAGCTAGACCCTTAAACACTTCCGAGGTGAGTGGCTAGGGGTCCACTATGAAGCCTTTACAAAGGAAAGAAGAGAAACCAATAGCCCGCAACGATTACTGACGACGAGAGCGGACCATAACCCTCCCTAATGGTCAGCACCTTAGCCAAGGCTGCTACCCCAAAAGAACCGGGCTATACCCCTTCAACTCCGGCCCCCTGTGCCCCTCTCGGAAAAGAGCTATTAGCTAACTCACTCTCCTAATTAATTGGCTAAGCCAGAGCCATGTGGACTGTGGTTGTCTTTGTTATCTTGGGTGGTTCTCCATGTTACGATTATGAATCAAGTTATCTTGTTTTAAGCACAAACACCTTATATACGCAAAGCCGAGATGTATATCATAAACGAGCATAACCAAACTCATGTAAAGCAAACTAAGCATTTATCTACCCCAAGCATCTGTTTAAACGGGGTTGATCAAGGTAAAGTGGTAAAGCATCTAGTCAAGTCCTTAACTAGGTGTTTGCCCATCAGGTTTATGCATAGCAACATGAATAGTAAACATTGTTTAGCATGCAGTGTCATAGGTTCAAAAAGATTATGCGAGGGGGAAAGCCACTTGCCTTCCTCTACAAGCTGGGTGAAATCCTCCTCGAAGACAGGCTCTTCCTGATCACCTCCGACGGGGAGCTCGGACGAAATAGGCATGATATCTACGAGTCAAACATGAACAACAAACAATAAATAAAACAGTACACCAAACAGTAACAAAACTGGTAAATTCACTGTTTAAAAGATTCTACTCGTCGAGACGATCATTTCGGTATATAGAACGCTTAAAACGGAGTTAAAATGAGAAAGATATGATTAAAACAGTTTACAGGGGCCTATCTGCAAGAAAACTAAGTTTACAGGGCTTTTTATAAATAAAATCAGGGGCTAAAATATATTTACAAAATAAAACAGAGGGGTTTATATGCTAAAAGGATGAAAAAGGACCTTTATATAAAGAATCTAGGGCGGCCGGGGGGCAAAACATAAAAATCGGGACCTATCCGTGAAAATTCTCTAAGGTGGAAGGACCAGGCTTGCTAAAGTTTAAAAACTCGGGGGCTCTTAAAGAAAAGGGCCAACCCGACGCCGTGGATCTCGGATCCAACGGCCGACGACGCGTGCGCGCGCCGTGGACCCGGCCGTGGGCGCGGTCCACAAGCCCACGGTGGACCGGCCTTTAAACGCGAAGGGGTACGCAATCCCGGCCATCCGCGCGAGATCGAACGGCCCGGGACGCGTGCAAGCGATGGGCGGCGGCGACGTCGCCGGAGAGCGGCGCGCGCGCGGCGGGGAGCTCGCCGGCGCTAGCTGCGGACGGCGCTCCCGGCCATCACTTCGACCACGGGTTGGGGCAAAATGACGCGGGGACGCTTGCGCACGTGTTCGTGGGGTCTATGGGAGCGATCGGGCCTCACCGGTGGCCGGCACCGTAAGGGGGCGGCGCGGCTACTCCGGCGAGCACGGGGAGGCAATGCTACGCGCAAAACGAGAGGGTAAATGAGCGGGGGGATAACGCTTACCGCGCACGGAGGACGACGGCGAGGCTAACGGGCGGAGAGGAGGCGGCGGCGAGAGGGGCTCGACGACGGCGGCGGCTCGGGCGGCGCTCGGTGAGCTCGGGCGCGGCGCCACGGGCGTCGGGGGGCGAAAACCGGCGGCGACGGATCGACGGCGGCGGCGGAGACCCGAGGCGGCGGCGGCGCGGGGGGGTGAGTGCTCGTGCGTGTGCGTTAGTGCGTTGCAGAGGCAAAGGGAGGCGCGAGGGGTTCGTGCGTGAGCTTAAGTAGGAGCAAAGGGAGGAAGGCGAGGCGGGTAGGGAACGGGACGGCCGACGGCTTGCCATTGATGGCCGCGGCCATCACGGCTAGGGTTAAAAGATGGAAAGAAACGGTCCTAATTGATCACGGGAAGGTTAATTGCCTTAAATGATCGCAAGGAGATGAAAGGAAGGTGGGGAGGCGGCGGGCGCGGCGGGGGATCGCGCGGCGGCGCGGGCTCGGGGGGGGGGGCGGGAGGAAGAAGAAAGGAAGGGGGGGAGAAGGGAGGCCGACGGGCGGGGCCCGGGCGTCGGCGGCTCAAGGAAAAAGAAAAAGGAGAGGGGGGAAGGTGGGCGGCGCGGGGGCGAGGGCGGGCCGCTTGGGCCGAAAGGGAGCCGGTGCTGATTTCTTTTTTTTTCTTTTCTTTTTCAAACTTCATTTTCAAATCATTTTTCATCTCAAATTTAATTCAAACTTTTCAAACTTTTCTCAAGAATTTTATAAACTTTTTAGAAACCACACAAGCAACCAAAAACCATGCAAGCCAACTGATGATGCACATACACTTGTTGTCTCTAAGTTTATTAAATTATCTTTAATATTTTTAGAGCTCAATTTAAATAGCAATTTAATCTCCTTAAATCCTTAAGACTAATTTAAGTTGCTAAGTGATTTTAGTGATGGAATTTTTAGGGTGTCACAAATCCTACCCCCTTAAAGGGAATCTCGTCCCGAGATTCAGAAGACTTAGAGAACAAATCGAGGAAAGTCTTCCTTGAGTTCATCCTCTTTTCCCAAGTTGCCTCTTCCTCAGTATGATGACTCCACTGCACTTTACACATTCTAATGATCTTACTCCTGGTAACTCTTTCTGACACATCCAAGATCTTAACAGGGTATTCTTTGTATGTCAGGTCATTCTCCATTTGAATATCCTCTATCTGTACCGGTTCTATCCTAACCTCACTTGTGCATTTCTTCAGTTGTGATACGTGAAACACATCATGAACTCCCGATAACTGTGTTGGCAACTCTAACTGGTATGCTACTTCTCCTTTCCGTTCCAGAATCTTGAAAGGTCCGATAAATCGAGGTGATAACTTCCCTCTGACATTAAACCTTCGTAATCCCCGAATAGGTGACACTCTGAGGTATGCATAATCACCGACTTCCAATATCACCTCTCTTCGCCGAGGATCAGCATAACTCTTCTGTCTTGGTTGTCTTTGCTTTAAGATTCTCCCTTATGATTTCAACTTGCTTTTACGCTTCTCGTATCTTTGTCGGCCCAAAGAATTGTCTTTCACCAGTCTGGTTCCAAAACAACGGTGTTCTACACTTCCTTCCATACAGAGCTTCAAAAGGTGCCATTTTGATGCTGGACTGATAGCTGTTGTTATAAGCAAACTCTGCATAAGGCAAACTTTTATCCCAACTGCCACTGTTCTTCAACGCACAAGCTCTCAACATATCCTCGAGTATCTGATTTGTTCTTTCCGTCTGTCCATCTGTCTGAGGATGGTATGCTGAGCAAAAGTTTAACTTTGTATCCATGGATTCATGCAACTTCTGCCAAAACCGTGAAGTGAACTGTGTGCCTCGATCTGACACTATCTTCTTCGGTACCCCGTGCAAACACACTATCCTTGAATTGTACAACTCAGCTAGCTTCACTCCTGTATAGGTCGTATTCAACGGGATAAAGTGCACTACCTTGGTTAATCTATCCACAATAACCCAAATAGAGTCATACCCATCACGAGTACGAGGTAATCTCACTATGAAATCCATACCGATTTCCTCCCATTTCCACTCGGTACTTTCGAAGGCCGAAGCAATCCTGTGGCCTTTGATACTCGGCCTTCACTCTTTGACACACATCACACAAAGCTACATGAGTCGCTACATCTTTCTTCATCCCATACCACCGGTATCTACGCTTCAAGTCCCGATACATCTTGGTACTTCCGGGGGTGTATAGAGTAGGCCGAATCATGTGCTTCCTTCAAGATAGCTTACCTCAACTCCTTGATCTCGGGTACACAGGATTCGTTCTTAAACCACATTGTTCCTTGCTCATTTTCTCTCGAATTCCGGAACTTTGCCTAACTTAATCAACTTCCCGTATTCCCGCAATCTTGGCGTCGATCAACCTGTCCCTTCACGATATCTTGCTCAAGTGTCGACTCAATTTCTAATGCCAAAGTCTCACTTGAAGCAACCATTCCCAAGTTAAGGCCGTGCCATCTCCCAACATAGCTCCCGAGGTAACGGATGTCCTATCGGCATGCTAGTCCGTCCCTTCCGACTCAAAGCATCCGCCACAACATTTGCCTTTCCTGGATGGTACTTGGATATCCAAATCATAATCTTTGATTAACTCTAGCCATCTTCTTTGCCTCAAATTCAAATCCTTCTGAGTGAAGATATACTTCAGACTCTTATGGTCAGTAAAGATCTTGCACTTGTTCCCAATCATATAATGTCTCCAAATCTTCAATGCGTGAACAACCGCAGCTAACTCCAGATCATGAGTAGGGTAGTTCTGCTCATGTTTCCTCAACTGTCTTGAAGCATAAGCTACTACCTTTCCTTCTTGCATTAACACACATCCCAAACCTTGCCGAGAGGCATCACGATATACATCGAACCCTTTGTGTATGTCGGCATGATCAACACGAGTCTTTGTGGTCGGCCTCTTCTTCAATTCCTCAAAACTAGCCCGACACTTCTCATCCCACTTGAATTCTCTTCCTTTCTCGAGCGAGTGGTAAGTGGCTTCACTATCTTAGAAAATCCTTCAATGAACCTCCGATAGTATCCTGCAAGTCCAAGGAAGCTTCGATCTACGGCACATTCTTAGGCGGACTCCGGTTCAATACATCCCGAACCTTGCTTGGATCGGCTCGCTATGCCTCCATCCGTGATGATGTGTCCGAGAAAAGAGACCTCCTTCAACCGAAAAGCACACTTGCTTGAACTTGGCATACGGTGATGTTTCCGTAGCTTCGTAACACAAGCCTCGGATGTTCCTCATGTTCTTCCTCACTCCGAGAGAATACCAATATATCATCAATGAATACCACAACGAACTTATCCGGATACTCCATGAATACTTTGTTCATCAAATACATAAAGTATCTTTGGTGCATTGGTCGAGCCAAAGGACATCACGGTGAACTCATACAACCCGTATCTAGATGTGAATCTTGTCTTTGGTATGTCCTCCACTCGGATTTTTAAGCGATGATAACTTTGATCTAAGATCTATCTTAGAGAAGGCCTTAGCTCCTCTCATCGATCAAACAAATCCTCAATCCGAGGTAATGGGTATTTATTCTTGATAGTAACCTCATTAAGTGATCGATAGTCTATACACAACCTCTTAGATCCATCCTTTTTATCAACGAAGAGTGTGGGGGCTCCCCATGGTGATGAATTAGGACGGATAAACCCTTTACTAAGTAGTTCTTCGATTTGTTTCTTTAATTCAGCTAGATCTTTAACATCCATTCTAAATGGTCTTTTAGATATGGGAGCGAAAGTACCAGGTATAAGTTCAATACTAAATTCAATGTCACGATCGGGTGGCATACACGGCAAATCCTCCGGAAACACATCGGGAAATTCATTCACTACCCTTATATCCTCCAAGGCCTTGCCTTTAACGAGTTCACAACTCCTTTCTTTGGATGAGGGTGCACTCACATATTCTACTCTCTCCCCTTGAGGACTTGTTAACAGCACTGACCTCTTCCGACACTGAATAACTCCATCACAACTCCTTAACCAATCCATACCAAGAATGACATCTATTCCCCATGCTTTTAGAACTACCAGATTAGCAAGAAAGTCTACCCCCATGATATTAATCTTTACTTGTGGGCATATATGACCGGTTTTCATTTCTCCCCCGGAGTGCTAACTATCAGTTGGTTCTTTATTGTGCTCATAGATAAGTTATATTTTGCCACAAATTGATTAGTTATGAATGAATGTGATGCTCCCGAATCAAATAATACGGTAGCGAGTACGAGTTGACGAAAAACGTACCCAATACCACGCCGGCGTCATTCGAGCTTGCTCCACCGATACATGATTAACTCGGCCACGCACATGACTCTGCCGGCCTCTCTTCTTTGGGTGTCGGTGGAGTACGAGCCTCGTGAAGATGGCTGCCCGATCCCCGTTCCCATTATCTCTCCGCGGAGTTTGCATCACCCTCTTGGGACAATTGTTAGCATAATGCCCCGGCTCTCCACACTTGAAGCATCCACCGGGCTGAACCGGGTTGGTGTTTCGACGAGGTGCCCCGAGTTATTGCTAGGACGACTCGGGCGAGGGGTAGGAGCTGCGGGTGTCCGAGGATTGAAGCGTTGTGGGCGAAACGAGCGCCGCAGCCGCATGTTCCGTGGGTACCTCCCACCTTGACCACCGGGACGATATGGAGTCGGGCTCTGCCGAGAACCGTAACGGGGACGGGTGTTACTTGCTAGACCGCCCATGAGGCCGAAACTTGCGTTTTTGTTCACCCATCTCCTTTCTCTTGCTTTCCGGCCCAATAGCTTTGTTCACAAGCGTACGAAAGTACGGGAAGATGTGACTCTGCGAGTTGATAGTTCAAAGGACCAATCAAGCCATCCCGGGAACCTTTCTTGCCTCTTTGGATCGGTGTTGACTTCATCGGGTGCGTAGCGTGACAAGTGAGTGAACTTGTCTAGATACTCGATCAACGACATATTGCCTTGCCTCGGTGACAAGAACTCCCTCTCGCTTAAGCTTGAGAACCCCCGAAGGAATGTGGTAAGTACGGAAGTTGTCACGGAACTCCTGCCAAGTGATATTATGCCTGTTGGGATGAGCGAGTTGAGTACGCATCCCACCAATCTGCGGCCTGCCCCACAAGTCTTCCCGGCGGCATACGGCACCATCTCCCCGTCGGTGCATTGCACAATCTCGAGCTTCTTGGTGATAGTTTTCAGCCAGTCGTCAGCATCCAGTGGATCAGCCGAGTGGGAAAATGTAGGGGGATGGTGGCTCATGAACTCCTTGTGCCTGTCCCTTGGTGGCGGGGGTGGCGGAGGGATCGGCTGTGGTGGCTGGTTCGTTGAGCTTGCATCGCTGCCTTTGTGTTGGTAAGGTTTTGAATCGGTTGCATACTCGCTGCCGAGAAGCTGCTTGCATGTTTGGGTCCATTGCTTGGTTGATCGGTGGAGGTGGTGCTTGGGTTTTGCTGATTTGCAATATGTGCCCGGATCACGGGTGGAACGTCTTGACCTCCTCCGGACCTGGTGTTTACCATCTGACCGTTAGAAAAATCATATCTCAGATAATTGTACTTGAATCATTGCATAAGAGGATAACTCAAAATGAAATAACAGCATGTTCTTCAGTTAAGACAGATTCTGTTGACCTCAAAGAATTATGTATAGCTTTCTGTGTAATTATCTAATGACCACGAATTTTTACCAGATTATAATGTATAAAATTATGGAACCATCCCAACTGGAATCACCTCATTTGGATATGTATAACTCGAGATATAATTCAAACAGTACAGCTATATCAGCAGAAATTTATAGATTCTGACATGTTCATTACTTCGTGCATAACTCCCAGAATAAGTATTGTATACCATTGAATTTTTGACAGAAATTTATCCTCTAAATTTGTGAACTAACCCAACTGGTTTCATGTCATTAGGAGTTTTGTAGCTTGAGTTATAAACAAAACATTACTGATATGTCATATGACTGCGAAAACAGATTTGATCCAATCAATCTTGCATAAGAGATTAAGCAATGACAACCGATAAAACCCAAACCATTCTTTAATTAACTTAACAATTCAGATTGCATAGTGGCCATCACTCCACCATACAATTCACAATCAAGCAAAGATCCAACTCAAACATGTTTGCAAACAGCATTCATTATTACAAGCAAATACGTTCACGCGAGAACGGTCTAGCGAAAGGTAAATGATAAGGGCGAGAATCCTAGGATCCTAGCCAAGACGAGTAGTAGCTTCATCGGTGCCGTAACGGAGCCTCTTGTGCGGAGGGGAAGCCGTAGTCGATATGGCATGACTTCCCGAGGGAGTCGGCCGTCCCGCCACCGTGCTTCCAGACGTGCTATCTTCGCCTGAGCAGCCTGCAACTCTTCATGATACTTGTTCATCTCCAAAGTTGCTCCCTCCAGATCTGCGTTTAGAGCAGCAGTCACCCGTGCCAAGACGTCGATACGGTCATTGCCTCCTACTGGCACCACGGTCACTTCTGTGCCACTTGCACGTCGAGGCACATGGCGATACTCCGATTGGAACAACTGCACCTGATTTGCATTGCAGATCGACCAGAGCGCCCTCCTTGCTGCATCATTCACCACTGCCTCATCCGTAGAGAACTGAGCTGTGCTATGGTGAGATGAGCGATACCTCCATCCTTCTGTATCATTCAGAGGCTTCCTGATGTAAACTCTGCAGGTGTAGTAATCCCTCATTTCGGGCTCACTGAAATGCTTGGTCACATAGAGAGGCCTTATGGTATATCCCAGATACCTCAGAACATCCCACAGAAGAATGTAGAACTGTACATTCTCAGCTTCGGTAGAATGTTTGTGGTATTCAGCTCCGTGATAGCGGGGATTTTCATCCTCATCATCCTCTGGGTTGCCAACAACATTGTTACCATCATCCTCACCCACACTGTCATCACTGGAGTCATCCGGGTCACCTCCTTCATCATCGAGCCTTTGGATCGGCGAGGTGTAGGGGGTGCTTCCTCATTGGCTACGGGCGCGGTGGGATCACAATGTCTCCATCCGCGTACGCCTCTGTAGCTTGTGCCATCGTACGGTGTGGTCGTTCCAATGGCTCTTCGGCTCCTTCTCCTCCATCTCGACCTCTTCGGGATCCTCCTCTTCTTCTTCTTCGTGGACCTCCTCCGGGTCTTCCTCCACCTCAACCTCTCGGCCGTAACTCCTCCTGTTCCTCCTTAACATCTTCAAGACGATGGCGAGGGGCCGGTACCTCCCGAAGGAAAACGCCCACCGGTGCTCTTGCGAGGGGTCATGTAAGTCCCGGCCATCTGTCAAAGCAAAGCTGATCTCGGAGTACGAGAATAAATCAAATTGACGAGTTTAAAATGATAAACAAAATTAAATTAGATTTTTAATGCGTAAATAAGATGATTTGAAGCATGATAAGGCTTTCTAGAACATGAATCCTTAATTTCGTCCATTTCTAACTAAGGCTGCGACCTACGGTCATCACGGCTCGGTACCACTTTGTCACACCCAATTTTACAAGCAAAACCGAATGCATCTCATATGTGCGCCGGGATCAATTTACACACACATGATAGACAAACCGAGAGTAATACCATTGCTTTGTAATAAAACATACAAGAGTTTAAACCGGTATGATAACCATTATTACATCCATAGGGGTGGACTCGAAGGTCCGAACACGACGAAAACTAGACGACGAGCAACTCCATCGTTGACTTCCACGGGCATGATGACCGGGGGGATCCGCATGCCCTAGAACTCCTCGTAGTCACTCCGGTATTCGTCCTCGCCTCCGACGTTCTCCTGCGAACGGCGGTAAGCAAGGGTGAGCACACTTATGGTTGGTGCTCGGCAAGTGGGGGAAACAATGCAAGGCTATCAAGGATAGGCTATGGTTCACGGCGGTAAGCATTTTATAAGTTGGTCAAGTTTTATTAGCAAGCACCTAATTACTAGGTGTAAGTGTATACCAACCCACTTAACCTTAAAAGAAACCTCAAACCAAACCACAAACCCATTATTTGCATTAATCTTCAAGTTTATTAATCATGTGAGGGTCCAAGCCGCTCATGACCGTGAGCACGGCTGATCGATCAGTTTTAACTCTGCAGAGGTTGTACACTTTACCCACAGTTCGTGTTCCCCATGCTGCCCGGGTTAGCTAGACCCTTAAACACTTCCGAGGTGAGTGGCTAGGGGTCCACTACGAAGCCTTTACAAAGGAAAGCAGAGAAACCAACGACCCGCAACGATTCTGACGGCGGAGCGGACCATAACCCTCCCTAATGGTCAGCACCTTAGCCAAGGCTGCTACCCCAAAAGAACCGGGCTATACCCCTTCAACTCCGGCCCCCTGTGCCCCTCTCGGAAAAGAGCTATTAGCTAACTCACTCTCCTAATTAATTGGCTAAGCCAGAGCCATGTGGACTGTGGTTGTACTGTTATCTTGGGTGGTTCTCCATGTTCCGATTATGAATCAAGTTATCTTGTTTTAAGCACAAACACCTTGTATACGCAAAGCGAGATGTATATCATAAACGAGAGCATAACCAAACTCATGTAAAGCAAACTAAGCATTTATCTACCCCAAGCATCCGTTTAAACGGGGTTGATCAAGGTAAAGTGGTAAAGCATCTAGTCAAGTCCTTAACTAGGTGTTTGCCCATCAGGTTTATGCATAGCAACATGAATAGTAAACATTGTTTAGCATGCAGTGTCATAGGTTCAAAAAGATTATGCAGAGGGGGAAAGCCACTTGCCTTCCTCTACAAGCTGGGTGAAATCCTCCTCGAAGACGGGCTCTTCCCCGATCACCTCCGACGGGGAGCTCGGACGAAATAGGCATGATATCTACGAGTCAAACATGAACAACAAACAATAAATAAAACAGTACACCAAACAGTAACAAAACTGGTAAATTCACTGTTTAAAAGATTCTACTCGTCGAGACGATCATTTCGGTATATAGAACGCTTAAAACGGAGTTAAAATGAGAAAGATATGATTAAAACGAGTTTACGGGGGCCTATACGCAAGAAAACTAAGTTTACGGGGTTGTTTATAAATAAAATCAGGGGCTAAAATATATTTACAAAATAAAACAGAGGGGTTCATATGCTAAAAGGATGAAAAAGGACCTTTATATAAAGAATCTAGGGCGGCCGGGGGGAAAAACATAAAAATCGGGACCTATCCGTGAAAATTCTCTAAGGTGGAAGGGCCGGCTTGCTAAAGTTTAAAAACTCGGGGGCTCTTAAAGAAAAGGGCCAACCCGACGCCGTGGATCTCGGATCCAACGGCCGACGACGCGTGCGCGCGCCGTGGACCCGGCCGTGGGCGCGGTCCACAAGCCCACGGTGGGCCGGCCTTTAAACGCGAAGGGGTACGCGATCCCGGCCATCCGCGCGAGATCGAACGGCCCGGGACGCGTGCAAGCGATGGGCGGCGGCGACGTCGCCGGAGAGCGGCGGCGCGCGGCGGGAGCTCGCCGGCGCTAGCTCTGGACGACGCTCCCGGCCATCACTTCGACCACGGGTTGGGGCAAAATGACGCGGGGACGCTTGCACACGTGTTCGTGGGGTCTATGGGAGCGATCGTGCCTCACCGGCGGCCGGCACCGGAAGGGGGCGGCGCGGCTACTCCGGCGAGCACAGGGGAGGCGGTGCTACGCGCAAAACGAGAGGGTAAATGAGCGGGGGATTGTCACACCCTAAAATTTCCAATTTTAGGATGTGAATAGAAATAATAATTAAATAACGATTTTACGATAATTTTAAAATTTTCCCACATTTATTTTCTTTACGGGGAATATAGTATAGGAAAAAAATCCTTTGTTTGATTTTCTAAATTAAATAAAAGTTATGTGCGTTGCATTCATGCCGAAGCATCTAGTGGTTATTGAGTGCAAAAAGGTTTCAAAAATGTGTTTAGGAGTGCTCCAAACTCTCCCGAGATATTTCCGGATTTTTACGGAATTTATTCTCATTTTCCCCGAGCTATTTCTATTTATTAGAAGGCGCTAAAATCTTTTTCATGAGCCCCAAATGCTTTGTTTGGATTGTTCATGTCTTAATCTATCTCTAGGAATTTTCCTGGAATTTTTGTGATTTTCGGAGTATTTTTCGTGCCTTTTAGCAATTTCTAGACTTTTACGGAAATTGTTTTCGCACTAAAAATGAATTCGAAAAAAAACCCTACCTACTAGATTGGGCCGAGCCCGAGGCTCGACCCAACCCACTCCGCCGCCGCGCGCGGCCGCGCGGGGCCCATGCGGGCCCGCACCGTGCCGCCTCCTGGGCGGCCGCCGCGCGCGCGCCCCCATAAAAGGGAGGCCGCCCCCGCGTGCGCGCCCGCCCTAGGCGCCCCCCTGCTGCGCCGCCCGTACGAGGCCACGCCGGACGCCGGACGCCGGCACCGCCGCCTTTGCCCGAGCCGGCGAGCTCGCCAACCGGCCGCGGTTGACCTTCGAAATCCGGCCACCTTCGTCCGTCTCCACCGTTGGTGAGCACGTCTATGCGATCCCCTCGATCTCCTCTCTCCATTTTGGGTTTCATCCTTGTCCCTCGTCGCTTGTAGCCCCGGCGATTTGTGGCGCCGAGAGCATGCACCGGTGCGGGTGCGCCCCTGTTCGTATCCGGATCGAACCGGAGGTAGAAGATGAGGCCGTTTTGCGATTAGATCCCCGGAGAAAAAGAAAATCCCTACCTATGGTGTGTGTCTTGTATCTTTTGCGGAAAACCCCCTACAGAGATCCCACTTTCACACATAAAGCCCACCTAAGTCCTTTTATAGATCTAACCCTGCAGTCTATTCTTTTTGCGAGCACTATTTAATGTGTCTTGCGATTCTTTTCAGCTACTCCCTGAGATCTACGGTTAATCACGACAAGATCCTTTCAATCTTGTTTTTCTCATATCTTTTTCGTTTTAGCTCCGATTTCATCCGTTCAAGTTGCGTTAGGTCCATAATAATGTAAAGCACGCGTTAGTGGTGTGCTTTCACCATGTTTTGTTTCTGAAAATAAAATTAATAATAATTTTGATTAATGACTAGTTATGCATGCATTTTATAAATAAAAGCTATATAGATCTATACACCATTTTTCATAAGCAAATTTAATTTGATTAATGTTTCTATCACATGTTTTTGTACATAAAAGTTAATTAGATCTTTATCTCGGTTTTCGTAAACCAAATGTTAATTTGTTTAATAGTTAATTAATCTTTTCTAATTAAAATTTGATTAGTCTTTTACATCGGCTTTTATAATAAATATTAATTTGATTAATGTCAATACCATAATGTTTTTAATAATAATATGATCTACTCGAATTACAAAGTTTCGTTTAGATTGTTCGTATAGTTTAGTTTTTCTAAATTAAATGTTTAATCGGTTTAATTCATATATGAATCTTTATTAATAAAACTTGACTAGATCTTTACACCGGTTTCGTAAATAAAGTTTAATATTGAATTAATGTCAACATAGGGTATTTTATTTCTGAAATATCCTTTATATTTGTTTTGTTAATTAAAATGAACCTAGCTCATAGCCTTGTTCTCTCATATATGCAAAACGTTCGTTAGACGTTCTTTTCTCGGCTCAATCAAAGTGTGATCTTTCCGGTCCTTGCTCAATCTTCCACGACCATCTCTTTAAAGCAAACCAAGCCTTTCTTCCTCTAAGGACGGTTTGTGTGCTTTAGTGATCCATCTAATCGAGCTTATCCTTTAGTGCGTTCTTTTAAAGCTTTCTTTTGATTGGTGCTTTGTTCTTAGTATATGTTTGTTTGCTTGCTTTGTGTATGTTGTGCCCGATGATTGATGCGCTTAGAGTGAACGCCATTCGAGAAGCTTTGAAGAGCAAGAGGTTGAAGATATTACGAGCAGCGACATTATTTTGGTTAAAGGCAAGTTTGTCCTTGATCTCTTGTCCCAATAATTTTGTTAATCACTCATTGCATTGCTTGCATTAATTTTGATGGGTTCCTATTAAGGATTATCCTAGTCTTTGATTATCAATCCTTGATAACCCGGGTTTACATTTATGTTGGGTAGCTATGCTTAGTTGCTATACCCGGGTTATGGTGGTTTTAATGAACAATAATGATGAACTTGCTATACCTTTTATGCTATATCTTTGGATGTTAATACAAGACCATATGATTAATCGGAACATGGAGCGACCACCCGGGACAACGGTGCAACCACAAGGACTACATGGCTCGGTCTTGGCCGATTAATTAGGGAAGTCTTTGTGTGGTTATTACTCGCATAGTAGGTTGGGGACGGAGGAATGCTTTTATGGCTCTTCTATTCGGAGCGGTGATGGAACGGAAGACTCTATGGCTTACCGTCCGTAATAGAAGTGTGGTATGAAAGATAGCCTCTATGACATACTACTATGGACTAATACGCACGGGAGGACTCTTTGTAAAGGCCTCGTAGCGTCCCTATGCAATCACACCTCGGTAGTGTGGTATGATGCTCGCGCGCATCGCATGGTTGGGTTTAAAGTTCTTCGGGACTTTTACGCGACTTGTGGGTAAAGATGTACAACCTCTGCAGAGTGTAAAACTAATCGATTAGCCGTGCTCACGGTCAAGAGCGGCCTGGACCCTCACATGATAATCAAACTTGAAGATGGACTTAAATCGCTCTCTCTCTGGTTATGCTTGCCATGTGCTTATGGCGTATTTCTTATCTTATGCTTAATGTGGGTCGGTATAAACTTATACTTTATTAGTAATCAGGTGCTAATAAAACTTGACCAACTAAAATTGCTTAAATGCTTATAGCCCAGTCCACTATAAAGCCTTTGCATTCATTCTTTTCCCCACACTTGCTGAGTACGACAAGTGCTCACCCTTGCTATAAACATTGTTGCTCAGAAAGAGGAAGCCGCCATGAAGATGTTGCTTGGTGCTAGGCGTGCGCAACCCCCAGTCGATTGCACTGTGATGTTTGGAGCCTTCGTTTCCGGGATTCGGCGTAAATCTCGATAATCTTTCTTTTTCTTACGTGATACTTGTTTCCGTATACACTTTTATGTCACTATATGCATGAAACTTGATCCCGGCATGCATATAGGTTTGCACTTGGTTTTCTTCGGAAAGTCGGGTGTGACGGGGATAACGCTTACCGCGCACGGAGGACGACGGCGAGGCTAACGGGCGGAGAGGAGGTGGCGGCGAGAGGGGCTCGACGACGGCGGCGGCTCGGGCGGCGCTCGGTGAGCTCGGGGCGCGGCGCCACGGGCGTCGGGGGCGAAAACCGGCGGCGACGGATCGACGGCGGCGGCGGAGACCCGAGGGCGGCGGCGCGGGGAAATTAGTGCTCGTGCATGTGCGTTAGTGCGTTGCGAGGAAAAGGGAGGCGCAGGGGTTCGTGCGCGAGCTTAAGTAGGAGCAAAGGGAGGAAGGCGAGGCGGGTAGGGGTCGGGACGGCCGACGGCTTGCCATTGATGGCCGCGGCCATCACGGCTAGGGTTAAAAGATGGAAGGAAACGGTCCTAATTGATCACGGGAAGGTTAATTGCCTTAAATGATCGCAAGGGGAAGAAAGGAAGGTGGGGAGGCGGCCGGGCGCGGCGGGAATCGCGCGGCGGCGCGGGCTCGGGGGGGCGGCGGGAGGAAGAAGAAAGGAAGGGGGGGAGAAGGGAGGGCCGACAGGGCGGGGCCCGGGCGTCGGCGACTCAAGGAAAAAGAAAAAGGAGAGGGGGGGGAAGGTCGGCGGCGCGGGAGGCGGGCGGGCCGCTTGGGCCGAAAGGGAGCCGGTGCTGATTTCTTTTTTTTCTTTTCTTTTTCAAACTTCATTTTCAAATCATTTTTCATCTCAAATTTAATTCAAACTTTTCAAACTTTTCTCAAGAATTTTATAAACTTTTTAGAAACCACACAAGCAACCAAAAACCATGCAAGCCAACTGATGATGCACATACACTTGTTGTCTCTAAGTTTATTAAATTATATTTAATATTTTAGAGCTCAATTTAAATAGCAATTTAATTTCTTTAAATCCTTAAGACTAATTTAAGTTGCTAAGTGATTTTAGTGATGGAATTTTTAGGGTGTCACACAAGTGTCTCTCCTCCGCTACCTTGTGAGACTTTCGAGGTTGCTTAGATTGCACACAACTATGGCACTTAGAACCTTTGGCAATGGTGAAATCCGGTATTAACGCAAGCTAGATAAATGTGACATTAAACCAAAATTCACATGACATAAACGAGAATGCCAAACACTTGAATTATCATTAATTGTGCCACAAATATGATTGACTGACTTATTACAAAAATCTGCTAAACTTAGGCGGAACAAGCCTCTACAATCATAGCCTTTACCAATAAATTGTCCATGCTTAGACATAACTACTTTATTAGACTCTAACACTACCTTAAAACTATCTCGTAATAAAAAGAGAAACGCTAACAAGATTCTTGCGAATAGTAGGGACATGCTGCACGTAATTCATCTGCACGATCTTGCCCGAAGTAAGCTTCAGATCTACCGTACCAACACCACGAACAGAAGCATGTGACCCGTTCCCCATCGGGATGGAAGAACCTTGGAGCCCCTAGTAAGAAGAAAACAAAGAGATGTCATCACACACGTGAATATTAGCACCCGTATCAAGCCACCAACTAGGTGATTGAAACACCGAAAGTACGGTAGGAATACTACCATACCCGTCATCGGCATTGGTTGCGATCACGAGGTTGACCTTCTTCTCTTTACGATCTGCATGCTTTGGACAATCCTTACCAAAATGTTCTAGTCCACCACAAGTGAAACGAGACATCTCAAACAAATCTTTCTTCTTCTTCTTAAAGGTAATAGTTGTTTTGGCATTGAAAGGTCGTTGTTTCCCCTTTCCTTTGTTCTTGCCTTTAAAATTTCTCCGGACAAAGTGATCGTTATGATCCCATAAAGGATTTGCGTCTCGTATATGCATCATTGAATCAAACAAATGATTCAAAAGCACATTACGCACAACTCGCACAAAGATATCATAGGCTTTACGGAGTTTACTCGATTTTTATCGAGATGTCTCCCTCGGGTAAGCCATCTTTGACCCGGAAAACTTCCATGGCGATAAGCCAATCCGTGACCTTGATAGAACACCTCTTGAAGTGCTTACTAGAGAATTTCTCCGGCCTCGGCACATCAACAAAACTAGTTATAAGTACTATAAAAGACCTATTATATGGTTTTTGGATTGTTGGAATATTAGGCAATTTCCATATTAAAACCAGAATATAAATTATGACGAATTGAGCAACTAGATTAAGCATGTGTAGAAAACTCAAATAACGGATCAAAGCAACTAGTGTAAGCACGATTCGTACACTAGACGAGATAAGCCGAGATTGATCATGATGAACAAATAAAACCACGGCAAGATGAGAGTGTACCTAAAGGCGGGGCGGTTGCGGAGGCAACCGATGCGCCGTTATCCTACGGATTAGCCATACTAATCGTGGGAGGACCTCAATCGATGTAGTCGTACAAAGTCGATGCGGGAAGATGTACGTAGTGTATTCCCTCGAATAACCGCCGGGAAGTAGTCGTACGGTAGGCCACCAATGAAGCGGATGAAGTAGTCGTTTGGGAGCGATCGCGCGCGGAGAGCGCTTCCCAAAAACCTTATTCGCCTTCTCCCGGTGCAGGATCGCAAAGACGACGGTTCGGAGACTCCTCGCCGGTCGGCTGCCGCACGCCAAAGATCGGGCCGGAGTCTTGGCGGCGGCGGCACAACAATGAGAAGAGGCAAAATCTAACTCGTATAGATCACCTTAGGGATACCCTTACTTGGGGCCTTCCCGTGTGGTAGTCTATAATGCGTCCTTTTCACGAGGGGTTCGTCCATATTTATTAGGAGAAAAACTCCCGACACTCTTGTTTATTAGCAATGTGGAACTAATAGATGGTGTACCCTTTTAACGCTAATGGGCCTTTGAGATTTATTAAGAATTATTTATATGGGCCAGGTCCATATATATCTAACAGCCACAGACGGTGATCAGAGTATCGCCAAGACCCTGTCGGACTACTGCGCCTACCTGGTAGCCTTTGTTCTAGACATGTTGCCCGGTCATAGCTACGACACCCAGGGCATCCTCGACGCTGTGGTCATGGAAGCTCGGCAAAGCCTTACCGGGTGTGACAGTGTGAGCAGCCGGTGTGAGAAACTAGTGATGTCAGTCTTGCCAAGCGACGGCAGGTGCACAATCCTGGAGCTGGGGGGGCAAGCTTGGGAGAGAGCTCTGGGCCGTTTCGGAGGTGCAGAGGTGGAAGGTGTTGGCTGACTTCTGGGTCGAGTTCATCCTCTTCCTCGCGCCGTCAAGCAATGCCGAGATCCACGCCGAGATGCTCACCGCCGGAGGGGAGTTCATGACCCATCTCTGGGCACTGCTCACACACGCCGGCATTCTGGAGCGCCCCTCTACGACCGGCGGTGCGGGAGGTAATGATAGTGGTACTACCCCTGCACATGATTCTCCTGTTTGAGGGATCACAACATTCTGCTCAGAAGCGCACTGCTGACACTTCTGCTGGAGTCATTGGTTTGTGGTGATTGTTGATTCGTCAGATTTACACTTGATTTGGGTACATGATGAATCTTTTCCTCACATGATTGTGTGTTTGTGTTGTAAGTTAGCAGTGTGCTATTTGTGTAAGAATAAAGCAGAGTTGTCATCTGGTGTACCATTATGTGGTTTCTCATGAATGTTCGTTCGTCAGATTCGAAGTCAATTTGGGTGCAGGGTGGACCTTGTTTTCACATGATCGTGTAACTTGTGTTCTAAATTTGTAGTATGCTATTCGAGTTGTGTGATTTACTTTATGTACTACTAGGGTTTGCCCGTGCGTTGCCACGGGCAAAACATCGTACCCTTATACAACACCCAATTTTTAAAAAATCCATAGAAATGCTTAATGCAAAATCATGGTCAAATTTAAAATTTATGTGTTAAGCTTCTTCATTTGTCAATTCTATATAATAACTAAATCCTAGTGCATTTCGATCTTATATGACTAACATATATATGCTTTGAATAATTAATATTAGTTCAAGATGATGTGGTTTTGGCACAACTCGGCTTATGAGGAAAACCAACTTTTATGCCAAAATAAACACAAACTCTGCTCTGGTTCTTTCTCCCAACAGACCATACAACAATCTCCTCTTCATCTTGGCATCAACAATGGTTCCTTCTCCCAGCAGACCATACAACAATCTCCTCTCCTCTATCTTGGCATCAACAATGGTTTCCATCTCCCAGCAGACCACACAACAATCTCCTCTCCTCCATCTTGGCATCAACAAATATTGATCTGGACAAAAGAAATAAAATAAACAAAAAACTATCGAAGAAGAAAGAATGGACCAACTGCAAACCTTTCACGAAAATATTCATGCAAATTATTTAATTATCTACCTTTTAGCTTCACACAGATATAGAAAAGAGAGGAGTGACACTGAGCAAATGAATTTCTACACTTAGGTAGCAAAGACAACTGAAGTCAATCCGCATGCATGTGTATTTTAATTTAGTCAGAATTGAACAACATTCTCCGCATGCATGTGTATTTTAAATTAGTCAGAATTGAACAACATTCTTCACAGTTGATCTAAGCCTTAGTGTGAATCCTTACTTTGTGACGTATGTCTCATGAATCATGACACTATCACAGTTGGTCTGACATCTAAGCATTCTGAACTGATTTAATTACTTTCCAATCAGGATAAAATTCATTTGTAACGATAAATGTCGTTTTACAGTAAAAACTTCCATGAAATGCTTCTCGAGAGCATTTGTTTTGGAGTATACTAAAAATTGAGCAGATATTAAATTTTGTCAAAGAAACTAATGACTAATTAGAACACAGACTATACAACCACATGTGACATATTCCATGGTTCTGAAGGATATTATGAATCAAACTTTTCATCATACCATACAAATTAAAGGAAAATAAACAAATATACATCATACAAACTAAAAGAAAAGAAACAAATAGAAAAGGATTAAAATTTGCTTGCTTCCAGTTGTTTGATGGCAATCTCTTGCCTGCAGATATGAAGCATGTCAAGCTTAGCTGGCAATCAGATCACATGAGAGAGTAAGGCCTCGGTAGAGATTATAGTGTTCCATAGCAGCTGGCAGAATCTATCGTGTCTTTTCATGTTGAAAATATCAATCAGAAAAAAATGATATCCCGCTTCTGCATACTTCCAGTTTAGGAGTCTTCATATTGAATTTTCATGTAGAACAGATAAATGAACTATTATGAAGAATATTCAGGCAAAAAATTGCTTCTTGGCAATAGAACATGTCAGATGGAAAATCAAGTGCAGAACACATCACCAGGGGATAGTACATCCAGATAGGTGTCATGCAGTGTGAGAACTGAGAACACACCAACATATATTCAGTCACCAACATGCAACATGCATTCAGTCACTAACATTCCCCAAATTCAAATGTAGATTATATGAAACAAGTTAGATATATTCTCTCGGTTCTACTGTGGAAATCTGGAGCTCTTCATTGCACTCATTTGATATACAATACTCATGCATGGCAAGAAGGCACTAAAAATGGAGAATAATAAGTCCCTTGCTAACTAAAGTACATGAAAGAACCACTACTTTTGGAATAAAAGGGAGCAAGACCGGTTAACAAAATGATTGGCCTGATGACGTGAACTTCCTGATGACAATATGAATTCAAAAAAATTCCTGAAGCATCAGCAAAAAATGTAACCTAAACTGAACACCCTAACACAAGTATACTTATTGTCGGCCCATGCATTCAAAAAAATCATAGTTCTGGACCTGTTCATTTTTTTAGTTAGCTGACAGAAAGAAAATGATCCTACCAAACTATTATTTGGCTTGACATTATACAACACGATAGATAAAGCTGCTAGCTGTTAATTTCTTTAGTTAGATGACATGATTCCTATTTGGCTGAGGGTTTATGAATGTTACAAATGCTTAGGGACTCCTATTTTTTACTGATGCATTCATTGGTATATAGACCCTTGGGACTGGTGTTCATAAACAACATTCATAAAATCGATGTAGCAACATGAGACCCATTGAGAAAATGCTAGTTACATATGGCATCATTAAAACTTCGAATAAGATTCTTTGCAATGTGTATCCACTAAACATTTTATATTTTTGACAAACGTATGATGGTATGCTGGTGTGTTAGTAGATCAAACAAACCTGCAGGCAGTAATCAAATTGGAGCTTCGATCCACATTTGAGATGCGATCATATATGGTAAGCTCGTGGCTCGGGGAGGATGCCAACACAATTGGAGCTTACCACATGCAGGTTTTACTGAGAAGCTTGACCAAGAACAACCACAAGCAAGGTCCGTGATGAGAAGAGCAAAGCGTTACAACAATTTTTATTATGGACAGAAGAAAACCGGGAAGCTTCACAGTTATTTCTCTATTTTAAACCAAGCCAGAAAAAAATTGTGTTTTATTCCCTCTGTGCCTCCAAAAAAGATTTCATAAAGCAAAAAATCAAATTCATCCCTAATTATCTAGTCCTATAATGGTTGTTATGTAAGGCAAACGGTAGTGAGAATACGATGTTACCTACTGTACTGGCAGAAAATTTACCAAGATCAAGATCATCCTTTCTTGATGGGACGTTTTCATCCGATTTTGCAGTTTTCAGCATGCATGTAAGATAAAGTGCATGTGGAGAGGTAGTTCTTTAATGAAAAATTCATGAAAAATGTAGTCGAGATGGAACATTTTTTAGAACACATCACAGTAAGATAATTTTCTTTAATTCAATTCTAATATAAGTGAGAGACATGGGTACCCATGGGTCCCCACCGACCGAGGGTCCGGAGGTCCCTGTCAAGTGGACCCGACCTGCCAGAAGCCCCACCGACCTGCAAGTGGGCCCAGAGATCTTATCCACAACCCCGACGACCTTGGAAGACCGTGGACGACCTGATCCAAATTCTAGAAGACCTGTCGGGCTTGTGGCGCAAGCTTCTGCATAGATCGCGGTGCGGCGCCGCCAGTAGCTAGGTCCGAGGATCACGGAATCTTCTCTGTAATCACGGAAGGAGACCTTCCTAATCTGTAACCGACCCCGATGAGGGTCCACCAACCTCAAATTGAAACCCTAGCCCGCTGGCCATACAAGGCGGCCTAGAGCTCCATTCGAGGGGACTTTCCCATTCACGCATAATCCCACCACACTGGACGTAGGGTTTTACTCTCGGGGGGCCTAAACCAGTCTAAAACCACAGTGTCCTTGCCATTCTCGTCGAGTTCCAAGTTCGATCCAAGAACTACCACTTACGCTCTTATGTCCCAATCCCCCCATTAGTCAACCTACAATCGTTTGGGTAGCCCCCTAGCGGATCTGCCAGGTCTCACCCCCTGACAATAAGTAAATCTGAAATATAACACCAACTATTGGAATATGACATGCGAATCTGTTCCATCATGCTTCTTTATTGAAAGATAAACCCTGTGTTACAAAGGAATCTACTGAGAAATAAGACACTTAAGCCTCAACTATGAAGAGCTATTTCTAAATCGCATCCATGGTTAACATTGTGATTGAATTAAAGTTAACAAATTTTTTTCAAAACAACTACTTAATGGTGTAGGACATTGTGATTGAATTAAATCCATACATTTTTCATCATATAGCAAATACCCCAGGCAACATCCCCTGACCAACTAACCTGGTACTATATAGAGATACTTATGGCAAGACAAAGGAAACTACAATACCTGTGTGAGATCAAATTTCAAGACACACACCAAAGAAGGAAAATTTCCATTTATTAAACAACTAACATTACCGGAGAACGAATATTTGTTTATGGCCACTAAAAATGGAAATGATAAGAGTACCTTGAGGAATAGTGTTGGTGATGTCACCAAAAGCATCTCCGCCACAGGTGGTGTTTGATTGTTTCATGGACGATGTAGCCTCGGTGCTGTAAGATTGCACAATTAAATAATGCTTCACAACAACACAAGATAAGTTGCAGGATTCATCATACAATTGCCTATTCAGAAACAATGTAATAGAGACAGAAACCCGCCTTTGAACCCTAGGCTAGACAGATGGAGGACAGCGACGTGGGTTCAAAGGAACATAGCGGCCTCTGCCCTTTGGGCGATGTCCTACCCAGGTGATAAATGACAAGCCGTCATGAGCCGATGGAGCCTGTCCACAGCGGATGACGTCCAACTCCGATGGCGGGTGTGGTGGAGGACGGAGGCGTCCAGGTGATTGAACACGGCGGCCACCCGACGATCGACGATGGTCGGCTGGTCGATGGACGACGATGGTGAGAGGTCGATGGACGACGGTGGCCGGACGGTCGATCATTAGTATGTAAGGTTGGGAACCCATCGACGCTCCCCTTCCCCGCGCTGGATCTGGATCGGCGAGGTGAAGGGCAGGAGCAGTGATGGCGGGGAGAGGCGGTGGAGACATGATGGAGAGGGGGAAGGGGAGGCGGCGGAGGCAGTGCGAGGTAGAGGAGGCGTGCGGAGGAGGAGCTCGATGGGTGCGTCACGGTCGGAGGGGGATGCGTAAGAAGCGGGTTTAGGGTTTTGGGCTTCTGGCGGCGGGGGTAAGTGGAGACCGAGGGTAGCCGCGAGGAAGCGGACGGTGTAGGGAGAGGCAGATCGATTTGTCAGGATCAGACGGTTGGAATCGGTTGCATTAAGGAGGCGGAGCGGACGCGCCGGGGAGGGGCGGACGCACGCGAGAGCGGAAAAAATACTAACGGGTTTTTTCTCCACTACATACTTTTAGGAGTACTAGGATCATGCCCGTGCGTTGCTACAGTCTTATAACATAATTAGCACAAAAATTTAGAATAAGCCAACTTAATAAGCTTGATCTACAAGATGAGCCTATATATAAGAACAGAAATGATTGGCACAACAATTTGTGAAATGTGATGGTTATACATTGATTGATAATTTCATATACAAATGTTAGGCATAGAAAGAAGATCATCCAAGAAACCGAAGTCACCATTCTAAATGGCCGAATCATCTGTCATCGGCTTGAAACAAAGTAGAGAAAATAATTCCAGTAATGATATGTTGCTACCCATGAGTCAACAATTCTCTACATGCCATGATCGATATATGCTACTGAGTGTCAACACCACACCCCTTCATGCTTTACTAATATTGATGTCAACTTAAGAAAATACAGTCATCGCATCTGCACAGACGACATTACCAATGGAGATCATCCCATGTGTTGTATGATCGCCTAGACATGGATAGACAATGATTTTTGTTGAGCAAAATGCGCTTACTGAGTCTAGCTTCATGCAGGCACAAATTATTTGCTTGGTTGCTCTGTGTGTCCTACTGTTTTGTTGTCTGGCACTTGGTTTCCAATTGGACCAATATGAACTTTCAGAGTCCAAGGATAGATGAGGGTAACATACAGAATTGGTGGTCCAGCACTTTAGAGCCCCTCAACTTCAGGAAACAGAGATCGCTCCCTGTAGTCCTCATGATCATAGTATGTAACATCTGGAATGAGCCGAATCGTAGGATATTTTAGCACAAGTTCCTCACTCATGTCATGCCTGCAAATCAGCAACAGACAATTAGGCCCTGTTTGGTGCAGCTCCCGCAGCAGCTCCACCGACCCGCGGGAGCAAGAGCCGCACCAAAGACCTCCACACGTCCCGCTCCTGCTGACGTGGCTGTGACACAAGGAGTTGTTATCACTGCAAACACAAGGAGACAGAGGAGCTAAAAGAATGCAGCTTCAGCAGCTCCAGCTCCACTGTCGCACGGAGCGCGGCCAAACGAGCCCTTACTGTTAAAGTAACATGAGAAAGTTACTACTATTGTCATTACAAAGGGCTGGAATAACTCATATTATGATATCAAATTAAATGCCTGACATTTATAAACTACCAGATTTACTGATCTATTATTGTAGGGCAAAATACATATAGGCATAAAGATCATTCTTTTATCTAGATAATAAAAAATGTAACCAAATTAGCTCCATAAGCATAAGATTAAAATGGTACATAATGGGGTAGTATGATGTGAGCCCTCAATATTTTGGGGCAGTATGATGTGAACCTTACCGTGAATTGTTGGTTGATGCCATACCATCTCCATGGGTTGCCCCCTCCTATCATAGATCGTTAAGTCTTTTCATATTACATCAACAAATTAATTTCAGTAATCTTATCAGTAAGCACTCAAATATTTTGCAAGCAACCATGATGGGCAACAAGTGTGTTAGTGGATGTTCTATTAAATAAATTTAGTCTCCCTTTTCAAATGATAATCTCATTTCTGAGTCACAGAGAAATCGTTGGCCCTTTGAGTTACTGTTACCCAACTCGCATGAAATGAATTCAGAGGTATACCTGAATACGCTGGGAAAGGTTCCGGCAACCAATTGGTTTAGTCACACCAAAAAATGAACATAAAATGGCAGAAAAACAATGTAGTTGGCATGTTGCTATATACAACTTAGAAGTAATCGATGGTATAATTAAAACTAGCAAGTTGGCCCTCGCTAATAGCGCGACTAGAGATTTGATAAACTATATTTTAAAGATGTTATGTTAGCAATGGATTTTTTATCCCTCTTAATTCGTTATTCATCATTTGAAATCACTAACACTGACATAGATATTGAAGCTAGAAATTCAAAAGTGGTATTAATACACTTGAATTTTGCTATTTGGATAGTGTTTGGATTGGCAGATGGAAACTGACCCAATAACGAATGTCATTTGACGCTCCACTTTACTCCCACATAGAATGTACATGAAGCTCTACAGCTCTGTATTGGACTAAAATTGTTGTTCACTCTCTCATCATTTAGTCCCCACTTCAACCGACAACGCCTCTCGCTGTCCCACTCTCGAGGGTCAAACTCTGCCTCGCCGATTCCGTGGTTCCAAGTTTGGCTCTGGTGTTGACCTCACGCAAAGTGGGTGCTCCACCGCCCGATGCCGAGATCCAACTCCTCCGACGAACTCGTCATACCCGGTGGCGGCACTCCTTATCGATGTAGGTCACCTTGAAGCTTCTTCTCGATTTGGGTAGGCTCAAGGAATGGAAGCACGGCCTCTCTCTCTCTCTCTCTCTCGCATCCCTTTTTCTTCTCATTCAAGGGTACTTTCTTCCTCCCGTTCGGAAGTTCCTTCTTCTTCACGGTCGTTGGCCGACGCCCCTTTCATTTTCTTCTTCTTGTTCACCGGTGGCCCCTTCTTGCTTACATGGCGGTCGACTCTATCTCTCTCTCTCTATTCTAACTTGTGATCCCGATAAATACATATGATGTTTATTATATGTACATATTGTATCATGTCTCCTAGAACATAGATTCAATCCTAATTTATTGCTTGAATTCTATTTCCTTAGTCATTGTTGAATATACCTTATGTCTTCTAAAGTGAAACCATTGTGTTTGATGGTACCTTTATAACTTCCTATTGATCTACAATAGTAGGTGTCAATGTTAATTATTGTGTGCATACGTTGTTTGGTTCTTCACGCAACACATACCAATCTAATCCCAGAAGTTTCCAAGAGATTAGAAAATATACGACAAACCAACTTGATCCCAGCCCTTCCATTCTTGTTTGGAAACTTACTATGCTTATAGATACGTGCAGTCAGAAAATTGGTCCTCTTTAGTTACTGCATAGGACCTCATGTCACTAACAGGGGACTATTCGCAAGTAAGCTCTATAAGAACACAAAGTTCCTCTACTACAGAGGAGGCTTATACTAAATGGTCACACCATGCTGATTATTCGATTTTTTCCTCATGTCTATTGTGCAAGATATATATTTGCATTGAGTGACTTAGATTTCTCAGCACATGCTCGGTTGTATCACAATATTGTCCATATCACAATATTGTCCATATCGAGCATATTGCCAATTTGTTGTAGTCATTTATGGCCACCTTAGTTCCTCTTTGACCGCAGTAGTTGTATCATGTTGTTGATACCAAACCATACATAACACCTTCTTTGTCAAATTACGGCTACGCAAACCTACATGCATTGTCCATCAAGTTTATCATATCAACTCCCGTGGCATCCAATTTTTGTGTCCCATCATAGAAGTAAGTTGTGCATTCCAGAATCAAGTATTTCCTCTCAGTGGCCATCTGCCCATGTTGTATCTTTTACTGTCCATCTCAACTGCCCATGTTGTATCTTTTACTGTCTATCTCAAAAATAATTCCAAGATATTTATGGTGTACTTCGTACGCTTGCTACCTCTTGCTCGCGTTGTATGATTGCCTCACCTTGCCAGGCAAAGCAAGGCGAGCTTCAATGGGAGTGTTTGCTTTATCCTTGCCCTACTCACCTTGTAGCTCGATCTAGTAGTGTCATCATAGCTAGCTCGATTGGTAGCAGCGGAGGTCCATCTAGCCAAAGTGGAGGTCAATCTGATAGTGGTGATGGTCGAATAGATGATAATATAGGTCAAATCGACAGTTGCAAAGGTCGATTCAGTGACCGAAAAGTTTGATAAATCGGGGGCAGAGCATGATTCGACGGAGCTCATGTGTCGCAAGAAGCTTATTTTGGCAGATGTGGTGTTGATTCAACAGTCTCGTGTGTCGTAAGGATTTTGCAGCACGATCCACCAACATCGTAGCTCGATTCGGCAGCAATGAAGATTGATCCGGTCTCGATGGAGGACGATCCAACAACAATGGATGTCGACTCAGTGGATAAAAGGTTGGATTTCGAGAAGGCATAGCATGATTTAGTTCTGGTGTGCCTAGATTTGATGACAATAGAGCTTGTTTGAAAAGTTGCGGCGTCGATTCAACAATCTCCTACACCACCAAGGATTTTCTTGCTTAGACGTGCAAGCTCGTCGATCAAATGGGCGAGGCGAGCCGATGGCAAAGAATGTCCCTATCATATTCTCGAAAAATATGCTTTGTTCGTCAATTGAAGTTAGAGTTGTATTTACATATAAATTATAAATGTATAACTTCACCTAGAGGTTCACTGGGAATTTTAAAGTTTAAACTCATGTACTATATTCCTACTATATATCTTTTCTTTTTAATTCCAAAATTTTCTTACAACATAGGGAGGGTGAGATGGACTTTGGTTTGGACTCATGACACTTTGGCCGCATATTAGTGTTTTCTTTTTAATTTTGAATTTGTATTTTTAATGTAGATTATCTCGAAGAACGTGATACCTTCGTTAAACTATGTTGTATTAAGATAATAAATAGATTACTTTATATGAATAGCTTGCCAATGCAATTAGCATACTCCATATGGGTGCATGACTAATTAGGCAAGTATGCGTGGTTAGCGAGGTGTATTGCGAGATGTGGAATCACACGGGTGACAATTGGTCACGAAATTAATGTGTAGCGTGGGGCAACATATTCAACATACTCTTTTCTATTTTGAGTAGTTATTAATTCAATTTGGCATGGACTCTTTATGTTTTTATAGATCGTTAGATGTTCATATTAACTATTTGACGGTGCATATCTTTTTCTTTTTTAGATTAATGTGAGAATTTCTAAGCCATTAGATCTTCATAAAATCTAATGGTGCATATTTTTTTGCTTTCCCAATCTGTATAAACATTAACTACTATTGTTCTTATTTCTAATTCCGAATTTATGTATTTATTAATTGTATTTGTATTGAATATGGACTCCTTGGATTTCCTTATTTTAATTCTGAATTTATGTATTCTTTGGATTAATCTAGACCTTCAGATCTTCATGAAATCCAATGGTGTATATTCCTCTCTTTTTTGGTTAACGTGAGAATTTCTAGATCTTCTCGGCGAACGTGGTGGCTTCTTTTAACACTCAAGTATAAAGACAATAGAAGGTGGCTCCCATAAAGCGTATCTCTTACCGTAAACCTCAGTAACTCCAACAGGTCAACGGCATCCTAAATTTCTATGGAAAAATAAAACGATAAAATTGAAGCAACACGGTCCATGCACCATGGTGGTTACTATCCCAAAAAACAACAGGGGGAGCAAGTGGCGAGGTACTGCTCACCATGGTGGCATGCGGCATGTTTGAGCATGGCAGAGTACATGTAGTTGATGAACAGCATCTCAAACGAGTGAGCTTCCAGACTGCACATGGGTTTCTCCTGGTGCTGACAACCCTTCCTGAAAAAGGTTATTCCTGTCAAAAACTCCACAACCATCACTGCATTGCATGACATAAACTTACAAATATGTGAGCGAAATGAACGGATGGAAATTACTATTATACTAAATACTGCTACTATTTCATAAGAAAAGATGCATTCCGCATATGTATGCCTACCAGGCTAACCAATGCAACAAGTGAATATCAAAAGGAATCTTGCCATAAAGTTGAGAAATTTGGATTATCGAATACTTTATAATTAAAACTGATCTGACAACTGACATGAAAATGTTGTGTAATCTAAATGAAAGTTAAGGTCAGTGAAAGCACTGATGGATTAGCTTTTCTGCAATTGGACGGCCCTTAGGATAAACAGCTAATGTTTCCCAAAAAAAAAAAGATAAGTAGATAATAGCTTTTCCAAGAATATGCCTGTAAATCTCAAAAACTTCTGAGAAACATAACTGGATCTGTCTTTCTTACGCTGCTCAAATACCATTTTGCTTTCTCAATCTGGACCACTCTTTAATCTTAATTTTGTTTTTCTTGCTCTATTGCTTTGTCATGTCCATAAGCCAATTTTTGGACAGTGGCGTATAGCAGCCCAAGATGTTAGCTTGGCAGCAAGAACTAAGAACTGCAGCATGTAAAGAAAGGACTTAAAAAATTCTAATGCATCTGGTGTCCCTTCCGTGGAAGGATGGTGGAGGTCTGGAATGGAAGCATAGTTACATTTACAACGAACTGGACACGACGAACTCGTGCTGCTTCCAAGATCTGGGTCGCAACCACTGGGAGAGCGCGGCGGGGGTGAGGAACTTACACGGTGACAGTGTCCATGCCATCAGCGGCGACAGCGGGCGGGGGCATCCGGGGTGGCTGGTGTCCTGGTAGAAGTGGCGGTCGTGCTCCGGTGAGGGACTACTGCTTCACGAACGTACTTCCCACCTGCGTGCACACGGGGAGAGAAAGGGAGCGGACATGATCAAGTCAGTGCGGATCTGGCGGGTGACGGCGGCATCGGTGATGCCGTCAGTGGGAGGATAGGTTAGGGTTTTGGGTAGGGAGGCGGCGGCGGTTGCGGCTCCGGCGGGCGAGCGCAGATTGGGTGAGGAGCGGCTCACCGGCGGTGTAGAGGTGGCCGAGTCGGCCGACGGACGGAGGACAAGCGGCGGCTTCGGTCTTTATGGGGGTGCGCTTCGGCGACGAAGGAGGGACGACAACCGTTGAAGGAGCTCCGGCTTGGCATCCCGGAACTCGTGGCCTGCTCCTCCCGGTCCGTGGCGGCGGTGCTTGCGAGGCGAGGGCGCGCGAGGTGGCGGCGGCATGAGAGGGTCGCGGGGGTAGGAGGCGGAGCAGATTACGTGGATCACTGGGGAAGCGCGGGACCGGGGGACGCAGGGTGTGGGACCGGAGGGCAGCGCGAGGGGAGCCGCGGACGTCGAGCGGAAGGCGAACGCTCGGGGCGGACGCGCAGATGGAGATGAAAAAGTAGGAACAAAATTTTGTCTCCACTTCATATTTTTTTAGGAGTAGAGAAGGGATGGAGATATGTTTTTGAGCCGAAGGAGCATTCGCAAATTCGTTTGCCATGAGTTTTCCACGTTTAAGGCATCGCCAAGTTGCGCAAGGGCTAGCATGGACTAATCTATATAACTTATATAATTGGTACCCACTAACTATCATAACTTCATTTCTCTCTTCATGCAAGCTACCCACATCATCTCCCATCAAACTAAGGGTTATTAATTCTATCTCTTTTTCTCTTCATTACACCAATTTTTTCTTCATACAAACTACCCACATCATCTTCCACCAACTAAGAGTTATTGCATAAACTGGTTGTGGTAGCAAATAGATTCATAATTTATCAAAAAAATTTCTCATATCTCGCAGCAACGCGCGGGGAATCACCTAGTAAATACCTTATTTTACTACAGTCGTACCTGATTACCAGAATTTTGGTGGATGTTAGAGATGTAGTCAACAGCTAGAGTTAGAACCTGTGACAACACACACACATCGAATTTCAAGGTCAAATATCAAACAGGGCGTCTTCTGCCAATAAGGATGATGTTATGAGAATAATATTTCATTTAATTTTGTTAAAGTCTCATTTCTTCATCTAAACAAGACTTTCACTTTGATCATCTAAACAAGACCTTCGTTTCACCAACTACCCATCAGATCAATCTCGGAACATTAATTAGGAGTATTAAATGAAGATTAATGACAAAACTCATTCCATGACCACTACCTTAATTTTTGAAACAAATCTAACGAGACTAATTATGTCATGATTAAACAACGTCGTGCTACAGTAATAAATCTCTAGTGACTGATTAGTTAGACTTAATGGAATTGTCTCGCAATTTCCAGCTCATTCGTGTATTATTGTTGTAGCCAGTCTACGTTCAATACTCGCGAGGGCCGTTTTGGTGCGGGGTTTAAAAAAACGTTACATTAGCGGTTTTCAAAACCGCCAAAACCGGTCCGGTTTACCGAGGTTTTCGAGCGGTTTACCGAATAGGTCGGTTTAGTAGGTTCGGTTTTATCGGTTACCCCTACCGAGCCGCGTCGGTAAGGCCGGTTACCAACGGTAAGGTAAACCCTGGTTTGGTGTCCCGCACGAGACCATGCAAGCATCCCCGCGTGCTGGAATGGGTAGTTTGGTTGCCTGCACGTACCTCCGAGCCGGGCTCTCCGCATGCAAATCTCTTCCCGCGGCTAGGCTCCCTAGCTACGCCCAAATCGACCTTCTTTGTCGGGCCTAGGCCGGGCAAAGTGCGGGTGTTTCTCTCCTAATGACAATATTAGTGTATGATTAGTGGAGTGATATTAAAATGTTCTAAAGATAATTAACACATGGTTAGATAAAATAAGTACTTTAGAAGTGTATTTTCGTAAAATAGAAATGTTATTTATACATTTATAATATTTTTATCTCATGCGGTCAATCTTCGTACAAGCAACCAATCGTTCCACGCCACCGCCGTCTGCGGGGCACCTCCCCGCATTCCTTGCCGCCGCCGCCTTTAGGGCACCTCCCACGGCGGCCGCCGGGACAACTCCCTACACTCCCGCGCCCTATCGCCCCCATCGCCAATCTCCTTTCCGGAGTTTCCACACTCCACCGGTGTCGGCACCGCATCGTCTCTTGGCAATCCGCCGACGGCTCCTCCATTTACAGTTCCCCGCCGTCTCCTCCTTCCGCCCATTCCGCTTCCAGGACATCGCCATTGCCTCCTCCTCGTTTTCCCATAGGCTGGCGGCGCCACCTCCTCATCTGCGTTGTGGGGGTGGCGCCGTGGCGGGCTGCCACTCCCTTTTGCAGGGCTGCCCCATCTAACACCAGCCGCCGCTCTATGGTGGTCAGCCATCGGCCACCAGACGCCTCGTGCCGCCCCTGCTTGCCACCGATCAAGAAAGAAGAAACCCCCTTGCAGCTCCCTGTGCTGCCTCTGCTCAGCTGAATTTATCAAGCCTTATTCAAAATTTCATCTTTGTGTAAGTGTGTATTTTTCTAGTTGGAGACTAAGATCAAAATCGAGTCCGCTGACTCCAAGGAGATAATTGACTCTCTAAAAACTTATAGAAGAACCTCTTGAGGCCATTGAACAATATCTCTTTGCAAGAATCTAATAATGTATCTGATGTTACGTGTTTATGATGCATCTGGACCAACTAATTATCGCCATATTTCAGAAAAAGAAAGTGAAGTGTATCAAAATTGATGGCTAGAGACTCTGTTTCCTGTATAGATATTTGCCTGATTAAAAAGAGATTTGGTTGGTTACCGCTCTATTTGATATCGAGAGATTTGGTTCATTACAATTGTGACACATAGGAATTGAATTCATTTGAATACTTGTTTAGAGATACAGATTGGTTACTTTTGATAGTTTCAAACGTTTTCAATTGCCTTTCCCTTTAGAGACAATAATTCTGGCAATTTGAAACCTCGAGCAAGTGTTGTGATCTGCTAGGGAAACAATGGTTGCTCATCTGCAGTCGGTTTTGGTTTCGAACCCAAGCTTTATACTCTGCCATGCGCATTTCAGGACCTGCCAGGGAGCTCCAACTGCATTTTCCTTGCAAACGAAACCACTTTGCATTTCAGGATAAAACACCAAAATGATGATGACCAAGGCGAAGCTGAGTTGCTATACAGGAAGAGTGTCAACTTGAAATCACTGGGGCAACTGTCACTTTCAAAGAGGAATGTCTGTTGGCACAATGGCCTCATCAGTGAAATGGCGTGGAACTTAGAATAGGAGGAGGTGTGTATTCTCCGGAGCTGTTGTGCTACTTCTGCGAAAAAAATTAATTATCGTTCTGTGCAGGTTCTTCAAAGAAGAACGTATGTTGGCACAATAGCCTCACGTTTAAACTTAGTGCATTAGGAGGTACAGTTAGAACTTTTGTTCGATATTTGGTCAGATCCTAGAATATGATTTGAAATTTTAGTGATTGGCAAATGTGATCAGCCTTGTACAGAGGCAATGTACCAGGATATCAAGCATAATGAATTTTCAGGAAAGCATACAAAATCTTAATCATATGGAACCGCAAATGAGCTTGGAATGTTGACAGTAGTATAACGTTACAGAAAAAGTCTTACAGAGAACTGACCGAGCCACTATCCAAGAACTGAAGTGCTTATTTAACACCAAAATTGCACTACAGAAGTCCTAAAGACAACGCAACTGACCATTTTGATGAACCACATGGTTTTGATTTATCTCATCATATTATCTGAACACTGTAGAAGTTTCTGGAACTTCGCAACTAGTTAAATGCCCGTGCGTTGCTACGGGACACATAGTACTATAATGACATATGTATAAGCACAAGAAACATTTAAATATGAAACACCAACTTCATTTATATATTATTTTAAGAACATATGTTGCAGCCGTGATGATAGAAACATAATATTACATAAATCTCAAATAAAGATAAATAGTTACAACGCCATAATGTAAGAACATATATAATCATTTAATGTTTCCGATGCACGAGAAACAAGATTACAAAGGACACAAACGTAAGGATGTAATAGTTGTGCAAAACATAAGATAATACCTTGTCATCAAGTGAGGACCTCTCTCGTAAACAATATTTTTAGTATAAGTTGGATTAACTATTTTATTTTTTCTCTTATCTTTCTTATCACCTGGGTGGGATAGCAAGGATCTTAATGTTTGATCTAGCAAGGTGGCCCTAGATAGCACAACATATAGCTGGCCATGGGAGAACACCGGTTCGTGCAAATACACACCAACATTGGGGATAGTCCGCCCTTGAGCCTTGTTTATTGTCATGGCAAACCGAGTCTAATAGGGAACTGCTTCCTCCCGAACTTGAACGGGAACATATCGCCATCCGATGGGCATAACGGAATCCGTGGTAGGAAGATTCGTTTTCCGGCATGGTAAACTAATAACTACATAATCCCGCAAAATAATAAAATATGTTATGACCAAGTTCGGTAGATACGGATGCAAAAAAATGCGATAATGATCAATTAGATTAAAGCATGGACAAGGCAACAAAACTATTTATATTGCAATAGATGGGAGCATTCAAGACTAATAATTCAATATTTGTTTTTGACGTAAGTGTTTACAATTTTTTCCACGGTTGTAGCCAATGTTGTAGCCAATACCGAAGTATGAATTGTATATTTGTCAAAAGTAAAATAAAATATCATCATTGCCCGTGCCTTGCTACGGGTATAGTGTAATGCATAAAGCATCAAAAGTAATATTGTAAAAGTACGAACATATCACACAAAATAGTTAATCAATTACAAACGGTAATTTCTTCAATTATTCCATAAATCAAGCCCGACCCGCACACAAATCTTTAACATGCGCACACAAATCTTTAGAATCCTCTACAAAAGCTTTTTTTTATGACATCATCACAACATTAAAGCTCTCAATTTAGTATCATGATGATCCACTAAAAACAAGGCAATCATATGCACCTAAAACAGAACTTGCTCATGTAAAATTACCACTCGCTGCTTTATGCCTCCAAACATTCCATTGATCTCCCTTTGATCCCATCCGTTCTATCGTGTACTGCAAATGTGGTGGCTAGACCTTTCTCATATGCTTGGACATTCATGTTGCGGATAGTGCACTCATCTCCGTTCATCTTGTATGGCCGACAACACAAATATGACAAATTAGTATCAATTACGGGAGGAAACTCCCTCGTGGGGAGAAGATGGTGCCATCTTCTATTGGAAACATTACTCATAAGGAGAACTACATACTTTGAGTAAGCATATTTCAGCTACATCGATCATCCTTCATCCCAATCATCATATATTAATAAAATCTCAGCTCCTTAACACTCTCACCGTCATCCTTGCCCGCATCCTACATAAGGTGCTATATTTTTCGTGTAATGGATATTGTCCAACAAAACTGAGTATTGCAGCATCCTACATAAGGTGCCAAAGATTGACCAGAGACCCACAACCTATAAATCATGATTTTAAAAGGGTCACAAAGTAGTATCGTGTCAACAATATTTAAAAACATCACGAAAGTAGATGACTCGATAACCATATTTGGGATGTTGATGACATCAAATTTGCACGGAATCGTTGTCACTTAGCAATATGCAAAACAATCGAAGAGTACATGACCCAACATTATAAGATGCAGATCATATATGATACCATTTTGCTAGCAACTGTTCAATATTTTTTTAGAACAATAAATGTGTATGGCATAAGCTTCAGGACCAATCCCATAGTACTGCTTCTGGAAGTTGCTCAACAAACAGAGCATACAAACCACTTGCGCTCATTCAAAGTTTCAAATAATATAAAAATCGAAATTCGAAACTAACCTCAGCCGCCTCAATTTGGGCTCTAATTTTGATTTCGGGCAACTCTCCCGCTCATGTATCTTCATCTCCTTTAGGTATCTCGTATTAGACACATAATGAGATAAACAAGTTAAATATATAAGAAAAGCTCTTACGGAATTTCCAAGTACGTTGAATATTGAAACCTTTGGAAAAGCATACACATATAGTATTCCTGACCAGATATGTAAAAATCGATTATTTTAATTGGAATAGGAAGAGGAATATGAAAATCATGTGGATAAGAAGTTCAATCCTAAACACACAACTTTTACATTGCAAAGATATAAAATTGGTTCCCTACGCCTATAGCTAAGTCGGAGGGCTTGATGACCTGAATATTGAAGCTGAAATACTGCCGATGAATTCATGGACTGCAAACACTAATTATTTTTTCCAATAGAAACCTGCAAAGAACCAAAGCACCATGTCATATCAAAGAACTTTCAGAAGAGGAATACCCATGCAGGTCAACTGAGATAATCAGAGAATGTTGAATGCTCACGTGTGTTACTGGTAGGGACTTACTCGTGTCCTACGTTCACCATATTACATTTATACTTGCATGAATTTCACATGTGAGAGAGGACGATTTCTAGGCCGCAATACATGACAAGAGGAGGCTGCATCAGGAGTAATCATCTACTTAGCAGTTGACTTTTCTTCCTTCTATTGTAGTTCTAAACAGAATTGATAAAAAAAAGTACCAATAGGGACCTACCATTAGCCTTAGCGTCTAATGGCAAATGGTGTCAGGCTTATCAAAATGGATTACATTTCAAGCATGATCTTGTATGGAGAAAAAACATGGAAGCAATGGTGGTCAATTCATATGGCATGTCAATTCATATGGCAAGAGATGCGTACCAAGATCCCATCCACTTCATCACGCCACCGCAGCCATCCCACTGATGAATGACTCAAAGTCAGACCAATATATCCACATCGAAATCATAATAAAATAAATAAAAGAATGGGGTTACCATGGTGATTGGTGTAGTTCTTTACGTCCTCACCAGGCGCACGGCGGCGGCAACCCCGAACAGCGGCGGCGAGTCCCGGATGACGGCGACCCCGAATGGCGGCGGCGATCCCGGTTGGCGGCGAACGGAGGCGGGGCGGATTCCTCGGACGACGACGGCAAGCGAGGCGAGCACGGGGCGAGGCGGAAGGCGAGTTGTGGAGATCCCGGCCGTCGGCGGAGGCCCCGGACGGCGGTGGCGAGGGAGGCGAGGAGGACCGGCCTCACGGCGGACAGGCCGTCGCGGCGATCCCGAACGGCGGTGGCGATCCGAACGGAGGCGGCGGCGATCCCGGTCGGCGGCGAACGGAGGCGGCGCGCGATCCCGGTCGGGGGAGGTGGGCACGGAGAGGTGGCCGCAAGACGGGGGAGGTGGTTGCGGAGAGGATGCCGCGAGATGGGGGCGGAGGCGTGGTGTCGGATGGTGGGGTCCGAACGACGATAACATTTCATTCTTTTTAACTGTAGGATTAACAATCGCTACCAAAACACACTAGCTGATGTCCCCACAACATCCAATCAACGGTGATGCTACAAACTAAATATGATTCACGACCGCTACATGCCACGGTCGCTGCCCTGACCTCGCGTTGGCCTGCACACCGACACCCGCTCACCAAACTGCAGCCCCACCCCAATCAGGCAACACCAGCACGGCCCGTCGCCGTTGATGCAGGATTAAGACGGGGCGAGGATGCGTGGTCTCCGCTGCGCCCATGCGGGGGTTGTGGCCGGCGTCATCTCGGGCGCGAAGCCCTCCGTTCCGTTGACCTATACCGCGCAGTCGCCGTCGTCGATGCGGGATGAAGCCGGAGCGAGGATTTGTGGCCTTTGTCGGCGCCGATGTGGGGGTCATGGCCGTCGCCGCTGGGGGCGTGAAGCCCGCTGTCGACCCCTGTCGCCGCCACCGCCGCCGCGCGGTCGTCGTCGTCGATGGGTGTGTAGAAATGACGATCCAGAGTGAACGAGATGAAAGTGAAAAAACGAATGAATGCAAGGTTCCATATAAAAGATTTCATATATTACACTAATAATATTTTACTTCCCAATCATACCCATATACTACCTATAAATACTGTAATTTAAAAAACTATTAATCTCAACTGTCAGATCTTACGTATAAATCCTTTTTTAATAAAGTACCGGTTCTTTTTCAACAGTCGTACAGGTCGTATTTCCGAAAAATAGGAAGTTGGAAGGCGGGCCGCTGGCTCTTGTATGGGCCGGAGAATCCTTTGTGTAAACCTTTTTCTTTTTAAAAAAGAGCGCCCTCAAAATGAAGCGCGCCCGCCGGCCGCCGCCCGAGCACTTCCGTGTCTGACACTCTGACCTTGGGGCGGCGACCGCTCCCCACATCGGCCACCCCACCCCAAGCGCGTCCCGTCGTAGCGTCGTCGATGTCACACCCCGCAGGGCGCAGCCGCCTCCGCCTCCCCTACGCGCCCTCGGATGGCGCCTCGGCCTCTCGGCGGTCGGCCACATTGCCGTGGCGCCCCGCCAGCCTTGCACACTCTCGCGAGCTGCAGGGCTGCGTGAAGCGGCGCAGCAGCAGAGCGGAGCAGAGGAAACGAAGCGGGATGGTGAGCAAGCAGGAGGTCGCGCTTTATCGCTGATTCTTCCGTGTCAGCCCTTAACTCTAGGCTGACGCAGTCTTACTCATCACCAACAAAGAGCTGATGCTCGCAACATGTTTGACAAAATGCTCCACTCGCATGTCAAGCAAGGTTTCCTTTTTAGCCCGGCATGATAAGAAACAAAGGCAGAGAGGCTGGCACGTGCGAGGCCCAACAAATATGACCATGATCAGCAAGAGGCAAAATGAGGTTGTTTGTGGTTCAAGTAGCAACCACTTCACAAGGTGATGCTGGTCTACTGCTGCTGTCGACGAAAAATGCTGCCAGGTCAGATTTTAGAGTCAAAACGGACATATGCATATGCTTATTGTGGGAAGCAAAAGTATTTTTTCTTTTTACCCTAAATTACAGTCCCGTTGTTCATTTTTTTCATAAATATCTTAACTGTAGTGAAGTTATAATATAAGAAAGAAGGCCGAATCCATTGTAAGATTATGCCATCGATGAAAATAAGAATTAGTAGTGGTGCCTACATTAGGAGGCTTCGTAGAAATATCAACAATGCTGTGTTGTGAGCATGCTGATATGCAATGTTTTATCTCCCTCCATGAAAGATATATCTGGTCCGGGGAAAAAATATACCATAAGAGCAAAGGACAAAGATAATTGGGGCAACATTAGAGTTATATCTTGGTTCGGGCAACATGTACGAGGTTTGCAAGGTTTGATTCCAGTTGTATTAGGCATATTATCTTCTTTTAGCAGCACGTTACCTCTGAATTTCAATTTTGTCTAGTATGTGAACCTCAATGCTATATGGGCTAGTGTGGTCACTTTTTCCATTCAAATGACCAACTTTGTACAAATGCTAGGTGATTGGGAAAATATATATATCTGTATGTTCTTTGCAGTCACATGGGACCTTGATAGCAGTATAACACTAGATTGATGCTAGTATTTTATGAGCACAAAACAAATGAATTCTGATCTTCAAGTAGTTTTATTACTTTATTTCAGACTGTAAAATAGTTGAATTTGGTTGTCAGAAGCTTTCAACTTAAATAAACAAGTTTCGCCTCCATCTCCATGAAATTGATGCTTCTGTTATGTTTTCTGCAGTAAAGTGTCTTAAAATAGGTTTCAACAGAAATTTTCCTCTTGTGATGCATAGTTGTGGCTTTCTTGATATTGGTAACTATGACATACATTGTACTACCCTTTGATTCCTCTCTGTATTAGTTCTGCACCTATTCTATAGGAAAGTAGTGCTTACTTGACAACTTAGCGATTTATCTCGGTTACAATAAAAATACGATTAATGAAACCCCCCGATTAACTGCATATTTTATCGTAATGGGAGATGGAACCTGAACGCTCAACTGTGTATTCCTGTAGACTGCAGTTGCATGATCACAGCTCTCAGCCTCACATGGGTGGAGCTTCTCTATGGCTAGGGTGGGCCATGGGCCCCTGAACTTAGAAGTTTGCTGATGGAGTGTTCATTCTCCACCATTTAATTGCTTTGTCTAATTCACACTCTTGTTGGCCCCCTTTCAATATATTGGCAAACTGTGCCACTGCATGGACAGCCATCTCTCTATTGAAACCGAACTGATCAGCGAGAAATTGGATTGCACAATCTTGTAGTGCATTTTTTTGTGCGAATTGTTTGAGGCTTAGAGTAAAGTACAAATTGATATTGCTTTACCCTGTGTTGTCACTGGTATTCAGTATATTTTTCTTTTAGTACTCTAAGATAAAGTTTGCTGCTGAGACATCATTTATTGATTTGCTAATGAATGTGGTCACTAAAATGTGGGATAAAAAACGCATAATTATGATTGTTGCACCTCTGCTTCAATTCAGGAAGCAGCAACGAGCTGCACATACTGCCTAGCAGGAAAAGGACCTGCAACAACCACGAGATGGCGGAATTTGTCCCGAGGATCAGACGTCGACTCATATTGGCAGGTTTCACATCATGCTTTGTTCTTCATTCAATCTTTATCCACCAGGTTCGTGGCACTACTCAAGAAAGCATGCACCCATCATTGTTCGTTTATGATCCACCAGGTTCGTTTATGATCCATCTGTAGATTTTAGTGTGACGACTGATGAGCAAGAAATGCATTGTTGAGCAGCATGCTGAGCATGGTCCTTCATATAACCATGAAACCTCACATATAGTATATGTTCCCTTCAATGGCTAATTTATCATGCATACCAATCCATAATTCGCATCTGTTCACCTTAACAATTATGCAGCATCCATCGCATATTACTAACAGCCTAATATATTGCGTGCCTCCGTTGTCCCCCACACAGAGGCTGGATCCAACCCAAGGCTGCCTGATCTGCACCAGCCGTGCCCTCTGCCCCTCTCCTTCACCACTAACCACCATTATCAATTGACATGTCTGGCAAGGCTTGTGCTAGCTCCGGCTTCCCTGAAAACAGCACCGTAACATAATTGTTAGAACTGGAATGGGCGGCGGCCCAACTGAGAGAAACCCGAACATGAGACTCTAGCAATCCAGTTGATTTAAAAGAAGGAAAAATTCAAAACAAGTGACTCCGCCAATCCAGCCTGACCGTTGAAAACTTACTGAACCGGGCATTCCTCAATCTTTTGAATCCTTGAAAATCACGACTTCACGAGGAGGGTGTGCACTTAGGGAACAAAACGCCAAGGGGCGCCAGGGGCTCTGCTGATCCGGTTTGGAGATCTTTTTTTTTAAAACCTTTTGTGTCATGGAAAGCATGGGAAAATCATGAAACTGAAGAGGGAAAATGGGGAAGGGTGGGTTCAAACCTAAAATATTGAGGTTTGGAGGCAAGGCTGGTTTGTTCTGAGAGAAAAGTACTGCTGGCTGGTGGCTGATAAGCCAAACGAACAGGCTTACGTGGTTTTGTTTAGTAGGATGTCCGACCACTGAACCATCAAACCAAGAACATGAACGGTTTAATTACTGGTCTATTACTAATAACTATGCAAAGGAACTAGAAAGTACTGTACTGTAGCAAGAACCAGAGCCAAAATGAACCGGGAGCCACTTCTACTACTGTAGTCTGTAGCTGGAGCCATAGTAAGAACCATACAAACGAGGATTTATTTGTGTCAAATTCACCTGCTACAGCCAAGCCAGTAGCCCCAATCATCTGCCCATGGAAAGAATTTGCAACATCTGTCTCATACAGTGATTATTATAGGGCATCATGAAATTATAAAAAATGTAAATTCATAATAAATTTTTTATATGATCTCAAAAAATAAAAATAGGTACAGTTGTAGCTTTGAAAAATATCTCTAATGCCATAATTTGGAAACGAGTATTTTCTGTGTAAGGTTGTTAAAAACAGTTCGGGAGCATGTTAAAATAAGTACCAGGGCTGAGCTTCATTAGTGAGGCTACAGTATTTACGTATTTTTTTCTAATAAAGCTTCATCCAATAGACATCCCTAGTCTCTCTAAACTAATGTATCCCCCCTCTAAATTTTCCTCCAAGCTCCGCCATAAGTACTAGCAAGTAGTATTATACTAATCGATAACGTCGTCCTGCCTGCTGGACTGGTCTTTGACTATTATCAATTTTGGGTAGTTCACCCACTCGGCCCATGTTCATTAGTAGCTTTGCCCTTCTCCCTGACCTCTAGTGAGGACTAGTTTGGAGAACAAGAGACACCGGAGAAGCCATGGGGATCAAGAACTCCACCACAATCTTTGCCCAGAGCTGGCGCAGCACTCAAGGCCGGCTGGTGCGTGTGGAAGTCCTCGTACTCTTCAGCGCCTTGATCTGGATCCTCGTCGAGTTGTTTGGCTCACGCCGGCGGGTGTATAGCCATGGGTTCTTCCGCTTCTTTGTATGGGCGGTGTACACGCTCTTCACTGTGCTGGGTCCCTACACCATCGGATTGCTACAGGATGGTCCCTTCCGTGACCAAACGTTCGTCCTGTGGGCCACCATCCTCCTCTTCATCCAAGTGAGTGCTGATTCCCTCTCAGTTTACAGCATACATGACATTGAGCAGAGAAAGAGGATGCTTGTGCAGCACGTGTTACAGATCATCCTTGTGCTATGGCTGATTGTGAATTGTAAAGGTCACAACAGAAGCTACACTGCAACCATCTGGATATTCTGGATTCAGAGCGTCATTTTGACGTACAGAAAGTATGGGAGTTTAAGCAACGCGAGCAAAAAAGGAGGTTTGCTGAAGCAGTCTAAAGTGGTCGCTGATTACATGATGATTGAGCATGAGCAAACACCTCAGGGCTTCAACCCTGGAACCATGGAAGGGTACAAGTACATCTTCCACGGTGAAGAAGGAGTAGCTTCCCTGCTTCCCACCGCACCTAATTATAGAGTTGAATTTACAGAGGCCGCAAGGGAGAAATGCACCACCATTGATTCCGTGTGGCGATGGATCGAGAGTCAGAGCGCTTTCACCCAGGAAACTATGGAAACACTGAAGGACGTTGCGCTCTCCTTCTCGTTGTTTAAATTGTTGAAGCGGAGGTTGTGCAGCTACCAGATTGGTGAAGCTGGCCTCGCCAAGACATTGGATTTGGTGCTTCATGGGCTCATCTCTGAAGAAAGTAACTATGTTCGTGCTTTTGGAGTTATAGAGATGGAGTTGTCATTCCTATATGATTTCCTCTATACAAGGTTCGACACCGAGTATGCTAGGTATAGGGTCTGGGCATTTTGGTCTGTTGTAGTAGCTGTTACTGTTCCAAATAGTATCTCGGGAGCATTTAGCAGGCACTACCATCGGAGTAGTTTGGAACAGAGAGTTCGTGGAATCGATGTTACTCGCTGGGTAACCATTGTGCTGCTTATCATTGTGTTAGCGTTGTCCTTTACAGCTGCCGGCACAGACTGGAAGTGGGACATAGTGGGCGTGCTCCATTCCTACCAACGACCCGCGGGGGCAACATATATTACTGCAAAACAGAAAGCAAAAAAATCCTGGCAGAGAACGCTTGGGCAGTACTCCCTGTTAGTCAACTTCGACTACCACCCGAGGAATCTACTATCACTTCTGTCACTGGGTTTGGTCGACGCAACAAGAGAAGGACAGAAGGCTGGGGGAAAGATCAAGTTGGCAGATGAGCTCATCGAGCACGTCCTTTCTGGGTTCAAAGAGAGCAACGGGCAGTTACAAGATGGGCAGTCGGCTCTAACTAGGAATCAGCTGGGAAGCCAGTTCTCATGGATGCACAGCCTGCCCACATACATCCACAAGATTCTCATATGGCACATCGGGACGACCATCGCCATGGATGGGCACCCGGTTCCTCCAACCCGCAACCACCGTGTCGCCAAGACGCTATCGGACTACTGCGCCTACCTGATAGCTTTTGTTCCGGACATGCTGCCCGGCCATAGCTACGACACTCAGCGCATCTTCGACGCTGTGGTCATGGAAGCTCGGCAAAGCCTCACTGGGTGTGACACTTTGAGCGGCCGGTGTCAGAAGCTGGTGATGGCAGACTCGCCGAGCGGCAGCGGCAGCACAATCCTAGAGCTTGGGGGCAGGCTCGGGAGAGAGCTTAGAGATGTGGTTCCGGAGGAGCGGAGGTGGAAGGTGTTGGCTGACTTTTGGGCCGAGTTCATCCTCTTCCTCGCGCCGTCAAGCAATGCCGAGATCCACGCCGAGATGCTCGCTGCCGGAGGGGAGTTCATGACCCATCTCTGGGCACTGCTCACACACGCCGGCATTCTGGAGCGCCCCTCTACGACCGGCGGTGCGGGAGGTAATGATATGGTACTTCCCCTGCTCATGATTCTCGTGTTTGAGGGATCAAAACATTGTGGTCTGAAGCTCGCTCCTAACGCTTCTGCTGGATTGATTGAGTTGTGATGATTGCTGTCGTCACATTTGAAGTTCATTTGGTACTGGGTGGATCTTGTTTTCACATGATTGTGTATTTGTGTAATTGTGTTGTAAGTTAGCAGTGTGCTGTTTGTGTACGAATGAAGCAGAGTTGCTGTCTGGTTTACCACTTTAGCATTATGCGGTTACTCGTGAATGTTCGTCAGATTCAAAGTCAATTTGGGTACAAGGTGGATCTTGTTTTCACATGGTCCTGAAACTCGTTTTGTAAGTTACCAGTGTGCACTTTGTGTAATAATGCAGAGTTGTCGTGTGATTCTTTATGTACGATGGAAAATGAATCAGAGCGAGCGCCAATTCCCTGCAGTTTCTCAGCCGAAGCTGGTGTCCATGATCGGTAAGGAGAAAGATTAAGTGACGCACGTCACGTGGCTTACCAGTCACTGACGTGTGAGCCCGCAGACCATGGAGCCCACACGTCAGTGACCGGTAAGTTACGGCACTTACGGCACTGAATCTTTCTCCGTTCGGTAATGGCTGATGGCTCGCACCCCTCGCAGGGACTGGCATGGATTACATCAGTCGCATAAAATACCTTATTTTACTACAGCAGTTGCAGTTGCACTAATACCTGATTGCCAGAATTACAGTATTTTACTACAGCTAATACATGATTACCAAAATTATTTTACTACAGCTGTTGCACTAATACCTGATTAGCAGAATTTTGGTGGATGTTTATAGATGTACTGGTCGATAGCTAAAGTTAGAACCTGTGACATCACACATACATCACATTTCAAGGTCAAATATCAAACAGGATATCTGCCATGGATGCTATTATGAGAATATGTTTTCATTTTGTTGATGTCTCATTTCTTCATCTCAACAAGACCTATTGTTTGATTTCTTCACCAATTACTAAGCTCTAACTGACATTTTGAGTTGGCTGAGGCATTTTGGTCACTCCAAAAGTACAGTAGATGTCAGAATTCTTCTAATTATTTCCCTGCCCCTCCATTGACTGAATTGTTCAGCTCGTGAACCCCCCAAAAAAACAAATAGCTTTCAGTCACAACGTATGAACAGCGTCCAAAACCCTGGCACATGCAGGAACCCTTTACAGAACCCAAACCTGAACACTAACTTATGTAACCAAATAACCAAAATAAAAGGAAAAAGGAATAAGAACCTATCCGGGTGAAGGGATTGGCTGGGCGCCTCAACCTCGTCACCAGATGGGCAATTTGTTATCTGAATCAGCTACAGCGTTACAAGGGAAGCAACCGAGAGCAACAGGGTGTAACCATGAGTGCTGCAGCATCATTCCTCATCAGAAACGGCGGACAGTTGGCCAATATAAACATGTTTCCGGAATCCCTTTCTTTTTATTTATTTCAAAAAAGAATATCGTTCATCCTTCCACCAGCTGAGGGGCTTCTAGTAATTGTCATTTGTCAGTCCCTGAAGCAAGAAGACACTGAATTTCTATGATCCAAAATAAATGGATTGTGCAACTTTTTTCCTGAATGCCCATGTATTCCACTGTGGAGCACCTGGCGAGATATGGTTATCTCAATACCACAGGGGGTTCAGAAACAAAAAGAAACCTAGTCTTTTAACTGTTTGACTTGTGGCCTGTAACCCTCCCAAGCCTTTCCACCAAGACAGGAATGTCCTCCTCACTCAATGCTGTGAAACAACACCTGAACCATCCAGGCTCAATGCAATGGCAAGATGAACCTGGAGTGACATTGACCTTTGCCTCCTCCAACAGCCTGTCCCAAAGCTTGCGTTCTCCTTTCTCGCTGTAAGACCGGATGTACTTGCTCATGTCTGCCCAGCAGTAGAACCCTCCACTGCTCTTGAAGCACTCAATCCCCACTTGTTTCAAAGCACTGACAAACAAATGGTTCATTTTCTGGAGCCTCTCTCTGTTAACCTTTAGGTATTCCGAAATGAACTTTTGGTCTGAAAGCATGGAAACAAGCAAGCACTGTGTTGGCGCTGACACTGACGAGAATCGAGCAATTTTAGCAGCAGCTGTGACAATGCTTTCATTATAGGAATATATGACTCCGACTCGAAACCCAGCAAGAGATAGGTCTTTTGAGAGTCCATATATTATGTGAACCCTGCCCTTATCAAAGTCTTCTAGATCATTCACAACCTCTGCCACACTGACAAATTTGTCACTGCCATACGTTGAACCAGCAAATATTTCATCAGAAATAAAGTGTATGTTCTTCTCTGCAGCAAACTCTAGGAGATCACGCAGTGTTTCCCTTGGCACAATGCCTCCTGTTGGGTTGGAAGGGTTAGAAATGAGAACCCCACGAACCCTTACTCCTCGCTTCTTTGCCTGTTTGTAAGCTATTTCGAGAGCAGTGATACTAATGTTAAAGTTATCAGTGCTACGGCAAGGAATAGGTATCAACTCAACACCAGTTCGCCATTTTATATCCCTATCCCAACTGCGGAAACAAAAGTCGTGAGGTCAGTTCATCACTTCAAAATTAGAACCAAGCATAGCAATGTACCAAGAGAGTGAGCAAAAATTACCCTGGGTAGTAAGGTGATGGTACAAGAAATGCATTTCCTGGATCAGCAATACAGAAACTCAGAATTTCCATTGCAGGAGTTGCACCAGATGTAATCACCATTTGAGATGGGTCAAAGGATACTGATTCATGCATGATTTGCCTCATGAATCCAGCAAGAGCCTGAAACAGAAACCGAGTTCATATCTGGAAACTAATTACCACACCAATAAAAACAATTTAGGATTCATGGAAGTAGAGCCCTAAAACATATATGACAACACTTGTGGTAGGGCATAGTAGTGTTGCGTTGGGTCATCTTGTTCGGAAGCTGACTGAGAAGATATGCTGGCGAAAGTAGGATGTGTGTACCAGTCTCAGTTCCCATGAAACATTTAGAATTCAGAATAGGTTACATAGATTCCCTGAATGAATCAGTTGGAATTTAGTTCACTAAATAGCAATGAGCAAAAATGGAAAATAAGGTAAAATAGAATGCTTCTAATCCAATAAGCAGCACCATAATTACCAGCTTTGGTTGGGATCTAGGTGTTTTAGCAGCATACTATTCAACATTGGCAGAATAATACAATGTGAAAATCTCATGTCAAATTCACAGATATTCACAGCAGTTAAAGGCGTGGAACATGTAAGCAAGACTCTCAAAATCTTCAAAGATATAGGAACAAGCAGATCAAAACAAGGTCTAATCATGTCAAGTGAAGATTTGACAAATGATGCAATTCCAGCCACCAAGGGTCCACTTGCCTAGAATGACAAACAAGAAAAAAAACAGAGCTGCAATGGTGACCCTTTGTCCAACCTGCTTCAGATAACATATATATGGCTATGAAAAATCAACAGGAAAAAGGAAACAAACAAAATTACACAACACCATGATAATTGAGAACAATGATACCCCACATCAGGCTTAGACGTTAACTCCAGTTGTCTGACTTTTCAGCAGTTCCATGATTAATCCATACTGTTATCTAGGATAATAACCTTAAAAAGTGTCGTTATCACAGAAACTTTTTTTTCTAAAGAGGAAAGGGAACTGAAATCCAGCATCCTACTCCGCAGATGTTTTGGGTTAATCCAAGGTGGCCGATTTCAAAGCATAAACATAATTGGGCCAAACATGGAACCGCATCATATAGATAGAATCATGGAATGGAATGTTTTGCGGACGGAGGAACAGCAAGGGAATCGAGGGGTTCTGTCAGCCTACCATCTTCAAGGCAAGTATCCCGTCGTACGGCTGGTACGTGGCGAGCCCCCTGATGGTAAGGTCCCTGGCCTCCTCCCCGGCTCCCGCAATCCTGTCCAGCATCGCGGCCGCCGCGTGCTCCTCCATCCAGCGCCCAACCAAATCCAGCGACAGCTGCACGCGCGCGCGGTCGTCCATCAATATCATCATATCTTTGAAGAAATTCCTCGGAGGAGGGAGGGGATTCGTACGTGGTTCTCGGCGAGGCCGAGGTTGATGAGGCCGTCGGGGTTGGACGCGGCGTGGTATGGGTCGTCGGCGCAGCGGCGGAGCCCCGCGTAGTAGAGCGAGTCCTCGTCCCCGGACCCCACGACGGCGCAGCGGGCGGAGAGCGCGGCGCGCGGGGTGAGGAGGCCCCGCGAGTGGGAGCGGTGGATCGGGGAGGCGGCGGTGGAGTTGGCGCCCCCCGCGGCGGAGGGGGAGGCGGGGCCAGGCGGCGGGGACCCGGGCGCGGCGGGGCGGTTGCGCTTGATGTAGAGCTGGAGGAAGTAGAAGAGCGCGCAGGGGATGAGGGAGCCGAGGACGAGGCCGCCCCGGCCCTGCACCACACCCTGCAGCGGCACGACGATGCGCATCCCGCCGTCCGCGCGCGGCCGCGCCGCCCTGTCGCGTGATGCTGACGGCGGCGGCGGGTTCTTGTTTTTGCGGGCTGCGGTGGGGCCGAGGACGTCGTCGTCGTCCCTCATGGGCGCGGGCGCGGCTGCGGCGGCAGTCCGTGCCGCGGCGTCGTGGGGGGCGCGCGGCGGCGCCGGGGTAGCATAGGCGGGGGCGCGCCCGTGGGGGTGGGCGGGATTTCGTTGGCGCGGGCGGGGGATTTGGAGGGTTTGGGGGCGGGGGTTGGCTGCGTGGTGGTGGTGGTGGTGGTGGCGGTGGCCGTGGCCGTCTGGCTCTGGACGGTGGGGGACGCCGGCTTTGGCGTCTTGCTTGCCGCTTCTGCCTTCTGGCGCTGGGCGGTGGACGAACCAACCCCCGTTGGCTTGGCTTGGCTTGGGCTTTGGGCGGAACAGCGCGCGGCTCAGGTGTGGAGGGGACGCCGCTGTCCATTCCACGCCGCGGGGCTCAGCAGCCGACCGTTCCCGTTTCAGCGTCCGGCCAACCATACAAACCAACGTGTGGGCAAGGCTCGTGCTTGGTGTGCTGACCCGGCATTTGCTGTAAACTTTGTGATGTGTGATCCGTGCTCGTTCGATGATCTTGCCCCCCGGATCCCCGATCAAACTGAGATCGTCTTAGCTTGTCCCGATCCAGAGATTTCAAATTTTGAGTTTCGCTTCACACGTTTTAATTGGACACATCTAAAAAAACTTACGAATTTGATATCCAAATGTTAGAAATTTCTCACCCGGTTTAAGTTTGAGTAGATCATGCCTATTAAAAAGGATCGGCTGACTTTTAGGGTCAAGCGTATGGACAACGGAGGGCTTATTGATTTGATTGATGCCTATCAAAATTTGATTGATAGCTTGAAGCCTTTCTTCGGACCCTGCGACTGGAGCTCCATTCAATCCAATGTGCTCCTGCCGCGCACAGGAAAATGGTGCCGCCTCCTCTGGTTCACCTTGCAGTACTTTTCTCTCAGGCCTAACCAGCTACCAACCAGCAGTCAAGTGAACAGGTTGTCAATTTCGGACTCCATATATCGACGGCAGCGTCCAGCGTACGCCGGTGGTGCCGATCACCCTGTTTATCGCTATCCTCGAGCTGCTTTTGCCAGGCAGCAACCATGTCAATATGTCATATATGCGCGCGCGCGTACGGCCGCCGTCCAACGTGCCATCATCATCAATTCATCATCCACAAGAAGCACGTCTCAGCAGTCGCGCACCGCGACACGCGACAGCTAGCGTGGTACTGGTTGATGCCTACTCCTCGCTCGCTCCTGTTCCGTGTTTTTTCCCGTCCCTTTTGTCGCAGCGCCAACACAAAAAAAAGACCCATCGAATTCTCAGCTCCATCGGGTCGCTTGGAGCAAGAGGCAACAAGGAAGCAGGGGAAGTAGATTCTCCTCGGCCGTCTTCCGTGGCCGTGGATCCGCCGGACGGACGGACGGCCCAGCCGCGACTCTTTGTTCGCATCCGCCGTGTAATAATGGTCGAAGCTCAGCTGAGCGTCGACGTGCATGCTGATGTGAGCTAGCGAGAAAAGAACCGGACGGGAGCGCGCGGCTGTTGCGGAAGATGACGAGGCGGCGCGTTTGGCCGTTTCCGGCCGGCGAGAGCCGTGGCGGGCTCGACAAGGGAGACGGCGACGAGAGGCGGCACGAGGAGCCAGAGCCACACAACGTAGCGTACCAGGAGCTGAGCTCCCGATGCTGGTCTGGCCTCCGTTTTCTCGCTGGGGTGGTGGTGATTGGTGAATTTTCACTGGTGATCAGTGACGTCGCGGGTACACTTGCGGAGGCAGCAAAGGCCAAGTGGGGCCAAAGGGAAGAAATGGGCAGAACATGATCGACACGGACAGTAAGGGCACCCGCAATGGGGCCGTTAAGCTCTCTACAAGAGCTCCACGTAGGAGAGAGAGCTTAGGAGAGAGAAGCGTTGGTCGCCAGGCATGGCGAGAGCCGCTACGCGCCTTCCCACGCGCAAGCGGGCCCCACCATGTGTGTCTCTGTCGCGTCCTGTTTCTCTCTTCGCGGGCGGTCCCAACCATACACAAAGTCCAAGAAATACACCTCAAGAAAAATCATCACTAAACTATACCTCCCAATCCTAGAGTCTTTGCATAGTAAATATCGAGATTATCTCTTTTCTTTTATCTCTTCTCCTGTCTCTCTCACCTCCTCGTTCTCTAGCCATGGCGACCGAAGCAACTAGGCCGGCGGGATTGGGGTGGTCAAATGGACTAGTGATTCAACAATTGGATTGCGCGGACGTAGAGGAGGTGGAGAGGATCTCCTGGAGCCGCTCCCCATGGGCGGAGAGGAAGAGAGTGGTGGGAATCCGAACGACGGCGGGAGGCGGCGGCCGACGGCACGGGTTCCCCATAGATGGAGCTCCTCCGGTGATGGGAACGGATGCGGCCTAGCCTCCACGGAGCCCATGGCGACGGCCGCGTGCTCCGGCGGCCACCAGAGCTGGCCAATCGGGCGGCCAAGCACGTCGAAGGCGCTCAGCTTCGTGGTTGCTTCTCGGGCGTCACTCGATTTTCGTGGCCGCTTCCGCGGCGAGCGTCGCGCACCCGACGTCGGTCGTGGCCGGCGGGGCCGCGCGGCACGGCGAGCGGGGCCGGCTACGGGCATCGGCGCGCGGCGGGCGCGGCGGCGAGCGAACGGGCGGCGCGGCCGGCCGAGACGAGGATGGAGACACGGACGGGCGCGGCATCGGCGCGACGGCGGGCGCGGCGGGCGTTCGCAACCCGCGTGAGTCATCGTGCGGCGCGATGCGAGGAGGCCATGGCGCGCGCAAGATCCCACGACGCGCCCGCGCGAGCTCCCCCGCCGCGCGCGCCCGTGAGCTCCCTAGGCGGCGCAACTGCGAGCTGCCGCGACGACTCGACGGCCACGACGAAGATGCGGTGGCCACGATTACGATGAAGATGCGGACAGGCGCGACAGCCAACCGAGATCGGTGGCGTCCGGCGCGCGGCGGACCAGCGCGACAATGCAGAGCGAGCTTGCCGACGGGCACAGAGACGAAATCGCTGACCCAAGCTTCATGGAAACCACCGGTTTCTTCCTAGTGGTAAAAACATCGTTTCTTCCCTCCTCGGTGCGAGGGAAGACGTGGTTTCTCCTCTAGGATACGGTTTCTCTCTCTTTTTCTTTCTCTTTCCTCATTTATTATATGCCACATCGTATTTTTGCTTAGGTGGTAACTTATTTAATGCACATAGAAACTATCATAGATACCCATTGGGAGTGCCCTCACTCTTCATCACCGAACCACCCCTTGGACCGCCGGCCGCCGGTGGAGGGGCGTGCCTCGGCCGCCGGCGAGCTTGTGCGCGCGCGCGCGGCCCCCGCGCGAAGCGGACGGCGGAAAGTAGCGTCAACCTCGCCGATGAGCGGTCGGGTGGAGGCGGAGCGCGGCCCCCGCCATCGAGTTGCGGCCGCGCATGGCGATTGACGATGGCGAGGAATGAGGGGCGCCGGGCGCGCGCCCGCCGGCGGCCGTCGCGCGGGGCCACCGGTATCGGTGAGTACAGGGTCACGGGGGCGAGGGAGATTGGGATGAGGTGCTAGGCGGGCGGCGCCGCGGAGGAGTAGCAACACGAGCTCGAGCGTAGGGTGGAGCGGCGGTGCGGTCCGACCGGCGAGCGTGAGCTCGGGCACTGCTCGGCTACCGGCGTGTGGGTGCGGGGCGACAAGCACCGCGAGGGAGCAACCGGAGTGGGGCGGGGAGCAGGACAGGAGAGCAGAGCAAATAGGAGGATGAAGATGGAGTACGATTTTTTTATTTGTTGTGTTTTGATTGAAACAACACCTGATAAACAAGTTGTCTTTTACCTTTACTATTGGTGACATGGAGCTTGGTATAGAGAGCAATATGTCTATACCACCATGGCCGCCCTAACATACTACTCTAGTATATGCAATGGTGGGCTCAGATTAACCGATCAACAAGATGTTCGCTTGGCTTATCGCCACAAGCCTACAAGATTTTTTTCTCTCGTAACAAACCAAAGAACCAACCAAATAAAAGATTTTCTCTCAAAATAAATCAAGACTAAATGCCCATCACCACAATGCGGCCGCCCTAACATACTACTCTAGTATATGCAATGGTGGGCTCAGATTAACCGATCAACAAGATGTTCGCTATGCTCTATCACCACCAAACTGCAAAGACTTTTCTCTCGTAACAAACCAAATGACAAGAATCAAATAAAGAATACTTTTCTCAAGTAGAATAAATCAAGATTACCATCACCCACCAAACCTAAACGAACAGGCGCTGCAACACTCCTCCAGAAGGGAACAAGCAGTACGTAGAAGTTAGTATTCATATCACGACCAGGTTCACTGAATCTGCACTGAACTTGAGATAGAGGGAAATACTGTAGAGCCAAGGATAGTTGCCTTTTTTCCCCTCCACGGCTCCACGGTTGGTCGAGTCTGCATGAAATCCCACGTACGGGCCGTCGGAACGGGTTTTGCTGGGACGATTAGCCAGGAATCCTAGCCTGCCCCGCATCAGGGACCTGTCTCCGTGTGTGTTTGCTTGTCCCTGAGATTCCACGTAAAGAGGAGTACGAGCGAGGAATCTGGATCACACAATCGGATTGCGCTCCTGTCCGCGTCTTGTTCAGGCCACACAAACTAGAGCCCTGTCCCACCACTGCCTTGTTTGCACGTGACAAGTTGCTGTCCATGGAAAGGAAGGAAAGCCTTGGACCTGTCAGCCGTGAGCTATCGTGCGGCCATGGTAGGGCTTGGCACCCGAGACACGGTGTGGACAGAGGTTTGTTCATTCCACAGAGATTTTATTTGGTTTTTTCCCCTGAACACCGTGAAAACGTGGTTTGGTTTGTAGGGCACCCTATTCTCTAATTTAGTCCAGTGCACATTGTCATGTTGTGTTTTTGTTTCTTGGACACTGCACAAAATAAGATAAACATTTTCAGCTGAAACAGATGATAAAAGGACTATTTTACCATCTTTTCCCCCCCTCTCTTTCCTGGACCCACATGTCACCCCTTCCATTTCCTTTCCCCTCCTTTATCCCGTGTCCTGGGCTCCAGGGCGTCCAACACTCTACCGCATCCTCAGATTGATCAACCATTGAGTTTTCTCAAATAGCTACAAGGTAGACTAGCATATTGCTGCATGCCTGCATCATTTTGCGGTTTGATTACTGGTTGTTGTTGGTCCACCGGTCCACCTCGACCCGCAAAACTGGAACTCGAACACACCATTGCATCAACATCCTTTTCTCTAGGCTCTGCACAGAATCTCCCCCACCTTGTTCTCAAGACCGCTGCTTGCTCTGATCGCACCCACCGAACGATCGGCCGGGTGGGCGAGGCATGCACCAACCAGCGGCACCAGTGGACGGTGCAGCAGTACGCGCGGACGGACTCGGACGCGGCGGCTCGCCCGGCCGGGACCCGCCGGTTGCGGCCCGTCACCGCGCCGCCCCCACGCGGACGCAGCACGCTTCTCCCCTGCACTAGCGCCCGTCGGGATCCGCTGCCGCCATGCCCATGCGAGCGAGCCCGGCGAAGTGCTGTCAAGATAGAAAAGAGGAAGAAACAGAGGAGATGAAGAACATGACGGTGGACCCGAGGGTAACATGGTCTTTTACTCACTCCTCCCAGCTGAGAAAGATTAGTTTATTTTGTGTGATGTGTTGTAGATAAAACCAAGACTAAATCAACTTGCTTAGCCCTCCCATCAGGACCAGTAACCTCCCAATGGAAGCTGAGGAAATTCAAAATACCCTACAACTTATATTAACTGACAAATTTTCTGATGAGCTGTTGCAGCAAATGTGCACTACTTTATGGTACCTCTGGAGGGCCAGAAATGATCTCCGATTCAATAATAAAAGATGGACTGTTTTTAGAGTACAACAAGAAATCAGAGCTGATATCTCTTCAGCAGTCCTTTGCTACAACCAACACACTTCCTCCAATTTGCCTACAGACCATGCAACTACTCCGTGAAATCCAAGGTACAAATCTGGTTTCCTTTGTAGATGGAGGACAGGATGATCTATTGCATGCAACAGACTGGTCGCGTGAAGCAATTCATCATCCAAATGCTATAGGTGAACAAGAACATATCCACGTATCGACATGCTGCTATATGGATGCATCCATCCCACCAGAGCAGCAAATTGTAGGTTGTACTGTGACAACCCGCCCAGGAAAATACCGCTATCGCCTAAACCAATCCACTTTGGTCATTAAGCGATAATAAAGTATCATCCTGTCGTTAGTCGCTGGGTTAACGCCCGGTAAATCACTTGAATAGCAACAAGGATCGACATATATGCATTAAAACTCACTCGAAGGTGAGTCCAGAGATACAACATCATTAACATCCAAGTTTGTACCCCGAAGGGTTTAATTATTACAAACCGAAGTTTTTGCCATAAAGAAGTAGTTCAAAGTTTTGAAACAACGGAATTAAACTAGCGGGAAGCGGGAACACCACAGGAGGCCATCCATGATGCTCTCAGTCGTCATCCTCCACCCACTCCAGCTCCCAGCCGGGCGGGATCTCTCCGGGCCACACATCACCGAAAGCATTACCTGGATCAACATATTATAGCAAGGCTGAGTATACTAATACTCAGCAAGACTTACCCGTCGGTGATAACTACTTCACCAACTCTAGACATGAAAGGCTTTTTGGCCACTAAGTTTCTTTTGCTGAAAAGTAACAAAGAGTATGTCCTTACTTTCAAGATTTTAGCACAAGTTCTAGTGGGTTTAATCTTTACTAAATTAGCCAACTAGTACATACAAGGTTGTACAATACAATTAATAAAGCATAACATTCATCAACTTCCATCATTAGGGATCTCATGGCTAGTGGAGTAAGTAGTCTCAGATAACGGTGAGAGGCCGACAATCGATTGATTCAAACCTTGCAAGGTAGACCCAAACACAGGGTGGGATGCCCCCGCGAGGACAACCACCAAACAGTTCCCAAAAATCCTCGGGTCGGGATAAAAGGCCACAGTCTTTGGTGCAGGCTATCCGGAATATCCCGCGAAGTACCCGGACTCACCATACACCACCGGTAGCTAGCCGTGAGACAAACCCCAAGAGTAGTGACAGTTAAATCCCTAGCTGTCTCATTAAGGTACTAGGCTTACCGGTCCCATTCCCGACAAGTGCTTAGTACGTTCAAACACTTAACCCACAATAGCCATTGGACCGGAGCCCAAATCCCATGCTCTTACCACATGAGCAATCCAATTAAGGATATCTTGTGATTCCTATCTAGGAACCTATTCTCGCGAGTGAGGTCATCACCCGATTTGTAACGGTCCTATAGCTTAGCAACCTATCGACCTATCATACTAGTAAGGACAAAGGTACCTAGGGATCATGCATCTAAGGTTCCATACAACTCCTGAACTTAAATGCACAAGCACCCATAGATAATTAAATAACGAAATTTGAAACTGGGTCAGATGCACCGGAGCTTGCCTTCATCAGCTAAGTTAGCCTGAGCACCCTCGGTGTCGTCAAGCACTTCCACGTACCGGTGGAAGCTTCCGCTCCTCCTTCCTCGGATTCCGGGACGAGTGAGTAGTCACCGTCAGGAAGATCTACACGGAATGCAATGCAAGGTTTAGGTGATGTGACAGTTTGTTATCTTACCCAACTCTTGTTGGTCATATTCACCTTAACAAATATTTAAATATTAAATTTCTTTTAGGAAGGTTATTGATTACATGTGGTTTATTCTCTTATTGCACATTTGAATTAATGTTTCTTTTGTACTTGTTATTTCATGTGAAAGTTTAATCCTTTTTCCTCTTACTAGTAAGGTGTATACAAGGATATTCATTTAACTTAGTTCCTTTATCAGGAAGGGTTGAACCTTTACTTAAGTTAGGGAACACTTCCCTAAAAGGGACAAGAAGTAAAAGCATTTTCCTAATTCATTTAAGCTTTAATATTTAAAGAGGGCTTTTGTCACACCCCGAAATTTCCAATTTCGGGATGTGAATAGGAAGAAAAACTTAAACAATGATTTAGTCTAAATTTTAAAATTTTGCCCAACTTTTTATTTTCTTTACGGAAATATAGTATAGGGAAAAAAATCCTTTGTTTGATTTTCTAAATTAAATAAAAGTTATGTGTGTTGCATTCATGCCGATGCATCTAGTGGTTCTTGAGTGCAAAAAGGTTTCAAAAATGCGTTTAGGATCTGTCCAACCTCTCCCGAGAATTTTCCGGATTTTTCTGGAATTTATTCTCATTTTCTTTGAGATTTTTCTATTTATTAGAAGGCTCTAAAATCTTTTTCATGAGCTCCAAATGCTTTATTTGGATTGTTCATGTCTTAATCTATCTCTAGGAATTTTCCTGGAATTTTTGTGATTTTCGGAGCATTTTTCGTGCCTTTAAACAATTTCTAGGTTTTTCTGGAATTGTTTTCGCATTAAAAATAAATTCGAAAAAAAACAAAACCTACCATACCGGATTGGGCCGAGCCCGTGGGCCCGACCCAACCCGCGCCGGCCCGGCCGCCGTGCCCGCCAAGGCCCATCGGCCGAGGCGGCCATGGCCGCCGCCGCCGCCGGCCCACGGCCGGGCGTGCGCCGGGGCCTCGAGCCCCGCGTCCCCATAAAAGGGGGAGGCCGAGCCCCGCGCGCGGCATGCCCCTAGCCGCCGCCCCCCGCGCATGCGCGCCGCCCCGCCCCCGCCGCGCCGCGCGCGCGCGCGCCGCCGCCCGGCTCGCTCGCGCGCGCGCGCCGCCGCCGCTCGCCAACCCGCGCCGCCGCCTTGCTTGCTTAGCGCGCGCGCCGCCGCCCGCCGTTAGGGCCCCGGCCCGAGCACGGAGGAGCTCCACCGCCGGCGCGGCTTGACTTCGATTTCCGCCGATTCCGTTGATTTCCGCCGCGGGTGAGCACGGCTTCGAGTTCCTCTCGTTCCCCTCGTTCGATTCCGTGTCTCCTCCGGCTCCCTCGTCGCCCGTGCCGCCGGCGCCGCCGTTGGGCGGAGCCCCCGTCCATGGCCGGTTTCCCCCGTGTCCCGAGGAAGAAGATGGCGCTTTTGCTTTTGACCCCCCCGCGAAATCCCGAAAATAACTAGATCCAGCTTTTGTGTCTTAATCAATCCGCAGAAACCCCCCTAGATCTATTAAATCTTCACAACCGCATCCATCCCGAAACTTTTTGCGGATCTAACCCCCGCATTGGATCTATTCGCGAGCACCGTTTGATGTGTCTCGGGAATCTCCCCCGCTAACCCTAAAAGCTACGAGCTAATTACGAATAGGTCCTCCGATCTTGTTTCCTCCATATCTTCTGCGTTTTAGCTCTGTTTTTAGCGTTCTTTATATCCACACGATCGTCTCGACGAGTAGAATGACTTTTTGCCCCTGTTTAGTTCTGTTAGTACAGTTTGGTGATTGTTTCTTATTTTATTCCATTGTATGCTTGTATGTGAATGATGTGGTGCGTAGAAGACGGTTCGTTCGTGGAGAACGCTGGAGTTGAAGATTTCCAAGATCTTGAGCAGCAGCAAACGTTGGTAGAAGGCAAGTCCTTGCTGCATTCCCGTTAAATTCCTATTACAACATGCATTTTAATTACACTGTTACTTACTTTTGCTATGCATTAAATTGATGGGTCCTATTGTTAAGGCTCGACTAGCTTTGTTCACCCCGTGCCTTGATCAACCCGGGTTTATGTTTATGTTGGGTAGATCATGCTTAGTTGCTCAACTTGGGTTTATGGTGGTTTTGATGAACAACAATGTTAATCTTGCTTTATTTATGTTGTACCTTTCATTAAACAAGATCACCCGTGTTAATCGGAACATGGAGAACCACCCAGGAAAACATGCATACCACAAGACATATGGCTCTGTCTTGGCTTAATAATTAGTGAACCGGGTGTTAGGTATGCTTTACCCGATAAGGGTTGGGGGCCGGGCGGGTAGTGGCGTATGGACTCGCTCGGGCGTAGGTGTGGGCTTAGCTAAGACACGGTACTCGTCCGGAGCTTTATACGTTGCACCGACCGGTAACCTAGCGGGCGACCTTCATCTCGGGATCTTTGTAACGGCCTCGTAGCGTCCCTATGCAATCACACCTCGGTAGTGTGGTATGGTGCCCGATCGCATCGCATGGTTGGGTTTAAAGTTCTTCGGGACTTTTACGCGACTTGTGGGTAAAGATGTACGACCTCTCGCAGAGTGTAAAACTAACTAGTTAGCCGTGCCCACGGTCACGGGCGGCCTGGACCCTCACATGATTAAACTATGGAAGATGGATTAAACCTGTTGCATTTACTTTCGTTCATGATGATGATGCTTATGTTAATCTTTGGGTTGGTATAAACTTACCTTTGCTAGTAATATAGCTTGCTTAATAAAATTTGACCAACTAAAATGCTGATCTGCTATGCAACCCCAAGCTTCCACCATAAAGCCTTTGCATGTTGTTATAGATCTTTTCCCTTGTTGAGTACGACATGTGCTCATGCTTGTTGTTCTTTTTATATGCATCTACACAACCCGGTTGCTGCTCGGACGGACGCTTTGAAGACTTTTCCGGAGAGTTCGGTGGTTTCTAGGCGAGCGTGCCACCGCCACCGCTCGTGGAGACGTCCTTTACCGCCGCTAGTACTCGCTTATGTTACGATTCCGAGACATTCGGTCATGTAATAAAGTTTTAATACTCTCTTTACGCTTTTACACCGTGTTTTGGTATACACCGAGTCAACACATGTGTGAAACTTGATCCCGGCGCACATGTGTTCTATGCATTCGGACTTGCCCTTAAATCCGGTGTGACAACTTTTTAAAGCTTTTTATTAAGCAATAATTCACCAAACTTTAAAATAAGGGTTTCTTAAGCACAACAATACCCATAATGAACCACTGGACTCATATGCAAAACTTGGAAGCTAGAAAATAAATTACTTTGGAAAAAAATAACAAAAGACTAGCTAGTGATTCAAATTAAATCCATACAAAAATAAATAAGCATCAAAATGATCCAATTGTTCTCATACATGCTCTCTGGTCCTAAACAAACTTAAAGAACCAGCAAGCACACCTAGAAGCTCTAGTGAACTTGCTTCACAAATTTACAAAGGAAAACATGCACAAATTAAGAATAATTATTTCCGTTAAACCAAAAATAATGATTAATTCACCAGAGGTGTGTTTTGACATAAAAAGACAGCATGCACAAGTTGGGCACAAAAACATAAATATTTTTAGCTACAAAAATCATCTAGGCAGATTCTGCATAAAAGGAAAACAATTTATATAAAAAGATTTACTTCATAACTTTGTGCAATTTTTGGCACAGGAGCTAGTCATGACATGATACACAACATATCCAAAATTTGGATGCAGAGGATTTATAGTTTTTGAGTTATGGCAGATCTAGGTTTTTCACATTCCTATTTTTCATGTTACAAATATCCAGAATCAGAACATGTGAGAATAACAAAAGTTGTAGTATTTTTCACCACGAATCCATCAAAATTGGTTTTTCAATTTTCTGAATTTTCTACGAATTTCTACGAATTTTACAAGAATCAGCAAAAGCACTTTACTATTGAAGTTACAGTTTTGCGGTCAGACCCCTGAAAGTTTGAGATGCTTACAGAATTACCCTCGGTTTTGCGCTTAGGCCCTCAGGAAGATTTGGGACTTCGCAATGCGGTCCCCGAGCACCGGCCGGCGGCGGTCCGGCCATATTCCGAAGAAACCGCCGGCCGGGACCGGCCGGCGCGGGCGGGGATCGACCCTCGGGTCCTTGGGGGTCAATTCCCGGGCTTGGTTGGGGCGGGGGAGAGGGCCGGAGAGGGGGGGGGGCGCCGGCGGCCGGCGGCGGTGGCCGCCACGACCGCGGTGCGGCGGTGGGGACTCGATGCGGGGGTCTAGGGATGGTTGGTGAGCTAGAGTAGGGGCAAGGGAGGGTGCGGGGAGGGTTCGGTTGGGCTTGCGGCCGGCGGAACCCGAGCTCGGCCGCGACGCCCTTTAATGGCACCCGCGGCGGCTCGGGCCGTGGACGGCGGGCGCGTGAGGAGGCCTTGTGGCGCCTCCTTTATAGTGGCTCGGTGCCCCCTTGTCGCGCCGAGTGGAGAAGGGAGGGCCGGCCACGGGCGGTGCTCGGGGGCGCGCGGGGCGCGCACGGACGGGCGGCGGCCCGACAGGGAAGGGACCGGCGGTCCGTCGGGCGCTCGTCCGGCCGCGCGGCGTGAGGGGGGGGGACTTCGAGGCGGCCTCGGGACGGTGCGTGGCTTCGGGGAACGGGGCCTCGGGCGGTGCGGGCGTGCGGCCACCCTAGGAGCGCGGGCGGCGGCCGGACGCCGAGGCGGCACGCGCGCGCGCGCGGCGCCGGCGCACTGGCGACGTCGCAGCCTGCCTGGGAATGTTGGACTAGCCCTGTTTGAGCGATAAAAACTCAAATTTTTGCAACTAAAGTGCACTAAGTGATGAATAGGAAAGTTGTAGATCTCACTACCCTCTACAACTTTTACAAAGGCTCTAGGGTGTTTTTCTCCACGGATTTTGCAGAATCCGCTTGCCAACATTGAATGCCGCCATGTCTCGGTGAGCCGGGAGGTACGCCGCTGACAAAGTTTTTCACCCTTTTCCGCTCAAAATTTAAAATGCCAATCTACATGAAAGTTGTGTCCCTCAACAAGATGGACAACTTTCATAAAGGTAGATTTTGAAGCGGTTAGGTGAAATTTGGAGAACGCGGCAAAAGTTTCGGACGACTTTCGTCGACGTCCATGGTTAAGCCGGGTTTGACCGTGTCTTTGACCAAGGGTTGACCACGGGTGTGTGTAGACTTGGTCAAGGGTTCAATATGGTTCATTGGCGAGGTTTTCGAGGTGATGACCCAAGTTGACCTAGGTTTGACCGCCGTCGGCCCGGTTTGACTCGGGCGAATCGGCCATTAGTGCTAATGACGCTAATTAAAAACCTGGGGCGTCACAGCCTACCCCCTTAAGAAGAATCTCCTCCCGAGATTCGAAATCCCAAGGACAAGATAGGGAAATAGGGAAGCGGTCCTCTCGGATTTTCCGAAATTGCTAAGGGAGCAATCACGATGGGATTATTGGGCAAGGAGTATAACCACCATTGGTTCCGGATTAGCCCGTAAGAGTAGTCAAAGGCGATAAGTAATGGAAAGCTTTTGCACGGAGCTTACTTGCGGATGCAAGCGAGAAGGTATGGAGAGATACATTGGTATAGGATCTTCCGAACGATCTTGCTCACATGTTATTTAGTTTGCAACCTTAGGGGGCATTGCCGTGCCACTACGGTGCAATGCTTTTCAAAATTGATGTGATGCACATGTTTATGAAGACACGATGCATATGCTCATGTAGTATGGTGCTTATGATGCATGTCAGCATGACTCGGTTACCCACAAAATGAGTTAGTTATTGAGAGGACAATCACAGGTTGAGAAGGAGTATGCGTGGCGAGTCGCATTCTCACAACCAAGATACCTAGTGCGCTCCTAGTGGCAATCATGTGGCTGCAGTGCACATGACGCCCTAGGTTCTGTCACGACACCTTTAGTTATGGGATGACAACGTCACCAAACATAAAGGATAGAGTAGGAGATGTTGAAACACTCCATGCGTATGCATGTTAGTTCACCCGAGGTTCCCAAATGCACATGCTATGCAAATGCATGCTCAAGAAGAGACATGATTATTTATTTATTTTTCAAAAGGTTGTGAGCAAGACCCGGAGGAATAGGCTCACGACCGAAAGTTTGAAGTAACCAGGACAAGGATATGAATACAAAGAATATCTTGGTGCTTCAACATGTTTAAGGACAAAAGGGTGGGAAGGAAATACCAGTCGATGGAGATGCCATGTTGATAGGAGAATCACCATCGAAGATTGAATTCTAAGATCAAGACATCCCCACAGACATGGTAGAGTGGCAAAAGTTCTCTTTTCTCATGTTGGGTAGCACTGGGTAGTCATGTGTACAAGGGCACAGTTGTATGTTAGATCTCGGAGCGAGCACACATACATAATGACATAAATTCCTGGCAGTTGTGAACAAGAATTCATAACTTAAACCCAGAGCTCCAAAAATTCCCAACTCTTGGGTGGTAACTCATCAAGGTTAAGCGACGTATTTTTGGTACTCAAAGGCTGAGCTAGAAGGCTAGGAAGGTTGCTCAATTGACCAAGGTTTGGATTGAGTTATGGAAAACAGCAAAACAGGGGTTCCCAAATCTGAGCATAACTTGAGATATAATGAAGCTATGACCATGAATGTTTGTGAGCAGGAACTAGATTAGATTTGGTGCAACTTTTGTTTAGAACTTCTATTCTAATTACTTCTAGAACATGGTGCAAAAGCAAGACAACAAACTTTTACAAAATTTGGACAGCATAACCCTATGCACGAGAGGTACTCTAGTTTATAAAAAGCACACACTAGCAAAATCTTCCTTAGAGAAAATATATAAGTTTGGTTTTGGGTCCATTTTAGTATATTCGATTTTTAATATGCATGCAAGACATCCTATCCGACCTCACATGGCAATCAAGCCAAAATCGAAGTTAGTGCCGGTGGCAAGGCTTTTATTTGTCTCTCCCTATAATATCTAGTCGAGAGCTATACGGTACTCGCTTAACGACTAACGGAGCGCCGTTATGTACCGCAGAAAACGAACCTTTCGTGCCGAGACGTCACGAAAGCGTCCACATACGGTATCGTTCACTATAGAAACGACATCCATGCGTTATGCCGCCGCATGGACAACGTTCAACCTCGGACACCCTCCGTTTGAATGGAGTGTATCCTTGCCTCGCATGATCGACATGCGGAATGCACATGTATGAAACACGTGGCGACAACACAACTCATAAACGGATGCGAAGATGAGATCCGTGGAATGGATCACTCCATCAACCCTCGCAATTCCCGTGATGCGGTACGAGCACACATATAAAACACGTGGCTCATCTAGTTTGGTTGTGCAAGAAAGTAAGTCCGACATAAAATAATTTGCCGGGAGTTAGAAAAATAAGCCATAGTTTGAATAAGCCACCCGAAAGAACCCAAAAATTCCCTCTAGGGCCTCTCGGTCTAGTTTATCCTTAGCGGGCCAAAGTATTTTGGAAAATGAGACAATCTTGGTAAAAACCGGTGATTAAGATATTAATTAATCTCTCGGTGCATATAATTGCTACGATACCAACCGTGACAACCCGCCCAGGAAAATACCGTACTATCACCTAAACCAATCCACTTTGGTCATTAAACGATAATAAAGTATCATCTTGTCATTAGTCGCCGGGTTAACACCCGTTAAATCACTTGAATAGCAACAAGGATCGACATATATGCATTAAAACTCACTCAAAGGCGAGTGCGAGAGATACAACATCATTAACATCCAAGTTTGTACCCCGAAGGGTTTAATTATTACAAACCGAAGTTTTTGCCATAAAGAAGTAGTTCGCAGTTTTGAAACGAAGAGAATTAAACTAGCGGAAAGCGGGAACACCACGGGAGGCCATCCATGATGCTCTCGGTCGTCATCCTCCACCCACTCCGGCCTCCCGGCCAAGGGATCTCTCCGGCCACACATCACCGAAAGCATTACCTGGATCAACATTTTACAGCAAGGCTGAGTATACTAATACTCAGCAAGACTTACTCGTCGGTGATAACTACTTCACCAACTCTAGACATGAAAGGCTTTTTGGCCTCTGAGTTTCTTTTGCTGAAAAGTAACAAAGAGTATGTCCTTACTTTCAAGATTTTAGCACAAGTTCTAGTGGGTTTAATCTTTACTAAATCAGCCAACTAGTACGGACAAGGTTGTACAATACAATTAATCAAGCATAACATTCATCAACTTCCATCATTAGGGATCTCATGGCTAGTGGAGTAAGTAGTTTCGGATAATGGTGAGAGGCCGACAATCGATTGATTCAAACCTTGCAAGGTAGACCCAAACACACGGTGGGATGCCCCCGCAAGGACAACCACCAAACGGTTCCCAAAAATCCTCGGGTCGGGATAAAAGGCCACGATCTTTGGTGCGGGCTATCGGGAATATCCCGCGAAGTACCCGGACTCACCATACACCACCGTAGCTAGCCGTGAGACAAACCCCAAGAGTAATGACGAGCTTAAATCCCTAGCCGTCTCATTAAGGTACTAGGCTTACCGGTCCCATTCCCGACAAGTGCTTAGTATGTTCAAACACTTAACCCACAATAGCCATTGGACGGAGCCCAAATCCCATGCTCTTACCACATGAGCAATCCAATTAAGGATATCTTGTGATTCCTATCTAGGAACCTATTCTCGCGAGTGAGGTCATCACCCGACTTGTAACGGTCCTATAGCTTAGCAGCTATCGACCTATCATACTAGTAAGGACAAAGGTACCTAGGGATCATGCATCTAAGGTTCCATACAACTCCTGAACTTAAATGCACAAGCACCCATAGATAATTAAATAACGAAATTTGAAACTGGGTCAGATGCACCGGAGCTTGCCTTCATCAGCTAAGTTAGCCTGAGCACCCTCGGTGTCGTCGAGCACTTCCACGTACTGCAGTGAAGCTTCTGCTCCTCCTTCCTCGGATTCCGGGACGAGTGAGTAGTCACCGTCAGGAAGATCTACACGGAATGCAATGCAAGGTTTAGGTGATGTGACAGTTTGTTATCTTACCCAACTCTTGTTGGTCATATTCACCTTAACAAATATTTAAATATTAAATTTCTTTTAGAAAGGTTATTGATTACATGAGGTTAATTCTCTTATTGCACATTTGAATTAATGTTTCTTTTGTACTTGTTATTTCATGTGAAGGTTTAATCCTTTTTTCCTCTCACTAGTAAGGTGTATACAAGGATATTCATTTAACTTAGTTCCTTTATCAGGAAGGGTTGAACCTTTACTTAAGTTAGGGAACACTTCCCTAAAAGGGACAAGAAGTAAAAGCATTTTCCTAATTCATTTAAGCTTTAATATTTAAAGAGGGCTTTAAAGCTTTTTATTAAGCAATAATTCACCAAACTTTTAAAGAAGGGTTTCTTAAGCATAACAATACCCATAATGAACCACTGGGCTCACATGCAAAACTTGGAAGCTAGAAAATAAATTACTTTGGAAAAAATAACAAAAGACTAGCTAGCATTTCAATTAAATGCATACAAAAAATAAATAAGCATGAAAATGATCCAATTGTTCTCATACATGCTCTCTGGTCCTAAACAAGCCTAAAGAACCAGCAAGCACACCTAGAAGCTCTATTGATCTCGCTTCACAAATTTACAAAGGAAATCATGCACAAATTAAGAATAATTATTTCTGATAAACCAAAAATCATGATTAATTCACTAGAGGTGTGTTTTGACATCACAAGATAGCATGCACAAGTTGGGCACAAAAACATAAATCTTTTTAGCTACAAAAATCATCTAGGCAGATTCTGCATAAAAGGAAAACAATTTATATAAAACGATTTACTTCATAACTTTGTGCAATTTTTGGCACAGGAGCTAGTCATGACATGATACACAACATATCCAAAATTTGGATGCAGAGGATTTATAGTTTTTGAGTTATGGCAGATCTAGGTTTTCCACATTCCTATTTTTCATGTTAAAAATATCCAGAATCAGAACATGTGAGAATAACAAAAGTTGTATTATTTTTCACCACGAATCCAAAAAAAATTGGTTTTGCAATTTCCTATCAACTATTTTACTGTCTACTTCCCTCAACGGGACTACTGGCGAGTACGACTATTCGCGACGACTCCACGATGGGACTCCGCACTCACAGATCGCGATAACGAGTACTCATTCATGGAAGTTTTCTTCATTCATACTTAAACAAGTTCATTACAATTGTTTATGTATAACTATTGCTACGAGCTAACATCACAGGCCTACTGGAGATTAAGCTTCTCGACGACTTGTTCGGCAATGGGCGCCATCTGCTCCAGCAGCTCCGCATATTGCTCGTCGGTGCAGTTGGCGGCTAGCCCGCCGGCGACTACGTCCACAGGAGCCGTCCGGAAGTACGACTTCATGAAGGCCAGAACCTGGTTGGGGATCGACTTCGCCAGGTGCTTGACGTAGGTCGCCAGGCGACTGGGGGCTTCCTTCAGCCGGTCCACCAGAGGGGCTATCTTCGGACCGCCGGGGTGAGGCACCAGCAGCCTCGCGATGGGGAGCGCGGCTTCCTCGAGTTCCTTGAGTTGAGCCCGCAGCCTCTCGCAGTCCTCGTTCAGCTTCTGCAAGGATTTGTAGCAGTTGACGAGGTCACGATCTGATGGAATACGGAGCTCCATGTGCTTGTCGCACTCGTAAGCAAGCTCCTTATAATCGTACTCCGGTACTGGCGGGCCTCCCCGCTCTCGGTAGAAGAGGTTCTTCGCATCGGTCTTTGAAGCCTTCAGTCGATCGACCTTGGTCTCAAGCTCTGGAATCAACAAAGGCGAAGTGGGTCAGACTACCTCAAGCTACCATCAACAAGTACCCGACAAGGCGGTCGCGTACCTTTATTCTTGTTGCGGAGAGACTTGTTCTTCTGCACCAGATCGTCGCTCTTCGCCTGCATGTCTTGGATGTCATTGTGATACTGGCGAAGGCGGTGTCCAGCTTCGACTGCATCGCGGCGGCGTGCTTCCGGGACTTCACAAGCTGCTCCTCTAAGGCTTCTGCCCGGAGTACCGCGTCGCCGTATCCTTGAAGCATGCTGGACTTCTGGCGGGACCTCTCCGCGACGTCCTGCAATAGACAACACACGTCAAACGGGTACTCAACACTAAAGGATTGACTACTCAGGGGTGTCAACTACTCACCTTCATCCATTGCTCGGCGTGGCGCACAGTCTCCAAGTGCCGAGCTACCGTCGTCGGGTCGACGAGATCATCCGCCAACAACTCGATCCCGCCGTGACTACTCGTCGCGGCTCCGGACATTGGCGCCGAGCGGATTGGCTCCGCGTCCCGGATCTCCGGCGAGCGAACGACCACCTCCAGAGCGGGTTCTGGCAGCGCAACGTCGCCCTCTCCTCCAATCGTCGAGGCGGCTTTTCCGACGGCCACCTCCATTGGCTCGGGGGCTCCTCCGGCAGCTCCTTGAGTCTCCGGTGTCACATCTTCAACGGGCACCGCCGATGGGATATTGCTTCCCTCGGCTTCAGCACCTGTCATCAGACGACAACTGCATCAATCATACCTGGCGGCTACGACTACTCTTCGGGGCTATTTGCACCTGAGCAGAGTACTCACCTTCAACGACGCTGGCCTCAGGCAATGTAGCCTCCGCGGCCGGCGCCTCGGACTCTGCTTGGGGAGCGGGAGCGGACTCGGTTCATCCCCCCTCCCCGGGACGGGTCCGTCGATTTCTCGCAAGAGTATACAAGCCGGTTGTCAACCCGGACGACTACTACATCTAATGTACTACTCGGGAAGAATCAACACTTACAAGCTCGATCGGACCACCCTCACGGTTGGGGCGCCGAGGATACTGGCGATGTCGACCGGTCCCCCCGCCTCGGCGGGCGCCTCCTCTGCGCGCGTCGCAGCCGCCCCCGCCTCTTCGGTGGCGGCGGCCGGCGTTGTGCGCTCTCCTCGCCGATCGGGGCCGGCGCTCCAACTGCGCCAAGAGCTCTTCTACGGTGGGGGGGCTGGGCTACGACTACCCTCAACTGGCTCCCCCACTGTGTCCCAATCGCCTTCGTCACCCTACCCAACGGGGTCGGAAGGCGGCATCTCCTGCAAGCAAGGAAACTTCATCGTCAATGCACAACATTGAGACATCAGTACTCGACTATCATGTTCAAGATGGCCTACCTCCTGGGATGTGGTCTCCGTGACCTTCAACTTCTTGGCCACGCGCTTGCGGGCCACGTTGCGCGGCTTCCTTGGCGGCGCAGGCAAGCTAGCCTCCATGCTAGTTGGTTGATCCTGAACGAGAGGTATGTGCAGCAACCCAGGGCGGCTGAATAGTGATCGCAGCTGGAAGCGCTCCTGGAGCGTCTCCTCATCGTCGTCCTCCTTGGACGTGTCTTCGACGACAACTGTGTCGTCTCCTTCGTCAACCTCGCGCCGCTCCTTGGCCTTGGCCTTCCCTTCCTCTGGGACCTCGACAAGTTGAGGAGGCGACGCCGGCTCGGAGACTAACTTCGCCAAGTCATCCTGCAAGATGCATAACTTGTCAGCACGACTACTCTTCAGTAATAAGTACTCGGCAATGGGACCGGCTACTGACCTTATTTGGTGGGCGCGTGGCGGAGTACTCGGGCACAGGGCACGGCGTGTACGTCGGCATATCTTTGAAGATCCTTCCCAGCCTATCAACAATGTCGTCGTCGTCGACTTCATCACCGGGCATCCGCGATGTGTCGTCGTCGCCGGTGTACTCGTACCCTAGGGTGTCGCGGGCCATCAGCGGCTGCACCCTTCGCTTCATGAAGCTGAAGGCCACATGTTCGGCCCTCAGCCCGGCTTCTCTCAGCGCCTTGACCTTCGCCAGCAGCTCGGGCAACTGGAGACCTTCTTGCATCGTCGGCTCCGAGTTCCACCACGGCCGGTGCTTGGGCTGCTTTCCGCTTGGCTTCGGCAGCTCCGGGTGGTGGTTCGTGACATAGAACCACTTCGCTTTCCAATCCTGGTTGGAGTCAATCAACTTGTAGGAGAGGTACTGCTCTATGGCGTCCTCCCTCATCTGGATCCCAGCTCCCCCTACTACTCGAGGACTGCTGGCGCTGGGCTGTGGCTTCACCCGGAAGAACTTCCGGAACAAGATCCAATGGGGCTTGATCCCCAAGAAAGCTTCACAGAAATGTACGAAGACCGAGGTGTGGAAGATACCATTGGGGTTGAGGTTGAGGTACTCGATGCCGTAGTACCCCGGCAGCCCCTTGAAGAAGTCGGCGGCCGAGAGAGACGATCCGCGCTCCACGAACCGGTGAACATCGGAATCTCATCCGGGTTCTTCTCCATGGGGTATGGATCCCCTGCGGCGGCTCTCCACATGTCCACCTCCTTCTCCCGCAAGAACCCACTATTGAGAAGGGCCAGCAGATCTTCGGTCTTGGCTTTGGACTTGTTCCACTCGCGGTTCGGATCTGGTCGCGGCGGAGACACCGGCGGCGATGTCCCCGCAGCAGATCCGGTGGCCTCCTCACGGGCCCTCTTCTTCCCACCGGTGGCCTTCGCGGTCTTCGACGGTGAAGGCTTCATTCTCCAGGTGCACGGTGTCTTCACGAGCATTCGCTCGGGGGCTACGGCGGTGGCTTCCTACGGTAGCACGATTGGATCTACAATCTTCGCAACGACGGCAGCGCGCGCTGACGGTGATTTCTGGCTAGATCTGCTGGAATGGCTGTGAATGCGTGGGGTGAAAACCCCTAAGGGTTTTGGCTTCTATTTATAAGTCAACGGCGGCCCCTCCAACGGCCGGATGGATAGGTCTGCGCTCGGCTGACTCAGCGGCGGCGCCTGACTCTTCAACTTCTACTAGTCGACGCGCCTCATCTCGGGGGCTCGGCTACTTCTCAACTTCCTGGGTAGCGACAAGACTCAAGAGCAACTCAGGACACATTTTACAAGATGACCCTTCAATTCGAGAGGAAGTACTCGACTCAAGGCTCGGGGGCTCCGTGCCACGTGTCCTTCGGTTTTTTCTCCGGATTTTTCGGGACATTCTTGCCAAAACTTCGCATGGACCCTCGGCCCGCAGTCCGCAACTCAACCTAAGGCTCGGGGGCTACTCCATATGGAGTGCGATTTTGCAATCGCACTTCCATATCGGTTTCGGCTTCAAGACAACACGGCATTGTTGAAGACCTTCAAGAGCGAAGCACTCGAGGACGCTTGGGACTACTCGAGAAGACTTCGAGATTGTTCAAATGTCGGCTGGAGTACATTCCGGCCTCGGGATGCTTCGACTACTCTCGAGGACTTTTGACTCGTGGTACTCGGGGACACTTGAGGACTACTCATTAAGGCCGTCAAGACTACTCGAAGCTATCCTTCTCGACTACAAAGTACTCGGGGGCTTGTCGTATGGACCTCCCCGGGCCCACTACCTCGGTGGGTACCGGGATCGACTACTCGGTGGGCCCCCGGGACTACCCGACTTGCTCTGCACGGCACCTGCTGGTGTGGAGCACAAGGACTACAGAGGAGAAGTACTCGGATAGGAAGCTGTACATGTCCCGCACTGTATAGAGGACTCCTAGACGACTTGTACTCTCTCCCTGAACCAACTTGTAACCCTGCCTCCCGGACTATATAGGCGAGGCAGGGACCCCTCTCTCTCACGGCCTAAGATTGCAACATCTTGTAATCACACCCAATCAATCCAGAGCTACGCAGCATACGAACGTAGGGTATTACGCATCTCGCGGCCCGAACCTGTCTAAATTGTGTGCCACGTGTCTCTTCCTTCGAGTTACCGATCTCGGTGAGGTCACATTCATTTACTTCGGGTACTCCCCTTAGTAGGTTGCCGGTCTAAAACACCGACACACGGGCAAGGTGCTCGGGGCGCGCGGGCGGCACGGACGGGCGGCCGGCCGACCGCGGGAAGGGACCGGCGGTCCGTCGGGCGCTCGTCCGGCCGCGCAACGTGAGGAGGGGGGACTTCGAGGCGGCCTCGGGACGGTGCGTGGCTTCGGGGAACGGGGCCTCGGGCGGTGCATCCACCCTAGGAGCGCGGGCCGGCGAGCCGGACGCCGAGGCAAAGACGGCACGCGCGCGCGCGCGCGCGCGCGCACGGCGACGTCGCGGCACCGCCTAGGAATGTTGGACCGGCCCCGTTTGAGCGATAAAAACTCAAATTTTTGCAACTAAAGTGCACTAAGTGATGAATAGGAAAGTTGTGGATCTCACTACCCTCTACAACTTTTACAAAGGCTCTAGGGTGTTTTTCTCCGTGGGATTTTGCAGAATCGGCTTGCCAACATTGAATGTCGCCATGTCTCGGTGAGTCGGAGGTACGCCGATTGACAAAGTTTTTCACCCTTTTCCGCTCAAAATTTGAAATGCCAATCTACATGAAAGTTGTGTCTCTCAACAAGATGGACAACTTTCATAAAGGTAGATTTTTAAGTGGTTAGGTGAAATTTGGAGAACGCGGCAAAAGTTCCGACGACTTTCGTCGACGTCCATGGTTAAGCCGGGTTTGACCGTGTCTTTGACCAAGGGTTGACCACGGGTGTGTGTAGACTTGGTCAAGGGTTCAATATGGTTCATTGGCGAGGTTTTCGAGGTGATGACCCAAGTTGACCTAGGTTTGACCGCTGTCGGCCGGTTTGACTCGGCTGAATCGGCCATTAGCGCTAATGACGCTAATTAAAAACCTGGGGCGTCACATGTACTCCTGCTAGTTTAGGTATATATGTGCACAATCTTTATATCACAGGCCACTCCAATTTGATGATCAAAGCTCAAGTGAAGGATGGCATGAGCCCTCTCCATGCGGAAACTCTTGTTGCCCAGCTTGCGACACAGGTGATGAAAGCTCTTTAGCACCAACAATGTAAATACTTTTGGGATTGTCAAGTTATTGTGGACACAATGAATGCATCATATCCAATGAGCAAGCCTGCCCACTGGAGACTCAGACCATTTATTGCTGAAATCATGTCAAACACAATCCTAACCCTCCAGACTTCTGCAAGGTCCACGACAAAACAACAAGGTGGCTCATAGATTAGCAAAACAGGCTCGCCAATCTGTTCCTCATTTATGTAATTTCACTTGTCAAAACCAGGTACACCCTGGTCCTTGTCCTGTGCTCTCAGCACTCCAACATACTCTGGATGGGAAATTCGCCCTCCTATCTGTAATGTGTTGTTAAGTTTTAATGTAATGATCCTTAGGCTGCGTTTGGATGTCGATATTGAAGACCTTGGTATTAAATTGGTCTCAATATTAAATCCATGGTGGTATTGCATTGGACCACAATTCGAATTTTGTTGTCTGGACGACTTTGCATTGCCACTTAGAATCCTTGGAATCGGTCTATAGAATTTTGGTCCCTTCCGGCTTCCGTCCACTCACAGGGTACCTTCAAGATCCGGATCCCATGGAGCAACAAGCAATCACAAAGAATTTGCTGCCTTGGAGATGCGGTTCTCGATCGCCGGCGAAGGAAGGCATGGAGGTGCGCGGACTTGCCGGAGTAGGGATCCCGAAAGGGACAGCGCGCTCGTTGACGGACGGAGCCTGGGAGGTGGGCATGCTTGTCGGCGGAGCTGATGCATAGAAGCGCGGCGGGCTCGCTGGCGGACGGAGCCTGGGAGGGGCGGCGTCCTTGTCGGCGGAGCGAGGCGTGGAGGGGCGGCGGGTTCGCCGGTTGACGGAGGCGTGGAGGGTGATGCGGGCTAGCCGACGGACGAAGCCTGGGAAAGGCGGCGCGCTTGCCGGCGGACGGAGGCATGGAGGGGGCGGTGCCCTTGCTAGCCGACGGAGGCCTGGAGGTGTTGCGGGAGAGACAGGAAATGGGAGGAGAAACAATTGACGATACAAAGGTGAGAGGCTCGGTATTGGACTTGAGATTGTGAGCGTATTGAGCTTCATTTCCGATTCTCAATTCTAAAGTCATCCAAACAGGTTGTATTGAGAACTATTAATGCCAATTCCTAATTCATAGCCTCAATGCATACATCCAGACGCAGTTTTATAGAAAAAAAAACTTTGATAGTGTGCGGTGCACAAACACACACATTTACAAATTTCCCATTTTATTTTATCTGCACGACCGGCCTAAAATCAAAAGAAGATTAACCCATGGTCCCGTGTAAAAAAAAACGACGACGACTGACGAGTTTAGCGGTGAACGGAGAGGCGAAATGCGAGCTCTGCGCAGGAAAAACTCTCGTGGTGTCATCTTTCCTGCACCACTCGGCACGACGCTACTTTTTGCTTTCTCTTTGTGGGCTATAAGAAAAAGGCGAAAGAAAGACCAAGGAAACAAAGCATCCAGTCCGGTGCGTGTCGTCTGAAGATGTGTTCCCTTTTGTTGCCTTCTCGGTGTTCTCGTGCCGTCGTCGGCTAAAGCTGCCCACGGCGGCCTCTGATTAGGCAGAGGGGATTTTAATCTTCAACTCAATTGTGCTCTCGACGTCTTTTTCGTTCGTTTCTGTGTGATGAGGAAGCTGCTGCGTCTTCCGTTTCTCCCCGAAAGAGACAAAGCAGGGTTAAAAAAAAACAGAGCGACCAAGCAGCCAGCACGACGGGATATCAAGTAGGTGATGGGCCAGTCCGTTAACAAACGCAATTGGGCCGACAACATAGCGCTGCTGGGCCGTCCAAGTTGGGCTCCACCCGACTTTCCGAGCCCTTCACAGTGCAGAGAGAGAGACACACATCCCACCACCGCACCACCACCACAGTACAGCGAGCGGCTAACCGGACGCAATACGACGACCGCCGTGCACCTGCGCTGCGCGTAGCCCCGACTGGAGACGGGCATCAATGGCGAGATCTCATCGCCGATCCGCCGCAGGGGCGGCTGGCCCTACCACCGCACCCGAGCAATGAACCCCGCCTCGCCTCGCCGGCCGGCCGGTCAGTCACCAGTCACCACTCACCAAGTCACCAGCGGCCCGAGCAAAGCAATGAGCCTCTTGCTTCCAACTCTCCTCCAAGGCTGGCCCCGCCATGCTGGTAGTGGTAGCCTGGTACACTACCACAGTACTACTGCTACTTCTACAATGCGCAGCGCAGTCCGCAGGCGCACCGCGCACCCATGCGCGCAGCACGACACATGCACTACGCACGCGCCGGAGCACGCGAACACGTTGAAACTACGGTGCAACGCGTGCCGTGCGCGCGCGTGCGTGCGTGCGTTTTTGTCTCGTAGGAGTAGGACGGTAGGAGTAATAAAGGTTTTTTTTCGTACGTGGACGCTAGCTGCATTGAAAAGGCAATGCGTGTACGCTTGCGTCTGCTGACACTCGGGGAGTGCCACTCAAAGCTGCCAAAACCAGCAGCTGCTGCACTGCAGCGTGGGCGCGCCCGCAGGCACGCCGTCAAACATGAGGCCATGCGGGCGTCACTGCCCGAGCGCGAGGAGCGTGCGTGACAGAGCTTACGTAGACGAGCACTGCTTCTCTACAGTCCTACTCCAAATACGTACAGGTACTACGCAGGAGTACAATGGGTGAACCTCCATGTTTTTTTTCAATTTTTTTTTGAATCCAGGCGAAATTTTGGGAGAAAATTCCTTGTATGCCACGAAAAATTGTACGGTGTGTAGCTCGTATGTTTCTATCTATGCCATTGAAAATTAGAATTTGAACTCTATGCCATAGGTTGTATTTTTTGATGTGCTCTATGCCATTTTTTGCATTTTTTGATGTGCTCTATGCCATTTTTTGCATTTTTTGATGTGCTCTATGCCATTGAATGTATTTTTACGGTGTGCTATATGCCATCAAAAATGGCATAGAGCACATCAAAAAATACAACCTATGGCATAGAGCTCAAATTCTAATTTTCAATAAAGATAGAACACGTGCTATATTTTTCTATGGCATACGAGAGAATTTTCTCAAATTTTGGGCATGCAAGCCGATCGATGGATGCGTGGGACACAGGACGGTATGGTATGGGTGAGCCTCGATGGAGCTGGAGCGCGCTCGTATCTCGACGCGTGCGAGCACTGGGATACTACAGGCATGTTTGGATCACCTTTACCTCATAACTAAAATTAATCGGCTAAAAAATTTTAGTCACCCCTAGTTTGGAAGCAAGAGATAAAGTGTATTAAAAGAAGCATTAAAGTCTCTATTTCTCTCTCCCTTTCTCTTCTCTCTCCTCTTTCTCTCTCTCTCTCTCTTCTCCCATGGCTTGGAGCTATTGGCATCGTGCATGTGTCATTAATGAGGAAAGAGGAAGATGAGATTTTAGTTTCTTTTAGCTCCCCCACCCCCTACTAGCAAATTTTAGCCCCAAGACTAATTTTAGCCTCACTTTAAATTTCCTCACCCGTTTGGAAGTTTAGGCTCACTGTGGCGCTAATTTTAGTAATGGCTAATTTTAATCCCTATGATCCAAACATGATCTACAGCTCGTAGTAGACCCTTGTGTAGAGTACTCCTACTAGGGCAGCGCCACGGAATGGAAGAGAGAAGCCGACAAGCGCCTGCTGCCCGCGCGCATTGGATTCCTGCGCGCGACTTCCGAGGTGCAGGGGAAGGGAGGCGACGGGGAAATTACGGCAGCACCCCTTGCACTGCATGCTCGGTTCGCCCGGTCAGCTGGTTCGATCCGTCTGCTTTCTTTTGCCTCCGGCGCGGCGGCGCCGCCCGCGGGACGCCGAGCCGAGCGAAGACCTGCTTGTGCAGTCCCCGTTGCCCGCCAGGCTGCGGCGCTGCCACATGGAAAAAATGGGGGCGCGACTACGTGGGGGCCACCACCGGAGAGGAAGTCAAGTCCTCGCCGGCTGGCTCTTCTTTGCTCGCTCTCTTTGCAGATACCACCCTGCTTGCTTTGGTGCCCAGTTCATTCCAAGGCGGACGTACGTGGACTGAACTTGAACAACAATTCTCAATTACGTGATGTGTTTTTCAAGTTAAATTATACTGCTACTACTTCTTTTACCAGAGATACTCGACGATGATACAAAGCAAAAAAAAAAGAAAAAGAACAATAACTCGACGATACCAACCGCGTCAGCTGCTGCCACTTGTTCCCACACTACCGGCCACAGTACTGTGCACGATCCGATGGTACGCTGCATTCTCCTGCCTGCGGTCGCGCCAGAGCCTCCTGCTGATGGTGGTGGTCCTCCCCCAAATCCACCCGCCCAACAGAAATAACCCGAAACTACAGGGACCCGGACGCAAACGACCGCTCTGGGTCAAATCCGGCACACGCCCCTCCCGTGCGGTGCCGACCCCGCATTTCAAATTTCTTCCTCCTCCAGCTTTCCCTTCCTCCGCCGCTTCTTCTCCGGCCACCGCGCGCCTTCAAGCACCTCGCCGCCGCCGCCGGCGGAGGTGACCGTCCGTGCGCGGACTCTAGCGGTCGGCACGCGGGGGACGGCATGGATAGCGACGACGAGGAGATGTGCGACGCCTCGTCCTCCTCGGCCCCCGCCTCGCCCGGCGGCGGCGCGGGAGAGGAGGAGGGGGCATTCGAGGAGGGAGCAGAGGAGGAGGAGCGGGTGATGGTGATGGAGGTGGCGTGGTTCCAGGTGGACCTGGACTACGAGTTCGACGCGCCCCGGTGGTTCGACCTCGCCCAGGAGGAGCCGCAGATGGAGGCCGCGGCGGCGCAGGGGTGGTTCGCCTCCGCACCAAGCTACCCGCCCTCTCGTGCGTGCCCCGTCCCCCTCGCTTGCCCCCTCCCTCGTCTCGAAATTTCTCTAGTTTTTTTACTATTCCGCGCGTAGATGGGGATGATTCGGTCCTGTGGGAATGGGGGAATGGCCGAGGTTCTGTCGATCGAGTTTGCTTCTTGGAATCTGATGCTCCAGCATTCCTTTTGCGATATGTGGATTTGGGATGTGTCCATTTCGCGAGATTTTTTTGGCCCGTTCCTATTATTAGTGCCCAATCCTCATCACGGATTCATGGATAAATGATCGGATATAGTTTCTTGCGTGGTAGAACGGGCATGCACCATCTGATGTTTTGAGCATTGCGGGAAATGTTGGTGCAAAGGTGGATATCTCCCCATTTTCAGTCCTTTGACTGTTAGTAATTTTGCGAAATGTTGAGGGTTTAGTCCATGTTCCTTGATATGAAACGGGTTTTGTCAGTGTTGTGCCATGAGCCTATGATGATCAAATGCCACTCATCTGTGATTAGTATCCAATCCATGGTTAGTATCTCCCCATTTTCAGTCCTTTGACTGTTAGTAATTTTGCGAAATGTCGAGGGTTTAGTCGATGCTCCTTGATATGAAACGGGTTTTGTCAGTGTTGTGCCATGAGCCTATGATGATCAAATGTCACTCATCTTAGTATGCAATCCATGCTTATTATCTCTCCATTTTCAGTTCTTTGACTGTTGGTCATTTTATAAAATGTTGAGGGTTTAGTCCATGTTCCTTGTTATGAAATGGGTTTTGTCAGTGTTGTGCCATGAGCCTATGATGATCAAATATCCAATCCATGGTTATAGTGTTTATATGGAGGTTGCCAATTTTTGTGTTGTTAAACTAGTGTCAAATGTACACATGTAGAGCTTGATTACCTGATTATTACTACGCCGACACACGGTGAAAAAAACCTAGGGACTGAATGCGAACTCACAAAACAAGTATGGCGTTTGCTTGTGCCCATATCATTTGTTCCCATGGCATCATTTATGATTTCATAAGGAAGTGGATGCTCTTCTTTGCAACTATATGGTTGGGAATTTGGTTGCTAGTGAATATTGGTGAAGCTCTTTAGGTATCAAAGGTAAAAATAATATAGCTGAGGGGTTGCACTTTAGTGGGTTTTGCATAGTTTGATGGGTATATCTACTCTTGCTGTTAGTACTGTGTCTGATGGGTAGGACAAAAGATGCATATTATTATAACTTATAAACAGGAGTAATTTTGAATAAGTGACCGCCAAGTTTATTTTGCATGTACTGATGCTAAAATGCAAGCTCCTGGAAACTTGCAATGATAATTGTTGATTGATCCTCTGTATAGAAAACTTTTTTGTGCTACTCCCTCCGTCCAAGTTTGATATGTGTATAAGAAAATAAAAAATGGCCAAAAATTATCTGTGCATTACTAGTTGGAGCCGATCACGCCTCGGTCCCATCACGAGAGTTGCGTGCATGCGCCATCCACCTCTTCAATGCAACGCCCAACGCCCCAATCCCGTTCGCGAGTTACGTGGAACGAAGGAAGGGAGAGACGAGCCGGGATACGTGGCAGGCAACGATTGATACGTATGGGATGCGAAGCGTTTTTCTCGGAGCGTTGGCTGGCCGAAACAAATGGAGGAGTAACTCTCGGCCTAGATCGTTAGCTTCTCCTTGGTCTCTGTGTTTCTGATTTAGACGCAGATCATACTTGGACGGAGGGAGTATTTAGTTTGCTCCTCAGCATTACACCTCTATGTTTATTCATTGCAGCCGTGACTGGCATGAAGTGCTTAGTAAATTCACTAACCTTTCATCTGTTTTGTCAGCCTTAATTGCTAAGATGTTTGCTGAAGATCTTGGATTGCAAACCGTCAGAAGCATTGCAGATACGGATGCTGTGCAGTGCTCTACAACTTCTTATGCATGTTCAAGTGGCGCTGGGCAAAAAATGCATCGGGTTCAAGGTATTGACAAAGCTAAATATTGAATTTCCTGAAGTTCTGTATTTCAATTCTGTTTGATTTGTTCCATGATCCAGTTATCATCTGTATTTTTTTACTAAATATGTGGCTAAACCAATGTTTCTGTTCTACTTTGCTTCATGCTTTTGGTATTACTATTAAGTCTGAGCACTGCACTTCCACCTCCATTGATATATTTTTACCTTTTTATAACCATTGGGAAACACATGGCACTCCAGCTTTCTTGAACAAATAATATTGATACCAAGACATGCTAAGCTGAGTCCGATGAATAAATATCAACATGTTTGAGTTTGATGACATACCCATGTCTATCTTGACACGGACAAAATTAGAAACATCTAAAAGAACTGAACAAACTCTTGGAAATATTTCCCTAACCCATAGGAACTCTTTCCTTGATGAGAAAAAGTCAGGGGAACTACATTCTCCATTTTATTGAAAATCTTCTGGCCCAAATTGATCCTATTTGTCCAGCCTAGCATGCTTCTATTTTTTTATTGATTTCTTCTAAGAAAATTTATCATTTGTTTGTTCCTGCTAAATAGGACGGAAACCGTGCAATGGTGCATCAGAAAATGAACGCCGACCTGGCTGTCGAACTACCATGAAGAGCAGTTCCTTGAAAGGCTCCACATTGATGAAACCTACAGCCAGCCAATTAGCTAGGCAAAACAGACAAGTGAAACTGACAAATGTGATGCAGTAAGTATTATTATGCATTGAACTAAGTGCCTAAGTAAAATAATTTGAATTGCATTTTCTTGGTTGATTTTGTGAGACACGTTTTAAACTGAAATCCTCAAATTAATTTGACCACACTTGCTGGTTTGTTCATTTAGATTAATCATTCCCTGTGAAATCTGGGTCTTCAGCAACAGACATAACAGTTTATGCCAAACTAAGGTTTTTAATATTTTATGATCACAACCATTTCTTCCTCATCAATTTTCACCTTTACCCTCTTCTCTTTTGATGTATCCCCAAGTGAACATGTCAAGGACCTCCGGCCCTAGGGTAGCTGGCCCCTGGCTACGGAGTTCGTAGCCACGGTCCGTCGTCGCCGACGAGGTTTTGCCCCTCGGCCGTCGGCTTGTAGAGAACGAGAGAGAGATTAGGAAATATCAATCTTGCTTGCCCCTTCCAAGTGTGCGGTTATCAGCAGCGCGGCGCGCGTCACGGCGGCGCCTATACGTGCGTCCGTACATGACATCTCTCCCCCCCTCGAGGTCCAGCTCGCCCTCGAGCTGAAAGTCTGGATACTTGCTCCGAAAATCGTCGAGGTCCTCCCAGGAAGCAGACTCAGCCGGCTCATATGCGGCGAGGGAGCGGTGACGAGGTGCCACCGGCCTGCTGAAGAAGGCGGTGGGGTGTCCCTCCTGGACAAGCACCCCGCTGAAGCCATATGTCGACGCGACGCACTCAACGACGAAAGGCTTGGCGAAGTCCGGAAGCGCCAGCACGGGCGCGGAAGTCACGGCGCCTTTGAGGGCAGTGAAGGCCGCTGCGGCGTCGTCGTTCCACGCGAACCCCTCCTTTAGGAGCGCGGTGAGGGGTGCTGCAATAGTGCCATAGTTGTGCACAAACTTCCTGTAGTAGCCGGCAAGGCCGAGGAAACCGCGCGTCGCCCTTGCCGAGCGCGGTTGCGGCCAGTCATGGATGGCCTATACTTTGGCCGGATCCATGGCCACTCCTGACGCCGAGATGGTGTTGCCGAGGTAGGCGACGGTGTCCACGCCAAAAGCGCATTTAGAGCGCTTGACGAAGAGACTGTGCTGGCGGAGCACCGAAAGGACAACTCGGAGATGGCGCAGGTGGTCCGCCCACGATGAGCTGTAGATCAATATATCATCAAAGAATACAAGCACAAACCGGCAAAGGTAGGGGCGCAGCACGTCGTTCATGAGCGCTTGGAAGGTGGCCGGTGCGTTGCAGAGGCCGAACGGCATGACCAAAAACTCAAAGAAGGCGTCATGTGTCCGGAACGCCGTCTTGTCGATGTCCGCCGGCCTCATGCGAACCTGATGGTAGCCGGATCGGAGGTCGAGCTTGGTGAAGAAGCGGGCGCCGTGGAGCTCATCGAGCAGGTCGTCGACGACCGGAATGGGGAATGTGTCCTTGACGGTGATGGCGTTCAGCGCCCGGTAGTCGACGCAAAATCGCCACGAGCCGTCCAGCTTCTTGACTAGGAGCACCGGAGAGGAGAACGCGGAACTGCTACGCTGAATCAGCCCCTGCTCCAGCATGACTGTGCACTGGCGCTCCAGTTCGTTCTTGTGCAGGTTGGGGTAGCGGTACGGCCGCACGGCGACCGGCGGAGCGCCCGGCAGGAGGGTGATGCTGTGGTCCCGGCTGCATGGCGGGGGCAGGCCGCGAGGCTCGCCGAAGACATCGTCGAAGTCCCCCAGTAGCTCGGTCAGGAGTGTGCTGGTGGTCGTTGTTGTACTGACGGTCGTCGGCCGGGAGGCTGCGAGGCCTTGCCAGCAGAACGCCCGGTCCTGGAGGGTGAAGGAGACCGCGTGGTTGCTGAAATCCCACACAATCGGTCCCAGCGCCGCCAGCCATCTGGTGCCGAGGACAACGTCATACCCTGCCAGCGGCATGACATACAGGTCAGCAGGAAAGCGATGGCCGTCGATGTCCAGCGGGGCGGCGCGGATGACGCCCACGCACGCGACGCGCTCCCCGTTCGCGACTATGGCCGTGAGGCGCGGCCGGTTTTGGAGGGGCAACCCCGTGCGGGCGGCCGCGGCTTCCGAGATGAAGTTGTGGGTGCTGCCTGAGTCCAGCATGGCGACGAGGGAGGCCGCGCCCAATGCAACCTGCAACTGCATCGTGTCGGCGAGGGCCACGCCCGCCAAAGCTTGGAGGGAGAACACCGGGGTCTCCTCGTTCCCGGCATCCTCTGCTGCCTCCCCTGCGGCCCCATCATCATCATCCTCTTCGATGCCTTCCAGGAGGAACAGCCGCTTGCAGATGCGATTGTGGCCCCTTGTGAATTTTTCATCACAATTATAACAGAGGCCCAGGCGGCGGTGTTCTTGCTCCGCCTGTGAGAGGCGCTTGATGGCGCGGCCTTCCACGGTGATGGTCGCCGGTGCGACCGGTTTGGCGGCAGGTGGCGCGGCCAGGGCCAGCCGAGCGGGTGGAGCTTGGAGCGAGGGCGCCCGGGCGCGCGGCGGCGGCGCGGTGTACTGCTCGCGCAGTTCGAATTGCCGTGCCAAGCTCATGGCGGCGGCGAGCGACTGAGGATTTTGGATCCTCACGTCGATGCTTAGCGGCGGCTGGAGTCCGCCCGTGAACAGCTGTACCCGCTGCTCCTCCAGGAGCGGCCCGGCGCGGGGAAGCAGGGCTTGGAACCGATCTTGGTATTCGGCCACCGTGCCGGTACGTCGGCACTCCGCCAACTCGGCCAGCGGTGCAGAGCGCAGGGGCGGTCCGTATCGGAGGTTCAGCAACTCCGTGAAGCGGCGCCAAGATGGCGTGCCCTCGTCCCGCTGGACTTGCAGGTACCACATCTGCGCGCCCTCCTCGAGGTTGTAGGAGGCCATCCACACCTTTTCCTCCTCCATGATGCGCTGCTGGTGGAAGAACGATTCGCACCGATTTGTGAAAATCAGCGGATCGGTTGTTCCATCGTACCGCGGGAAGTCCATCTTCTGGAACCGCGGGGGACGATCGTTGTGGTGCTGGCCATCGCCGGAGGACGCACCCGACGAGGAAGAAGATTTCCCCTGATCTTTCTTCAGTTGCTCGACATCGGTCTTCAGGGCTGTGATCGTGTCGGTGAGGGTCTCGATCAGCTTGGCCAAATCGACATTGGACGGGTCAGCCATTGTCGACGTGAACGACACGGCTGAAGACGGCGAGGGTGGGGGGCTGTGGTCGGGCGCGGTGGACTGCGTGGTGGTGGCGGCGGCGGCGGAAGGGGTGGTGGCTGAGGATGAGGATCGACGTGACCGTGATACCAGGTTGTCAAGGACCTCCGGCCCTAGGGTAGCCGGCGAGGTTTTGCCCCTCGGCCGTCGACTTGTTGAGAACGAGAGATAGAGAGATTAGGAAATATCAATCTTGCTTGCCCCTTCCAAGTGTGCGGTTACAGAAATATAAGGCCAAGGGCCTAACCAATCTTTCCTAAATTCAAGGGGAAATAATAGAAACTAATCTCTATTTCTAAAACTAGCCACTGGTGGTGGCCTCCTCCTGCGCGCGGTTGGCGCGCTCAGCAGCGCGGCGCGCGTCACGGCGGCGCCTATACGTGCGTCCGTACATGACAGAACAAATGTCTGTTATCGTTACCCCCTACATAATTCAACAAATGTCTGTCATTTGTCTTAAAAAAACTGTCAGACTTTAACTTCATGCTTGTGAATATCGTCTGTGCCTTGATTTTGTTTTTCAGGAGTAAAAAGTCAGTGGGAGTTACAAGTGAGAGAAGTACAATAAGCTCAAATGATTGCACGTACCAATCTGCTAAAAGGCAGAGACTAGAGAATGGGCATGTTAACAAGGTATGGTACAACTTCATGCAGAGATGTGAGATTTGTCAAATTTTCATGTTATGTTTTTCTGTAGTATGAACTGATTTAGGATCGTTATCTTGGCTTTGATTTATTCAAGTAGCAACTGTAGTTCTTGTTGCATTTATTGTGGCAAATATAACTGCAACTTAACTTAATATTCCTCTACCAAGTGTTAGTGTCATTCATTTGCACATGCAAGCAACTATTTGCAAAATTGAACTTGCTAGTGTTTCCCCATATGGTGGAGCCTTCAGCATTGGCACCAAAATAAACAAACTGTAGAATGCCTAGGTGCGTATTACATTCCTTGATTCTTTGTCAGTATGCAAATATAGTTTGAGTTTGTTGCTGCATATGAGAACGATACCCATTATTTCTGCTTGCTGCGCACAGACCCTCCACAACCAAGGGTGTGCCTTCATTCAGAACCCATTATTTCTGCATTATGAAGGGAAAAACCTAGTTTTCCTGTAGACACTAAATCTACTCCATCTGTTCCAAATTTAAGTCGTTTTAGCTTTATCCTAAGTCAAATTTGATTAACTTTGATGTTCTAGATATTTATGCATTTTTTTAAATTTGTTGAAGGCTAAATGACTTGTAATTTAAATCTGAGGGAGTAAGTTTCTCGCTTGGATGAACCTTTGTTTAGTTGGTTACTGGAAGTACCAAGAGTCTTCAGAAATTGGCAATACATGATAACTTCTATTTGTGGAAGGGGGAAAACCATCTTAATATGAACTAAGAAAATACATTTAAATATTTATATATATACCACACCTCTGTTGATGATATTTAATGGTTACCTTGAGTTGTTTGTTGTGAACCTAATAGTGCAAATTGGTACTCTGTTCCAAAATGTAGGCATAGACTGCTTTTACTTTTCTTGATAAATAGAAAAACCAAAACGCCTACATATTGAAACGGAACAGATGACTTTGTTTCTTGTTCTTTACTGAAGCTATTTGCTTGTGGTACAGGCTGCGGCTACTGCTAATCAGCATGAGTTTATTCATAAAAACCATGAAAAGGTAATAGCATCCTAAGCCATCTGCCTAAATTCATTATAAATAGGCTTTTAATCTGGTATCATCCACAAATCCTTTATTTCCTGGATCATCCTTGATATGCTATACTATACCAATTATCTGAGACTACTTACTTATGTTGTTTTATTTCTAAAGGAGAAAACACATATTTGCTACTTCCACAACTAGTTGTTGCTGTTGTACAGTGTCATAAACCGCTATGTACAAATTTATGTTTCAAAAACATGGCCACTGTGCTAATTTCCTTAATAGTTTAATTTAGTTCTCCCTCAAATTTGCTTGACGCCAATTTCTTTTGGATGACGCTACAGAATGTTATGAATCGTAACATGGATCATCCCACTGGTCTACCTAAATTAAAGATTACAATACCCAGAGAACCTGAGCTGGCCACAAAGCTAAGAGCAGAGAGGCCAAGGGTTTTAAGATCAGTGTAAAGTCATTTTCTCTTGGTTTCTTCTTATTATTCCTCAATATTAGCTACTTCTACTATGGTAATTTTCTCACCTTCGCCCTGAAAATATCAGACCAACTAATCCGAAGCAGTTAAATCCACGGGCTGCACCATCTGCTCCTACAGCACAAGTGGTGTCAACTAGAAAGGTGGGCATATCGGGCACTTCTTAATTCTTTAACTAATTATAAATTACATCTAAATTTACACTCATCTCTTGAAGGCTAATGAAAAATTCATGGTATAGTCACACTACCTTAATAAAATGAGCACATTGTCTCCCAGGAACACATGCTTAGTTGATTTTCGTTGTTTTCTGTTACTGTTATCCTTATTGGTTTGCTCCCATCTTTTCCTCTAGCATTTGTTTAGGTGTGCTTTGTCAGAACAGGCCCATGAATTTTCAATTAGAGAAATATTGAATTTGCGATATGTAAATGTTTCTCTTTCTTGTATGGTTGTACACTTTGCTTCTGGATCAGCTTGTACAACTTTTTTCTGTAGCAGGTAGTTCAACCTCTCCGGGCTGCTGGTCATGGTCATCAGCATGCAAGCAGACAACGTGACCATGTTGGGTTAAATGTTCAAGCCTGTACATCCAATCATGCTAGGCCTGTTAACAAGTATGTCCATTTCATATCTACTTTTTTTTTATTCCAGCAGACTACCCAAATTCTACTCCTTGGCATACTTTTTATAGAAGATCAAATCACCAAGTCTTTTGACTGCATTTGTCAAGCATGATTTGATCTGTCAAAAGGTGATCTATAACTTCCTTTGATTGCTATATGGACCGTATACAATTTTACAAAACAGGGGCAATTAAGCACGAAGTAATAAGATCCATTTTTGTGGCCTTTTTGTCTTGTAGCAAAGAACTTATGCATGTTTTTGTGTTGTCTCATGGCAGTGTTGATAAAAAGACAGAAGATTGCAGGGGAGATTTGTTTAAATTTAAAGCTCGGCCTTTGGATAGAAAGGTAGCAGGCGTTTAAAAGCTTGTGTCTATTTGTGGGCTCATTTTATGAAGGTTCATGCAACTAGTAAATCTTGTATCTTCTTCCTTTAACAGATATTAGCGAGCAAAGGTGATGTTGGTTTAATTCGATGCGCCAAAAAGAATACAACTGTGCCCAAGGTAATCTTGTAGTGATACTCCTTTCCCCCTTAGATAGTTACTCATTGCCTGTGGCTGAGAATGTATAACCCCTCAATTTCTCAAAGCACTTGCATCTTCTGGTTTATAAACTTGTAGGAATTCAACTTATCAACAAGCAGGAAGGGCAATCCACCTCCATTGTCTGATCTATTCAACAAGGTTTGTACAAACACATAAGAAAAATGGGTCGCCACCACATTAATTACACTGACATATGCACGAATATTTTTTGTCAGCTCTCTTTAACCACGGGAGCACACCACCACCATCGAACAGAGCGTCAGATCAGTGATTTGCCGAACTACATCACTACTAAGGTTGTCTCCTTGTTTCCCTTCCATTTCTTGTTTTTCTTATCTTAATTCAATGCGCTCAAAGACCTCCTTTGTTATATTGCAAGGATTGCAAAGAGAACATGATTAGTAACATTCTGTGCTAGCTCTGGTAAGCATAATGTCCATCTACTTGATTATATTACTTCCATGTTGTTTCTCTAAGTCTCTTTCAATGCATGACAGACACCCTTCCGTTTGTTTTCACTTTCCAGACCCAAGTCAATCAAGAGATAGAATATACAGGATTTTTATTTTGATAATGACTGGTTCAGACTCAACATTTCTCCATCAGCACAAAGGTAACAACTGCTTACTCAATCTCCTCCTGTACAATTAAGTTACCAGTGTTGATAGTCCATCCTTGTATGCAGCGTTTTTTCTCGGTGTTTTGGACAGTAGGACTCAGCAAGGGAGCTCTCACCTCCTCTTCATTTAACAAGATGAAGCCATACATTATTTGACATTATGGCTGGGCGCGCGACTGTCATGGGCGGCAGTTGGACATTGTTCTGTCGCCTGAGCCTGTTAAAAGAGTTGTTGCTGCCTGGGTTTACTAATGATGCCTCTCAGTTGCCCAGAGCTATGGCTGAAATGGGCTTTTGTAGTTTTGTACAGCAAGAGAAACCATAGCCCATAGCGTGAGGGCCGGCTCACCTTTGTGTCTGCAGTCGCATCCAAAGTGTAACATATTGCGGCTTCCATGTCATCAAAGCTCTTCTTGCCCATGTCTGCCGTGACTTGATCTTCAATCGCCTCGCATAGGCACAGCTCATAATTTTCCATGATCCTGCGGCAGCGTCCGAAATTTCCTGATGTGGAACGCAGGAAGATTTCTCGTCGTTGCTGTTGATGGCCGGTACGGTTGGATCAGGAATCTCCTGGCTCACAGTTGAAGTGAGCAGTGTTGGCACTGGCGCTCAGGGAGCGGTCAGGCTCACTTTTTTTTGGCCTCCTCGTCCTGGGTCGTGCTGCAGCGACCCCCAGGAAATGTGTGCGTTTGCTACGATCAGCCGGCCGCGGTTGTTCGTTTGTTCGCCTCGCGTCGTGGTAAACGAGCAAAAGGAAATGATCTGATGGATCATCGCAGGATCATCTGCAGATGTACCAGCAACAGTTAAGATTTTTCGCTGTTGCTGTGGCCTGTCTGTAGATGGTGGCAGTAGGAATCTGCCACAGCCACAGGGTGTCCTCCTGGTCGCCCGCCTCGTTCACAGTTGTGAATTGCGATGAGCAGGGCTGGGTCGGCGCCGTGCCCTGCGTTGGCTGTGCCCCTCCCGTCCCTCCTGTGGTCACTGGTCAAGCGCGTGCACTAGCCGGCGACTCGCGGGTCCCGTGGTCGGAGCCCGATCAGAGATTCAGAGGCCGGCCGGCGAGATGCGTGCGCGCATCGGTTAGTCCCATCACGGCCGAATAAAGCACGGCACGCCGGCACCTGCTCCCTCCTCCCCCACGTCGCGTCGGCAATGCCGCCGCCGTGGACCCCGACCCGTCCGGCGGTCGGTTCGCTCGAGCTCGACGCCGCCGGCTGCCGCGAGATTCCTCAGACTTGCTGGGCTGTTGCTGAGAGGACGGCACATCGGGACCTGTCACTGTCAGCCGCCGGGCCGCCGCCTCAGCCTCACGGGCGTTTTCTGCCGGCACGACGCGGCCTTGTCGTTAACAAACAGTACGATGACCGGGTCCAGGTGGAGGGAGCGGCTGGTGGCGCGCCAGGAGATACATATGCCAGTGGCGCGCAGCGAAGCGTCACGCACGGCGCGTGCCTTGTCAGCTACATTGGCAACTGCCTGCTGCTAACAGAAGGCGTCCATGCTCCACCTCAGAAGCGAGCAGCAGCAGCCGGCAGGCCGCATGGCCGGGTCAAGTCGGAGAAGGGACGGTTGCTCGCAGAACTGCCATTGACTACCAGACGCGGCGGAGCTCGATCGACGACCCCTCGAGCTGCCCGGTTTGCTTTCTTGTAACAGCCAAGTGTTTTGGCACGATCCTGACTGTCTCCTACCTGTTGTGTGTTAGCACAACGGAGTTCCGTTTCAGAATCGGAGCAACGAGATCAGCCACAGTTCAAGCACAGAACAATCGAAGAAGTTTTACGACCGAAATGTTATCCCTTTCAATGCAAAGGTTTCATTCACTGCGAAGACGTACGTACTCGCGACTCACGAGCTACACGATTCAGCTGGAAGAGCTGCCAGCTACTCGCTCATGTACCTGCCGACGAACAAGCAGGACAACGAGGCGGCCAAACAGGCGTAATTCAGTTTCAGCAGTACGTACACCAGAGGCGCCATGACGACACAGCAGTGAGAAAGACGCAGAGCAACCCATAAATAGCAGTAAAAAAAAAGGTGATGCATTTCATTTACAACAGCCCCCGGCCTGTCCAATGCAGTATGCATGGTTCGATTCAATGCGTTTCCCCACAGGATCCAAGAGAACTCCTCGGCCTCAGATTCATGGCGCTCACGGGACACCCTCTGCCAACAGCTCCACCCACCCACCCCCCGCTCGTGCCGTGATTACACCATCAACCACCACGGCAATCCCTTATCCCTACCACCACCACATCATCATCTCCTTCCAAAACAACATCAAGAAGAACAATGGACATGATCATCATCTACGGCGAATCCTACAACTATTTCCTTCCTGCACTGTGCTACTATGCTTTTGCTACCTTCTTACTTGGATCTCTACTTGGTAGAAAAATTTTGGGGACTCTGGAGTTAGAGGGAGAAGGAGAAGGGGGCGATCATGAGTTCATGACATTGTGTGCTTGGATATGACCTCGCCGAACCGCACGAACCACTGCTCGTCGGAGGAGCTGTTGTCGCCGATGTCGTCGGGCACGTCGTGCTTCATGTCGGCCGTCGTCGCCAGGAAGCGGGTGTAGTCGCCGGCCGCCCCCTTCGTCGTGGGAGGCTTCACGGCGGGTGCCGGCAGAAGGGAGAGCAGCACCCTCGCCACCTCGTGCATCGTCGGACGGTCCACCGGGTGCCGCTTGGTGCACAGCAGGGCCAGCTGGAAGGCCTTCCGGACCATGTTCATGTCCGTGCACGTCACCGACACCTCCGAGTCCACAGCCTCCATCACCGTGTTGTCATCGGCCTTTGAGAGTATCTACACATGCCAGGAACATCTATCTCAGTAACGCAAATCTTCCCAAGAAATCACAAATACTGCTAAAAGTTGATGGATCTGATGCAGCTATACATTGCATCACATTCTTCTCATTTTTTCAGCACAGACTTTGACTAGCATGGAACAATTAAATATGGATGTGGTAAGGAATTCAGCGTGGTGACTGGTAACTTACCAATTGATGCAAGTTGGATTCATTGTCGACAGCCTTTTTCCCAGTGAGCAGTTCCAAAAGGACAATGCCAAAGCTGTAGACATCAGATTTCTCATTCAGCCTTGACGTCCGGGCGTACTCTGGATCGATGTAGCCGATGGTTCCTAGCACGTAGGTGGAGGCATGGGACTTGGCAGCTGGGACACATTTGGCGATGCCGAAATCGGAGAGGTGCGCTTCAAAGTTCTCATCGAGCAAGATGTTTGAGGACTTGACATCCCTGTGGACTATCCGAGGGTTGCAGTCATGGTGAAGATAGGCCAGTCCTTGTGCAGCACCCACCGCGATCTTCAGCCTTGTGTCCCAATCAAGCTTCACCTTCTTTGATGGACCTGAAATTGACGGGTCATCACAGCTATGTTTAATGCGGCATTTGCAAAAGAATGCAAGGAAATAACGAATAAAGGCTCAGAAGTCACTAACCATGAAGAAGGTCCCACAGGGAACCATTTTCCATGTAATCGTAGAAGAGCAGGTTTCCATGAGGAGAGAGTGAGAAGCCATGAAGGCTGACGAGATTCCTGTGTCGGATGCTACCGATAGTCTCCAGTTCTGTCTCAAACTCACGGAGGCTGTGGTTATACTGACTGTAAAGCCGTTTGACAGCAATGGCCTTGCCGCTCTTGAGATCACATTTGTACACAGTACTTGACGCGCCATAACCAATGATGTATTTCTCGCTAAAATTCTCAGTCAACCTCATAATTTCTTCATAGGTATGGGAAGCCATGTCCATTTGAAGGACTACTAGCTTTGGTGGTCCTGAAACATAATCAAGTAATAGATGAGCATCAAAATATTAGGACATGGCATTGGAATATACTGCAAGGCAAGGGGGTCAGTGAGCGGTCAATACCTTGCACTGGTTTGTCAGATCCTTTCTCAGGTGGCGGTGGCTTGTTTGTTTTGTAGATTGCCAGCAGCATAATGCAGAGCAGTATGATGAAGCCTAGGATAATGCAAGCAACTGCTGTCCGAGAAATGTTAACTGTAGTATAGAAGTCATAAAAGCATGAGTTAGGAGCAAATGGAGAAGTCGCTGCTGAGTAATGAGCTCAGGACTTGCATGGTACCTTTTGTTCCATGAGAATGTCCACAGCTGGAGTCTTGGCAATACACATGGAGCATAGGATTACCCTCAAAGCTGGATTTAGAAATCATTTTTTTCAGAAACTTATGATCAAACAGATATCAAAGACTGCAGATGGAGCCATTTGTTTATACCTATCCATTGGAAATTTTGAGAAGTTCTTTGCCGATGGGACGTGTCCAGAAAAGTTGTTGAATGACAAATTCCTGAAATGAACACAACACATGTTTTAATGCTGGAGAAGTCATTAACCATGCTGTTAGGACAAAGTTAAGACAGAAAGCATACAAGGTAATTAAGCTGAAGCAGTTAGCCAGCTGAGCCGGGATCTCCCCCACTAAATTGTTGTTGTTAAGAATCCTGTGTAATAAAACCACAGATCAGTAAAATTCTAACATCACATGCAGTAGAAATTCAGAATAATACATGAAGGAGGACTCACAAGCTATCAAGGTTTTGCAACTGTCCAAGTTCTTCGGGGAGATAACCGGACAAGTTGTTGCTGGATATGTCGCTGTACATAAAGAATAGTTTAGATGCATCAGATGATCGCATATTACTAGAACCCATGACAACATATCACAAGGGTGTTCCCTTACATTACTTGGATGCTTCTCAAGTTTCCAAATTCAGCAGGTACAGATCCAATAAGGTGGTTTTTACTCAAATTCCTGCACAAACAGTTGTGGACATCAGGCAAAAACGCACAAAGAAAAGTCAATATGAATTCTAAAATCTTGGTTCTTAACATACAATTCAAGAAGATGCTCGAGATCACCGATAGCGGGAGGAACTGGTCCAGAGAAATCATTGTAGGAAAGATCCCTGTGCCAAAATGGAGGAAGAAGATAGTTAACAAAATGAAGTGGCTGACGGAACACATAACTAAGAGAATTCATAGCACTAGGTAACAAATAATATAGGTAAAAGGGTCTCCTTACAGTGTGTCCAAGTTGACTATGTGACCAAGTTCAGAGGGAATCTGGCCTTTGAAATTGTTTGAAGAAAGGTTCCTATATTTTTTTGAGATAAAATTAATTACATATCAGAGTGGTAAAATACTAAAAAGAAATAATAACGTGCTCGGAAGGGCAACAGTTGTAAGCAGACTTCTTCAAGTGCAACTACTTACAGGTATGTCAAGCTCTCCAACTTCTGGAAACCACCAGGGATAGAGCCATTCAGTCTATTGCCGTAGACATTGCTGAGAACCAAAGAAACATAATTTAAGCATGAGAAACACATGATTTTTCTAGTGAATACTGTGATAAATGCATGCTTACAAACTTACAATTTGTTCAGAGCACTGCAGGAACTGATGTTTGCAGGAATATGACCCTCAAGATTGTTGTTGGCAAGATTTCTACAGAATTATACAACTTATAGAAATCAGAATAAATAATTAATATCTATACTTGCATATGGGATAGGTTCTTACAATTCAAATAGTTCTGTGAGCTTGCCAAGCTCAGCTGGAATGGTGCCAGTTAGTTCGTTATCATTCAGCTGCCTGGATGGAATTAATGTTGAACTTCATTAAGAACACAAATCGACATACATGCAAAATCATTAAGATAAAATTTACTTACAGGTAGCTAAGTTTACTCATGTTCCCCAGTTCTGGTGGTATCTGCCCAGTAAGTTTGTTGCCATGTAAATAGCTGAAAAGAATGGTTGTGTAAACTATTAATAAAAGAAAAGAAAAACAAGGTTTCGGAAAGAAGAGTATTGTTGATGATACTGACAGTTTGCCAGTGTAGGATAGGTTGCCAAGTATAGGAGGAATCGGCCCTACCAGATCATTCTCGCTCAGGTCCCTGAGAAGCAAATTTGGACAACTGTTTATGGACAAGCAAAGAAACTGGTAATGATGGACTGAACTGTTAAATTTGACTTTTTACTCACAGGACAGCAAGAGCCTGCATGAGGCCAATCACTTCTGGAATTCTTCCAGTCAGTCTATTTCCTTGAAGTGACCTGTAAAAAGCAAAGCAAGGATTAAACAGAAGGCCCGCATGCAAGTATCTACTTGGGCATGAGAACATAAGTCAACTAAAGAACTATCTAAATGAAGCAAAGCACGGCACTGCAAGAGTGAAGAAAAGGTAAAAGTACATAAAGTTTTAAGAATTCAGGCTTACAGTGTGGCTACTTGAAGGTATCCTATGTTGTAAGGTATTTCTCCAGACAGTTGGTTGTATGAAATATCCCTGCAGGCCAAATAGGGGGAAATTAGGATCCTGACCTAAGGAGAACCAAAAGACCAATAGAATCATCAGGGCCAACATACAGAATCTCAAAGCTAGTACAGTTCCCTATGCCGTCTGGAATGGTTCCTGTGAGACTGTTTCCCCTTACATCACTGCATATATGGAAGGGAACTATGTCAACAAGGATCAAACTGTGGATGTCATATGTACTAGGACAGCAGGGCAGTTGAACTTACAAGTACCACAGGCCAGTCAGTTGGCACATATCAGGTGACAGAGTTCCAGTCAATGAGTTACCCCTCAAGCCTCTGGGGATCAAGAGAACAGAAATGTTATCATCTGAAAACATATTACACAGTATGCAGAACAATTGCTGTAGAGTGCTTACAGGTACTGCAGTACTTCATTCCAGTAGATGAGCCTCGGGATGTCGCCAGTAAGTTTGTTCTGAGCCAGGTCCCTATTCCAAAGAAACAAACAAACATTCATCACCAAGAGAACATATGTGACCAAAAAACAACACAAAAGGAAATTCCTTTGGTATGCACAATAAAGGAGAAAGGTAGGTGAAACAAACAGAACAAAATCACCAAATGTGTCCAGCAATCATAAAAGAAGTAAAGGTCACAGATAGAGAAAGGTCCTAGGAAGCTTACAAGGTCTTGAGATTTGGAATCTGGGACAATGTGGAAGGGATGGGTCCCGTGAGTTGGTTGTTCTTCAAAATCCTGCATCAAGAAAGGAGAGAAAAATGTCACAAAACCAGCAATCCAAAAGCACTAAAAAGAGTAGGAAACAAGACAGACAAAAACTATGAACAATTGCTCGTATCACAACAAATGCCTGTATCACACAAGGTAATCATGAATGCAGCATGTGCAACTGCCTCCCATGTTTTACCGCAACCACTTACATACCCCAAATATAGGTGCAGAAGTGACAATTTATCAAAAGTCACAGCTCTAGCTAAAAGAAAGTCAGGAAACAGGAATTGAGAGGGCTTACAGGTCCTCAAGCTGCTTGAGCTTGGAGATGGAGAAAGGGATGTCTCCATACAGCGAGTTGCCAGACAAATCCCTGCATAGATAGACAAGAAAAAAACACAGAGACCGAATTAAAAATATGCTAATCTGCAGCAAAAAAGGTGGTGACACAATAAAAGAAGACTTGGGCGTACAGATATTTTAAGGAGACACAGTCCCCAATCTCATCTGGGATTTGGCCTGTGAGCTTGTTCCACTTGAGATCCCTGCACGAGCAAATCATTAGCACACAAATAAACTAATCAGCAGGCAAATCTAAGAGTGTGTCGGCTGATAAAGTAAAAAAAATACTAAAGAACCGTGTCACATCATGGCACGAGGGGTCAAATCAAGTGAGGTGTGGTAGGATTAAGATACGGGTATAGTCAAAATGCACAAAATCTCAGGCGGATGCAGGGGAGGTGAAATTGTACGGTTCTCCTAGTCATCCACTCACACGAACTGTAGACTCTTGAGCCCCCCTATAGCCGGCGAGATCTCCCCTCCTAGGTTTAGATTAGACAGGTTCCTGTTTTTTCCACAGAAAACAATCTCATCAGAAGATTCTCAATTGTTTTTCAGCGAACATATAAAAAAACGACTCTTTTCATTTTCGCCCAATAAAATGCGCAATATGAAAACTTTTTCTCTCAGATATGCTACGGCACAGCAGAATGTTCCAAGAACAAAACTTGAATGGCCAAAACAACCTTCAATGCCTCCAAAAAGAGAGAGAAACATTCCACTGAGAGTGGTTTGCTCCTGATCAAAAGCAATGGCGGAAGCAAAGCAACCCGCGCGGAGCAAGAAATGCAGGAAGCAGGGCAAGAGGAGTTTCACGAGCGCCGCCACGCACGCAGGCAGCCGCGAGGAACCAAGAGGCGAAAGGAGGAGGAGAGATCGACGAAGAGTGTACGCACAGGCCGACGACGGCGAAGGAGGCGCTGTCGCAGGCGACGCCGCGCCAGGCGCAGTGGTCGCGGCCGCCGTCCCAGTCGACGAGCGCGTTGGCCGCGTTCCCGAACCCGGCCTTGACCGCCATCAGCGCCCGCCTCACCCCGTCCCCATCTCCTCCTCCCGCCGCCGCTGCGGCTGCCGCCACCGCCGCAAGGACCAGCACGGCCGCTGCCGACCACCACCACGGCCGCAGCGCGGCCATCCCGCGAGTCCGCGCAAAGAGAAGGAACCTTCCGAAGCCTTCGCCCTCCTCCCAGCCGTCAAAGCCACCACCTTTGCGTTCAGGCAACACCAGCCGGCAAAGCCGGCCCGGGCCAATGCTACTACGAGCTCGTCGCCGCAGCTAGCACGGGCGCAACAAGTGCCGCTCCACGTCCATGTGACGGGCAGGACGGGGGGAAGAGAAGAGTAGGAGGGCGACGGGGTCTGCGTGCGATGCGTTTTTGTGGTGGTGGTGGTGGTGGAGGGGATAGCGACGTGACTGTGGTTGCTTTCGGGGGGCAGCCGCTGCCACTGCGCGCAGCGAGGAGAGAGAAAACGGAGATCGATCAGTGCCAGAGCGTGGTGGCGTGGTGGTAGGAGAGAAGGAGGGAGAAGGGGAGAGGGTGTGTTAAGGCTGAGGTCCCGGGTCCACCGCGTCAGAGTCCAGGCCCACATCGCAGAGGGGGATACGTGTAGCCCCGTAGGGGCACGGGCCCGTGGACCTCCCCGTTTTCAAACTCCTCCACGCCGTTTGGCTCCTAGCGACCGCCGGGCCGCAACCTCAATGACACGTGGCCCCGGATTACATATGAACCACCTGTCAGTGGACGAAACAGCCGGCTTCCGTCAGCGGCACGGAACCGTGGGCCCACATGTCGGCGAGGTGGGTGAGGGAGAAATGGAGCGCGCGTAAAAGGAGAGGCGGCCGGCCAGTCGGTTACCGGGGGGGAAGAGGCGGGATCGTCTCCGCTTGGGAAACCCTGTGGCCTCCCGTGCGGCCGTGGCTGGAGAGTGGGCCCGGAGGCCCCACGCGCCGCGGCGGCATTCTGTACGTACAGATTGTACTGTGGCTGGTGAGCTGGATGAGGCTCACGCCGGCGGCCGGCGCTGGGACTGTGGTGAGCGGAGTGGATGGAGGAGGCGGGCGGGGAATGGCGTCGCGACGGCGTTCTCCTCCTCCTCCTCGTGGTCACCACTGCACCGGCCATTGCCGGGCCACTGCTCACGCACCTGACCGGTGACCACGACCGCAGCCGTGCAGCTCGTACGATCTGTCGCGCGGCGCGCCATGGCTGATGGCTTTGGCTCGTCAAGATCTCGAGGAGAGATGCGGTTGGATCGTTGATTAGGGAAGGTGGCTGCAATTATTGGTTAATTAATCATGGTCGGGGGCCAGGGGTTAGACCAGAGTAGTACCGGAGCCCGAATGTGGTCGTGATTACTCGATGTCCATGGAATTTAGGGCGCTCCAAAAGAGTGGTTGCTCATGGAGCTTCATGTGCCTCTGATCCAAGAGAATCGATCTGTTTTTATGCTCCCTCCGTATGACCATATTGGTACTCTCTCTCCGTCCCCCCGAAACAAGTGATCTTCTAGGGTTCAATTTTTGCCCCATAAAGGAATGTCCTTTTAGTTCTGAGTAAACCTCATATAATTAAAAACATTACTCATATCGATAAAAAAAGATGTATAGAAAGATAATTAAATTATCAATTGACACTAGTTCCAACGCTCGTGTAATTACTTATGATACAAAAATTAAATACTCACTCCGGTTTGGTAAATGAAGTCGTTTTGGACATGATTTGAGTCAAACATTGGGAATATAAATCATGAATAAATTTTAAGTCATTGAGTTTGGAAATGTGAAAACTACATGAATAGATTTGTCTTGCAAAATACTTTCATAAAAGTATACATATGTTAGTTTTTAACAAATATTTTTATTAAAGAAGAAGTCAAAGTTGTACTTTGGAGATCGCTATCCTAAACGACTTCATTTACCAAACCGGAGGGAGTAGCGACAAGATTTTCAATCACGATTTATTATCTTTTATTAGAAAGAAGTTCGAATACTCCTCTCAAATATAATCAAAGTTTGGATAACCACCTAAAGTATTTCTTTGTTTAGTTTACCCTCTAAACAATGTCATTTGGTTCAATTTACCCTTTAAAACAATTTGTCTTTTTTTCAACCACGCATAAGTGGAGTTTTAAATTCAAATTTTGTAAGATGGTAGCTGACAACATAAGACACGCTAAAAAATATATCATACATTTTCATATCTATTTCGATAGGGTGGAATGTTTAATAGTTAAATTTGTCGATGAGATACAAGCTATATAAAAACTAACGATTTCAACTTGTATACGAAGAAACAAAATTGACAAATTGCATTATGGGGTAAGTTGAATAAAATATCATAGTTTGTAGGGTAAATTGAATCAAAACATAGTTTACGGGATTATCTGAAGGTTCACTGTACTTAGGGATACGTTTATTTGAACAAACCCTTATGCATGTTTGAAGTGTTATTGTAGAACCTCATCACTAGATATAGTTATTGACCCCATCTACACAAACATATGGAATGTAGAGACTAAAAGGAGGGTTTGGATCGTTAATCTCATCTATGTATGGTAATAATTCAGAACAACATAAGAATAGGTATAGACAGCTACTAGCAACCTGTTTGTTTGGCTGGTGGCTAGTGGCAAGTCTTTGGTTTGTTACGAGAAAAAGATCTACTTGGTTAGTTCTTTGGAAAGATCTTCCTTGTTGGTGGTTGATAAGCGAAACGAGAGTACTACTGGCTGGTCGTGTAGCCGGAAAGTTCACCATTCGCAGGCGCATCCATGCCTCTTTTTTTTTTGCCATTTTGAAAACAATGAACATTTGGGTTTTCCCTCCAAGATTTGAGCCCTTCATGAGAGGCATACCAAACGAAGGCCATTAACGCTACTACACAAACTGATCACTGCTGCGTGAGCAGCATCTACTTCTCCCTGCCCTGCCCTGCATCGATCTCGATGCCTGCACTCTCTGTGCACGCAGAGCCATCGCCTCTGCTGCGATCGAAGTAACTCCTGCCTTCGCTGCCGCTCTGCGTTTTATGCTGGTGCGTTCAGGCTCCCTCACACTTGGTACATGATAGAGACGGCTGCAATGCCAACGCATCTCTCGTCTCCTCGAGTGCACACACACGTATGCACTGTTACGTATACTCGTGTTTGCAACGTAAGCAGAGGAGTTAATTCGTCTGAGTCTACTACGTACAATACTAGTAGTAGTATGTGTAGCTGTTGCAGGAATGGAATTAATCCACTCTTGATTTATTTCGTTGATCGGTTCAAGGCCAGCAGCATTGTGTAGTTGCAGCTTGCAGGATCCTAGAGATCGATCGATGACAACAATTGGACAATATGCATTGGGAGGCCAAATGCAAATGCATTACTCTATGGGGACTTGGAAGTTGCTATTTTGCAGATCAATCTGATAATCTGACGACGATCTATATAGCTCGCAAGAACTATTACCTTGGAACATCAATGCACACCCGTATTTTGATCTGAAAAACAGATCAGACTTTGTAAAGTTTTATCCAACAAATAGTCAAATTTTTTAAGGTTGATAAATTTCTATCATATTTCTTTTCTGAAAAATCGTTGGCATTCCTTATATGTTTGCTTACCAGTTTTGATCTATCTCCTCACTGGGCAAGGATATGATCGTACAATACATCCTCTGATGTGCCAAAACCTACAAATCTTTGCCTGGTCTTTCGAAAAAGAGTTAAAATCTTTGTCTCTCTTTTTTCACGTGTGTCTCATCAGCTCTCAAGCTCTTGTTTGCGCCCCCTGACAAAGCTTCTTCCTTTGAGCTGCCCAACGCATCGGCTCTGCTGGCTCATCCTGCTCCTTGTAGGCTAGAGGCCAGACAAGCAATGCGCGCAGAGAAAAATTACTGGTATGCAGAGAGATAGAGAGATGATTAGCTATCCCTCTCATGCCTCCATGCACGACAGCACGAGTCATAAAACGGACACCAGCTCAAGAGTATATAGCCTCAGGCTTTGCAGCCTTCATCACCATGGCTAGAGCTGCATCGATCACAAGGCGCCCTGTACATCCCCTCGACTAGCCTGTGCGTCTCTGCGTGTTTGACAACACGAGCGAGGCAGCATCAGGCTGGTAAAACTGAAAACAGGCAGGCCAACGCAAGCATCAGCGGAGAGATAGATGTTGGCTACCCATGCACACCACATGCAAACAAATATGAACATTCCAAAACCTCTCTCTCTCTAGTAATCTCTCTCTAAAAGGGGAGGAGAAAGAGAGAGAGAGAGGAGACGCAGAGAGAGAGAGAGAGAGAGAGAGAGAGAGAGGAGACGCAGAGAGAGAGAGAGAGAGAGAGATGCATCCAAACTTGATGCCTTCAATGAGCCAGTAGCCTCGCTCTCTTTTCTCTGGCGGCCTCTGGCCGAAAGCCTAGGCCACAACTGTGCAAAGGCGTTGCACCTTTGTAACTGCCGAGCAATAACTGGATGCAGAGACCTAGAGCTGGGCAAGGCCAAGCAACCGCAGCACAGGCAGCAGCTACCTACCTCTGCTGGCTGCTGCTTGCAACTCATCACAAGTCCCAGGCCCCGACCATGCATGACACATGGGACAAGCCCTGCGTGCCTAGTTTTGGGCTAGTCAAAAGGTTGCTGCTCCATGCCATTGGGGAGAGTGGAGACTGCATTGTTGCCATTGCTGCCAGCAATGCTTCTTATATATATAGTATGTATAAATAGAACTATACAAACAGCCAGCTCTTTCCAAAAAAAAAGCACTGCATCTCAGCTATCTCCTGTTGTCTTGCTTGGTTTTAGTTTTGCTCCGGTAATCTGAAGAACTGTACATGTTGAAGAAAGCTTTGGGGAAAATTACCAGAGGTAGAGGGGTGGTGTGTGTGTGTGTGTGGTAGGGGACCAACGACAACAGTATAACAACGAACCGTTTCCATCCTCTCCCTCCCGGGTCTGATGTAAATTCTCTGGAAGGTTTCGCTTTCAGGCCCCCCTGCAAATGTTCTGAAATCTGAAACTCTGAACGGTCTGGTTAGAGTTGTCCACTGACTGATTAAAATAAGTATTGACATGTTCAAGCTTTTCAAGCAAATTAAAATGCATGCATGCATGCCTGAGGTCTTGTAAAGAAATGTTTGGTGCCTGTAATTTCCAAGCACAACAAACAGTAGGTATAGTGTGCGCACAACCAAGGAATGCTGCTGTTCTGCAGCTGTTGTGTGCAGAGCAACAGGGCCCCTTATTTGTGCAAGATCACAGGTCCCATCAACCAGCAACAAAACCACAGCTCTCCCCTTTTTCCCCCTCACTGTGCACACAAAACCACGGCGGCCAGGTGATCATGAGAATAGTGATTTTGTTTTTCCATTTCCCTACCCTTGAGGTTTTCTCCTCCATCTACTTCTGTGCAACAAGTGAAGCTGTTGCAGCTCGTGTATGTGTACAATGGATAATGCAGGCGCAGGGGTGAGCAGGTGAACAGTAGCGGTGTATCCTCTGGCCTCACAGTGTCTTTTTGGTTCGCGTATTGCTAATGGTATGCGTCATGTACGCATATGCATGTACGCATATAGTGGCTAGGACCATGCATATTGCATACACATGGGGACGGATTGATTGAACCCATCATAGAATCCGTGATGGCCATCTCTCTCTCTCTCTCTCTCTCTCTCTCTCTCTCTCTCTCTCTCTCTCTCTCTCTCTCATCAATAAGGCATGATGGAAGAAACATATGCCGTCCAAAAAGTATAGAGAGATCTCTGTTCTTTTTTTTTTGGCAATGTAGCTATTGTGCATATGCGCCCATGCATATATTTTAAAATGCTGATGGCCTGGCATTGACCAAAATATGAGAACACATGCTACATACTGGTAAATGTGATGTATGTGCACACCCAACTCAAGGATCACGAGCCCATCCTTGTCGACTCCCTTCTCGTCGTGATTCCTCTTTAGTTTAAATTTGGCAACATCATATCAGAATTCAGATTCTTCTTATCCATAAGGCAACTAAATAAGCAAGGAAGCAATCTGCTGCTCTAGTGCTCTACAAAGAGAATGAGGAGCCACACAACATGGACCACATCTACAAAGCACGCACCAGCCCTACACACACAAAGCAGACCTGTCCTCTTGTATAACTAAAAACAAAAAGCAAGCCCTGCACCATCCCATTCATATAGTGGAAATGGCAGGAGTTTCTATACTTGAGATGATGAGGGGTTGATGTGCAAGAAACCAGTGTGCCAAACCAAAAGGGGAAGGGGCACAGTAGTGGTACTGATGCCCCATTACCGGGTCCAGTGGGCATGTTTCTGCTGGCACATGCCATGTGATGTGGAGGAGGAGGCAGAGCCAGCATGATGATGGTTGATGGCAACCCACCCCAGAACTGGGGGAAGCTACATACGAGAGGAGAAAAGTTTGTTACTCATGATTTGTTTAGATAGTCAAGTTTCTACTGTTTACCCATGGTATTGGAATATCGGATGATCTCATACTAATTAGAAGTGTTAAACAAAAATTAGTGTCCAGATTCATTTCCTAACTCCTGCGTAGATTCGCGAGATGAATCTATTTAGCCCATGACTAGACAATGTGGCGCTACATTAAACAACTTCTAGTGATGGCTGAATTATGCTTAATAGATTCGTCTTGTGATTTCCGGTCCATCTTTGTAAGTAGTTTAGAATTATGTCATGTTTAATCTTCCTAATCAGCATCAGTAAATTTGATGTGACATTTTCGACTTGCATGGGTGTGTGCAGGGGGTAAAGAGATAAGGCCAACATCCACACTGCTTGTGGCTGTGGGCTAGGGATTGTTTTACACAGCATGTGAAATGGTTGTTTTGTACATGAATCACAATTTGTTTGGTTTTCCAAAAAAAAAGTTACCAACATTTCTGATGGAGCCCTAATCAAATTCTTCAGAATTCTCAAGAAAAAAATCCCAATGATTCAGAAAAAAGGTCGTATGGTTAGCGGTTACACACACTCTCTCTCTGTCCCGCAACACACATGCACAGTGTGCTGTGTCCATCTCTCTATAGCGTACTGTCCGTCTCCAACTACAAAGCATACTGTCCATCTGTCTCTCTCTAGGATTTCTTTGAGCACGTCTAGAGCAGTACCGTCCCCTTCGCACCATGCTTAGCTTCTTTCAGTTGTGGTAGGAGCAGTAATCTCACCTCTCATTCTCTCAATGAGCGCAAGGAGAGGAAAATTTTACTTCATCAGAAGATATTTAAAAAAAGGGAGGAAAATCGTCGTGGGCATGGCGGCACGGCCCTTGTTGAATCTTGACGGGACGTGAAGCCCTCAAAAACTGAGGCAAAGCATGGGTCATGTGACATGTGCTTGCCTCCGCAGCGCGTGTTTGTTTGTGCGAGCGTAGCGTAGCTGTGGGATGTGATGCGAGGAGGTGCCACTGCCATGCCAACCGGAAAGCGGCGTCGCCTCATCCGCCCCGCCGGCCACCCCTGCGCCACGGTCGGCGTCGAACCCGCCGTACGTACCGGACCCATCGCTCCTTTTTCCGTGTCCCAGGCCAACAATAAACCTATTGTACTGGCACTACACACAGACATGGGGTAGTAGCTAGTAGTACTAGTAGATGCATGCACACACCATTAGTAGTTTTACTTTTCAATTTTGAAAAAAGAAGTCCTAGTACTATTAGTTTTTCCCTCTCAAGTTGTCTGCTTTTTTTGTTTTGTTTTTGAACAAGCACACACAATCAGCATTCAGCAATGTGGAGCAATCAGAATTGCCCTGATAATGTCTGTTTTCGCAACAAATTTGCGGCTCGTTCGTTTGGCTTTATCACCACCAACAAGCCGATTTTCTTTTATCCGAACAAACCAAATACGAACAATCAATGGAAGATTTCTCTCTACCGAAACAAACCAAAGACTAAATATCATGCACCACCAAACCAACCGAACAGGCTGTTTGGCTGCTATAAACTCCGATGAGCACGCAAAGGGAGGACGGAGAAGACACACGGCACACACCCAGTCCCCACTCCCCAGCTCGGATCCCAACTCGAGCAACCAGGGTTGCTCGGATCTCAACTCAGAGCTTCAGATCGTGCGTGTAGTAGCAAAGAACATTCCGGGCCAAATCGAGGGACCGGGAGGCCCCCCCAACCGCCCAATCACCAGCAGCACCTCGCGCGCAGCAGGGCACGTGGGTCCCACCAACATCTATCCATGGATCCATCCACACACACACTTGCAGCACAGACGGATAAATTCACTGCGGTGCCGCCCGATGGATCGTCTCATGATCTCATCTCGCCCCCCAACCACAACGGGACATGCTGGAGAGGATTCAAAGGTGGTTTTGATCACGCTCACCTACACGAGGATCCTAAGAGCATCTCCAGTGGTTTGGCATTATTCTCTTGGCAAATCTTGACAAATGCCAAGTGACTAAAATATTTGCAAAGTGAAAAAAAAAGCCCATCTTCAATGGTTTGGCAAATTAGAGTTGGCAAATCCTATAAAGTGGGCCTAAATCTTAACTACCACCGGCCTTTTTTTTTTCTGAGCTGTTTTCACCTCGTCATCTCGGTCCAACGCCGCGGCTTCCTTCGTCGCGCGTAGGCAGTCGCCATCGTCGCGCGGTGCTTCGCCTGCCGCCGCCGCCGCCGAAGCTCTGGTGTGTACCCCCTGATCGAATCAATTCCTTGAACTGGATCGACCTACTTCTTCTTCATTGATTTGCTATCGATCCTAGCCCTAGTATATTTCGTTGATTTCTTGTCTCCTTTATCGCTGCAATTAAAGAGACGTCATGCGTTTCAAGAGATCTCGTTCAAGGAGAGTGTTGGATGAATCGTCAGATGATGACGACGACTTGTTGGTATTCACAGGTGCACAATTTGTGCAAAATTTTTCCAATGTCAAAAAAAACATGGTGGATCGAGTCATTGGACGAGAATATATTTATCGGGATAAACAAGGCGGCCATGAGAGGATGTACCAAGATTATTTAGCGGAAAATCCAACCTATGGCCCTTCTTTTTTTCGTCGCAGTTGATATTATTTTCACATTGGATTCATTCTTTTTTGTGTATTTTTGTTACAATCATGTTTAGAATTTTGTTTAATTTTTTTCAGGTATAGGATGTCTAGGCCGCTTTTCTTACGAATAATGAATGCTGTTGAAGTGCACGATGACTACTTTGTGCAAAAAAGGGATGCAGCAAATGTTCTTGGTGCCAGTTGCTTCCAAAAAGTCACTGCTGCCTTTCGAATGCTCACATATGGGGTCTCAGCTGATTCTACGGATGAGTACCTTGTCGCATTGCCGAAAGTACGACAATTGAAAGCCTACGTCATTTTGTGACTGCAGTTGTTGAGATTTTTCAAGACGAGTACCCGAGATCTCCCAATGAGGCGGATATAGCACGTTTACTCGAAGCTTGGTCGGCAAAAGGTTTTCTCGGAATGTTAGGGAGCATTGATCGTATGCACTTGGACATGGAAGAACTGTCCTTATGAAAAACAAGGACGAGACAAAGGTCGTAAGAACACGCCCACTATCATACTTGAGGCCGTAGCTTCACAGGGACCTATGGATATGGCATGCCTTCTTTGGAATGCCCGGATCACACAATGATATCAATGTTCTTGACCGGTCTCCCTTGTTTTCTAAATTGGCGAAGGTACGGCTCCGAAGTTAATTTCACGGTTAACGGGCACAATTATTCCATGGGATATTATTTAGCGGATGGTATATACCCCGATTGGGCTACTATAGTGAAGTCGATCACTCTTCCTATGGGGAAGAAGAGACGATACTTTGCGAAAGCGCAAGAGGCGGCGAGGAAGATGGTAGAGAGAGCTTTCGGGGTACTACAAGCTAGGTTCGCCATTGTACGGGGAGGAGCTCGCTTTTGGGATAAAGAGACGTTATCTCGATCATGAAGGCTTGTGTGATCATGCACAATATGATTGTGGAAGATGAAGTAGTTCCGGACCCTAATGAGAGTTTCGATCATGCTTGGTGATAAGGTGGAACCTCATCGTGGTCGGCCCACTCGTACACTTGAAGAATTTATTGAAGCACACGGACGGATCCGAGACGACACACATGTGCGGTTGAAAGAAGACCTCATCGAGCATCTATGGAACAATCATCCGGATTTATATTAACTTTGTAGTATTTTTTCGTAACACAATTTATTTTGATGTGTGAAAAATTATTTATTTCATAATATAAAGATTGTGCCTCAAAAAATACTAGATCCGGTGGGTAATCTTTTGCCGGCGAGCACTATCTAGATGAGAAGCCCGAGCAATTCGCTCCTCTACGTTGACGCCTACTAGCAACATACCCGTCGCTCTCCCGCCGACTTCCCTCCGGCGACCTTGATCCGGTTCGGGATTAACGCCGCCTAGAGATGGCAACGGGTAATATCCGCGCGGATACGCATACGAAAATCCGCGCCCGCATGCTACAACCCGTGCCCGCGCCCGCTATCCGCAACGGGCACGTAGCCACGCCCGCGCCCGCGCCCGCAATCCGCGGATAGTGGATATCCGCGGGCATACCCGTCTTCTGCCTCTTGGAGAGCTTCCATGTGCCGAGGCCGAAGGTGATGGCGCCGGCCGCCGGGAGCGAAGAAGAGCTTGGACCACGCGCTGGCCTTCTTCCCCTGCCCCTCCTTCCCCCCGCCATCAGGCTGCAGGCAATTGGTGGCCGGCGATACAGGGAGGGCAGCGGGCCGGCGGCGCAAACAAGCAAAAGGATAGGGATTAGGGAGGGTGGTTGTGCAAGCTAGCGAAGGGAGAGGGAGGGCGGCGGGCCGGCGATGCTGGAGTTCGAGGAAGGACCGAAGAGGAGGGGAGGGACGGCACCGAGCGGCGGCGGCGCGACGTCTCGATCTGGAATTTTAGATCGAGTCAACGCCTCGATGCCTCGACGGGTCACGGTACTAGGGGGCTCACGGTGGGGGATTGGAGGTGGCCGAGTGAGGGGAGGGATGGGAATGAGTAGAAACCCTATTGGGTCCACATGTCAGTAGTTTTAACGGGTTTTGCGGATTTGCGGGTGCGGATAGCATATTTCCAAATCCGTTAACAGATATTCGTTGGGTTTAGGGTCGCACCCGCACCCACGCCCGTGGGCACAGACCTAGATCCGCATCCGCGCCCATCGGGTTTGGTATCCGCGGGTACGCGGATATTTCGTGCCCGTTGCCATCTCTAACGCTGCCTGCTCACCCGCGGCGTCTCCGGTGGGCCGCCGGGGATGTCACCTAGCAGAGGCAAAGCCACGGCGGAGAGGATCGTGATGGGGACGCGCGCAGGCGCAGGCGCAGCGCAAATGCAAGCAGGCGACACGACGAACCAAGTGGGAGGACCAGCGAGCGGGCGAAGCGGCATGTCCGCGCCGCGCGAGATCCGGGCCTGGGCGCCGGCACATGCGCGCTCGCCCCGCCCCGCCCGTGCTGCTGCCAGTGCCCGGTGGGGGTCGGTCCGGCACGTTGCCTCCCGCACGTCCTGGACGCAGAGATGAATGGATCCCTGTCGGTCGGTCGCACATCCAATCCAATCCAAGAATGCCTTTTCCTTCAGGGACGTGGTGCCCCATTACAGGATTCAGCCGTTAGCAGCAGTTCTGTGCACTTGCACCAAGTGAAACTTCATTTTTTGACCTTTGTTTTTAAGTTATACTCCAGGTATATGATGATTGGTTTTCTCTTTACACCAACACGACGACGACTGAGTGTAGCCACTGGCGTTACAGAGTGATGACAACTTCAACCCTGCCCTCAGCCCAAGCAGCCCATATATGATATGAGTATATGAACTCGCGTAGGTAGGCGATTATTTTTCTCGCACAACGTTCATGGCTACAGGCTGTTTGTACACCTTCTGCTTGTATGATGATCGTATGGCGTCCAATGTGGATGCACGGATAAGAGGGTGATCACTCGTGTAAGCCATGGTGACGAGCAAATCATGTACAGATTGAACTAGGGCTGCCTGATCCTCAGCAGGCGGTGCACACTGTTGTCAGCTCGAGCCGAACTCCTCGTTCCACTTCTCCAGCTCGTCCCACTTGCTCTTCTGCAAGCTCGGCCTGATCACAGTCATCGCGTTCTTGAAGTCTTCGTACTTCAAAGGTCGCAACTGCAAAACAGGTTAAGCATGAGGTTTGCTTGCTTTGCAAGCTGTCATTCCCAATTTTTACTGGAGAATAACTAAGGCTACATTATTATCTGTAAAGATAACTAGAAGTCTGTTCGAACTGAAACTTTAACCATGAACAAAAACTAGGAAAGATAGAAATTTACCTGGTTTGCTTTAATAGTAAGAATATTCTGTGGACCAAGCTCCCTTATTGGCATCATTGCAGCTTCCTCGCACAAGGCTCTCAGGTCGCTTCCAGAATATCCTAGAAGCAAAATTGTTTCATTACCAAAGGACTGCATAGGCCATCTTTTCAAAATGACCATACACCAGAGATTAACATACCTTCAGTCTCCACAGCAAGTCTCTCAAAATCATAATCTGTCAGGAACCAGTTCCATGTTAAGTTTCAATTCACACGCAAAATAAATAGCTACCAAGTGAAACCATGGCGTACTTGACAATTTGAATGCTTGTCCTTTGAGCTGATTTTTCAGAAGTAACCTCCGTACATTTGGATCAGGTAGTGGTACATATATTCTCTTCACCTGTTTATTATAAGATTCAAAATGATGACATTGCAAATATAGACAAATTAAGGTGATATAGTAAAGTATTAATGAGGAAATAAGTGCACAGCATTCCATCCAATGTTCCCAAGGCCCATCTACCAACTCCTCCCGACTCATCCACTGACCAATACAGTAACATAATAACGATACTACAGTATATGGGTGAATTACATGTCACCAATATAATAGGCAAAGTATCCAATCCTCAAAGTAGATAAAAAATATTGGCAAACACAAAAAGTTGCTATTGTAACTTGTGAAAACTGTTCTGTCACTCAGTTTCAAAAGAAATTCTCAGGTTACCACAATAGACTCAGGCAAAAGTGTCTCAGGATAAGCTCTGAGACGAACAAAGAGCAAATACGACTCCATATATGTTGGGATAAATCTTACCAGTCTTCGAAGAACAGCGTCATCCAACTCTTGAGGTTTATTAGTAGCCCCTAAACAAAGAATTGTCATCATTAAGAAGATATAGAGAAAACAGAAAAAGGTAATTCACTATTAGAAAAATATCAATATGCAGATAATGCTTTGTGAAATAAAGACCACATTGGGGTAACACAACAAATAATTATCAGTTGGCAGGATCCTTTTTTCGTAATGAAAATATAAGTGTGGAAAAAATGTGGACACCAAAAACTGACAAAGGCAAACTGTTACACACTAATTAGACTGAATTACTGCTGAAGATCATATAACATGCTATGTGGTGCTGGATACTGTTTCAGAAATACCACCCCAAGAAGCACAATTTTTGCAAGTTCCTAGCCAAGGCTACTTAAATAATGAAATTACTAATATTAAGAATTGAAATCAAGGGTCATTTGCATTGCAAATCAAATGTGTGTGTTTTTAATAAAGTTGGGAAAGCAATAAACTGAAACCAAGTGCATGATATCAAGCCCAAATAAGCAGCAGTGAATGAAGCAACAGGCATTACCAAACAAAAAGTTACTGTCCTTGTGAAATATAAAAGATTCAGCACAGGGTTTCCAATTGCGAATGTGATGTATCATAAATATTTCAGTATAGGCAAACACAGGGTAAAAGCAAAGCACAATCAAACAACTAGAGAAAGGTAATGATGCTAACCTATAACAATTACTAAATCATCCGGGTTTGAGGACACCCCATCAAATTGGATAAGGAATTCAGACTTCAATCGCCTGCTAGCGTCATTCTCGTTAGCTAACCTTGTAGACATGACACTATCAATCTGCAGAGTAAAAGCCAGCCAGACTATAAGAAAATTATATGCAAGAACTAAAATGATACAGATAACATCTTGCACCCCATAAATTCTAGTATTCACAATGATTTTACTTGCAAAGTCTGAAGATAAAATAAATCATTTTTTTCAAGAAGATTTCTTGAGCAGGCCGCACCAAAAAAAATTAAATTTAAAACAATGGGGTCACTGGACTAGAAGTGAAATGTTAACGAAAACACCAGTGCATACAACCTAAGAGCAGAACTAGTGGATGGAATTGCATATCAGCCATTCCTTTTCTTTTCCTTTTCTTAATGATGAATCAACATTCTAACAAATCAGTAGGGAATTATTTCAAATAATGCAACAGGTTTCATCAATAAAAAAAGACTTCAGAAGGTAACTACAAAGGTTTTTTTTTGACGCAGACCTCATCCATAAAAATAACAGATGGTTGTCTCTCAATAGCAACCATGAAAAGTGTCCGGACAAGCTTTTCCGCTTCTCCAACCTGTTTTGCCAATGAAAAAAAAAGAGTTAATTAAGATCATCCGCTTCACCAAATTGTAAAAACGGAAGGACAATCACATACCCACTTTGATGTCAATGAAGAAGCCGAAACATTAAAAAATGTTGCTTCAGATTCTGATGCAACAGCTTTGGCAAGCATTGTTTTTCCATTCCCAGGCGGACCAAAGAGAAGCAAACCTAAAAGAGGAAACAAAAAGTAATCAGATCTACCTATTAATGGAACAAGTGTAGAAACAAGACAATTTCAGAATGCAGAAGGTCACCCCTAGCAGGTCTCCGAAGTCCGGTGAATAAATCCCTTCGCTTAGTTGGCAAAATAACCATTTCCATGAGTGCTTGCTTTGCCTTGTCGAGACCAGCTACAAATCAAATTGCTGATCAAGGATACTGTACCAGCTGTTTTACTGGAGTATAGATGATAAATTATCAGCAGCATACCAACATCATCCCATTTAACAGCCGGGCTTCTGTCCACAATGGTTGTAGTAATCATTTCAGCAAGCTTGTCATCATAGCTTCCACCAGCCTTTTGAACAGGTTTGGAACCTGCGCTGTTAATCCTCTGATGTGTAGATGCTTGGCCACCTCTATTGAAGGTAGGGCTATTCTGCAAAGTAGACTTTTGGAAGCTGCTTTGTGCTGGCTTTGCTGTCCTATTAATAGGATTGCTTGCAACAACCTACAAAGATGATGTTAGTCATTTTTTCTAAATTCTAATGTTTGAGATTTCAAAATTTAAAAGTTTTATCGCACAGACAAGTCCACATAAGCTTAGCGCCTTAGCTTAACAATTTTTTTACACCTAGATCATGGACAGCAAGTAGAGCATTTGTATCATATCTACATGTCAGTGAACATTGGTCAGGCGAGGAAAACAATAAAAAGACACACTGATTTAGCATAGAATAGATGCCTGCGTATTACTAAAACAAGCTAGATGCATTATTACACTATAAAATGTAAATGCCAAATAACCTAGATGAACACAACAAACAAACAAACAAACAGTTGATCTATGAAACAGAATGTATGATACAATATATCACCACAGGAGCAACGCTACAAGTAGAGAAGCTATACCTTCTTCGGCACTACTGAAGCAGCAGCTCCTGAAAACCACAGACAAGATAACACAAAATTAACTCCCAAGGAACTAGAGAGAACAAGATTAGCAGGAAAGTTGTATGCACCCTACACGAAACAAAAGACACTGAAATAGTCAGACATCCTAGCATCACATCCGAACAACACATCACAGCAGCTCAGATGTTGAAACTCGTATTCATCAGCATCGTTGACTAATGAAACCATAAATTATGAAGCATTTGAACAGTTCATTTAACTGGATTAATAAATGATAACCCACACTATTTTTTCAAGCAGCTAACAGATTACCCTAGACGAGCGCACATAGCCGATGACATTTCACAAACTTCCCTGGTGATAATGCAGCTGAATAGCAAGAAAAGGAGCAGTATTCACCTTCACCACTTCTCTGGCCAAGCACTCTGAGACGCTCCTCAACCTGCGTCTGCCACTTGGCGATCTTCTCCTGGTACACTCTGACCTGTCCCCTCTCGCTGCAAGCTCCACAGGCATCCACCAATCAGTCACGAATCCAGATGCCCTAGCCGCGACGGGGAATAGAACCGAACGGGAACCAGATGCGGAGACGACGCACCTGGAGGAGACGGCGTCGGGGACCCGCGCGGCCTTGGCCTCGAGCATGACGCGCATTGCGTTGCGGTAGTGCGCGGCGGCGTCGTCGGGGAGCCCCCACTCCTCGGCGCGCATGGCCTTGTCGATCTCCTCTTTGGCGAGCTCGAAGTAGCCCCTAAGCTTCAGCGCCACGCGCTCCCCCACCACCGCAGCCGGCGACGGCGCCGGCCCCGCCGCGTCCATGGGCGCTGCTGCTCCGCCTCCCGACGAGAAGAGCAGCGAGGAGAAGGTGTCCGCGAGCGTGCGGAGAAAGCTCATGCGCTGGTGATGAAGGGGTGCATCGGGATTCGAGATTTCTGGTGGAATCAGAGATTTTTTTGGGGAATTTCGGTGGGTTTTTTCGTGCGCGGTTTGATCGAGTTGGGGGATACGGGCGGATCGGGGGGTTGTTGGGGGAAAACTAGAGGCGCAAGCAAGCAAGAGGATTTTTTTTTCTTTTTTTACATTTTTCTTTTTTTTGCAAAAATATAGGTTCGGAAAAAAATTGCGTATAACTATACATCTAGCGTTACAGCGTCCTGGAGTACGGCGGTAGGGGTAGAGTGTTTTCAAAAAAATTTAATTTTTTTATTTGAACTCGGATGAAAGTAAACTGTATATAAAAATTGTAGCTTTCGACAAGATCTACAACTTTGTAGTTCAAAGTTTTTTCATTTAAAGTCATCTCATAGTCAAATAATCGATAAACTAGCCAGATCTCAGTTTGCAGTTTTCAGATCTGAATAGTGTATCGATTATTTGAGTATGAAGATTACTTCAAATGGAAAAACTTTGAACTACAAAATTGTAGATCTCGTCGAAAGCTACAATTTTAACATAAAGTTTACCTCCATCCGAGTTCATAAAAAAGTTACAATTTTTGAACATAAATTGAAAACTGAGATCTGAATAGTATATCGATTATTTGACTATGAAGATGACTTCAAATGGAAAAACTTTGAACTACAAAGTTGTAAATCTCGTCGAAATCTACAATTTTCAAACTTTGAACTACAAAGTTGTAAATCTCGTCGAAATCTACAATTTTCATATAAGGTTTACCTCCATCCGAGTTCAAACAAAAAAAATAAAATTGAAAATAGACTGGACCCTTAGCGCTAGATGTATACGGTGCTAAACGTATAGTTTTGAAATTTTTCATATACACGGTGCTAAACGTATAGTTTTGAAATTTTTCATATAGGGTGCTTGATGTATAATTTTGCAAAAAAAAAATCGGACCATATATTTCTACAAAATTGAGGGAGAAAAAATATATAAAAAGAAAATTCAAGCAAGAGGCACGCAAGCGTGTGTGATCGGGCTGGAGTCGTGGGCCGATACTAAACAGAATGTGTGGAACGCTGGGCCAACTTTTGCTTCTTACTAAAATTTTTTATTTATTTTTTCTATCTATAATTTGCAAAAATATATGGCCCGTCCGAAATTTTGCAGAACTATACATCTGCCGCCGTGGCCCACAACGTCAGGGTCCTACCGCCGCGCGCAGCGGCAGGGGCCGTGGCCCACTGGCAAGGGCACATACCGCCGTGGGCCACGACGTTAGGTCCCTAACGTTGTGCGGCACGGCAGTAGGAGCCTACTGCCAGGCGGCAACGTGGCCCCCAGGTAGCACCGCAGGCCACGACGTTATGTGTGGACCTACCGCCTTGGGCAGCGGCGGTAGGATTCTTTTTTTGTGAATTTCAATTTTTGAAGCATTGATGAAACGACGAACCATTAATACTTAACGACGAATTACAAAAACAAGCAATGGCACGTGTGACACAACTACCCTAACTTTGTGCCGCTGCTAGTCCTAACGTGCCTTAGGGAATTTAGATAAACGATTACAACATTTGTAGTCTAGTTGTACGAATAGTAGCCGGAGAACCCGGACATCATAGACCCGCCGGAGTGCTGGGAGGGCATGTAGTACCCCGACGGGGGTGGAGTTGGATCAGACGGTGGCAGGGGTGGAGTTGCTGGAGGAGTGTTGTCCTTCTTCTCGTGGCACGGACAACAACAGAACTCGTCATCACACCCGGAGTTCGTCTTCACCACCTTTGGTCCGGTCACCGGTCCGTCGTCGTCGTTGGTAGATGTCGGATCTGGAGAAGCCAATGCCGACACGAGTTCTTGCCTCAGGTTGAAGATGACAACATCCTCGAGGTAGTTGATATACTGTCGATACGGGTCAATAGCTGGGATCCACCCATTGCACGAAATCGCAGTTATCTGGTTGTTTGGAGTACTGCAGAAACTGTGATTACATTAGTAAATCATATAATGATGAAGGACATGGGGCAAGGAGTTTTGCTTACCCATGCTCGTGAGCAATGCTAGAAGCGTCGACCAGAGTTGTCCCAAACTTGATAAATCTGCATCACACAGAACTCATCGTGTGCACACCTTGGCCAGTTCACCGTTTGATTTGGTGCGTACTTTCTAACATCACGCATGGATTTGAAATCTCTCTCTTGTCTAAGACTGGAAAATTGTTGTTGAACTCTGGATCTTGCAGGCTCCACGGTGCTGGACCAAGGGAGTCATCATCATCATCCCCAGTCCAAGAACTCATTGTTGCTTGTTGTGTTGTGAAGTGAGACCGGAGAAGAGTGCTCGCATATATGTAGGCGCAGACTGGATGGTGGGCCATTCGATCCGGGGCAAGAAAACAGGCAGTGACTCAAAGGAAACACACCCTAGTACTAGGTACACTGCTTGGTGAAGTGACTCACAGAAAACACACCCTATGTGTTCACTGTTTGGTGCAGTTCACAGAAAACACACCCTAGTACGAATTTTACTGTTCGCATCTGAAATGCATCTGAAATCAAGTTCTTAAATATACAACCCGACTCTAGAGAATGATGAAATGAAATCATAATTTTTTATGGATGCAGTAGCACTCGGCGTCGAGTACTCTACGTCTACTTGGTACAACGGGGGTATTTCCCCTTCCTCATAGCATCGGATCTAGCTTCCTTAGCCCGACAAGCTCTCTCTCCCTCTCCCTCTCTATCTGCTTCACGGGCCGCGACCGCTTCATGTTCTTTGATCTCTCGGCGAATGCGAATTTCCTCCTGTTGCTCCTTACATTTTTCTTCTTGTTTTTCTACCTCAACCATCCTTTGCCACCTCTCACGTGTTGAACGACCCGTCTCCTCGATGTAGCGCTTGTCCTGTTCGGATTGCTCACAATCTAGCCACTGCAATTACAGAGAGGAGGTGGAGTCGTTTTTCAAAGACAAGTTAGCACATAATAAAATAGTAATGATATATTATTTATTTAGTAATGTAGTTAGTTTTTGCTTTTGGTCTAACATTGCGACATGGTGGGAGGGGGTCATGCTCGTAGTTCACGCACATGAAAAACCTCATTCCGTAGTAGTACCCGAGAACGTTGCACTTGACAAGCTTACAGTCGTCACCGCAATAGCACATTGGAGTGTGGATCCCCTTTGGCACTGCAACCTTGTCCTTCCTACTGGTGAGCAACTCCAAATCCAACTCAGGACCCGAGAAAGCCATTGAAAGCCTACAAAAAAGATGAGAAATATGATAATTTATTACATGTTTCATTTGAAATTAGATAACAATACATAACAGGATATGATAATAAATTTGACAACAAGAATAAAACAACAAGCAAATGAAAAGGTAGTTCAATTATTACAACACGATAACATGCATAAGTTCAAATATTACAAGACCTTGTCAGATAAAATGGTTCAGATATTACAAGATGATAACATGCATAAGTATTTTAAAATATTACAACACGGTAGCACAAACAAGTACGGTCACTGCATTCCTTTGTTGTAGCGACGGGAACGACGTCCACGTGCACTAGCTGAAGGTGGTGTAGAAGTGGCAGTGGGAAAGTAAGATGCTTCGGTGCATTTCTTGTAGGAGTGTCCTAGATTGTTACACTTAGAGCATATCTGCACCCGAGGTCCAGCTTCAGCCTCATCCATGTTGTTCCTAATCATCTTCTTCTTGTGTCGACCGACACCTTGGCACATGGTTGGATCTGGATTTGGTATGTACAGCGCACTGTCTTTGGGATCTTGAGTGAAAGTTCCAAGATGCAAGTAACCCTCAATAGTGTGGTTCCAAGTGCTTAGAATGGTTTGCTTCAGAAAGTATTTAGGCACGTAGCGACCCCAATGCTTATTCTTTGTTGCAAGGCATGCAACGATCACATGTGAGCAGGGGTAGTGTAGCCGCAGTGGCTTCTGGCAAGAGCATGAGCATGTCTGATTCCCAATAACTGTTTTTTATTGTTATTTCACCATTTACTTTTTGTGATTTGGACTGGCAACTTATCTGATATTTCCACTGCACTTCCTCGCCAGGATCATGACGTAGAGGTTGTGGGTAAGCTCTATGAGCAAGAGCAGCCTTCTGGTTTTTGTTCTAGTACTGAGTCATCCATGTTGAATACACCTTCTGACAGTCCTGCACGGCTGCATATGCTGCAGCAGCATGACCAAGAAAGTACTTCATTGTGCGGTACAAGAATGAAGCGTCCCCTCATCGAGAGGTGACTAAATGTGACACAAATACCGGTCCCGGAGGCCGGTAACACATTTATTACAACGGTGGAATCGCGTCTTTTACATCACGGCGACACGAGAGGGCACGGTAGTGCCAACGCTACAAGGAACAACACCAATGCTAGCGACCACACTACAATAGCAAAGGCTTCCATAGCCTCCTCGCAGTACCACACCATGGAAGCTTTCGGTAGGTGCCCCGGGTACACGAGGCACGGTTGGGTGTAGGGCAACGACCTACTCAACGTCTTCGGGAATGTAATCGGGATCCTCCTCTGTAAAATAGTTAGTAAAACAAGGGTGAGCACATACGTACTCAGCAAATCCAACCCCACCCACGGAGGGGCTTATAAGCAGAATCATGCATAAGATATAACAAGGATTAGGTTAAGGTTCATTTGCAATCTTACACATGCAGGGGTTTATTTCAAAAAGGTTTTCGCAATCATTTTTCATAACCAAAGTGACTCAACTGTTTTAGGAAAAACCACTATGGAGCTACCGGACTCCCCGTCCGACGTAGCTCGGGCACACGACCACACACTTCACCCGGTAAACAACTCACGCCGGAAAACATCCCATCCCAAACACTAGTTTTTGTGACCACACCGTGACTCGTCCAATACCGTGGACACGGCTATTCGAATAGGTTTGACACTCTGCGAGGTTGTACATCTTTACCCACAAGTAGGGTACCGTCACACGGACACCTCGGTCTTGTACGGATCCTATCATAGCCATTACCCACCTTAGCTAACACTACGAGCCATCACGGAAGCACCCAAGGGGTTATACCACATAACCAGGGCGTACCTCACACGGAGCGTACCCTACTCCTTGGTCTCCCGTCGCTCACCCGCACACCCGGATGGCAAGTAGATTAACTAGTGGGATTTATGCTAAGCCGTTGCCACATACAACGGTCGAGTGGTTGTACGAGGGTTTGGGTCGGTGAGATGTCACGCAACCCGGTCCTTAACCGACAAGATGGACAACTCCCAACACGCTCAACCACACGGTACGAGCTCACCCATACTCCCGACACACACGTCCATCCCGTCTACCCGCTCTTTACTCATTTTCCAAACATATCCCATTTTTGTTTTTAAAGCACTCACACATTTTGAAAGCACTCTCACATTTTAAAGCGACATTCGAGGCCAAAACAAGGTTCAATCATGGCAATCAAGGGTGGCTATCCTACCATGTTTTTGCGGTAAAACAACATGCAATTTATAAAATGGATATAGGGTTATATTTATAAAACTAGGACAGAACCATGCATCAAAGGATGAGGGTGAACTTGCCGTCTTCGAAGTCTTCGGGGAGTGCCGGCTCGGCGTTCGGGCTCCCCTGCTCGCGGTAGTCGGCTTCGATCTCCGGCTCGGGGTACCTTCCTCCGTCTACTCCGTCGGCTATAGCGCACACACGGGCAAGCAAGCAATATTAGCACACATATTTCCGCCGAGCTCGAGGAGGGGAAATGAGCGGAGAGGGGGTATATATAAGTCCTAGGGAGGGGGTTGGTTCGGCGGGGGTACTACTGGGAAGGGTGTGGTGAAATTTGGATTTAATCGGAAATAAAACCGTGCATGAAATGTTGGGTTAAAGAGGGGTTATAGGGATTAAGGACCTATTAGTAATTTATATTAATGGGGAAAGGGTGTGGTTATGATTATACAAACTTTATTAGGGCCTAGTTATAAATTGTTTTAGGGCCTGACTAACTCTATTTTATAATTAAGCCTTAACCTAGGGGCTTATCCGAAAAGAACTAGAGAGAGAGGGAATAGGATTAGAGGGGCTCGGGATAAGGGGAAAGATCAGGGGGCTTTGGGCAATTATGCCCTTCTTCCTCCCCGATCCGGGGCGGGGGAGGGAGGCGGGGCGCCTCGGTCCGGCGGTCGGGCGGCGGCCTCCGGGGGCCGACGGCGGCGGGGGGGGGGAAAAGAAGGAGGGGGGCGAAGGCTTGCCACTACCGTGCTCACCTTGGCTAGGGATGGCTTGAGGAGGTGGATCGGCGGCGGCGGACGAGAGGGAGGCGGCGGTGCTAGGGGCGGCGGCGCGGTGGAGCTTGGGAAGGCTTGTGGACGCTCGATTGCGGTGTGGTGCGGCGAGGGGGTGGTGGTGCGGCCTTAAATAGGCGCCGTAGGTCGGTTTCCCGGCGAAATATCTCGTCGGCGACCTCTACACCGGCTCGGCGGGGGGGGCCGCGGTGGCGGCTCGGGCCGGTCGCCGGGCGACGGGATGGCACGGGCGGGGGCGGAGGTCGTCGTGCGGGCGTCGGGTCCCGTCAATCCCGTGGCGCGGGGGCGGTAGGGGCGGCGAACCGGCCGGCGGGTCGGCCGGCGGCGGCGACGCCGCGCGGTGTGACGGCTCGTATTGATGGCGGTCCGTGTTGACGGTGAAAATCCGTCAACCTAGCCATGAGTTTACCTTCGGTGTTGGCATGAGTTTTATACCTTATCCATTGGTACTAACCCCCGTGGTATAACAAGTTCACGTGTGCATGTCGGTTTTGGAGTTTAATGTTTATGCGGGGTTTTAGTGTTGAATGCAAGACTTTCGGGATAAGTTCATCAAGCACCTCATGACAAGACCTTGAAGCCCCGTACAAGTCATGCAATGAAGCAAACTTAACTCCAAGAAGCCGGGGACTTGATCCGAAAAGACGACGGAGACTCCGAGGACCCGACCGGAAAAGTGCCTTGAATCTTGCAAGACAAGGAGTTGAGTCCAATTCGGAGAGAAAACCGACGACATGGACCTACATGCGAAGGGGGAAACATCCGGGAAGCAAGGGAACCGACGTAGAGCAAAGGAGGCCTCGGGGCCGGGCCTCGGATGGGCCCGGCCGGCCGGCCCCGGTCCGGTCGGCCCGGGCCCATCCGGGACCCATTTGCCCCCTCCTTTGCCCTAGCCGCCAATCGGGCTATTTATAGCCCCCCGACCGAGAGCCACGCGGAGAAGAATTCGTCATCGTCCGCCGAGGAGCGAGAGAAGAGAGGGACACCATCTCGGAGAGGAGAGGGTCGAGCTAGTTGACTAGGGTTTCCCTAGCCGACGTGGGAACCTTGCATGGAAGACCACGTCGGAGTTTCCGAGCTAGAAGCAAGATCAAGGAAGGATCCCGGTGGTGATCTTGTGTATGTATCATTGTCATAGTTGAATTATCAAGTTGAATGTTTTCTTAGCGATCAAGTGTTTCCTCGAAGATTTCGTTTTTCGATCGGCTTTGCTTATTCCAATTCTATTCGCGCGATAGATTACATAGGGTGTTCTTGTAGCCGCGGTGGCTAGAGGTACACGCCGAATCTTCCGAAAGAATCTCGACTTGTCTTTTGACTCGCCCTAAGCTCCCCGCATGAATAGGGATACGTTGTGACAGAACGGGGGTTCCGAAAGGCGGATGTTTTCGGATTTGGACGGGAAACCACGATTTAAAGACGCTTCTTATAAGATTCGATTTGCTACTTCTTCTCTTGCTTGGAACTTCAACAAAAGTCTTACCCCGATCCCTCTAGATCGGTTTATCTACCCAATCTTACTTTGTTTTCTCCGGTCTTTAGTAGATTAGATTTATCTTTGTTTTGTGTTCTTATCTAGATGCATTAGGGTTTCTTTTTTACCAAAGATTGAAGTTATTTGGCTTTACTAGATCAACTCTTGCGTCACACATTTGTTCCACGGATTCGATACCTTGGGTTCACCACTCGAGGGAAGAAGGGTCCCTTGACTACGACGGGAGACTTGTCCGCTTGCAAGTCACAAACGAACTTTGATACAATTATTAACCATCAACAAGCCCCTTTTTCTGGCGCCGTTGCCGGGGAACAAGTGATCAAGATTTGGTTTTTTATTTGTAATTTTCAGTTTTCTTTTTGTTTTTCTTTTTCCATCTACTAAACTTTGATCATCCTCAAAATACATCTAATCTAGTTTGTCTAACCCTAGTTTTCATAGATTTATTTTTCCTTTCTAGTTTTTGCATACTTTGTTTATTGCTAACCCTAACCGGAGATGATTGGCTACCTCTCCAAGAAACCCGAACTTTTTTGTGGATGATCCGGGAAAACTTTACAGGCAAAGGAGACGTGCAACACAAGCTAAAGGGTTGGAAACCCTAGATTCAAAAGCCGAAGTTGAAGGACCGCCGGAATCTCCAAGGGAATCACCACCTCCAAGTCCAAAGGAAGATCAACCTCCGACATCGTTGATCTACCTATCATAAACCTTCAAGACGCCGGAAGGCCGTTCAAGATCAAGGTCTCAACTATCCGCATGACGATTGCGGGAGCTTTGGAGCGTTTCAATGAATACATATGAGCCGGATTCCTTGAGTGGCAAATCGGTTTACTTAAGAGGAGGATGGAGAAGATGGAGATAGAGAAAGAAGCTCAACACCTAAAGGTTGCCAAGGCAAGATCCACATGCGGGGATTGAAGTGTTCATCGTGATGAAGATGCTAGAGACGCAAGTGGGACAACTTGCCGGGCGCCCGATGGGTAACAAAGAAGAATATCCGAGACAACTCCAAGGTCCCAAGACGGCATAGGCTACTCAAACTCATTCGGGAGAGAAGGATCACAACCGAAAGACCGGAGTTCGAGATGCCGAGCCACTACATGAAGGAAGTTGTTGCATCCGTCAAGACCAAAAGACAAAGCCAGCCTGTGAAGACCAAAAAAATTGACTAAGCCGAAGAAGAAGCCCGTGCCCAAGATGGTGCGGAAGTGGGTACCCAAGATTGCAACGCCCGCAAAGAGCGTTGATCCGAGCTAATCAAGTGAAGAAGTCTAGCCATGGACTATAAACGAAGCGCTAGGCGGGGAGGCAACCCGTTTCGTCGAGTCAAGAATAAGCTACGGGAGGACAACCCGATTCCGGTTTTTCGAGTATTTTTAATAATTTAGTTTTTGAGTTTTATTACGCAAAGACATTAGACTTAGAAGTGGTTGAACAATATTAGAGACATAATTCTTGATTGAATGTTTGCTTTATCACAAACCCTTTGCATGAACCCTCCTATGTGCTTGTTTGTTCTTTTCTTTTCGAGAAACCTCAACCAAATAATTTCAGAACCTAACTCAACCTTTCACCCTCATTATGATGCTGAGGTTGACTTATTTTTCATGCTAAAAACACACGAGTAGAGCCACGACTTATATCTATGTGTTAATAAAAAAAATTCAGCACGTGGTAGGACTCGCGTGAACCTAGAAATCAAAACTTTTGGTTGGTTTTAAAAATCTATATCCTTGGTTTCTCTAGGATTAGAATTTTTCTAAGCCTATTCTAATTTTTTTTATTCAAAATCTTTCTTATTTAGCCAAAATTAGAACCTAAACCTATGCCCCCATGATCAAGGCTGGGAAAAAGTCTGCTCTCAACCGATGAAGGCAAACTATACCGGTGAGACCGAAATCGACGTAGTCGAAAAATATTTTCGACTTACATTTGTTTTTAATGGTTTAAAAACTTCTCTAAAATTATGTTTGAGCTCTTGCATGGCTCCGAAAAATATTTTAAATTTCGAATTAGAGGAGTGCTTAACCTTAAACACACCTTAATGGAGGCAATCTAGTTTGAATTAATCATGCATGCACCATTGGATTCCCTTTCATCAACTTTCACCAATTCCACATGCAAAGGACAAGCATGGTGGGAAGCAAGCATCAACTTTGCAGGAATTTCATGGTGGCATGTGAAGCAAGTGGAGATAGGGAGCATGGACATGACCCAAAGCATGAAGCATCAAGTGGAAGGACCAATAATGCAAGAAAAGGAGTGGACGAGAGTGTTTGGGCGGTGCAACTCGTGGAGCACGCGGGCGGGGAAAGTTGCGAGAGGCGAAATGATCGTCTTTGGAAGAAAGACGAGGCGGGGAGGTGCACCGAGGACCCCGAGCCGGCCGGCCCGGGCCGGCCGGCCTCACCTACATAAGGAGCCCCCCGACTCCCGTTTTCTACAGGCAAGCTTCCCTCTCCTTCCTTTGTTAGTGTGTTCAAGTTTGTGTGCTCAAAACCTCCATAGACATAGCCAACCTTCCCAAGCTTGATAGCTCAAGAAAAAATCCACATCCTTAATCCACTCAAAGTCCACATCCGAATCAAAGAGTTTAAGTGCCTAGTTACCGGTTGCAACCCGGAGTTTTAGTTGAAGAAAAGAGTGCAGCAACCATGTGGAAGAAAACCACAAGTCTCTTCTCCAAGAAGAAGAGTTCGTCGTCGTCCAAGCCGTCATCAACCACGTCTTCGAGAAGGCACTCGGTTTCCGAGTCTCCCCAGAGCATGGAGACGGATACGGCACCACCGAGGAGGAACGATGCTCTCCTCCTTGGTGGTATGAGGGCTGCAAGAAGCACGTCCTGAGGTTTACCGAACCTCGTGGGCACACGGAGGAGCAGCCCGCGCCACCACGGCGATCGACCCGTTCAACCGCGCCACCTCCTTACACCCCGACATACTCTTCGTACGGCTTCATCATCTTGTCGGCGGAGGAGGAGGAGAGGCTCTCTAATCTTGAGAAGAGGCTTGTGCCCAACGTCGAATTCGACGACCAAGCACTCTACACCTTGGGTTTTGGCACCGACATATACTACATGTTGGGGCACCTTGGATGGGTGCAATTCTCCAACGGAGTATCGGCGGACACCCACTTGGGGTTCGCCTTGGAAATTTTAATGACTATTGCACCCATCCTTGATGATGATGGGGTGCAAAGCTTGTCATTCCGTTTGGAGGGAGTCCAACAAGTGGTTCCCTACGAGCACGTTAGGGAGCTGCTTGGATTCCACAAGGGAGCTCCGGAGAAAGTTGACGTGCCACCCGGCATGTTAGCGGGATTTTGGAATATGATCTCCGGAGAAGCCCATCAACAACGCAATTGCATCCGCAACCCCATTATCCGGATATTTCACTCTTGGATGTGCAAGAGGGTATTGGGGAGGATGAAGGAGACAAAGGTGACTGACACGGAGTTGAATTGGCTATACTCGGCTTTAATTGCCAGGCAGCCAATAGACCCCTCTTACCTTATGATCAACCGTTGGTGTTGTGAAGCAATATCGGGGGCGGGTAATATTGGTTCGGGGTGCTACCTCTCCATGTTGGCCTTCTCCTTACGGCCAGGGATCGCAAGAAACCCCGACCATCTTTTGCGTGGTACCTCTCTCGGTATTGAGTATTTGCGGCAAGGCAAATACATTAGTGGAGATGAGAGAGGAGGTTATCGGTTGGCCATAGTAAACCTACCCCTTCCCAATGAGAGGCTTAGGCTTTTCATCGAATGGAGAGAAGATTGGTTGGAAGAGGGACTCCTTGTCCCCGCAAGAAAGAACAAAAGAGGAAGAATCGTAGAGGAGGGAACATCCTCCGCATAAGCGAGTGGAGCACAACCCAGTGTGCAACCATTCGGCGGGATCCCTCCTCCGCCAAGTTATTACGGAGGGCCACAAGAGCAAGCATGGGGGGGTGGTGCACCGGTACCCCCACCAAATTATGTTGTGCCCAACGCTAACTTCGCGGAGTTCTACGCTCATCATCCCCAACCACAACAAAGCATGGCCATAATTGGAGGGTATGCTGCAAGAAACGCTCAAAACATCGCAGCCATCCAAGCTAACGCAGCTCAACTTGGTGAAGGAAATGCAAATATTGCCTTTGAGCTCGGACGCCTTCACCTTGTGGAGCCAAATCAATTCGTCGGAGGAAATGTCCAATCATATTATGAGCAAGGGTATTATTATCAAGATCATCAACATCAACCACCGGCGGAGGACTAGAAGATTTAGGAACTTTAGTTTTCTTTTCTTTTCTTTTTCTCTCGTAATTTTCAGCTTTTGCTTATGTGTGTTTGCGTAGTATTTTCTGTTTTTATTTAAATTTCAGCAAGCATGTTTTCAGTTTGTATTTCAACTTGATGTTATCATTAATAAAGACACCACCTTGATTATATCATTGGAAAAAGAAGTACAAAATTCGTGCCATGATGATATATGATTATAATTGCAGCTTTGTTCATCTTTGTAATTGATCTATGCATGTTTAAGCTAGTGCTCTCTTAAAAATACAAATCTGAATTTATTTAAATACTAGCTTAATTTTCAGCGGAGGTTATGATTAAAATAAAGACCCATAGTGTTTTATGTGCTCTCAAGTTATGAATAGATTAAAGATGTCTTTTATGCTCAAAAATATCGCTAACCTTGTCACAAATATCACTTGTGTGTTGCTCAACCTATCCAAAGCCTTATACATATTTGAGTGCATAAACCTTAGTGTACAAGATTTATTTTTGAGTGAGTTATTGCAGGCCATGATTTCTCTGGCCCGAGACTAAGAAGTTGGTCATTCCGTTTTTGCGTATCTATCTTTTTGCTAGCCTTTTATCCGTGCATTGCGTATCCCCGCATCGGAGATCTCACAAACTTCGCCGGATATCCACCCTTAAACCAAATATCATCTTTTGTGATTACCTCCTTGACCACAACCTATCGTTGAGAATGGATCATCAATTCAAGGAAGATCGCAAGACGGTGCCGACATTGAAGATTTCAAGTATCTCTCCAAGGAAAAATATTTCCGGTACCTACCTTATTTTTCGCCTCTTTGCTCGAGGACGAGCAACGTCTAAGCATGGGGAGGAGGTAGGTACGGTGCAGTTTTAGAGTTCAAAGGGGAGTATTTTTAAAAATATATATATATAATGATGAAAGAAAAAAAAATTCGGCGATATACGTGACTTCCAAGAGAAATATATATATATATATAATGAATGAAAGAAAGAAAGAAAGAAAAGAATGAGAAATATGAGAAAGAGAAAAAATATATGCGTAAAGTGAACTCCCCGGTTCTCTAAGAGTGCATTCAAGGCTTCAAGTTTAAAAGATCCATTCTCATTTTCCAACCATGTGCAATCCGATAACGAGGACTTCCTTTGTGCCTCGGGATCACTCTTTGCCACTTGCACATGTCCACTCATCTAAAGTGTGTGTATTTTTCTCTTTCCCCTCCTTGATTTAACATTATTTTCCAATGACCTTTTTGACGAGTCTCGGTAAGACCATAAGAAGCTTGTCTTGTTTTGACAACACCTCATTTATAAAATCTTGTTAGGACTAAACTTTCCCAAAGCTCCATGTAAAGCCTACCACACATATATGTTATGAGAGGGAAAGGAGTAGAATATATAGGCTTGAGAGACAAGCGAGATGAGAGTTCACGGGCAATATGCAAGATGATTTAAATTTGTGAACTTGGTTTAGCTTTTCTTTATCTCGTTCTTTATTTCAAAAATTCTGAGATCTATTTAAACTTTGTGAGCATGTTAATACTTGTGGGATAAGCTTAATAAGAATCTACCCTCTCGTAGAGATGAAGGCTAGTACATTATGGAACTTTAATGAATTAAAATTTTGAGAGCATTATGTTTTCTCATGTATGATCAAGTGCAAGGTTTAACATTGTTTGACAATGATGATATCCATCGAAGGCTTACTCAAGGACGAGCAAGGTTTAAGCATGGGGGAGATGTTGACGGTGAAAATCCGTCAACCTAGCCATGAGTTTACCTTCGGTGTTGGCATGAGTTTTATACCTTATCCATTGGTACTAACCCCCGTGGTATAACAAGTTCACGTGTGCATGTCGGTTTTGGAGTTTAATGTTTATGCAGGGTTTTAGTGTTGAATGCAAGACTTTCGGGATAAGTTCATCAAGCACCTCATGACAAGACCTTGAAGCCCCGTACAAGTCATGCAATGAAGCAAACTTAACTCCAAGAAGCCGGGGACTTGATCCGAGAAGACGACGGACTCCGAGGACCCGACCGTAAAAGTGCTTCGAATCTTGCAAGACAAGGAGTTGAGTCCAATTCGGAGAGAAACCGACAACATGGACCTACATGCGGAAGGGCGAAACATCCAGAAGCAAGGGAACCGGCGTAGAGCAAAGGAGGCCTCGGGGCCGGGCCCGGATGGGCCCGGGCCGGCCGGCCCGTGCCCATCCGGGGCCCATTTGCCCCCTCCTTTGCCCTAGCCGCCAATCGGGCTATTTATAGCCCCCCGACCGAGAGCCACGCGGAGAAGAATTCGTCATCGGCCGCCGAGGAGCGAGAGAAGAGAGGGACACCATCTCGGAGAGGAGAGGGTCGAGCTAGTTGACTAGGGTTTCCCTAGCCGACGTGGGAACCTTGCATGGAAGACCACGTCGAAGTTTCCGAGCTAGAAGCAAGATCAAGGAAGGATCCCGGTGGTGATCTTGTGTATGTATCATTGTCATAGTTGAATTATCAAGTTGAATCTTTTCTTAGCGATCAAGTGTTTCCTCGAAGATTTCGTTTTTCGATCGGCTTTGCTTATTCCAATTCTATTCGCGCGATAGATTACATAGGGTGTTCTTGTAGCCGCGGTGGCTAGAGGTACACGCCGAATCTTCCGAAAGAATCTCGACTTGTCTTTTGACTCGCCCTAAGCTCCCCGCATGAATAGGGATACGTTGTGACAGAACGGGGGTTCCGAAAGGCGGATGTTTTCGAATTTGGACGGGAAACCACGATTTAAAGACGCTTCTTATAAGATTCGATTTGCTACTTCTTCTCTTGCTTGGAACTTCAACAAAAGGCTTACCCCGATCCCTCTAGATCGGTTTATCTACCCAATCTTACTTTGTTTTCTCCGGTCTTTAGTAGATTAGATTTATCTTTGTTTTGTGCTCTTATCTAGATGCATTAGGGTTTCTCTTTTACCAAAGATTGAAGTTATTTGGCTTTACTAGATCAACTCTTGCGTCACACATTTGTTCCACGGATTCGATACCTTGGGTTCACCACTCGAGGGGAGAAGGGTCCCTTGACTACGACGGGAGACTTGTCCGCTTGCAAGTCACAAACGAACTTTGATACAATTATTAACCGTCAACGTCCCGGCAGGGGTGAGGCGGGGACGCGTCGCGTCGTCCCGTGGCGCGGCGCGGCGCGGTGGCGTGCCGAGGAGGGGGCGGCGTGCGGCGCGCGGGCCCCCGGGTCAACGGCACCGGGGGCGGCGGTCGGGCGCCGTCCCGGCCGCGCCGGAGGAAGAAGGGGGGAGGGAGAGAGAAGAAAGAAAGGGAAGGGAAAAAGAAAAGAGGAAAAATGAAAAAGGAAAGGAGAAAAGGAAAAAGGAAGAGAAGAAAGAAAAAGAAAGAAGAAAAGGGAGAAGAAAAATAGAAAAGGGAGAAAAAGAATTTGGGAAAAATTTAGAAAATTAGGGAAAAATGTTAGGGAAATTAGAGGAAGGGTTTTGCGGGATTTTTCGATTTCCGTCGTCGGCGCGTTTTCGGGACGGCGGTGATGGCGAGGCGGACCGGCCGTCGGGACCGCGGCGTGCGCGGGATTCCGGCACGGTGGCCGACCGCGGCGTTGGGAAGGCGCGCATGGGTGCCGGCACGGGTGCGGACGGTGCCGGCGGGATTCGCGGCACGCGCGCCGGGTGAGAGGGAGGGACAATGACTAGGGTTTGAAGGGGGGGGGGGGGGTAATTGAGCTCGGTACCGGGACGCTTTTGAAAATACATATGATTTATTAGGTGATTTATTTGGAGCTGAAAACGCGGGCGTTACATAGAAGAACTCCATGATACCAACAAGAGGGAGAGCTCTGGCACCACACAAAACAGCGTTGTAGACCTCAGCAAAATTTGTTGTCATTATCCCATGCCTCACACCTCCTTTATCAAACGGGAGACACCATTTCTCCTTAGGCTCACTCTGAATCCACTGGCTGAAGGTCTTCACAACACGTCCCCTTCTCCTTCTGACAATTGGAGCATCTAGGCCCATGTCCTCAAGAGAAACTGGCTCTTCCCCAGGTTTTAGTACTTACTGGCTTCTTAGCTATCTCTTCTGATGCTTTCTTCGTCAGATCATCTAATTTTTGCCATAGGTCGTAGAACTTTTTCTCCTGATTGGTCGAACATAAGCACTTGAACAATTGTGTAAGTTCTTTGTTCTTGAACTGGCTATAAAAGTTTGCTCCCATATGCCTCATGCACCACCTGCTATGCACATCCGGCCATTGTCTTTGCTTCCGTTACGCTCTTCACTACCTTCTTTGATGTCATTAATGGCCTGCAAAATACCTTTGTGTCTATCGTGTATCACACACACGTCTGACACATCTCCCACCACCATCTGCTGTGAGAAATTATAACTGTCCCAGTCCCTTGGAACTAGCGGGTCATCCTCATCATCTGAGGAGTCCTCTTCCAATCCACGTTCATCCTTATCAGCCTCCATTTCGTACCGCCTGAGTACTTCTTCATTAACTCCCCCCTCGTCAATTTCACCACGGGCCTCAAAGGGTGTGTCACCATCTCCTTCTTCTTCCTCAGTGGAAACACCAACTCTTTCTTGTGGCTCAGTTGCAGGACCATCTCCTGCTTGTAGTTCAGCCTCACCCTGGTGAGCATCACTACCCTCCTCAGGCAGTTGACAAGTAGACCCAGCATTATGAACAACTTGGATAAACAACATCACAGGAAAACCAATTTCACATGTTGTTTTGATATAACTCCTCCAATGTTCATTGCCTTGAAGTGGCATAAACTCCCAATATAATGACTCACTCCTATTGAAATGATCCATAATGGACAAGTCATGCATGTTGCTCTGCATCTACATGGAATGCCCTAAAAAAAGTCGGTAATGGACCCCCAAGTTCTTGAGGCTGCTCTTCTAATCACATGGTCAACCGAATCAAATTCTGACAAGTCAACTCCATGTTCGCCATACCTAATCTGCCCATTACCGAAATATAACTTGACACTGACATCATTCGACTTGTCTGACAGCATGAAAAAAACGTTATTAACAAGTGGATCTACAACTACAAAATATATCTACTCAGAGCTACACTCAAACTATAATTGTACTAAGTAGATCTACACTAAAACTATATTTTAATAAGCAGACCTACACTAAAACTATATATTTACTAAGCAGATCTACACTAAAACTATATTTTTACTATTATCACAATTCAAAATATTAAGTACCAGAGTATTACCTCAAACGAGATGAAAAACCGGTAGAGCTTCGCACCTTCACCACCTCCTCCTCACTCCCTCCTTGTAACACCCCGGATTTTTGAGCAATAGTAACCATCTTAATTAGTGGAGCTAAGCATGTTCGCTAACATGGTTACATGGTCAAACCCCCCAATCTTGGGTCAAACCCCTCAAAAACCCAAGTGTTACCCCTAGAACCCTAGACCTCGCTGAAATAATCTAGAGCGTTCTCAAAAAAATTTTCATAAGTACTTCAAAATCGGCCAATGTAAAAGTTGTTTGTTATCCCCAGGAACACATTTGATCCAATTGGTGGCATTTGAAATTCCAAGTGGAAAAGCCTCTAAAATCTCGGTCAACGCTTAGATGTCTCCCTGACCCCGCCATGAAAAATGCAAACTTTGCAACTATTTTCTGGCGAGTAAAACATATGTCGCTCTTTACAAAAGTTGGAGCTGGATGCAGCTTTCGTATTTGGAGATTTTCGAGTTGCATTCAAAATTTTTGAGCTTGTTTTCGTCAAACGGGCCTATACCGAAATGAAATCGAGCAAGCCTGGGCGAGCACGCTGCCAGAGCGCGCTCTCGTGCTCCGGCCGCGCGCCGAGCCGCCACTAGCGCCGTGCCCCAGCGTTCGTGCCCTGGCTGTCGCATCCCGTGGGGCCTGCTGTCACGCCGTCAGCGCCTCTTGTCACCTAGGCAGCAGAACCACCAAACCGCCCCCAGCTTTCCCTCCTCTCTCCTCTTTCCTCCGCGTTTGGCGTCGACACGTGCTGGCCATTACTGTCGCGGGCGCCCCGAACCGTGCACGCCAGGAGAGTGAGGACCATGTGTGGTTCGAGGACCGGTGGATGGTCGCTTCCTTGTGTGATGAGTGATTGACAACGTTGTGTGGACCGATTCTTGGCTAAGTATTGCGGGTGCGGGTTGCGGCTTGACTCGTGTTGGTGCGGGTGAAGAACAAGCGCGAAAGGTCGTCGCCGGTGAGGCCTCCGGTGTGGAGAAGACAAGTAGGCTTCGTTCGAGGGACCGGTGGCCGCGGGGTCAAGTGCGGGCCGCATGGTGGCATGAACGACAAGATGAAGTCGTGGACGGTTTCTTGGTTGAGCCTCAAAACCAAGGTCGAGCCGGGACTACGTGGGAGCCAAGTCATGAGTGGAGATTGGCGGAGGCTACACCGAGTTCGCGGGGTTTCCGGTGGTTCACCGAGAAAACCACCGGGTTCCTTGGTTGATCCACAAAGCCAAGACCGAGAGAACCGAAGACGGAGGTGCGGCGGCACGGAGCCGGCTCGACCGGTGGGTCGGCCGGTGGGGACCGGTCGACCGGTGAGGAGCACCGGTCGGCCCGGTGTGCGACGACGCGGTCGGAATCTTCGAAGCGGAGGACATGCGTCGGGATCGCATGGCTTGCGTCGAGGCTACGCGAGGTGCGGTCGCCGGGCATCCGTCCGATGGTGAAGGCATCAAGAATTCCAAATCCGCCCTTGAGGGGCTTGTATCCCTAGTTAGTAGAGAGGGGCATTTTAGACATTCGGTTGCCGCCTATATAACCCAAGAGGTGAGAGGATGGCAGCCAACTCTTGGAACCCTAGCTCATTAGTTTTCCTATTTTCCACCTATTTTCTCTAGGTTTTCCTTAGGACTAGCAAGAGAGCTTCACGGAGAGATCTTGTAGAGAGGGATGGATGATCGGGCGGCTTGCTAGACCTTGTACGAACCTTTGTTTCATGTATAGATGATTCGGCGTTGTTCCTCAAGGTTTGGATGTGTTTTTTCCGGTTGTTCTTGGTGGTGATTTTCGGAGCCCTCTCTCGGTGATTTCTTTGGGTTGTTTTCGGGGCTTTTCTCTTGGGGATTTGATGGGGGAAATTTGTGGGAACCCTTCGTGGTTCTTTGGGTTGTGATTCCCCTCCCAAATCCGTGAGAAAAGGTGCTCGATTTTGGGGTTTCTTGAGTTCTTGGGTTGGAAGTGCTTTCGGCGGGATTTGTTCGATTCCTCCTTTTTGGACGAGATTTGGTGGGATTAAACTTGGCTATGGACTCCTCATGAGGTGTTCCTGATATCCCCAAAGTCTTGTTCAAGTCCGTGGAGTGATTCGGGAGATCGAGATTTGGATTTGGGGGAGTTGACCCGCGGTGTCTTTGTTCATCCCGAGTCGCCCGAGCCACACCGGTCGACCGGTGCTCTTGGCCTGGTCCGACCGGTGCAAGCCTCTGTGGGATTTTGCTCGGGTGAACGTCTTGGTGTGTTCGTAGTTGTCCCGTGGTGCTGCTTTGTTTCGAGTTTGGGTCCGTTTGGTGGTCGGTTGGCTTTGTTTGGTGCCTTGGGGGCTTTCGGTCGCCACCGGTCCGACCGGTGTATCTCACCGGTCCGACCGGGGGTGCGGCCACTTAGTGAAAGTTGCTCGGTTTCACCAAGCGAGGACCGGTCCGACCGGTGGTGCTCACCGGTCCGACCGGTGTGGGTCCGTAGACTCGAGGTTTGGTTTTTCCGCCGCGTTTCTCGGGTCGGAAGGTTGCGTGTTGGTTCCTAAGTCCGGTGGCACTCCGGTGGCTACGTGGGCTTGACCAACCTTGGTAGTGAGTCGGAGACGTGTGTTGGAAGCCACGTTCGTCTTGTTGGAGGTTTCATCTCCTTCGAGAAGAATTTTTATCGGCTCCCATTCACTCCCCCCCTCCTCTCGGTTCGCCGTATCGGTCCTTCAAGTGGTATCGCAGCCGGTTCGGGTCTTTGTTGACTCTAACCGGTCCTAAGATCCAAGGATGGCGTACCGAGAACGGGGTTCGGGTCCTCCACACTTCGATGGCAAGAACTACCGGATGTGGAGCAAGCGGATGGGTGCGTTCCTCCGCGGAAAGGGTCGGCTGCTTTGGGATGTCACGGTGGACACGAGGCTATGTCCGGCCGATGGATTTCCTTGCTCCGCAGTCGAGGGACGGATTCGACGCCAACAATAAGGCGGTCGACTACTTGTTTCGTGCTTTGTGTCGGCCCCGAGTTCGATCGGGTGCACACCGAGCACTTGGCTTGTAGGATTTGGGCGGTGTTGAAGGAGGCTCATGTTGGGAACGCCCGTGGTTCGAGCACGGTTGTATGCGACCTACCGGAGAGAGTACGAGAACTTCACTCATCTCCCCGGTGAGTCCATCGATGCCTTGTTTCGCAGGTTCACGGTGATGGTGAACAACATGAGGGCCAATGTGGACGTGCTCCCGTACGATGATCATGATAGAGCGGTCAAGCTCTTACACTCTTTGGATCGTACGATATGGGGCGGAAAGTTCGAGGCCATAGTCGAGTCGGAGCGGTATGATACTCGACGGTGAACGAGCCGTTCTCGAAGCTCAAGTCGGCCGAGGTGGATAGGGGCATGATCGCCAAGCTCGAGGGACCGACCGATTCCCATAGTCTTGCCCTCGTTGGTGGTTCCAAAGGAAAGACTAACTCTAACCCATCCACCAGGATGTTCTCGTTTTCCTCTTTGATGTCTATGCCGGATGAGGAGTTTGATGACCTTGGAGAGGACGAGCCGGCGCCGTTGACGAGGCGGTTCGAGAGGCTGCACGAGAACCGCGTGAACACGAGGAGGAACACGAGGACTTGCTTCCGGTGTGGCAAGCCGGGACACTTCGTCGCCGACCGCCCGAGAAGGCCGAGAACAAGGACGGCTACAAGCACAAGCCGAGGAAGAACGATGACAAGTACCGTTCGAGGCGCGACCACAAGAGCAAGCACAAGAACAAGTACAAGGACGAGCGACGATCGAGGAAGAAGGAGGGCCGAGGCAAGGCCCGAGCGATGGTTGGAGCGAGCGACGTCGACTCCGGTTCCGCGTACTCCACCTCGAGCTCGAGCAAGACCGACGACGAGGGAGATCGCCGCAAGAACAAGAGGTCGTCCAAGAACCTGAGCGGGGCCGAGCCGCTCGCGAGAGACGGCTTCTGCACCATGGCGTTGAGCTCCGGCAGCAAGAAGAGCACACAGAGCGACTCGGACTCTGAGTCCGACGACGAGGTGGGAGACTTGAAGAACATTTGGTTGATTGACTCCGGTTGCTCGAGGCATATGACCGGAGACAGGGGGTGGTTCTCAAGTCTCGTCCCGGTGGTGACGAAGAGGTACATCACCTTTGGGGACAATGGGCGTGGGCGTGTGCTTTCAGAAGGTGAGATAAAGGTGAGTGACAAGATCACTCGAGGCGTGTTGCTCTTGTTCAATCGCCGGGGTAAAATTTGCTTTCCGTGTCCCGGTTGTTGGATGAGGGCTTTGAGGTGTTGTTTCGGCCTCGGTGGTTCTCGGATTGTGGACTCTCGAGGGGACCTTGTCTATATGGTCGTTCCCGAGGGTCGGTGTTTCGTGCTGATTTTTCTCGGTCTTCGGGTGTGGAGCGTTGTTTCTTGGCCGGTTCTTCGAGTGAGTTGTGGAAGTGGCATAGGAAGTTGGGTCACTTGAGCTTTGACCTTTTGTCACGCTTGAGTAAACTCAATTTGGTCCGAGGATTGCCACGGTTGAGGCTTGAGAAAGAGTTGGTTTGTGCTCCGTGTAGGCATGCCAAGATGGTGGCCTCTTCTCACCCGCCTCTCACCGATGTGATGACCGAGCGTCCATGCGAGCTCGCTCCATATGGACCTTGTTGGCCCGGCTCGTGTGCGATCTCGCGGGTGGGAAGTGGTATGTCCTTGTTGTGGTGGACGACTATTCTCGGTATGCGTGGGTGTTCTTTCTCGAGGATAAGGGGGAGACGTTTGGTTTTGTTCGAGATCTAGTCTTGAGGTTGAGGAACGAGAGGCACGGAGATGCCATACGAGCTATCCGTAGTGATAATGGCTCGGAATTCGGGAACTCTCGTTTTGAAACCTTTTGTCATGACTTGGGTCTTGAGCACCGGTTTTCGAGTCCGTATACGCCTCCCCGGAATGGTGTTGTGGAAAGGAAGAACGAGACCTTGTGCGAGATGGCTCGGACGATGCTTGATGAGCATAGGACTCCGAGGAGGTATTGGGCCGAGGCGGTGAATACCGCATGCTATGTGTCGAACGGGATATACCTCGCAGTGCACAAGAAGAAGACATGCTATGAGTTGATGCATGGTCGCACACCCAAGGTGAGTCACTTCCATGTCTTTGGTTGCAAGTGTTTCATTCGAAGAAAGGCGGGAAGTTGGATAAGTTTGAGGCTAGGTCTCGTCGATGGCATTTTCCTTGGTTATGCATCTCATTCTAGAGCATATCGCGTGCTCAATCTTGAAACTAACCAAATCGTGGAGACTTGCGAGGTAACCTTCGACGAGACGAGCCACGTAGTCGCCTTGTCTTTGAGTGTGCGAGTGATGATGAGCTTGGCGAGGAGATCTTTCGGGAGGAGGAGCATGAACATGGAGATGATGAGGATGGCGGTGCGGTGCCCCCGGCCGAACATGTACCCACTACTTCAACGACGATGATGGATGGACCCTCTCGCTACACCTACGACGACAAATCAAGAATGAGGAGAAGGCGATGTTGAGGGGGAGGTAGCTTCGAGGCGAGAACCTCCCCGGCGAGTTCAAGTGGATCACCCGGCTTCGAGGATCATCGGCGACATGAATGAACGCACTACACGGTCGAGGGTTCGAAACAATTCCCATTTTGCTCATGCTGCGTTTGTTGCTTCTTTCGAGCCCAAAGACATTGGACACGCACTATCCGATCACAATTGGGTTAACTCGATGCATGAGGAGTTGGAGAACTTTGAGAGGAATCGGTGTGGGAGTTGGTTGACCCTCCTCCGGGTGTAAGCCGATTGGTACCAAGTGGGTGTGGAAAAACAAAGAGGGAGAGAAGGGTGAGGTTGTGAGGAACAAGTCGAGACTTGTTGCCCGGGGGGTTCGGTCGGAAGGAGGGGATCGACTACGAGGAGACCTTTGCTCCCGTAGCCCGTTTGGAGGCGATTAGTATCCTTCTAGCCTTTTCCGTGGCTAAAGGGTTCAAGTTGCACCAAATGGATGTGAAGAGTGCTTTTCGAATGGTGTCTTTGGAGGAAGAAGTGTATGTGAGGCGACCTCGGGGTTTGAGAGTGAGAAGTACCCCCACCGGTGTACAAGTTGAGGAAGGCGCCGTATGGGTTGAAGCGGCGCCTAGAGCTTGGTATGGCGAGGTTGAGGGGGTTCTTGTTTGAGAGAGGTTTTGAGATGGGGAAGGTCGATCGACCTTGTTTTTGCCGAGGCGGGCGGAGATATCCCGATTGTGCGGTGTACGTGGATGATATTGTCTTTGGTGGCTCGTCTAACTCTCTTGTTGCGAGGTTTGCGATGATATGAGCGGGGAGTTTGAGATGAGCATGATGGGCGAGTTGCGGTTCTTCCTCGGGCTACAAATCAAGCAATCAAAGGAAGGAACATTTGTGCACCGGGCTAAGTACACCAAGGACATTGTGAGGAAGTTCAAGATGGAGGACTCCAAGGCTATGACGACGCCGATGAGTACGACTACGGCTCTTGATGCGGACGAGGAAGGTGAACACGTGGACCGAAGGAGTACCGAGCATGATCGGGTCACTCCTCTACTTGACGGCGACAAGGCCGGACATACGCTTCTCGGTGTGTCCGTGCGCTCGTTTTCAAGCGTCTCCGAGGACTTCGCATCGGCAAGCGGTGAAGAGAATTTTCGGGTACTTGCGTCACACTCCCGACTTCGGCCTTTGGTACTCCGCGTCCTCTTCTTTGGCGCTTCATGGTTTTTCAGACGCGGATTTTGCCGGGTGTCGGTTGGATAGGAAGTCCACTTCTGGGACTTGTCGCTTTTGGGTTCTTCGTTGGTGTCTTGGTCTTCTCGTAAGCAGTCGAGTGTTGCTCAATCCACGACCGAAGCCGAGTATGTTGCCGCTGCTAGTTGTTGCTCTCAGCTCCTTTGGATCACCTACACCATGAGTGACTTTGGTGAGGAGTATACCCATGTCCCACTTCAATGTGATAGCACCAGTGCCATAAGCGTTGCAAAGAACCCAGTGCTCCATTCCAAAACCAAGCACATAGAAGTGAGGTATCATTTTCTGAGAGACAACGTTGAGAAAGGAAAGATAGCTTTGATCCATGTACCCACACATGACCAACTAGCCGATATTTTCACCAAACCCCTAGATCAAGCAACTTTCACTCGTTTGCGGGGGGAACTTGGTGTGTGTTTGATTTCTTGAGTTGGGTGTGTGGGAGCTTTCTTTTGCCGGTGGTGTCGAGCCCGTTTTGCCTCCCCTCGAGGAGCCGGTTTGTAGCATATGTATAGCTTTCCTTTGTGCTTTTCCTCGCTTTTTGGCATGGCATATGTAACATGATGTATAGGCATCCTTGTATCTTAGATTGCATGCATTTTGTATCATATGCATTGGTTAGGAAAAGCTTCTCTCATATACATTGTTCACCATGGAATGAGATATATGTCTTTGTGAGCTTGTTTGGTATGATATGGTTAGTTTGGCTTAGCTCTTGATGATCTTGATGAATAATCCATGGTTGATAGCTATACTTTTGAAAAATGTTACTTGTATGCTCTCTCATGTGTAAATGCCTTTACATGCTCTTGACATGTTTTTGTGGCTTTGCTATGCTTAATTTGTGGTTGGATAGCTAGTTTATTGATCATATGGGGCCAAAGGCTCATTTGCCATCATGAATGTTTAGCCCTCTTGGCTTATCTTGTGGAGGGGCATAAGTTCCTTTTTGTCGCAAAGACATTTCATGTACCATTTACAAATCTGAAAGTGAAATGAAAAATGCTTGGAAATGTGCTCTCATGTCATATGTGCTGAATTTAATTTTCTTTGGGTGCTAAACCGTTGCATGATGCCTACCAATGAGAAGTCTCATACATAGAAGTAGGCACATGGCTCGGTGGCTTTGACATGACATGAGGTGCTTGTGGGTGTTTGTGATGGTCTTATGGTTAGAATAGCCGTCCTAGCATGAAGTTTGTGTGGCTTTGCTATTTTGATATGCTTTGATCATGTTTAGGACTTTGCTCATGAGAGGCAAGTTTTTCGCAAAATAGCCAAAATCCTTCTTAGCTTCGTCCAATGGTTGTGAAACTTGGTGATCATGTAGTTGAGATCGATACGAAGCCGTAGAATACCTAACTTGCTCATTTGGACATGTGTAGCATCATATGTTGAATTTTGTATATTTGAGAAGCTCTAGGTTGAAAGTTTTGCATTTTTGGCTTGATTCATGCATTGCCAACAAGGGGGGGAAGTTTGAGCTTGAAATGGCTTGCTTTGGACGTGTTTAGAAGGTTTTCGGTGGTTTCGAGCCATTTCTCGGGCTCTCGTTGAGCACCGGTCCGACCGGTCGGGGTCACCGGTCCGACCGGTGAGTGCTTCGGTTCGTACACATGTTGCACACCGGCTCGACCGGTGGTGTTGACCGGTCCGACCGGTCGGGGGGCGGTTTGTTGCGGTACCGCCCGTTTTCAAGTGGTGTCTTGCATGCATTCGTCCGGGGGAGTTGCATTGGTTCGGGGGGAGCTTGCATGTGTGCGGGGGGGAGCTCCTTGAGAGTTTTCGAGCTTTGTTTTGGTGGTTTGCGCTCTTTGTTTGAGCTTTGCTTTGTCTCGGGTGTGTCGAGCCGTTGCCCTTGCCTAAGGGGTCCGAGACTTGTTTCCTTCAAGTGATCTTGCTCTTTGCCTTTGTTCGGCTTTCGATCGCTTGTTGGAGTTTCTTTTTGTTCGTTTCTTTTCTTTTTCTTTTCTCTCTTGTTACTTTCGTGTGGGTGTTGTCAATGCACTCATCAAGGGGGAGATTGAGGACCATGTGTGGTTCGAGGACCGGTGGATGGTCGCTTCCTTGTGTGATGAGTGATTGACAACGTTGTGTGGACCGATTCTTGGCTAAGTATTGCGGGTGCGGGTTGCGGCTTGACTCGTGTTGGTGCGGGTGAAGAACAAGCGCGAAAGGTCGTCGCCGGTGAGGCCTCCGTGTGTGGAGAAGACAAGTAGGCTTCGTTCGAGGGACCCGGTGGCCGGCGGGGTCAAGTGCGGGCCGCATGGTGGCATGAACAAGAAGATGAAGTCGTGGACGGTTTCTTGGTTGAGCCTCAAAACCAAGGTCGAGCCGGGACTACGTGGGAGCCAAGTCATGAGTGGAGATTGGCGGAGGCTACACCGAGTTCGCGGGGTTTCCGGTGGTTCACCGTAAAACCACCGGGTTCCTTGGTTGATCCACAAAGCCAAGACCGGAGAACCGAAGACGGAGGTGCGAAGCACCGGACCGGTCTGACCGGTGGGTCTGACCGGTCTGACCGGTGGGGACCGGTCTGACCGGTGAGGAGCACCGGCTCGACCGTGTGTGCGACGACGCAGTCCGAATCTTCGAAGCGGAGGACATGCGTCGGGATCGCATGGCTTGCGTCGAGGCTACGCAGGGTGCGGTCGCCGGGCATCCGTCCGATGGTGAAGGCATCAAGAATTCCAAATCCGCCCTTGAGGGGCTTGTATCCCTAGTTAGTAGAGAGGGGCATTTTAGACATTCGGTTGCCGCCTATATAACCCAAGAGGTGAGAGGATGGCAGCCAACTCTTGGAACCCTAGCTCATTAGTTTTCCTATTTTCCACCTATTTTCTCTAGGTTTTCCTTAGGACTAGCAAGAGAGCTTCACGGAGAGATCTTGTAGAGAGGGATGGATGATCGGGCGGCTTGCTAGACCTTGTACGAACCTTTGTTTCATGTATAGATGATTCGGCGTTGTTCCTCAAGGTTTGGATGTGTTTTTCCCGTTGTTCTTGGTGGTGATTTTCGGAGCCCTCTCTCGGTGATTTCTTTGGGTTGTTTTCGGGGCTTTTCTCTTGGGGATTTGATGGGGGAAATTTGTGGGAACCCTTCGTGGTTCTTTGGGTTGTGATTCCCCTCCCAAATCCGTGAGAAAAGGTGCTCGATTTTGGGGTTTCTTGAGTTCTTGGGTTGGAAGTGCTTTCGACGGGATTTCTTCGATTCCTCCTTTTTGGACGAGATTTGGTGGGATTAAACTTGGCTATGGACTCCTCATGAGGTGTTCCTGATATCCCCAAAGTCTTGTTCAAGTCCGTGGAGTGATTCGGGAGATCGAGATTTGGATTTGGGGGAGTTGACCCGCGGGTGCTGTTCATCCCGAGTCGCCTGTGCCACACCGGCTCGACCGGTGCTCTTGACCGGTCTGACCGGTGCAAGCCTCTGTGGGATTTTGCTCGGGTGAACGTCTTGGTGTGTTCGTAGTTGTCCCGTGGTGCCGCTCGTTTCGAGTTTGGGTCCGTTTGGTGGTCGGTTGGCTCGTTTGGTGCCTTGGGGGCTTTCGTGTCGCCACCGGTCCGACCGGTGTATCTCACCGGTCCGACCGCAGCCACTTAGTGAAAGTTGCTCGGTTCACCAAGCGAGGACCGGTCCGACCGGTGGTGCTCACCGGTCTGACCGGTGTGGGTCTGTAGACTCGAGGTTTGGTTTTTCCGCCGCGTTTCTCGGGTCGGAAGGTTGCATGTTGGTTCCTAAGTCCGGTGGCACTCCGGTGGCTACGTGGGCTTGACCAACCTTGGTAGTGAGTCGGAGACGTGTGTTGGAAGCCGCGTTCGTCTTGTTGGAGGTTTCATCTCCTTCGAGAAGAATTTTTATCGGCTCCCATTCACTCCCCCCCCCCTCTCCGGTTCGCCGTATCGGTCCTTCGCAGAGAGAGGCAAACAGCATCGCCGACAGTCTTGTCACCGCCACTGCCGTCGACTCACATCGCACCACCTCCCTGCTAGGCACTACAGCTCCCTACCCCTACCGCGCCTCATTGCCACGCGCCACGCCGCCACACGCCATGGCCGCCGAGCCAGTGGCCGATGCTGGCCCATGGCCGCGCTGGCGACCTTATCCACTTCGGGGCATGTCTTGGTCCCTCCTCCAAGCCGTGGCTGCATATAAAAGGGACGCTGGAGCTCCCGGGCGCGATTTCCCCTTCTCCACCATCTGCCAGTAGCGCCGCCGTCGTGAAGCTCTTGGTTCCGCTCAACGGCGCTGTCCACCAACCACCCGAGCTTCTCCCCTGGACCCCGTGGAAGCTCCCTGAGCCGCACATTGTTGAGGAACGTCACTACCCTCGTCGGAATCGGAGCAGCGGCGGGTGCGCTGCCTCGACCTCGCTGGAGCCTCCCACCGCAACCTACACCACCAATCCATCGAGGGTGAGCACACACTCCACCCTAGCCGCTTGTCCGGCCAGGTCCGGCCGCCGGTTCGCCACCGGTGATCTCCCCTGCGCCGCCGGGGGTAGTTCTATGAAGCTCAAGGTTTTAGAAGGACCCTGGTGAAAGATTCTAGGGGCGTTTGTGCAAATAGATTCTATAGAACTAGGGTTAAATTTCTGGATCTTGTAAATTGCACAAAAAATCAGAGAAAAATCGTAAAAATGCAAACTCAATTTTGTTGTGATCCCTATGACCAGGAGCAACTTTTCTACAAAGGAAGTTTTCAAATTTCTGTGTAGTTTTAAATTGTTTTGAAATTATCAATTTGCTTAGATTTGAAATAATTCAAATTCTGTAAATGATCTGCTAGTGAATTTTGGATATGTTGCTAGTATTGTCATGTATGATCCTGTGTGCAAAAGTGGTACATAGATGTAATGTATACCTTTAGTTATGAATTAATTTTGATATGTGCATTGCTCCTGTTTTTTATTTTTTGTAATTTAATCTGTTGATCAAATGGAGCCAATCGTTTTGCTGAAGCACTGTGTAATGGTTATGCACCCATGATAAATAGTATATCAATTTTGGACATGTGTAGCTTAGCAAAATAATTTGCCATGGTTTATCGCGCATAATTAGAGCTAAATTCATGTGTGTAGGCATGTTGTTTTGTTTTGTTGTATAAATTGGATATATAGGCTGCATGAGCTTCCTTGTTGCTGTAGCAAGAGCTTTCAGCTAAGGATCTTGTAGGTATCCTTTTGAATAATTTATTTATGCATAGCTAGTGTTAGTTTTAAATAATCTTCACATGAGATGTTATGGGCTTTATGAGTGCATTTTTGTGCAGCAGTGTAATTGTATACCTTGTGCAAGTATGAGCTATCTTGTGGTTAGTTTATGTGTATGTCTTTCAGAATAAAATTTTTGAAATAAATGAAGGTCAATTAAAGGTATAAAAAGGAAAACTAAGATCATTTTTGTGCAACTCAAATTTTAAATACATGAACCTCACCAAGACACACCATGAACAGAACTCTTTACCTTGGTGAAGTAAAATAATTTAATTATTTTATATGTGTACACAGTCACCATCGAATGAGAAATAAAAATCACCCGCACACACCTTTATCTAATAGAGGAAGAGTATGATGAATATCATATCTAGGTGAATGTGGTCACCCGGAAACCCCACATTTATCTATAAGTTTCAAAAGTGAAATATCATTTGAATTGCACAAATAAATCTTATGCATATGCATCTCGTGTAGATTTTTTTGTTCGTAATTACGAGATCGTCCTGGAACAAGACAAAGGATCGTTCGAGGGACAAGTGGACATCGTGGAGTACCACAAGACCCAAACAAAAGTTTGGAAGGGCCCAAGGCCTAGTTAGAACTAACATCTGCTTGAAAGGCAAGCACCAGAGCATAATTCTATGATTTTAACTTCCTGCAACTATATATGTTATGTTTGTGCATTTAAGTTTCAGGAGTTGATTTGAAACCATAGATGCATGATCCTAGGTTCATTTGTTCTTATACTAGCATGATAGGTCGTTAGTGGCCATGCTTTAAGGACCCGGTAAAAGTCGAGTGAAATCCTTCACTCGCGAGCTATAGGTTCTTATGTTGGAATCATAAGATTTAAAATGATATGCTCATGTGGTAAGAGCTTGGGATCGGCTCCGGTTAATAGGTGTCACTGGTTAAGCTTTTGAACGTACTAAACATTTTCCAGGAATGGGACGGGTAAGCCTAGTACCTTCTGGATTCGGCTAGGGAACTTGGTCCACTAATCTTGGGAAGAGTCCCCCTGCTGCAGTAAAGGTGATGCACGAGTGAGAGTGGGCAGCGAGGCCGTAGCCACCTCACCCTGTACCAAAGACTGTGGAATTTGGTCCTGAACTAAGGATAGCCGGGAATGGCCTGGTTGTTGCACACTCCACCCCTCTTGGTTTTAGTTGTCATTTTTGGGGTGTGCATCTCCCGTGTGTTTAGGTCCATCTTGCAAGGTTATTAATCGATCGATCGTCGGCCTCTCACCGTTATCCGAGACTGCTTACCCATACAGTCTATTTCCCTGTATGATGGAATTGAGAATGAATATGGATGCTTGACTAATTGTTTGTGCAACTTCTGTTTGTTGTAGATGCTTACTTGGTAATGATGACTCAACTAGAATTTTGAGCTAAAATTTTGAAAGTAAGGACATATTCTTTGTTGCTTTTTAGCAAAATAATCCACTAGCCAAAAGCTTTGCATGTCTAGAGAGTTGGTGATTTTACATCACCCGTCAGTTAAGTCTTACTGAGTATTAGTATACTCAGCCTTGCTTTTGTTGTTGTTTTCAGGTAAAGTTTGGGATGGGAAGAAGACGATACTTGTTGGCATTATGGATGGCCTCCTATAATGCTACCTTTTCTCGTTTAGTTTTATTTCCGCTGTATTTATAAACTTTGAATAATTTACTTTTATGCAAAAAACTTGGTTTGTAATTAAATAACCCTTCATGAGAATTGATGTAATAAAATTGTGACTTGTTTGTCTTTGAACTCGCCTTCGTGTGAGTTTTGATGTACGGTTGTCGATCCTTTGTTATAAGTGATTTACCGGGCTTGACCCGGCAGAGACGACAAGTTAACTCGGTGTTATTGCGTAATGAACAAAGGAGTGGTTTTATTCGATAATATGGAGTTAATTTGGGCGGTTCTATCAGACTCCTCCTCTTCCCTCTCTCTTTCTTTTTTTTTGAATTATTATGACATTTTTGGCTGAATTTGGGTGTTATATAGGCAGCAGATCGTAGCGCCGTGGGTTACGACGTTATGTCCGTCGCACACTACGGGCCCACTGCTGGCGGCTCTTACCGCTGTGGGCCACGGCGTTATGTCCGTGACGCCGTGGCCACGACGGCAGATGTATAGTTCTGCAAAATTTCGGACGGACCATATATTTTTTGCAAAATAGAGATAGAAAATATATATAAAAAATTCCTTCTTACTAGGAGGCTTGGTTTGGTTGGGCTGGACTTGATAGGTTTGGACGGCTAGAATTTACAAACGTAGGAAAAAATGCTAACTCACCGTCAGTAGTTCCTCTGAAAAAATATTCATTGTCAGTAGTGACAAAAAAAATAAAAATGGGTCCTTGCTTTCAATTAACGAACGAGTAAGCTGGTACAAACACAAACTAATGGTATGAAAACATGGCACTGTTCATTAATCCTCAGAAAGTCAGAAGATAATTTATAGGAGCTGGAAATGAAAGGTTTGAGCATATTAGTAAGTGATATGTTTGTTATATTTTACTATCTCGATCAACTTGAAGGAATGTAATAAAAAAACAAAAATACACGAGGGCATATTTGGATACAATGAGAACTACTTGTATAGGGAGAGTGACAGTCTGACAGAGCGAGCGGGGCACCCTGATTGCCTTTGATTTGTTTACCTTCACCGGCACCAAATGCCTAAACAGGTGAAAATAATTGACCTTGAAAACACATTCCATTATTTCTATTTTTATTCCATCATTCATTATGATTTGGTGTTTCTGTTATTGCATCCGTCCAAATCATAGTAATTATGGTTCACAAGTAGGCTCACAGGCAGCCTTTCTTTTGCCGAGTACATACAGCACCAACATGGCTCTCCTAACTCACGGCATAGTATAAAATCATCGACTTGCCGACAAAATACCGTAAGTGTCCATCCATTCACTTGCTCCATGAAGCGACCTATTAATCAGCAATAGAAAAAAATCATCAAATTAAGTGTATGCATACACATAAAACAGGTATGGATCGGAACACTAACGACTTTGGAACTGAGTGGAAGAAGCATTATTGTGAGTAGTGTACGTAGTAGCTTACACTGAGCAGGAGTAGCTTACACGTGGATGTTCCGTATTAAAAAAATGCGAGATAAGGATGCACTCCATTCAAACGGAGAGTGTCTGAGGTTGGACGCTGTCTATGCAGCGGCTTTATGCATGGATGCCGTTTCTATAGTGAACGGTAATGTATGTGTACGCTTTCGTGAGTGTTAGCATGAAAGGTTCGGGGTGTTCTGTGATTTTCTGCAGGTACACTAACCGCGATCCGTTAGAGCTAAGATCAAGTAGAAAATCGACTAGTTATTATAAGGAGAGACATATGTATGCCATGCCACCGGCGCTAACTCCGATTTTTGACAAGGAATTGTATGTGAGAACGAATAGATTGTGCATGCATCATGTTAAAACTCTCTAAACTGAACATCAAAAATAAGAAGGGAAATTTGAAATCATTTCCTCTCCAAACTTTTGTCTAAATCACTTAATGCCTTCTAGCAGTTATGAATGAGCTGCTGATCGGAAGTTTTTCAGACTAGAAAATTAAGTTGTATGCAGAAGCCATGTATACAAAAGTTGTCCTAAATGTTACCATGAAGTTGCTGTAAGAATTTCATAAAATTTGGATCAACCAAACTCAAGTTATAGTCTTTTTCCTAAGGAGTCATATAGCTGTCAATTTTGGGTACCCATCTGTTCACAAGTAGGCTCATAGGCAGCCTTTCTTTGAGTCATATAGCTGTCAATTTTGGGTACCCATCTGTTCACAAGTAGGCTCACAGGCAGCCTTTCTTTTGCCGAGTGCATACAGCACCAACATGGCTCTCCTAACTCACGGCATAGTATAAAATCATCGACTTGCCCACAAAATACCGTAAGTGTCCATCCATTCACTTGCTCCATGAAGCGACCTATTAATCAGCAACAGAAAAAAATCATCAAATTAAGTGTATGCATACCGATAAGACAGGTATGGATCGGATCACTAACGACTTTGGAACTGAGTGGAAGAAGCATTATTGTGAGTAGTAGTACGTAGTAGCTTACACTGAGCAGGAGGAGCAAGACATCCAAGAACGAGAGTAGTGAAAGCAACACAAATGGGCGCGGAAAGGCGCACCCAACTCCCTTCTCCTTCCTTCGCCTCAAAGGCTCCGAGAAGACCCCCCCTTCCGCCTCCTCATGGGCCCCTCCCTCCCGGCTTCGGCGAGCTCGCCTCGCCGCAACGGGTAGGGAGCGGGGCCCCAGCTCCTAGTAGTCTAGATCTAGCTCGTAGTAGTAAAGCTCTTTATAGTATAGGTTGTATGGCTTCCTCCCTGAAGCTCGTTGTCGCCTTCACCGTTGTCGTCGTGCTCTGCCATGGTTACTCGAGGTCGTCGCCGACTCCTTTGAGGTGAGACTAAATAATACCGCTCCCCCGACAGATCTCGTCCCCGCCTCCACTTCACCACCGCCGCTTCTTCCGCCTCGACCCCCGAGATATGCTCGCCATCGACTCGCCATCTCCGCCGCCCCTAGTTGCCACCCCGTCCAAGCAGCCTCTTCTACAGCAGATCCATGGCCGCTCGAGCCCATTCCCACCGAGAGTAGGCCAGAAGAACCCGCTTCCACCGAGGATTCGACTTCGAGCTCCTTTTACCGCCGGCGACAAGAAGCTTCCAGATCCGTCGGTCGTTCGGTGTGGCCCTCAACAACTTGGTCGCACCCTCTTCAACCATCGCATGGCGCGGTTCCTAAACCTTGCTGTTCTCGCCTCCGGCGATACCACAACTCACCGCCGACGTGCTCTTGCTTGCCTGCTTCTCCTCGGTGTTCATGATGTTGCTCCGGTCCAAGGACCTTTTTGTAATATGACCTTCTTTGAAGGATCGTTTTGTAATTTGGCTGCTTAATACACACACACATACACACACACACACTACCTATATAGGATAGGGATATTCACCACGCTGTGTGGTGAATATTATTTACCGCGCACCGCCAGCCACGGCCGGACCTCCGGACTAGGGATGGCAACGGGTACATACCCATCGGGTAAGACTTCCCCATACTCATACCCACAATGGGAAAAATCCCCCACCACCCATACCCATCACCCACCTCGGGTCTCAAAATCCCCCACACCCACCACCCATCGGGTAGCGGGTTTCTAGCGGGTGACCCATATCCACTTCAATATAGCGATAGTTAATGTAATAAAACATATGATTAATTGTGAAAGTAACATTAAATCATCATTTTATTAATATTTTTAGTCATGCAATAACAATACAAGACAATAATACTACTTTTAATTATATCACATGTAAATGAGTCTCTCAAATATTCAACTATATGATATATGTACTAGAAACAATCCAAAATATTATATATAAATGAATCCCAACGGGTGGCGGGTATGGGGGAAGCAAGAATGTACCCACACCCACCACACCCGATGGGTGAAAGAATCACCCACTAAGATACCCATGGGGAAGAAAATCCCCCATACCCACACCCTAAGGGCTTGTTTGGGAAATGGAGGATTCAAGTGGATAGAAGAGGATTGAAGGGGATTTTGGGAAATTTTGACTTATAGTGGAAATTTCTCCAACCCAATGCCCTTCGTTCCCGTTCATTCCACTAATTCCCAAACAACCCCTAATAGGGTTTTTACCCGCGGGTAAACGGGTGGCGGGTACCCATTGACATCCCTACTCCGGACCTCCACAACATATGAAAGGAGTAGCCAGACATCAAAATGAGTAGTTTTGCTATGGAGTAATTTTCGGTGTACTTATTTTTTCACTGTGGAAGTACATAGTCATATGAACAAGAAGTAATTTTCTATGCCACTATACACTGACATCCTTTTCGGTGTCAGCGTTACCATGCGGAGGCCCAACTGACAGCCTGATCAAAGCTCCGACAAGCTCAGGAGGGCACATAAATACTCCATTTTCTTACGAGTACAAATCGTGAACAATCTGAAAAAGAATCATGAAAAGAAATTAGCTAACTCTTGCCATGAAAATTAATCCATGAAACTTATAACATGAAGCACAATCACATTACGGTTTCTATAGGACAAATTAGAACAACAAGCAAATATATGTATCTCAATCTAATGAATAGATTAAGTCGCGTGATTAACATAGCCTGATGGAAAATGAAGAAGATACACTTATCAGTTTAAAATGTACTGCAGGGGATAGAGGATGATGGTTGAGCTGCCACTGGGGCTAGAAGTGGGACGTTGGTGTGTGAATTGATGCGCCGCTGAGAGCATTGGAATATGTGTCATAGTCCTATTCATGGCTGGTTTTAGAGTTAGAAAATCACATCATGTTCCCGTACGAACTACCATCTACACACAACATAGAGAATTAAGAGAATTATAACAATTCACAAGATCAAGTGGACAGAGTGCAATCTGGAACCTGAACCAATCTTGCTCGCTAGGAGAGGGTGATGAAGATTGTGCTTGATCTGCACCAATGTGGATCTGTTTGTTGGGAGATCTTCGATGATATCTGCAGTAGGGAGCTCTAGCTGCTCTCGATGCCATGCCGGAGGTGGACGACGATGATGTCTGCATATTTGCAATGTTCGTGGCCACAACGCCCATTACTGAAATTAATACATCAACGTTGATGTGGTCAATTAATGAATGCTTTGAAATTTGTACCTGTACGTGGAGGGCATTGCGGGTGCTGATTTGGTAGGAGTAATTGCTATATTAATTTTACAATCTCAAAAAGGAAAGTGTGTGCTAGTGGTAGTAAATATTTGAGGGGATTCCACGGTTGTGGAATTTTGTTGACTCGCCGGCTCACGGGCGGCGCGCCGGCGTGTTAAATATTACCCAACACGCAGGCATATGAATATACACTACCGTTATATATAGCTTTTCGTCAAAAAATAAGCAACACAAATGCATTGATAAAGAGCTATTGTGTGATGTTATGTGCTTCACTATCCTACAGCAAGATCCAATGACCAATGGCAACATGTCCTTTATTCCAGCAAGAATACGAGATAGAATAGGAAGCTAAATCAGGTTTACAACTGAGTGATGTTGTGTATTCCTGGATATATAGATTTACATTATATGTTCTAATTTCAGACCTGGTATGGCCATAATATAGAAATTTTCATTACTAATATATCTCGAAACAAAAATGAAACTACTTGATATTGGTGTGCATATGCTTGCATCCAATGAATTGCATTCCAGTGTCAAGAGGTAATACTTTTTCTTTTATTTTTGTTTGGCAAAAGGGTCAATCCTTAGGTCCACGAGATTCATTTTCTGCCATTTATCCAATTGCCAAAGGAACTGCTTTAACAAACCTTCATGCTGGAGAGGGCAGAATATATGCATGATGTTAGCAAGGGGGCACCATATCAGGTGGTGTTTCTTAAGCTCGTATTGGGACCTCTATGTTTGGGAACTTCTATATTTAAATTAGTCATGGGAATTATGTTTCTTCGATGGTTGTGACTGCACGTTTAATGAATGAATTATCTCTTAGAGTTGTCAGTGATCATACTGAGTTTTGAAACATTTGATGTTGAAAAGCTTTACTCTGGTCTTGACATGTTTACCATGAAAAGCCCATAGTAACTAATTATATTTTGTAATTTCATTTCACTAATAATTCTTCATATTTTGACAAATCTGCTTCCAATTGTGTGAAGGCAAATTATTCAGACTTAATAGTACTTCTACAGTTGCATCGTTATCTCCATGACTCCCATCTTGAGGAACCAGACTGCTCTGACATTATTATTTGTATATTGGACCAATAGAATGTATGATTTTTTTATCCGAGCTCATTTTGTAGAACAATCATCTTCAACTATATCCACATTACTAACTTATTTGTATATTTGCTATGATTTCTTTCAGAAATACCCAATTGACAAAGACCACAAGTACCTTGCAAAGCAAACCTAATATATTAATTTCTATGCAATTTCACTTTCATGAGTGGAAGAGGATGACCTTAACATTCATTCTCAACACACACCAAGGAAAAGAAACATGGTCCGGAGAGGATATGCAAAATGAGCTGCCACTGCAATCGAGTGGTCGTACCGGTGGCAAAAACCATATGGTCCTCTTGATGTTCAAATACTTCTAGTGCAAATGGAGTAAATATGTTTGTAGTAGATAAACTGAACCATTTTTGGTTTGGAGAAGTTTCATCATTTTTGGGTTATTTCTTTCAAAATAAATTAGTGGCGAGTTTCAGTAGTCCATTATTTTGAAACATTGCACTTAGAATCTGATGTACACAGTTGACTTCGTTATGAATGAGATTTGTGCATTCTAAAGTATTGTCAATGAGGATGCGTTTTAGCAATATTTATTGCTCGGCACAATTGGCTTTTTTAAAATCTACTAATTGGTAATTGATTTGTTTTAGATTTTTTATTATGCTTGGTTTAAATATGCATTTTTGTTATAATTATAAATTGTTCATTAGAATTTTTATGAATATAATATTTTTTAGTTCACTAATCATTTGGAAAACACGTGCGGGTCGCACATACATTTTACTAGTTACCAGAAAACTCTGTAAATTTTCAATGTGAAACGATGTAATAATTTATATACTACTTATTATAATATACAGTAGCAATGACTGACGCTCGTACTATGCAATAGTATATACTTTTTCTACTACAAATGCACTATTTATCCATCATATCAATTTATATCTTCTTTCACACAGCACAATACGTACTTTTGCAATACTTCTGCACTACAAATGCACTATTCATCAAGGCACTATAAATTTGCGCATCTATATTGACCAAATATTCACCAACTACGCGCCACATCAATATTCTTTCCACTAAGTCGGAGTATTAAATGCAGATTAATGACAAACCCATTCCACAACCCCTGCCCTAATTTTCGAGACGAATCTAACGGGGAACGTATCAGGTGGAAACCACCCCACTGGTGCAAACTATGGAAACTAAGATCTGGAGCGTCAGATCTCCATCCAAAGGCCACGGAGTGAGCACCGGCAATTTTGCATTCTACCGCCCGCCATCCCCCTCAGCCTCCCACAATTTTTCGCAAAAAACCCCGGCGCTCCCCTCCCCACCTATTCCCTCGGTCCCCATCGGCCCAGCTATGGTCCAACGACGCGAACCAAAATCCCCTGCCCCCTCGGTCCGCGACCTGGATCGGCGCCGCCGCCCCCGCGGTCCCCCGTCGGTGCTCCATCGAACCGGCGTCGCGCCCCTTGGTCTACGGTGCCGCACCACTACTCTTCGCGCCACGCCCGCCAACGGTCAAGGGATTCGCGCGCCGCTCCTATCCGTGTCATACGGGCGCCGGGCGATGAACGGCGAGGGCGCGCCCGCAAAGGAGGTGGCCGGCGAGCGGGGAGGGCCGGCCTGCACAAAGGAGGTGGTCGGCCTGCGCACAGGAGGTGGCCGGGCGGGCGCGCCGGCGACCAAGATTTCTGGCACCCTTTCTGCTTATTCTTTGGTGTTGACTGTTGTGGTGCTGACGGTTGTGTATGTGCTGCAATTATCTGTGACCTGTCGAATGACAATGCAAATGTGTAATGCCTGAGCATGATAATGAATGGAATTGATTGTTTTCTTATCGAATTGTGTGTGAATTGCACAAAATGTGTGTCCAATTTGGATGAAAACTGAATGGAAAGAAAGAAAGAAGAGTTGCCAAAATGAATGGAAAGAGAGAAGAGTTGTTTCTGTGCTGCAATTGTGTGTCAACATGCAGATGGATACATGGGATCCCTGGATACATAAACCATGTCAACAAGCAAAATGGACTGCTGAATCTATAATTGTACATTTGCAGTTTATTGAACAACAGACTCATCGAGTCAGGCAAGACAGCAAGCAGAAAAACAACGAGCAGGAAATGGAAGCAAAGAACAATCATCTTCTTGGGCATGTGTGGTTGCAGACAAGACAAATTGATCCATATAAATTGTTCACAAACAGTCCTATCCATAACAAAAAATGAATTGTCTTTCTGTAGTTTCATGAAAAGAGAAATATGATCTAGAATCCCTGAATATTCAATGAATCATTGATGGGTGGCCTCAAAAATTAAAAGAAACATGTGATTGCAAGTGCACAACTAATTGATCACATTGCAGCTTGGTTTTTGATTCCAGAAACATGAGTGTAGGTCCTAACTCAACAGAAACTCCAGTACTGTAAAACTCCAGTACTATACAATGGCACAGACTTCACAAATGAGCATGAGACACAAAATAACTTAGTGACACAAATTATCTCTAGCAACAGTACATCTGGTAGCACAAAATAATTCACTGACACACTGAAAATTATCTGAAAACACTGGAGATTACAATCAGGCAACTCGGTTCAGTGGGCAATTCCGTGCATCATGATTCACTATTTCCTTGCATCTCGAACACTTCCTTTTTGTTGGTGGCTTCTTCTCCTTGCTCTTTCTAATTCTTTTGCTTAGGCCTTTGGACATGATGTCAGTTGGTGGACGAATCTCGACTTCATTTGGAATCTTGCTATCAAGGAATGATTCAAACTCATCTTGTTTATTAACTGTAGCAGCATGAATTATTTTTTGAGAGGTTCTTCAAGATTGCATAAACTAGAATATAAAATCTCCATCCCCGGTTCAGAGTTCTTGGCCATTTGGATTAGGTCTTCAAACTTGTTGCGTGATTCTGACACTTTTTTCCGCATAGCCACCTCTGTAGGATCTTCCGTCTTTTCATCCAAGAGGTTGCCTTCCTCATCAAAGAACACTTCTCTGTGAAATCAAAAGGTTTCAAATCAACACTAGCCCACATAGAGATAACCAACATAGAAATAAAAACAACCATACAAAAAAGTCTTGTTAACTCACCTTTTACATCTTTTCTCCCATCTCTTCATAATATAAATTGATGTTATCTCATTTAGCTTCTCGCCTCTAAGGACTTGTATGACATGACGACACGAGATACCATAAGACCCATAGAATTTATAGGAGCACGTACCAAACATGTTTGACTTGTTCATATGAACCACTCACTCTTTTCTAGATAGGCTGCTGATGGTGACAATTTTCATATCTTCGGACTCTGAAATCCCTTGAATGATGCAATGGTCTCTTGCAACTAGGAGTTGTTCCTGAAACTTTCTGAAAACTTCATGTGTAAATATGGCACTGCATTGCTTCTCCATGGACCATGGCGTGAGCAATTTAGGATCACTGTGTAGACTTGCATTATCGACTTTCAACTCCTCTTCGCGCTGACACTCCAAAGCTGTGTCAAACTTTAGCGAAAACTCAACAAATGTCAATTTTCGATGAATGAAACGGTTAAAAAAGGAATTTGCACTCTCCGATCATGATGTGGTCCTAAGGACTCTTGCTAGAGGTACGTCCATTAAGTATGCCGGAATCCATGAATGTCTCATATCAAACTTTGTGGAAAACCACTCATTTTTCATGAGCCCATATTTTGTCATGATAGCATTCCATTCAGACACAAACTCATCAGGATCCTCGGAGCCCCATACGCACTTGCCGAATCTGACCCAGAACTCCTCATCCTCTCTTATGGAGGGACCAACCTTCTCAGGCACCTTATCCATGATATGCCACATGCAAAATCTATGTGTTGTAGTTGGTAGAACCTAAGCAATAGCAACCTTCATGCTTGCATCTTCATATGTTATAATTAGATGAGGTGGTACTTGACCCGTAGCCTAAAGAAAGATCTGAAACAACCACACATATGACTCAATCTTTTCATCACCCATTGCCCCAAGGAATATACTTTGCAGGTGATGATTTACTCTAGTAAATGGCACAAACTTCATATCATATTGGTTAGTGGTATATGTTGCATCTACCGAAAGCACATCACCAAATAGACTATAATTTTCCTACATGTGGCATCTGCCCAAAATACACGAATAAGTCGGCCTTCTTCATTCACCATGAAGTCATAAAAGAAGGCAGGATTTACTTCCTTCTTTCGCTCAAGCTATCCCACAAACATCTGTGCATCAGCATCCTTGATTTTGCTCCTCAAGTCACGACAATAGTTCTGCAAATCCCTCCGTGCGCAACCAACATTCTCAGGACCACCATCACTGACTTGGAGAAGTCTAAATGCCATGGACGTGCCAATGTTAGCTTTATGACAATTAAACAAAGTATTATTTGCCCTCTCACTGACATTACGGTTGGATCTCGGCAAGTGTTTCTTATCCGACGATACAAAACCATGGTTGTGCTCCTCAACCATTGAAAATATCTGATACTTCTTGTCACTATCTAGCTTCACAACAATATGTGCCGGACAACCACATCTGGTTTCCATCACTTTTGGTGTCTTTCTTTTTTCCCAACTTCATCTCTAACATCTTTTACACTCTCCTTTCTGTACCCTTCCCTTGCACAATAATACCGCTTGAATAATATTGCATCATTTCCCTTCTTGTGCTGACCAACACGAACGTGAAACCATTATCGTGTGCATAGGATTTGTAAAATTTCTCCACATTTGCGACTGCGAGTGCATCAAATATCATTCCAACCTTAGGCTTCGAATGTTCTCTGTTCACCGCATGAAAATCAGTAATGAACGACTGATCATCAAACAATTCATGATGAAAGAAATGTTGAACAAACATATATCAATGATGATGGACTGGACTAAACTGAACTGAATGCATGAAACTAAAATCAGATGATGCATGGCATGAAACTGAATGCAATGATCATGGAACAAACACATAGCCTCGTGATCACATCATGCATACAGGTCGGAAACTACATTAAAATTAGAGGGGTAAAATCAGATTGTTATGGAGGAAACTAACCACGACGTACAGGGCTACCGGAGTCCTCGACATCACGGGGTACCCGAGACTCTCGAGCGTCCGACGAATCACAGGCGAATACATGCTGGGCATCCACTGAGGAAAATATTTTCTGTGATCAGATTATTTTCTCAAAAGCAAAAATGAAAGAAAGTGACGTCGCGGAGTCCATAGTTGAGAAACACACCACGTGATGAAGACCTCCCGGAGTTCATGTCGTGAACGACGCTGGGCAGCACCTGGACCTCCTGAACGGCGGGCGATGGCGGCTGGCGCTCCTGAACGGCAAGCACCGGGGGCTTCCGCACCTGAACGGAGTCCGCCGGAGGCTAGCACGCCTAAAGGAAGGCTGCCGGGTGTTGTTGCCGGTCCTGAACAACAGGCACTAGCGATAGCGACGGCAGGCGTGTGTCAATGGCGGCCTCGAGGGGCATCCGGGATTGAAGTCTGGCGTGTGGCATCTGGTCTTGAAGCTGCGGCGTCTGGCCTTGAAGCGCTGATGACAACTGGTGAGCGCTGGCATGCATGCCTCCCCGCGGCCACGATGGAGGGCGGCGCCGGCAGGAAATGATCCATCTTGGGGAAACGATTCGTCGTTGGACCGGGGCTGGGCCGCTGGGGACCGAGGGAATAGGTGGGGAGGGGGCACCGGGGTTTTTTTTTGCGAAAAATTGTGGGAGGCTGAGGGGGGTGGCGGGCGGTAGAATGCAAAATTGCCGGTGCTCACTCCGTGGCCTTTGGATGGAGATTCGGCGCTCCAGATCTTAGTTTCCATAGTTTGCACCGGTTGGGTGGTTTCCACCTGATGCGTTCCCAATCTAACGAGCCTAATTATGTCATGATTAGGGCACTCCCAACCCAGACTCTATGGTAGAGTCTAGAGTCATTAATTACACTGCCACCTAGGCAAATTGCTGATGTGGTAAGCAATTTAATGTTGAGAGAAGGGTGAAAACTTAGAAACCAGGTCTAAATTAGACTCCAAATCTACATGCAAAATGAAGCCCGTACGGATCCCGTGCGGCTGCCTACATACGCGATGTGTCCTCTTATTTAATAAAGCGGGAGTAGAAGATCAGAGAGGAATATTAGATAGACTCCATGGTAGAAAATTTGCATAGAAGAATTTAGTTTCTTATGATAGAGTCTTCGAGATATAGACTCCATGGGTAGAGTGGGTTGGGAGTGCCCTTAGACAACGTCGTGCTACAGTAACCAATCTCTAATGACGGATTAATTGGACTTAATGGATTCGTCTCGCAATTTTCGGTCCATTCGTGTAATTATTTTTGTAAAAAAAATACATTTAATGCACCTAATAGACATTGAAAGGGGACTCAAACGTTTTCATTCCACAAACTAAACGGACCCGAACTAACAGATACGGAAAGCTGACACTTGGGCAGTTAGCCCGTTTTCCTGTGCACTGCAGAAGTCCTGAAAGATAAAGCCCAACTACCACGCGGGCCACGCCCATGCTGACGTTGCGATTGGGCTTGTAGTCCAATGGTAGGACGGTCCAGTGGGCCGCTACCCACCAGGGTTCAAATGCTGGTACTCGCACCTTTTCCTGGATTTATTCCGGGATTTTCCGACCTTATGCGTTAAGTGGTAAGCGACATTCCTGTCGACGACGAGGCGCCAGTGGAGACTTCGAGAATTTATAGATCTGTCGGTGCTTTCATAAGGGTAGGGTTTGCGTACGTGTATTCATAGAGGTGAGTGTGCGTGCGTGTTGTGAGCGTCTGCGTTGTACAATGTGAATCTAAGAAATCATTCCCATATGTTCGCCAACTAGTCAATAATTTAGCATGGTTTGCTATCGCTATCCTGATGCATTACGTTGCGGTACAATATCAGACTACCCAACCACACGGGCTACGGCAACGATAGAAAACCACGAGTCGCTGCCCCAATCCAGAGCACAACGACATTTGCCAATGACCAAAACCAAAAGAATAGAGAGAATACATCATGGCTGATGCTGAAGGATATATACATATGTAAATATGTTCACTTTTGTTGGTCTGAGTAAGAAAGCGGCAGAAGCACCGATGGCTTCCCAGCTACCTTCCCTCGCGGCGTCAGCAGGCCTGTGCTTGCTGTCGGTGCTCGCGGCGGCGCTGCTGGCCGTGACCCTCTACATCCTCGCCGTCGTCGCGTCCTTCGCCGTCTTCTGCGCCAGGGAGTTCGCCCGGAGGGACCGGGACCGGCCGCCGCTCGTCGGCACCGTGTTCCGGCAGCTCAACAACTTCCACAGGCTGTTCGACGAGCATGTGAGTTACGCGCTGTCGCATCCCACCAGCAGGCTCGTGTACCCTGGGCACAGCGAGTTCTACACCGCCGACCCGGCCGTCATCGAGCATGTCCTCAAGACCAGCTTCAGTAAATACAGCAAGGTGGCTCTCCATGCCCATCCATCACTTTTTCCCTCCTATTTCTCCCATCCCTTGGCTCCCTGTCGGATTAACACCTGTTATATACTTATATGTCGGAAGCTTAAATCCTGCAAAATAGGTAGTCACCACCATAAGTCACCAGGTAGACTATTCAGAACAACCCTTATCTTCATTCAACAAGCTCAAGTGACTTACCAGTAAACCGGAAGCAAAAATGATGTACACTTAATGTATTGCCATGTACGACGTGTTTATTATACAAATTATTTAACCTTTCAAACAATGGATTTTCTTAAGTATAGCAGATTATTGCGATATGAGCTTATGGATATGATTTTTCATTTTTAGCATGGTTGATGTTGATGCTGATACACAGGGGATCTTCAATTACAGCGTCATGAAGGATCTCTTCGGGGATGGAATCTTTGCAACAGATGGGGAGAAGTGGAGGCACCAGAGGAAGCTGGCAAGCCATGAGTTCTCAACCAAAGTGCTACGTGAATTCAGCAGTGTTGTGTTCAGAACAAATGCTAGGAAGCTGGCAGATAAAATATCCTCTGCAGCAACTACCGGAACTACTATAAACATGCAGGTACATCTACGACTGACACAAAAGTGCATATTGTCGTTATGTCAGTAGGTGTCACCATAAAGATGCAGATATCTTGTGAAGCTAATATACGGATTGAATAAGCTAATATAGGATAGTTTTATTCAGCTTGAGGATGTATGCACCGAAAAGGCTTCGGTTACTTGATTGAGCTCTAATACATAGTCATAGACCAGCCTGGTACCTCTCTTGAATAATTATTGGATGGCAAAATATATTGATGCACCTTCTCTCAGGAGCTTTTGATGAAAACAACTATGGATTCTATCTTCAAAGTGGGATTTGGTTTCGAGCTGAACACACTATCTGGAACAGAGGAATCTAGCATTCAGTTCAACAATGCGTTTGATGAGGCAAACTCTCTTGTTTACCACCGATACGTTGATCTATTCTGGAAGCTGAAAAGATATTTCAATATCGGATCAGAAGCCAAACTTAAGAAGAACATTCAGATCATTGATGACTTCGTAATGAAGTTGATCCATCGAAAGAAAGAACAAATGAATGGACACGATAATGTAAGGGCTGCAAAACTCTATCCTGAATTTAATCTTGTTAATGTGTAGATACCGACATTTATATAGCTTTAAGCTTTCTTAGTAATAAGCTAAAAAATACAATTCAATTTGGCACCGAAATAAGAGATCCTAGTGTCCAGTCACAATAATCCACTATTTTTTCGCACCCTAACGAGAGATCTGCTGATGGTTAAGCACTGCAATCATCATTTGCAAATCAGTTAAATTTACTACTGTAGTCTGTATGTGAGGGGCCGTGGATGGTTTTATAATTTATCAGTTATCAGCTCTTATATCTTGTGGAGCATGTACTCCACAACTTTTTAGCAACATTAAAATACACTGTTAGTATACAAAACAAACATATTGCACAGTGGATATCCACTTTTTGACCAGATTTACTTCTACAAAATATTCTTTTAGTAAAACTCTATCTTCTCCTATATGATGCATGCAGAGAGCTAGAGAAGACATACTATCAAGATTCATAATACAGAGCAAAAAGGATCCTCAGACAATGAATGATTGTTACCTGCGTGATATAGTCCTCAACTTTCTGATCGCCGGGAAAGACACAACTGGGAATACTCTCACCTGGTTCTTCTATATGCTTTCCAAAAATCCTTTAGTGCAGGATAAAGTTGCCCTTGAAATCAATGAGTCAGTTGAGTGGGCCAGGGAAGATAACTACACAGAGGACTTCACTGCAAGATTGAACGAAGGTGCTATGGACAAAATGCACTACCTCCATGCTGCAATCTCCGAGACACTACGACTGTATCCAGCTGTTCCAGTGGTACAAATGAATTCTCTGTAGGGTATCATGTGTATAGACTACGGTCCAAGTAAACAAGTTCAACAATGATTTAACCTGATTTGTATCAGACATCACATGATTACCATAACCTGCAGGGTGTTATTAACATACCTGTGAATCCTTAGTTAACAAGAACTTAACTGTTAACTATAAAGGAGCTTATAGATGGTTTCAGGTGAAGATGTGCTACCTATACAAGTTTACAACTGCATGAAAATAGTCTTTTGATATCTGCAAAAATGCTGTGCCCATATAAAATTATTAGAAGTTTGATTGTAATCCATCTTTAAGTAGTACGCATATAAAAATATTTTTCTGCAATAATCAGAAGAAGAAAATTAATTAGTCAATTATAAACCTATGTTGCCATGCAGCAAATATATTTAATAAATTTGCAGTAAACATCGTATTTTTTATATTTTCAAAAATACTTGTGTTTTGCCAACATAGACATTTTCTTGGTGAACTTATTCCGTGGCATTCTTACAGGATGGTAAGATGGCCGAAGAAGATGATGTTCTACCTAATGGTTATAGAGTGAAAAAAGGAGATGGGATAAATTACATGATTTATGCAATGGGGAGGATGACATACCTCTGGGGTGAAGATGCTGAAGATTTCAGGCCTGAAAGATGGCTTGTGAACGGAGTCTTCCAGCAAGAGAGCCCTTACAAGTTTGTATCCTTCAACGTAAGTACAACTGGTTACAGTCATCTCTCACATGTTTAGAGAGGACCTAGATCCAAGTATAACATTGCTGGTTCATGCTAGGTAAGCCTAGATTCTTGTAAACAATTAGGAAGGAATAGATAAAGTTTATTTTTTGAATAAAAGAATAGATAAAATTTAGAATATTAGAAGACAGTAGCTAGCATTCAAAATCCTGCTCTCTCGCTGAAGAAAAATAGTCTGCAATATTTACAGTTCAAATGAAGTAGCCTAGTAATTTCATTAGCCATCAGCCAGGGGATGCCAATGTCATCTCCCTGTGGTTGAGTTTTCTTTTTAAGCAGCCACTTGAACTCAACCAGTCTTTCTTTGATGATCAGGCGGGACCCCGTATTTGCTTGGGGAAGGATTTTGCATATAGACAGATGAAGATCATGGCAGCCACCCTGTTACACTTCTTCAGGTTCAAACTGGAAGATGAATCCAAGGATGCTACATACAAAACAATGTTTACCCTCCACATGGATAAAGGCCTCCATTTGCATGCATACCCACGTTCAACTTAAATTACCCAGCAAGCTATTATATGCTTTATTACTGTTAAAAAAGCTCACACTCAGTAATGTATGGTGAATAATATTATATTCCAATTGCCATCTCATAGGATGTAAGGAAACTAAACGGCACCACATTTCCAAAATCCAAAACAATGATCAAACAGTCGTTACACTTTTTTAAGCACACAACAACCATTTGCAAGAACAAAACAATGATAAGATTTGAAAGTAAACAGAAACAAAACACATGGAACCCAAGCAGGAATGCTTGTTTGAGAATTTCCTACAAGAGAGGGAGTACAGATTACAAAACCTATACTCTAAACTTCTCTGATATAAACAGAGCAAGTTCGTTAATGATAAACACCTAAAATATCTATGGGGACAAGATTGTATTTTCAGCTAGCGTTGGAAGTTGGAGTCCAGGCCTTGATGTCCAGCCTTTGATATTTCTGTAATTCTCAATTGCCTCTTTCCTTAGCATCTCACGAGAAGCATCTAAAGCGCTCTTCACCTACAAAAGTACAAAACCATTGATGTGTAGTACAGAAAAAAGATCACAAAAAGGGAGTTTGCAAATATAGTGATGTGAAGAAGTGAAGGTACCTTCGGGAATGACAACTTTGGTGGAGCTTCGACAACTTCCCCAAATTTTACTTTCTCACGCCCAGGGAAATCTGGAAGAGTTTCTGTCTTATTGCCCTTGCGCTTCTTTTTCTTCTCATCCAAATGTCTGAAATTCATGGTACAACATGTTGATATTGTTTATACCTTTAATTGAGATAGCAGTGGATCTTATATTCTTATATGCATAAAAGCACTACTGGAGGGCTTACTTCTTCCTTTTTTGCTTCTTTGAAATTGAGACATTTTCCTCCAATTCCTTGAAACGAAGGTCGACAGCCTTACCCCGCTTCCGCTTCCCCTTGCTTCCCTCTGCACTCACATTCTCATTGGCAGCCGAACCATCACCACCTTTAATCTCCGATGCTTTGATTTCAGCTGGAGACTCTGGTGTGTGCTTCTTAGTTTTCTATACAAACAGCATAGAACATGAAGTGTGAAAAATGTGAAGAAACAAACACATCACATTCTTAACAGCCTCCTAACCGAAATACACACAGTGAATCGGGTGACCTGGAGCAAAGTGCAGACTGCAGAACTGAGGACAAAAGGCAAAGCCTAATCTACGCTACTCTAGCTCAGAATTACCTTGTCTTTAGCCGGCCTGTCCTTCCCTAACCCATCATCATGCTTCCCGGGAGCACGAGGACCTCCTGGGCAACAAACACCACAGGGTCAGGTCATGGAACAGAAGAGGAGATTGGGCAGACGAAAGGAGATTAGTCACCTGAGGACGCGTCGGCGTTGCCGTCGTGTTTGTTCTGGAAGGCGATAAGGCGGCGGAGTTTCGACGGTATGGCCTCGAGCTCCCGCTGCTTCGGCGGCGGGGGTAGCCGCGAGTCCCCGCCGTGCGCCGCCCGGTAGTTCTTCTCCCTCCTCCGCTGCCCCTTCCCCGGCATCTCCTCCGCCGCCGCCTCCCGCTCGGTTGCTGATTAGTCCGTGGCCGCCGCCGCCGCCGCCGTCTGCTGCGGCTCGGTTGCAAGGGTAGTAACCTACTCATGGGCTGGTCAATCGATGGGCTTAGGCCCATTATTATGCTAACGCTAGTTGGGCCATAAATTATGGGCCCTCTTCAATTTCCTGCCCATGGAGTTATTGGTTGTATGCACGTGCGGGAAGCTTTCTCTCTAAAAAAAAAATGCACGTGCGGGAAGCTTCTAGAGAGTCTATGAGAAGACCATGGCAACGGCAGCTGTGAGTTCTCGTGCGCGGTGCCTGCTTGCCTTCCGCCGCCGTGCGCCGCTGCCGCTGCCGCTGCCGCTTCCCCCTTTCCCTTCCCCGATCGTACGAGCAGCGACCCGCCGCCGCGGCGTGCGCATGGCCTCGTCGGAAGCCTCTGCCTCGGCGCCCCCCAGCACCACGATCGAGGTGCCCGGCGCCGCCGCCCCCGTCCTCGTCGTGGGCGCGCCGGGACTCCCCGAGGCGGACTTCAGGTCAGCATCCGGGTTCCTTCTCCGATTCCATACGCTGGTTGGGTGGAGGGAAAGCTCGCTGATAGTCTCCTGTTGTATGGTCGCGACTCGACGCGCAGGAACGCGGTGGATTCCTCGCTTTTCAAGCAGTGGCTGAGTAACCTGCAATCGGAGAAGGGCGTCCTCACCTACGGGAGATTGAACCTCACGAGAATCCTCATCCAGGTGCGGAACGTTGGTTTTGGTTTGGTCGAAATGGCTGAGATTCCATAAGATTCTACCGAGCAGATTGTTAATGTGCTTTGTGAATGGATGGCATTCTCACTTTGCACTTGTTTGTACCTGAATTTGCGCTGCAGGGGGTTGACATGTTCGGGAAACGTGTGGGCTTTGTGAAGTTCAAAGCTGACATCATTGACGAGGAAACCAAAACCAAGGTAATTGATTGGAATGCTGCTACTAAATACTAATGTGGGTTTTCTTTTTAAAGCGGTCAGCAGGGAAATCTGCCAAACTTATATTGATAGAGAAGAGAGTGAAAACAGCTATACAAAACAAACACAAATGGTCAAACAGGAAAATAGATCAAAGCACACAAAATTGATCCAGTTGGAATGATCTCCCTGTACTAATGTGGTGGTATCGTTGTGCGTTTGTTTGGATCTTAGAAACCCCTCATGGCTGGAGATCACTTAGCACTGACAGCAGTGGTCTGGGCAGTCTAAATTTCTTATCAGAACTTGCTTGATTGTAGCGCTTGATGTTTCTCTATACATATGTGATTGTGTGATACTCCTAGGAAAAATGAGTAGTACTTCCTTTTTTCCATTTACAATTTGTAAGGTACTGGCTGGGGACCAAATGAGTTGAGATAAATGGGTGCTTTGGGTGAATGTGGCAGTATTGAGAGAGATATGTATCTTCTGCCAGGCTTTGCTTGTGCTGAATATAGATTGAAGCACACCTGGCACCTGTGTATTTATCATGGCTTTGCTTTTGACTGTGGCACTGAATGTTGCATGTACCATGATCATCTGAAGTTTTCTGTCCAGTGATGTGCTTATTAAAAATCGCTGTGAGATGCCTGTCGTCGATCCACAGATCAAATTTCTGCCTTTAAATCGGTTTGGGGGGTTTCTAGCACTAGCAGGACAATGGATTAGTTCATACCATCTTTTGACAGTATTTTTAGGTTCCAGGGATCGTCTTTGCAAGAGGGCCCGCTGTTGCTGTGTTGATTCTTTTGGAGTCTAACGGACAGACCTATGCTGTTCTTACCGAGCAGGTACAGTACCAATATTCATAGCACATGGTTTCCTATTCAATTAGCAAATTCACCTATTGACTGCTATTGAAATTCTAGGTTAGAGTTCCTATTGGAAAATTCGTGTTGGAGCTGCCAGCTGGGATGCTAGATGATGAAAAGGGTGATTTTGTTGGCACCGCAGTTCGTGAGGTTAGTATATTGGCTTCTGAATACAGTATGCACTTAAATGCCTAAATTTACATTAAACGAGAGGAAATAAGCCAGCCTTGTATTCATCCTGCTTTTGTCTGGTTCTGCTTCAGATTTGCACAAGCTATGATACATTTCTGGTTGGAAATTTTTGAATAGTGCTGCCGTTGGAAATTCACATGAATTTGTAAAGCATCAATTACTGTATACAATAATCTTGTGCAGTTGTGCCGATGATCCTTAATTGCTGGCAGGTAGAAGAGGAAACTGGTATAAAGTTGAACCTGGAGGACATGGTTGACCTTACTGCGCTGCTGGACCCTGCTACCGGAGGTCGAATGCTACCATCACCGGTAACTAACCTGACATTTCCCTCAGTTTACAACTATGTACCATAACTTTTGTTTCTCGAAAAAATTTACATGATTAGGGTAGCTTCAAGAATCAGATTTCTGTCCACATGAAAAACACCAAGACCAGTTTAATTGATAAAACCCTGTTGATTGCTAGAACTAGGCTGCATTTTTCTCTGAAAAAAAAAACAAAACTATGGCTGGCTGCCTGGCTGGAGGATGAACGCAAGAGCTTGTGTTTGGAACTCTACCCAAAACATTGCATTCTATCTGACTAACGTATTCGTTGCCAGGGTGGCTGTGACGAGGAGATCGGCCTATTCCTATACATGGGCCGTGTGGACGAGGAGACCATACGATCGCTCCAAGGGAAGGAGACCGGGCTGCGCGACCATGGTGAGCTGATCAAGCTGCGGGTGGTCCCGTACAGCCAGCTCTGGCGGTCGACAGCAGACGCCAAGGCACTCTGCGCCATAGCCCTGTACGAGATGGCCAAGAGGGAAGGCCTGCTGCCTTCGTCCACGCCTTCGGCGAACCTGTAAGAGTAGGACCTGCTGGCATTGTGGACTTGTGGTCTGTCATTTGTGCACGGCTGCACGCTGAAAGAAAAATGTGATGGCACATTGGCACGCATTTTGCCTGTACCTGGGAAATGAAAGGAACGGCACCTGTGTAGACTATAGTCTCAATGTGTCGACGTTTGGAAGAGTGTTGATGAGGAAATAAAGGTGCAAGCTTGCGCTACTAACGTTTGGCGAGACAGCTGGTGGCTGGTTTGTTCTGAAAGAAAAGTAACAGCGCCTTACTCTGATACATGTGCACCAAATATTGGTTGAGTAGGTTAGCTTCCGTGCACACGAGCCGAAGGTCAGCTTGAATGAGAGCGAGTCAATAATAAATCTAGTGCTGTCGTGAGAGCTGAGAGCACTCCAATTTGAGAACCGAAAGGATATTTATGAAACATAAAAATGGAAAAGGAAAATGTAAATGTAAATGTAACAAATCGAAAATATAAGAAAGTAAGAAAGGTGGCCGTAACCCTTAAGCCGGCGGCCACAACGCGCCGGTGATGCCCAAAAAAAAACATCGGCGCCTCGACTACCTTGCAAGAAAGCCATTGATCCAACCGGCGACGCTTCACCACTGCCATGTGGGATTTGCCCCACACATTACCCTGGTAAGAACTACCCTGATAGCTTCCTAAAAGTGGATGGGAAATTTGACTAGTTTGATTGTGATCTCACATGACTGGAATTGTTGAAATATTAGGTAATTTTCAGATTAAAACCATAATATAAATCATGACGTAGTAAACAACTAGATTAAGCATATCACAGATCATGGCAACTAGTGTAGGCACAACTCGTACACTAGACAGATTAAACATGCAGATCAAGCAGAACGATAAAACTAGATTGCAAGAATAATACCTGCTGCTGAAAGTTGCAGATGACAGCGTGATGGAGAGATTCCCGAAAGCGAAGCTGAGATCGTCTTGGTCGCTGTCACTGTCATCGATCAGCGGTAGCAGAAGACTTCGATTAGCCCGATGAAGATGACGCCGGGACGCAGCGCCCCTGGATCTTGTCGGAAGACGAGCTGTGATGAAGTTTGAGAGCGGTCACACGAAAAGCGCTTCCCAAAAATCTTATTCGCCTTCTCCCGGTGCAGGATTACAAAGATGACGGTTTCGGAGACCTGCTCGCCCGGTCGTAGGTGCACGCGAACGATCGGGCTGGAGTCTTGGCGACGACGGCGCAGCAGTGAGCAGAGGCAAAACTCTAGTTGTTGATTTTGATACATTTTTGGCGTGGCCAGTGGTCTGCTTATATAGTCCGGGAAACCGACCTCGTGACCGGTGGTCTGCTTATATAGTTCGGGAAACCGACCTTGTGAAACACAATCACACGAGTAGGACTCTGAGTAGAGTCCGTTTAGGACTCAGCAAACCAGAAAACCAAAAACTAAGGAGACCGCGATCCCGCAAGACGAGAAGCCGGATTTCGGCGGACCATTCACGCAGGTGTCGTGCGCCCGCGCCCTTCACCCCGCCCCACGAGGCAAGCGAGCGTGCGTGGACTTCCTTTCTCCTCATACTAGTCTTTAGAAGATGAGTGTTGGGGGGTTACCCGAAAATTCGGATGACTTCCCAAACACAAGTGAGAGTTCCAAACACGTTCAAGTACAAAGTGAGAACGCAAAGAGACTGTGATTCCCTCTGCAAGTAGCGCAAGTTCCAAAAAGTCTGAATCCGTTTACACGTGCCCTTGCGCCCCCTTTTATAGGGAGACGAAGGGACTTTTACATACCGATAACACCCTTAACCTTAGAGAATATTCCTAGTGTGAACACATACATGATTGTCTTTTTCATCCAACATATTTACAAATCTGCCACTAGTTCACACTCTAAACCCGGACTTTTTGGGACAACAACTTTGACTTTGCTTCTCCCCCGGTTCGTGAATGTCTTCGCGTGAAACTCCCGAACATGGTCTCCAGCAGTTTCCCGAATTGGTCCTCGACAGATTCTCGAATCGGCTGTTCTCCGAAGTTCGGGCCATCGACAGTTCGAGATTCCAAGCTTCCGCATGTTCGTGACTCCACTTCTTCACCGAATCGAGATTCCCGAACTTTGCACATTCGCGAATTCGAGGCTTCACAGGTTCCGGGCTTCCGAAAATCGTGAATTCCCTGCTCCTGAAAAACATGCTTCGAGAACTTTGTTAAACTCAACGTTTCGAGGGTGACGGGTTTTCCTGAATTCCCCAACACTAGCCCCTCGGGGAAGCGGGTTGACTCCGACGATCCGATTCCACGAATTTTTCAGAAATTTAGTAAAAACGTCACCTCCCGGTTTCTTTCGGAGATCTTGAGAATGCCGAACGGAGAGCCTCACTTTCGATGTAGTTGACATATATCACCCATACCTCGCGATCTTCGGCGGAGGTTTCATGAACAAGTTTGATCTTTGTCATAAGGCAACAATTCCTATGCATGAAGATGCTGCGCCCAAAGGGGTCATCACCATGTTCGGCAATCGGCGGGAGGCCGGGAATATAGAAAAAGGCCACACGCCCGGCCAAAAAAATGTGTACCGGTCGAAAGCGGTGATGAGAGGACGAAAACTTATGAAGAACCTAAGCGCGACAAGGAAAAAAATGAAATAACCACAGAAGATGAAACAAAGAAAGTGTATTTGGATGACATGCCTGACAGAGCAGTCATAATAGGGGCAAACCTCAGCGCCGAAGAAGACATGGAGCTTACACGATTCTTGAACAAAAACAAGGATGTTTTTGCATGGTCAGCTAAGGACTTGCAAGGTGTTGATAGGGATATCATCGAACATGCCCTGGAAACAGACGAGAGAATACCACCCAAGAAGCAGAAACTTCAGAAAATGTCCGAGGAAAAAGTCAAAGCAAGTGGAAGCGAGAAGTTCGAGAGGTTGCGGGATGCCCAAGTAATCGGAGAAGTCAAGTACCCGGTCGGCTAGCCAACACTTGTGCCAGTTAAGAAGAAAAATGGAAAATGGAGAATGTGTGTGGACTTCACCGATTTGAACAAGGCATGCAAGAAGGACGATTTCCCCTTGGAAAAGGTAGACAAAATCGTGGATGATGCTGCCAACAGTGAGATGCTTTCGCTCCTGGACATGTTCTCCGGGTATCATCAGATCAGGGTTCGTAGAGAGGACGAGGAGAAAACGAGTTTCATTACTCCTTTCGGAACATTTTGTTTCGTGAGAATGCCAGAGGGGCTGAAGAATGCAGGATGCACGTTTTCGAGAATGATAGCAATAGTGCTTTGCACCGGCGGATTCGGAGAAACATTTTGGCATATGTAGATGACATAGTTCCGGCTTTGCACATTCGCGAATTCGAGGCTTCACGGAGTTCCGGGCTTCCGAAATTCGTGAATTCCCCGCTCCGAAAAACATGCTTCGAGAACTTTGTTAAACTCAACGTTTCGAGGGTGACGGGTTTTCTGAATTCCCCAACACTAGCCCCTCGGGGAAGCGGGTTGACTCCGACGATCCGATTCCACGAATTATTCGGAAATTTAGTAAAAAACGTCACCCTCGGAACGTCGGAGGGGCACGCGTCACCCGAGAAACCAAGGACGGTTGTATCGAGGCTAGTTTCGTGGAACTACCTGTCGGTGTTTCAGACCGGCAACCTACTACGGGGAGTACCCGAAGTAGATGATTGTGACTCGCCGAGATCGGTAACTCGAAGGAAGAGACACGTGGCACACAATTTAGACGAGGTTCGGGCCGCGAGGTGCGTAATACCCTACGTCTCGTATGCCGCGTAGCTCGGATTGATAGGGCACGATTACAAGATGGTGCAATGGTGCGCCGTGAGTTGTATGAGAGGAGATTGGATGAGGGGATCGGTCCCTGCCTCGCCTTATATAGTCGGGAGGCGGGGTTACAAGTCGGAGTAGGGAGAGAGTACTAGTCGAGTATGTCTAGGAGTCCTCTATACAGTGCGGAACATGTACAACTCCCTAACCGAGTACTACTCCCGTGTAGTCCTTGTGCTTCACGCCTTCGGAGTGCCGTGTAGCGCAAGCCGGGTAGTCCCAGGGGCCCACCGAGTAGTCGGTCCTGGTACCCACCGAGGTAGTGGGCCCAGGGAGGTCCATACGACAAGCCCCCGAGTACTTTGTAGTCGAGAAGGATAGCTTCAAGTAGTCTTGACGGCCCTAACAAGCAGTCCTCAAGCGTCCCCGAGCGCTGCAAGTCAAGGTCCTCAAGAGTAGTCGAAGCATCCCGAGGCTGGAATGTACTCCAGCTGATGTTTGAGCAATCTTGAAGTCTTCTCGAGTAGTCCCAAGCGTCCTCGAAAACTGCCTTCGAAGGTCTTCAAAAACTGTCTGTCTTGTCTCGAAGCCGGAGCCGTCATGGAGGTGCGATTTGCAGAACCGCAGACCACTTGGAGTAGCCCCCGAGCCTTAAGCCGCGGGCTCTGGTTGAGGGTCCATCTGAAGTCTTGACAAGGAAATCCCGAAAAATCAGGAGAGAAAAAACCGAAGGACACGTGGCACGGAGCCCCCGAGCCTTGAGTCGAGTACTTCCTCTCGAATTGAAGGGTCTTCTTGGAGAATGTGTCCTGAGATGCTCTTGAGACTAGCCGCTTCCCAGGTAGTCGTGTAGAGGTAGCCGAGCCCCCGAGGTGAGGCGCGTCGACTAGTAGAATACGAAGAGTCACGCGCAGCCGCTGAGTCAGCCGCGCGTGGACTTATCCAGCCGCCCGTTGCGGAGGCGATTTGGCTTATAAATAGAAGCCAAAACCCTTAGGGTTTTCACCCAAGTGAACCGCAGTCATTCCATTTGAATCTTGAAGCGAATGCACTCCCAGCGCCTACTGCCGCCGTAGTAGATCCAAGCGCGCCGCCACCCGAAGCCTTTAGGGTAGCCCCCGAGCGAATGCGAGTGAAGACACCTTGCACTTGGAGGATGAAACCGTCGCCGTCCAAGGCATCCAACGCCGCCCGGAAGAAGAGGAGCCGCGGCGAGGGCCGCCGCGGGCTGCCACCGGAGCGGCGCCCCCCATGTCTCCACCGCGGGGCGATCCTAGCCGCGAGTGGAAGAAATCGAAGGTGAAGACGGAGGACTCGCCGAACCCGGCCGAACGGTGGGTTCATCAGGGAGAAGGAAGTCGATATGTGGAGATCCGCCGCGGGAGATCCATATCCGATGGAGAAGGCCGAAGACGAGATCCCGATGTTCTCGCGGTTCGTGGAGCGCGGTCTTGCACTCCCAGCCAGCGACTTCTTCAAGGGGCTGCTCGGGTACTACGGGATCGAGTACCTGAACCTGAACCCCAACGGCATCTTCCACACGTCGGTCTTCGTCCACTTCTGCGAAGCCTTCCTCGGAATCAAGCCGCACTGGGTGCTCTTCGGAAGTTCTTCCGCGTCAAGCCGCGACCCCGGTGCCTCCAACCCCGCAGTAGTCGGAGGAGCGGCATCCGGTCGAGAGAGGACGCCGCGGAGCGGTGCACGGCGTACAAGCTCGTCGACTCCAACACGGACTGGAAGACCAGGTGGTTCTACATCACGAACCACCACCCTGGCCTGCCGAAGCCGAGCGGACGGCAGCCCAGGCACCGTGAGTGGTGGAATACGGAGCCCACCATGCAAGAAGGGATCCAGCTCCCGGAGCTGCTAGCACGCATCAAAGTGCTCAGGGAGGCGGGACTGAGGGCCGAGCACGTGGCCTTCAGTTTCATGAAGCGCAGGATCCAGCCGCTGATGGCTCGGGAGACCCTGGGCTTCGAGTACACCGGCGACGACGACGCGTCGCGGATGCGGGAGGCGAGCCGGGACGACAACGACATCGTCGAGAGGTTGTCGCGGATCTTCAAGGACATGCCGCCATACACGGCGTGTCCGGTCGAGGAGTACTCCGCCGCGCGCCCGCCCAAGGAGGTGAGTAGTCGTACTCCCTAGTCGAGTAGTGAGTACTTGTAGTAGAGTTGCGACGTCTTATGTCTTGCACGGGATGACGTGAAGAGGTTCGTCTCCGAGCCGCACCCGCCACCGAGCGGGATCGAGATCCGGTGGAAGGGAAGGTGAAGGAGCGCCGCGAAGTCGGTGAAGGCGACGACACCGTCATCGTGGAAGATACCTCCGATGACGACGACGAAGACGAAGAGACGGCTGCAGGACCGCTTCCGGTTGCGGTCGAGGTTTAGCCGCCCATGCTTGCCTCATGTTCCACCGGTTCAAGACCCTTCGGCTAGCTCCGGAGGCTAGACTTGCTGCGCCGCCACGGAAGCCGCGCAACCCCCGCCGGGGAAGCGGGTGACGAAGAAGCTAAAGGTCTCGGAGACCACGCCTCGGGGAGGTAAGTCGTCTTGAGCGAGTAGTCGAGTACCCGTTGTTCGAGTACATTGCGACGAGTAGTCTTCCTTGTGTGCGGGGAGGTGCCGCCAACGGAGCCCGTCGAAGAGGGCGACGAGGGCGTGTGGGAGACGGTGGGGGAACCGGGCCGGAAGTCGTAGTCCGGCCCCCACCGTTGAAGAACTTCCCGCGCGCAACTGGAGCGCCAGCCCCCTGCTCCAGAAGAAAGCAGAGGACCTGTGGCCGCCGCCGTTGAAGAGGTGGTGGCCTCAGGAGTGCAGGAGACATCTGCGCCGGCCGCCGCCGCCGTGGAGGAGGCGGTAGCCACAGGGGCGGAGGAAGAGACGCCCGCCGAGGGTGGACTGGTTGATATTGCCAGCATCCTCGGTGCTCCGGCCGTGACCATCGTCCGGTCGAATCTGTAAGTACCATATCCTCACGAGTAGTACTTGCTGCTGTAGTCGATGTTTGCCTGACGACCCTCTGTGAACATTTCTGCAGAAAATCCACAGATCTGAGCTGGGATGGGGACGAGCCCTCATCAGCGGTGGTGGAAGAAGTCGCGCCGCCCGTCGAGGAGGCCGCTCCCGATGCCCAAGCCGTGACTGAGCCCCCGGCTACCAAAGCGCCGCTGCCAGAGGCGAGTGTAGTCGAAGGTGAGTACCCTTCTTGAAGCTGTAGGGCTCCAGGATGAGTAGTCGTAGGCGCTGACGCCCGTGTCGTCTTGTTGACAGGCGCTGAAGGTGGTGACATCCCTGCGGGAGTGCTGATGCAGGAGTTGACACCAGAGGCCCCGGAGGCTGCAGAAGGAGCCCCCGAGCCCATGGGGGAGGTCGTCGAGAAGTCCGCCGGGGGAGAGGCGGTCACCACGTCGCCAGAGATTGCTCTGGAGGTGGCTATCCGCTCCCCTGAGATCCAAGACGCGGAGCCCATCCGCTCTGCGCCGATGACGGAGGCTACCTCGAGTAGCCGCGGCGGGATAGAACTTCTGGCGGACGATCTCGTCGAGCCGGCGACGGTAGCCAAGCACCTGGAGGCGATCCGTCAAGCCGAGCAATGGATGAAGGTACGTGGCCGTAGCCTTAGAGTAGTCGATCCTTTGTCATTGAGTACTCTTCGTGACTTTAGTTGTCTTGTGCAGGATGTCGCGGAGCGATCCCGCGAGAAGTCGAACCCGCCGCGCGGGGGTTACGGCGACACCGTGCTCCGAGCCGAGGCCCCGGAGGAGCGACTCGTGAAGTCGCGGAAACACGCGGCCGCCATGCGATCAAAGCTCGACGCCGCCTTCGCCAAGTATCACAACGACGTCATGGAGTTGCAGGCGAAGGGCGACGACTTGGTGCGGAAGAACAAGGGTCTCCGCAACAAGAATAAAGGTATATCCTTCGACTTGTCGAGTACTTGTTGGAAGTCGAGAAGCATCTGACCCGCTGTTTGCGTTGCTGTGTTGCGCAGCTTGAGGGCCGGTGGAGCGGTGAAGGCCTCGGAGACGAGCATGAAGAACCTCTTCTACGGGAGCGAGGAAGCCCGCCGGTACTCGAGCTCGACTACAAGGAACTCGCCTTCGAGTGCGAGAAGCACATGGAGCCGCGGATTGCTTCGACGGGGATCTCGTCAACGCGCTACAAATCTTTGTAGAAATTGAACGAAGACCGCGAGTCGTTGCGGGCCCGATTGAGGGAGTTGGAGGAAGCCGCTCTCCCGATCGCGAGGCTCCCGGTGCCGCACCGGGCGGCCCCAAGATCGCTCCTCCGGTGGATCGACTCCGTGAAGCGCCAAGCCGGGCCGGCCGCCTATGTCAAGCATATGGCCAAGTCGATCCCAAGACAAGTCCCGGCCTTCATGAAGTCGTACTTCCCGAAGGCTCCGGTGGAGGTGGTCGCCGGCGGGGGTAGGCGCCAACCGCTCCGATGAGCAAGATGGCGGAGTTGCCGGGCGGATGGCTCCCATCGCGGAGCAGGTAGCCGAGAAGCTGAACCTCCAGTAGCCCTGTAATAGTTAGCTAGTAGCCATAGTTGTACAGGAAGACAATTGTAATGAATTGTTCAAGTATCAATGAAATGAAATTTTCCAGCAATGAGTACTCGTAGTCGCGATCTTAGAGTGCGGAGCGCCCATCGTGGAGTAGGTGCGAGTAGTAGTACTCGGCTTTAGTGGTCCCGTTGTAGGGAGTAGGCAGTAAAGAAGTTGATGAACGATCAAACTTTATTGCGAAGAAGTACACCTGGGTGGCCAGGGCCGTGGTTACAAAGTAGTCGCCTGGACCCGGAGGCCGCTTACAGCTAAGTGGCGCTGGAGCGGGTAGCCGCTTGCAGCAAGTGATCCGTAGGTAGCCGTGTAGGCTGGATCGCAGATCCGTAAGTAGCCGCGCGGTGGGATCTTGGAGGGTGGTCTCTTGGTAGACCGCTTGCTAGAGTCCTTGACGCTCATCGCGCCCGGGGTCCGTAGGTAGCCGCGCGGGGCCGGACCCCGGAGAAGAGTAGTCCGGAGACTTGGAGCCAGGACCCGGGGGGGTCACTTGCGGCGAGGGGTGTTGATGTAGTCGATTAGACTTGAACCCCGGAGTAGTCGTGTAGACTAGGCGTAGAATCGACAGAGTTGGTCGACGTTCCACGAGTTGTTGATGTCTTCGCCTTCAAGTGTTTGGAGGCGGTAGGAGCCGGCCGGTCACCTTAGCCACGGTGAAGGGGCCTTCCCGGGGGGGAGCCGAGCTTGTGAAGTCCTTCCGTGTTCGGGATACGGCGGAGGACAAGATCTCCAACGTTGAAGGAACGTTCCTTGACGTTGCGATCATGGTAGCGTCGGATACCCTCCGGGTACCTTGCCGATTGGACGAGGGCGGCGCGGCAAGCTTCTTCGAGGCCGTCGATGTCAACTCGCCTGTCGTTTTCTTCGAGACGCCTTCGTCGTAGTGCTCCACCGCCGGCGAGTTCCATATGACGTCGGCGGGGAGGATGGCTTCGGAGCCGTAGACCGGGAAGTAGGGGGATTGCCCCGTTGGCTTGGATGGTTGAGTCCGCGGCCCCCGCAGTGCGTTGGGTAGTTCCTTGATCCACTTGCCCCCTTTGGAGTTAGCGACATCGTGTAGCCGCTTCTTGAGGGCGTCGAGCACCATCCCATTGGCGCGCTCGACTTGTCCGTTGGCCCATGGATGGGCGGCCGAGACGTATCGGACGTCGATCCCGGCCGTTCTCGCGGTACTCCCCGGAAGCGGTGGTTGTTGAGGTTGGACCCCGGTGTCCGTGATGATGCGGTGGGGTAGCCCATAGCGGTGTACGAGTTCATCAAGGAAGTCGAGTACTCGTCCGCCTTGGGGCATGTGACCGGCTTGACCTCGATCCACTTGGTGAACTTGTCGATAGCCACCAATACCCTGTTGAATCCTCCTGGCGCAGTTGGCAGTGGCCCAATCATGTCGAGCCCCCAGCAGGCAAAGGGCCAGGTTGGCGGGATGGTGACTAGCTTGTAGGCTGGGACATGTTGCTTCTTGGCGAAGTACTGACATCCTTGGCACCTTCTGACGAGTTCTTCGGCGTCGCCCAGGGCTGTGGGCCAGTAGAAGGCTCGCCGGAAGGCCTTGCTGACCAGCGTGCGTGAGGACGCGTGGTTGCCGCAGACGCCCTTGTGGATCTCCTCCAAGATGTCCTTGCCTTCTTCACGAGGGACGCACTTCATGAGTACTCCAGAAGATGCGCCCCGCTTGTAAAGCTTGTCTCCGACGAGGACGTAAGACTTGGCGCGGCGGGACGAGTTGTTCGGCTGCGTTCTTGTCGGAGGGGACCTTCGCTCGCCGAGGTAGTCGATGAAGGGTTGCCTCCGGTCCACGTCGATCATCATGACCTCCTGCCCGGCTGGTGGATGGGGCGGGACGATGGGTCCGTGGCGCCGGCTCCGGGATGGATGGCGCGTGAAGCTCATGGACGAAGACGCCGCGGGTACTTGAGCGCGGGTGGATCCGAGCTTCGAGAGGACGTCCGCCGCAACGTTGTTGTCGCGGATGATGTGATGGAACTCGAGGCCATAGAATTTGTTCTCGAGCTTGCGGACTTCTAGGCGGTTGGCGTCCATGTTCTCCTTGTTGCGGTCCCGGGACTTGTTGACTTGGTTGATGACCACCGCGGAGTCGTCGTAGACTAGTAGCCGCTTGATGCCAAGTGAAGCCGCAAGGCGGAGCCCGTGTAGGAGAGCTTCGTACTCGGCTTCGTTGTTTGAGACCTTCCGGAAGATGCGGGACGTACTTGAGTTGTTCGCCCGTTGGAGAGATCAAGAGTACCCCGCGCTGCGCCCTCGAGGTTGAGTGAGCCATCAAAGTACATCACCCAATGCTCGGTTGCACGGTGGGAGTAGGTAGGCGGTTCTCCCGCCACTCGCCATGAAGTCGACTAGTGCTTGCGACTTGATGGCCGTGCGTGGCTTGAAGTCGATGGTGAGGGCGCCGAGCTCGACGGCCCACTTGGAGATTCTTCCCGTGGCGTCTTGGTTCCTCGGGATGTCGCCGAGCGGATAGTCGGTGACGACGGAGACCGAGTACTCCTGGAAGTAGTGTCGTAGCTTCCGCGAGGTGATGAGTAGAGCGTACGGGAGCTTCGCACGGGGGCCGGTAGCGAGCCTTGGACTCGATAGAACCTCGCCGACGAAGTAGACTGGGCGCTGGACCGGGTAGGCGTGGCCGTCTTCCTGCCGCTCGACAACGATGGCGCATCGACCACGTGGGTAGTCGCGGCTAGGTAGAGCGAGGCCGCTCGCCTTTGTGAGGAGCCGTGAGGATTGGTGGCTTTGACAGAAGTCCTTGAGCCGGGCAAGGGCTTGATCCGCCTCTCGGAGTCCACACGAACTTCTCGTGATGCTTGAGTAGTTTGAAGAAGGGGAGGCCCCGTTCTCCTAGCCTCGAGATAAATCCGTTCAATGCCGCCATGCACCCCGTCGGCTTCGGATGTCTTTGATGCTCGTAGGAGCTTTCATGCCGGTGATGGCGGAGATCTTCTCGGGGGTTGGCTTCGATGCCGCGCCGGGCGATGATGAAGCCGAGTAGTTTGCCCGAAGGGACGCCGAAGACACACTTGTTCGGGTTGAGCTTCCAGCGGTACTCGCGTAGCGATGCGAAGGTCTCTTCAAGGTCGTCGATGAGGGTACTGGAGTTCCTGGTCTTGACGACTACGTCATCCACGTAAGCCTCGACGTTCTTGTTGAGTTGCCGCTTGAAGCGGTGCCCGGATGGCCCGTTGATAGGTAGCGCCGGCGTTCTTCAACCCGAATGACATGGTCGTGTAGCGCATGCGCCAAACGGGGTGATGAACGCGGTCTTTTCTCGGTCTTCCTCGATTGCGATCCGGTGGTACCGGAGTAGCGGTCGAGGAAGCAGAACGAGTCGCGGCCCCGCCGTGGAGTCGATGACTTGATCAATCCGCGGCAACCCGAAGGGGTCCTTGGGGCGGTGCTTGTTGAGGTCGGTGTAGTCGACGCACATCCTCCACTCGTTCGAGTTCTTCTTGCGGACGAGGACGGGGTTGGCGAGCCACTCGGGATGGAAGACTTCTCTGATGAAGCCAGTGCGAGTAGCTTGGCGAGCTCCTTCTTGATGGCATCCCGTCCGTCGTCGGCGAAGCGTCGGAGGTGTTGTCGCTTAGGGGTGGCCTTTGGATCGACGTTAAGGCGGTGCTCGATCGGCTCCCCGGGCACTCCCGGCATGTCCGCCGGCTTCCACGCGAAGATGTCGCGGTTAGCCCGAAGAAAGCCGATGAGCGCGTCTTCCTATTTGGGGTCGAGGCCGGCCCCGATGGTGGTGGTCTTGCTTGGGGTCGCCCGTTCCGAGGTCGACCGTCCTGACGAGTACCTCCTCGGTGGGCGAGGCTTGTTGACGCTGTCAGACTTCTCTGGGATGTCGAGTTCGCTCGTGGCAAGCTTCTTCGACGCGGCGAAGACCTCCATCATCGCGTTGGGTACTTGGTTCGTGGAAGCGATCACCACGGCCTCTGTGTCGCAGTCGTGGGAGATCTTCAAGTCCCCTTGGAGGGAGAGTACGCGGCCGGACTTGGCATCTTGAGTACCAAGTAGGTGTAGTGGGGCACCGCCATGAACTTGGCGATGGCCGGTCCGCAGAGGATGGTGTGGTAAGAGGTCTCGAAGTCCGTGACCTCGAATTTGATGTACTCGGTGCGGTAGTTGTCCCGAGACGCCCCGAAGGTAATCGGCGGTACCACCGAGCCCGGTGGGATAGCCGCGTTGCACCGGGACGATGCCATAGAAGGGCGTGTTGCTCTTGGTGAGCATGGGGGTGACGTCGAGCTTCATTTTCTTCAAGGTTTTGGTGAAGAGGACGTTGAGCCCGCTTCCACCGTCGATGAGCACCTTGTTGAGCTTGGAGCCCGCCACCGTTGGCTTCGGGACGAGGGGGAAACGTCCCGGTTCGGAGAAGCCGGTCCATTGGTCCGCGCGGGAGAAGGTGATGGGTACCTCCGACCACCCGAGAGGGGTCGGGACCGCCGGCTCAATGGACATCACTTCACGACGGGTAGCCTTCGCTCCCGCCCGCCGGGGCGCTCCGCCGAAAAGGACGTTGACGGTCTTCTCGGGTTCTTGGAAGTCGTTGTTGTCGCCGTCCTTCTTCTTGCCCTTTTGGTCGTGAGGGTGCGGTGGCTCCGGCGTATCCTTGAGTGCATGCCCGAGTGGTAGCACCGCTCGGTAGTGTGGTTGCCGTTTGGATGCCACGGGCACTTCTCCTTTAGCGGGTCTTTGAACCCGCCGAGTTCTTCTTCGAGTTCCCTTTCGCGGGGGCGCCGGATAGCCGCGACGGTGTTGTACGGCTTGCGCTTGCGGTTGGGACCCGAGTAGTTACTTGTTGTTGTTGTTGTTGCGGCCGCCTTGGTTTGCATTGCCGCCCGCCGCCGCCCGGTTCTCGCTTGGACTTGCCGCGGATGGCGTCGTACTTGGCGTTGGCCTTGTCCTCTTCATCCGCCCGGACGTGATCATGTCCTTGAGGTGGGGGATGGACTCGGGGCAGCGACGACCGAAGTCCTCGAAGGTGCGGCGATGGTAGAGGCCGTCCCGGAAGAGGTCGATGACCTCCTTGTCGGTGACGTCGACGACGGTGGCGCGCTTGTCGAAAAAGCGGCGCATGTACTTGCGGAGGGTCTCGCCCTCGTTCTCGCTTGATCATGGCCGGGTCCATGCGAGTATCCGAACGGCCCATGGCGCCCGCGAAGTTGCTCGTGAACTACTCCTTCGGTGGTCCCACTTGTCGATCGAGTGCTTGTCCGGCGACTCGAGCCATGTGAGTGGTGCTTGGTCCGGACGAAGGGGAAGTAGAGGCATTTGGTGTCGCCGTTGCCGCCGCCGTTCTCGATGGAGAGGGCGTAGCATCGGAGCCACCGAATGGGATCTGCTTCACGTCGTACTTGGTGATCCCCAAAGGTTTGAACTTGTCGGGGAGGAGCGGGTTGCGAAGTCGAGGTGAGAAGGCGGGGAAGCCGTCGCCCTCGGCGGCGGTGGTCGACTTCTTCCGCCGCGGCTCCTCAATCTTCTCGGCGAGCGTCGTACCCGCCGTGTGAGGCGCCGGAGTTGTGGGCGTTCGTGTGGCCTCGGCCGCCGCGGCCGCCGCCGCCTCCCGGCTCTCTCCGTTGGCCCCGTGGTTGGAGCCGCCGCCGTCACCGCCGCCGCCATCAGGGTCGTTGCCGCCGCCACCGGCCGGAGCGCGGTGGGGGACAACTTCTCGGTTGCCTTGGTCTTGCAATGAAGGTCCGCCGGCGTTGGAGCGGCGGCGGTTTGGATCAGCTGGAAGGTCAGCTCGAGTACGGTTGGGGCCAGTGTTAGCGCTGCGACTAGTAGCTTCGTTGTCGCGGGGTTTGGCCGGAGGAGGTTGATTGACTCTGTTGTCGACCCGCATGAAGTAGGCTTCTTCAGCGAGCTTGGCGATGACCTCTCCAGCCGTATGCCCCGAGCACCGGCGTGCGATCGTTGTGATCGACATGAGGCACTACTCGGGAGTGGTGTGTACTCTGCTCTTGACCGCCTCGAGAGCTTCCGCAAGGTTGCGGATGGGAAGGTTGTCTCCGAGCCGCCGGCGCCGTTCGGCGCGCTTCTGTTGCGTTCGCGTCGAGCGTCCCCGTTGGCGACGGTCTCATCCGAGTGCATTGGCGGACGGCTCGTTTGCGGAGATGTCCTCCGGGTATCTGTCCTCGGCCGTGCTCGAAGGTCCCGAGTGTCGCCGGCAGCCATGAAGACTTGGCGATCGTGGGGTGCCAAGGCCGGACTCGCAGGGTGCCACCTCGGTTGGTGTGTTGGAGTCAGCCCGGGCTAGCGGTGTTCCCTCCTGGAACGGTAGCGAGTCGATGTAGGCGACGTAGCGTGAGTCCCCCTTTGCCAGGTCAGCAGGCTTGTGGTCTAGCCAGTAGACGTATCTCCCGGCCGGCGTGGATTTTATAACCAGCCCCGAGGCTGGCCCTGACAAGGGAAGCTCAGTGGAGTCATCTTCGAACTCGGGCTCCTCAGGGTCCGACCCAAAGTCGAACTCGTAGTCTGGGTTTGAGTAGAACTCGGAGAGAGGGCTGGAGTCCGGAGTGTGATCGGGGGCGGCGTCGGAGTCCGAGTTGTACTCGGGTACGGGCTCCTTGCCGTCCCGGCGCGAGTGGGGAGCCCCCATGCGGGCCGGGCCGAGGGTGCGGGGGCCGCATGCGGAGGGCTCGAGCGGTGAGGAGGCCGCTCGCGATGTCCGAGTAGCCGGCTCGCATGCGATGGCCCATGGCGACGTCGGGTTCGAGTTGGAGACGGACTCGAGCTCGAAGTCGGCGTGGCGGTTGAAGAGCGAAATTTCGCCGAACTTGCCGGCGAGTTCACTCCGTGACAACTTCGGGAAGCGTCACAAGGCTGTCTTCGAGTCGGGCCGCATGATTAGGCGGCGGCGGAAGGAGCCCGCGCCATCGGCGGTGCGGCACCCGCACGCCGAAGACGAAGGTGTCGCCGCGGTTGAAGGCGACGCTTGGCTTGAAGTAGACGGAAGCCGTCGAGTTCGCCATGTGATCTCGAGCGAGAGCCCCTACCCGGCGCGCCGCGTGTCGGTGTTTTAGACCGGCAACCTACTACGGGGAGTACCCGAAGTAGATGATTGTGACTCGCCGAGATCGGTAACTCGAAGGAAGAGACACGTGGCACACAATTTAGACGAGGTTCGGGCCGCGAGGTGCGTAATACCCTACGTCTCGTATGCTTTGCGTAGCTACGGATTGATAGGGCACGATTACAAGATGGTGCAATGGTGCGCCGTGAGTTGTATGAGAGGAGATTGGATGAGGGGATCGGTCCCTGCCTCGCCTTATATAGTCGGGAGGCGGGGTTACAAGTCGAAGTAGGGAGAGAGTACTAGTCGAGTACATCTAGGAGTCCTCTATACGGTGCGGAACATGTACGGCTCCCTAACCGAGTACTACTCCCGTGTAGTCCTTGTGCTCCACGCCTTCGGAGTGCCGTGTAGCGCAAGCCGGTAGTCCCGGGGGCCCACCGAGTAGTCGGTCCCGGTACCCACCGAGGTAGTGGGCCCGGGGAGGTCCATACGACAACTACCCCTCCCCGGCCCTATAAATAGCGGGCTGCTGCTGTTAAAAAATTTTACAGCTTTCCAGCTTTTGACGATTCGCGCATCTCTCTTTTTCGCGGAATCTGGTCTTCTGCTGAAAAGCTCGCGAGCTTCAGGTCTTCTTCGCACTTTTCTAAGGTATTGCCTCATCTTTCTCTCGTCAATTGTTACTTGTTATACTTTGGTACAGTGGTATCGCGATTTCGCGAGCCTTGTTCTCGAATGTCATTTTCAACTTTTCGTTTGTTCGTATGTGTTGATTAGGTGGCTCGAGTTAAAAGCACAGCTAGATCCATGACTAATGAAGAGCTTGCTGCGGCTGGTCTTCCGCTCGACCCGATTCTTGCCGAAGGTGCGGAGCATGCCGCACCGGCCCGAAGATTCTGGCTCTCCCAGCGGCTCCCGAAGTCGCGAAGATGGGGAGGTTCAGTCTGACGGCGGCGAAGACCTCGGAGGTGTGGATGCCGGTGTCGACGATCTGATTAAACTAAGGACTTCCGGCCCGTTGCCACCCTCACTCAGCTTCGGAGAGTCGAAGGTGACAAGCAACACAATTCGGGAATATGAGAAGGCCGGATTCTTCTCTCCTGGTGCTGGGCGCGCCCCGCTTGACGAGCAGGTCCCTACTCCTAAGGACGGGGAAATTGTCGTATTTCGGGATTTCTTCATCTGCGGGTTGAGGTTTCCCTGTGACCCAGTCCTGCCAGCTATTCTTGATGCATTTTCGGTGAAGATCCACCAGCTTTCGCCGACTTCTTTCCTTGAAGTGTCAAAGTTCATCTGGATTCTGAAGACCTTCGTCCGTACTCCCGGTGTTGATTCCTTCGCCGGATTCTACGAACTGGTGATCATCCCCGAAGTCGTGAAAGGTGAAGACGGGCAATTTTACCACAGTCAGCACGCGTGCTGCACCTTCAACACGCGACGTCAGAACACCCGACAAGGAATCACCCGCATTCAGATTGCTCCTTGCTGCAAGTCCAACCTCACCGAAGATTGGAGATCTTACTGGTTTTATCTGAAGGTCGATATGCCGAAATTATCTTGCCCGATTGCACCTCTGGCCGCGGTGAATGTTGCGAAGTTCAACCAGCGGGCCTTGGGGATCAGGAGTTGCGAGAATGCCTTTCACCTGGCCAGCACCATACTTGGCGGCCGTGACATCATCGAAGAATTCGTCGCCGCCCGGGTCTGGCCTATCTCGAGTGGTTGGTCCCCTATTGAGCTCGTGTACTACAACGTCAATTGGGCAGATCAGAAGGTGCCTTTCCCGAAGTTCGGGATTAAGCTTCGCGAAAACCAGAGTGCCAAGGCCTTCATGGAAGAAGTGGAGAAGAGGGTAAACGTCATGGTAGGCGAATATACCATGAACGAATATAAGGCGTACAAGGCCCTGGTGAAGCATAAAAAGAAGATCAACCGCATTTTTTCGGAAATTTGCGGTGACAAATTTTTCAGCTCTCGAGGCCCGGGTCCCAAGTTAAAACTTCCCGCCGTTGTCGTGGCCAGCTGCTCAGCCGCCCCAATCAACGCTCCCCAAATAAGGTCGTCGAAGCGAGGCTCGTCACCTGCCAGCGAAGGCGCTTCTTCGGGAGTCAAGCCTTCCAGGACTAGATCCCTGGAATCGTCGAAGCGGAAGCGAAAGACTTCCGAACCTCGGACTTCGGACGCTGAACTCCAGGCTGCTTCGGGGCTTGCCCAGTTGAGCCGCAAGAAATTGAAGAAGGCGGCGAAGAAAGCTTCTTCCGTTGGCGTTCGGCGAGTGCCATCCGCCTTCGACGACGACGACGCCTTCGTGGAAACAAACAGTCTTAAAGGTGTTTTCCTCTGGCCACTGTTTAACTTTCGAGACAACTGTCTATCTGGCTCCGAGAATGAATTCGTGGATGTTGATTCCTTTTTAGATGGTGCTCCCGAAGTTCGCAAGGAGACCTTGCTGCCGCTACCGATGAATCCATTATTCTTTGCCGACGTTGCGCCCTCTCTAAATCGGCCGCCGCTGCCGAAGCTCCCGTCGAAGCCCCCGCTGCCGGCCAAGCCTCCTCCAAATTCTCTAAAGAACTTGAGCTCACCATTCAAAGGGGGGAGGCTCCTACCGAACACGCTCCTTTGATCGAAGTTCGGGAAATTGTCCCCGAGGATCGAGGCTCCCTCTTCTTCCTTGGCCGCTTTCAATAAAAGCTTTGGTACGTCTCATCGCGGCAAGCTATTGCGTGTTGGTTTCGAGACAACCGGCATTGGGAGCAAGGCGTCCAAGTTTTTAACTCGTGGAAAGCATCCGCAATTGTTGATGAAACGGAGGGGAAGCCTCGTAACGACCTCGAAGGAGCCGCTCGGGACTCCGCGAAGGGGCCTCATTCTACCTCCGAAAGCACTCCTTCGTCTCGAGGAAAAACTTCTTCCGATTCGGCTAAACAAGTAACCATGCGGCGCTTCGGTAAGCAAGGTTCGTTCCTTCTTATTACTTTTTCATGTCTTTTTCCGATTATTGAATTTTGATCTGAGACTCTACTCCTGAACTTTTCAGAATTCAAGGATCTTCTGCACTCTTACTCTCCTTCAAAGCTTGGGCGCTTTCAGGAGGATTATGCCCTCAAGCATTCTATGCTCGGGAAAGTTGCTATAGAGCGGCTCGCTGAGCAGGAGAAGGTGAACAAGCAGCTTTCCCAGAAGTCTAAGGAACTGGAGCGTAACTTCGCCCTCGCGCAATCCACGAACGTGGAACTTGAGAAAAAGGTGGCAGAGTTGGCGGAGGCTTTGAAGACAAGTCACGATGAAAAGAAGATCGCGGAGGCAACGCTTGAACAATCCAAGAAAGAACTTGAAAAAGTTCAAAAGTCTCACGAAGATGACTTGAGGGTGATTGAGAATCTTCGGGAGAAGCATGAGCGGGCTGCGAAAACCGCCGAAGATCTTCGTATTAACAATGCCAGTCTCACCAAGTCCCTGAGCGCGAAGGACCGCAAAATCCTGGATCTTGAAAACGCGTTGGCGGAACAGAGTGAAGCTTCGAAGAAAAACACTTCAGAGGTTTTGGAGAGGCTGAAACTGCTCTACGAGGAGTACAAGAAGTCCCTGAATGAATTCGGTGTTCGTCCAGCCCCTCTTCCGGATGACATTGAGATTCCTGAATTCATGGATTGGATGGAGGCCGAGTTCAAGGCCCTTACTGAGGTGATCTCCGGTGCCAGTGACTTCGCTGCTGCTTTCTCTGTGGAGAGTATCTTGAAGATTCTTCATGACTATGACTGCGTCGACCTAGAGAAATTTCGTGAGAAGATCTCCCAATTCCCCAGCGCCACAAGTGATGCGATACTTCGAGCCAATGCCGATGTTCAGGCTATCAAGATCAAGTTCGCAAGGGAGTTCTGGCTGACCAGCGGGAAGGAGGCCGTTAAGCTCATTGCTCGCGCTAAGCTTGCTGAGGTAATTTTTTGTTCGATTTCGTGACTTGTGCATGCTGCGAATGTTTCAGTCTCGCGAACTTTCTTCATGTTTACTTTCCTTTCTCAGCTTAACGAAGAGGAGAACCGTGAGGATATCGCCGCATCTCCCGAAGGGTCGACCTCCGGCGAAAGTTCGAGCGACTCAGGCGGAGGTGGCTCAGGCGGTAGCAGCAGCAGTAGCAGCAGCAGCGACGATGGCAGCGACGGCGAGCAGGCCCCCGAACAGGAGGACGATTCCCCGAAGGTGGATGTTACGAACTGAACAATATGTCCGAACCTTGGGTGAATTCGAGATTGCTTGTACATTCATGTAGTTTCAGTAAACTTCCCTGAACAAGTGTTTTGTATACTTTAACCTGCGCAGGTCCTGCAAGCTGGGCCTGCGCAGGACGTTTTGCCGCTGCGAATTCATCGAGATAGTATGTTCGTTAGTGGTGAAGCATGGCGCCTGTTCAAGCGAGCACATCCTGAACAAGATTTTTCCGATTTTTGGCTTGAGGCCTCACTTAAATTTTCTATAGGTTGTTTTGATCTCTCTTCATTTTTCTTGTTTCGTAAAAAGAGTCGTTCCCGCATCCTCTACTTCGCGATCCACGAGAATTCGAAGACGGAGCCCCTTAGCCCCTTAGCCGGTTCATCCGACTTCTCCTATGCTAGCGATATGGCCGAAAACAACGTTTGTAAACCAGGACATGTTGTAGAACTTTCATTCTAAATTTCGCACCGATTGTTGTAATTATCGAGGAACTATTCGGAAGTTTTTATGCGAATAAGGCAATGAATACGTTTTTTCTTGAAAAAACGTCACCCTCCCCCACCTTGCCGTTTTGCATGAAAACTTGAAGGCAGGTTCACGAATCTTACTATTCCCGAATTTCAAGCATATTTTTTAGGAGAAATCTTCGTTAATTTTTGAAAATTTCAACCGTCGTTGTGCAAGTCGACAAAATTTGTTTTTCGAATTTTGTGGACTTGCCCCGATCGGCAGACTTGCCTCGGTTGAAATTGCAACCCTCAGTTGCTTCAACCAAGATTTTTCTACAATTCTCTGATGGAGCCCCTTGCCCTTTTCTTACAATGATGATACCTGAAAAATTTTCAACAATCTATACTGAGTGAGAATACGCAGGCAAACTCTTAGGCATTCACTTTCTCGAAATCATCATGCGAACTTTCTGGTGGGAATCCCTTCGTGGATGGGATTTTTCTAGGCCACAACTTGTTGTTGTCTCAGGCCTTTTCGGTGGGAATCCCTTGATGGATGGGATTTTTCTAGGCCACAACTTGTTGTTGTCTCAGGCCTTTTCGGTGGGAATCCCTTGATGGATGGGATTTTCTGGGCCACAACTTGTCGTTGTCTCAGACCTCTTTTTTGTTGATGGAATTCTGCCTGTCACGAAGCCTTTCTCACAAACTTTTTATTTTTTTCACGATGGAATTCTGGCTATCACGAAGCCTTTCTCACGAACTTTTTCTTTTTTCACGATGGAATTTCGGCTATCACGAAGCCTTCCTTACGAACTTTTTTCTTTTTTCACGATGGTACTTCGGCTATCACGAAGCCTTTCTCACGAACTTTTCTTTTTTCACGATGGAATTTCGGCTATCACGAAGCCTTTCTCACAAACTTTTTCTTTTTTCACGATGGAATTTCGGCTATCACGAAGCCTTTCTCACGAACTTTTTCTTTTTTTCACGATGGAATTTCGGCTATCACGAAGCCTTTCTCACAAACTTTTTCTTTTTTCACGATGGAATTCTCGAGACACGCAATTTGGGGGAAGACTCTTTTCATATATATATCAGAAAGAGTATTTACATAGGATCCGCCTCGTTAAAAACCTTGCCTCTTGATTTAGAGCCCCCTTTGCAAGGAAAAGAGTACGGTCCTTCTTATTCTAATACGACTATAAGAAGTAAAACTAATTTTTGCTCCGAAATCACTTATAGACACGTGATTCAGATTTTTATCTTTCTAAAGTACAAACTTACGAAAATCGAAAAACTACTACACGCTACATCTATCTACAACTAGGGTTTTCATGGATAATACCTTTTTAGGCTGTCGGCATTCCACGAATACGGCAACTCTTCGCCGCTGCTCCATCGGGCGAAAAGCCCCCGACATATCCGTTTCCCCGGCGATGTAAGGCCCTTCCCATGACTCATGAAGTTTTCCCCGGGTTCTCCCAATTTTTCTTTCTTTTCAAGACAAGATCACCGGTTTAATGTCCTTTCGGACCACCTTTTTGTCCCTCCATGCCCTTGTCTCTCTCTCGGTATTTCTCAATGTTTTCTCGTCGCTTCAAGGATTGTCGGCTCTATCATGTCTTTTTCCACCTTCTTATCAATTTCCTCTATCTCTTTTCCCTTCGGGACTCTCATGGTTTCATTCTTGATCTCCTCCGGTGTCATAGCCTCGGTCCCGAAAAGTAGGCGAAAAGGCGTGAAACCCGTTGCCCTTGAAACCGTGGTGTTGTGAGACCGCATCACCTTCGGAAGTTCATCGACCCACTTTCCCTTTTTCGATCGAACAAACATTTCTTGATTCCCGAAAAGATCGAAGCCGTTGGCTCTTTCAACCGCACCATTGGACCGTGGATGATATACCGATGAAAACTTCGCTCGTGTGCCTAAGGTTCTCAAGTATTCTTTGAAGGTGTAACAATCAAACTGTTTGCCATTGTCAACCGTCGCTTCTCTAGGAACTCCGAACCCGCGGACTATATTCGCCAAAAGAATTTCGAACCGTTGCCGCCGTGATATTCGCGAGTGGCTTTGCCTCCACCCACTTCGTGAAATAATCGATCGCTACGGCCGCGAATCGACGCTTGCCTTGAGCCGTTGGCAACGGGCCTACTAGGTCCATTCCCCACCTCTGCGCAGAGGCCAAGTTGGAGGAATTAGATGAACGGCATTGAAGGCGATTTTGTTGATTTCCCGTCTTCCGGCATGCTTCACATTACCGAACTAACATCTTGGCATCTATGTTTATGGTGGGCCAATAGAATCCCTCGCTTTATCGCCTTTCCGGCTAAAGCCCCGGTTCCTATGTGTGCCCCTGCGAATCCGCCGTGAATTTCTTTCGAAGTTCCCAACCTTTTTCGGAGGTGATGCGGCGCGCCAAGGCTCGGTGACTCTCGATTTGTATAATTCTCCATTTACTACTGTATAGCCCCGAGCCCTTTGCTTCAATCTTTTTTCTTCTAATTCATTTTGTGGTTCATAATGTCCTCTCAGATAAGCCATGATTTCTGCTCTCCAGTCTGGAATTTCTACTATATTCACGATTTGGGCCCTCGAATCTTTGATGGAGGGTTCTCTGATGATTTCGAAGAACACATCCGGTGGTAGCTCTTGATTTCTGGCTGCTGCCTTCGCCAGTTTGTCTGCCTCATTGTTATCATCCCTTGGGATATGCTGGACTGAATACCCTTTGAAGTGTTTTTCCATTTCTCTGACTTTTTCGAGATATTTCGTGAGAACTGGATTCTCGGCCTCGCTTTCCTTCTCAATATGTTCTTGGATCACTTTCGAATCCGTTCGATTATGAAGGTCTGTGCCCCAAGGCTTTCATTTTTCTTAATGCCGGCGGTAGAGCTTCGTACTCCGTTGTGTTGTTCGTGGAATGTTCATTGTTCGCGAATACGAGCCGTGCTGCGTATCTTATGACTACGCCCGTCGGGGACGTTACAACAGCCGAAATTCCAACCCCCTTGTAACACCATGCTCCATCACACTGCACTATCCAAGGTTCGGGTATATTTTCCTCGAGATTTTGAGTGGGTAAAGTCTAGTCCACAACAAAATCTGCCAGAACTTGCGATTTTATTGCACTTCTTCTCTCGAAATCTACCACATACTCGGAAAGTTCGGCGCCCCACTTGATGATTCGGGTGGATGCCTCCCTATTTGCGAACAAGTCACTCAACAACGGTTGGTGATGACTCTTATTCTGTGACCCTCGAAGTAATGTCTTAGCTTTCTTGTCTGCCATGATGACCGCATATGCGATCTTTTCCAGCTCGGAATAAAAGACCTTGGAACCAGACAATGCTTCAGAGGCGAAGTATACAGGAATTTGCCTGAGCTTTCCTTCTTCCTTTTCCCCGCACCAAAGACCGCGCTTCTTCGCCGAATTTGATGCGGACACATACAGCAAAAGTGGCGATTTTGGTTCAGGAGGACAAAGTTTGGTCATGGTGGACAAATAATCCTTCAGTTCGCGAAAGGCCTGTTTCTGAGGTTCAGACCACTGGAAATTCTTGGCACTTCTGAGGACTTGGAAGAACGGTAAACTTCTTTCTGCGGCTCTGGGAATAAATCTGTTGAGGGCAGCCACTCTCCCTGTTAGCTTCTGAACATCTTTCACTGAGATTGGATCTTGCATTTCCATCAGAGCCTTTATTTTGTCAGGATTCGCTTCTATGCCTTTCGTTGAAACTAGGCATCCAAGAACTTTCCCCTTGTGAATGCCGAACACACATTTTTCCGGATTTAGCTTTAAGTTTGCTGCCCTCATGTTCGCGAATGTTTCCGCCAGGTCACTGATATGGTCTCCCCTCTGAACACTTTTGACAACTATGTCATCTACATATGCCAAAATGTTTCTCCGAATCCCTTGGTGCAAGCACTATTGCTATCATTCTCGAAAACGTGCATCCTGCATTCTTCAGCCCCTCTGGCATTCTCACGAAACAAAATGTTCCGAAAGGAGTAATGAAACTCGTTTTCTCCTCGTCCTCTCTGCGAACCCTCGATCCGATGATACCCGGAGAACATGTCCAGGAGCGAAAGCATCTCACTGTTGGCTGCATCATCCACGATTTTGTCTACCCTTTCCAAGGGGAAATCGTCCTTCTTGCATGCCTTGTTCAAATCGGTGAAGTCCACACACATTCTCCATTTTCCATTTTTCTTCTTCACCGGCACGGTGTTGGCTAGCCGACCGGGTACTTGACTTCTCCGATTACTTGGGCATCCCGCAACCTCTCGAACTTCGCTTCCATCGCTTTGACTTTTTCCTCAGACATTTTCCGAAGTTTCTGCTTCTTGGGTGGTATTCTCTCGTCTGTTTCCAGGGCATGTTCGATGATATCCCTGTCAACACCTTGCAAGTCCTTACTTGACCATGCGAAAACATCCTTGTTTTTGTTCAGGAGTCGTGTAAGCTCCCTGTCTTCTTCGGCGCTGAGGTTTGCCCCTATTATGACTGCTCTGTCGGGCATGTCATCCAAATACACTTTCTTTGTTTCATCTTCTGCGGTTATTTCATTTTTTCCTTGTTGCGCTTAGGCTCTTCATAAGTTTTCGTCCTCTCATCACCGCTTTCGGTGGTACACATTTTTTTGGCCGGCGTGTGGCCTTTTTCTATATTCCCGGCCTCCTCCGCGATTGCCGAACATGGTGATGACCCCTTTGGGCGCGGGCATCTTCATGCATAGGAATTGTTGCCTTATGACAAGATCAAACTTGTTCATGAAACCTCTCGCCGAAGATCGCGAGGTATGGGTGATATATGTCAACTACATCGAAAGTGAGGCTCTCCGTTCGGCATTCTCAAGATCTCCGAAAGAAACCGGGAGGTGACGTTTTTTACTAAATTTCCGAATAATTCGTGGAATCGGATCGTCGGAGTCAACCCGCTTCCCCGAGGGGCTAGTGTTGGGGAATTCGGGAAAACCCGTCACCCTCGAAACGTTGAGTTTAACAAAGTTCTCGAAGCATGTTTTTCGGGAGCGGGAATTCACGATTTTCGGAAGCCCGGAACCTGTGAAGCCTCGAATTCGCGAATGTGCAAAGTTCGGGAATCTCGATTCGGTGAAGAAGTGGAGTCACGAACATGCGGAAGCTTGGAATCTCGAACTGTCGATGGCCCGAACTTCGGAGAACAGCCGATTCGAGAATCTGTCGAGGACCAATTCGGGAAACTGCTGGAGACCATGTTCGGGAGTTTCACGCGAAGACATTCACGAACCGGGGGAGAAGCAAAGTCAAAGTTGTTGTCCCAAAAAGTCCGGGTTTAGAGTGTGAACTAGTGGCAGATTTGTAAATATGTTGGATGAAAAAGACAATCATGTATGCGTTCACACTAGGAATATTCTCTGAGGTTAAGGGTGTTATCGGTATGTAAAAGTCCCTTCGTCTCCCTATAAAAGGGGGCGCAAGGGCACGTGTAAACGGATTCAGACTTTTTGGAACTTGTGCTACTTGCGAGAGGGAATCACGGTCTCTTTGCGTTCTCACTTTGTACTTGAGCGTGTTTGGAACTCTCACTTGTGTTTGGGAAGTCATCCGAATTTTTCGGGTAACCCCCCCACAATGAGAACAACTTCCGTATATAACACTATGTGAAAAACTCAAATAGGTCGCGCAACATTAGTAACGGGCCCTTAACACCCGTTACATGCACCCACATCTGTACGGTTGTTACTTGGTGCCCGTTACAGATAAGCGCGGCAGGCCGACCCCGGGGTTGGCCTCCGCAACGCCCGTTACCAATGTGGACTTCTGGTAACGGTCTTCTTAAACGCTTGTTACATGAATTCTTTGCCCGCTACACAAGTTAAACCTATCGGTAACGAGCTCGTAAAGTCCATTACTGATCAATACCCTATCGGTAACGGGTTGTTTAAGTTCGTTACTGATGAGCATTTGGCGCCCATTACTAGTTTGAGAGCCCAATAATTAAAGTCTGAGAGCACTCTTCACTGTCGTGAAGCGGGAGCGCAGCGGCAGTGAGCAAATGAGACAGAGGTTTGTTAATCATCGTCTCCTGTGAGTCTATCCTCATTGATAGGTCAAGTCGATCTCTCATTGCTTCCATTTCAACATACAGGCACAATCATCACACATATCTTCTGAGACAAAACATACATCATAAGAGAGATAACTTGTCCACAACGATGAAGATAACTTGTCCACAGGAATAAAGATAATTATTACAAAAGGTTAACTTGTCCATATATCAGGCTAGGACTTAACTTGTCCATCACATTATTTACTATGGTCGTGCTATCTGACCATACACATCAACAAAGGCATGCCCCTTGAACATCCACAAAAGTATGGCTACTGATCCTGCACATCAACAAGCTTGAACAAGATCATGCCCCATCAAGATTGGCTCTTTTTGCAGCCTCTTCGTAAGCAACCAAAGATTCTTGAAGCCCTTCGAGCACACCTTCAATGGGCTCGAGATTTTGTTCGCTAGTATAGTTGTACCTCCTTATGTGCTTAGCCTTTTTGATGAGGATGTTCACTTCTTTTGTGATTTTTCAAACTCAGGTTTCACATAATCCCAGACATTAAGGTTTAGAAGTAACTCAAGCTCTGCTCGCGACTCAAAGAGTTTTGCCTGAAACAGGGTTAAACATGGTATAAGGGCAGGTTCACCACACGCGCTCTTTGATATTGATTTCACAGTAACGTGCTTTGTTTTGTTGCCCGTTACTTAAGTTCCCTATGGGCCCAGATAAACAATCATTTTCACGTGACCAGTGACTAGTTGTGGTAACAGTTGTTGTTTGATGGCCGTTACGAATCCTGGTTATGCCGAGACGTGCGTGAAATAGACACGTCTCATTTCGTTGAGACATCGGAGACGAAGTTTCATAAAATGGGCCGCTGCTGTTGAGTTCCTGTAACGTGTTTTGTTTTGGTGCCCGTTACCAAAGTTCTATGTGGGCAAGAGAAACAACCATTTCACGTGACCGGTGGCTAGTTGTTGTAACAGTCGTTGTTTGATGCCCGTTACGAATATGTGTTATCAGCTGCTCGTTACCTTTCTTGGCTCATTTGTAACACTTGATCGGTAACGGGTGCTTTGCCTGTTACCAAAGGCGATCTATGCCCGTTATCAAAGTGAGTTTTTCACGTAGTGTAAGTTGGTTCCCTCCACCTTCCACTAGCAAGGTGGCACTAAAGGATTCCACTACTCCCCTATGCACTCATGTGTATGTGCCTTTGAGATTTATTTAGGAATTGCTGAATTAATTGTTTGGCCAAGCCCACGTAAATTCTATCAGGAATTGTGTCGGCACTGAGGTTACAAAGTAGGAGGAAATTGTGGAGGAGGATAATTCATGGGGTATTTGGGTGATGGGAAATGATGCTGCTGACTAAGATGATTTTGTGGACAGGGGCGGATATAGAAATCCAGAGCATCGGGGTCAGCTTCATTAGGAGATGAGATCATTAGTGTTAATGAACAGTAATGCGCAGTGATTTCTTTGGAGTTTACGAGAAATTATCAGGGTCAACCGACCCAATGCAATAGTACGAGAAATTATCGAGGTCAACTAACCCGATGTAATAGGCTGGATCCGCCCCTGTTTGTGGATTGGGACTTGTGATTGCAGAATTCATCATGTTGTGAAAGATGAAGAGGTGCTATCCATGTATACAAAGGGAGAAGAAACTTTTTGAATGATGGAGAAGTAGAAATCTGTTTTTGCTTGTGTGCACTGAATGACACTTTGTATATATAGCATGTTGGCGTGGGTGAAGCAACGTTAAAAATGAACATAGCACACTAAAAGCAAGCATCACTACCTGTAGTGGTAGAAGTAATGTCCAAATCTTCTCTCTCCTCTTTTGGCATCACTCTGACAACAAGCTGTGGAGGGCCTCGTGGCACCGCCCACCGTCACTGTGGTGGTAGAGAAGGTTATTAGTTGGAGAATGTCGACGGTAGGAGTGTTTACGAGCACAACAGTGTTTAGCGGTGGCAGTACTGTGGTCACGGAAAACGATGACGTCGCTGGATCATACTGGGCGGTGAGGCTGACGAGGCAGGACGATTAAAAGATGGTGAGGAGAGGAGAGACTACTGTAGGTGGAACTTTTGGGGTCCTCTTTCGAGATCTATTAAGAGTATTGAACGTAGACTATTTACAAAAATAATTACACGAATATATCGGAAATTACGAGACGAATCCATTAAATCTAGTTAATACGCCATTAAAAAAACTCGACCTGCGAGGGGCAAGCCACCCCGAGCATTCTGATAAGAAAAAGTCCTTCTCACGCAGGTCGAGAAAACCACCGAACCCCTACCCCACCCTTACACGGAGGCACTGTAACCCTGTGAGCACGGGCCGAGACCTACTACTAAGTGCTTTGGGAATTGGTGGTAGGCGAGGGGATTTCCCCCCTAGCCCGAAAATCCGCTCCTACCGGGAGTCGAACTCGGGAACTAGAGGGGTGCCTTGCACTCGTCTAGCATGACACTTTCTAATCATGACATAATTAGGGGGTGTTTGGATCCACCTGATTAGAAGAAGTCAGACTAATTTTAGTTACTTTAGGGACTAAACTTCCAAACACTAAAGACTAAAAGGTGATTAAAACTAGTATATTCTCTAGTTATGGGTGACCCAACTAAAGGTGACTAAAATGCCTCTCTCTCCTCATTAATTGCCGCGGGAGATGAGAGAAAAGGAGAGCGATAGAGAACAATAAATGCTAAAAACAATTAATACCAACTAATGTTAGTCACCCTTCAAACAGGGGACTGACTAAAATGTTTTAGTCTGGCTAAACTTTAGTCATGAGACTAAAGGGATCCAATTGCAAACGCCCTCTTAAGCTCGTTAGATTCATCTCGAAAATTAAGGTAGGATTGTGGAATGAATTTTATCATTAATCTACATTTAATATCCATAATTAGTGTTCGGAAGATTGATGTGACGGGTAGTTAGTGCAATTTGAAGTAACTAAACAAGGTCGTGGGGGTGGGGGTGGGGCGTGCTTGGCCCGAGATCGAGGTAGGTGCACGGAGGAGGAAGGATGTGACAGAACAACAAAAGTCACGATAGATAGACATGGGGTCCATATTCTATTTAGGAAGGGCCATATAGTAAATAAAAAAGCGATATGTTGTCTATTTTCTAGCAATAACGTTTTGATTTTAGTTCCATTCTTGGTGCTATGAAATATTCATTGTGCAATTTACAGTTTCTTTGTTTCCTTTTTCTTTTTGCATGGACATGAAAATTGATCCTGACAGTCACTTGTTCGAGCTGCCAACTTGATTGGTCACTTTATACATTTAGAATGATAAAAATCAGGACTGAATGACTAGTGTTTTCATGTCTACTACTGTTTTTTGATATCAACAATTAAGCTAGATCTTGACTGTAGCAAGTAGCTTTCCTCATTACCAATCAGCACTTTCTGAATTTCAAAGATCTGAATAATTGTAGTCCTCCTATAGTCCTATCTAGAATAATTGTAGTTTCTGAATTTCACAACCAATCAACACTGTCTGGATTTCAAAGATCTGATGACAGCTTCTGAATTATTTTGATATAGTTCAATTAGTTCAATTAGTGTACCTTCTTAATTCACAAGGTCTTACAAGGTGATATGATTCACAACCCTGAATTATTTTGATATCTATCAACCTTGCGTCTTCTTCTATTTTCACTGAAGTAGCTAGTGTTCTTGTTGACAGGCTTTAATTTTAATAGTTCAATTAGACACTCGTGCGAGCTGCCAAATAAGTCTAGATACTGCTATGGAAACTTGAGAGGATGACCTTAGGAGATTTATATTAGAGCAAGAGGAAGAGGACGATGAATTTTTTTAGTTTTGGTCCCTGCACTTCAACTGTGCCTTTATGATGAGAAAAGGCTAGATCACACCTGTTCTCTTTCTGGTGCACAAAAGATCAAAGAAATATTAGAAGACCATCCGAATTGGTGCAGAGTGGAGTTTAGGATGGAGCCTGAGATATTTAGAGTTGCAACACATTATCTTAGGGCAGAGAATTTATTGCATGACACTCGTGGTGTGAAAGTTGAGGAGTAGCTGGGGATGTTCATGTTCATGCTTGCTTACAATGCTAGCACTGATAGGCTAAAGAAGGAATTTCAGCACAGTGGTGAGACTATCCATAGGAAAATAACGGAAGTCTTTGATATAATTCCAACACTTACACAAAGATTTGTGAAGCTCCCAAATGTGGACCATACCCATGTGAAGATTGCATCAGATCCCCGTTTTATGCCTTTCTTCTAAAACTGCATTGGGGCCATTGATGGCACTCATGTCCCTATCACTATTGCACAAGAAAGAGCTGCTCCCTTCAGAAATAGGAAAGGGTTCTCCTACATCCTTTAATTTTGATGAGTAATTCTAAAACTTCAAAGTGTAGTTGCTTATTCTAGGGTGGCACACAAATGCATGTATTTGTTACATTGTTTCTTTGTATTTACTATTTTGGTGCAAAATAGTAGTTTGTACCATATCCTTGTACATATTCTCTAGATGGACTGGACTTCTATTCCTCAATGCTATACTGTCATCTTTATGCATCAACTGGTTTCTTTTTTGTTTTTTGGGGTTGCACAAGGATGCAGGAAGAGCTATGTGGATGAAAGGCAAAATAGTCATCTTGGTCCCCGAACTTTACACAAAGGGTCAACTTCGTCCCTCAACTTTCAAAACGGCCAATTTAGTCCCTCAACTTTTGTTTTTGGTCAAACGCGTCCTTATACTAATATGTGGCCCCATATTGATATGAAACTAATACAAAAGATCCATTTTACCCTTGGCTCTCTTCTCTCTCTTTAATTTTCACCTTCAGAATTTCAGTATGTACGATCGAAAATGAATATGAGGATACATATGTTTGCCTATGAAGTATGAATACATACATAGAGTATGTATAACGTACCATGAGTATGTGAGCACATGTTGATTTTAGAACACACAAATTGGGTTGTACATACCAAAAAATTATGAGTAAATATAATTGTTTGAGTACACATATTTTGCATGTCAAATTTGTATCAACATATGCATGACTTTAATTAGTATATGGGTAGATGCACCTTTTAGAAACAATATTTTGTGTTAGTTATAAAAATATATTGTTACATGTATGTATTAATTAAGAGAGTATGAGCACATACATGTTTAACATAGATGAGCCAAGGGTAAAATGGATCTTTTGCATTAGTCTAGTGCTAATATGGAGCACCACACCAATACAAGGACGAATTTGACCCAAAAATGAAAGTTGAGGGACTAAATTGACCACTTTGAAAGTTGAGGGACGAAGTTGACCCTTCATGGAAAGTTTAGGGACCAAAGTGACTATTTTGCCTAGACGAAAATATAAAAATCTGAACAGTTCATAGCTGAAAATAATTGCACCCATCAATGTTCATTCAATTTTGTTTGTAGTAGTTTTGCAAGCACGACAATAGAAGCTGTATATATATGGTGTAACCCTCATCAATCCCTCATATGGCTATCTCTATATACATGTTTCAACTATGCTATGTGAATTACCTCAGTTCATATTTGCTGGTTCTCTTCCTTAGTACATCGTTTTGGTGTGATTTATTTTGTATGTAAAAGCAGATTACATATCCTTGTACAATCATTGATGTCTGTGCAAAAGAAGAATCAGGTTGGTAGCATAATTGGTTTTCTTTTCTTGTTTTGTTACAGGATCCACATAATTCCACGGTGATACTTTGTGACTCCAAGCTTAAACAACTCTTTGGATGTAAAAGTCTTACTGCTCATGGTGTCTCAGAGTTGGTTGGCTAGCTTTACAATATTGTTTCTTTCCAGAACCTGTGAACAAGTGTTGAAGAACAAGAATAAGAGACAGAAAGTTTGAGAGAGGCATTATTAGCTTATTTACTAGCTAAATCTCGTATACAATAATTAGATTATGTGGCAACAATTTAAGTTAAGAGCATTATTTTGTAGCTTTAAAATGCAAATGTAATATGGTAGTGTAACTATATGTATCAACCGAAGCTCAAGTTCTGGATTGTTTGTAGCTTGGTGATTGATGCAGCTAGTTGATCTTGTAGGTGTGATACAGATCTTATTTATCAGTCTTGCTATTATGTGACAATTGCTTTACATTTCATTTCTTGCAAGTCTTTATTATTATTTCCCCTTGTCGGGTTGTCCCTGTGTCCCAAACAATCAAATCTCAAGGTAGCTTTCCTCGCCCTGGCTGGACAGGGATGCGGATGCACCCATAAAATCCTCGAGGGGATTTGCTGCGCGGGGCAAGTCAACCCCTATGCTCCCAAAGGAGCCCTTAATTTATGCCCATCGGCCAGCTACAGAGACCGGCAGCCAGCGCTCAGCAGGCCGTGGAGACTCAGATGCAAGTAGCACTGTGCCGCGCGACGTAACCTCTGTGTGTTGGTTTTCACGTGAAAAAAACAAAAAAATGCAAAAAAGCCCCGCAGAGGTTACCTAAACAATATAGCAAGTTCATCTATTTTTCTTATATCTATTTTAGTATTTTTGCATTTTACCATGTATGTTGGCGCAATAACTATAGATTATTTTCGTGCGACTGTAATATATTTGTGATCCGAATTTAGTCGGCCATTAAAAGTTCGCCCCAGCTGTATTTGTTTCCTGGCTACGCCATTGCTTAGGGCACTCCCAACCCAGACTTTATGTAGAGTCCAGAGTCATTAATTACACTGTCACCTAGTCAAATTGCTGATGGCAAGCAATTTAATGATGAGAAAGGGGTGAAAACTTAGAAAGCAAGTCTAAGTTAGACTTCAAGTCTTCACGCAAAACGAAGCCCGTGCGGATCCTGTGTGGCTGCCCGCATGCATGATGCGTCCTCTTATTTAATAAAGCGAGAGTAGAAGTGTCGGGGACAGCCTTGGGGTCCCCTTAAACAAATGGGGGAAATCCCGCTTAAAACCTAAAAAAACCAAAGCCAAACGTATCTTGCTTAAGCGCACACGCGGAGACACGGCCCACGCCGTGGTGGCCCCCGCGGCCCACCAAGGCGGCCCACTCAAAAGATCTCCTCAAGCGTGCTCGGTCTCGCTCGAGGGCACACGCCTCCCTCGAGCGGGCTCCGCCTCTCTCGAGGGTACACGCTTACCTCGAGCAGGCTCCACCCTCGCTCAAGGGCGCTCCGCACGCGCACGCCCGGTCCCCGCACGCGGGTACGGGCATTTAGTGCTCGGTAACGGCGGGGCGGCACCATCATGCGCACCGGGACTCGCGCCCGGTCTCGTTGCACCAACTCCCTAGGGGGAACCCATCCCCGCCACTGTGGGGGACTGTGCGGCATGGCCGGTGTCAGCCCCGTGACGCCGCGCCGCCTACTCCAGTACGGCTAACGTGCCGAGCCCTCGAAGGGGGGCCGGCCACACCCTCGATATGCTTTCCCGTGACCTCGCAGGGCCAGGTCAAGACGCTAGGCCGGCGGGGCGCCATCCCTGCCACTATTAACTGCAGGCGGCCGCCCCCGCGCGTACAACACCACGCCGGGCACTGTGGTAACAGCTCCGGCGCTGTGAGGCGTGCGGGAACGGGACGCCACCACGCCTGCCACTGTATTCCGTACGGATCGTCGTCAGCAACCCCCTCGAGCCCGCCTGAGGACATCACGGCCAACCACTCCCTACCCTCGAAGCCACCACTGTTCGGGTACAAGATACGCCATGATGGCCAGATCGCGGCAAGGACCGTCAAGGCGGCCGCCTACTCTACCACGCGGCGCACCATACTTCCCCATGTAGCTGAATAGTGCGGCATGCATGTAATTCGCCCTCTCCTTGGCCTATAAAAGGAAGGCGAACTCCCCCGCCGCAGGGGGACGGACGAGAGGACAACGAGACAACATCCAACGCACCACACGTGCATTCCCCAATTCTTCCACAACATCTTCGGCCACTTCACCAGGGACTTGGAGGCCACGCCTCCTCTCCCGCCTTGCTTGTAGCTGCCCCACTACGAGCACCCCGGTCTTCGAGCAATATAGTGCCCCCGAGCACACCACCGCGCGGGACGTACGCCCCCGGCCGGAACCGGGGATAAACCTCGTGTCTTTGATTGCTTAGCATCGACCATTGAGGGATAGACCTTGGCGTTCATTGCGGTTAGTGTCGGGACCACATTCCGCACCGACGGTTGGCGCCCACCGTGGGGCGGGCAAGCGCCTAAGGTCAATCCACCGTCAACTCCCTCCATGGTGATTCGCACCGAGTACCGCGGTACGCGCTACTCCATGGGCAGCTCGGACCCCTCCCCGCCGGGTTTGAAATCCGGTTCGGGAGCACGAACTTTCAGGCCACGGGGAACGGCTACGATGCGCCTCACCAACCGTGAGGAGCTCCGTGCGCGGCGCCAAGCCGGGTCCGCCCCGGTCGCCGCCGCGCGCGTCGCCACGACGCAAACGCCCGCCGACACGGACGGCGCGGGTCCGTCCGCGTCACGGCGTCGCCGCCCCGCTGCGGTCGGCGCTCGCGCCATGCGCGGTCGGAGCGGTGGCAAGCCGAACGCGCCGCCTCCCCAACGCGGCGCGCCCGTCGGCACAACGGCCGCCGCCGCCCGTGGGGGAACATGCGGTCTCGGGCCGCGCTTCCCCATCGGTCCGCGCGGCGCCACGACGGCCTACAACGCCAACGTCAACACCACGATGCGCGGGGTTCCCCCCGGCCGTCACGTCTTCGTCGCTAGGGACCCCGGCGCCTCCGCCGGTGATGAGTTGTCACTAGGCTCTCTCGACGCGCGCCACCCGCCAACCCGCACGGGTACGCGGAGTGGGATTTTTTCCGGCGTACGGACCGGTAATGTTCGGGCGTTTTCTTGATGCCACGGACTACGGTTCGGTTTCTCCGACGACTCCCGACCTTCGGGAGCTACGACCCCACGCGGGAATGCTGCGTCGTCCTCGCCAACGACCCGGCAAACGCCCGCGGCGCGGTGGGCGCCGGCGACGGGGAAGTTACGCCCGCCCCGGGGATCGCTCCGCGCCCGGCGGCGGGGCCGAGCACCCCGCCGGGGCCGACATTGACGCGCGGTTAGCCCAAGCCCGCGAACTTGAAGCCAAGGCGGCGGAGGGGTATCGGACGGTGCGGGCGCTCCCGCGCCTCTATGGCGGGGGGAAGCCTCGCGCGCGGCGAGCGCGCGCGGGGCCGGGCATACGGGCCCGCGACCGCATCAATGCCGACTTCAACGTCGACAACCCGGACATGCCTTCGCGAGCGAGCCGGAAGCTTATTGCCGCCGCGGCGCCGCCGCGGGCCATGCCGGCCCCCTCGACGCCCGAGGCGCGAGGCCCGCACCGTGAGGTGCGAGCACTCATTGAGCGGGCGGCCGTCCAACGGGCCGAGAGCTCGGTGTCCCGCATCCGCCCGGCGGGGGGGGGATGCACGAGGCGATGGGGGTGCGCGGGGGGCCGAGCCCTCGGTGCACGCGGGCGGAGCGGCGGAGCGACCCGCCAACCCGGGCGCACACCGGCTAAGGAACGGCTCCTCGACACGCGCGGGCAAGCGCGGGACGGCGACGCCCGCAACATCATCAACGCTCGGCGGACGAGCAAAGCGGATGCGCGAGCAGCAGTAGGCTACCACCCTTGACGAGGTGGACGCTACGACAGCGATGAGGACCGCTCGCCGACGCCGGAACCCCCGGGAACCCGTGTGTTCAGCCGGGAGATCCGCGCGGCGGCCTTCCCCCAGCGCTTCCGCCAGCCTACGACCATCGTCAAGTACAACGGGGAAACGGATCCCCGCGTGTGGCTTAACGACTACCGCCTAGCATGCCAGCTGGGCGGGGCCACCAGCGACGAGGTCATCATCCGCAACCTCCCCCTGCACCTCGGCGACTCGGCCCGGACGTGGCTCGAGCATCTGCCGTCCAGTCAGATCCATAACTGGGACGACTTGGTCTGCACGTTCGTGGGCAACTTCCGGGGGCACGTATGTGCGCCACGGGGAACTCCTGGGACTGCGCTCCTGCACCCGAGGCCCGACGAGTCGCTCCGGACTTCATACGACGCTTCTCCAAGCGCCGCACGGAGCTCCCAAGCGTGGCGCAATCCGAGATTGTGCATGCCTTCCTCGAGGGCACCACGTGCGGGGACCTCGTGCGCGAGTTGGGGCGCGGCCCGCCGGTGGACTCCAACGAGCCGTTCGACATCGCCACCGGCTTCGCCTCGGGAGAAGAGACCGTGGGGGCGATCTTCGACGGCAAGAAGGGCAAGCGCTCGGACGACGCGCCCACGTAGGGCAAGCAAGTCCGGGGGAGCCCCTCCGGAAGGACAAGCGGGGCAAGAAAGGGAAGAAGCCGTGCCGCGAGGCGCGCGCGAGGGACGCGGCGGCGGCGACGCCGAGGCCCTTGCTTGTTGACACGGCTCGACGGGGCCCTCGACCGGCCCCACGAGGTCCGGGAGTGTTCGACGACATGCTTCGAAGAAGCCATGTCCGTATCACAAGACTCCGGTGAACCACACCCCTCGAGCGGTGCGACATGCTCAAGAAGTGCTGCGGCCGCGCCGCGCCGCGAAGGATGCGAGAGGCCAAAAAGGACGGAGGAGACGGCGACGCCGGCGGCTTCCCCGCCGTGGAGAACGTGTTCCTCATCTTCGGGGGGGCCGGCCGTCGACATGTCGAGCCGCCGGCGCAAGCGGGAGCGACACGAGGTCCTCGCCGCGGAGAAGGCGCCTCCCCTCCTTCCTTGGCCGGTCGGAGGATGCCATCACCTTCGGCCGTGAAGATCACCCGAACCGCATCCCTAACCGGGCCGCTACTCCACCGATGGTCGACCGGTCATTGGGAACGCGCGGTTCTCAAAGGTCCCGATGGACGGAGGCGGCCGGCCTCAACATCCTCTACGCGCACACGGCGCGCCTGCCGGGGATCGGGTTGGACCGAGTGCGGCCCGGCGACGCCGTTCCATGGTGTCGCGCCGGCAAGCGCGTCCGGCCCCTCGGCGGGACCGATGCGCCGTTTGGTTCGGCACTCCAAGCAATTACCGCAAGGAGATGCTCACCTTCGAGGTGGTGGGGTTCCGGGGCGCCTATCACGCCATACTTGGGCGGCCCTGCTACGCCAAGTTCAGGGCCGTCCCCAACTACACCTACCTCAAGATTAAGATGCCGGGACCGAACGGCGTCATCACCGTGGGCTCGTCCATCGAGCACGCGTTCGACTGCGACGTCGAATGCGTGGAGCACGCGGAAGCACTGGCGCTGGATGAAGCGCTGGTGACCACCTTGGAGAAGATGGTCAACGAGGACCTCGACTCCACCGCCAAGCACGCCAGCAACTTCGAGGCCGCGGAGCAGACCAAGGAGGTGCCCCTCGACCCTGCTACCCCCGAGGGCAAGGCGTTGAGGGTCAGTTCCACCCTCGACCCGAAATAGGAAGTGGTGCTCGTCGACTTCCTCCGCGCCAACGCGACATCTTTGCGTGGAGCCCCTCGGACATGTCGGGCATCCCGAGGGAGGTCGACGAGCACTCCCTTGACATCCTACCTCACTCCCGCGCCGTGCAGCAACGGCTCCGCCGCTTCGACGAGGAGCGGCGGCGGGCGATCGGAGCGGAGCTGCGGAAGCTTCTTGAGGCCGGGTTCATCAAGGAAGTGTTCCACCCTACGTGGCTAGCCAATCTTGTACTAGTAAAGAAAAAGAACGGGAAGTGGCGGATGTGTATAGACTACACCAGTCTTAATAAAGCATGTCCTAAAGTTCCTTTTCCTTTGCCACGTATCGATCAAATTGTTGATTCGACCGCTGGGTGTGAGCTACTTTGCTTCCTTGATGCCTACTCCGGGTACCACCAAATCAAGATGAAGGAGTCCGACCAGCTCGCGACTTCATTCATCACGCCGTTCGGGATGTTTTGCTACGTCACGATGCCGTTCGGCCTCCGGAATGCGGGTGCAACGTACCAACGCTGCATGCAGCACGTTTTCGGAGACCACATCGGGCGGACTGTCGAGGCGTACGTAGACGACATCGTCGTGAAGACCAGGAAGGCGGACGACCTGGTTGGCGACCTCAACATCGCGTTCGGCCGCTCGCGGCCAACGGGGTAAAATTAAACCCCAAAAAATGTGTCTTTGGTGTGCCGCGGGGCATGCTCCTAGGATACATAGTCTCCCGACGAGGCATCGAGGCCAACCCCGAAAAGGTTGCAGCCCTCGAGCGAATGGGTCCAATTCGGGACCTCAAAGGGGTACAAAAGGTGCTGGGGTGCCTTGCCGCCTTGAGCCGCTTCATCTCCCGGCTTGGCGAAAAAGGCTTGCCCCTCTACCGCCTCCTCAAGAAGCACGAGCGCTTCTCCTGGACCGCCGAGGCCCAGGATGCGCTCGACAAGCTGAAGGCGGCATTGACTCACGCCCCGATGCTCACACCACCGTGGCACGGCGAACCTCTGCAACTCTACGTGGCCGCGACCACCCAGGTGGTCAGCGCCGTGATCGTGGCAGAGCGCGTGGAGGAAGGGCACACCCCGTCGGTCCGGCGGCCGGTGTACTACATTAGAGAAGTCTTGTCCGACACCAAGACACGCTACCCTCAAGTCCGAAGGCTGCCGTACGCGGTGGTCCTTGCGCGGCGCAAACTTCGCCACTACTTCGAGGCCCACCCCCGTCACGGTGGTCTCCTCCTTCCCCGCCGGGGGAGATCATCCGCAATCCGGATGCGGCGGGCGGGGAATCGCCAAGTGGTCGGTGGAGCCGATGGGCGAGACACTCGCGTACACCCCGCGCAAGGCCATCAAGTCCCGCATCCTCGGCGGATTTCGTCACCGAGTGGACGGACACGCAATTGCCGCCACCGCAGATCCAGGCAGAGTGCTGGACACTGTATTTCGACGGCTCGGTGATGAAGACCGGGGCGGGCGCGGGCCCGCTCTTCGTGTCACCCCTCGGGGAGCACATGCGGTATGCGCACGTCTCCACTTCCCCGCGTCAAACAACATGGCCGAGTACGAGGGCCTTCTCTCGCGCGCCTCAAGATCGCCATCGAGATAGGCGTCAAGCGCCTCGACGTGCGGGGAGACTCGCGGCTCGTGATTGACCGAGGTCATGAAAAACGCGAGCTGCCACGACGACAAGATGGAAGCGTGCCGCAAGGTCGTGCGAGCCCTCGAGGACAAGTTCTACAAAGCATCGAGCTCAATCACGTGACCCGCCGGTACAACGAGGAGGCGGACGAGCCGGCAAAGATCGCGTCCGGCGGATCACCGTCCCCCCGAACGTTTTTTTCCCTAGATGTTGCCCGGCCCTCCGTCACCCTCGAGCCGCACCCCTCGAACCATACGGAACCCTCGGGGGCTCCCTCGAATCCGGCGGGCGCGAGCCCATGGATGAGGACCCCTCGAACGAGGCGTACGTGCTCTCCCTTCTCGAGGGGTACGGTGCCGACGAGGCCGAAGCGATGGATGTCGAGCCGCCCCCGTCAAGACAGATTGGCGCGACAAATACATCGCCTGGATGGCCCGAGGAAAACTCCCCTCGGACCGGTCCGAGGCCGTGCGCATCGCCAGGATGGCAAAGTCTTTTGCCCTCGTTGACGGCAAGGCCGTACAAGCGCGCCGCTTCCGGCATCATGCGGCGATGCGTGCCTATCCCCGAGGGGCACGAGCTCCTCCGGACATTCACGCGGGCGTCCGTGGCCACCACGTCGCGCTCCGCACCCTCGTAGGCAACGAGTTCCGCCGGGGCTTTTAGGGCGCGTTTGCCAACCCGACCCGGCAGAACTCGGCCGCGCCCCCGGGCTGCAACTCAACTTGTTTGTGTTGTTGGCCCGCCCTCCAGCCCGGCCACCATGGGCCAAAAAACACTCTCTCTCATGGCTCTCCAGGAACGCCAAAAATTGGCGTATCTCCAGGGCCAGGCCGACGGAAGCGCTCCGCGTCCGGTCATGGCGCATCGGTGCGACTCGCGTCACCTCCCTCTCACCGCTCCCTCCTCCCACCACGCCATGGATAGGGCTGGAGCTCGCCCCGCGCCGCCACGCGCCGCGACACCGACCGCTCAAGCCCCCTCTCCTCTTTCCTTCCCCTTCGGGTCTCCGCCGTCGTTGCCATGCGCGCGCGGCCCGCTTCGCGCTCACCGAGGTGCGGGAGGTCGCGTCGGCCGCGCGCCGCGACGAGGTGCGTGAGGCCGCCCCCGTCGCCGCGTTGAGGTGCGGGTGGGCGCACCCGCCGCCGTTGACGCCTCGTCGAGGTACGGGAGGCCCCACCCGCCGTTGCCACGTCGAGGTGCGGGGGGCCGCGCCCGCCGCCATGTCGAGGTGCGAGTCGCCGCGCCCGCCGCCGCCATGCCCCGTCGAGATGCGGGAGGCCGTGCCCCTCTCGCCGTCGCGTCTCCATGGCCGGAAGGCCGAGCTCGCCTCGCGCCATGGCTAGGCCACCAAGTGCTCGATGAAATGCTCATGAGCCTTCTTTGGTGGTAAAGCTACCACGAGTTGTCATACCTATCGGCTCGGTACGCCAATTTGTGGTGGCAAACAACAGTGATGTTTGCGGCCGAGCTCCCGGCCACTCTCGCAAACACGGTGCCTTGCACCATCCGGGCCGGGTCATTTCAAGCTTGGCCTAGTCGAGGCCGGCCGAGCCGTGGTGGTACGGGGTGGCAAACACGCCCTTGCGACCCACCGTGGTCGCGGATGCTAGCGAGATCATACGCACTCGCGAGGGGTGCCAATTCTACGCCCGCAAATCCAACCTCCCCGCTCACGTCCTGCGTACCATCCCCATCACATGGCCTTTCGCCGTGTGGGGGCCGGACATCGTCGGGCCCTTGCGAAAGGCGCCGGGGGCTACACCCACTTGCCGGTCGCAATTGACAAATTTTCCAAGTGGGTAGAAGTACGACCCATTACGAATCTAAGGGCGGAACGGTAGTGACGTTCTTCACCGACATCGTCCACCATTTTGGAGTGCCAAACGCCATCATCACCGACAACGAGTCCCGAGCTCACGGGCAGGAAATTCTCGGAGTTCGCGACAAATTCCACATCCGTGTGGATTGGGCAGCTGTGGCACACCCACAAACCAACGACCAAGTAGAACGTGCCAATGGCATGATCCTACAAGGCCTTAAGCCCATGATTTTCGACCACCGAATAAGTCCGGTCGAAAATGGCTCCGGAATTGCCCGTGGTCGTGTGGAGCCTAAGGACCACCCTAAGCGCAGCCACCGGGTTCACCCCGTTCTTTCTAGTCCATGGCGCGGAGGCCGTCCTCCCCACAGACTTAGAATATGGGTCACCCAGGGTACGAGGCTATGACGAGCACGCCAACCGGCGAGCCCGCGAGGACTCACTGGACCAGCTGGATGAAGCGCGCCTTGTGGCCTTGATGCACTCCGCAAGATACCGGCGGTCCCTCGGTGCTACCGAGCACGGAAGATACGCCGGCGGGACTTCAGCGAGGGGGATTTGGTACTAAGGCTACGCCAATACAACCGAGTACGCCACAAGCTATCACCTCCGTGGGAGGGACCCTACGTCGTGGTGAAGGTGCTCAAGCCCGGCACATACAAGCTAGCCAACGAGGACGGCGAAGAACTCACCAACGCTTGGAACATCCAACAGCTACGTTGCTTCTATCCCTAGCTAGGATTTCCAAGTCTTTTGTTGTAAATCACGTGCCCAACACCCCAGTTGGCGACAACCATGTAAACATCACCAAGGTACAATAAAAAGGGCAACTCGGCTTTCCCCCCGAAAACCCAAGTTACCCTCGGGGGCTACTACGGGGGGCATCCCCCCCCCCAAAAAATGGTCCCATTTTTTCGCAAAAATACACGCGCGCTAAGTACGGTTCGACTTCGGCCTCGAGCAAAATTCGAACGGTAGCGGCGGCTTAGCGGAAAGGACGCGCGAGTCGAGATAGCCTACGCCTCCGCGAGGATACGACCCTTCTCTCTTGCCTCCGCCCGGCAGGGCGGCTCGCGAAAATCGAACTTCCCTAACTCGAATTTACTCGGAAGAAGGAGAAACAAAACAGTGCAATAAAGTAAAAGACACCATTTCGCTTTCACAAACGTTCGAAGAAAAATGATCCGTTTATTTACATGGCCATGCGGCCCATACGCTAACACACAAGCAAAAAGGGCTTGGCGCCCGGCGCTCTTCGGGGCGCGCAGCGTCGGCGTTGGTGGCGTCCGGAACAGAAACTCCTCAAAGGCTTTGGCAAGCGCCTCGGCGGCGTCGGCGGCCAACGCGTCCACGCGCCCCATCGCCACCTCGTCCTCGACACCCTCGGGGACGATGTAGCCCTCCGCCACGGCCTCGAAGTTGATCTCGTAATGAGATCGCACCACTCCGAGGGCCTTCGGACGCCGAGGTGCGGCGCCGGCGCATGCGCCCGTGACGTGCCCACCAAGGGCGCGCGGGCGGCCGGCCGGGGCCGAGCTCCCGCCCGCGCCTCGCCCTCCTCCACGCCTGGCGGGTCTTGAGGGCCGCGGAGCGCGCCCTCGCTCGGAGGAGTTGTAGGAGGTCCGCAGCACCTCGGCACGATCGATCGCGTGCCCCGCGCGGTGCGCGCGCCCACGAACGTTGCCGCAAGAGAGAAATCGTAAAAGGGGACGAACCCTTTAAGGGAAAATCAGCAAAACAAAAGACAAACGGCGACTTACCCTCGACCTCGCTTCTTCTCCACCTCGAGGGCGTGGCGCTCGGCCTCGACCGCCCGCCGAAGGCGGGCGTTGACGGTGTCGCTCTCGCTCCTTGAGGGCCTGCTCCTGGCTCGCGCTCGTGATGCTGAGGACCACCAGCTCGCCCTCGAGCTTCGAGAACTCCGCTTTCCGCTCCTCCAGCGACTTCTGCGCCACCTCGCGAGCGATGCGCTCCTGCTCGAGTGCCGACCGGGCGTCGGCAAGAGCAGCCCGCTCTCGCCGGAGCTGCCCTCGCCCCCGGCGGGCGGTACGCTCTTGCGGAGCCGGTCCTCCACGATGGCGAGCGCCGCAACCTTGGCGTCGAGGGTGGCCTTCGCCCTCGTCGGCCTCCTTGGCCCTCTGCTCGGCCGCGCGCGTCCGCTCCTCAGCCTGGCTCTGCTGGGCCTGCGCCCCCCGGAGCAACGAATGGAGCTCCGTGGTTGTCGCCGCGGACGAAAGCCACCTCCGCCTCCCGCTTGGTCGCCGGGGGTGCGCATCCTCTCCGGAGTCCGCCCGCGCTTGCCACAGCGCCTCATCCCGATCGATGAGGGCCGTGCAAACCCGCTCGAGGGTGGAGGGGCGCGCCGCGGCCTGCCTCTCGCTCTCTTGGAGCTGGTCGCGTAGGGCCTCAGCCCCGTACGACGCCCGCTGTCCGGGGGTCCTCGGGGCGTCGGCCGAGCGCATCGAAGGCGTCGCACCGCTCCCGGAGCTGGCGGAGCTCGGCGCTCATCTGATCGAAGGCGCCGTATTTGTCGCGGGCGCGGTGCTCCGGCTCTTGCCGCCACCGGATCGAAACTCGTGAGCATCGCGCCGCAAAGATCGAGCGCGAAGACGAAAAAATCGAAGAAAATAGACGACGACACCTCACCTAGAAGACGCGCCACGCGGGGCCGCCATGAATCCGCGGTGCCTCGTTCAACGCTCGGTTGAGCGCGGCGCCGTGGTCACGGAGCTCTCCCCACGCCTCTCCCGCTCCTCCCGGGTGTCGACGAAGGCGGGCGGGTCGCTAACGTGCCCCTCTCCCCGGGCGGAGCGGCCGGCGCGGGGAAGAAGAGGCCTCGGCACCGTGCCCTCGGCCTCCCGCCACCATGTGGCCGTCCCCCCGCCTCACAAGAGCCCCCTCTCGGGACTCGGGGGACGGCGTGGGGAAGCTCACCCACCGGTCCCCATCCGGGCGGTGGGGAGTCGTCGTCCGAATCTCCACCACCACCGCCCGGGAGCCGCCGGCGGGGTGCGAGCCCCCCCTCGCCGCGCCTCCACCGGCGCCTCCGCCCGCGCCTACGTGGCCGCAAGATCCCGCCGCGCGCCGCGGCCACCGCCTCCGGCCACGTCTCGCAACCGCGGGCGCCCGCGGCCCTCCACGGAAGACGCCGCCGGCGGTGCCACCGCGACCGGCGCCGCCGCGGCCGCGCCTCCGCCGCAATTGGCGCCCGCCGCTCCTCCACGGCCGCCGGCCGCGCGCAAGCAAGCGGAACCACCCGCCGCGGCCTCGAAGCCTCGGCCGCACCCCCGCGCGCTCTCGCCCGCCGCAGCCGCCGCGCTCGCCCCCCGCCCGCGGCGCCCTCGATGAACGCCGCCGGGTGGGGACGGATGCGTCCGCCCTCAACACCTTGGCCGGTGCGAGGGGAGGCACGGTTGGCACCACCCCGCGCAAGCATGAGCAAATCGTCGGTCCCTACCTATCGGACACGCAACCTATCGAAAGGACAAGTCTCTACCTCGAGGAGGAAAAGGCACGCTTCCTCTTCCTCGAGGTCCCGGCCGACGACGCCGGCGCGGCCGGCCGCGAGCCGCCGCCGCGCCTCCGGCCATCTCCACCGTGCGCGCGGGCCCCGCCCCGCGCGCGCGGCGCATCCGTCGCGCACACCTCCGGGCGCGTGCCGGCGCCTCCGCGGCCCGCGCCGCCCTCGTTGTCGATTGCTTCGCGGCGGGCGCCCCCGCACCCGCCCCGAGCGATCTTGCTCCCGTCGCCGGAGCCGGCTCGGCGACGGGGCGCAGTGCTCCCACCTATCGGAGAGAACCCGTCCCCCAACCTCTTCCTCTTCCTCCTCCTCACCCGAGGACGAGTACTCCTCGGTCCCCCGGAGAGGAGAGCCCCTGCCGCTCGCGCGGCCGGTGCTCCTCGCTCCTCCGCTCGCGACGCTCGCGATGTCGCTTCGCACGCTCCTTCTTGCGTACCGCCCGCTCCCGCTCTCGCCTGCCGCGCGCCGCGACCAAGCGCGCGAGAGCGGGGAGTGGGCGGGTCGATTTCACGGCGCTCAACCGCACCGGTGCCGCGAGCGAAACATCGAAGCGCGTCAACAACCCGAGGTATCGGCAAAATCGAAACAAAACCAAGAATTTCACTCACCAGCTCGCCGGTGGGGAGCATCTCAAGATCCCACAGCGACCGGTCGTTGCGCACGGACTTGGAGTCGACGGTGCTCCGCGCCGGTAGCCGCGTACTCCTCGCGGAGGGGGCCCCGCAGCATCCGCGACCTCGCCGGCGCGATAGGGTCGGCCGTCTCGGTCATCTCGAAGATGCGGAGCGGCCTCTCCATCGGGGGACGACCCGCCGGTGGTGGAGGAAGGCGAGGACGGCCCCCGCGGTCAGCCCCCGGTCCGCCAGATTCTTCGGCCGCGTCCAGGAGTGAGTCCAACCGATTCCGGTCCGGGGCGGAGACACCCCGTGGTGCCAGGAGTCGGGCCTCTCCCGGAGCACCAAACCGGTGTAGGGGGGAGACCGGGCTCGTCGTTGCGAAGTTAGAACCACCCCCGTTCCCGGCCCTCGCGTTGTTGGTCGTCATGGTGCGGGGGATGTACTCATCTTTGCGCCGGCCCCGCAAGGCGAGCGACATGCCGCCGGCGCGCACCGCGCGGCGGGTTCTCTCGCTCCGACGTGGGTTGCGTGAACGGCTCCGCACGAAAGAGGTGAATCCAGAGATCCCAGTTCACCGGGATCCCTAGATAGCCCTCGCAGACGCCGACGAACGTGGCCGCTCGCGAGATCGCATTCGACGCGAAGTTGTGAAGCTCCACGCCGTAGTGGTGGCAGAGCGCCCGCATAAAGCGGCTCGCCGGCGCCGCGAAGCCTCGCTCGTGGAAGCGGATGAAGCTAACCACGTAACCACTAGGAGGGTTGGGCGCGTGGTCCCTTGCCGGCGGCACAATCCACTCGGCCGGCCGTCCGTCCTCGTTCGCCGCCGGGGCCGGCCGGCGGCCACCATCCGGTTCGGCGCCGGCCCGCGTTACCGTCGAGCGCTCCCACGCGTACGGGTCAACGATGACGAGAGGCGGTTGGGGCGCCATGAGGGAAGACAAGGGGGCGAGGGGCGAAGAACGGGAAGAAGGAGAAGAGCTCCGAAGAAAGAAGGCTGCTTGGGCAAGAACAACTTGGGGGCTGCGGCGCAAGGAGCAACAATGGCGAATGCTAAGGTAAAAAACCGCCGTTTTTCCCGCTCGTCGGATTTATAGGCCGCGGGCGTGCTCTCTGGAGCGTGCGCCCCGCGCGCATTAACTGCAGGAGGAATATTCTCTCGATGACGGACGGGCCCCACCATGACCGCGGCGGCTACACAACCGCTCATGGGCCATCATCACGGCGTAGAAACGGGAGGGCCGTGGCAGGCGGTCACATCCGCCTGCCCACGCCACCCACTACGCGCGCGGTTGCGCCGCCTAAAAAGGCACGCCGCGGCGCGAAACTACAGCCACGACCGCGAGCATTAAATGGCCCGGTTCCTCGAGCGGCGCGAGCCCCTGGCTCAGAAAAATTCGACCCTCAAAGGGTGCAAGCATCGGCCGGTCACCTCGGGGCCCGTTTGAAGTAAAACAGGCACCACAGGTACCTTCAATGCACTATTTTACTGATCAGCGTCTCGAGGGCTGACACGGTCAGGGACCCTCGAGAACTCGCGAATGCAAAGACGGGAGCGCCCCGGCCGCCCGTTGACGGTGAAAATCCGTCAACCTAGCCATGAGTTTACCTTCGGTGTTGGCATTAGTTTTATACCTTATCCATTGGTACTAACCCCCGTGGTATAACAAGTTCACGTGTGCATGTCGTTTTTGGAGTTTAATGTTTATGCGGGGATTTAGTGTTGAATGCAAGACTTTCGGGATAAGTTCATCAAGCACCTCATGACAAGACCTTGAAGCCCCGAACAAGTCATGCAATGAAGCAAATTTAACTCCAAGAAGCCGGGGACTTGATCCGAGAAGACGACGGACTCCGGGGACCCGACCGTAAAAAGTGCTCGAATCTTGCAAGACAAGGAGTTGAGTCCAATTCGGAGAGAAACCGACGACATGGACCTACATGCGAAGGGGGAAGCATCCGGAAGCAAGGGAACCGACCTCGGGCAAAGGAGCCCGCGGGGGCCGGGCCTAAATGGGCCCGGCCGGCCGGCCCGGGCCCGGTCGGCCCGTGCCCATTTAGGGCCCAAACCCGTCGCCCTTTGCCCTAGCCGCCAATCGGGCTATTTATAGTCCCCTAACCGAGAGCCACGCAGAGAAGATTTCGTCTTCGGCCGCCGAGAAGCAGAGAAGAGAGGGACACCATCTAGGAGAGGAGAGGGTCGAGCTAGTTGACTAGGGTTTCCCTAGCCGACGTGGGAACCTTGCAAGGAAGACCACGTCGGAGTTCCCGGAGCTAGAAGCAAGATCAAGGAAGGATCCCGGTGGTGATCTTGTGTATGTATCATTGTTATAGTTGAATTATCAAGTTGAATCTTTTCTCAGCGATCAAGTGTTTCCTCGAAGATTTCGTTTTTCGATCGGCTTTGCTTATTTCAATTCTATTCTCGAGATAGATTACATAGGGTGTTCTTGTAGCCGCGGTGGCTAGAGGTACACACCGGATCCTCCGAGAGAATCTCGACTTGTCTTTTGACTCGTCCTAAGCTCCCCGCATGAATAGGGATACGTTGTGACGAACGGGGGTCTCGAAAGGCGGATGTTTTCGGATTTGGACGGGAAACCACGATTTAAAGAGGCTTTTATTAAGATTCGATTTGCTACTTCTTCTTTTGCTTGGAACTTCAACAAAAGTCTTACCCCGATCCCTCTAGATCGGTTTATCTACCTAATCTTACTTTGTTTTCTCCGGTTTTTAGTAGATTAGATCTGTTTTGTGTCTTTAACTTAGATGCATTAGGTTCTTTATTGAAGATTGCAGTTATTTGGCTTTAATAGATTAAGTCTTGCGTCACACATTTGTTCCACGGATTCGATACCTTGGGTTCACCACTCGAGGGAAGAAGGGTCCCTTGACTACGACGGGAGACTTGTACGCTTGCGAGTCACGAACGAACTTTGATACAAACATTAACCGTCAACAAGCCCCTTTTTTCTGGCGCCGTTGCCGGGGAACAAGTGATCAAGATTTGATTTTTTATCGCTTTTTTTTGTAATTTTCAGTACTGATTTTGTTTTATTTTTGCAACTATTAAATTTTGATCATCCTCAAAATACATCTAATCTAGTTTGTCTAACTCTAGTCTTTATAGATTTGTTTTGTTTTCTAGTTTTTTCTCGCATACTTTGTTTATTGCTAACCCTAACGAGAGATGGACGGCTACCTCTCCAACAAACCCAATAATTTTGTGGATGATCCGGAAAAACTTTACGAAGCTAAGGAGACGCGAAGCACATCAAGCTAAAAAGCTGGATTTTGTAGATTCGGAGTCGGAAGACAAAGGATCGCAGGAATCTCCGGAGAATTCACCACCTCAAAGTCCGCGGGAGAATCGACTTCCACCAATGGGTGACCAACCACCGGAAGAACGCAAGATTGGGGAGCTATGCACCCCAGACATCATCGACCTACCAATCTTGAACCTCGAGGAGATCGGAAGACCGTTCGAGATCAAGACCTCAACAATCCGCATGGTGCAACATTCACCCTTCACCGGCAAAGAGGATCCGAACCTTCACCTCCAAGCATTCATTCAACTATGTCGACTTTCAACATGGATGGGGTGACTCAAGATCAAATGAGGGCAAGGCTTTTTCCGTTTTCACTACTCGGGAAGGCTTTGCAATGGTTCCACTCTCAACCAGCGGAGACGGTGCAAAATTGGAACACGTTGATGAAGGCTTTCATGAAGGAATACTACTCACCGGTAAAACTCAAAGTTTGCATAATAAGATTGCCACCTTTGTTCAATATCCTACGTAAACTATCTCGGAGGCATTTGAGCGCTTCAACGAGTACACCGGGCGGTTCCACATCACAAGTTCCCGAAAGAAGACCTCGTGCAAAAGTTCTATCAAGGACTCACCATGGCGTCAAGGACGATCATCGATGCATCGGCGGGAGGATCTATCATCGAGCTTACGCCGACGAAGCTTTCACGCTATTCAAGAAGGTCGCGGATAATGACACGTGGGCGTCATCCGGCGCCTATACCCTCGCTCAACCCATGGGGAACGTCAAAGGAGTCTTGCAAGTGGAGAAGGAAGACATACTTGAAGGCAAGATCGACTCGCTAATGAGGAGGTTGGAGAGGAGATAGAAAAGAAAGAGGCTCAAGACTTGAAGGCCGCCGAAGCAAGGTCCACATGCGAAGAATGTGGAGAGTATGGCCATGTCCGCAAAGATTGTCCGGAGGAAGCCAAAGTGCTCGACTACATGAGGAAGGGAGAATTGCCGAACTTCCTCTACGGGCAAGGTAGGCCTCAATTTAATGCAAGCTCATCTATTCCTAACGCGGTTCCACTTCGGATACAATTGAAGGAGTTCATGGATGAGCAAGCTAAGATCAACAAGGACACCGTCACCAAGTTCAAGACCATAGACAAGGTGTTGGAGAACATCGATAGCAAAGTGACGGAGGTCGGAAGTTCCAATCATCAAGTGCTCAACATGATGAAGATGCTCGAGACGCAAGTTGGACAACTTGCGGGGCGCCTCACTAATGATGAAGGGAAGCTTCCGGGACAGCCCAAATGTCCCGAATCGGCGAAGGCCATTCAAACACGTTCGGGGAAGGAGACCGAAGATCCGGAACGTTCCGCGGGAGCAAGGAAGCTTAAACCATCCACCGAGGTGGAAGGAGTTGCTAAAGAGAAGGTTACGGGGATCGTCACCGAGGAACCCGAATTCGAGATGCCGGAGGATGACACGAAGATACCGCAACTCAAGCCACGCTACTTCCGAGATGCCCTACAAGTACCTACATATTCTCGTTACTTTAAAGACATACTTGCAAATAAATATGAGATAGCAACACTCGGGGTAGATCATGTCAAAATGTCCGAGGAGTGTAGTGCAGCTATTGCTTATGGGCTAGAGAAGCAAAAAGACCCCGGATGCCCTACAATTCCATGTTCGCTTGGTTCTTTCAACTTCGAGAAGGTGTTATGCGACCTTGGAGCTAGTGTGAGTGTCATGCCGAGGGATGTGTTCGAGAAGCTACGCCTACCAATGGAGCCTACGGGAATATGTTTGGAGTTGGGTGACAACTCCATTCGCTATCCCTTGGGCATTGCCGAAGATGTACCCGTGAAGATTGGACACCACTTCATCCCCCGTCGACTTCGTTGTGCTCGAGATGGGAGAGAGGGAGAAGCCGCCGCTCATCCTAGGGAGGCCGTTCCTCAAGACCGTGGGAGCAACTATTGATGTTGGCAAGGGGGAGATCATGTTCGATATCAACGAAGAGAGGAGTTCCTTCAAGTTCCGTCCAAGGATTGAGGCATGCAACATGATTGGAGTGAAGGGAGAACCAAAACAAACGGAGGGGCTGAAAAAGAAGAAGGAGCCGAAAAAAAGTGAACGTAACGAAAATTAAAGAAGGTGTTGCATCCGTCAAGACAAAGGAAGAGAAGCCGCCCGTGAAGACCAAAAAAATGACTAAGCCGCCCAAGCCAAAAGACAAGCCCGCGCCCAAGATGGTGCGGAATTGGGTACCCAAGATTGCAACGCCCGCAAAGAGCGTTGATCCGGAGTAATCAAGTGAAGAAGTCTAGCTATAGACTATAAACGAAGCGCTAGGCGGGAGGCAACCCGTTTCGTCAAGTCAAGTCAAGAATAAGCTACCGGGAGGACAACCCGATTCCAGGTTTTTCGAGTATTTTTAATAATTTAGTTTTTGAGTTTTACTACGCAAAGACATTAGACTTAGAAGTGGTTGAACAATATTAGAGACATAATTCTTGATTGAATGTTTGCTTTATCATAAACCCTTTGCATGAACCCTCCTATGTGCTTGTTTGATTCTTTTCTTTTCGAGAAACCCCTCAACCAAATAATTTCAGAACCTTAACTCAACCTTTCACCCTCATTATGGTACTGAGGTTGACTTATTTTTCATGCTAAAACCACACGAGTAGAGCCACGATTTATGTTTAAGTGTTAATAAAATTCAGCACGTGGTAGGACTCGCGCGAACCTAGAAATCAAAGCTTTTGGTTGGTTTTAAAAATCTTTATCCTTGGTTTCTCTAGGATTAGAATTTTTCTAAGCCTATTCTAATTTTGTTTTATTCAAAATCTTTCTTATTTAGCCAAAATTAGAACCCAAACCTATGCCCCCATGATCAAGCCGGAAAACGTTCGCTCTCAACCGATGAAAGCAAACTTTACCGGTGAGACCGAAATCGACGTAGTCGAAAAATATTTTCGACTTACATTTGTTTTTAATGGTTTAAAAACTTCTCTAAAATTATGTTTGAGCTCTTGCGTGGCTCTGAAAAATATTTTAAATTTCGAATTAGAGGAGTGCTTAACCTTAAACACACCTAAATGGAGGCAACTAGTTTGAATTAATCATGCATGCACCATTGGATCCCCTTTTATCAACTTTCACCAATTCCACATGCAAAGGACAAGCATGGTGGGCAGCAAGCATCAACTTTGCAGGATTTTCATGGTGGCATGTGAAGCAAGTGGAGCTAGGGAGCATGGACATGACCCAAAGCATGGAGCATCAAGTGGGAGGACCAATAATTCAAGAAAAGGAGTGGACGAGAGCGTTTGGGCGGTGCAACTCGTGGAGCACGCGGGCAGGAAAGTTGCAGAGGTGAAATGATCGTGCTGGGAGAAAGACGCGCCGAGGAGGAGCCGGAGGACCCCCGGCCGCCGGCCCAGCCGGCCGGCTCGCCCTATAAAAGGAGCCCCCCGGCACCCGTTTTTACGCGTGCAAGCTTCCCTCTCCTTCCCTTGTTTGTGTGTTCAAGTTTGTGTGCTCGGAACCTCCGTAGACTTAGCCAACCATCCCAAGCTTGATAGCTCAAGAAAAATCCACATCCTTAATCCACTCAAAGTCCACATCCGAAGCAAAGAGTTTAAGTGCCTAGTTTACCGGTTGCAACCCGGAATTTTAGTTGAAGAAAGAGTGCAGCAACCATGTGGAAGAAGACCACAAGTCTCTTCTCTAAGAAGAAGAGTTCGTCGTCGTCCAAGCCGTCATCAACCACGTCTTCGAGGAGGCACTCGGTTTCCGAGTCTCCCCGGAGCATGGAGACGGACACGGCACCACCGAGGAGGAACGACGCTCTCCTCCTTGGTGGTATGAGGGCTGCGAGAAGCACTTCCATGAGGTTCACCGAACCTCGTGGGCACACGGAGGAGCAGCCCGCGCCACCACGACGATCGACTCGCTCAACCGCACCACCTCCTTACACCCCGACACAATCTTCGTACGGCTTCATCATCTTGTCGGCGGCGGAGGAGGAGAGGCTCGCCAATCTTGAGAAGAGGCTTGTGCCAAACGTCGAATTCGACGACCAAGCACTCTACACCTTGGGTTTTTGCACCGACATATACTACATGTTGGGGCACCTCGGGTGGGTTCAGTTCTCCAACGGGATATCGGTGGACACTCATTTGGGTTACGCCTTGGAAATTTTGATGACTATTGCACCCATCGTTGATGATGATGGGGTGCAAAGCTTGTCATTCCGGTTGGAGGGAATCGAGCAAGTGGTTCCCTACGAGCACGTGAGGGAGCTACTTGGATTCCACAAGGGAGCTCCGGAGAAAGTTGACGTGCCACCCGGCATGTTGGCGGGATTTTGGAACATGATCTCCGGAGACGCCCATCAACAACGCAATTGCATCCGCAACCCCATTATCCGGATATTTCACTCTTGGATGTGCAAGAGGGTATTGGGGAGGATGAGGGAAACAAAGGTGACCGACACGGAGTTGAATTGGCTATACTCGGCTTTAATTGCCAGGCAGCCGCTGACCCCTCTTACCTCATGATCAACCGTTGGTGTTGTGAAGCAACATCGGGGGTCGGTAATATTGGTTCGGGGTGTTACCTCTCCATGTTGGCCTTTTCCCCCGCGGCCGGGGATCGCAAGAAACCCCGCTCACCTTTTGCGTGGTACCTCTCTCGGTTTTGAATACTTGCGACAAGGCAAGTACATTAGTGGAGATGAGAGAGGAGGTTATCGATTGGCCGTTGTAAACCTACCCCTTCCGAATGAGAGGCTTAGGCTTTTCACCGAAGGAAGGGAAGATTGGTTGGAAGAGGGACTACTTGTCCCTGCAAGGAAGAACAAAAGAGGAAGAATCGTAGAGGAGGGAACATCCTCCGCACAAGCGAGTGGAGCACAACCCAATGTGCAACCATTCGGCGGAGTTCCTCCTCCGCCAAGTTATTACGGAGGGTCTCAACAACAAGCATGGGGGGGTGGTGCACCGGTACCCCCACAAAATTATGTTGTGCCCAACGCTAACTTCGCGGAGTCCTACGCTCATCATCCCCAACCACAACAAAGCATGGCCATTATTGGAGGGTATGCTGCAAGAAATGCTCAAAACATCGCAGCCATCCAATCTAACGCAGCTCAACTCGGTGAAGGCAACGCAAATATTGCCTTTGAACTTGGACGCCTTCACCTTGTGGAGCCAAATCAATTCGACGGAGGAAGCGTTCAACCATATTATGAGCAAGGGTATTATTATCAAGACTATCAACATCAACCACCGGCGGAGGACTAGAAGATTTAGGAACTTTAGTTTTCTTTTCTATTTCTCTCGTAATTTTCAGCTTTTGCTTATGTGTGTTTGCGTAGTATTTTTCTGTTTTTATTTAAATTTCAGCAAGCATGTTTGTTTATTTTCAGTGTGTATTTCAACTTGATATCACCATTAATAAAGTCACCACCTTGATTATATCATTGGAAAAGTTACAAAATTCGTGCCATGATGATATATGATTAAAATTGCAGCTTTGTTCATCTTTGTAGCTGATTTATGCATGTTTAAGCTAGTGCTCTCTTAAAAATACAGATCTGAATTTATTTAAATACTAGTTTGATTTTCAGCGGAGGTTATGATTAAAATAAAGACCCATAGTGTTTTATGTGCTCTCAAGTTATGAATAGATTGAAGATGTCTTTTATGCTCAAAAATATTGCTAACCTTGTCACAAATATCACTTGTGTGTTGCTCAACCTATCCAAAGCCTTATATATATTTGAGTGCATAAACCTTAGTGTACAAGATTTATTTTTGAGTGAGTTATTGCAGGCCATGATTTCTCCGGCCCGAGACTAAGAAGTCGGTCATTCCGTTTTTGCGTATCTATCTTTTTGCTAGCCTCTTATCCGTGCATTGTGTATCCCCGCATCGGTGATCTCACAAACCTCGCCGGATATCCACCCTTAAACCAAATATCATCTTTTTGTGATTACCTCCTTGACCACAACCTATCGTTGAGAATGGATCATCAATTCAAGGAAGATCGCAAGACGGTGCCAACGTTGAAGATTTCAAGTATCTCTCCAAGGAAAAATATTCCGGTACCTACCTTATTTTTCGCCTCTTTGCTCGAGGATGAGCAACGTCTAAGCATGGGGGAGGAGGTAGGTACGGTGCAGTTTTAGAGTTCAAAAGGGAGTATTTTAAAATATATATATATATATATAATGATGAAAGAAAAAATTCGGCGATGTACGTAACTTCCAAGGTGAAGAAAGAAAAAAAAAATATATATATATATATATATATATATATATATATATATATATAAGAAAGAAAGAAAGAAAGAAAGAAAAGAATGAGAAATATGAGAAACAAAAAATATATATGTGCGTAAAGTGAACTCCCGGTTCTCTAAGAGTGCATTCAAGGCTTCAAGTTAAAAAGATCCATTCTCATTTTCCAACCATGTGCAATCCGATAACGAGGACTTCCTTTGTGCCTCGGGATCACTCTTTGCCATTTGCACATGTCCACTCATCTAAAGTGTGTGTATTTTTCTCTTTCCCCTCCTTGATTTAACATTATTTTCCAATGACCTTTTTGACGAGTCTCGGTAAGACCATGAGAAGCTTGTCTTGTTTTGACAACACCTCATTTATAAAATCTTGTTAGGACTAAACTTTCCCAAAGCTCCATATAAAAGCCTACCACATATATATGAGAGGGAAAGGAGTAGAATATATAGGCTTGAGAGATAAGTGAGATGAGAGTTTATGAGCAATACACGAGATGATTTAAATTTGTGAATTTGGTTTAGTTTTTTTTTATCTCGATCTTCATTTCAAAAAAATTCCGAGATCTATTTAAAACTTTGTGAGCATGTTAATACTTGTGGGATAAGCTTAAAAAGAATCTACCCTCCGTAGAAATGAAGGCTAGTACATTATGGAACTTTAATGAATTAAAATTTTGAGAGCATTATGTTTTCTCATGCGTAATCAAGTGCAAAGTTTAAACATTGTTTAGCAATGATGATATCCATCGAAGGCTTACTCGAGGACGAGCAAGGTTTAAGCATGGGGGAGATGTTGACGGTGAAAATCCGTCAACCTAGCCATGAGTTTACCTTCGGTGTTGGCATTAGTTTTATACCTTATCCATTGGTACTAACCCCCGTGGTATAACAAGTTCACGTATGCATGTCGTTTTTGGAGTTTAATGTTTATGCAGGGATTTAGTGTTGAATGCAAGACTTTCGGGATAAGTTCATCAAGCACCTCATGACAAGACCTTGAAGCCCTGAACAAGTCATGCATTGAAGCAAATTTAACTCCAAGAAGCCGGGGACTTGATCCGAGAAGACGACAGACTCCAGGGACCTGACCAGAAAAGTGCTGAATCTTGCAAGACAAGGAGTTGAGTCCAATTCGGAGAGAAACCGACGACATGGACCTACATGCGAAGGGGGAAGCATCCAGAAGCAAGGGAACCGACCTCGGGCAAAGGAGCCCGCGGGGCGGGGCCTAAATGGGCCCGGGCCGGCCGGCCCGATCCGGTCGGCCCGGTGCCCATTTAGGGCCCAAACCCGTCGCCCTTTGCCCTAGCCGCCAATCGGGCTATTTATAGTCCCCTGACCGAGAGCCACGCAGAAGATTTCGTCTTCGGCCGCCGAGAAGCAGAGAAGAGAGGGACACCATCTAGGAGAGGAGAGGGTCGAGCTAGTTGACTAGGGTTTCCCTAGCCGACGTGGGAACCTTGCAAGGAAGACCACGTCGGAGTTCCCGAGCTAGAAGCAAGATCAAGGAAGGATCCCGGTGGTGATCTTGTGTATGTATCATTGTTATAGTTGAATTATCAAGTTGAATCTTTTCTCGGCCGATCAAGTGTTTCCTCGAAGATTTCGTTTTTCGATCGGCTTTGCTTATTTCAATTCTATTCTCGAGATAGATTACATAGGGTGTTCTTGTAGCCGCGGTGGCTAGAGGTACACACCGGATCCTCCGAGAGAATCTCGACTTGTCTTTTGACTCGCCCTAAGCTCCCCGCATGAATAGGGATACGTTGTGACAGAACGGGGGTCTCGAAAGGCGGATGTTTTCGGATTTGGACGGAAACCACGATTTAAAGAGGCTTTTATTAAGATTGGATTTGCTACTTCTTCTTTTGCTTGGAACTTCAACAAAAGGCTTACCCCGATCCCTCTAGATCGGTTTATCTACCTAATCTTACTTTGTTTTCTCCGGTTTTTAGTAGATTAGATCTCGTTTTGTGTCTTTAACTTAGATGCATTAGGTTCTTTATTGAAGATTGCGGTTATTTGGCTTTAATAGATTAAGTCTTGCGTCACACATTTGTTCCACGGATTCGATACCTTGGGTTCACCACTCGAGGGAAGAAGGGTCCCTTGACTACGACGGGAGACTTGTACGCTTGCGAGTCACGAACGAACTTTGATACAAACATTAACCGTCAACACCGCCACCCCGCACTTTTTACTGATCAGCGTCTCGGGGGCTGACACGGTCAGGGACCCTCGAGAACTCGCAGATGCAAAGACGGGAGCGCCTTGCCGCCACCCCACACTATTTTACTAATCAGCGTCTCGGGGGCTGACACGGTCAGGGACCCTCGAGAACTCGCAGATGCAAAGATGGGAGGGCCCGGCCCGCCACCCCCGCACTATTTTACCGATCGCGCCTCGAGGGCCGACACGGTCGGGGACCCTCGAGAACTCGCAGTGCAAAGACGAGAGCGCCCGGCCGCCACCCCCGCACTATTTTACCGATCGGCGCCTCGTGGTCCGACACGGTCAGGGACCCTCGAGAACTCGCAGATGCAAAGACGGGAGCGCCTCGCCACCGCCCCGCACGACCCTACTGATCAGAGGTTCGAAGCCTGACCCTCGACGGGTTCGAACAGCGCCCCGCATCACCGCAGTCGGGGACGACGAGGGCACGCGCATTCGAGCCGTTCCTCGAGCCCGCCGGCTCGAGGGTGCCCCACGTGTCATGTTCGAGAGCCGCCGAGGGCGCTAGCGGGGGATCCCACCGAGGGAGAGCTTTCGCGCCCTTGGTCCCTAGCGAACGAGACCGAGCCCCACCTAGCAAACCCACGCAAGCGCTTTAATGGACGTGTCTCTGGACCACGCAGCCTACCCTCATCGAACGGGGCATGGGCGTCCACTCGAACCACCCACTAACAGCTCAACGAGGAATCCGCAATCCGCGACCCGACCGATGGGGGTTGCGAAAACCTCACCCTCCGTACCGCGGAGGGACGGCGAGGGCATGTTAAAAACAAGTCGTGGAGCTCTACCCAATCGCCTCGAACGAGGCCCGTGCTCGGGGGCTCGGCGCACGGCTACACCTCCTGGATTGCGCCGGCCGCGGATAGTGCCAGCTGCGCGTGCGTCACCGAAGCCGGCTGAAACATCGCCGACGCCGGTTGGGATATGTACCACGCCCTCCGGCCAAATCCCGCGGTAAAACCCCCGAGGGAGCGCTCACACTCCCGGGCAGGCTTCGGGGGCTAGACCCGCGGGTCCGCTAGCGCGGCCCCACGGAAAGCTTTTGCAAACCAGGAGGGAAGGACGTCCTATCGCAGGCTCCGCATCCGCGGGAGCCTCGCCGGCGAACCCGTAGATGCTCGGGGCTACCGTTGGGGACAGCCCCCGGGGGTCCCCTTAAACAAATGGGGAAATCCCGCTTAAAACCTACAAAAAACCAAAGCCAAACGTATCTTGCTTAAGCGCACACGCAGGCACGGCCCACGCCGCGGTGGCCCCCACGGCCCACCATGGCGGCCCACTCAAAAGATCTCCTCGAGCAGGCTCCATCTCGCTCGAGGGCACACGCCTCCCCTCGAGCGGGCTCCGCCTCGCTCGAGGGTACACGCTACCTCCCGAGCGGCTCGCCTCGCTCGAGGGCGCTCCGCACGCGCACGCCCGTCCCCGCACGCGGCACGGGCATTTAGTGCTCGGCAACGGCGGGGGCGGCGCCATCATGCGCCCGGGACTCGCGCGCCGGTCCCGTTGCACCAACTCCCTAGGGGGAACCCATCCCCGCCACCGTGGGGGACCGTGCGGCATGGCCGGTGTCGCCCCCGTGACGCCGCGCCGCCTACTCCAAAGACGGCTAACGTGCCGAGCCCTCGAAGGGGGGCCGGCCACACCCTCGATATGCTTTCCCCGTGACCTCGCAGGCCGTGTCAAGACGCTAGGCCGGCGGGGCGCCATCCCTGCCACTATTAACTGCAGGCGGCCGCCCCCGCGCGTACAACACCACGCCGGCACTGTGGTAACAGCTCCGCGCGCGTGAGGCATGCGGGAACGGGGCGCCACCATGCCCGCCACCGTATTCCACACGCATCGTCGTCGCAACCCCCTCGAACCCGCCCGAGGACATCGCGGCCAACCACTGCGCTCCTACCCTCGAAGCCACCACTGTTCGGGTACAAGATACGCCATGATGGCCAGATCGCGGCAAGGACCGTCAAGGCGGCCGCTTACTCTACCACGCGGCGCACCATACTTCCCCATGTAGCTGAATAGTGCGGCATGTATGTAATTCGCCCTCTCCTTGGCCTATAAAAGGAAGGCGAACTCCCCCGCCGCAGGGGACGGACGAGGGACAACAGACAACATCCATCGCACCACACGTGCATTCCCCAATTCTCCCACAACATCTTCAGCCACTTCACCAGGGACTTGGAGGCCACGCCTCCTCTCCCGCCTTGCTTGTAGCCACCCCACTACAGCACCCCGGTGCCGAGCAATATAGTGCCCCCGAGCACACCACCGCCGGGACGTACGGCCCCCGGCCGGAACCAGGATAAACCTCGTGTCTTTGATTGCTTAGCATCGACCATTGAGGGATAGACCTTGGCGCTCATTACCGGTTAGTGTCGGGACCATATTCCGCACCGACAAGAAGATCCGGGAGGAATATTAGATAGACTCCATGCTAGAAAATCTGCATTAGATAATATAGTTTCTTGTGATAGAGTCTTCGATATATAGACTCCATGGGTAGAGTCTGGGTTGGGAGTGCCCTTATAGGTAAGCGGGAAAAGGGTCCACGAGAACTTAATTAACACATCCATGTAGTTGTAGAAGAAGAAAAATGTATCATAGCTTGTAATAAGCAAAACGCTATAAATTGCTAATTATGAACCATTAACCGATTGCTTAAAAATATATAGAAGCAAGAAGTAATAAGCAACAGCGTATATATGCTTGGATAGATGATGCGGAAACGCTATAAGTTGCTAATTATGAACCATTAACGGACTGCTTAAATAAAGACAGGGTTGTAGGCCTTTAATTTTTTAGCACTTTTCACCTGATGCGAATGAAGATGGATCGATGTTCAAGCTGAGGACAGTCGCAGGGCAACTCTCCTTTGGCAGGACACGTCTGACCCGGTGACGAGTCGATCGAAGACCCATCGGCCACGTGTGTACATGGACACATGTATTTGCATGCATGCATGCATTGCACGGACACGTCGAGTCCTCGATCGACCCACACACACCCATCGACGATCCATCGCCTGCCAGAGGAGAGCTGCCTACGACTGTCTTCAGCTGCTAGCTAGCTAGTACCGTACCGCATCAGAGAGTCACCAGCTGGTACGGTGCTTCTTCCTCCTTTCGCTCGCTCGCTCCGCTGACCTGCTGCATTCTTCTTCGCGGCATCTGCGCCCCTCTTATAGCCGGCCGGCGCGGCAGCCGATCGACATCAAACATGCTGGTGTCCACGGGCGAACTGAAGAAGAAGCAGCAGGAGGAGGAGGTCCATAGGCATATGCCGTAGGATGAGACTAAGAGACCGATACCGAGGACTTTGGGCGAGGGTTTGTACCATGGATATCCCTCCCTGCTCCCGATTCCTCCCGGCCCGGCAACTTTATCCTATTCCCCGGCCATGATGAGGCCTCCGTCGATATGGAGATCGAATCCCGCGGCCGATCGGCACGTCGGTGTCCAGCCACTCTCTACTCCATACCGGGGCCGGGGCGCCGGCCGGTCGGTCTCCGGAGATGGTGGCTCGTCGGCTCGTCGCCTGTCATCTGTCAACAGGCATCTCGCTCTCGCCTTGACGCGCTGTCGTTGTTGCACATTCTCTCCGAGATGGTTCGCCTTGAGCCGCGTTGCATTGAGCCGGACCATTGTGTGCGTGGCTTAGCTCTTAATTAGTCAATTCCGTCACTTGTTGCCAAATGCCAATGCAGACATATGTTATTAGTCACAAATCCTGGCTTAGCATTATTCTTTCTCTCCGAGACGATCCCAGTAGTAGTAGTCTTTTTTAAAGGAACTAGTAAAATGCGTGTGCGTCACGCACGTGGCTAAAAGTTCACAATAAAAAAAATTCTTATTTGTATCTAGTAAAATATTATTTTTGAAGTATTTAAATATGTGTCGTCTGACTATCCTCGAAGCGAAAAACAATACATCACGCTGGCCCAGCCCACCAAGGTCCTCGGGAGGACCTTCTTCTTCCCCGCGTTGCTACTCCCGTCCCCAACCCCGCGTTGCTCGCCTTCCTCCTCTCGCTGCCCTATCTGCTTCTTGCCTCCTAAGCTTGCTCCTGCGCCACCCTCCTCCCTCATCTTTGGCAGCTGAGCTGCCGAATTTGTTTCCTCCGACCACCGCCACACTAACCACTACTCCTCCCCGATTGAAACTCTTCTCATGTTGTCGTCTCCTCCGCCACCCGCGTCCAGCGGCTCCCGCCACCCGTCCACAACCCCTAAAAATAGTAATTGAGAACAGAGGGCTTATTTTATATCAAGGAGTTGGAGGCATAAACACTACTTCAAAAGGCTTAGAAGCCTACAAAATGGAGTTATTGCAACAAACGAAGCCTGACCGCATGACAATTGTATTTGACGTACTATGACAAAACCCTGAATTCAAAGAGATGCGTGATGTTATAGAAATATTTTTTAGGGCAATTGAACAGTAGAAATAGGAGTGTATGTCTGAGGTACAATTTAACCAACTGACTAATACTGAGGAAGTAGCACAGGGAAAAATGGAAAGCTTTTCTCGGTGCAGCCTTCTATCTTGAAGCTTTAGAGAAATAACAAAGGTGGAAGGTGTAATCAGGGTCCAAAGTTGCCTAAAATGATGATAATCATCTTCTGCAATTTCAATTACCAGATGCAATTATTTTATTTAAGAGCAACCCAATGGTTGCAGTTAAGGCTGCCAATGGTTTGAGAACCGCCCCAAAACCAAACCAAACCAAACCATACATAAAAGAAAAAAATAATTGAAACCACACTATCCAACTCATTTCTCTTGTTTATCCATACCAAACTAACTAAATGGTGTAGAAGACCACAAACCAAACCAAACCTACATCTCAAACCAGTTCTGTGTCACATAAATTCCATTTTCCACATATATCATAAGTGTGGATCTAGCTGTACCAAATTGCACAAAATAGCAGACTGTCATTCTAAGACATTTCCAACAAATTTCAAACAAATTTGTTGAAATTTTAAGGTGTGAACACGAGCTTTTTGTTTCGTGTCCGACTCTCGACGTGGGGCCCACGTGTGGATCTAGTTATGATAATTTGCACAAAGTAGCGGGCTGCCATTTTAAGACATTTTCAACAAATTTCAGTCAAATTCGTTGAAATTTTAGGGTGTGAACGCGAGCTTTTAGTTTTAAGGTCTGACTCTCGATGTGGGGCCCACGTGTGGATCTAGGTGTGATAATTTACACAAAGTAGTGAATTGTCATTTTAAGATTGTTGGTGGAAATCGGGCCCGAAGGTGGACGCCCACACAACAGCCCCCTGCTAGTCCCTCTCCCCTTCGAAGGAAGGCGGCCGGAGGCCCCCCTCAGAAGCGGGCAGAGAAACTATGGTCTTGCTACTACCTTCGCTCCCCTTACCGATACTACACCCCGCCTTCTTCTAATTTAGTTACTCCTACTATCGCGAAACAGGAAAGGGAATAATGAGACGCTTAACAAACCGAAAGCCGAAAGACTAGAGGGAGCCTTCGGTGCTCTCTTCTCATTACTGTGTGTCCGTTTCATTACAAGGGGTTCACTATTTATAGGAGGCCCCTGGGCATGATCATCTATCTCAATTACACCTTTTCCGTTCCTGACAAATGGCTTTAAACACTTTACAAGGGTATAACAGTAACTCCCCGCGTCGTACAAGCCTCCAGCGTGTCTTCGTACGGCCGAAACACCTTTACACGCGACGCCCCTTGTCTCTGCCTCGTACGGTGCCCCTTTACACGTTTGCAGCAGCCACGTATCACGGCGCACCTGTTGACGGTGAAAATCCGTCAACCTAGCCATGAGTTTGGCATGACTTTTGTATCTTACCCATTGGTACTAACCCCCGTGGTATAACAAGTTCACTTGTGCATGTCGGTTTTGGAGTTAAGTGTTTATGTAGGGTTTTAACGTTGAAAGCAAGACTTCCGGGATAAGTTCATTAAGCACCTCATGACAAGACCTTGAAGCCCGGTACAAGTCATGTAATGAAGTGAACATGACTCCAAGAGCCCAAGGACCAAGCCCGAGAAGATGACAAACTCCGAGGACCTAGCCAGAAAAGTGCTGAATCTTGCAAGACGAGGAGCTTCGTCCAATTCTGAGAGAAACTGACGACAAGGGCCCACATGCAAAAGGGGAGACGATCTAGAAGATGCGGGAAGCAACACCGGGCGAAGGAGGCCACGGACTGGGCCAGGATGGGCCCAGGCCGGTCGGCTCAGGCTGGCCGGCCCGGCCTGCTCCGGCCCGCCCGGCCTCCCCTTTGACCTAGTTGCATCTCGGGCTATTTATAGCCCCCCGATCGAGAGCCACGCATCAATCAATTCGTCATCCGCCGCCGAGGAGCAGAGAAGCTTGAGGGACACCATCTCGGAGATGAGGGTCGTGCTAGTTGTCTAGGGTTTCCCTAGCCGACGTGGAACCTTGCATGGAAGACCACGTCGGAGCTCCGGAGCAAGGATCAAGATCGAGGTAGGATCCCGGTGGTGATCTTGTTCGTGTAATCATTCATGGTAAAGTTTTTATAGTGAATCCGATTTCTAGCGATCAAGTGCCTTCTCGATGATTTTGTTTTCTTCTTGGTTTTGCTTCTTCTACGATCTATACTTAAGATAGATTACATAGGGTGCTCTTGTAGCCGCGTGTCTAGAGGTGCATACCGGACCGGCCAAGTGATTTCAACTTGTTCTTATCGAACTCGCCCTAGACTACCCGCATGAATAGGGATACCTTGTGACAGAACGGAGGTTCCGAAAGGCGGGCGTTTTCGCAGCCTGGACGGGAGGCCACGATTTAAAGATGCTTTTAATGAGTTCGCTTTTCTATCTTCATCTATCTTGTTTGGAGCTACAACATAAGCATGATCTAGACTCTCTAGATCGGTTATCTCTTGCTTTCTCTTGCTACCACTTTAGTATATTATATTAGATGTGTTTCCTTTATGAGTTAGTAGATTAGATGCAACTTGTCTTCATAAGATAGATTACCTTGCTTTACTAGATTGAATCCTTGCGTTGCACATTGTTCCACGGATTCGATACCTTGGGTTCACCACTCGAGGGAAGAAGGGTCCCTTGACTACGACGGGAGACTTGTCCGCTTGCAAGTCTAAACGAACTTTGATACAACTATTAACCGTCAACAAGCCCCTTTTTCTGGCGCCGTTGCCGAGGAACAAGCAATCAATTTCCGATCTAGTATCACTTATTTTTCAGTTTTTCTTTTGCATATCTTAAGTTTGATCATCCTCAAAAGAAAAAAATCAATCTAATCTAGTTTTGATTAACCCTAATTTTTCTTTTCTTTTTAGATTTTTGTTTTATTGCTAACCCTAACCGGAGATGGTTGGCTACCTCTCCAAGAAACCCAAACTTTTTTTTTGTGTATGATCCAGGAAAACCTTTACAGGCAAAGGAGACGTGCAACACAAGCTAAAGGGTTGGAAACCCTAGATCCAAAAGTCGAAGGACCGTCAAAATCTCCAAGGGAATCACCACCTCAAAGTCCAAAGGAAGATCAACCTCAACCGCCACCCGTGGGAGAACAACCACAACCGGAGCGCGAGATCGAGCTATGCACCTCGAACACCGTTGATCTACCTATCATAAACCTTCAAGACGCCGGAAGGCCATTCAAGATCAAGGTCTCAACTATCCGCATGACGATTGCGAGAGCTTTGGAGCGTTTCAATGAATGCATATGAGCCGGATTCCTTGAGTGGCATATCGGTTTACTTAAGAGGAGGATGGAGAAGATGGAGATAGAGAAAGAAGCTCAACACCTAAAGGCTGCCGAAGCAAGATCCACATGCAAGGAGTGTGAGGAGTACGGCCATGTCCAAGGTAAACCCCGAATTAATGCAACTTCGTCGATTCAAGATTTGGTTCCTCTTTGTGCACAATTCAAGGACTTGATGGACGAGCAAGCTGAGATCAACAAGGACGCCGTCACTAAGTTCAAGGCTATGGAAAAAATATTGAAGAATTTAGATGGCAAGGTGACGGAGGTCAGAAGCTCTATACATGAAGTGTTCATCGTGATGAAGATGCTAGAGACGCAAGTGGGACAACTTGCCGGGCGCTCGATGGGTAACAAAGAAGAATTTCCGAGACAACTCCAAGGTCCCAAGACGACGAAGGCTACTCAAACTCATTCGGGAGCGATGGAGGATCACACTAAGGAGACCATGAAGATCACGACCGAAGGACCGGAGTTTGATATGCCGAGCCACTACATGAAGGAAGTTGTTGCATCCGTCAAGACCAAAGGACAAAGCCAACTTGTGAAGACCAAAAATACGACTAAGCCGAAGAATAAGCCCGTGCCCAAAATGGTGCGGAAGTGGGTACCCAAGATTGCAACGCCCGCAAAGAGTGTTGATCCGAAGTAATCAAGTGAAGAAGTCTAGCCATGGACTATAAACGAAGCGCTAGGCGGGAGGCAACCCGTTTTGTCGAGTCAAGAATAAGCTACCGGGAGGACAACCTGATTCCAGGTTTTTCGAGTCTTTTCAAGTAATTTAGTTTTGAATTTTACTACGCAAAACATTAGACTTAAAATGGTTGAATAATATTAGAGACATAATTCTTGGTTGAATATTTTGCTTGATCATAAACCCTTTACTTGAACCCTCCTATGAGTTTGTTTGCTTCTTTTCGAGAAACCACAACCAAATAAATTCAGAACCTATCTCAACCTTTCATCCTCTTATGATGTTGTGGTTGACTTAGTTTACATGCTAAAAACACACGAGTAGAGCCACGACTTGTATCTAGATGTTATTTAAATTTCAGCATGTGGTAGGACTCGCATGGACCTAGAAACTTGATTTTTGGTTGGTTTAAAAATTCATATCCTTGGTTTCTCTAGAATTAGAATTTTTCTAAGCCTCATTTAATTTTATTTTATTCAAAATATCTCTTATCTAATCAATATTGGAACCTAAACCTATGCCCCCATGATCAAGTCGGGAAAAGCTTGCTCTCAACTAATGAAGGCAAATAATACCGGTGAGACCAACATAAAGGTAGTCGGAAAATATTTTCGACTTACATTTGTTTTTAATGCTTTAAAACCTCCTCTAAATTTATGCTTGGGCTCTCCCATAGCTTTGAATTTATTTTTAATTTTCGAAATTAGAGGAGTGCTTAACATTAAAACATGCTTAGAGGGAGGCAATCTAGTTAACGTAACCATACATGCACCATGATACATCACGGGATGCCCCTCCAACATCTTTTATCAAACCACATGCAAAGTACAAGCATGGGGGGGCAGCCAAGGGTTTGTTTTGTAGCAATATCATGGAGGCATGTGAGTCAAGGGAGTATGGAGTCAAAGCGAAAACATCAAGTGGAAGGAGCAATAATGCAAGCAAAGGAGTGGACGAGAACGTTTGGAAGGTGCACGCGGTCACGAAGTGCGCTAGAGAAGAACCGAGCCAAGAGGAGGAGAGAGGTAAGTCTCCCATCCAGCTCTTTGTTTGTGTGCTCTAGTTTGTAGTCCGGAACCACCTTAGACTTAGCCATCCACCTCGTTTGTTTCGTGCAACAAAACACATCCTTAATCCACTCAAAGTCCAGACTCCAAAATAATATTTGTGTACCTTATTACCGGTTGAAACCCCGGATATATATTTGTGAGGGAGAGTGCTGGAATAATGGAAGAAAACTACAAGCCTTTTCACCAAAGAAGAAGGGATCATCGTCGTCTAAGCCATCATCGACTTCGAGGTGGCATTCGGTTTCCGAGTCTCCTCAGAGTATGGAGGAGGACATGGCACCGCCGAGGAGGAACCACACTCTTCTCCTTGGTGGCATGAGGGCTACACGAATCTCGTTTATGAGGTTCACCAAACCTCAAGGGAGGAGCCACCCGTCCGACCTCGCCACTCGACACGATCATCCGCTCCACCTCCATATGCTCCGCAGTATTCCGAGGGGTATGTCATCATGACGGAGGAGGAGGAGGAGAAGCTTGCTCGCCTTAGGTAGAGGCTTGTAGCGAACGTCGACTTCGACGACCAAGCTCTCCACATATTGGGTTTTCATACGGGACGCTGGTGCAATTCTCTAACGGAGTGTCGGCAAACACCCACAAGGAATTCGCCTAGGAAATTCTCATGACCATGGCGCATATCCTCGATGAAGGAGTGCCGAGTCTCTCATTCTGTTTGGAGGGAGCCCACAAGTGGAGAAGAAGGAAGAACCGTCGGAAGGGTAACCTTGATCAACGGTGCTATGTCTAGCACCTTGATGGGGTAATCTCCTTTCATCCATGGGTTGTAATCGATCTTGAGATGTAATCACACTTTGTCAGATTATCTATCTATCATCTTGTGTTGAATATACTTTAATGCTTAAGGTTAACTACCATGCCGTAAAGGGAGTAAGGCTCCAATGCTTCCTTGGATCCATTCAACACACCGTGTCCATCATAGGTCTACTCATGAATACCTTCGCATAGAGTACGAGAGGAGGGAAAGGGCGAAACCGTGGTCACAACCCCCGATAGATTAGATTGGTTTTCATGTTCAAAACGATTGCATGTTTTAGTATCGTGGACCCATGGGCGAGTGTCTCCTATCTTGATTCAAAAGGGAGCCCCGAAACAAGTGGATGTGCATGAAGGCACATGGAAGGTTTTTGGAGTATGATCGCGGGAGAAGCGTAGAAACAAAGAAATTTGATCCGGAACCCCATCATCCAAGAGTTTCACTCATGGATGTGCAAAAGGATTTTGGGGAGAATAAGAGAGACAAAGCTAACCAACACGGAGTTGAATTGGCTTTACTTGGCTTTGATTGCCAGGCTGCCAATCGACCCCACTCACCTATGATCAACCGGTGGTGTTGTGAAGCAACATCTAGTTCGGGAGATATTGGTTCGGGGTGTTACCTCTCCATGTTGGCTATCTCTTTAAGACTGGGTATTACAAGGAACCCGAAGCATCTCCTACCCGGATTTCCCTAAGATTTGAAGAAAGGAAAATATATAAGTGAAGATGAGAGAGGAGGCTTCAAAGTGGCCAAAGTAAATTTGCCCCTATCGGAGAAGATTAAGACTTTTTCTTGAGGGGAAAGAAGATTGGTTAGAGGAAGGACTTCTTGTGTCAGCGAAGAAAAACAAAAAAGAAGGATTATAGGAGAAGGATCTTCTATGGCCAAGAAGGAGGTGCACAACAAAATTATGTACCACCATTTGGAGGAATTCCGGCACCGCCAAGTTACTACGGTGGTGTACCAATGCAAGTATGGGGGAGTGGTGCAGCCATACCCCCACCAAATTTTGCGGTGCCCAACGTAGACTTTGCGGAGCCATATGCACACCTTCCCCAACCACAACAAAGTGGCCATCATTGGAGGATACGATGCGAGTAACATGCAAAATATTGCAGCCATCCTAACCAATGCAAACCAAATGGGTGAAGGAAATGCAAACATCGCTTATGAGCTTTGACACCTTCACCTAGCACCGTCGGACAATTCATAGGAGGAGTAGTGCAATCCTATTATGAGCAAGGGTGCAACAACCAAGACTATCAATATCAACCACCGACTGAAGATTAGAGAGAGGAGGAGATTTAGTTATCTTTCCTTTACCCCCTTTTCTTTAATTTTCAGCTTATATTTGTTTGTGTTTGCATAGTGTTTTCAGTTCTTATTTAAATTTCAGCATGTGTGTTAGTTTATTTTCAGCATGCGTGTTAGTTTTTATTTCCATCATGAATAAAGTCACCACTAAGTTTTTACCATTAGTAAAGTTACAAAGTTTATGCCATGATGATAGATGATTATAATTGCTGCTTTGTTTATCTTTGTAATTGTTTTATGCATGTTTAAGCCAGTGCTCTCTTAAAATACAAATCTGAATTTATCTAAATGCTAGCTTAATCTTTAGCGGAGGTTATGATAAAAATAAAGACCCATAGTGTTTTATGTGCTCTCAAGTTATAGATGGATTAAAGATAATTTATTTTTGTTCTTAAAAGTAATGCTAACCTTGTCATAAATACCACTTGCATGTTTCTCTACCTATCCAGAGCCATATAAATATTTGAGTGCAAAAACTTAGTATACAAGTTTTATTTTTGGGTGAGTTATTTCAGGCCTTGATTTCTCTGGCCCGAGACTAAGAAGTCGGTCATTCCATTTTTGCGTATCTATCTTTTTGCTAGCCTTTCTATCCATGCATTGTGTATCCCCACATCGGAGATCTCACAAACCTCGCCGGATATCCATCATTAAAACCATATATCATCTTTTGTGTTTACCTCCTTGACCACAACCTATCATTGAGTATGGATCATCAATTCAAGGAAGATAGCAAGACGATGCCATTATTGAAGATTTCAAGCATCTCTCCAAAGGAAAAGTATTTCCGGTACCTACCTTATCTTTGTCACCTCTTTGCCCGAGGACGAGCAACGTCTAAGCATGGGGGAGGAGGTAGGTACAATGCAATTTTAGAGTTCAAGGGGAGCAAATTACAAAATTTTGATGAGAAAGAAAAAAATGAGAAAAATAAAGAAAGAACAAAAATATGAGTATGAGAAAAGAAGAGAAAAGAAAAAAAATATGAGTATGTATGATATAAAAATAAAATAAAATGAACTCACTGGTTCTCTAAAGTGCATTAGGAATTTCAAGGCTTCAAGATTAAAAGAGCCATACTCATTTTGCAACCATGTGCAATCCGATAACGAGGACTTCATTTGTGCCTCGGGATCACTCTTTGCCATTTGCACATGTCCACCCATCTCAAGTGTGTGTATTTTTCTCTTTCCCCTCCTTGATATAACATCATTTTCCAATGACCTTTTGGACGAGTCTCAGTAAGACCATGAGAAGCTTGTCTTGTTTTGACAACATCTCATTTATAATATCTTGGTAGGACTAAACTTTCCCAAAAAGCTCCATATAAAGCCTACCACATAAATGTGTGTTATGAGAGGGAAAGGAGTAGAATAAATAGGCTTGAGAGACATGATGAGATGAGAGTTCATGAGCAAAATGCAAGGCGGTTTAAATTTGTGAACTTGGTTTAGCTCTTTTTCATCTTGTTCTTTATTTCAAAATTTCTGAGATCCATTTGAATTTTGGGAGCATGTTAATACTTGTGAGATAAGCTAAATTAAATATCTACCCTCCGTAGGGATGAAGGCTAGTACATTATGGAACTTTAACGAACTAAACTTTTGAGAGCATTATGTTTTCTCATGTATGATCAAGTGCAAGGTTTAAACAATGAAGGGCAACGATGATATCCATCGAAGGCTTACTCGAGGACGAGCAAGGTTTAAGCATGGGGGAGCTGTTGACGGTGAAAATCCGTCAACCTAGCCATGAGTTTACCTTCGGTGTTGGCATGACTTTTGTATCTTATCCATTGGTACTAACCCCCGTGGTATAACAAGTTCACTTGTGCATGTCGGTTTTGGAGTTAAGTGTTTACGCAGGGTTTTAACATTGAAAGCAAGAATTCCGGATAAGTTCATTAAGCACCTCATGACAAGACCTTGAAGCCCGGTACAAGTCAAGCAATGAAGTGAACATGACTCCAAGAGACCAAGGACCAAGCCCGAGAAGATGACAAACTCCGAGGACCTAGCCAGAAAAGTGCTGAATCTTGCAAGATGAGGAGCTTCATCCAATTCGGAGAGAAACCGATGACAAGGGCCCACATGCAAAAGGGGAGAGGATCTAGAAGACGCGGGAAGCAACACCGAGCGAAGGAGGCCACAAACTGGGCCGGGATGGGCCCAGGCCGGTCGGCCCAGGCCGGTCGGCCCAGCCTGTTCCGGGGCCCAGCCGGCCTCCCCTTTGACCTAGTTGCATCTCTGGCTATTTATAGCCCCCTGACCGAGAGCCACGCATCAATCAATTCGTCATCCGCCGCCGAGGAGCAGAGAAGCTTGAGGGACACCATCTCGGAGATGAGGGTCGTGCTAGTTGTCTAGGGTTTCCCTAGCCGACGTGGGAACCTTGCATGGAAGACCACGTCGGAGCTCCGGAGCAAGGATCAAGATCGAGGTAGGATCCCGGTGGTGATCTTGTTCATGTAATCATTCATGGTGAAGTTTTTATAGTGAATCCGATTTCTAGCGATCAAGTGCCTTCTCGATGATTTTGTTTTCTTCTTGGTTTTGCTTCTTCTACGATCTATACTTACGATAGATTACATAGGGTGGTCTTGTAGCCGCGGTGGCTAGAGGTGCATACCGGACCGGCAAAGTGATTTCAACTTGTTCTTATCGAACTCGCCCTAGACTACCCGCATGAATAGGGATACATTGTGACAGAACGGGGGTTCCGAAAGGCGGGCGTTTTCGGAGTCGGACGGGAGGCCACAATTTAAAGATGCTTTTAATGAGATTCACTTTTCTATCTTCATCTATCTTGTTTGGAGCTACAACATAAGCATGATCTAGACTCTCTAGATCGATTATCTCTTGCTTTCTCTTGCTACCTCTTTAGTATATTAGATTAGATGTGTTTCCTTTATGAGTTAGTAGATTAGATGCAACTTGTCTTCATAAGATAGATTACCTTGCTTTACTAGATTGAATCCTTGCGTTGCACATTGTTCCACGGATTCGATACCTTGGGTTCACCACTCGAGGGAAGAAGGGTCCCTTGACTACGACAGGAGACTTGTCCGCTTGCAAGTCTAAACGAACTTTGATACATCTATTAACCGTCAATAGTGTAACGACCCGGGTTTTCGGTGATGAAAACCCGACTCCCTATACCCTTGTGATAGTCCTTGGATCGGTAGCTATCACGTACAGAACTCATTACAGAATAATATCATTTCCATACAACGAAATCAGAGTACAAAACATAATATTTACATCTGAAACATCTCGGTATACGAATTTAGTACAAGCCCCTTGGGCTAAGCGACAAGTAGAAATCCTGCGTAGCGGTAGCTAGGGCTTCAAGTCTTCATCTTCAGTCTTCACCACAGGCATCCTTGAGCGAAGCAACGCAACCCTTCTCTACATGAATGGACTTTCGCTCCAAGTCCGATCCTGCACACTCGCAAACTATCCCCAAGGAATGGGATAGGTTCACGTCACCGACTGTATGCAGCTTTAAGTGGCCTAACTCTAAAGGGTAAGAAGAGTGGCAAGGTAAAAGCTCAGGTTTCCCATGCAGCAGCAGCAAAGCATAAATAGAAAACATCTCCATGTAAGTCCCAAACCATACTCTCAAACACAGCTCGGAACCACCTGGTACCACAGGGCCCCGTCTCCACATCCTATCTCCATCTAGGGTCGATGCGAGAACTTCCTCTCCTCGCACCTCAATGATTGCAATCGGATCGACGAGGTAGAGGGAGCAACTCTCCTCTAACTGACTGCAACTACGGCTCACCACACTCTCAACTACAGGGGGAGGTAGAAATCCCAAAACATGAGGAACGAACATGTCTTCAAGGTTTGTCCATGACCAAGGACGTGGCTATACGTATAGATCAAACAACTCTGTAGAGCGTGTACACTTGTACCCAACTCGGGATGACGTCCGGTCGGTAGCAAACCGACCAAACTCACCCTACCGTGCGAACTCTCGGTAGTTACATTCCCATCCTGCATCCGGTCCTCAAAACGATCCCCCCGTAGTGGGGATTGCACCGGAACTGTGAAATTCCCCCGTGTGGCCACACGGGAGTCGCTCTGAGAGGGTGGTCTCACCTCCACCACTCCCCCATTGATACCCCGCTATCCTCCTAGCTGGTATGGTTCCACACTTGCCGAGCTCAACTCGGCCCTAACCCCACTCTCGGCGAGGTGGTGTGTACGAAAGTCCTATCGACAAGTTGATCCACTCGCTTTCAGACCGGGGCAAGCTCATGTCCTCCATCCGCAAGTAAAACCCCAACACCTAGGCTCCAAAAACCATCAAAGTAGGGATACACTGAGGAGTGCACCCCTATCCTCGATCCCAGATCGGTTGTTTCGAGCTCACCCCCGCCAAAGTACCCAAAACGCCTTCTCCTGCCGATTTTACCCCACGCACGCCAAGAACCACTATTCCCATCCCAACACATGCATCGCGAAGCCCAGCGTATATACACGGTTATATAAACATATATGGTAGTAGGACAATCAAGGATAGGATAATTAAAGAAGGCAGTGCAAGGTTCATCGACATGCATTTAGTAAAGCGCTAGCATACTAGATAGCAATGCCTAATAGGTATTCAGAATCAGTCGGGCGTGAACACCTGTGTGCAAGTAGTCGTCGGAGTTTCCGTAGTTGTACTTGATCTTCTGGCTCGACTCCCCAGCTTCAGAAATTCCTAGATTCGCAAATATAAATAAACACGATTTCTAGATGCAAATAACTCCAAAGAGAAGCAATAAAGAACCAAATAAACTCCAAAAGCTAGTCTATCGGGTGCTTCATGATTTTAGAAGAATAAAGAAACTGATTTCCTATTTTTTAAGCTAGAGTCAAGTTATTATTGATTTTCAAATAAATGAATATTTTATGAATTTAATTATTTGCGATAAAGCACTGATAACACAAGTTAGCAAGTTAGAGAGCTATAAGCTAAGTTTTCGGGTAGGTTTGCATGGTTCGTTGACTAGTCAACGATCTTTGTTGACCAAGTCAAAAAGGGAAAGGTCGAAGGTCATCCGGACCCCACAAGTCGTCCTGTGGGTCCCGTATGCCAGATGGGACCAGGTTGGAGAGTTAGAGGCCTCACATGCTAGTGAGAGCCAACGATAAGTTCGTATGTCCCTTGGTCAGAATGGAGAGATCGTGCAAGATTGATCAGCTAGAAGAGATGTGTGGCTAAGAGATTCGGCTCAAGCTGGAACATGACAAAGATGTGGCTTGGTCGACGGTTTGGTTAGCCCACGCGCCGTGCACAACGAAGGCGTGACATAGCCACGACGAAGGGTATGGTCGGGACTCAAAAGATTAAGAACAAGCTCTTGGAACTAGGATTAAGGCTTGACGGAAAAAGGGGCAAGTGTTGCTGCTAGCAAGCAACGCAAGCTAAGGTTAGATAGCACAAGACTACTACAGCTTGCTTGACTGACTACACACAGCTAGCAGGATAGTCGTAGCTTTTCTGATAGCTCGCTCCAAGATAATTGCATGGCTGGAGTGTGGCATGGCCGATGGTTTAGTAGCATTAGCACCTAAGGAGGTGCTCACTAGCTACAGGAAGGCAGAACATGCTAATCATCGCATGGTGCAGCCAAGATTGAGACCCATGGATGATTTAATTAGTTTGTGCAATGTCTTCCAACACATACGCCTGCTACTGCTTAATTATTTGTGGACTGTACCCAGGCTGGCGAGCAGACTGCTTGCTGAAATGCCACAATGGCTTCCACATGAAGGTTGCTTGCTTGCAGCCTGCACACAAGCTAGCCGCACAGTGCACAAGTTGTGCAGGTGTGGCTAGTGGCATCCCTTGGCAAGGCGTACTGTTCGTCGGTTGTGAGCAACATGACAGTGTCGGTCAACACAAGGGCACGCCTTGTGAGGAAGGTTTTATGGATAGAGAACGGGAGGTTAGGTGGCTCACTCGATAAGACAAGATATGGCTCGGTATGACGAGCATCGTAACAGACCAGCATTCGAAATCTGCGGGCAGACATGGTGAGGTGTGGTTGTGCTCAAGCCAGCAAAACAAAAAGAAAAGGGTAGCAGGATGCTGCTAGTAGCTCGTTGATTTGTGTGGGACGGCAAAGCTGGATGTGGCAGTGGATGTGCTTAAACGAGTAAAATGAAAAGGGAAGGATAGCATACTGCTGCTTGCTGATTTTGGGGAAAAGGGATGAGAATGGTTGTTGTTTAGCGCCCGACGATAGGAATAAATAGAGAAGAGATGGTAGGCTGCAATTAGCTGCTGCTCGCGTGATGCAGAATGCACATGGGTGTTATCTGATTGGCCGGGTTGGTAAAAAGATAAAGGGGTTGCTGCAGCTCGCTTCTTGTTGCTCGGTTGGAGAAAATAATTGCAGGCTATTGCTCTGCATCTCGGGTGCAACAAAGAAGAGCCGAGGAAAAGAAAGAAAGCATTGGGGCTGCAGCTGCTGGTGTGGATTGGTTGCTCGCGTAAGTTGAGAGTTTCTGGTGAAAAAGAAGATAACAGAGGGAGGGATCGAAGTGCAGAGAAGCAGCATGCTGCTTCGATGAACAGAGGACAGGCCGAGAGAGGAGAGTGGCGACGGCTTGGAAGAGAGGAAAGAGAAGTAGAGATGAGAGAGTATTTAAGGAAATTGGACCACAAGAATTTGACTATTTTTCCAGGAACGAGTGTTGACGGTTAATAATTGTATCAAAGTTCGTTCGTGACTCGCAAGCGTACAAGTCTCCCGTCGTAGTCAAGGGACCCTTCTTCCCTCAAGTGGTGAACCCAAGGTATCGAATCCGTGGAACAAATGTGTGACGCAAGACTTAATCTATCAAAGCCAAATAACCGCAATCTTCGATAAAGAACCTTATGCATCTAAGTTAAAGACACAAAACAGATCTAATCTACCGAAAACCGGAGAAAACAAAGTAAGATTAGGTAGATAAACCGATCTAGAGGGATCGGGGTAAGCCTTTTGTTGAAGTTCCAAGCAAAAGAAGAAGTAGCAAATCGAATCTTAATAAAAGCCTCTTTAAATCGTGGTTTCCCGTCCAAATCCGAAAACATCCGCCTTTCGAGACCCCCGTTCGTCACAACGTATCCCTATTCATGCGGGGAGCTTAGGGCGAGTCAAAAGACAAGTCGAGATTCTTTCGGAAGATCCGGCGTGTACCTCTAGCCACCGCGGCTACAAGAACACCCTATGTAATCTATCTCGAGAATAGAATTGAAATAAGCAAAGCCGATCGAAAAACGAAATCTTCGAGGAAACACTTGATCGCCGAGAAAAGATTCCACTTGATAATTCAACTATAACAATGATACATACACAAGATCACCACCGGGATCCTTCCTTGATCTTGCTTCTAGCTCCGGAACTCCGACGTGGTCTTCCGTGCAAGGTTCCCACGTCGGCTAGGGAAACCCTAGTCAACTAGCTCGACCCTCTCCTCTCCTAGATGGTGTCCCTCTCTTCTCTCGCTTCTCGGCGGCCGAAGACGAAATCTTCTCTCGCGTGGCTCTCGGTCGGGGGACTATAAATAGCCCGATTGGCGGCTAGGGCAAAGGGCGACGGTTTTGGGCCCTAAATGGGCTCGGGGCCGACCGGATCGGGCCGGCCGGCCCGGGCCCATTTAGGCCCGGCCCGCGGGCTCCTTTGCCCGAGGTCGGTTCCCTTGCTTCCCGGATGCTTCCCCCTTCGCATGTAGGTCCATGTCGTCGGTTTCTCTCCGAATTGGACTCAACTCCTTGTCTTGCAAGATTCGAGCACTTTTCTCGGTCGTGTCCCCCGGAGTTTGTCGTCTTCTCGGATCAAGTCCCCCGCTCCTTGGAGTTAATTTTGCTTCATTGCATGACTTGTTCGGGGCTTCAAGGTCTTGTCATGAAGTGCTTGATGAACTTATCCCGAAAGTCTTGCATTCAACACTAAATCCCCGCATAAACATTAAACTCCAAAAACGACATGCACACGTGAACTTGTTATACCACGGGGGTTAGTACCAATGGATAAGGTATAAAACTCATGCCAACACCGAAGGTAAACTCATGGCTAGGTTGACGGATTTTCACCGTCAACATCTCCCCCATGCTTAAACCTTGCTCGTCCTCGAGTAAGCCTTCGATGGATATCATCATTGCTAAACAATGTTTAAACTTTGCACTTGATTACACATGAGAAAACATAATGCTCTCAAAATTTTAATTCATTAAAGTTCCATAATGTACTAGCCTTCATCTCCACGGAGGGTAGATTCTTTTTAAGCTTATCCCACAAGTATTAACGTGCTCACAAAGTTTTAAATAGATCTCGAATTTTTGAAATGAAGAACGAGATAAGAAAAACTAAACCAAATTCACAAATTTAAATCATCTCGTGTATTGCTCATAAACTCTCATCTCACTTGTCTCTCAAGCCTATATATTCTACTCCTTTCCCTCTCATAAATATGTGGTAGGCTTTTATATGGAGCTTTGGGAAAGTTTAGTCCTAACAAGATTTTATAAACGAGGTGTTGTCAAAACAAGACAAGCTTCTCATGGTCTTACCGAGACTCGTCAAAAAGGTCATTGGAAAATAATGTTAATCAAGGAGGGGAAAGAGAAAAATACACACACTTTTAGATGAGTGGACATGTGCAAATGGCAAAGAGTGATCCCGAGGCACAAAGGAAGTCCTCGTTATCGGATTGCACATGGTTGGAAAATGAGAATGGATCTTTTTAACTTGAAGCCTTGAATGCACTTTTAGAGAGCTTAGGGAATTTACTTTACGCACATTTTTTTTTCTTTCTCATATTTCTCATTCTTTTCTTTCTTTCATTCATTCATTTTTTTTCCTCGTCATACATTCAGCCCATGACTTCCACAATGAAGTTTTGATTTTTTTATACCTTGAAAGTCATGAGTATCGCTGGATTTTTTTTCTTTCATCATTTTTTTTAAAATATTCCCCTTTGAACTCTAAAACTGCACCGTACCTACCTCCTCCCCCATGCTTAGACGTTGCTCGTCCTCGAGCAAAGAGGCGAAAAATAAGGTAGGTACCGGAGATATTTTTCCTTGGAGAGATACTTGAAATCTTCAACGTTGGCACCGTCTTGCGATCTTCCTTGAACCGATGATCCATTCTCAACGATAGGTTGTGGTCAAGGAGGTAATCACAAAAAGATGATATTTGGTTTAAGGGTGGATATCCGGCGAAGTTTGTGAGATCTCCGATGCGGGGATACACAATGCACGGATAAAAGGCTAGCAAAAAGATAGGTACGCAAAAACGGAATGACCAGCTTCTTAGTCTCGGGCCAGAGAAATCATGGCCTGCAATAACGCACTCAAAAATAAATCTTGTACACTAAGGTTTATGCACTCAAATATATATAAGGCTTTGGATAGGTTGAGCAACACACAAGTGATATTTGTGACAAGGTTAGCAATATTTTTGAGCATAAAAGACATCTTTAATCTATTCATAACTTGAGAGCACATAAAACACTATGGGTCTTTATTTTAATCATAACCTCCGCTGAAAATTAAGCTAGCATTTAAATAAATTCAGATCTGTATTTTTAAGAGAGCACTAGCTTAAACATGCATAAATCAACTACAAAGATGAACAAAGCTGCAATTTTAATCATACATCATCATGGCACGAATTTTGTAACTTCTCCAATGATATAATCAAGGTGGTGACTTTATTAATGGTGATATCAAGTTGAAATACACACTGAAAATAAACTAACATGCTTGCTGAAATTTAAATAAAAACAGAAAAGTACTACGCAAACACACATAAGCAAAAGCTGAAAATTACAGAGAAAAAGAAAAGAAAAGAAAACTAAAGTTCCTAAATCTTCTAGTCCTCCGTCGGTGGTTGATGTTGATAGTCTTGATAATAATACCCTTGCTCATAATATGGTTGGACGCTTCCTCCTTCAAATTGATTTGGCTCCACAAGGTGAAGGCGTCCAAGTTCAAAGGCAATATTTGCGTTGCCTTCACCGAGTTGGGCTGCGTTAGATTGGATGGCTGCGATGTTTTGAGCATTTCTTGCAGCATACCCTCCAATAATGGCCATGCTTTGTTGTGGTTGGGGATGATGAGCGTAGGACTCCGCGAAGTTAGCGTTGGGCACAACATAATTCCGTGGGGGTACCGGTGCACCACCCCCCCATGCTTGTTGTTGAGACCCTCCGTAATAACTTGGCGGAGGAGGAACTCCGCCGAATGGTTGCACATTGGGTTGTGCTCCACTCGCTTGTGCGGAGGATGTTCCCTCCTCTACGATTCTTCCTCTTTTGTTCTTCCTTGCAGGGACAAGTAGTCCCTCTTCCAACCAATCTTCCCTTCCTTCGGTGAAAAGCCTAAGCCTCTCATCTGGAAGGGGTAGGTTTACAATGGCCAACCGATAACCTCCTCTCTCATCTCCACTAATGTACTTGCCTTGCCGCAAGTACTCAAAACCGAGAGAGGTACCACGCAAAAGGTGAGCGGGGTTTCTTGCGATCCCCGGCCGCAAGGAAAAGGCCAACATGGAGAGGTAACACCCCGAACCAATATTACCCGCCCCCGATGTTGCTTCACAACACCAACGGTTGATCATGAGGTAAGAGGGGTCAATTGGCTGCCTGGCAATCAAAGCCGAGTATAGCCAATTCAACTCCGTGTCGGTCACCTTTGTTTCCCTCATCCTCCCCAATACCCTCTTGCACATCCAAGAGTGAAATATCCGGATAATGGGGTTGCGGATGCAATTGCGTTGTTGATGGGCGTCTCCGGAGATCATGTTCCAAAATCCCGCCAACATGCCGGGTGGCATGTCAACTTTCTCCGGAGCTCCCTTGTGGAATCCAAGTAGCTCCCTCACGTGCTCGTAGGGAACCACTTGCTCGATTCCCTCCAAACGGAATGACAAGCTTTGCACTCCATCATCATCAACGATGGGTGCAATAGTCATCAAAATTTCCAAGGCGTAACCCAAATGGGTGTCCACCGATATTCCGTTGGAGAACTGCACCCAACCGAGGTGCCCCAACATGTAGTATATGTCGGTGCAAAAACCCAAGGTGTAGAGTGCTTGGTCGTCGAACTCGACGTTTGGCACAAGCCTCTTCTCAAGATTGGCGAGCCTCTCCTCCTCCGCCGCCGACAAGATGATGAAGCCGTACGAAGATTGTGTCGGGGTGTAAGGAGGTGGTGCGGTTGAGCGAGTCGATCGTCGTGGTGGCGCGGGCTGCTCCTCCGTGTGCCCACGAGGTTCGGTAAACCTCATGGAAGTGCTTCTCGCAGCTCTCATACCACCAAGGAGGAGAGCGTCGTTCCTCCCTCGGTGGTGCCGTGTCCGTCTCCATGCTCCGGGAGACTCGGAAACCGAGTGCCTCCTTGAAGACGTTGTTGATGACGGCTTGGACGACGACGAACTCTTCTTCTTAGAGAAGAGACTTGTGGTCTTCTTCCACATGTTTGCTGCACTCTTTCTTCAACTAAAAATCCGGGTTGCAACCGGTAAACTAGGCACTTAAACTCTTTGCTTCGGATGTGGACTTTGAGTGGATTAAGGATGTGGATTTTTCTTGAGCTTTCAAGCTTGGGATGGTTGGCTAAGTCTACGGAGGTTCTGAGCACACAAACTTGAACACACAAACAAGGGAAGGAGAGGGAAGCTTGCTGCCAGAAGACGGGCGCCGGGGGGCGCCTTTTATAGGGCAGGCCGGCCGGCCGGGCCGGCCGGCCCGGGGGTGCTCCGGCTCCTCCTCGGCGCGTCTTTCTCCCAACACGATCATTTCGCCTCCCGCAACTTTCCCCGCCCGCGTGCTCCACGAGTTGCACCGCCCAAACGCTCTCGTCCACTCCTTTTCTTGAATTATTGGTCCTCCCACTTGATGCTCCATGCTTTGGGTCATGTCCATGCTCCCTAGCTCCACTTGCTTCACATGCCACCATGAAAATCCTGCAAAGTTGATGCTTGCTGCCCACCATGCTTGTCCTTTGCATGTGGAATTGGTGAAAGTTGATAAAAGGGAATCCAATGGTGCATGCATGATTAATTCAAACTAGTTGCCTCCATTTAGGTGTGTTTAAGGTTAAGCACTCCTCTAATTCGAAATTTAAAATATTTTTCAGAGCCATGCAAGAGCTCAAGCATAATTTTAGAGAAGTTTTTAAACCATTAAAAACAAATGTAAGTCGAAAATATTTTTCGACTACGTCGATTTTCGTCTCACCGGTAAAGTTTGCTTTCATTGGTTGAGAGCGAACGTTTTCCCGCTTGATCATGGGGGCATAGGTTTAGGTTCTAATTTTGGCTAAATAAGAAAGATTTTGAATGAAACAAAATTAGAATGGGCTTAGAAAAATTCTAATCCTAGAGAAACCAAGGATAAAGATTTTTAAAACCAACCAAAAGCTTTGATTTCTAGGTTCACGCGAGTCCTACCACGTGCTGAATTTTTATAACATTTGAATATAAATCGGGGCTCTACTCGTGTGGTTTTATCATGAAAAATAAGCCAACCTCAGCACCATAATGAGGGTGAAAGGTTGAGTTAAGGTTCTGAAATTATTTGGTTGAGGGGTTTCTCGAAAAGAAAAGAATCAAACAAGCACATAGGAGGGATCATGCAAAGGGTTTATGATAAAGCAAACATTCAATCAAGAATTATGTCTCTAATATTGTTCAACCACTTCTAAGTCTAATGTCTTTGCGTAGTAAAACTCAAAAACTAAATTATTAAAAATACTCGAAAAACCCGGAATCGGGTTGTCCTCCCGTAGCTTATTCTTGACTTGACTTGACGAAACGGGTTGCCTCCCCGCCTAGCGCTTCGTTTATAGTCTATAGCTAGACTTCTTCACTTGATTACTCCGGATCAACGCTCTTTGCGGGCGTTGCAATCTTGGGTACCCACTTCCGCAAGCATCTTGGGCGCGGGCTTGACTTCCGGCTTAGTTGGCTTAGTCATTTTTTTGGTCTTCACGGGCGGCTTCTCTTCCTTTGTCTTGACGGATGCAACACCTTCTTTGATTTTCGTTACGTTCATTTTTTTCGGCTCCTTCTTCTTTTTCAGCCCCTCCGTTTGTTTTGGTTCTCCCTTCACTCCAATCATGTTGCATGCCTCAATCCTTGGACGGAACTTGAAGGAACTCCTTTCTCCGTTGATATCGAACATGATCTCCCCCTTGCCAACATCAATAGTTGCTCCCACGGTCTTGAGGAACGGCCTCCCTAGGATGAGCGGCGGCTTCTCCCTCTCTCCCATCTCGAGCACAACGAAGTCGACGGGGATGAAGTGGTGTCCAATCTTCACGGGTACATCTTCGCAATGCCCAAGGGATAGCGAATGGAGTTGTCACCCAGCTCCAAACATATTCCCGTAGGCTCCATCGGTAGGCGTAGCTTCTCGAACACATCCCTCGGCATGACACTCACACTAGCTCCAAGGTCGCATAACGCCTTCTCGAAGTTGAAAGAACCAACTGAACATGGAATTGTAGGGCATCCGGGGTCTTTTTGCTTCTCTAGCCCATAAGCAATAGCTGCACTACACTCCTCGGACATTTTGACATGATCTACCCCGAGTGTTGCTATCTCATATTTATTTGCAAGTATATCTTTAAAGTAACGAGAATATGTAGGTACTTGTAGGGCATCTAGTAACGGCATGTTGATGCTAAGTCTACGCACAACTTCCACAAACTTCTCAAAGTGGTTGTCAAGTTTACCTCGGAAGTAGCGTGGCTTGAGTTGCGGTATCCTCGTGTCATCTTCCGGCATCTCGAATTCGGGTTCCTCGGTGACGATCCCCGTAACCTTCTCTTTAGCAGCTCCTTCCACCTCGGTGGACGGTTTAAGCTTCCTTGCTCCCGCGGAACGTTCCGGATCTTCGGTCTCCTTCCCCGAACGTGTTTGAATGGCCTTCGCCGATTCGGGACATTTGGGTTGTCCCGGAAGCTTCCCTTCATCATTAGTGAGGCGCCCCGCAAGTTGTCCAACTTGCGTCTCGAGCATCCTCATCATGTTGAGCACTTGATGATTGGAACTTCCGACCTCCGTCACTTTGCTATCGATGTTCTCCAACACCTTGTCTATGGTCTTGAACTTGGTGACGGTGTCCTTGTTGATCTTAGCTTGCTCATCCATGAACTCCTTCAATTGTATCCGAAGTGGAACCGCGTTAGGAATAGATGAGCTTGCATTAAATTGAGGCCTACCTTGCCCGTAGCGGAAGTTCGGCAATTCTCCCTTCCTCATGTAGTCGAGCACTTTGGCTTCCTCCGGACAATCTTTGCGGACATGGCCATACTCTCCACATTCTTCGCATGTGGACCTTGCTTCGGCGGCCTTCAAGTCTTGAGCCTCTTTCTTTTCTCGTCTCCATCTTCTCCAACCTCCTCATGAGCGAGTCGATCTTGCCTTCAAGTATGTCTTCCTTCTCCACTTGCAAGACTCCTTTGACGTTCCCTATGGGTTGAGCAGGGTGTAGGCGCCCGGACGACGCCCACGTGTCATTATCCGCGACCTTCTTGAATAGCGTGAAAGCTTCCGTCGGTGTAAGCTCGATGATAGATCCTCCCGCTGATGCATCGATGATCGTCCTTGACGCCATGGTTAGTCCTTGATAGAACTTCTCGCACGAGGTCTTCTTTCGGGAACTTGTGATGTGGAACCGCCCGGTGTACTCGTTGAAGCGCTCGAATGCCTCCGAGATAGTTTCGTAGGATATTGAACAAAGGTGGCAATCTTATTACGCAAGCTTTGAGTTTTACCCGGTGAGTAGTATTCCTTCATGAAAGCCTTCATCAACGTGTTCCAATTTTGCACCGTCTCCGCCGGTTGAGAGTGGAACCATTGCAAAGCCTTCCCGAGTAGTGAAAACGGAAAAAGCCTTGCCCTCATTTGATCTTGAGTCACCCCATCCATGTTGAAGGTCTGACATAGTTGAATGAATGCTTGGAGGTGAAGGTTCGGGTCCTCTTTGCCGGTGAAGGGTGAATGTTGCACCATGCGGATTGTTGAGGTCTTGATCTCGAACGGTCTTCCGATCTCCTCGAGGTTCAAGATTGGTAGGTCAATGATGTCTGGGGTGCATAGCTCCCCAATCTTGCGTTCTTCCGGTGGTTGGTCACCCATTGGTGGAAGTCGATTCTCCCGCGGACTTTGAGGTGGTGAATTCTCCGGAGATTCCTCGCGATCCTTTGTCTTCCGACTCCGAATCTACAAAATCCAGCTTTTTAGCTTGATGTGCTTCGCGTCTCCTTAGCCTCGTAAAGTTTTTCCGGATCATCCACAAAATTATTGGGTTTGTTGGAGAGGTAGCCGTCCATCTCCTGTTAGGGTTAGCAATAAACAAAATATGCAAAAGAAACTAGAAAACAAAACAAATCTATAAAGACTAGAGTTAGACAAACTAGATTAGATGTATTTTGAGGATGATCAAAATTTAATAGATGCAAAAATAAAACAAAATCAGTACTGAAAATTACAAAAAAAGCAATAAAAAATCAAATCTTGATCACTTGTTCCCCGGCAACGGCGCCAGAAAAAGGGGCTTGTTGACGGTTAATAATTGTATCAAAGTTCGTTCGTGACTCGCAAGCGTACAAGTCTCCCGTCGTAGTCAAGGGACCCTTCTTCCCTCAAGTGGTGAACCCAAGGTATTGAATCCGTGGAACAAATGTGTGACGCAAGACTTAATCTATCAAAGCCAAATAACCGCAATCTTCGATAAAGAACCTAATGCATCTAAGTTAAAGACACAAAACAGATCTAATCTACCGAAAACCGGAGAAAACAAAGTAAGATTAGGTAGATAAACCGATCTAGAGGGATCGGGGTAAGCCTTTTGTTGAAGTTCCAAGCAAAAGAAGAAGTAGCAAATCGAATCTTAATAAAAGCCTCTTTAAATCGTGGTTTCCCGTCCAAATCCGAAAACATCCGCCTTTCGAGACCCCCCGTTCTGTCACAACGTATCCCTATTCATGCGGGGAGCTTAGGGCGAGTCAAAAGACAAGTCGAGATTCTTTCGGAAGATCCGGCGTGTACCTCTAGCCACCGCGGCTACAAGAACACCCTATGTAATCTATCTCGAGAATAGAATTGAAATAAGCAAAGCCGATCGAAAAACGAAATCTTCGAGGAAACACTTGATCGCTGAGAAAAGATTCAACTTGATAATTCAACTATAACAATGATACATACACAAGATCACCACCGGGATCCTTCCTTGATCTTGCTTCTAGCTCCGGAACTTCGACGTGGTCTTCCGTGCAAGGTTCCCACGTCGGCTAGGGAAACCCTAGTCAACTAGCTCGACCCTCTCCTCTCCTAGATGGTGTCCCTCTCTTCTCTTGCTTCTCGGCGGCCGAAGACGAAATCTTCTCTCGCGTGGCTCTCGGTCGGGGGACTATAAATAGCCCGATTGGCGGCTAGGGCAAAGGGCGACGGTTTTGGGCCCTAAATGGGCCCGGGGCCGACCGGACCGGGCCGGCCGCCCGGGCCCATTTAGGCCCGGCCCCCGCGGCTCCTTTGCCCGAGGTCGGTTCCCTTGCTTCCCGGATGCTTCCCCCCTTCCGCATGTAGGTCCATGTCGTCGGTTTCTCTCCGAATTGGACTCAACTCCTTGTCTTGCAAGATTCAAGCACTTTTCCGGTCGGGTCCCCCGGAGTTTGTCGTCTTCTCGGATCAAGTCCCCGCTCCTTGGAGTTAATTTTGCTTCATTGCATGACTTGTTCGGGGCTTCAAGGTCTTGTCATGAAGTGCTTGATGAACTTATCCCGAAAGTCTTGCATTCAACACTAAATCCCTGCATAAACATTAAACTCCAAAAACGACATGCACACGTGAACTTGTTATACCACGGGGGTTAGTACCAATGGATAAGGTATAAAACTCATGCCAACACCGAAGGTAAACTCATGGCTAGGTTGACGGATTTTCACCGTCAACAACGAGTCAAATAACAAAGTATTAACTCGAGAAGCCGGAAATCACCGTCATAATCTAAATGAGTCTGGGGAAGATTTAAACCATTGAATATATCTTGCTCCTCGAAATCGAATCAATTGCAATTGGTCAATTCGAAGAGTCGGGACTTAAATCCATAACTCATTTATGAAATTTCAAAGCATTTGGGAAAGGTTAGATTGGGAAAGATTAGAAGGTTGACTGAGAGATCTAAATGGCTTCAGGAAGCTTGGGATGCCCCTAAGGTTTTGGGTTTGGCACAGACAAGCTCGGCCCTCAACCGGAATCCGACTCAACGGCGGCGACTGGTTGCCAGGCGGCGGAGCAAAGCAGAGCGGCGTAGATGGCTCGGGTGCCAGGGCCGACATGCTCTCTCGTGCGCGTACATGTGGGCAAACGTGCACTCGGTTTCAGTACGGTGCTCACGCGTACAAGCCAAAGAAAAACCCTCGACGGCGAGCTGGAACGTGCGAACGGGGTGCTTCAAAATTAGAGGTGTCATGAGGTGGTTTTGTTCATGCACTCACACGCAAGACTGTTTTCGGGCCAAAATGGCACCTTGCCCATCATGCGCGTGACGACAAAACGGTATAGACCGATGGCTCGGTTCTACTCGTGCGCGCAAGCGCAAGCCGGTGGCTTGACCACGACGCCGGGCTTAGCGACGTCAAGGGAGCGAAACGCCATGACGACGATCAGGATCAGGAAGCACAAGGCTCAGGGTTCAAAGGCGAGGTCTTGCCCCTTTCTTGGGTTGCACACGCGTGGGCACAAGGTCAACCTCGACCGCGACACGACAGCAGGCCGACGTGCGGCCGTAAGGTCAAGGCGCGACCGGGAACGGTCGGTGCTCACAACTCAATGCAGCGTGCGCATGACCGCTGGGACAACCAGTGGTGACGGTCAAGCGGGGTGCGCGCGCGGTCGACGGCAGCGGTACCTGCAGGCGTAAGGCTCGACTCGAAGGTCGGCACACAAGCGACGTCGTTTGCGTGGCGACGCGGAGCAGTGAAACCAGGGGTAAAGGCCGGGCAAAACTGCAGCTTGGCCACAGAGCAGACAAACGGCACGAAGGCCAGCACAGGGACAGCGAGTTGGAAACCAGGCATCATCTGAGGGCTTGCTGTCGTGGTTCAAGCTTTTCGTCGAACGCTTCGAGGGCGACAGGGATAGCAGCCAGGATCAGCAGGGACAACAACTTGGTTGGAACAAAACAACGAGCACGTTATGCGCGTGCACTCGATCAGGGAAGGAAACGCCACAGCATGGCGACAGATGGAGCATCATAAGTTGTGACCCTGCAGAGAACAGATACGACACGAAGGCCGGTTTCGGAGACAAAGCAAAACAGCGGCGTTTTGGTCCCTTGGCCGGTGGTACACGATCGACACGCAAGGAAGGGAAAAGGGCAAGTGTGCACCGCGGCTCCTTGGCGGCGATAGGCAAACGAGATGAGGAGGGTTTTCGGACTCGGCGTGATTGTCTTTGCTCCTTCGGCTTGGCCTCCAAGTGCTTGTGGGCGCAGCGCGTCGGAGGTGCGGCGGCAACACATGAGCGAGCGAGACATCGGTTTTCAGCGGAAAGGGTTCGAGGCAACAAGCAAAGGAGAAAAAGAGAAGGGGCAACGAGAGGTGTGCAACTCACCCTCTTGTCCATAGCACCGAGCAAAGTTGCGCTCAAGGTGAGAACCAGGAACATGGTGAGGGGATCGGCGGTGTTTCCTTCAGCTCGGCGTCGCGACGGCCTCATCTTGTTGCCGACCCCTCCCGCAGCGACGATGTCGACCGTGGCGGGCGCGGCCTGAAGGGGACGACGATGGCGCGTTGGTGAGGAGGCGGGGCGGCGGTCGTGGCATCTTCCCGGCGCGGCACGACGCGGTGATGAGGCGTGGAGCGGGGGATGCAAGGCGACGGCACCTCCGGCGTCGCGGCCGCGGCCGCTCCTAGCTAGCACCTCCCTCTCCTCTCCTTAGGAGGCAACGGTGGGAGATTTGGGGGGAAAATTTCCCCAAACCGGCGGCGGGCGGGGAGATTGCTTTGGGGGCTTGGAGTCTTATAGGTGGCCGGCTAGGGTTTGGAGCCCCGCAGGGACGGCGAGGATCCTCGGCGTCCGTGCTCGCGGCCATGCGGCACACATCTGGGTGCGCCATCACGGTGGGGACGGCGGCCATGGGGGCCGACGTGAGCTCCTTGTGCCCCCACGCCGTGCGTCACGGGAGAGAACGCAGAGAGAAAAAGAGAGATGGAGAAAGTGGTAACCGGTGGACCCCACATGTAAGTGACTGTGGCGGTTTGGTAGGTGGGAGTTGGGTTGCGGTTTAAGGTGGGCCGAAAGGTCGGATGGGCCGCTTGGTTTGCTGGCCGGTGGTGAGAAAATAAGGTGGTTCGGCGAACTTCAAGAACCGGGTTAAGGCCCAAACTGCACAAGTAGGTTTGCCTATTTATCCTTAAACCCTATAGCAACACAATTCAAATTTGAATTTAAGATTCAAATTTGAATCATACTCAAGTAAAACCAAAATAAGAACCAATAAACTCCAAGGTTTTCACATTAGCATTTTATATTTCCTAAATTTCATTATTTTGCTCAAAATAAATCTAGGATGTTAGGAAAGGTTCAAAGAAGACATCCTTATAATTTAGGTAAGCACTCAAATTCAAACAAAAATTTTGAAATTCCCAATTTTTCAAACATTACCATTCCGGGAAAATCCAGGATGTTACAAACAAGACCGCACCTTCGGCGCCAAAACCGCCCATGATCTTGCCCCGGTTGCGTCGGCTTTTTCGAGACATCTCGCCCGTGCCGCCTCCATCCCCGAGCCGAGGCGCACCCGACGCATGGCGCTTCGGTTCCTCCATACCTTCGGCGCCGAAAGTCAACCATCCGCACTTTCAAGCACCGAAGGCCGGCACCATTCGGTTGGGCTGCTTCTCGCACAACAAAACTCACATAACTCGAGCAACGATCAGCGTTTTCATTAAATCACCATTGCAAAACTTCCTCCGTAGATCCGAAGCCGTGCGTGGGCCGAAACCGACAACCCAGCCGGACGTGGTAAAATGCTTCCGAAGGCCATTTTCCCCAACAGTAGCCCCTCGTCAGTGAGGGTCGTCCCGACCTTTAGATGGGCCGAACTTACGACCAACTCTTCACGGGCGAAAAATGGGCTTCGGAACTCCCACGGACGGCCCACGCCGACGCGAATCCGAGTAAAAGACGTGTTCTGCCCTTTGGAAACTTTACCGTTGTGAGAGGTGATCGTCGGGTAAATAGGTAAATTTGCATGCTACCCGCTAGATTATCGGGCGCTAACACACTATAAAAAGGGGACTGACTCTTGGGCTACCCCACCCCACGGCCGTGATCAAGCAGCCACGAAATGTGAAAGCTCCGAAGGCTCTGCCGTAAGGTTTTCTTCGCCCCCACTGCTTTTCTTCTACTTCGCATTTAGATCGCATTCATGGCCCCAAAGCGAAGACGCGACGCTGGCACAAAGGAGATCCCGAAGACGTACACCTTCGGCCGAAGCCAGATCGACGGTACCGATGTGGGCTCTCTTGTGAAGAACCGCATGGTTGGGACCGCTCGAGCCCCTGGCCGGGGGACCGTACCGCGGCCTCGCGACAATGAGGTCGTCATCTTCCGCGATGTCCCGTATGCGGGGGCTTCGGTTCCCCCCTCACCCCCGCCGTTGTTGACATCCTGCGGTACTTCGACATATACCTACACCATCTCACCCCCAATGCAATTCTTCGGTTGTCGGTGTACATGTGGATATGCCGCACTACGAAGATCAAGCCTTCCGCCGAGGGATTTGCTTCGGCGCATCAAGTCCACCACCAGCGACGGACAGTCTTCGAAGAAGAAGGGGACCGGTCGTCGAGAAAGACCGCCAATTTGGCTGTCTGAATTTTTCCTACAAGTCCGGCGTGGTGAGCCCCGTGACCGCCTACCGCAACAAGTGGCCTTCGGACTGGCAACAACACTGGTTCTACCACTCAGTGACTCCTCCCTCCCCCGGAGAGTCTCACCCCCTGGCCACGAAGGAGCTGCCTCCCCTTCACGAGTCTTACGCAAAGAACCCGTCCTGCCCCGAAGGCGATGAGTTTGTGATGATGCTTCGCCGATTCGCGCGTAAGTACAGCACGCGCGACATCGTGGAGGAGTATCGCAGTATCCCGGTGTGCCCGCTAGTGGACGGCTGGGCTGTGGCCGACGACACCTGGGCGGATGACATTGGCGGTATCCCGTGCCCCGACTGGACGAAGGCTTTTGGCTTCACCTCCGATTGTGAGTGCTCTTGTGCCTTTCGGTGGCCTTTTACCTGCTTCTTGTGTTCCCGATGCTTCACGTATTGACTATTCGAAAACGCTGACTTGCAGTGCTGAAGAAAAGGAAGGTGGAGGCCCACGGCGATTTCATCCTCGGCCCTGTGTCACCAAAGGAATACAAAGAGACGGCCGCGGAGCTCAATGGATCTCGAACAAATCGAGTGTTCGAGTTTTTCAAGGTCAATGCGCCTGAACGCATTGGGTTTGCCAAGCACCGCGAAGCAGCCGAAAGGAAAGCTGCTGCACTCGCAGCCGCCGAAGCAGACGCTGGTGAGACGACAACTTCGCCGCGTGCCGCTCCAAAGAGAGCTGGCAAGAGGAATGCTCCCACCGTGGCTACTGCCACCGCCGAAGGGAGAGCCCGGAAGAAGCGTGGCGGCCGACCGGCGAAATCGCCCCCATCGCCCAAGAGAACCCGAATTATAGACATCGAGACCGGCGTCGTCGAAGACGTGATTGCTTTGCCGTACCGCCGTGCTCGGCCCCACCTTCGGGCCGAGGCCGGTGAAGAAGCCGGCGGGCCACCGCTCGTGCCCCTCGGCTCGAAGGAGAAGGACAAGGACAATGACAGCGAGGTCCGCATTATGTCTTCTGTTGGTGATGCCCCTCGTGGTCACAGCCCTACTGCCTTCGGCCCCGATGCCCCTCAAGACGAAGGCAAGTCCAGCTCCACTTCCACTAGCTCATCCAGCTCCTCATCTGAGAGAACCGAACAATCCGCTTCCCCCTCGGCCACGGTCGCCGAAAAAGATGATTTTGTTGCCGCCGCGGAGGAAGACGAAGAGGAGGAACCCGACAGTAGCGGCTATCGGGTGACACCAGAGGAGCCCCGAGCCGCTGCTGTTCGCCTTCAGGTTCCCGCCGAAGCCAAGCTAATTGGTGGAAAACAAATCCGCTTCCCCGGGCCCGAAGAGCGGAGGCCACGAACGTAAATTCCCGGAAGAGCGTGGTCGAGCTTCGCTATTCCCCACGAGGAGGAATACTTTGGGAAGCTTAGCTCCGCCGAACTAACCACTGCATGCGGGGATCTGTCCCTAAAAGCCTTCGTCGCATCCCGGTGCCTCACCCGAAGGCTGGAATAAGAGAGCAAAGAAGCGAAGGAGCTGTCAGCTGCGGCGACTACCTCGCTTCAAAATCGGGTGGCGGAGTTGGAGGGGCGGTTAGCCGCTGAGTAGGAGCGCAACCCACAGCTGCTACAAGCGAAAGAAGACATAGCGAAAACCTCCGAAGCTGCCCTGGAAGCGCTGCGCCTTGACGTGGAGACCCTTGCCAGCACCAAGGAGGATCTGCACGCTCAGCTCCTCGACAAGGATGCCAAATTGGCTGAAGCACAGAAAGAGGCGAGCCGGTCGAGCGACGTCTTTGGAGCGGTGTCGGTGTTTTAGACCGGCAAACCTACCAAGGGGGTCCCGAGGTAGTAGATTGTGCGGTGGGGATCATGATCGGGAGACCGAGAACTCGAAGCTATGCGCAAGGACACGGGACACAAGAGTTATACGGAGTTCGGGTTGCCAAGGTGGCGAACCCTATGCCCCGTTTGGGGGATCAAGTATGGCGCCCCGCGCTTGGTGTTGTTCCTCGGAGGGATCGAGGATCTCCTCCTAGGTACCTGGCCCTCCTTTATATAGTCCAGGGGGCGGGTTCCTAGTCGGTTACAAGGCAGGAGTCCTAGTAGGATTACATAGAGCGAGTCCTAGTAGGAGTACAAGGAAATTCTAGTTGGAGTCCGTCTTCTACTCTTCCTCCTTCCTTGCATGAGTACCCGGGGTGTATGCCCGACAAGCCCCCGAGCACGTTGGAGTCGAGAGTAGTAGTTCGAGTAGTCTTGAAGCCTCTTCGAGTAGTTCTTGAGCGTCCTCGAGTACTGCTTGGAGAAGTCTTCAATAGTACTTGAACTGCCACGAGGCTGGAAGGTGGTCCGGCTCATCAGTCTTGAAGTCGAGATTATATGGAAGTGCGATTGCAAAATCACACTCCATATGGAGTAGCCCCCGAGCCTTAGGTTGAGTTGCAGACTCTAGCTGAGGGTCAATCTTGATTCCGAATCTTGTCCTGAAAAAATTGAACGATGGGTGTAGCATAGCAGCCCCCGAGCCTTGAAATGATTAGGTAATCAATCCAAGGGTCTTCAGTGTTTGCGAAAGCCATCATCCGAGTACTCTTGCGGCGTGTAGCCCCCGAGATAAGAGAGCCATATGAGCCACGTCGAGTATTTGTTGGTACAGAGCCCCCGAGCTTGAGAGCAAGCGAAGTCTCTCCTGCATCATCCTTGAGTAGCAATTTGAGTGCAGCCCCGAGCCGGAGAGATTCCGAGTAGTAGTTTGGCATCAATCCATGGAGCTTGAGAAGTAGTCGTGCCATCGAAGCGGACTTTAGATGCGACCAAAGTCGACTTTAGATGCCGGCGGTGCGGACTTTAGAATGCGACTTGAAAACCGAAATCGACTTTGTGCCGAGCGGAGCGGACTTTGAGATGCGACTTAAATACCGAAGTCGACTTTGTGATGCCGCGTGGAGCGGACTTTCAGTTGCGACTTGAAAACCGAAGTCGACTTTAGGGTGCCGCATAGAGCGGACTTTGATATGCGACTTTAGAAGTCGACTTTAGGATGCCGCGCAGAGCGGACTTTGAGATGCGACTACAATAGTCGACTTTGTGCCACGCGGGGTGGACTTAAGATGCAAAAAACGAAAAGCACTTTCCGGAAAGCCAAAGCGAATGAAAAATCAGAGAAAACGAGTAGTTTTGCCACTGGAGCGGGCTTAAGATTGCGACCGAAGTCGGCTTGTGCCACGGGCTTGGATGCGACCGTTAGTGTCGACTTGTGCCACCGGAGTGGGCTTGAGTACCTAAGCCATGGATTTCAGACCCAAGGTACAGTTGCCGCCGGAGCGGGCTTGAGGGTGCAACTGGAGTTGGCTTGAGGGTGCGACCGGAGTCGGCTTGTGTACCTAGGCCATGGATTTCAGACCCAAGGTAGGGTTGCCACTGTAGTGGACTTGAAGGTGCGACCGGAGTCGACTTGCGTACCTGGGCCATGGATTTCAGACCCAAGGTACGGAGCACGAGTACTTAGGGTACTGACCCATGGTACAGAGCGTGAAGACCACATGCAGCTAAGTTCCATCGTCGCCACGACCCGAGGGCCGCTTACAGCTAGGTTCCATCAAAGCTTACACACGTAGTATGCCATCGAAGCAGGCGGAGATGCAACCGGAGTCGACTTTAAGTTGCCACACGGAGCGGACTTTAGAATGCGACTTTAGAAGTCGACTTTAGAATGCCGCGTGTAGCGGACTTTAGAAGCTGCCTCCTTGGGATAGCCCCCGAGTTGATGAAGTAGGCTCGTGGTGACTTGATTGATATGCCCCAAGAGTAGTCAGCAGAGTGTAGCTCCCGTGAAAACCCGCCGAGAAGCATACACAAATGAGTAGTCGGCAAGTAGTCCTACATGATGAGGAGAACAAGCCAAGAGCACCGTAATCATTTAAATAAATGACTTAGCTGTTGCTGCCTGGGCAGACTGATGATGAAGCCGTGGCGGTCGGCGATGGAGCCGCGACGGTTGTTGTTAAAGTTGACTAGTCAGAGTTGATTCCGACTAGTTGTTGGGGGCGTGACTGCCGTTCTCGACTAGTTTGGAAAACTAGTCAAGATGAAAGGTCGACGCGATGCGACCGAAGACGATGTCGTGGTGGCGTGCGGCATACTCGAAGTAGAGCCGGTGTTGCCGCGAGACAATTAGTCACGACGCACGACGTGGATGAAGTAGAGCCGCCGTGGCCGCAAGACGAAGTCGCGGCGCACGGAGTAGTCGACGACGAGCCCGGGCGAGGTGGAGTAGTCGACAACGAGCTCGCGCGAGGCGGAGTAGTCGACGACGAGTGGCGCGACGAGCCACGTGACGAGCCGCATGACGAGCCGAGGCACCCCGGACGCGCGGCGAAGACAAAGTAGTCGACGACGACGAGCGGCGCGACGAGCCGCATGACGAGCCGCGCGACGTGCCGAGGCACCCGTACGCGCGGCGAAGACGAAGTAGTCGATGACGAGCTCGCGTGAGGCGGAGTAGTCGACGACGAGCGGCGCGACGAGCCGCGTGACGAGCGCGCGACGTGCCGAGGCACCCGCACGCGCGGCGGAGGCAAAGTAGTCGACGACGACGAGCCGCGCGAGGCGGAGTAGTCGACGACGAGCGGCGGGACGAGCCGCGTGACGAGCCGCGCGACGTGCCGAGGCACCCCGACGCGCGGCGGAGGCAAAGTAGACGACGACGACGAGCTCGCACGAGGTGGGAGTAGTCGACGACGAGCGGCGCGACGAGCCGCGTGACGAGCGCGCGACGTGCCGAGGCACCCGGACACGCGGCGAGGCAAAGTAGTCGACGACGACGAGCTCGCGCGAGGCGGAGTAGTCGACGACGAGCGACGCAACGAGCCGCGTGACGAGCCGCGTGACGTGCCGAGGCACCCCGACGCGCGGCGGAGGCAAAGTAGACGACGACGACGAGCCCGCGCGAGGTGGGAGTAGTCGACGACGAGCGGCGCGGACGAGCCGCGCGACGTGCCGAGGCACCCCGACGCGCGGCGGAGGCAAAGTAGTCGACGACGACGAGCTCGCGCGAGGCGGAGTAGTCGACGACGAGCGGCATGACGAGCCGCATGACGAGCCGCGCGACGTGCCGAGGCACCCGGGACACGCGGCGAGACGGAGTAGTCGACGACGACGAGCTCGCGCGAGGCGGAGTAGTCGACGACGAGCGGCGCGACGAGCCGCATGACGAACCGCGCGACGTGCCGAGGCACCCGTACGCGCAGCCGAAGACGAAGTAGTCGACTACGACGAGCTCGCGCGAGGCGGAGTAGTCAACGACGAGCGGCGCGACGAGCCGCATGACGAGCCGCGCGACGTGCCGAGGCACCCCGACGCGCAGCCGAAGACGAAGTAGTCGACGACGAGCTCGCGCGAGGCGGAGTAGTCGACGACGAGCGGCGCGACGAGCCGCGTGACGAGCCGTGCGACGTGCCGAGGCACCCGGACGCGCGGCGAAGACGAAGTAGTCGACGACGATGAGCCCGCGTGAGGCGGAGTAGTCGACGACGAGCGGCGCGACGAGCCGCGTGACGAGTCGCGCGACGTGCCGAGGCACCCGGACGCGCGGCGTTGGAAGATTGATTCCGCTTTGACAAGAGCAAGGCGACTTTCTTCAATGGATCTTGTCGAGTCGACGAGTAGATTGATCTTGTTGACAAGGGTCCTTCGAATTCGTCCGGTGGTGATGATCACCCCCTACCGGCGCGCCGGTGTCGGTGTTTTAGGCCGGCAAACCTACCAAGGGGGTACCCGAGGTAGTAGATTGTGCGGTGGGGATCGTGATCGGGAGACCGAGAACTCGAAGGTATGCGCAAGGACACGGGACACAAGATTTATACAGGTTCGGGTTGCCAAGGTGGCAAACCCTACGTCCCGTTTGGGGGATCAAGTATGGCGCCCCGCGCTTGGAGTTTTCCCTAGAGGGATTGAGGATCTCCTCCTAGGTACCCGTGCCTCCTTTATATAGTCCAGGGGGCGGGTTCCTAGTCGGTTACAAGGCAGGAGTCCTAGTAGGATTACACAGAGCGAGTCCTAGTAGGAGTACGGGGAAATTCTAGTAGGAGTCCATCTTCTACTCTTCCTTCTTCCTTGCATGAGTACCGGGGGTGTATGCCCGACAAGCGGTACCGAGCGAGCATATCCGAAGCGCGGAGACCCTTCGCTCCGATATCTTGGAGTTGCTTCCAGGGCGGTGCAATCTTGACACGCCGCCGACCTCGTTCCCCCCGGTGCACCGTCGGGGCATTCTACGAGTGGGTGAGTGCCTACTTCGACCTCATCGCCATGAACACGAAGATCTTTGGAGAGATCGAGGCCGCGGTAGGGGTTCACATGCCGGCCTACTTCGTATGCTCTTCGGTCCCCGCAGATCGCCCCTCCTCGCAGAAGACAATCGCAAGAGTGACCTTGGGCGGCCGACGAAAGACAACTTCGTGTGGCCCACCGATGCGGAACTCGACGTTGCGCAACTCCCCGTGCTCGCCAAGAACCTCGCCAAGAACTTCATGAACACCTTCTTCGCCGAGCGCCGATCCCATCTCACGCTAGACGAATCGGTTCGCCCGCCCGAGTGCTCGGTGTTCGCCGAAGCAACCTTTATTTTTGCTCTAAAACTCTACTTTTGGTGTCGACTCACGACGATGCTATCGTGTTGCCTTTGATGTCTTGCAGATAGGGCCTCGGCTACAAGCGCGCGTTCACGTGCGCCTGCAATCTCGATATGGTGGCACTCTTCCCGAGCCCCGGTTCATGATGGAGGGCGACTGGATTGCCATGCCCGGGGTTCCCCAGATCGCCGCCGGAAACCCCGAAGTCGCCGCAGGCGTGGAGGGCGACGGGACCAACGCCCCAACGACGGCGCTCGCGGCCGCCGAAGAGGCGACGGGCCGACGTTCGACGAAGTACGCATTGACGGGGCAACGACGCCTTCGGACGAAGGCGAGCGCGCCGAGGCAGTGTGGGAACCGTTGCGCCCGTACTCGCCACCCCCGAGCCGCCGCGGTTGCCGGAGAGGATGCCGCCCCCGCGCCCGACGAGGTGGCCCCCGCCACCGCCAACGCCGAAGAAGACGCCGGAGGCGACGCCTCGGAGATGGCGCATGCCGCAGAGCTCGAGGCCACGCTGCTAGCCGCCAGCTCTCCTGGGCGTGAGGCCCCCCCGAGCCCGCAGCCGCTGAGCCAGCCAAGACTCGGTCGTCACCGCTGAAGCCGAGGTCTGAAGGGCACCAAGCCTAGTTTTGTATACAGATGATACATTTTCTTCTGGAGCTGTGGTTGTATTAAACACTAATGTAAGGTGTCTCTGCGCAGGTCCCCTCGGTGGTGCCTGCGCAGAGAGCCGAAGGTGCGAGCGACCCGCCCTTTCCCTTGAACTCTTTTTTTGTTGCCCCAAACGTGTGGACCAAATTTAGTATCCGCCACCCAGGCGTGCCGTATTCGGAGTTTATATTGTATCGTGCAAAATGCTACCACCTCCGCAACGAGGCCGCTAAGTGTTTCTTTGCGGAGTTTTCGAAGGACCCTTCGCGCCGAGAGGCCATCCTTAGAGAGCGAGCCGCTAGTAGAGCCGCCGGGCGAAACTTAGTAGACCCCTTCGTGACCGAAGGGGTCGTTCCGAAACCAAAGCCGGTTGAGGAGGGTGTCATCGGGCTGCCCGAATACGTATATTTAATTCCTGATTCTTCGTCAGGCGGCCCTGTGGTTATGAAGACCGAGCCAGTGTGAGCGCCTGCGCACTGATTATGATCCTGTCTTCGGCGCAGGACAGATGCCCACCGACAGCGAGCTTCGGCAGATGGCTCTGGACATAATCGACACGGCGTTTCTTCGTTTAATCGATGAGATCTGCGAAGACGTGCTTAACGAGGATTGATCGCTTGGAGGCGCTGACTGGTCGTGGCTCCGCGTCGCACCATGTGATGCCATGAAGACTTGAAGCGATTTACTTCAGAACTCCCCCCCGGAAGTGTTCGCGGCATGCTGGGGCGGTGCGGCTCCAACCGATTTGTATAGTGTGTGCGTGTGAAGAAATACATTGTGATTGTATTGCTGTGTCAAAGTGTAATATTGGATTGTTGTACCGAAATACATTGTATATTCGAAATATGATAGAAAGAAACGAAGGTGCCTGTAACCACCACTTGTCCCCTTCGTTCTCGCACTTGCATTTTGCACTGCCACCTCTCGACTCGGTCTCGGACGACCGAACTTGTATTTTTTTTTGCCGAAGGGTAGTGTTGCCTCGGGCCGGTGATATTACCCTCGCGTCTCTTTCGAACGGTGTCCGTCCTTTAGACGTGTCAAAACGAAATGCCGCCATGCCGTGTCCTTCGCGTCGCGTCCAACGGACTTTTCCTCCGGCCACGACTAGACCGATCGCATCGCCCCCGGCGTGCTTTCACCCGGGCCAAATCGGGGCCCTTGCGCCGCGTCAAGCGGACTTCATCTTCGGTCATATCGTGACGACGCGATGCCCCCGGCGTGCTTTTACTCGGGCCAAATTGGGGCCCTTACGCCGCGTCAAGCGGACTTCATCTTCGGTCATATCGGGACCGATGCAACGCCCCGGGCGTGCTCTTACTCAGGACAAATCGGGGCCCTTACGCCGCGTCAAGCGGACTTCATCTTCGATCATATCGGGACCGACGCAACGCCCCAGGCGTGCTCTTACTCAGGCCAAATCGGGGCCCTTACGCCGCGTCAAGCGGACTTCATCTTCGGTTACGACGATAAGTGACAGGCACGGCCCGTGCGCACTCAATACAGCTCGTGCCCATGCCGTCACTTACCCCGCCGAAGGCCACCTCGAAGACTATGCCCCCTACGTGGGGGTAGCATAGCTTCGTCAGCACTGCGAAAGCATACTCGAAAGAAAGAATCTTGGACACGAAAAGTCGGGGAACCGACTTATATTACATGTCGAAACAGGATACACGGGTCCGCCTTGTTAAAAACCTCACACTTCGCGGGTCCAGATGGGAACCACGAAGCCTCCCCCATGAGGAAAAGAGTACGTCCCCCCTACTTAAAGTACATATATTACAAACTCCTGAACACAACGAAAGAGAAAAGAAAAAACTATTGAAACACAAACGACAACGGCCGCTCACGGCGACCTCAGACGAAGTACTTCTGAATCATGTCCACATTCCATGTGTAAGGCTCTTCTTCGCCGGTCAATTGACACAACTTGAATGCTGCTTCGTTCGATGTTGCAGTAGCTATAAACGGGCCTTCCCATTTCCCGTGCATCTTGCCTTTCAGCCTTCCCTTCGGTATCTTGCGTAGCACTAGGTCCCCCGAGCTTCGGCCTGATCTTTTTGTTTTTCCACCTCCGGGTTTCTTCCTGGTAAGACGACAGGTTCGTTGCTGCTTGCAAGCGCACCTCCTCAATGTTCTGGACCGAAGCTTTGAGGTCTTCGTCGCTGGAAGGGATGTCCCTCCAAGTGCCCAAACACAGCTCTTCGGGCAACATGGCCTCCTCTCCGTACAGTAACTTGAATGGTGAGAACTGCGTGGTCCTAGACATCGTGGTGTTGTGGGACCAAATCACCCTCGGCAGCTCTTCGGCCCACTTGCTTTTTGGCAGGTCGGTGATGTTCCTTTTTATACCGGCAAAGATTACTCCATTTGCCCGCTCCACCGCCCCATTGGACTGCGGGTGGTAGACCGAAGCGAAACACAACTTGGTGCCCAGGTAGGTACAGAAGTCCTTGAAGTCGGCACTGTCAAATTGCTTGCCATTGTCCACGGTGACTTCATGCGGCACACGATGTTCTGTCAGAAAAACTTCTGTATTGTCGCCGAAGTAATGCTCAACAGTGGCTTCACTTCTACCCATTTGGAAAAATACTCCACCGCCACCACAGCGTGGGAGTAATTCCCGGGTGCTGTTGGTAGCGGACCGATGATGTCAATGCCCCAACGAGCGAAGGGCCACACTGGTGGTATCAGTTGTATCTCGTTTGATGCGAACTTGCTGTAAGGCGCATGGCGCTGACACTCTGGACACTAGCGCACAATGTCATGTGCATCTGCAACCGCCGAAGGCCAATAGAAACCCTGGCGAAAAGCCTTCTGCACTAAGGCTCTCGTGCTGAGGTGATGTGAGCACATGCCACTGTGGATCTCATGGAGTAGTTGCTTGCCCTCGATCACTGATATGCACTTTAGCAATGGGGCACACACCCCCTTTCGGTACAGGTTACCGTCAATGATGTGGTAATTCCTCGCCCTGATGGCCACTCTCTTATCGGCGATGCCATCTTCGGCCTCATAGTAGCCCCTGACCGCCGCTACTATTGGGGCGCCGCCAGTCCTCGCTCTGTATGGTGTTCACAAACTTGGGGGCGTTGCTTCGTCAACGGTAGATCTTATGGTTGTTGTTTCATAGAACACATCCGGGGGCAGAGGTTCGAGCAAAGCAGTTGCCTTTGCTATAGCATCGGCTTCCTTGTTATAGTGCCTGGGAAAACTTCGCACTGTAATGCCAATGAAAAACTTTTCCATGCTTTGTACAACATGCAGATACTTCATCATGTCTGGCTTCTTTGCCTTGTAAGTTTTCCCGATATGGCCGGCTACGAGTTCGGAGTCCGTCAAGATGACAAGCCTCCTTGCTCCCACCGCCCTAGCCTTCCGAAGCGCAAGCAGCAACCCTTCGTATTCAGCCATGTTGTTTGTGCAGTTGTCACAATTCAATCGCAAGGCGTAACGAAGCTTGATACCAGAAGGGGACTTGAGGACTGCCGCTGCCACTGACCCCAGATGGCAATATGTGCCATCGCATTGAACCTCCCATACTGGCTCCAAGACTATGGCTTCCCCCTTCGGTGCCGAAGGCGTCCAGTCGGCCACAAAATCAGCTAGGACCTGAGACTTTATTGCACTGCGAGCAACGAAGTTTATGATGTGCTCCGCCAACTCGGTGGCCCATTTGCCCATTCTCCCCGTGGACTCCTTGTTCTCAAGCATGTCTCAAAGGGGGAAGCTGTGGGGACCGATACATTGTGGCTCTGAAAATAATGCCGAAGCTTCCTCTTTGCCATCACAACTGCATATGCCATCTTCTCCATCTCGGAGTAGAAAAGTTTTGAGCCGCTCAAACCTTTGGAGACGTAGTAGATGGGGAACTGCTTCAGAGCATCTGCTTCCTTTCGCTCTTCCACAAGCACTGCACTGACCGCTGTGTCGGTTGCTGTGATGTACAGCAGCAGCTCAACCTTCGACGATGGTTTAGTCATGACCGCTACCTCTTCTAGATATTTCTTGAGATCCTCGAAAGCTTGCTGTTGCTCCGCGCCCCACTGAAAAACTGAGTTCGCGCGAAGCACCTTGAAGAAAGGTAGGCTTCGCTCAGCAGCCTTGGAGATGAACCAGTTTAGCGGTGCTATTCTGCCCGTGAGCCTTTGGACCTCCTTTCTGCTGCTCGGTGGTTGCATTCTTCGTAATGCTTCGATCTTCTGGGGGTTTGCCTGTATGCCCCGTTTGGAGACCATGCACCCTAACAATTGCCCTTTCTGAATGCCGAAGATGCACTTCTCTGGATTAAGCTTGAGGCCGTTCCGCCTCATGTTGTTGAAGGTTTCGGTCAGGTCCGCAATATGATCTCTCTCCTTCTCGCTCATAATGACGATGTCGTCGACATAAGCCGAGGCATTGCGCCCCAGCTGGGTACCTAAAATCAGCTTCATCATGCGATTGAAAGTTGATCCAACATTACGAAGGCCTTCTGGCATTCTAACAAAACAAAAAATGCCGAAGGGTGTCGTGAACCCGGTCTTAGCTTCGTCCTCCCTTCGCATCCACACCTGGTGATATCCAGAAAAACAATCCAGGAGACTCAGCATCTCACATCCAGCTGCCTGATCAATGATAATGTCGATCCTTGGCAGCGGGTAAGGGTCCTTCGGGCACGCCTTGTTGAGTTCTGTGAAATCGATACACATGCGCATGTTCCCATTCTTTTTCTTCGGCACCATCACCACGTTGGCCACCCACACGGGGTACTGCACTTCTCTTATGATTCTTGCATCAAGCAGCTTCTGCACTTCGGCCTCCGCAGACTTGACCCTGTCGCCTGACATTGGCCGCTGCCTCTGCAGCTTCGGTTTGACCTTCGGGTCGGTGTTCAAAGCGTGCTCTATAACCGAACGGTGGACACCCGTCAAATCCGACTTGGACCATGCGAACACATCCTGGTTATGATGAAGGAACTGCAGGAGTTTTCCTTCCTCTTCCGCACTGACTTCGGTACCTATCATGACGGTCCTGCTTGGCACATCTGCGCACAAAGGGACTGTCCTCATGACATCGACTGCTTTCATGCGCTCTGCTTCGGCCCCTTTCATAGACTGTCTCATTTGGGCCTCGGCCCTCTGCTCTTCCGCTACCACGGCTTCATTGCCCTCATCTTCATTGATAATGTGCACCTGCCTGTTATGCACTGACGTGTTGTGCTCGGCCCTTCGAGCCTCCTCCTGGCTACCATACACCGAAATCACCCCCGCTGCCGTTGGTATCTTCATCAGCAGGTACCCTTGATGGATGACTGCTGCAAACTTGTTGATGGTATTATGACCGAAGATGGCATTGTACAGGTACACGAAGTCAACAACATCAAAGGTTATGACTTCCGTCCTCATGGTGGCATCTTGACCGAAAGTTACATTGACGTCAATCTTGCCCAGGGCTTCGATCCTCTTGTTGCCAAAGCCGTACAACGGGTGCTCTGCTTTCTTCAAGTCTTCTTTTTTGAAACCCATGCCGGAGAAGCACTGCCAGGTCAATATATCCGTTGAACTGCCGTTGTCCACCAAGACTCTTCCCACATCATTACCGAAGTAGTACTTTGTGTTCTTGCCAATGTTTGCTCTTATGACGAGCGGGTCATTGTGAGGATAGTGTTGCAGCCGAATGTCAGCTGCTGTGAAAGTTATTGGGATGTGGGACCATGGCAAATGGAAGTACTTCCGGAGCAAATGTGCGATACGCTTCGGTAATATTCCCGCCATTGCCTCTTCGTCTTGTGCACTGGCTCAATGGAGCCGCCCAAGATTGCATTGATGATGTTGACCATGCCCATCATTCCCGAGCTGCTAGAATCAGGTCCTCTTTCTTTGGTGGAGGTGGTGGAGGTGGCTGGGCGTAATGCGTTTGATGGTGGATGGGTGGGTTCGGCCACGAAGGTACGAATACCGACGGTTGCTGCGTGTGCATGGGTTGAGGCGGCGGCAGCTGCAGCGCCGAAGGAGTGTACGTCTGCGGCGGTGGAACATCGGCGTGGGCGCCGAAGGCTGGAAAGATTGGTGGTGATATGGCGGCGGCAAGGCCCTGAACTGCCCTGTGTTCTGGCACTTCATGACGTGATTCACAGCCACCCGCTGCCTTCGCCTTCTCCTCAGCTTCCCACTCCAACTTCTTCTTGATCGCCGAAGGGCATTGATGGGTGTGGTGGTGAGCGTCGATCCCATGGAGCCAACAGAAAAACCTTTCGCTGCCCCCCGCTGTGGCGGGTTTTGCTGCTACGGCTTCAGCCTTCTGCCATTTTTGTGTCCACCTTTGTGCCCACTGCCATTCCGATTCTGGTTCTGGTCGAGGGGCGCAGATACATTGTTGACCTGACGGTTTGCACTCGCTTCGACGGGTGATTCTGCCACCCCTTCGGTTGGTCCCACTGCCCCTATTGCTTTTGCTTCTTCGCTGCGTTGGCTCGGTCCAGCCTTCGGCGACAGCCTTTATGGGACTTGCAATATTCTTGCATTACCTCAAACAGTTCCTACAGAGACTTCGGCTTGATTCTGTCAAGCACATCCTGGCAATTTCCGACTCTCAAGCCCCCAACGATGGCGTCGATAGTGCTGCTTTCGGACACCCCAGGCGCACGCGCTGTCAACTTCACCACCCTGTGCATATACTCTTGCAGTGACTCCCTATCTCCCTGGATAGACATGTTGACGAGGTCATTGGAATCTAGCTCTTCTACTTGCATGCCCTTGAAACTGGACAACAGCTTGTTTCGCAACTGAAACCAGGAGGTTATGTGCCCCTTCGGTATGTTTGCATACCAATACTGAACCTCTCATTTGAGGGCCAGCACAAGTGACTTTGCCTTCGTTGTGGCATCGCCCCCGTTGGACTCCACTGCCGCTTCGAACTTCATGAGGAACTCTTTGGGGTCGTAGTCCCCATCGTACTGAGGTAGGGTATTGGCATTGAAGCGACGAGGCCACGGTGCGCTCTCGAGCTCGACTGAGAGCGGGGATACCGGGACGATGTTGCGGAACGGGGCGTCCTCCGGTGCAAAGTGCTCGGTGCACCGCCCCCGCTCCTGCCGATGGCCGATGCTTTGCCCTTCGGATGCGTCCTTCTGCTGCCTCCACGATCCGGGCCGAGCACCGCATGGCTGCGGGGGTGTGCCGGCGTGCCGCCGAGCCGCCGCCGGCGTGGCTTGCGCGGCGGGCACCCGTCTTTGGAGCGATCGGCGTGGGGATGGCTTGTTGCGGTGGCGACAAGCCAACGATCGACTGCGAAGCGAGAGCGAGGTAGCGCTCAGCTTGCCTGATGTTGAACTCGACGGCGTCTGGAGCGGCATGCGTCGGAGCCACATCCTGCTGATGGGACGGCTGCGCTTGCGACGAAGACGGCCGCATCTCTTGCTCTTGCTGGGCCGCCACGGTCTTGCCCGTGACGAGAGCCTGGATCCTTCAGAGCGCTTCGATGTCTTGCGCCGAAGCCCCTAGCCCCTCGAGGCTGACCTCGAACAACCCTGAAGCGGTGTGCTCGACCTCCAGAACACTCGGCCCGGCACCGGTCCCCGCTGAAGGCTGGATGGCCGAAGCCGAAGGGTTGGCGGGTTCCGGTGCTAGCGGAGGGGTTGACGCCTGAGCCGTGGTGGCCTCAGCGCCTGCCGATCGCGTCCTCGCCATGCTGTCCTGGATTCTTCCACGAGGTGGGCGCCAAACTGTTGGTGGAAATCGGGCCCGAAGGTGGACGCCGACACAACAGCCCCCTGCTAGTCCCTCTCCCCTTCGAAGGAAGGCGGCCGGAGGCCCCCCTCGGAAGCGGGCAGAGAAACTATGGTCTTGCTACTACCTTCGCTCCCCTTACCGATACTACACCCCGCCTTCTTCTAACTTAGTTACTCCTACTATCACGAAACAGGAAAGGGAATAATGAGACGCTTAACAAACCGAAAGCCGAAAGACTAGCGGGAGCCTTCGGTGCTCTCTTCTCATTACTGTATGTCCGTTTCATTACAAGGGGTTCACTATTTATAGGAGGCCCCTGGGCATGATCATCTACCTCAATTACACCTTTTACGTTCCTGACAAACGGCTTTAAACACTTTACAAGGGTATAACAGTAACTCCCCGCGTCGTACAAGCCTCCAGCGTGTCTTCGTACGGCCGAAACACCTTTACACGCGGCGCCCCTTGTCTCTGCCTCGTACGGTGCCCCTTTACACGTTTGCAGCAGCCACGTATCACAGCGCACCGACCTTCGGCGCCGAAACTGCCCATGATCTTGCCCTGGTCGCGTCGGGTTTTTCGGAACATCTCGCCCAGGCCGCCTCCATCCCCGAGCCGAGGCGCACCCGACGCATGGCGCTTCTGGTTCCTCCATACCTTCGGCGCAGAAAGTCAACCATCTGCACTTTCGGCACCGAAGGCCAGCACCATTCGGTTGGGCTGTTCCTGCACAACAAAACTCACATAACTCGAGCAGCATCAGCGTTTTCATTAAATCACCATTGCAAAACTTCCTCCGTAGATCCGAAGCCGTGCGTGGGCCGAAACCGACAACCCAGCCGGACATGGTAAAATGCTTCCGAAGACCATTTTCCCCAACAAAGATATCCAACAAATTTCAGTCAAATTCGTTAAAATTTTAAGGTGTGAGCGCGAGCTTTTAGTTTTATGGTCCGGCTCTCGACGTGGGGCCCACATGTGAATCTAGGTATGGTAATTTGCACAAAGTAGTGGACTGTCATTTTAAGATATCTCCAACAAATTTCAGTCAGATTTGTTAAAATTTTAAGATGTGAACGCGAGCTTTTAGTTTTAGGGTCCGGCTCTCGATGTGGGGCCCACATGTGGATCTAGGTATGATAATTTGCACAAAGTAGCGGATAGTCACTCTAAGCATCTCCAACTAATTTCAGTCAGATTCGTTGAAAATTTAAAGTGTTAACGCGAGCTTTTAATTTTAAGGTCCGGCTCTCGACGTGGGGCCCACTTGTGGATCTAGGTATGATAATTTTCACAAAGTAGCGGACTCTCACTCTAAGTCATTTTCAACAAATTTCAGTCAAATTCGTTGAAATTTTAAAGTGTGAACGTGAGCTTTTAATTTTAGGGTCTGACTCTCAACGTGGGGCCCACATGTGGATCTAGGTATGATAATATGTACAAAGTAGCGGACTGTCACTTGAAGACATCTCGAACAAATTCTAGTCAAATTCGCTGAAATGTTAAGACGTGAACGCGAGTTTTTAATTTTAGAGTTAAACTTTTGATCTAGGTGACACATACACTCAATCCAAACCATTTCAAACTGATCCAAACTATTAAGATTGCTAAACCGAACCAAACCAAACCATTACATATATCACCACATTATTCACCAAACCAACTAACACCAATTAGGAAAACCAAACCATTGAAACTGGTTTGAAACCAAACCATTCCCAGGCTTAGTTGCAGTGATACACATGATGCAATTTAATTAACATAATGGATAGGCATCCAGATAGCTACACCTGATTAACAGGTTAACAAACATATGTCAATTTAACTATCAGTCAACACTTAAATAGTGAAGTCAAATATATAGGTGCACTAAAAATAGATTTGATAATAGGAAACAACCAATGTAGACGTATTGTGCAACGATAGCATCCTAAGGATCATCAGGTGTAGGAGAACAAAAAAGAAGGGAAAGCACCATTGTCTTCAGAATGTCCAAGCAAATTGCTCCATTTTGGCTACTGCTGTTAGGGTGCCTTCAAGATAGATTCGAGATGTCAGAGTTGTATTAAAAAAAGATTAAGAGAGGAGTAGAACTTAAGAACACAAAGGGAGACATGTAAAAAATGGGATGATAATAATCACAACAAGCTTAAGAAATGTATCTAAGGTAACTGTCAGTGCTATATGTAGGAACATTGTGTAACGAGAATAGAAATAAAAAGTCATCGATAATAACAGAGATGAGTTAGCTTCCATACTGTACTTTGGTGACAAACTACATCGTTGGAGGCTTAAAGGGTAGTATTAGCCATTGCAATACCCCATTCTAGCCAGGTAGTGAATCACCAATCACATGCTATTGACATTCCTTCAATAGACAGATGAGCTATTAGTATGCCGGAAAGACAAAAGAAAAGGATATGTTTGAATAGAGTTAAAAAGGGGTAGGTTGGAAAAAATTAAGACTTTTCTTTTGTTATTTTTTTGTCCACAAGCACATAATTAATACAACATCCTCACAAGTTGTGAACCATTGGAAGAGTGCTCCAGGCTTGTTTTTTCCATGCCAGATATTGCTCTTACCCAAGTAGAGACACAATTGAAGAACTCCCAATCCAAAATATTGAAAAATTCCTCTAATAACATGGTCATGGTTTCAGTTTCTTTGGAACACAACAATCATTATCTGTGCTACACAAAGATATCTTGTCAGATATTGCCCTGTACCAAGTAGAAATGTGAAGAAATCAGGGTAGTTTACAGTTTACATAACAAAAATTTAATGATGTGCAGGGCATTAACTTTTTACCGGATCCATTTGTCAAATAGTAAGTAGAGCTATGTGCTTATTTTTACCATCGATGTCAACGAGAATTGAAAGATTTTTTTACAAATACTACTTATCAAGTATTTAAATATATAACATGACCAAATCCTAACAATACTACTGCTCTACTCCAATGGTTTCCTCATCACAATCTTTGTACTTGTGCTTCTAACAAAAAATTCAATGGCTATCCCCATCTTATTCCAACTACACATAAAAGCACGGATTTGCATATACCAATGCACCCAAAAAACTCTAGAAGTAAATCTTTGGAGATCTGTTATGCAGATTAATAAACCATAGAGCACAATGTGAACTCAGAATAAAATAGTAACCTGATCTGTTTGTTGCACTACCTCCATAGCCAAACCAGAAACTATCGAGATAGCTCTTTCGACTGATCCGGCAAACTACCAAGACAAAAGTCTACACAACAACAGATACTTCACATGACAAAATACCTCTTCAATTCAAGTAAGTTGGCATTACCGATAAGTAAGAGTTTGTGGATGTGTTGCTCTGCCTTTGTCTCTTGCAAAATCCACCGGTTGATGTCAGCAGACTACACACACAGACACCATGAGTATCAGCAGGATTCAAATGCAGCTGCTTAGTGCTAACCAACTCAAAAATCAAAACCTACTAATAGCATTTACTTGGTCTGAACGACAAGTAACCTTTGCATTTTCAGCTGCTTGGGCCTCGTTTACAGAATGAGGTCTGCTACAGGATGAGCCCATGCTTTCAATCACGCAGGTAAGCACAGCCATTATCCTAGAGGCACACTCTCATGGCTGAGCCTCCTCTCGAGGGATGCATCTAGGCCTGGATCTTGGCGCCCATAAGCTTCAGCCAGCAGCAAATTTGCTGTGGGGGCAGTAATCACAACAACCAGACTTGGAAAATCAAATACCAGCACAAAGAATGGCCCAAATCAAGCAAGAATCGACACCAATCAGCACAGATGAAACACAGGTCAACATGCTTGAAGAGTATCTTGGCCCCATAAGTGGGTTTTGGTGATTTAATGACACACGCTTAAGTAACTAATGATTTATCTAGTGCATGAGCAGGTATTTAAAATTGTATGTGGCATCAAGTCTATTTCATTGATTATACAAAAAGGAAGTGATGCTACAAAGGGGTTCCTAAGAAGGCTTATTTATTTTATATTTTGAATTTGAGTCCTAGGAACGCCGTACTAAAAAGAGGGACAGGAAATATGTCTTCCAAGAGTCGAACATGTGCTCTAGTTGCCATAACAAAACCTATGAGAGACACCTTTGCACCAACACGTTCACGGGGAACTTTTCTTGAGTGCTGACCTTGGGAGGCCGGAGTATCCGGGTTTATCCCGGAGTCTCCGGCCTTCCCGGAGTTTCCGGGTTTACTCTGGATATTCCGGGTCTTAGAGCTGTAACGACTCTTTTCTGTGTGAGGGGGTATAAAATCCCCCTTCACCCCCTCCTCTCTCTCTCTCTCTCTTGCATATTATTACCTGCAAAGTTTCAGAACACATTCACTCCCTCCTTTACTCCCTTTGGATCTAAGTTGGAGAGACTTGGTGGGGATTTTAAGAGGGATTGAGAGCAAGAGCTTGGAGAGTGCTAGTGAGCTGATTTCCCATCTCTAGAGCACCTCGTTCTTCGCTTGGTTGGCAAATTTCGTGTTTGTTACTCTTGGAGCCTTGAGCTCCTAGCCGGCTAGGCGTCGCCTTGGAGCATCCAAAGGTTGTGGCTGCCAAAGGAAGTTTGTATCACCCCGAAATCGAGTAAGTAACTCTATCTTGATCTTTGTGGTCGCTAGAGGGAGGAAAGTGACCTAGGTGTAAAGGTCCACCCTTTGTGGGTACCTCAACGGAGACGTAGACCTCAAGGTGTGAGGTTGAACTCCGGTAACAAATCCTTGTGTCTCTTGTGCTTGTTCTTCTCGTTGTATGCTTGTATCTCTCTTAAGCACATATCTAGGGTTTGGTGCCGATCTATTTCGTGTTGAAGTTCCTGCAAGTTTTGAGTGGATAAACAGGCTTGTCTCACCCCAGTGCATAACCTATTTTCATAGATTTACATTTGAGCAACTTTAATTTCTGTCGAATTTGATTCCCCCTGACAGGCCGGACAATCCGGACATTTTCCCGGATTCTCCGGATTTCCCAGAGTATCCGGAAAATATCCGGAAACTCCGGACCTGATTTAACAGCTGCGAAAAAGTTGTGAATTTTCAGATTCGACTATTCACCCCCCTCTAGTCGACATCTTGATCCTTTCAATGCCGGAATAGAAATCAAGCCATCAGATACCGACCGAATTTGAGGGGAAAAATGAGCTACCACCGTCCCTCCCACTGCCATTCGGTGCTGACCATAAAGTGCGAGCAACAGCAAGATGCGGACAGCGCGGCGGACCCGGCATGGGCGGCCACCGGCGCGCGCCGCGGGGAGCCGCCAGTGGCAGCGCGCAAGCCAATGGCAGCTTGGAGCCTATAGGCGTGGGGGAAACAGAGCTTCAAGGATAGATGGATTCCCAAGCCCTTCCGAGAACCTGCTGCCCGAGCTCATCCTCTCGGTTCCGGCCGGTCTCGATGTTACCGCCCGCCGAACCGGAGTGCCAAGTCGCTACTCGAGCTCTGCGTGGATGGGAGGCGGTGTGCGGTGCGGGGAAGAAAGAAATGGTGTGGGTCCACATGTGGGTACGACGGGTGGGTAGGAACAACCCTGGTGAGAAAAAAATCATTTTTGGCAGAAATGCTCTCCAAATTATGATTTTTTGGTACTTCATAGTCTTTCCACCTTATCCACTTCCAAAAATATATGACGGGTGGGTCCAGCGTGAGGGGTAAGGCGATGTCAGTGTTTTGGACCGGCAACCTACCAAGGGGAGTACCTAAGGTAGATGAATGTAGCCTCGCCGAGATCGGTAACTCGAAGGAAGAGACACGTAGCACACAATTTAGACAGGTTCGGGCCACGAGGTGCGTAATACCCTACATCTTGTATGTTGTGTAGCTCTGGATTGATTGGGTGTGTTTACAAAATGATGCAGATGATGAGAGAGGGGTCTCTGCCTCGCCTTATATAGTCCGGGAGGCAGGGTTACAAGTCGGTTTGAGGGGAGAGTACTAGTCGTGTACGACCAGGAGTACTTTACATGGATCCGAACATGTACAGCTTCCTATCCGAGTACTATTCCTCTGCAGTCCTTGCGCTCCACGCCAAAAGGTGTCGTGTAGCACAAGTCGAGTAGTCCTAGGGGCCCACCGAGTAGTCAGTACTGGTACCCACTAGAATAGTGGGCCTAGGGATGTCCATACGACAAGCCCTCGAGTACTTTGTAGTCGAGCAGGATGTCTTCAAGTAGTCTTGATGACCTTGGCGAGTAGTCCTTGAGCGTCCCCAAGTTCCACAAGTCGAAAGTCCTCAAGAGTACTTGAAACATCCTGAGGCTGGAAGGTACTCCATCTGTTCCTTGAGCAGTCTTGAAGTCTTCTCGAGTAGCCCCCAAGCGTTCCCGAGTTCTTCTCTTGAAGGTCTTTAATTGTACTCGTGTTGTTTTGATGAAGAAACCATATGGAAAATGCGATTCAGAGAATCGCATACCATATGGAACGTAGCCCCCGAGCCTTAGGTCGAATCGTACATTCAAGTTGAGGGTTAATCTAAAGTTTTGTCAACCATATTCCGTAAAATCCGGAGAAAAAACCGAAGGACACGTGGCACGGAGCCCCCGAGCCTTGAGTCGAGTACTTCCTCTCGAATTAAAGGGTCATCTTGATTGTAGAATGTGTCCTGAATAGGTCTTGAATCTGGTAGTAGCCCACAGAATCTATCTGACGTAGTCGAGCCCCCGAGATGAAGAGCATCGAGTACTGGAAGTTGAAGAGTCATGTTGCCGTTGAGTCACCCGTCACAGACTTATCCGCTCAGTCAGCCATGCGCTGCGTGATGGATTATAAATAAACACTTAACCCCTTAGGGTTTTCACTCCCAGCAGTTGCCTTAGTCAAAACACATCTACACTTGTGCCTTTCTGCTCCGCTGCCGCCGCCCCCACCACCGCAGCGCAGTAGATCTGTACGCGCTGCCATAGTCTGCTGCCAGTGTAGCCCCGAGCGAATGCGAGTGAAGACACCCATTACTTGGAGGATGAAATCATCCCCGACCAAGAGCATGAAGACCGATGCAATGAAGAAGAGATCCCACAGTGAAGCAGAAAATGCCGGCCAAGATTCTTCGCCGTCGTCCATTCCTCGCCCCAATCTAGCCAAAGAGTGGAAGAAAGCGAAGTTGAAGACTGAGGATCTGCTCACCCTGATCAACAGCGGATTCCTTCGAGAGAAGGAAATGGATCTGTGGCGCGCCTCCATCGGCGATCCGTATCCGATGGAGAAGAACCCAGACGAGATCCCCATGTTCGCCCGGTTCGTGGAGCGTGGACTGGCGCTGCCCGCCAGTGATTTCTTCAAGCGTATGCTTAGGTACAATGGTATTGAGTACCTCAATCTCAACTTTGGCGCTGCCCGCCAGTGATTTCTTCAAGCGTATGCTTAGGTACAATGGTATTGAGTACCTCAATCTCAACCCTAATGGAATCTTCCACGTCTCTGTCTTTGTCCACTTCTGCGAAGCTTTTGTGGGTAGCAAGCCCACTGGATCTTGTTCCGCAAATTCTTCCAATTGAAGCCACAGCCGAGTACCAACGACCCATGAGTAGTCGGAGGTGCCGGCATCCAGACGCGTGAAGACGCCGCCGAGCAGTACATGGGCTATAAGTTGATTGAGTCGAACCAAGACTGGAAGGCGAAATGGTTTTATATCAGCAACCACCACCCGGAGGTGCCGAAGTCGAGCGGGAACCAACTGAAGCACAAGCCATGGTGGAACACGGAGCTGACGATGCAGGAGGGTATTCAACTACCCGAGCTGCTGAAGAAGGTCAAGGTCCTTAGAGAGGTTGGGCTGAGGGCCGAACATGTGGCCTTCAGCTTCATGAAGAGGAGGGTGAAGCCGCTGATGGCTCGCGACACCCTCGGGTGCAGCCGTACATCAAGTTCGAGGTTGCGGACTTCGAAACCTCATATCATGCCATCCTCGGTAGACCGGCCATCGCCAAGTTCATGGCGGTACCCCACTAGCCCTACCTGGCGCGTCGGCTGTCGGTGTTTTGGACCGGCAACCTACCAAGGGGAGTACTCGAGGTAGATGAATGTGGCCTCTCCGAGATCGGTAACTCGAAGGAAGAGACACGTGACACACAATTTAGACAGGTTCGGGTCGCGAGGTGCGTAATACCCTACATCCTGTATGCTGCGTAGCTCTGGATTTTACAAGATGATGCGGATGATGAGAGAGGGGTCCCTGCCTCGCTTTATATAGTCTGGGAGCCAGAGTTACAAGTCGGTTTGAGGAGAGAGTACTAGTCATGTACGGCTAGAAGTACTTTACATGGATCCGAACATGTACAGCTTCCTATCCGAGTACTATTCCTTTGCAGTCCTTGCACTCCACACCAACAGGTGCCGTGTAGCACAAGTCGAGTAGTCCCAGGGGCCCACCGAGTAGTCAGTCCTGGTACCCACGTGAGTAGTGGGCCCAGGGATGTCCATACGACAGGCGGGCCCAATTGGATGAGAAAAGTTTTCAATTGTCTTTGCTCCTTATAGTATAGACTTACTGTATAGATATGTATTGATCTCAGCGGATTACACCGATCTATTTACAAATAGGACCCGAAAGAAAGGAAAATTACAATGAAGGTCAAAACTCATGTTCATCTTCCTCGAAGCCTTTAGCGATCCGCTCATCGCCGTCGTCGAAGCCGCTTCCCAATCATCACCGGGCACCAGAGCCAAACTCCACAAAGTGGAGGCCGCAGATGAGGGCTTACTGCTAGGCGAATCAGGCGAGTACGCTGCCTCCTAGGCGCATCAACCAACTCCAGTACCCACGATGCATCCTTCCATTTCACCGCCGGCAACCCGAGCAATCCTCAGATTTCCTCCAAAGATCATCTTCCTTGAGATTAACAGGGTCAACAACATCATCACTTGGAAAAAGACGATGATGCGCCGGCCCTCGACTCCTATACATGTCTCCCCAGCCTCTCCGTTGACGTCGGAGTAGATTTTCATCGGAGAACGGAAGAAGCTGGAAGAAATTATTCCTCTACAACGTTGTCGCTTCTGCATCACCGGCACCGCTAGGAAAACCAAGCCGCAGAGGAGCCACACTCCACCGGCAGAACCTAACTCCACCGCTGAGCATCACCGAAGAGCAAACCCTAAACCTAGAAGGACTCGATCTACTAAAAGATGGACGCCGCCCCTGCCACCGGCCAGAAGGTCAGAGAGGAGGAGGAATGAGGGCCAGAAACCTGACGGAGGCGGGGGCGAGTAGGCACGGCGCGAGGTGTCCCACATGTGTCGCTTGGGAGGCGACACGGGGGACAGTCCAGGCGACTGTTTTATCCCAGTAGTAATAGTCGTCCATTTCAGTTTTGACTCGTATGAAATCATCATGATTAACCTCTATCTACCTGTAAGGATATTTCAAATGTCATTTTCCTTGCCACATATTTTCGGGTCAAATTTTCTAGTTATTTTTCATGTGCTAAGTCTAAGCTGGTTGGATTTAGACCGCTACACGATTTTCATTAAGAAAAGGGAACCTAATCTCGACTTAGAAAATCCCCCGAACACTGGCTTAACCAGCGAGGGGAATTTTTAAACCAGTCTCGTAAATTCGTTCCAACGGGAAATCGAACCCAAGCCTCCTGGCTGCGACATGCCTCAACCCCCTCTAAAACTCTAACAATCTAGATTAGAGGACCTTTGGTAAGAAAGTAAGAGAGCCTCACACCAAATCAATTTTATAGTCTTTTTATGCAAAAATGTCATGCATTTTCATGAAAAAAGAGCTCCAACAAAACACACAAAGCTTTATTTCCCAAAATATTGGTGACTCGAAAATGGAGCCCTCTCCAACGCGTAGATACATATTTTCGCGGCCCCTCTCCTCCCCTAATCGCCCCAACACCCTCTTTCCCGCGCATGAGTGTCATTCTCGCGCGATTTGCCGCACGGGTGAGTTCCTTGGGGGTAAAGGAAGCCAATATGGAAATGGGTCAAGTTGACCCGTTGGGTAGTTGGCCCAACCCAAAAATCAAAGGTCGATGAGTCTGGAGTCTACTGACCCAATGGGTAAGATAGGCCAACCCAAACTCAAAAAATATATGTGTGCTTTTTAAATCACTATCAAATATACCCATGTGTTGCAACGGGTGGAAAGAAAATCTTTGAACTTGTTGATTTTGCCACCAATAGTTGCGTATAATGACGAAGATGAAGCCCAAAAATAATAATACGAGCAAATGATACAAAATAAATAGACAATATGAAATCAAATAAATGAGAACATTTATACATTTTACTCATCCACCTCCAACTTCATCTTCGATTAAAAATTTGTTTTTTAGCTCTCTAGGGATTAAAATGTGAGAAAAAATTTAGGTATTACAATGTGAGAAATTAGAAGTTCCTGAGACCAAAATAGAAATGTTAGAAAAGAACGGGGCAAAACAAAAAGAACAAACCTTATCTCTGCTTGTAATGACATATTTTTTAGAAACAATTTGTAACACATTTGCTTTCATATCTCATATGTCTCCAACAAAGAATGTTTGGATTAGCCTATACCAAGAGGTTGAATGGGTCGGTCATCAAGGCCACGTACAAACTTGAAATTGGGTCGACCCGTGCCCCCTAAAATTGGCCATGAGGCCATAGGGGCCGGGTCCAAGGCGGGGCCGGGCTAACCCATTCTCATCCAAAAGAGGAAGCATGTAGAGCAGCGGCGGCGACAGCGGTGACCATGCGGCGAGGGGTGGCAGATGCATTCACAATGACCAACAGCTCCGGTCTGGTAGGGCCAAGTTCACTGCGGCGGTCGGAGAATGTGGCAGGTGTCATTTGCCAGGGCGGCAACCCCCAATAGCATGGCGGCGACCGACATCCGTAGATGGTCGGTAGTGCAGACCATGACCTAGCTGGCAGAGGCAACTTGTGATGTTGCAAGGTGGAGGAGCACCCCTTCCTCCAATGGCAACACTTGCTGGCGTCGAGTCAGATCCACTTCCAGAGGTGTTGTTCCCTTGCAGCGACAAACTCACCGCTACTTCCTAAAAGTGTTTTCTCTTGAACAGCAATGACCTCACTCTTGGCAATGACTCCTTCCTACGCGGGCTGAAAATTCCTTGGTGGTAGGGTTGTCGACGCATGTGCATCAAGCGGACAGTGGCAGTACTAGAGATCACGATGGAGCAGTAGTGTGTGAAAAACCGCCGCCGCCATACAAAACCCTAAGGGAAACACTCATACAAAGAAAAGAGTACAATATGATGTTTTCAACAAGTTATTAATCAGAGAGACGATAGACTCTCCCCCTGAAACTTGCAAACCTTTTATACCGATGTACTCAACACATAAGAAATGTAGAGTATGGTAGACTGTGAATATCTCTTCGAGATTATCACAATACTTACTTTGCAAATGTTCATATGTCCATATGCCTTTGGAACATAATCATCTTAATGCAAAATATTACAATAATTATAACTTGTATCCATCTAAACACAAGACAAGCTGCATTACCTTTATAGATAATGACCTTTGATTACTGAATGATTATCGTTAATGATGATTGTGTATAATGTCAGAATATATCCAGCACCAACAAGCATGACCGAAGGGGTATCTTGCCCCTGACGTTTCCTACCGAAGAGGCCTAATCCCTTACCGCCATTAGTAATTTGCTAATGATAGGATTATCCTAATTGATCACTATTAATAATACTAATTAATCCTAACAGAAATATCGGGGGCTATTTATTAGCAATCTGATGTGGATTAATATGTTCTTGAGAGAGAGAACCTTTTCAATAGCTCTCAATATGTAGTTTTGGGGAACAAACTTGTACCAAACTCTTAGAGTTCGTCTAATGACACACAAAAAAACTAAAATGGAAGACCCTATGTTTTGTTGCCTCTTTCACGCAAATAAAAAGGTAGCCAATCTTGATGAATTTAGTGGAAAAATAAAGTAAGTAATGATTAGTCAAATTACACAACATAAACCACCATTAGATGAGATTAAACTATTGTCAAGTCAAGGTGGGGATAGATGATTAGTGCACCCATATAATTCATTAAGGGATAGAGTTGCATCGATGAAAATATAAAATATCACACTTTCAAAATACTTGAGGGATGAAAATTACATTTTTCTCAAAAAAATTATGCAAATAGATAAATATATAAGTTAAATATAAAAGGTACTACTTGTGATGACGTGTGGTACTACCCATTTTACTTGTTGGTCAAAGTTTAGTGTCATAGTATTTAAGAATGGTGTACTCCTAGTAATTTGGTTTCCTAGGAATTGCCTTTGCAAATATGTGTAAACAAACTGTCCAGCGATCTTGTTCGTGTTCTCAGACTTCTCATAATAGTATTTGGGCTCACAGTTTGTTTAATAGCAAAACAAGGAAAAAGTCTATTTTACCTCAGGGACACAATGTCGAGTTCACGATTTCTTCCTAGCCTCGAAAATTGGGTGAACTACCTCCATTAACTTTCAAAACCATTCAATTTACCTCCTACTCTGGCTATTAGCGGTTTTGTCATTTTCATTAAAAATAAAACCTGTAAATACTCAATAAAGTTATTAAACCACGAATAATATCCATAAGCTTCTAAAATTTTTGAGAAAAATCCTAGAGATGGATCGGGACACAATAAATCTAAGTAAAACATTTAAAACTAGTGAAAATGTCTATGGTTTTTCTAAAATTTATATTTAGCCTAGAAAATAGGAAATATATCCAAAAACATATATTAAAATATTTTTAATTTATATAAAACATGAAAATGATGCTGGTATGAATACATTCATCAAAAATTCACAAATGTATTCAAAATTAATATATGCTACATTTATTAATATATGCTACATTTATTAATATATGCTACATTTATGATGATTGACTGCATTTATGTTGACAGTATTAATGTTGGCTGTTGACGGTATATATTCGTGTTAAAGTTCAAGTAGATTTGCAAGCGGAAAAAGTCTCCCGTCGTAGTCAAGGGACCCTTCTTCCCTCGAGTGGTGAACCCAAGATATCGAATCCGTGGAACAATGTGTAACGCAAGATCCAATCTAATAAGCGGAAAACATATTGATCTTGAAAAGGGTTTTTGCATCTAATATATGGAAGAACCATAAAACGCATCTAATCTACTAAACACCGGAGGTAGCAAGAGAAAGAGAGATAAAACCAATCTAGAGATTGGATTGGGTCTTTTTGTTGAAGTTCCAAAGCAAAGAAGAACAAAGCAAACGAATCTCATAACTAGTCTCTTTAAATAGTGGCATCCGTTCCAACTCCGAAAACGCCCGCCTTTCAGAGTCACCGTTCTGTCACAACGCGCTCCTATTCATGCGGGTAGTCTAGGGCGAGTCCAAGAAGAACAAGTTGAAAACGCTTGGTAGATCGGGTATGCACCTCTAGCCACCATGACTACAAGAGCACCCTAAGCAATCTAGCTATAGACTAGATTGGGGAAGAAGCAAACCCAAGCGAAGACAAAGTCGTAGAGAAAGCACTTGATCGCTAGAAATCGGATTCAACTTGCAAATTCAACATGAGAGTATAATACATTGACAAGATCACCACCGGGATCCTACCTCGACCTTGATCCTAGCTCCGGGAACTCCGACGTGATCTTCCATGCAAGGTTCCCACGTCGGCTAGGGGAACCCTAATCAACCATCTCAACCCTCTCCTATCCAGAACGGTGTCCCTCTCTTTTCTGCTCCTCGGCGGCGGATGACGAATGGATTGATGCGTGGCTCTCAGTCAGGGGGCTATAAATAGCCCGAGAGGCACCTAGGTCAAAGGGGGCCGACTGGGCCCTGAAATGGGCTGGGTCGGCCGTCTTGGGCCCATTTCAGCCCAGTCCGCGGCCTCCTTCGCTCGGTGTCGGTTCCCGAGTCTTCTAGATCCTTCCCCCTTCTGCATGTGGGCCCTTGTCGTCAGTTTCTCTCCGAATTGGATGAAGCTCCTTGTCCCCCAAGATTTTGCACTTTTCTGACCGGGTCCTCGGAGTTTGTCATCTTCTCGGGCTTGGTCCCTGGGCTTCTTGGAGTCATGTTTGCTTCATTGCATGAGTTGTACCGGCCTGGAAGTCTTGCTTTCAACGCTAAAACCCTGCATAAACACTAAACTCCAAAATTGACATGCACGAATGAACTTGTCATACCAAGGGGGTTAGTACCAATGGATAAGATATAAAACTCATGCCAACACCGAAGGTAAACTCATAGCTAGGTTGACGGAATTTCACCGTCAACATCTCCCCCATGCTTAAACCTTGCTCGTCCTCGAGTAAGCCTTCGATGGATATCATCGTTGCCCTTCATTGTTTAAACCTTGCACTTGATCATACATGAGAAAACATAATGCTCTTAAGATTTTAATTCGTTAAAGTTTCATAATGTACTAGTCTTCATCCCTGGGTAGATTATTAATTAAGCTTATCCCACAAGTATTAACATGCTCCCAAAGTTTAAATAGATCTCAAAAATTTTGAAATAAAGAACGAGATGAAAAGAGAGCTAAACCAAGTTCACAAATTCAAATCAACTTGCATATTGCTCATGAACTCTCATCTCATTTTGTCTCTCAAGCCTATTTATTCTACTCCTTCCCCTCTCATAACATATATATGTGGTAGGCTTTATATGGAGCTTTTTGGGAAAGTTTAGTCCTACCAAGATATTATAAACGAGATGTTGTCAAAACAAGACAAGCTTCTCATGGTCTTACCGAGACTCGTAAAAAGGTCATTAGAAAATAATGTTGTATCAAGGAGGGAGAGAGAAAAATACACACACTTGAGATAGGTGGACATGTGCAAATGGCAAAGAATGATTCCGAGGCACAAAGTAAGTCCTCGTTATCAGATTGCACATGGTTGGAAAATGAGCATGGATCTTTTAATTGAAACCTTGAAATTCCTTATGCACTTTAGAGAACCGGGGAGTTCACTTTATTTTATTTTTACACACACCCATATTTTTTTTTCTTTTTTTCTCTTTTTCTCATACTCATATTTTTTTCTTTCTTTCTTTTTCTAATTTTGTTCTCTTTTTCTTTCTAAGTGTTTTTTATTTGCTCCCCTTTGAACTCTAAAATTGCATTGTACCTACCTCCTCCCCCATGCTTAGACGTTGCTCGTCCTCGGGCAAAGAGGTGATAGAGATAAGGTAGGTACCGGAAATATTTTTCCTTCGGAGAGATACTTGAAATCTTCAATCATGGCACCGTCTTGCGATCTTCCTTGAATTGATGATCCATACTCAACAATAGGTTGTGATCAAGGAGGTAATCACAAAAGATGATATTTGGTTTTAAGGGTGGATATCCGGTGAGGTTTGTGAGATCTCCGATGCGGGGATACACAATGCACGGATAAGAGGCTAGCAATAAGATAGATACGCAAAAACGGAATGACCAGCTTCTTAGTCTCGGGCCAGATAAATCATGGCCTGCAATAACTCACTCAAAAAAATCATGTACACTAAGGTCTATGCACTCAAATATATATATATATATATATATATAGGTAGAGCAACACACAAGTGATATTCATGACAAGGTTAGCATTACTTTTAGGAACAAAAATTATCTTTAATCCATCTAACTTGAGAGCATATAAAACACTATGGGTCTTTATTTTTATCATAACCTCCGCTAAAGATTGAGCTAGCATTTAGATAAATTCAGATTTGTATTTTAAGAGAGCACTAGCTTAATCATGCATAAAACAAATACAAAAACAAAGCGGCGATTATAATCATATATCATCATGGCACAAATTCTGTAACTTTACCAAAGGTAAAAACAAGGTGGTGAATTTATTCATGGTGATCTTAAACTAACTCTACTATTATCACACATGCTGAAAATAAAAACAGAAAATGCTACACATATAAAGTTGCACAAAAGCTGAAAATAAAGAAAAGGAAAAGGAGAAAATCAAACCGAATTATTATTTTCTTTTCTTCCTTCTTCTTCTTCCTTTATTTTCGGTGGTCGATACTGATGGTCCGGCGTGTTGTATCCTTTGCTTGTATTGAGATTGCGCCGGTCCTCCTCTAAATTGCTCCAATGGTAAAGGCGACCAATTTTATAGGCGATGTTTGCGGTCCCTTCTTCTTGCATTTGTTGGATGGAGCGCCATGAAAACTTCATGAGGAACATATATGGTGGAGAATGTGGTGGCATGGCTGCCCCACTCCCCCATGCTTCCATTTGACATACTTCAAAATATGGTGGAGGCATTGGTATCCCTCCATGTGGTTGTTTATTAGCTTGATGTGCAGCCCCTCATCTTGAGCTACGGAGGATGATCCTTCAACAATTCTTCCTTTTTATTCTTTTTCTTCGGTACAAGAAATCCTTCCTCTAACCAATTTTTGTCTCCCTTCAACAAATAAATTTAGCCCCATGTTGGAAATAGGAACGTCAACTCGCACCCTCTCCTCTCATCTCCACTTTCCTTGCTTCATGTTCTCGATCCCAAAGAAATCCCGACAAGGAGAAATTTTGGGTTTCTTGTAATCTTCTCTCAAAATCATCCCCCAAAAATCCTTCTAACATTTTTTTCTTGGACATTAACTTGCTCCGGGCTTCCTTCTTGTGACCGACCAATATATCCATAAGGAACTAGTTGCTCTTCATCTTCAAGGTGAAATGAGAGGCACGACACTCCTTCATCGATTACCAGTGCTAATGTATAAGAACTTCCAATCAAGCTCCTTGTGAGTATTCGCACCAACTCCATAAAGAATCACACCCATCCAAGGTTGCTCAAGATTTGAGTAGAACCAACACTTGGAGGGAGTCATCTAATTTGGCTCGAGCCTCTTCTCAAGAAGAACACGCCCCTCCTCCTCCTTCTTCATGATACATCCATTGGAACATGTTGACAGTGAAAATCCGTCAACCTAGCCATGAGTTTAACTTCGGTGTTGGCATAAGTTTTATACCTTATCTATCGGTACTAACCCCCGTGGTATAACAAGTTCACTTGTGCCTATCGGTTTTGGAGTTTAGTGTTTATGCAGGGTTTTAGCATCGAAAGCAAGACTTCCGGGATAAGTTCATCAAGCACCTTGTGACAAGACTTTGAAGCCCCATACAAGTCATGTAATGAAGCAAACTTGACTCCAAGAAGCCCAGGGACCTAACCCGAGAAGATGACAAACTCCGAGGACCTACCCCAAAAAGTGCTGAATCTTGTGGGAAAAGGAGCTACGTCCAACTCGGAGAGAAACTGACGATAAGGGCCCAAATGCAGAAGGGGGAAGGATATAGAAGACTCGGGAACCGACGCCACGCGAAGGAGGCGGGAACCCGGGCATGGATGGGCCCGGGCCGGTCGACCCGGGCCGGCCGGCCCGGCCCGATCCGGGGCCCATTTGCCCCCCCTTTGACCTAGGCGCCAATCGGGCTATTTATAGCCCCGGGGTCGAGAGCCACACATGGATCAATTCGTCATCGGCTGCCGACTGCCGAGGAGCAGAGAAGAGAGGGACACCATCCCGGAGAGGAGAGGGTCGATCTAGTTGACTAGGGTTCCCCTAGCCGACATGGGAACCTTGCAAGGAAGACCACACCGGAGTTCACGGAGCTAGAAGCAAGATCAAGGTAGGTGGTGATCTTGTTTATGTATCATTGTAATAGTTGAATTATCAAGTTGAATCCTATTTCTAGCGATCAAGTGTTTCTTCGATGTCTTCGTTTTTCGATCGGCTTTGCTTATTATAGATCTATTCTCGAGATAGATCACATAGGGTGTTCTTGTAGCCGCGGTGGCAAGAGGTACACGCCGGATCTTCCGAAAGAATTCAACTTGTCCTTGGACTCGCCCTAGACTACCCGCATGAATAGGAATATGTTGTGACGGAACGAGGGTTCCGAAAGGCGGGCGTTTTCGGAGTCGGACGAGAAACCACGATTTAAAGAGGCTTCTAATGAGATTCAATTTGCTACTTCTTCTTTGCTTAGAACTTTAACAAAAGGCTTAACCCAATCTCTCTAGATCGGTTTATCTACCCAATCTATCTTTGTTACCTCCGGTCTTTAGTAGATTAGATTAGTTTTGTGTTCTTTATCTAGATGCATTAGGATTTCTCTTTATCAAAGATTGAAGTTACTTGGCTTTACTAGATCATCTTTTGTGTCACACATTTGTTCCACGGATTCGTTACCTTGGGTTCACCACTCAAGGGAAGAAGGGTCCCTTGACTACGACGGGAGACTTGTCCGCTTGCAAGTCTAAACGAACTTTGATACAACTATTAACCGTCAATAGAACACCTCAGAGTGTATGGTGGTGGAGTGGATGAATGAGTTGAGCATCATGGTGGAATGGGTGGCTCTTCCGTGTGTCCTCGCGGCTCGGTGTACTGCATGGATGAACTTTGTGTACTCCTCATGCCACCGAGGGGCAGCGTGTCGCTCCTCGGTGGTGCCACATCTTCCTCCATGATTCGGGGAGACTCGGAGACTGAGTACCTCCTCGAAGAGCTTGATGATGGCGCCTTCGATGATCGTGTCTTCTTGGGGAAGAAATTGGTGGCCATCTTCCACATTGTTGTTGCACTAACTCACAACGAGTGCACCGGGGATTGCTTGCCGGTGGGAAAAACACACAAGAGAAGTATATGGAGGGTGGAGTTTATTATTATTATGATTATTATTTTTTGTGAGATGCACAAGATAGGATTGATATTAGCCCATAGGGTTTATGGATTCTTGAACATGTAACCGCCTATCAAGGTGAAGCTTAAACTAATTTATTGAGGTGTGTACATGAAGCCACTTTTAGCTAAACCTTCAAAAAATATGTTGTTGGGTTCTACGGGAGCAGCAGACCCCATACTCCCATTAAGCATGGTAGCTAGCCTTAGGCATCAAAACATTATCAACATAAATGAAAAAGGTTCAGCGTTAACATGACAATATCCTACAACACCATGGAACTCAATTTTTTCTAGGTTGTTTATGAAACTTATGGGCTATGAACTCAAGAACACAAATTAATAAATGCATAAATCACTTACCTAGCGAAAGGGAGCACCGGGGGCTTGATCTTTCTCTGAGATGCTTCTTGCTCCCTTCTTTCCTTGTGTCCACGTGATCCATGAGATTCCATTGCCCGAACCGTTCACAACCACACCTTTGCTTGCGTGATTAATCTTCCACCTCCATTGTTTTGCTTCACATCTTTTTGATCCCTTGCCTCTTGTGCTTCCACCAATTTCCTACAAAACAAAGACCTTGCTTCCCCCATGCATGTCCTTTGCACGTGCCCAAGATGCCAAATGATGGACACGTGATGCATCATGGGCACTATATGTTAATCAAGCTCAAAACCTCCCTTAATCATGTTTAGATGCTAATCACTCCCCTAATTTTGAAACTTTAAAAATTAACTCAGCGCTAGCGATGAGTCCAAATATACCATTAGAGGAGTTTTTAGGCATCAAAAACAATTATAAAGTTTATTTTGGTTACACCGAGATCGATTGCTTTCATTAATCGGTAGCAAGTTCCTCCGGCATGACCGTAAGGGTATAGGTTTAGGTTCTAATTTTGGGCAAACATGAAAGAGAGATTTTGAATGAAAAGTAAAGTTAATGAGGCTTAGAAAAATTCTAAATCTAGAGAAACCGACGGATGTCAAGATGAATGAAACCAAAAATAAAGTTGCTTAGGTTCACGCGAGTCCTACGATGTGTCAAAGATTAAAACATAAAGAACATAGCAAGTCTCTACTCGCATGTTTTTATCATGTAAAACAAGCCAACCTTAACACCATGGAGAGGATGAAAGGTTGGGGTAGGTGCTGAATTTTTGGTACTAGTTTCTCTAAAAGATGCAAACAAGACTTCGGATGGCTCAAGTCATTGGTTTATGATCAATATAAAATTCAAGTAAAATGACCGAGCAATTATAATGTCTCTAAAAATTATTCAACCACATAGAAATTTATAATATGTAATGCGTAGCAAATTCTAAGACCAACTTACTTGAAAAACTTGAAAATTTTCTTCGGGTTGCCCTCCCGATAGCTTGACTCTTCAACGGGTTGTGCTCCCGGTAGCTTATTCTTGACTTGACGAACGGGTTGCCTCCCGCCAAGCGCTTTGTTTATAGTCTACAGCTAGACTCTTCTCTTTTCTCCGGATCAACGCTCTTTGTGGGTGTTGCAATCTTGGGGACCCCACTTCTACACCATCCTTGGCTTCGATGTAGGTTTATTCTTCGGCTTAGTCTTCTTTTGGCTTTCGCAGGCGGGTGTTGATTCATGGTCTTGATGGATGCAACAACTTTTCTTCCTTGGCTTCATTCTCCCTTAACTCCTCCCTTCCGATGCGATGATGAGGTAGAATGTATTTAACATGAATCATGTTGCATACCTCGAATTGTAGTTGACTTGAATGCACTCCTCACGCCATCGATGTTGAACTAGACCTCCCCTTTGCCAATGTCGATTGCTTTGACAATCTTGAGGAACGATCTCTCTAGGATGAGTGGCGATGAGGTTGATCTCTTCTCGATCTTGGAGGTGGACTTTCTCTTGGAGAATCCAACGCTCTTCGGCCTTCGCTTTTAGATCTTGTGTTGCACGTCACCTTTGCCTGCAAAATTTTTCTAGACCATCCACAAAATATATGTTTTTTGTTTCAGATGTAGCCTTCCATCTCTGGTTAGGGTTAGCAATTATAAACCAAAACAGAACTAAAAGAAAACTAGGGTTTAGAAAAACCCTAGATTGATTTTTTTTGTTTTGAGGATGATCAAAATTAAGAGATGCAAAAGAAAAATCAAGAGAAAAACTAAAAAAATATTCACAAATGCAAATTAGATTGAATCTTGATTACTTGTTCCCCGGCAACGGCGCCAGAAAAAGGGGCTTGTTGACGGTATATATTCGTGTTAAAGTTCAAGTAGACTTGCAAGCGGACAAGTCTCCCGTCGTAGTCAAGGGACCCTTCTTCCCTCGAGTGGTGAACCCAAGGTATCTAATCCGTGGAAAAATGTGTAACGCAAGATACAATCTAATAAGCGAAAAACACATTGATCTTGAAAAGGGTTTTTGCATCTAATCTATGGAAGAACCATAAAACGCATCTAATCTACTAAACACCGGAGGTAGCAAGAGAAAGAGAGATAAAACCAATCTAGAGATTGGATTGGGTCTTTTGTTGAAGTTCCAAAGCAAAGAAGAATAAAGCAAACGAGTCTCATAACTAGCCTCTTTAAATCGTGGCATCCGTTCCAACTCCGAAAACGCCCTCCTTTCAGAGTCACCGTTCTGTCACAACGCACTCCTATTCATGTGGGTAGTCTAGGGTGAGTCCAAGAAGAACAAGTTGAAAACGCTTGGTAGATCGGGTATTCACCTCTACCCACCATGACTACAAGAGCACCCTAAGCAATCTAGCTATAGACTAGATTGGGGAAGAAGCAAACCCAAGCGAAGACAAAGTTGTAGAGAAAGCACTTGATCACTAGAAATCGGATTCAACTTGCAAATTCAACATGAGAGTATAATACATGGACAAGATCACCACCGGGATCCCACCTCGATCTTGATCCTAGCTCCGGGAACTCCGACGTGGTCTTCCATGCAAGGTTCCCACGTCGGCTAGGGGAACCCTAGTCAACCATCTCGACCCTCTCCTCTCCGGAACGGTGTCCCTCTCTTCTCTGCTCCTCGGCGGCGGATGACGAATGGATTGATGCGTGGCTCTCGGTCAGGGGGCTATAAATAGCCCGAGAGGCACCTAGGTCAAAGAGGGGGCGGCCGGGCCCCGAAATGGGGGGGGCCGGCCGACTCGGGTCCATTTCGGCCCCGGTCCGCGGCCTCCTTCGCGCGATGTCGGTTCCCGAGTCTTCTAGATCCTTCCCCCTTCTGCATGTGGGCCCTTGTCGTCAGTTTCTCTCCGAATTAGATGAAGCTCCTTGTCCCGCAAGATTCGGCACTTTTCTGACTGGGTCCTCAAAGTTTGTCATCTTCTCGGGCTTGGTCCCTAGGCTTCTTGTAGTCACGTTTGCTTCATTGCATGACTTGTACCAGGCTTCAAGGTCTTGTCATGAGGTGCTTGATGAACTTATCCCGGAAGTCTTGCTTTCAACACTAAAACCCTGCATAAACACTAAACTCCAAAACTGACATGCACGAATGAACTTGTTATACGAAGGAGGTTAGTACCAATGGATAAGATATAAAACTCATGCCAACATCGAAAGTAAACTCATGGATAGGTGTGACAACCCGCCCGGGAAAGTACCTTACTATCGCCTAAGACCGATCCACTTTGGTCATTAAGCAATAATAAAGTACCAACCTTGTCGTAAGTCGCCGGGTTAACGCCCGGTAAATCACTTGAGGAGCACAAGGATCGAATATATGCATTAAAACTCACTCGAAGGCGAGTCCGGAGATACTTCAACATTCAAATCCAAATTCGTACCCCGAAGGGTTTAATTATTAAAACCATAGTTTTTGTCATGACGAAATAGTTCGAGTTTTGAAAAGCGGCGGAAATAACTAGCGGCGGCGAAGTCACCACGGGAGGCCATCCATGATGCTTTCGGTAGTCGTCCTCCACCCACTCCGGCTCCCGGCCGGCGGGATCTCACCGGGCCACACATCGGCCGAAGGCAATACCGGATCAACACATTATAGCAAGGCCGAGTATACTAATACTCGGCAAGTCTTACCCGTCGGTGATATCTACTTCACCAAATCTAGACCATGAAAGGCTTTTTGGCCCTCTTGGGTTGCCTTTGCTAAAAAGTAACAAGGAGTAGGTCCTTACTTTCAAGATTTTAGCACAAGTTCTAGTAGGTTTAAGCTTTACTACATTAGCCAACTAGTACAAACAAGGTTGTACAATACAATTAATCAAGCATCATCTTCATCAACTTTCATAATTAGGGATTTCATGACTAGTGGAGTAAGTAGTCTCGGATAACGGTGAGAGGCCGACAATCGATTGATTTAAACCTTGCAAGGTAGACCCAAACACACGGTCGGCTGCCCCCGCGAGGACAACTCCCCGAGGCCGTCCCCATAAATCCTCGGGTTGGGATCGAATCTTACGATCTTTGGTGCGGGCTATCCCGCATACCCCGCGAGATACCGGAGTCACCATACACCACCGGTAGCTAGCCGTGAGAGCGAATCCCAAGAGTAGTAATAGTAGGATCCCTCGCCGCCTCATTATGGTGCCGTGACGCCCCGGGTATTTAATTACCGTCATTAACGCTAATGACCGGATCAGCCGGGTCAAACCAGTCAAACCTCGGTCAAACCTAGGTCAACCTGGGTCATCACCCGAAAACCTCGCCAATGAACCCCAATGAACCCCTTGACCGAGCCTACACACACCCGTAGTCGACCCTTGGTCAAAGACACGGTCAAAACCGGCTTAACCGTTGACATCGGCGAATGTCGTCCGGAACTTTTGCCGCGTTCCCCAAAATTCACCTAAACACTTCAAAATCTACCTTTATGAAAGTTGTCCATCTTGTTGAGGGACACAACTTTCATGTAGATTGGCATTTCAAATTTTGGGTGGTAATTTGTGAAAAACTTGATCGATTGACGGTACCTCCCTGTTTTCCGAACGGTGACATTTAAAGTTGGCACGACGTTCTGCGCAAAATCCGTTGAGAAAAACACTATATGGCCTTTTTGAAAGTTGTAGAGGGTAGTTAGATCTACAACTTTCCTATTCATTGTTTGGTGCACTTTTATTCAACTTTTTGGAGTTTGACACGTTCAAACGGGGGCACTCTAAACTTTTTCCCGGCCGCGGACGCCACCGCGCGACGTCGCCCGCGCCGGCGCTCGAGAGCGCGCGCGCGCGCGCCGCCGGCCCGCGCCCCCGGGGACGGTGCGTCGCCCGAGGCGTGCCTTCCCCGGGCGTGGCGCCTTCCCCGAGCGGCACGCACGCCGAGGCGCCCGGAGCCCGCGCCGCCCGCCCGCCCGTGCCCCGAACGCGCGCGCCCGTGCGTCCTCGCCACGGTTCCCCCCCGCCCGACGCCGTGCCCGAGCCGCCCGCCGCGATCCCCCCCCGTCCTCCTCGCTCCTAGTTGTAGCGCTGCGCCTTATAAGCCCTCGGTCGCCGCGCCCTCCCTCGCGCCGTTCGGGACACCAAGCCGCGCCCGCGCCGCGCCACGAGGTCGTCACCGCGCCGCCATGGCCGGCCACGGGTGCACCGCCGCCCCACTAGCCTCCACTACCAATTGAAGCCCCGGAGCCCTCCTTTAGCTCCTCCACAACTCGCCCGGACAAACTTTAGCCACCGCCCGAGCCATCCTCGCCGGCATACGCGAGAAGCCGCGGCCGCCCCTCCCCGGCCGCCGGCGCGCCGCTCACCGAGCCGCTACGGCCCGCCAAGTACCTAAACCGACCTCCCCTAGTCCCTAGACCCTCCTCCACCCCTTCCCCGGGCAAGAGCGCCGCCGGCCTCGCCGGAATTGGCCAGCCCGTGCCGGCCGGCCGCCATAGGGACTAAATTGCAAGCATTCAACTTTTTCCAGGGCCTTAATTGCAAAAAGGTAACTCCAACAGTTCAACAGTTTTGCTGAAAACTGTAAATTACGTAGAAAATCACAGAAACTTCAGAAAAATGTGAAACCAATTTTGCTGGATCCATGGTGATTTGTACTACAACTTTTGTTATTCTGGCCTGAGCTAATTCCTTTTAGTTTTTGCATGAAAAATACAAATGTGAAAACCCTAGATCTGCAATATCTCAAAAACCATAAGTCCTCTGTAGCTAATTTTTGGATATGTTGTGTGTTAGGTCATGACTAGCTCCTATGCCAAAAATTGCACAAAGTTATCATGTAAATCTTTTTATAAAAATGTTTTTCTATCTCTGGCAGAACTGCATAAATGATTTTTCATGTTAAATATATTTATGACCCCAACTTGTGCACACTGTCTTGTAATACTAAAATGCACATATTGTGAATTAATCATGATTTTTGGATTAACAGAAATAATTATTCTTGATTTATGCACGTTTTCCTTTGTAAATTAATAAACCAAGTTCAGTAGAGATTCCATGTGAACATGCTGGTTCTCTAGGCTTGTTTAGGATCAGAGAGCATCCACAAGAAAGTTTGGATCATTTTGATGCTTAATTATTCTTATATGCATTTAAATTGAATCACTAGATAACCTTTGTTATTTTCCATAATATTTAATTTTCCTAGCATCCAACACTTTCATGTGGGTCCAATGGACCAGTATAGGTGCTAGTAGGCTTAAGAAACACCACTTTAATTTTTGGTAATTTAATTGCTTAATAAAGAGCTTAAAAGCCCTTTTTCTATTTAAGAGAGATTAAATAAAGAAAAGCCCTTATTTAATTCTTTTTCCTTTTTGAAAGTATTATCCAAATTAATTAAAAGATAATTAATTCTCGTTGCTGATAAGGAATTAATTCAAGGATAAAGATATTATTTATATCTTGCTTGTGAAAGGAAAATGATTAAAGCCTTCACATGAAATGACAAGTATAAAGAAACCTTTATTCAATGGTGCAATAAAAGAATAACCCATGTGTAACCAATAGCCTTCCTAAAAGAGAAACCACCAAACCACCCATGTTAACTTGAGTATGGTTGCAAATCATGTTACAAAGGTTAAACGTACCTACCCACTACTGTTGGTGAATTTGAATTAAATTATTTACATATGTATGTACACAGTCACCATCAAAAAGAATAATTAATAAAGAGTTGCGTATTGTTCCTTTATGGAAGAGTATGCTGAATGTAATCTTATCTAGGTGAATGTGCCCAACAAATACACCCCTTGATTGTCAAAATGGTTCGTAAGTGATTAAAGTAAAAATCATCGAATAAATCTTGCATTTGCATCTTCGTGTAGATCTTCCCGCCAGTAGACGTACGCTCGTGCCGGAAGGAGGAGACGAAGGTGCCGACAAAGAGCTGCCGTGCGTAAACGTAGCTCAAGACCTGGACCCAAGTCCAGAAGGGCCCAAGGCCAACCTTGCCAGCGAAGGCAAGCCCCGGATCATTAACCCCGTCTTTTAAAATTATGCAATTATGGTTGCTGTGATTGTGCATTTACGTTTCGGAATTGAATTGAAACCCTAGATGCATGATCCTTAGGTACCTATGCTCTATCACTAGTATGCTAGGTCGATAGCTGCTATGCTATAGGACCGATAGAAGTCGAGTGATGTTCGTCACTCGCGAGAATAGGTTCCTAAGATAGGAATCATAAGATATCCTTAAATGGATTGCTCATGTGGTAAGAGCATCGGATTGGGCTCCGGTCCGGTGGGCATGTGGGCTAAGCTTTTGAACGTACTAAACATATGCGGGGAATGGGACCGGTAAGCCTAGTACCTTAATGAGGCGGCACGGGATCCTACCGTTACTACTCTTGAGAAATCTCCTTACCGGCTAGCTACGGGAAGGGTGGTGTATGGTGACTCCGGGTATCTCGCGGGGTATGCGGATAGCTTTGCACCGGGGACTGTAAGATTCGATCCCAACCCGAAGATTTATGGGGACGGCCCGGGAAGTTGTCCTCACGGGGACAGCCTACCGTGTGTGTGGGTCTACCTTGCAAGGTTTAAATCAATCGATTGTCGGCCTCTCACCATTATCCGAGACTCGCTTAATCAATCGGCCATGCTATCCCATAATGATGGAACTCGAGGAATATGGTTGGATGAATTAATTGCTTGTCCAACTCTTGATTGAATTAGTTGGCACACTTAGAAATGGTAATTAACTAGAACTTGTGCTAAAAGATTGAAAGTAAGGATCCACTTTTAGTAGCTTTCCAGCAAAAGAAACTCCACCGGCCAAAAGCCTTTCATGTCTAGAGGTTGGTGATGTAGCTATCACCCGACGGTTAAGTCTTGCTGAGTATTAGTATACTCAGCCTTGCTTTAAAACTGTTGTTGCAGGTGTGATTGATCAGAAGGGTGACGACAAGTAAGGACATCACGGATGGCCTCTGTGACGTTCACCGTTGCGCTAGTTTAAATTATTTCCGCCGTATTTTCGAACTGTGAACCTTTACTCCATGTCATGAACAATGGTTTGTAACAAAATGTTTAATTCATGTTGTACTCCGGACTCGCCTTCGCGTGAGTTTTAATGCATGTGTCGATCCTCTGTTCGATGTCCAAGTGATTTACCGGGCGTTAACCCGGCAACCAACGACGGGACGATACTTTACTATTGCTTAATGGCCAAAGTGGATCGGTCTTAGGCGTTAGTACGGTATTTTCCGGGCGAGTTGTCACGGGTACTAGGCTTACCGGCCCCATAACCGGCATGTGCTTAGTACGTTCAAACACTTAACCCACATAACCACCGGACCGAGCCCGCATCCCATGCTCTTACCACGTGAGCAATCCATTTAAGGATATAGTATGATTCCTATCTAGGAACCTATTCTCGTGAGTGAGGTCATCACCCGACTTGTAACGGTCCTATAGCTTAGCGACTATCGACCTATCATACTAGTAGGGACCAAGGGTACCTATGGATCATGCATCTAGGGTTTCATTCAACTTCGAACGTAAATGCACAATCATTCATAGATAATTGAATAAAGAATTTGAAAACTAGGTTAGATGCATCGGAGCTTGCCTTCGTCGGCTAGGTTAGCTCGGGCACCCTCGGTGTCGAGTACTTCCACGTCTTTGCGGCGACGCTTCCGCTCCTCCTTCCTCGGGTTCGGGACGAGGGAGTAATCTCCGTCCGAAAGATCTACACGGAATGCAATGCAAGTTCGGGTGATGTGATAGTTTGGTTGTCTTATCCAACTCGGGTTGGTCATATTCACCTTAATAAGCATTCATCTAAGGTTTCTATCTTAGGAAGTCATTGGTTGTACAAGGGTTACTCTTTTATTCCACATTTGATTATAGGTTTTTATTAAGTTTATCATTTCATGTGAAAGCTTCATTTCATTTTATCTTTACCAACAAGGGTGGAATTAATATTTTTATTTGCGAATTAACTCCTTATCGAGCTGATAATTAAATTTCTTTTATTTATATTAAACAATACTTCCAAAAAGGAAAAGATTTAATTAAAGGTTTCTCTTTATTTTAATTTTCCTTTAATATTAAAAGGGCATTTAAGTCATTTATTAATCAATTAAATTACCAAAAATATTACATGAGTGTTTCTTAAGCCTACTAGCACCTATCCTGGTCCATTGGACCCACATGTAAGTGTTGGATGCTAGAAAATTAAATATTGTGGAAAATAACAAAGGCTAGCTAGTGATTCAAAGTAAATGCATATAAAAATAAATAAGCATCAAAATGATCCAAACTTTCTTGTGCATGCTCTCTGGTCCTAAACAAGCCTAAAGAACCAGCATGTTCACATGGAAACTCTACTGAACTTGGTTTATGAATTTACAAAGGAAAACATGCATAATTCAAGAATAATTATTTCTGTTAACCCAAAATTCATGATTAATTCACAACATGTGTATTTTGGTACTACAAGACAGTGTGCACAAGTTGAGCTCAAAAACATAAATATTTTTAGCAATAAAAATCATTGATGCAGACCTGCCAGAAATGGAAAAACATTTTTATAAAAAGATTTACATCATAACTTTGTGCAATTTTTGGCATAGGAGCTAGTCATGACCTAACACACAACATATCCAAAAATTAGCTACAGAGGATTTATATATTTTGAGATATTGCAGATCTAGGTTTTTCACATTTGTATTTTTCATGCAAAAACTATGGGGAATTAGATCAGGCCATAATAACGAAAGTTGTAGGATAATTCACCGCGAATCCAAGAAAATCGGCATTGCATTTTTATGATTTTTCTACGATTTTCTACGCAATTTACAAGAAACAGCCAAGCACTTTTACTATTTGAGTTACCCTTTTGCGGCATGGACCCCGGAAAGAATCTTTTCTTTGCAATGTCGTCCCCGGGCGGCCGGGCAGCGGCGGTCCGGCCAAATTCCGGCCAACCGCCGGCCGGGGCCGGCCGGGCACGGGCGGGGGAGGGGCCTTGGGTCCCAAGGGGCCGATTCCGAGGGTTGATTGGGCGGGGAAGGGGTCGGCGAGGGGCGGCGCCGGCGGCCGGGCACGGTGACCGCCGCGGCTGCCGTGCCGGCGCGGTGGGGCTCTGCTGGTCGAACGAGCACGCCGGCGAGCTCGGTTAGGTGCAAGTGAAGGTGGGGGACATCTCGTTTTGGGGGCTGCCGGCCGGCCGGACCCCGAGCTCGCCGCGGGCGCACTGCAATGGCGCGCGGGCGGCTCGGTGCGGCTGGCGGGGTGCTTCGCGAAATGGAGTGCGGGTGGGCTGGGCTTTAACGAGGAGGGCGAGGGTGTGCTTTGCGGGGGTGAAGGGCACCCGCTTTCACTCGCGGTACGGCGGCGGCATCAATTTTTGCGCCCGCACGGGGAGCCCGCGACGGACGGGTCGGGTCTTGCGCGGCGTGGCCGGTCGGCAAGGGGGAGGGCTCGGGCTTCGGGCCGTCTCGATGCGCGTGCGGGCCGGGGGGAAGGCACGCGCGCCTCGGGAAGGCGCGGGCGCGGCCCGGACGTCGAGGCGGCGGGGCGAGGCGCGCGCGCGCGCGGCTGCGCGGGCGATGCGGCGCGACGTCGCACTCGGCGCCTAAAACTTTCACTGTGCCCCTGTTCGAGCAAGATTTTCTCTAAAATTTTGAATACAAGTGCACCAAGCAATGAATAGGAAAGTTGTAGATCTAACTACCCTCTACAACTTTTGTAAAGGCCGTCTAGTGTTTTTCTCGACGGATTTTGCAGGAACGCCGTGCCAACATTGAATGCCGGCCTATTCTGGAAAACAGGAGGTACTATCAGTCGATCAAGTTTTTCGCTAATTTCTACTCAAAATTTGAAATGCCAATCTACATGAAAGTTGTGTCCCTCAACAAGATGGACAACTTTCATAAAGGTAGATTTTGAAGTGTTTAGGTGAAATTTGGGGAACGCGGCAAAAGTTCCGGACGACATTCGCTGACGTCAACGGTTAAGCCGGTTTTGACCGTGTCTTTGGCCAAGGGTTGACTACGGGTTTGTAGGCTTGGTCAAGGGGTTCATTGGGGTTCATTGGCGAGGTTTTCGAGGTGATGACCCAGGTTGACCTAGGTTTGACCGGTGTTTGACCGGTTTGACTCGGCTGATCCGGTCATTAGCGTTAATGACGGTAATTAAAAACCTGGGGCGTCACAATAGGTTGACGGAATTTCACCGTCAACATTGGCTTAATTTCATGTTTTTATTGTGAAAAGTATTCTTGATGTAAGAAAAATTTATGATGGTTTAATTTTTTGATATAATTTACATTTTAAATAGATCTAAATTTAAGTTTTAGAAAATATTATAGAGATTTTCACTAGTTTCAAATATTTTATTTAGATTTCTTGTGTCCCAATACATCTCTAGGATTTTTCTTGTAAAATTTAAAAGCTTATGGATAATTTTTGTGGTCGAATTAGCATTTACAAGATTTATTTTTAATTAAAAAATGAAACGACCATTGGAAACCGGTTATAACATGAAAGAAAGGTAAAGTGGATGATTTGAAAGTTGAGGAAGGTAGTTCACATTGTTTTCCAGTTTAGGAGAAATTATGGACTCAGTGACAAGGAGGCCATCCGGACTTTTTCCGTGAAACAATCGTGTTCGGAACATGACCCAAATCAGTCGCATGGGTGTGGCCTAGCCGCCTAGGTAGGCCGCAATTAGCATACCGTCTTCGGCGCCCAAGAGCCAACTACATATAGCCAACTCAAAATTTAAAATTTAAAATCAATTTTGCTATCGCGGGATCCACTGCGCCCCCAAATGGGGAATCCACACACCAAGCTGGCACCGGGAGAATTGGAGCGCGTCAGTGAGCCGCTCAACAGTCTGTTCGTTTGGCTGGTGACTGGTGCTAGTTTGTTCTGGAGAAAAGTACTAGTGGGAAAAGTACTGCTGGTCGGTGGCTGATAAGCCAAGCGAACAGGGCGCAAGGCGTCGTAGTGCATGCCTAATGGGACAACTCCTCCTGTCTGCTCGTTGTGCTTGCCGCTAAAGATGGGCGTGGTTGAACCACGGGCCGAACCGTAACCGAACCATCGATCCATATAGAGTATATTGGAGCACCATATTATCTATTTCAATTAGCTGCTAAACTGTGGTGCTCCAATAGATATTACGGGTCGATTCAATTATTATTTCTGCTGCTACCGCCGCTGGGCCGTTGCTGCTGTGTCTGCATGCTAATTTTTGCTGCTGCTGCTATTGCTAGCCTGCTAAGCCAACCTCTGCTGGTGTGAAATCCAGAGCACCACGCACGCTGTTGTAGCCCAAGCCCGCCCACTCACTGACCGCACGCAAACTCGAGCTCGATCAGCAGCCAGTTGCTCAGCTCAGGCGGCACACACACCGCCATGGCCATCGTGGTCCTGCTACTGGTCGCGCTATCGCGGTGCCGGCAGTGATGCTTGAACCGACTGCCTTCCTGGAGGAGGACGTGATCATCGGTGCAGCTGTTTCGGCGGCGGAAAGTAGTAGCTGGGCGGTGTCAACAGCAGCGCAAACGCAAGGCGGATGCGTCCGCGTGGGAGGTCGTCCTACTACCTGGTAGGTATGGAAGGAGGAAATTGTGGTGGCGGTGTTGCTGCCCTAGCTGGAGGAGTGGCTGCGCCGGAGGATCCACGAGTGACTCGTCACCGCCGTCGAGCGCGTCGTGGGCCGACAACCAGCACATGGCCTTCTCAAGGTACTCATTTCTCGGTGCCAACACCTTCCTGCTATAGTCGCGGTCAGCGTGCCCATGCCTGTCGCTCGAGTGGCCTCTCTTGCCACCGAGGAGTGGAGGCGCCTCGATGAGGCAACTGGACAGGAAGCCACTGGTTGGAACAAGCACCGACAGAGGAAGCGGACAGTGACTCGTGACCGTCGCCGCCCGCAGGAACCATTTGATCCCAAGGTTCGAGTGATTTGATCCACTGAACATGGCTTCTGGCATGGACCTGATTATTAGGGGCCCATTATAGGGTCATTATTGTGGAGCGGGTCGACGAACCAACGGGTCGACCCGCACCACGCCCATCTTTACTTGTCGCTACCTCTGTTACCTCTAGCAGTGCTCAAGCACATGTCGTACCAGGTCGTCAGAGTCGCTCCCCCTAAGTCTACAACACCGCGGAAAGGACCGGCGCCACCACCTCCACGCGCCAAGCAGATACATTCAGCTCAACGGGCACCGTCACCAGATGGGTGCAGCTTTAGAGCCCTCACTGACCCTACTGGGGTCGCTGTTCTCGGCAATAGGTCTAGTGATAATCAACACATATCAACTCCCCAGTTGAAGCTCGTTCAACAACAAACCCCAACGCGTTTATGTGTGATCAGTCGTGGGCCAACAGAAGTTGTCGGTCGTGCGATTGCGCTACCCCAACCCCAGCTCCTACTCCGCTATCATCTACAAAAGGTATGTGATACCCTCTAGCCTCCCCTTCCTTGGCACAATCGAGCGTTCTAGATTGTGCGTAGAGGTTTAAAAATGGACGGGGGTTTGATTTGTTGTATACACACATAGGTTCGTGGGCTCACCACTGCAGTTTGCATGTCAATTTAGTTTGCATTACTTACAGTGTAATTGATTTCGATTTTGGAACCATACTTTGTACGACATCAGAATTAAGTGATGTGTTTTGCTTCTATTTTGTAGATTATTTATATGATTTTTGAGAACTATATTGTGGGAATTGTTGGAAATGTCATTTCAGTGAGGCTCTACTTCGCTCTTACATTATACTTTGTATGGAAGGGCGATTATGATTTGGACACTATATGGGGTGACGACAATGAAAAGAGATAACCCGATCGACATGCTACTATCAAGTGGAGTTAGATGTGCAGTGCACTAGTACTCCTACTAATTATGTATGCCCACAAGAGTGAGATAAATATTATGAGTAAAAACTAATCAAGCATTGTGTGTAACTACATGTTGAGTCAATGTTATTATCTAACAATTATTTTTCTCTAAGGCATTTTGTTTGATGGGCCTCACTATTGTGACCGTCTCACCACTATTGTGACCGTCTCACTGGCTTTGATCATCTTTAGACTCAACATTAACCATTTGACAACAACAATATTGGAAATTATGTTTAGAGTCACAAGACTTGTTGTTCTAATTTTCAGTCATGGTAAACAACTATATGATCTAGTGAGTGTTTGGCGTTAAATTCCTTTTCCTTATATATTCACAACTGACACTCAAATCTGCATCACACATTCACACATCACCTTGGCACCACATCACACAGTTGTTTTCATATGCAAATTAATCAATATGTAACGATGCAACAAACTAACAATGTGCACCGACATATCCTATTTTCAGTTGCCTCTAAAATCTCATGTAAATGTGTACAGTGTTTGTTGTTGTTGTTGCTATGTGTGTGAGAGAGAGAGAGGGAGGGAGGGAGGGAGGGAGGGAGGGAGAGAGAGAGAGAGAGAGAGAGAGAGAGAGAGAGAGAGAGTCTGAATGTGGCTGATTGGAGAAGAGCAATATTGATCACTCAATAATGTACATTTGAGTCCAAATCGAAAACAAAGCTCCGTTAAATAAATAGAGCATAAAGTATCTTTGCTGACAACATAATAAACACAAGGTACATGAATGATGTGTGATTCACGGGAAAGATCAAGGACAATAAATACATGCTATTTTTTCATAAAAAGAGCAAGAAGAGGCTGAAGAAGTTTAGAGAGAGGAGGACTAGAATTTTAGTAGAACCATGTCGATGCTAATAAATTTGGTTATTATCTGCTCCAATCTTAAAATCTATGTTGCAATCTGCATACTAATTAACACCCTGATCGGTAAGTAAAAATTGATCACACTACATTAGCACAAAATAGTCCTTGTCACCCTAATTTTGCACGACACACACAACAGAATGCAACGAATTACATAGTACTACAGAGACACCGACAATGCGCACACACACTCACCGCTATGAAAGCACGCACACAAACTAAACTTAGGATCTAACATGCTAGTGAGGCTCTTATGACCACTAGGTTACATGCCCTTTCACGGAAATTCTTGGTTGTTGGGAGCAAATACATATATTCTTGGTTGTTGGGAGCAGATACATATTCACTCAGTTGTTAGGAGCCGATGCATCTTGATAGAGAAATAGCTCCCCCCCCCCCCCCCCCCGCCACACACAAAAGAGGCAAAACTCACTATCGTCCCATTCGGTCAAAGACAGCGAACCAGCTGCGTGGGTGGCAAGGCGGAGACGGTCCAATGGAGGTGTGTACTCGTGTTGCTATCATAGCGTGTGTTAGCTCCCATACTTAATCGAGGTCGTGGATACGACTCTGGTGGTTTCCAGTTATCCAAGGGGTGGATGGTAAATGAAATACCGTCCACCCCTCAACTCCGTGAACGACATGCGCCGGTGAGATAGGAAGCGCGACACACTGTTGCATTCGACGAAGAGAACCCTTGGAACACCACCTCGAAACTATTGTGCCGCTGTCATCAATGCATGATGACCCATGATGAGAGAGCACGTGCGGCGGCACATCCGGCCCTCACGCGTTAGCCACCAAAGAGGGTGCATCTATACATTGTTGTAGTGATGAAATAATTAACAATCGCACTGTTGATCGAAAATGGAAGAGGAAATCAAAGCATGAGTGGGCGGCGGTCGCTGGAAATCAAAGATTCTTGAGGTGCTTTATTATTTCATGTGTGTGCCCTGCAAATAAATAAAATAGCTAACATCATCATCGACAAGCAAAAGAAGTTGAAACTTTAAAAGCTATAAATCATAAATGAGTATCAAAATTAATTTAGATTGCACTATTGGATTTATGGTAATAAAAACTTCAAAACAAAATCTCACTTGACTATATTTTGACAAACTTTTTTATTTATATTTCTAATTAAAGTTTATGTTTTTCGAGCTGCAATATTTGTGGAACAAATTCTTCAAAGAGGCAAAAAAATTTATATGTACGAACAAATTATATGAATCAATGAATGAAATCTACATTTGTTCAGACATATAACTTTTTTGTTCGTTAGTTCCTATAATTTGTTCATACGTAATTTTTTTCTACAGTTTTGTAAAATTTGTTCCATAGGTATATGTTGCACAGAAATTTTAACGTCATACACATGTAAAACGATTAGAACTTTAAAATCTATAAATAATAAATTGAGTATTAAAATTAAATTTCGATTGCACCGTTGGATTTATGACACTAAAAGCTTCAAGCGAGATCTCACTGACTATATTTTTTATGAAATTTTTTATTCAAATATTTTTAATAAAGAATATATGTTTTCTATGTGACATATACATGTGGAACAAAACAATCGCTAAGAGGTAACAAATATTCATTGAAGGGGAACGAATAACTGAGGTGGAACAAATATTCACAGAGCGGGAACAAATCTTAACCAATGTGGAACAAATATCACTAAGAGGGAACAAATATTCAATGAAGGGGAACAAATATTCACTAAGCGAAAATAAATATTCACCTAGGAGGAACAATATTTATTGAAAGTGAACAAACTTTATTGAGAACCATTATTCACATTGGACCAACAAATATGAAAAGAGAAAAAATTCTTATACATAGGGTAAAAACAATTCTTATATCTACGTAAATGATAATGAAAGAATAACAAATGAGAACTTTTATAAGAAAACAAAACACGAAAAGAGTAGGGAAACGATGGAGAAAAAACGAGAATGAAAAAAAATAACAAATGGAAGAAGTGAAAAAATAAAAAAAATATGTAAGAAAATAATAGAAATTAAATAAGAATAAGTAGAAGAAAACGTAAAATAAAAAACATGAGTAAAGAAATATGAATAATTACCTTTAATTTTTTTTCCTATCCTATGTTATACTTTTATATTTTCATACTATTTTCATTAATTCATTTTTCCCATGAAAAATAGAAAGAATAGAAGGGAAAAAACACAGAAGTAGAGGGAATAATGAAAGGAAAAAAAGAAGACATGAGTTAAATGATAAACAATGAAAGGAAAAACATTATAAAAATGAAAAACCATAAATAAAAAGAAATATAAAAAAGAAACATACCTTTTATGGGTCCTCTTAAAGTCCAGGCAGAAACTTTAGTTTAACAGACACAAAAGAGAAGAAAACGAAGGTAAAGCACTTAAGATAAAGCACTAGATCAGTAGATCTTCCACCAAGTTTTATCCTTCAGATCCTAATGGAGACAGTCGATGTTTTATCTTGATAATCACCGAATCAATACATAGTTGTTCCTTGAACACTTCTTTGTTTATTGGTTAGAGTTTTCTCCTAAGCACGTCTTTCAATCAAAATGCAAAAGAGGAGTGATGCAGGTATTTGTAAAGCTTATGGTCTGCAAACACATCACACACAATCAGCTTTAAAAACCAGCAAAATCTTCTTTGAGTTCCCAGCAAAATCTCCACTGACCAGTCGGCAGCCAACATATAAAGAAGTGCAATGATAAACGGAATGTCGTAACTAGACGATTAACTGAAGGAACCTAAACCTAAACGGTGCAAATTATCTGCGGTGAGGCTGGAGCAGCAGAGAGCAAAACATCAATTGGATCAATGGCAGGGTGTCTATGATGTTGAATGTAAACTGGAGCAGTAGATCTCTTCTTCCCTTCTTTCTGAACGTGTTAACCTGTTGATGAAACTCAGTGAAGTGGGAACCATGGGATCCAAAAGTTTCGGTAGAATTTCATTTCAAACAAAAGTTTCAACTAGTACAAACAAGCTAAATTTGACTAACTTCTGTGCCTCTAAGGTCCAGAAATAGTAAATAGGGATACCCATTTGTAATTAGGTTCAACTTCCGACAATGGTCATCATTGGAAAAAACTTGAAGCAACACATTACTTTAATTTTAAACGAATTTATTCCTTTTCTCATGTTCTGGTACTTTTCCTCAGTTATTATTTGCTCCAATCTTAAAATACAAGAAGAAAATAGATCACATGACAGAGATATGTTTGCATACTGAATAAATGTAAGTGTTGTTTTGTGGACTGGATGACAATCAATTTCAAACACCACGGCAAACCACCAATCTACTGGAAAACGAAATTTCCTTGTGTGCACCACTACTGTTAGGGAAATTAAATATATCGCCGGGGAAATTGAAAAATAATTTCCCTGACGGTTAACGCTAGGGATAAAGCGGTAGGGAAATAAACATTTGCCTGTCGGTTTTTGGTTCTCCTGTCGTTTTCCCATTTCCCTGTCGGTTTCTTGCCCACGGGATAATTAAAATTACTTCCCTGTCAAGGAAGCACCGTCAAGGAAAAAACTGAGCACTGACAGGGAAACATGTTTCCCCGTCTGGTCCTATTATCGTGTCACATTTATTCACCGACATGGAAAATATATCGGTTACAAAAAAAATTAAATTAGGACTACAATTTAATTCATTAACATTTTGTTGACATGCATTTATACTGCACATTGTTTCCCACACAAATACAGTCAGTTTAAGATCATTACAAGTCCTTGCATCATCACAATACACAAATGTGTGAACTAGAAAGAAGAAATATAAACAAGTCCTTACATCACAATACACAAATGTGTAAACTAGAAAGAAGAAAAATGCATACACGGGTGTCGGAAAATCATATCCTGATCTTGCCATTTGGTTATCTGGTAGCTCACTCCAAGCCTTAAAACAATACACACATAACAGTAGTGAATGGTAGAGCACAAACATCTGACACTAGCAGGTAGAGAGCATTAATAGAATAGAAATTTAGCTTACCAATTCTGCTTGCTCATTATTTTCTTTGGTCTTCCATTCTTTTGTCATGATTATTTTTCCCTCACAACATGAATTGCCAAGAACATAACTGCAAGACAACATCCAAAACTTTTCAAATAAGATGCCATCTGACAATAAGTCGTCAATATATTTTCCTCATATCTTGTCAGTATATTATTCATGCTAAAGTTACTAACATTAAAATGGCAGTTGTGCAAAGACTAATAATATTCTGACTGAACTCTGACCATAATTCAAACAAATGCAATAGATCACAGTTCAAGTACTACAAATTATATCTATCAAAGTCAAAAGTTTCCTTCTTGACTGATAGTGTACAAAGCATTTTTAACCAACAAACACACTATGTAAAAACATTAGATTTTCTTCCCATATTTTTCTCATCCCCAAAGATAAGAGCATGGTACGCTAACGGTTTCATCTGAATACACAAAACATGAGGCTAAATGTTGCACAATCACCTTAGGATTCCGTAATGATAGTCTCACAAAGATGCTAATACGCTAGTCTGACAGAGTACCTGCAGCTCACGATTTGGCTCTATTCGGAATTTCAGAATTCCATGGAATGCATGTATCACTTGTTTTTGATCCTCTGAAAATAAAAATGCTTAGGCAGTATATGATCCTGGTGCACAGAAAAACTCAATTTAAGCAAGTTCACTAATAAAGATAAATTATCTCCAATTCATTACACATAGATGGTGTTGCTAACAGAGCACCAAAAATGAATAACTCTATCACATTCAGAAATAAGATAAATAACTCTTCTGCAAATAAAAGCAACTTGCATCAAAGTTGGACATTTCACTACCCCCTAGGAATGGAAAAACAGCCCAACAAGCATTAGCATGAGCATTATACTAGTGATTGTTACACAATGGAGTCCCTGCCCCTGTCAAAAGCTTTCACTACTATGATTTTAAAATAAGCAATACAACAGTAATGTTCTTCTGAACTCCATATATACCAAAAATATCTTGCCTAATAGTATTTCTAACTAAAGCATAATGAGGATAAGATCACAAAGGCAACAAATAGATCGAGCAACTTAAAGCAATGTAGGAACAACTAATCCTAAAACAATTGGCTCAGTGCCTCACTGCTCAAGCACAACCATTCGTAGAACTAATCATAGATCTAGACATGTTCACATTAGGCAAAAACAAATCACAAGATCTGAGAATGAGATGCACTACTAAAACGGAAGCAGAAAACCTTGTCGTACCTCGTGTCGTGCTGCTTGGTTGCTATGCGTGCACGCAGATGTCACCGGAGGCGCAGTGCCAGAGGCATGATGGCCCCATGGAGGTGCGGTGCCGGCGACATGGTGGCCACGCGGAGGCGAGGTGTCGACGGTGCAGAGGTGTGGACATCCGGTGGAGGTGCAGGTCCGGCTGCGTGGTGGTCCAGCGCTGCGATGCGGGGTGGTCGCTTGCGGAGCCGACCGCGTGGATGCACTGCGGCACTGAAGCCCTTGAGCAGCGGCATGGGTGTGGAAGGGAGGGGCGTCGGGGAGACTGTGAAGGCCGGGGAGGCGCGAAGGCATGTTGGATGCGGTCGCGTGCGGCGCCGGTGAGGGAGCGGTGGGGAGCACCGGAGGTGGCTGGAGGATTGGCATGAGCTAGGGTTTGCCTGGGACGGACGCACTATATGAGATGAGAACGCGATTAGAACCATTGGATCAGTGATGAACAGTCATAAAAGGTTGGGCCATTTGGGCCAAAACAGGCATGGAGTCATCCTGTCTCACCTAAACGTTTTTCTTTTTCATATTATTGCACCATTATGAAGTAACTTGTAGAATAATCAAAATATATACCTTGAATACATTTTTCACACATAACAAAATGTGTATAAGTTTTCATCTAGGAGTTTGAAGAATTTTCAAATAGATTTGCTATTTTCAATCATTTGAATGAATTTTTGCATGCTTGCTAAAAATAATTCAAAGTGACTTACGTGCACCTCCAATAAATTTTGAAAATTGACCAAAAGTTATATTTAGCCTCATAAGTTCCATTCTAGTCCATTTCTTGTATATTGATGAAAAAATCAAATGACTTATAGTGAAAATTCATATTTTTATATCCAAATTACCACATAACAATTAGAATAATGTCTAAATTTGATAAGAAAATTATACAAATTGATGTGGCAACATATTTTGGCAAACAAGGTTATGATATAAAATTTAAATGAAATGATGAAAAGGTATTATACATTGTTTACAAATGGGCACCTCTCTCTTGTAGTTTCTTATAGTTCAAGTCAAACTTTGTGATTTGAATACCTTGCAACTTGTTCCAACTTGTATGCACCTCAATTTTTAACACCATCTTATGTTGGCCGTAGCAAAAGAAAATATCAGGTTTAGCAATTGCGTTATGAAAAAGGTATTTTTCTATTCTCCATGTATGTAGAAGAAAGCAAGTTGTATAAAAAATATCCAAGAAATAGCAATTAACACTCAAACAAACGCTATTAAATACAAAACCATGATTTTAGAAAAAAAAATAGGAAAAAGAACCATCAAATTTTGAGTTTTTATGTGGGAGAAATACAATTACAAAATTTAATTCTGGAATAAAAAGAGAAACATGAATTGTCGATGTGTTCTTCCTCCCCGTGTAGATGAATATCCTTGTGTGTCAACATGAATTTCCCTGTGTTGTTTATCTAACACACAGGGAAATTAGGACTTTCCTTGTGTGCCATGTCAATTTCCCTGTGTGTTTTATCTAACACACAGGGAAATTAGGATTTTCCCTATCGGGTTGGGAATTTCCCTGTATGTTTTTTAGAAACTGTCAGGGAAAAGTGAATTTCCCTGTGTGATTTTGAAAATACCGATAGGGAAATGTAAAACACACAGGGCAATTTCGTTTTCCAGTAGCAAGGAGTCCTGTCAACACCCATTTTCAGTTGCCTCTGAAATCTCAATCAATCTGGTGGATGAGTGCCTGTACGTGTGTTTGTGAGCGTATTCATCTGTACTATGTCATTCATCAAAAAAGGGGAAAAAGCTATTACCTCCGTTCTTGTATACATGACGCCGGCGTTCTAAATTGAACTGCTCAGTGTCATCTATTGATGGAAGTACTACATACGTGAGTGATTTTTGGATGCTAAAACTAGCTATACTCAGAAAAAGGATGTGTGCATGGAGTAACTCTTTTCGGCTGCTAGCTGAGTGAGAGGAGGGGACATAATCTTAATGTACCTAGCTAGCAAATAAAAAGTCAGCTGCCTGCAACAAGTGTTGGTTCGTGCGTTTTAATGTTTGCATCCAGCTAGCAAAGAAAGATGATATCCAGGCGGTCACGGTTGGTTCTTGTATTTTCTAGTATATATTAAATGGCTGTAAACGTGTAAAATGCATGTTAAATTGTACCGGTATCTAAAAATCATGACTCTTGTTGTATTGTGTTCCTGGTGATTTTCATTTTCTCTACATGAATATAAATTTTGTGCACATGTGCCGTATGGGGTTTTAGATGTAAAAATGACATTAGATCTAGAGAAATTCTCCGGTAGACCCTTCTTACAAATTAGCACACATCTCAAAGCACAAAAGATTAATCAAGTCATTTTCCTTAATAATTTTAGTCGCCCTAGGGCCTAGCGGCGCCCACTCCTATCCAGCCCAACTCAGCCCAGCCAATAAATATGATTCAGCCCAGCCAATAAATATGATTGGATCACAGTAGAGCCATTAAGTGATTTCTTCTACAGATCCTCTCACCCAATTGATTGCGGCCGCCATTTAATCAGCACCATCACGCCATTTATTCAGCCATGGATCTAATGTCGATTAATATCACAGCAGCAGTTCATACTTGTAATTGATGACTAGATGCGTGTGTCGTCGTTGTTTAATCGGAGAATTGATTTCCATTGGCCTCATCGGCTTCATGACAACGAAACATGCAATAGAAGGAAATAAACCATGCTATTTAATCAATCAATGGATCTGTTGTTGGGGTTCCTTGCCATGGGGAGAGAGATGGCTCATGTTCCGTGCCGAATCCCATATTTTTCTTTTTTTCAAGTTAAAAAACATAAATGATATTTAATCTATTACCTCTTAGGAGGTAATATCTAACAAGATGGACGGTTCATATCCATTTGGGAGTACCACAACAAAGCCCTTCATGAATACTACAGATACGGTCTGTAGGCATGCAGCTCATGTTTCGTTGATATCTTTTCTAAATTCACATAAAGGAAAAATTTTGTAAAAAAAACTTCCATTCAGATGTTCGATGTGCTACAACCATGGCACATCGTTGCACCTTCCAGTTCACGAGAGGAACATGATGAGACGCCCACCGTTCACAACCACTAAAATAGATCAAGGAAACGGACTAAACTGGGCATGGTTGGGCCGGCTTAGACGAAACCCAAAGTGTTAATTAAAAATATTAATTAATAAGATCTGCTTTGTGCAAGTTACATGGAGAGGACCACCGGAGCAAAACTCTTAGAATCTATCTTTAATTGGCAACATATATGTTTTGGTACCTTCAGTAAGTTGTTTGATATTTTTGTTGTACAGTTCATGCGTAGGAATGAGCCCAGTGAATTGTTCATAGTTTTGTCACGTCCATTATTCCATCTAGGAACGGAAGGGGCTCAAGCCCCCCCCCCCCTCCCCACCACACACACCACTTGACAGAATCTTAAGGAGCCTCCCTATAAATTTAAGGAAGAGGAAGAAAAGGGGAGGCTAACTAAAAGAATGAGAAGTGAGCCCCTTTTAAAGCTCAGTCCTAGATCCATTTTTTGATTATTTTGTGAATTAAATACTAGACTTGTGATATTAAATGTGTATTAGATAATTTATTGATTATAAAAATACCAAATGTTCACAATACTTTATGTCATATATAGCTTCAGTATAAAACTTCCATGGAAGTCATTTTCACAAATTTACACTTGATTCTAGTTTTTTCCGTGTAAACCAGAGACGTTGATTGCGAAATCATACGTTGCACCTCTGGAGCTCGAGGAGGGTCACGTACCATAGTGTCTCACGCAAGCTCTCGTGGCGGCTTGCGCCTTCACTCTAGGTGTACTTAGTCGAGAATCAGTACTATCAAATGACAGATATGGGGTGGGGGTAAGCCCCCTACTGGCTGCAAGAACAAGGGAGACCCTCAACTCCTCCTTGAATTTTTATTATGGATGACATTTTTTATTGTCTACGGGTAGAAGAAGTTGTTTAGCCCCCACCAATATTTGATCCTGGATATGTCCATGGCTATATCCTACATGTTCGTGTCTCTTCTATCTATATTGTACGCTAAAGAATATATAGGGTGAACATATGATGGAAATGGTGAAAGTTCTGTTAAAAACATACTTTAGGCTTTTATTTTTTTGAAACTTAGCATATCCACTTTGTGGACAAATTTGATATTCAAAACTGTTCTAGATACATTTATAAAAAATAACAAATATGAGGTGTATTTGCACTAGATGGCTTTTTTTGTCATTTAGTGCAAATGCACTCAAAATTTCTCATTTTCATATGAATTGATCTAGAGCGATTTTGAAGCTCAATTTTTATGACAACATACATTCGAGTATGAACTATGGATATGCCAAATTTTATTTTTTCAAAAGTCTGAAGTGTGTTTTTGAAAAAAACACCATTTCCAACATTTGGGCCATTTCCATCAGATATGCACCTAGATAATAGGGGTAAAACTGATCATTTTGTCATTATCCGTAGGTATCTGTTGGCATGTTCAATCTTTCAAGTTTGTAGCTGCCATGTTTGTGTTGGATACATACGCCGCGCTTGTTAAGCGCCACCTATGTAGTGTTCGCGTCGGTTGGAGGATCGTTGTTTTGGGGTGCCCCCCCCCCCCCCCCCCCCCGACCTCTAGCATTTGGAAGAATAGGTTCCATGTGGATGGCAAAAGCAGCTAATAGCATTTGGCAGTGTCATATAAATCTTATATTTAGATGACCGAAGCATTTGGCATGTGTGATTATAATGTCATTGTGTTTGAGGCAATTACATATGTGGTAAGCTTTGTGTTAGGTTTTCATGTAGAAATTCAGAGTTGTTGTTTATTGTTAAAGGTTATGTCTTGAAATGTATTTGATTTTTATAATTGAAGTTTGCAGTAATAATGGAGGCGAAAAAGGAAACGTTATCATGGAGGAAATTGAGGAATATAACAATGATGCAAACATATAACAAAGATGACAGGTTCACGAGATTTTTCCAGCGCCCTTTCAGAAGCCATAGGCAGAGAGAATGCAGGACTGAATGTGTAGATGTGGCACGGCCCGCTTAAGACATACCCAGGCCGGGCCTGGGCCTATAAGGTGGCACGTGGGTCGGCACAGCACGGCCCGCCAACATGGTCGGGCCAATGCAGGCCGGGCCTAAACAGGCCGGGCCAAGACGGGCTCGGGCCGGGCCGCCCGTTTGGCCATCTATATTGGAGAGTCAGTTGGCATGAATATAAATGTTCTTTACTACTGTCTCTGTGTGCACGCGCACACAGTCACTGTTCTAGATAATTTACTTACTTGAGCATTTTCGTCATTATTTGCGTCCATGAGTGGAAATGTCTTTTTTTCCTAACCTACACCCTGTTCTAGTAAAGTTTTTGTCACTTGTGTCCATGTAGATGTAGTTTAAGTGAAAATGTTTTTTAAGCCTGCACCCTGTTCTATTAGAGTTCAAATTGTTTTAAGGGTACTTGCAATCTGACTTGAACACAGGGCCGTCAAGCTAGCTGATTAGCTTGTTGGAGTCGTGTACATCTGCTATCTGGTTCCATGAACCGTACCAGACTATATTTGTGAACTCGTGTACGTCAGGCATGGTTTAGGAGTTAGCTTCGGTTAAGATTTAGTTAGTTTGAAAGTTTGGTTAGGATTAGTGGTCAGTCTAGTTGGCCCGAAATATAAATAAACAACGAGATCTGCTACGGTACTCCTCTTTGAAGTAATTGTGCACAAATATCAAAGCAGTCCAATAACTAATTACTTACTTTTTTAATTAATTAATTCCGTAATGGGTTTCAAGTGGACCTGGCCCTATTCGCACCCGATCATGCCCCCAAACCAGCCAGCAGCTGTGAACCATTCGTTGACCCGATCTCGTCGGCGTTGCCCATCCACTCGCCGTCGTGGAGTCCTCGAACTCCGGCAGGCACATCGCGTATGTCGGCTCGTTCCACTTCTCCTCCTTCCGGTACCGGCACACCACCTGGTTGCACCAGGTGCGTCAGCGACGTCGCCGCGCTCACCTCCTCGTCCTCCTCTACCTCCGGCTGCTTGTGCCGCCGGTGGTGGTTCTACCGCCGGCACGTTCCCTCAGCGCCGTTTCCACCGACGCCGACGCCGCGACAGCATGTGACGAGGACGTAGTGGTGCAGCAGCCAGCACCAGGGCCACGCACAGCATGCTGATCGCCAGCGTGATGAACTGCCACGACCTGGACATGCATGCTGCTCTATCTCCATGGAGCATGATCAATCGATTGGGAGGAGGATAGGATCGGAAACGAGGCCTGTCAGCGGCAGCGAACAAGGCCCTCAACGATGGTTACAAGGATATCTCTGATGAGAGGTTATGGTTGATGCCATTGATGGGAACGTCTATGCCTTTAATGTTCCTTTTCTGCTTGGCACCAACAGCTCGGTCTCTTTACTTCTTGTTTTCTTGCATCTCTTTCTTGTACGCCTGTCATTTGTGTTCATTCCACGAAACATATGCTCTCACTAATAGTAGTACTAGTATCTCACTGCCAAATTCAATTAACTAGCTACGAATCCATTAAGCATTAACGTAGAACTAATCACTCCCTATGCTTAGGGCTTGTTTGGGAATTAGTGGAATGAAGGAGAATGAAGGGCATTGAGGTGGAGAAATTTCCATTATAACTCAAAAATTTTCAAAATCCCCTTCAATACTCTTCCATCCACTTGAATCCTCCATTTCCCAAACAAGCCCTTAATAATCTCTCTCCATGCCAGTGCATGTAGCAGGTGCCGCTTCCTATATTACACTGACGACAACGACGAAAAGAGGCTAGCGGAGTTGTGAAGCATGGCTGAGGATGCTGTCCGGCTTGAGGCAGAAGACGACCTTGATCTCGCGTGGCGCGATGCAACATCGAGGCACCGCCGCACCGGGTCTTGAACCACGCCGCCGCGCGCACGGTGCACCCTCCACAGGGTCCTCAGGTTCCCACGCGGGGCACTCGGTGGCGAGATCCGCGGGTCACAGAGCTAGCAGCAAACTCGGATCGGGCCATTATTGGCATCGCCTGCGCTACCGCCGTCGCGGACGGAGGTGCCGGCGGCGGAGAGCTTTTGACGATGGGCCGCGGCATGACTGATGCGGAGTAGTAGTAGCCATTCGCAGCGGCAAACTCCGATGGAGGGGAGTCAACTGTCAACAAACGGTTCGCTAAGCTGGGTTGGGAACATGGATGGATCCGGTGGGGATATCGATAGGGCCGGGCATTTAAATCCCTCCTTGTGTGCTTTGACAAGAACCTGTGCAGGCACAACTCTGCTCCCCAAGGAACATTTCAAGTTTCAAGCTGCTACATAGAACAGAATTATGCTCTGAATATGACTTGAGATTTTAGAGGCAACTGATAATAGGTGTTGCTAAACGCAAAAACATGGTCTGCTCTGTTAAAGAATCAGATGAAATCGATTGACTTTTTTGTACATGCGCTTAGCAGCGGCAAAAACCTACTAACGATCGTGCGTTTGCCCTGATAATCCTCTTTGCGTTTGCCCTGATAATCCTCTTTGCAAGTTTTTCATCTAATTATATTATATTGTTGTCGAAATTTGAATGACCATTTGCCCTTTATCTAATTGTATTGTTGTTGAAATTTGAATGACCGTTTGCCCCTGTTGTCATAATAACCATCGACTTCTCTTTGCAAGCAATTGACCATCATCATAATAACCATCAATTTCTCTTTACAAGCAAAACCATCAAATTCTCATCTCCTTTCTTTTAATAACCATGACTTCAGTTGCGAAAAATCCTTCCCACCACCGGGAGTTGCAACTCTCGTTATCCCGCACCGTCCATCTCGCTTTAACAGTTGTGCCAATCTTGCCTCACGCAGATGCTGTTTGCTCGCCGTTAGGGTTGCGTACAAGGCTCCAGGCATCTCCGTCTCCAGCGGTCCGACAGCCCCCACCTCCCAGGGCAACCCGGTGGCGGTGATGGAGGCGATGGTGGAGACGGATGTGGTGGAGATGGTGGAGGTGGACGCGATGGATGGCAGGCGGACGTGGTGGAGATGGTTGAGGTGGATGCGGCGGATGGCGGAGGTGGCCGCGGCGGTGGTGGAGGCGGATGTGGCAGAGATGGAGGAGGTGGCTGCACGGATGGTGGAGGTGGCGGAGATGGCCGCGGAGGAGGTGGGCACGACGGATGTGGCGGAGATGGAGGCGAGATGGCCACGACAGGTGTGGCCGGAGATGGAGGAGGTGGCCGGAGATGGAGGAAGTGGAGGAGGTGGCCGGAGGTGGAGGAGGCAGCGCGAATGGAGGGAGGGCGTCTGAGTTTGCGGCGGCGGTATCGTTGGAGGGAGTAGTGGCGGCGGTAGGGTTGGAGAAAGAAACATGCCTGAACCAATGGAGTTGACGGGAAGCGGAAGCGGCAAGGTTGAGGCAGCTGTTCGGGCGAATCTTGATGCACTAGCAGCCAAACGATAATGGGAGGGGCACCTGCCGGTATTGGAAAAACCACTTTGCTTCAGTTGTTGAAATTAAATACTTACTACTTACTAATCACTGATCAGCGATGCCTAGCACAAATGACTTGTAATGAGATGTTCACGGAGGTGTTAGTAACTAGCAAGTCTCGACATGCGACATCCCTATAGGCTATATCATGTCATAACGGCGACGGTTGTGACCATCGACGAAAGAGGATATGATCGATCAAAATTTTGCAGGGCAAAGCCCAGTTCCGTTGCTGCGATCAATTTACAGCAATCAATCAAATAGACAACATACAAAACGACAGCCCCTTCGGGCAACTACAATGGAGCCTACACGCCACCTTGATTTACACTACCATGGAGCAAACGGTAACACGAGACACCGTGGAAGCTTGCTTCCATTAGAAGAGCGAGTTGTAGGTTAGGAAGGTGCAGGCGATGGACGTGGCGCAGATCACCAGGGATGGAAGCAGGGTGATGTTTAGGAGCTTCCCCACGCCCAAGTACCCTGCAGCGGTGATGGTGCCATCCGCGACCACCCTCGCCAGGGTCCCAGCCTCGGTCGAGAGCAGACCACCATTGTACGTGCCACGGGAGAGGCGGGACGACATCACACTTGACAGGAGGGAGAGGTTCACACCTGCATTTGCCAATAAGATTGGAGGTTATGATCTATGTCGAGGAGGGACATACTAGAAGTGGCATACATTCCAGAGGAGGCTGGATCTTCTTACCTTCAAGAACTTCAGCAGAAACAAACGTGATGAGTGCTGAGGCAACGTACTGGATAACAGAGTATGTGCTCGTAACTTTGAAGCTGAAAATAATGCCTAGTAGCAATGTAATTTGAGATACCATCAGGAGTTGCCTGTCAAAAACATCAAGAACATGGTAAGACAGCTGTATTTTTCATTTTGCACAAAAAAGGCCTGCAGTAGATTTATCTACAGAGGGGTAGTGAGAAAACTATCCCATGGTCACATAATTTGTGATAATACCCAATAAAAACAGAAGGGGAAAAAGGAAAGGGCATAAGTAGTGCCAGCGCTTCAGCATGAATGAAAAAAATCACAAACCTGTCCTCAAACATATTGCTGATGTATGTTCCCACAACAGCATTGACAGGAAGGACTGTCAACCCAAGGATTGCTAGAAATATTGCCACCTCACTTGTGTTCCAACTGAAATAGTGATTGGTAATAACACTGGACTCTGAAAGTAAAATCTCCATTGCATATTTGAGCATGAAGTAGATCAACAATTGAACCTGCATGAGCAAAGTACAGTTGAGTCAAGATGTCCAGAAGTAGAAAAATAATAACCGCATTCTTAGTCTAAAGCGCAGGTTGGTTAAAATTTGAAAACCCTCATTTGGGTCTGAGGAAAGCAGTATAACCAGAAGGTTGTATACTGCAGTGCGGAAACTAGTAAAATCAGAACATGTATTTAATCTATTTCCATTCCATCAATACAATACTGGCAAATAAATTCTCAAAAACAGTACAGAATCAAATCAAGACAAAAGTGGTAGATCAGCATAATGACATCTTCATACCTTTACTGATGGAGTAAGCAATCTGTAAGCTGAGCCAATTGATGTTGCAGGCTTGCGAGAATCTTGTGAAGCTTCCTCACTATCATCAATTTCTTCATCTTCATCTCCATTTTGTTTATTTTCAGCGTCTGTGAGCAGTGGTTGTGCAAGTCCATTTTCCAGTTGCCCAATATCCACCCTTTGTCCTGCCATCATGACAAGCATTCAATTAAATAAAATCAAGAGCAGGAAATGAGACAACTTTCTGAATTAATCAAAAAACTCAAGTTACAGTCACGATGCAAGTTACACTTCTTTTGGATCATTTGGATGACCAAAAACTTGCTAAAATGGACTAAAATGCATGCCCTATAATTCAGGAAATGAACTAAACTAGCTGACCCGAAAAACACCATTGAGTATCCGCTTGCATCGTTAGTTACAGTGCACCCAGGCCAAAGTAACTGAAGCCATCAGAGCATTAGATGTTTTTTGAACTTACCAGAAGCAGGATTTTGTGTGGCGTCATTAACCTCAGCAGCACGGTTTGGTTCCTTGAATGAGATCGCTAGCCATACTAAGTACAACAGCCATGCAACTGCCATCACCCAACCAGGTAGGGTTGATTGATTGAAGGTAACCATGTAGATCTTAAATTTCCACTGAAGTAGACCAGCTAGTGCTGGCCCACAAGCCATGCCAAGTGCACTTGCACTAACAAATCCGGCTGAAGCTTGCATGCGTATTCTTGCAGGGACACAATCACTAATATAACGGCGATTGACAGCTCTTGCAGAACCCAACCTATACCAAAACAAATTCATTCAGAAATAATAATTATCTGCAATGCAGAATGTTTAGTACACAATTCTTTGTGTAAGAGCTTGTTCATAGGAAATCGGGTTACACCTAAAATTTCTTCATGCTGGGCATAAAGAACTAGAGATAGTAAGATATCTACAATTGCATCCTAACATTTCTGGTCAGCACTGTTCTAAAAAGGGACACTTGTTACAAAGAATTTAATTATTAATCTGAAAGGGCACTGGCTACTGAATAGTGAAGAAATAGTTTCCTTTGTATGATCTTCCACTAGAATATAGAACTGACAGCTAAAGTAAAATCCGAATGAAAACAACATTATAGCTGAATATAATCAAGTGCACACTCGTGAAGAGTACTTCTATGCAAGGGCACTTACCCACATAGTAAGCGGCCAATAATAAGGACCGTGAGGGACTTCATATCATATGCTATTGCATAACATATATTCCCCAAGAAAAGAACAATACTGCTGAAAATAAGTGGTTTGAAATACGACTTGTTGGACCATGCGCTGAAGTAAACCGAGGAAAATATTTGTGCAACAGCCATTGAACCAATAACAACACCACAAACAGTAGAAGCAGCCCCAAGGCTAACAGAGTAGTCATCTGCAGTTGGCACAATGATGTATGTATTGACCATGTAAAGGAATGTGTTCACCAGGTTCAACATAAGGGACATGAAATGGTATTTTTGATCTTCTATTTCTTCCTCCCCTGCAGTGCTCGGAGACTCCTCATCGACAATCATGGCATGTTGCCCCAAAAATCGAAGAAAATTAGTTGAGCGTGTTAACTTATCCACTGATGAATTTATCATATCAATGATTGGGTCCTGCAAGGGGATCAAAAACAGGCTGGTCAGCAGCAAGTCTTGAGCGCAACCACTATTCTACCAGATGGGTATGAAAATGTACTTGTGGTGTAATGTAAGAGAAATGGAAATAAACCTTAAGAGCAGAAGATGGCTGATCATAAATTGACAAATAACTTCCTTGACGCTCCTGAAGTTCAGCAATGTTACGTGACAATGCTCCTACAACAGCTCCTACACCCTGGTTGCATAAAACACGTTAGGTACACTGCTGCATGTTCCAATTTATGGAATGTTTCAAATTGATTGGGGGCATGCCATAGCTGCAACTATAAAATTTTATATAATAGCAACAGTGCCTTTCAATCCCAAGCAAGTTGAAAGCAATTTGAAGTGGGTGAGCAATGAAACCAAACAAGAGATCCGCATAGAAGAACTCATGCAATGCAAAAGAACATGTACAGCATGTTTGAGTGATATTCTTTTTCCAGAGTCAATGCATTACCACGTGCTTGAAGACCTGCTGTAGCTGAGAGTAGGGGTGATTTGATCTAGTAGTCACATAATAATCAGTAAATCTGTAACCGAAACGCTTATCAAACTTCTTCAAGATTTTCCGGATGCCAGTTGCATTAAGGTCAACGAATTTGAGAAGTTTGATGAGATCCAAACCAACTTCCCTATAAGCTTCTCGCAACTCAGCAATACCAGATATATCAGGCTGCTCTTGCAGTATTGCCCGTTGCTTTCCTAACTTCTCTATCCTGCTTGCCAGCATTCCTTGTTGTTCCAACAGAAACAGGACAATCTTCTCGATCTGAATAAACAGAGATTAAGAGATTAATACACTGAACCCAGTAGGAACAGTAGTATTGTCCTCACATCAATATCAATATGAATCCAAAGGAAGATAGAATATGATAGTTCACATAAAGTACATGATGTATAACCAAAAGCAGCAAGTCCAGAAAAGCACATAACCAAATGCTTCTGAACAAATCATCAACTCTTGAAATGATGTTTCCATAGTACTGTGTTTCTGAACCATGGCCTTTCTTAACATGCAAGTGCATGCAGAGGTCAGATATGGATACCATGTTGATACTACAGTCAGCAAGTTAAATATCCACAAAAAAGCTTAAGTCTACAATTTAAAGCAGATCAGGTAGAATGAACTGATGAACGTTCACAGATTTCTATTTCTCAGCATTACCTGATCGTCAAGCATCTTCGAGAAATCTTTGAGAACCCGGCGACGATCTTTCTCACCCTGTTGGATCTGCTGGCCATATTGTTTAACTTTTTTCTTCATCAACTTGTAGTTTATATAATATCTGAAGACATCGACATAAAGAAGACAATTTAAGTAAAGTGACAAGATAATCTAGATATATTTCCTAAGATGCAGCGAAAAAACTATCATATATTTTTTTTAAAAAAGGTGACCAGCTGTTTGAAGAGGAACTGGATGGCGTTCAGACCACTCATAGGTCTATATTAATATGGTTCACAATTGAGAGGAATATAAGAAAACATAAATTGTACCCCTTCCATTCTGGAATTTGATCGGCCATCAATTTTTTCCCAAAGTTAACCATCTTGACTTTGATAAGTTAATCTGCAACAAGAATAGTGCTGTGTTAGTAGTACTAATGGAGAAAAATAAACAATTATTGGTTCCAAGCTAGGATACAAAGATGTGTGAGACATGAAATGGAAGAAAGATGTCAATGAGCAATGAGGAATCTCATTCTGGAGATGTGTTCTCAGTTCAGTGTAACACAGTATAAAACTCAGTAAATAATGTCACCACTTTACACATAACGAAACAACTAATCAGGATGCACCCTAATATGTGGAACTTCCAGAAGAGAGGATATTGACAGTCCCAGGGCAATTTCTCAGAGTATGAGTAGATCATCTGTGTACGGTCTAAACCACTTCAGGATAACCTGAAGCGCCTTTTTTATTGGAAAAGGTGGATTTACCACTCTGTTCTCACTACTGAATGAAACAAATTTACTGTTACGGTCACAAACCTATCTAGTCCTTTCCAGCAGACCAAATCATAGACCAATTCAATCAAACTTGGGCGATCACAAATAAAATTCATGTCCCAGTCTCACAAGGTGAAAGATGACAAGAAGTCACAAAAGTCTCAACCAATCACATAATCAATTAACCTGATTTTTTTATTTTTGGTATCAACTTCTGGCGCACATGCATCAGGCAGTAGAACAGTCAGCACAAGACACTCATGCGGACACATTTAAAACTACCATACCATAAAAAAGTGTCAAAATCAATTTGGCTACAACTGTTTGTCGAGATGAGAACTAACTGTGGAACTTGTGGCTTAGACTGGATCTAAATTTGGTCCCAGCTACAAACCACACATAATTCTGGACCCCCCATCTGCAAGCACTACCCCAAATTCAATAAAATCAGTAGTGATAAGTCAGTATTATTCAGAGATCTATCTAACAGAAAACAACAGCCTAACACATCAAGCAAACCAGACGCTGACACTGAATTTTAAGGCTAAACCGATGCGGAAACAATTCGGCAAACAGTTTGGAGCTCAGGATCACGCATCATGCAGCCATACATGTTCTATCGCCCAATCTAAAGGTGGGGGATCTCCATGATTGCAGCCCGAAACCCTGCTATTGAAACTCTGGGTAATGACAACCAAAGCAGCCTGGAGCTTGCTACCTGCGTCGTACCAATGGAATCAACCATTCGCACACCACGGGGGACCAACTGAAACTTCACGAACCCACCCGATCGGGCCCCCCCAACACTGACACTCCTCGGCGCATTGACGCAGGCCGCTCTCGTCGAACTCATCCTCGGTCCTCACTCAGAGGTCCACCGCCATCTGAACCCGATGCTTAACCACCCACGGAACCCACCCAAATTGAACCCGACGAAATCAAGGGGGCGAATGAGCCTTGCACTTAGCTTACCTCCTCTCTCTCTCTCTCCAACGTGAGCGCTTGCGCCTGGAGCGGCGGATCGGACCGGAGAGCCGCGGACGCGCGCGCGAGAGAGCTCGTGCGCTGGTGAAGCGGAGGCGGAGGCGGAAGGAAGGCGGTGGGAAAAAAGGGAGGAGTAGCGCGAGAGAGACACGGCAGGCCGGTGTTTATAGGCGAGGAGGTGTGGCAGCCCGTGAGCCGCCGCGGCGAGGAGGAACAACAGAACAACGGAGACGGCGCGCGGCGGTGGGTGGTGGTGGTGGTAGCGGTGAGGCGCGCGTGCGTCGCCACCGCCGGTTTTGGCGCGGGCGGGTTGGATTGGGTCGGGTACGGGTCGTGCGCGTCCCCTGTTTCGGGACCGCTTCTTCTCGTCACCTCCGGATGGGGCCACGACAGCGCGCCGCGTGGCTCCAGTCCGTTCCGTTACCCTGCCGTCGTCGCAGTCGCTCGCACACGGCTAGTGGTCTTCTTTCGTTTCTCTCTCGCGTGGGCGTGGCACACACTTTTGCTGCTCAACATCATGTAAATAAATAAAGCAGCTTTATTTTTGGGACGCACGCACACTACTGCTCGGGACCCTACCGGATTTGCCAAGTCAAAAAAGTGGATCTTAATTATTTTGCTTTTGCTTGTGTTTACTTCTTTGACAAACAGAGATTAGATTAGTCTCGCTCAAGGTTCCTCGTATGAATGAAGACAGTAAAAAGGAGCCAAAATTTGCTTTCAGTAGGTATAACAGGAGATGGCCTGACCGTAGTAGCCATTTGACAACCTTGGATGGTTCTGTTAGGCTTCTCCTAGCTGGCACTGATTTGTCTCTTTTTTAGAGAAGCAGAAGCCCATGCACTATATTCCTTTTCGTTTTTTTAGATCAATGATTATTTCGGTTCTCAAGCTGCTCACCATCAAGGCCATTTCTTTCGTCCAGTTCTCGAAGCAGCTTTAGTAGTACCCCACAGGCCGCATCTGATCTTATCGTGTCTTTCTCTCAAGTGATCCTGCTACAGTGTTGCATGTCTCTCGATCTTGAAAGAGACAAATGCACTTGTACTATTTTTTAAAAGAAATTGAAAATCTGCATTATATGAGGTCCTAGATGATTATCGTGTGGTCAGGAGGATTTGGCACAAAAGTCTCTAGGGATTTGGTCTGTGGACGGGACGGGGCACGTGGCTGGTCTGGTGGTGGAGGCGCCGCCCGTGCTCGCTTCCCCGGCGGCAGACGCCCGTGCAGACCGGGCCCCGCCAACCACCCGAGTCACTCGGGCTCGGCCGTTCGCCCGCTCCCCGTGAAGTGCGCCGCCCGCCGCGCCGAGTGCCGACATGGAGGAGGAGCAGAGCTGCACGGCCAACCGTTGGTGCAAACTAACGGTGGCCACGCGGCGGCAACCTGTCCGTGGCAGTCCGGCAGGTGGACGGAGATCAGAGGAGGCGCCGGAATGAGACGAGACGAGAAGCAGGCCGCGGATATGGACGGCGAGCGGCGGCGATCACTTGCCGAGGAGAGCGATCAGGAATTGTTTTCCCCTTGTTCTTAAACATAAAAAAGTGATGCTCCTAATCACTACTCATGGAACACGAACGTAATCATCTATCTCGAGCGCGATCGATGAGTACGCATGGTCGGAGGATGGTGATGAAGAACCTGCCGCCGCCCACCGCGTGCATCAACAGTCGCGGCAGGCGATCAACGTGCCGAGACCCCGATGCTGGAGTCTGGAGGGGTGATTTTGGTCTCGGCTCCGACGGCGACGGCGACGGCGATCGGAGTCTCGACCGTCCTCACGACGGAGTCTGACGCCGCAATCAAATAATAAATTAACTAAACTAAAATTAATCGGGGATCGCCCTCCATGTTAACCGTATCGGGTCACAGATGAGATAATCCACGGGGGCCAGCGCCGTGGCACGCGTAGCCGACACGCTGGCAGCAGCGCGGGCGGGTCCTGCACACGTCGCCGTCGCTGTCGCTGTCCCGTCGAATCCACGTCAGGGGATGGGGGATCGATGATGGCTGCCTGCGCGCGCCTTCTCGCGGGAGAAATAATTGGTGGCTGGTGCGTTTGGATCAGAGGCGAAGAAGAGACGAGCGAGGAGAGGAGAGGGGGGGAAAAAGAGGCCTGAATTGAATGGTGCTTTCAGGTTCGGCCCCGCTGCCGGCTCCCACTCAACGGCTGCACACGAAAACGAAAGGAGCCTATACTGCTATTGCCGCCGAGTATGTCTGCCCCCCGCAGCGTGATCCACCCGGCCAAGGATGATCTCGTTCGTCGTCGTCGATCCATGCACGAGAGGGGATCGGGCGCTGCTGTCACCTCAAAAGGCCAAGTGGACTTCATGGCCCGGTGGATGTGTGGTGGCGGTACGGTACACACTACAGTGGAGTGAGCTGCACTGCGTGTCTGCATCTGCCTCGCCTTGGTGTGGTGGTGGCCCGAGAGCGGGTCCTCACCTGAACGCGAATGATTGGGGCTCCAATCATTCGGAATCATCGAGTTGGAGCGTCAGTACTGTGTACAGTAGTAGATTACTGGCTGTACCTACTAGTACAGCACGCATTTTCTTTTTTCAAGGAACAGCACGCATGATTCGTGCAGCACAATCACACATGGGCATACATCCGGAGGGATGATCCGTGCAGCTCACCAAGAAGAAAGAAGAATACGTGGGGGATGGGCACGCATCCAGAGAGATACGTCTGTCGGCGGCGCACGCACGTGCGACCCAGCCAAATTCCCGAGCTGGGTCGCATGTCGCCACGTTCCTCCGCATGTTACCCGCTCCCGAGCTGGGGCCGGGTCGCGCGGCCGCGCCGCCGCCGCCGCCTATGCCAACTTGAGCGCTCCCTCCTCCCCCGTCCGATCCGACGTGCCCTTGGCTCGACCGATCGTGTGACCCGGCTGGCTGCTACCGGCAATGCCGATGCGCGTGCGATCCAATCCAGCGGAAATGTCGCCGTCTCCGCCGAATCTGTCTCACCGTGTCAGCACCTTCTTCTTGGTGTCAGATTCCACCACCGTGCATAAACTAGCTCGGGACATCGACCAGGACAGGCAACCTTGCAACCAACACACATGCCAACATTACAACTTGCATCGACATGTGGCAGAGTTTACCAAGCAATCCAAAGTAACTTGTATATAGCTGGCATGGCATCAGTCCAGTGACAACAGCAAACGGCATCAGAACTCGGTTCCTACTCGAAACAGAAAATTCTACTAAGTAGTTCAACCCGCCCAAATTGGGCAAGCAGGCATAAGTGAAAGTTGCAAGATTTTTGGAACCGTGGCCAGCTGCCCAGCTCCCACTCCATATGATGGAAGGAAAAAGAATAGGTGGCTGAATTGCAGTGTACATACTGGGGCATCACAGATTTCGCACAACAGATAGCCGAGAGTATCCGCAAGCACCCTGCCGTTATTAAGATGAACAAAAAGAACCATCTATTGGTCGACGCAGATGGAATCAAGCAGCTGCGTAGCTTCCTCACCGAGCTCCACGTTCTCGATCTTGAGCCGCTGCCGCATCCCGGGGAACTTCTTCCCGGCAGCCGCGTACGTCCGCAACAGCGGTTCGAAGACCAGCGTGCCCAAATCCTTCTGCACCTTCTTCAGGGCCTCGACATATCGCTCGGCTCCATCCACGTCTCTGTTCCTCTCAAAGTAGCCCATCAGGGTCTCCGTCACTTCGCGTGGCGGCACCCAAATCCTGCCGCTGCTGTGCCCCTTCTTGATCGCGCGGTCCGCGCACCAGTGAGCCATCTTTAGATCGCCTTCCTTGAGGTAATGCTCCATGAAGATCTCCCATGTCTTGGCGTTCAGCCTTCCGCCGCGCATCTTGGCATGCTTCTTCAGAGCAACAGCCTTGTCGAGCATACCCTCTGCAATGTATGCTTTAATCATAGCATTTGCAACCCGGATGTCATATTTTGGATGCTTCATTTCGAGCTCCTCCACTCCCTTTGTTCCCTTGACACCCGACTGATTACTAGGCAGAGTAGTCGAAGAATCTGGCTCTGTAGTGGATGCGGCAGAGCCCTTCATGTTCTTCTTAGGTGGATGGATGTACTGTGCGTCCCACTCTTTGAAACAGGCTTCAGCTGCAGGCAAATCCTTCAGATTGGCCAGAACCTGAATCATGTTAAGATAACTCATGTTTGCCTTTCTAGGACAATTCCGCTTCAATGACCGCCAAACACGATGAACTTCCACCAAATTTTGCGTCCTCCCATACAATGTAATAAGGAACTGGTAGGCTTCAATGTCATTGCTAGTGTTCCGCCTCTCAAGCTCCTTAAGAGCAGCTTCTGCCTTCTCAAACAGTCCAGCATCAACATATATCGAGGCCAGGTTACTGTATGTTGTCCAATCAGGAGTAACACGGCCATCCCTTTTCATCTCTTCAATCACCCTTTCGACCCCTGGTATGTCTTTGAGAGCTGCAAGCGCTCTCATCCAAACATTATAGGTGAAGACATCTGGCAATACATCATCGGCCTTCATGTCCTGAATGATACCGGGGACCTTCTCTGGTTGGTTGACTTTCGTGTACATTGTCATTAAGCTATTATAGGACATGGCAGTGAAAGCAAAGTTGAGCTCCTTCATTTTTTCCATGAGGGCCTCAGCCTTCTCAGTCATCAACTCTTTGCAGTAACAATTAAGAAGAGCGCCATATGTGAGATGAGTCTTGGAAGTTTCTGGGAGGTCCAAAAAGTACTTCTCAGCAGCAGCAATGCCTCTTGATTTGGCAACAAGATCCAGGCGGATTGCTTGATCACTGATAGTAGGATTCATGCCTCTTCTAGCCATAACTTCAGAAAGCTGCATAAATAAACAAAAGGGAGAGAAAGGATCCGTTTATACTTAGTTGATCAAATTCAAAGCTGTCACAAAAGCAACCAAGATTCAACACAATATAATGATTTTGATCTGGAATGTGCTCAATTCACTTTATGTGCTGCTTCATTTGGGGCAAAAAATACATGAAAATGACAGAAAACAACAATATTTCAAATAGGAACGGCTGGTTAGCAGACTGCACAATTACTCACCAGGAAAGCGACCAGTGATCACTAGTAGCAATATGTAAGTAATAAATGGTTTTGTAAGTATAGACAGGTATATAACAATATACTCCCATCACAGAAGAAAGTCTTTCTTTTTCAATCCACAAAAAAATATTATCACAATCAATTGACTCTTCTAGCAACATTTATATGTAGCACACTACTGACCTTTTAGGGATCGTTCACAAGAGCATGTAGGAATATAAAATCTCAATTTGGTATGATCAGCTCAAGGATCATTTTTGGGTTATCTCATTAGCTACTGCCACACGAACAAGCAATTACGAAATTTAAAGCTAAGCAGCACTATTTACATATGCATACGGGTAGAAAATACATGCACTATAGTTTACCACACTCTAAACATTATATTCTTTACATCTACAGTTATGTACACAAAGATACAAGAAGGTTGAATAAGACAAATGAAATGTGAAAGTGATTCTGTAGAAACTCGTGGTTCTTAGAGCATATTATAGCATCAAAAGTAGCTTGAATAAAATAACGAACATTTACTGCAATTGATCACACCAAAACTCCAAAAAAAATCAGGTCAAAACATATAGCAATGCTAGTTTCCCAGGTAGCTAAATGTTGAACTGAAAATAATAGAGAAGTCCACCTTAGCACATGAGAAGATCCAGGGGAGTGTTAGGTTTAGAAAAGGACTGTTTACATGGTATATCGTGGCGCATAACATATTATTAAGGGAACATTGGAGTCACAGCACACAAGGAAATGAATAAACTTCTTTAATGATCATCAAACATCACCAAGAAGAGGCAAGAAGTTGGCAATTTTAAATAGAGCAGAAAAGGAAATTTATTGAAGATGGACCGATTAAGAGGAATATCACAGTTCCTAATAAGAATATAAAAAGGAAATGAATTCTGTGCATGTCAACCATTGTTCAGAAAAAAAGAAATACAAAGAGAAGCAAAAATTAAGCTAATTCTGTCACAAAGAAAAGCAAGACTGGTGCCTAACTCTGTCACTTGCTAAAACACCATTAGTACAGCTACCTAACCATAACAATGAAAAGACCAAATGCCACAAGTTATGGCTTCAGCGAATGACAAAATGGGACTACTTGCAGGACAGAGGATATGAACAAATTCACATGTTGCGTAGATCAGACAGCTTTTAGCTTTCAATAACTAGCTATAAAACCCCATCTAAAGGTCAATGAAAAGAGAGTAAGAATTCCACGTTGTTGAGCTACTTTTATATGGCTGAGAAGCTGATGAATAAACGTGTTAGTGGTAAACGAACGATGGAGACCACATCATCATTTCACCGTGTTCAAGCCTATTCCAAATTTCCCATAACATTTCACAATACGCACAATCAAATGAAACATTTCTTAGCATACTTCAACAACTCACAAAATCAAATTAAGCATTTTTATGTCTAGGGGATAAATTTTGCAAGAAAATAAATTCATCTTGGCAATAAGTCACACCGTACTACCATGTTCATATCAGGATTTGTGCCCTTCCAAAATCCTACTTTCATAATCAGATCTAACAACATGAGCAACCGCCGCATCACGAGGCCCAAAACGGATCACGAAATGAGGATAGAGAGAAAAAGAAAGGGCCGCACCTTGAGCGCCGGGCGATAGAGTTCATTCCGCCGCATGCGGCGGACGCAAACGCCCACCTCCCACTTGAACGCCCGCTTCCGGCTGTCGAGGAAGCCGTCCACCTCCTCCCGCACCGCCTGCGGCGTCGACCCCTTCCGGAACAGCCGCCGGTACAGCGCCTCCTCCACGTACTTCTTTGTCGACCGCCGCGCCACGTCCTTCACCCGCGTCGCCATCTCCGCCTCCGCCCTCTCCTCCTCCTCGCCGCCGGCGTATCGGGGTTTGGAGGGTTTTGGCGGCGGCGCGGGGAGGGAGGAAGGAGCTCGCCTGTGACTACCCCACTCGTGCGTGGGACCCCGTTGGGCTTTTCTGGGCCTTGATGGGCCGTGTCTCTTTAAAAAATATAAGTTGTCGGTCTTTCTCGTCATGAGCCAGGGGCAAAACGGGAAAGCAAAAGACAAGAGCTGTGAAGAAGGGGGAAGAGGAAGGGGGGCCGACGTCGCCGGCGGCCGGAGGCGACGGGGATGAGTCGGAAGGATGCTGACCCGGCAGGAGGGGATGGGTCTTCTCCGTCGGGTGCGGATGAGGGAGGCAGTGGCAGTGGCAGCGGCGGGGAGCTGGTGGATGCGCTGGCGCGGCGGCGTTTGTACCGGGAGGTGACACTGGCGCTGCGGTCTGGCCTGCGCGATGCCAAGGCGGACTTCTCCTTCCTCCGCGCGCGCGGTCTCCGCAGCCTCCTCGGCTTTCTTCGCTCCACCGCATCCGAGGCAGATGACGCGCGGCTGCTCCTTTTCCGCCACTCCCAATCCATCCCTGATCTCCAAGGTACCATTCTTCCGCTCATTCTGGTGATCTGATGCGAAAATATTGAAATACTCGTGAGTTCCGTACGGTTATGCTAGTAATCTCTTATGCGGTGACCAATGACCGCTTGAATTGAATGAACAATGCTTGGATACAAATTATATACTATAAGGTGGAGTTATAGGAGCCCTCTTGTGACAACCTAACATAAGCAGAGGAGATTAATCAGTTCAATGCTCACAGCCTCGTTAATTGGAGTCCACAATTCAGCATTAGGTGATAGTTGTCCCCAAACAGCCTTTTGATCTATACCCCTTCAGGTCACAAGAGTGACATCCATGGTAACAATAACTAGGTAGCCATTTTTGGTACCATGCTGGCATTGGCATGGTCTAGCTAGCTGTAGTGGTAGCTCCCCCCTCCCCCCAATTTGTCGCTTCCCCTGGTGCTTTTATCCTGCTTTTTAATATAAATAAGGGGTCTGTTTTGTTTAAAAAAATTGTAGCAAGTAACGACATCATTATTTCGTTGCTGACTTATTGGATTGCATTTAATTGTTGCCAATGCAATAACGACTGCATTCTCTTTGTCCCCTCATGGTGCCTTTTAAGTGAAGTGCAAATCTGTTATATTGGTATTCTTTTTAAATATATAGACACAAATGAGCCTGTTTAAATCTTGAATCTGATTCGTTCATCTAATGGTCAAATAGGAGGACTCTGTGTTTCCTGTGAATCTTATGTCTGTACTCAACTTTTTGATATTATATGGCCATTAGCATAACTTTTTGATATCATATGTCCATTAGCATAACTTTCTTATGTCTGTACTCAATTTAGTATAGCAACATTACAATGTTGTATATTTCTCCTTGTTCTGGATTTGTAGTGCACATGCCAAGTTCATCTATAAATATCAAAAGACATTTTATATGTCCAGGTATTTTGCTCAGTGTGTTTACACACGGAAATGGAGCACTTACTGATGAGCTTGTATTCTGCTACAGTTATTCCTGTTCTTTTCCAGAATTCGTTGCATCAACCAAAGGAAGTTCCTGTTGTGACATTGGATCACATAGTTGGGACAGAACCAATGAGGATTACAAGCCCCCCAACTGATTCTGAAATTGCTCTTGCTCTTAGAGTCTTGGAAGGTTGTTGCCTTTTATATAGCCGATGCACAGCTCTGGCCCACAAATACAAGGCTGTGAAGGTAATCACCATCCATTTCTGATAATTTATGCCTCATTACTTCTAGGCTTCAATGAGGTCAGGCACTGTCAGGAAGTTCCTGTTCTTTGTGACAGTAATCCACCAATCTTATTCAACTATGAAGGCCTTCTTTTGGCCAAGCATAAACAACAATTTAATAGAGAGTGCCATCTGCTTATGTTATACCCATTATTTCTTAAACTGATCAGTTACCAACTTAACTTGGTGTAGGTACTCTTGAATATATTAGCAAGCCGAGGTCCAACTGAGCAAGGCGTGTGCTTGGATGCACTGATATCACTGATGTTGGACTCACCCTCCAATCAGATGGTATAGTTACCTCTTTACCTAAATATTCTAATTGTCTAACTCTTGTATATGTGAAAAATTGTTTATATAGCATTTTACATTTAAGATTAGTATATAAGCAATCAATGTAAGAGAGCATTGTAAAAGATATTCTAATCTGCTCGAAAATCCTATGATTTTGCTCATTACTAGATTGGTCTTTATCCTTCAAAGCATATTTTGCACTGGCCAAGATATGTGAAAAATATATCTCATTTCTGTACATCATTGGTAATGGTGGAAGTTTTCCTTAATATAAGTAAAGAAAGAAAAGAGTTATATATAGCAACAAACAGATTGGCATACTTGACTGTTTCTGGTTTCCATGGTTCTTCCTATTCTTCAGCTGACTATATTTTATATAACTACTCCAGGATTTCGAGGAATACAGTGGACTCGAAAAGGTTGCTGAACTCTTAAAGGATGTGCAAGTAGAAAAGCATATAAGGCAAGTATTATTCCTTGAGGTTTCATTATCATGTGCCAATTTAAGAAACATAAACAAGTGAGTGATCAAATGAAAAAGGTCCCTTAAACTACTGTGTTGGTGGCTTGACAAAGCTGTAGATACCTCTGTGAATTTATTTGTGTTCTGCTAAGATATGAATCATACAATTGCATGTGAAAGTTTGAGCCTCTGTCTGACATTGTCATGGCTTTTCAGAAACACATTTATCTGTATTTTGAGATGACTTAGTTTTTTGTTCATTTGATACTTCGATGCAGATTGAAATGCGGGGAGTTCCTATTGTTGCTCATTGGTCATGTTTATGTGAGGGAAAACTCTCCGATACATGAACAAATGAAAAATCTATTTGGTGAGCAGTGCGCGTCGCTCATATGGGCGGCAAGCCGGTTCGGCTCCACCCTCGACGCAGAGCAAAGGCAGACAACCTTGCAAATACAGGCGATGAGGGTTGTCGAATCCTTGGAGCCCTACTAAGGCTGGTGCCTTGGTGTATGTTCCTTTTGATTGATTTGTGATTTGACTAGTCTAATTTTCAGCTGCTTGCTCCATTTTGTTCATAGCAAGCTTTGTTGTCATTTTCTTCTGTGTAAAGCCTTTCTCGTTGCGCCCTTTGAGCAAGGTTTGTCGAAAGGGTTGTATAAGTTTCCATTTGAGGGGCATTGAACTAGGAAGGAAGGCCCATGGATGATGCATAACTGACAAGATTTTGGTGCATGGGACTTCCAGATATTCATTTTCATCTCAAAGTGGTTAATCCAATGCGGTAGTAGTGGATGATATTGATCCCTTTATTACTGGTGACAGGGAATAGAGCCAGATCTAAGAAAATTGCAAAAATGGGACTGCAATTATGGCAGGTATTGCACACTGTTTGATACACTTGCACACTGTTCGATACATCTTCCAAACGGTCCTTGCTACAAGTCTACAGTCAAGGTTAATCTGTTTAGTTCATTAAATTTACGTGAATTAGTACATTGAGATGAAAATGATGAAAAAAAGTGTGTATTAAGGCACGTGTTGTGATAGAAGACATAGTGGGGAAACTTGTTTAACAAGACCTAAGTAAATTTTGGTTAACAAATTCTTAGCCGAACGTGACATCGTTCCCATCAAATGCGCTAGAAATTGGCTATTGGAAGTCTACAAAACGCTTTAGTAGTGACAGACTGACAGTATAGTTAGGATTTCATTTATTAGTTTGTGGGCTGTAGCCGGCTGTGTTTCGAGCCATCAAAAAAATGTCACTAGAGTACTGCCGTGTCCTCATTGTGCCGCAAGCACCTCGGCTCCTACCAGGCTACTCCTACCATTCCTATCTCGCGTCCTCCGTCACCGCGTCAGATAGGGTTCTTCTCGCGGCGGCGCAAGGCGGTGGAAGGAGTCAAGGAGCAGCCTAGAGGACGGCGGCGAGGGGCTGGACTGGCGGCGGAGCGAGACGTGGAGATAACGGAGAGTCTTCCTCCTAGTTCTCCCCTCCCATCAGCTGGTACTGGGCGCGCAGATCCATCCGGACTTGGATTAATTTCTCCTCCTGCGACTGGTATGGAAGCCCTATTCTACCTTGATGGATTGCCCACAGAGTTAATTTTGCTCCGCTTTGTATCTTCCTTCGCGGCCAGCAATCAACCCAGGCTGTCCGAACGGTTGTCGTCTCCTCGCTGCGTGGTCCTCGCTGCGTGGTGAAGTGCTAGAACCGGTTTAATCCCAATATTTTTTTTACCTGTGCTCAAGTAGTAGTCATCAAGAAATAAAAGGGGAAGGGGAATTGGTTGATTCGTGGTGCCAGTGAGTGTAGAGCTGTAGTGAACATCACTGGCTTACTTATCTGATGAAATCCAGTAATCCACCACACCTGGAGGTGCATGCACGCCTAAATGGTGCAGTTCACTTGACCTTAGAGGCGTGTGTGCTGCCCCCCCGCCACTGTAGCGAACTTGACTTTTTAACTCAAGGCCTTATTTCATCGATGATAGTTCTATGAAGCGAGGAGCAGTTTAGTGTAGTTTATGCATCACAAATGCAATGTGCCATGTGGGTCGGTTGTACGATGAAGTTTTGCAGTGGTTATCTGAATTCACGGTTGAGGTTGGGTTTCTGAGGGACATGAAGGACTGACCTCTGCTTTTATGTTTATAGGGACATTCCACCATGGAGTTGGCATGAAAAAAGATCATAATAACACAGGAGGATACAAATTTCCATGCTGAAGGTACCCACATGGATTATTTTGCAACCAAAATGGTCGGAAAGTAGTTGTCATGTCTAGCTGAATGTTGACTATTAATTCTTAACTCAAATTTCACTTTTGCTATAAATGGCAAGTATATGGTATTTTCTTGCAAAACAACAAATACTCAGAAAACAACAAATTGTACTATTTACATAAGCTATGTTAACTTTCATCAAAAAGTTGTTTGTGATGGTAATAGTGTGATAGGCTTTCTATTCAGCAGTCTTTGTTTGGTGCCCACAGTTTTTTTTTTGGTTGCAGTTTTGCGGACTTATGTTGCTAATAAGCATGAAGAAACTATACTAGTGATCTCAAGTGAAATATGGAGCCAGACAAACTGGTTGAGGGATACAAGTTTGACGACCATACTACAAGTGATGTCCGTGTTTGCTTTAAAGTAATTGATGAGCAGCCAGAATGGTTTTCCTGCCATTCATCTGTTCTTTCCCAATACAGCAAGTATTTTGCAGATTGGTTTGGTCAAAATGATATTTGTTCTAATAATTGCATTGAAATTGAGTGCCTAAAGGTTCAGTATGACCATCATGTCAAGATGCTAAAGTCAATGTATCTTCCTAGAGAATCAGTTATAGATTCCTTTGATTCTGTGAAGTCAGCTGTTGGTGTTCTTCGAGCATCAAATTCTCTCGGATGCGAGTTAGTTACCAAAAGTTGCATTGAATACATTGAAGCTGCTTCCTGGGATGAAAAAGAGGAGGAGGAGATTTTAGAAGTAGCTCGAACCCTTGGCTCCAAAGCGGCGTCTTTGTTAGGCCGTCTTCAAGCCCCCAGTGCGGATGCTGTTAAGGATGTCTTCATCTCTGCCATCCGTTTTGCTACATCCATGGAAACTCCATTCCCTCCTTTCTTGGACGACCTCAAAACTTCTGCCCAGGAGCAAATTGACTTCATGATCCACGAGGATGATGACACTGCTTTGGTTGCTATGGATGAAGATGTGAAATCTGTGGTTCAGGAAGGTTTGAGAAAATTGCTATCCACACTTAGGACTGGGCTAGACTTGTTGTGCACTGAGTTTGATCAGTCACCTGATCAAGCAGAGCAAAGAATTCTGTGCAGCTTAGCTGACATTGACTGGATAGCGAATCTCCTGGCAAAGATTGAGATGATGCATGACTTTGTTTCTGGATGGTCAGAAATATCTGACCACGTTCTTTTAGTGGTTCAGGATAAGAAGTATAGCTCAGACTTGTGGGTTGTGAAGTCAAAGCTTATCGAAGTGACCGGAAAGGCCTTGGATGCTGTTGGCTATGGCTCAGTGGTTCTCCCATCATCATTCAGAGTTCATTTCCTGAAGACATGGCTTCCTTATATTCAAATGACAAAGCGTTTGCTAGATGAAAATAGTAAGGATGGAACATCTCTGCAGATGGATTCAGACTCATGTCAGAATATTGAGAGCGCAATAGTCTCAATGGTGTTAGCATTGCCATCAGATGATCAGGCTGATATACTGTCGGAGTGGATGAAGAAAGCAGAGCAGTTCAAGTATCCTGATCTCACTGAGGCATTTGAGGTGTGGTGTTATCGCAGTAAAACAGCAAAGAGAAGGCTAGTGGACGGGCTAAATGGAACTAGCAACCCCACAGTCAGCTTGTAAGGGTACTATTAATTTAATCTTTTTGTTGTAGCTTGTAGTCACCTAAATTAGGTGATTGGTACCAAGTATATACCAACTAATTTCTCATTGTTGTATGTTGTAAAACAGCTCTTCATGTTTAATAAACTTCAGTTTCATTGCAGCATGTTCATGTCTCTTAGAAAAACATGCACTCTCATCTATTACTTGCACTTGCTGAGATATTCGAGGGCACAGCTCATGAAGCAACCACTGTCGATCTTTTTCCCACTTGCCTCCTCAGTCATAAACCAGGTTTAAGAGGTTCTGAACTTATGAAGGTGCATGTATGCAGCTTCCAGTATTTTATATTTTTATTCCTGTTCTTCCTGAAACTGCTTAAGCATGGATCCTGGAGGACTTCATGAAATACTAGCCAAGTGCTGTAGACTAACTGCTAGCCTATGTTCAATAAGGAAAGTAGTCTATCTTGTTATATCTTGGAAATAAATGCATTAACAGCCAAACCCACTGTTAATTTTCTTTTAAGAGCATCAAATGTTACTGGCACTGGTAGAATTAACCCCAAAAAATTGAAACAAATTTTTGATACCTTTGATGGTAGTCTACTTTTGATGGTATTTAGTACTATTTTCCCCTGCTACTGAAATAAGAAAATAAACATGGTCCTATTGCAATGTATTCTTTTGATGAACTTAAAGCCGGGTGCCATGACGTGCTGAGCACGAGTGTGGTCATTATTTAGCATTATTGCACAGGTTAACAAAGTGGCCATCAAATAGATTGTGAAATTTAGTTGATAGAGATCATCGCCTTCATTAAACTGCTGGATTCAAATAGTTGAACTAAATTATGGTCCATCCTAATCCAGCTACTGATCTATTCATTCATACATCATTAGCCACTTCAAACTGAACCATTTGGGATTTGGCACTTCTGCGAAAGGCAGTGCATTATTAAGTTGTCCCGTTATGGCACAGGAATCTTCTGTGCCTTTCAGCTAATCATCAACAGTTTTGCAGCCATCATGAGGCCAATCTTCTTCTAATGATATCTTAAATCATGCCAATCACTTGATTAAGTACATCTAGTAGGTTTAGTTGTGTACTTATTGGTAGAAAGCGCTCTTTTTTATGATAGAAGGAATCAGGGGATGATTGCTAGCAAGTGTCCAGCTTAATTCTTCTATCTCCTGATGTGTTAGGGTTACCTAGAAAGAGGCTTTCCTCCTAGTGGAACATAAAGGGGGTTGTTTAACAACTAGTTACAGGTACAATGAGTCTTCCCAGTCCATCATTCTTTAATCTTCTACCTAATTAGATCATGTGTGTTCTTTATGGTCTCTTTTTTGTAACATGCAAACAGTAATCACACCTTCGGATTTACAACTGTTTAAGAGTGCCATGAGACTCTCCTAGTCAACTAGTGCCAAATTTGCAAGAGGGCTGCAGTGGAGCTTGAGTTGCACGCTTGTTTAACCTTCTTTTGTTTGCTGCTACCTTTTCCTTCTAGCCCGTGCTTAGCGGGATAGAAAATTTAGCAAACTGTTCAAGTTGGGGTTGAGGACCAAATCCATGGTCCCTCTTTCTTCAGCTACAAACAAGCTATCTATTTGATGCCAGGCATGATTGGATGACGTGCGAATAGTGAAGTCCACTACTGCAAGGGGCCAAAGGAAGAGTATCTAGTGCAATGGATGGAATCATTGTATTTGGTTAGTGGAGTTGAAACCTTGACCCAGTGCAATCTAATATATTGCGACACATGGACAGAAATGAAGAAATTGTTGAGATGCATGTCCGAACCAGTTAACCAAAAAGCTTAAACACGGCGAAAATAGTCAATCATATACTCATGCTTCAGCATAACCATTTGACATACTGGTCTTTGACAATTTTCAGAACACACTAGCATATACTTTGTATACATATAACAGAGTGCTCTATAACATATATGTATGGCTATATTTACATGCTCAAAGCTATACTTGTATTTCTACTAGCTCACTATTGCCTTCTCTGGTTTTTGAGACTGATACTATACTATTACTATGCTTTTCAGGATGTGTGATCTCATCAGGGGCACATCGTTGGGGATCAAAACTTCTGAATCTCGAGGCTTCTACTACGCGAAGGACATGCCACGGTCTGCGTTAGAGCTCTGAACCTGGAGCCGGAAGCCGCCGGTGCTGACATAGACACCCATCTTGGGAATCTTCTCCGCCGTTATGCTCTCAGAGAAGCTCCACAGCTTGGCGGCCTCCTCGCTACTGGCGCTCAGCCTCGACGGTGACGCCTCATTGCAGTCAGTGAAGTACTTCCCGGACACTCCGGCCACCGCCGGGTGCACCGCCACGTAGCACGTCGTTGCGGCCGCCTGATGAAGAAGAAGAATCAGACTTCGGAGTTCAGAGACATGGAACAGGGCAGCAGGAACAGGGCAGAGGAATAAACCAGATGAGTAGTGAACTGAACTGACCTGAGGGATTGTCTTGAGGAGCTTCGATGCCAAGAAGAACACTGTATCTGCAGTTCAGTACGAACCCATCTATTGTCAGAATTAAGGTTCAGTTCGTATAGGCAATGGAAAGAACAGATGACACGCAGCTATCCCGCGTGATCGAGAAATGAAGTGAAGCCGGGGAAGGGATCAGAGGAGGGGACGCACTGGTGATGAGGCCGTCGCGGTCGCGGATGAGCCGTGTCCTGACGATGCCGGGGTGGACGCAGTTGGCCGTCACGTTGGCGTTCATCTCCCTCAGCCGTTCGGCGAGCGCTCTGGTGTGCAGGACGTTGGCGAGCTTGGAGAGCGCGTACGCCTTGGTCGGATCGTACGGTCTGGAGATGAATCAGTCAGTAAGAAACTGAATCAGAGCCGGTGATCTCAAATCTTAAGATCAGCGGAGGATCGATCGGTCATGGAGGAGGGTAGCTGTAGCGTGCAACGTACATCTTCCGGCGGGTGACGCGGTCGAGGTAGCTGAGGGCATCGTCGCCGGCGAACCAGCTGTGGATGGTGGAGGAGACGTTGACGATGCGGCCCTCGACGCCGGTCGCCCGCGCCGTCTCCGCCATCTTCTCGAGTAGCAGCCGCGTCAGCAAGAAGTGCCCTAGGTAATTGGTGGCGAAGGTCATCTCGACGCCGTCCTCCGACAAGGCGAAGCGGTCGGCGTACTTGCCGGCGTTGTTGCTGAAAACGATCGAACCAAAAGAACATCATCAGTAACGATCGTCGATCGACGAGCGAAAAATCATGGCGCATGCAACAAATGAATTAAAGTATAGCGCCGCCAGCCGGCCGGTGGTGCTCGCGGTGGCCGGAGTTGGTGCGGCGGTGGTACGGTGGTGCGCGATATAATAGACTACAAGACTAGTCGTCGTAGCAGGAAGGAGTACGTACACGAGGAGGTTGAGCGGGAGCCCGAGGTCGAGGAAGCTGGCGACGAAGCGGCGGACGGACGCGAGGGAGCTGAGGTCGAGCGGGAGCACGACGACGTCGGCGCCGGGGCACTCGGCGCGGAGGCGCGCGCGGGCCTCCTCGGCGGCCTTGAGGCTCCGCGCGGGGAGCACCAGCCGCGCGCCGCGCTTGGCCAGCACGCGCGCCGTCTCCGCCCCGATCCCCGACGTCGCGCCGGTGATGATGGCCGTCACGTGGCGGAGGTCGCCGGCGCCGGCGGTGGCCTCCTCCGCTGTCGCGCGCGAGCCGAAGCCGCTCGGCCCTGCCGTGCCCGCCAGGTACCTCAGCGAGGTCAGCATGGCGCCGCCGCCGCCTGCCGCTGCTAGCCGTAGGATGGAGAGAGAAGCTGTATGCTATCTATCTAGCTATACTAGCCTGAGGTGACTGAGAGGAAGGAGACGTACTGGGTATAAATAGAGCGGGGACTGGAGTGACGGGGAGTAGTGGCAGCGTTGCTTTGCTTTCTTCCTCGCGCGGCTGCACTGGAAAGAAAAAGATAAGAGGAGGGCCTGCCTGCAGATTAAAATGGGTTTGTTTAATTTAATCTAATCTAATCTACTAGCTAGCCTCGCAGCCTCGCTTGCACACGGAGAGCCAAAAAAAAACCAATAATACAGATACAGCATGGGATGGGTATCATCTAATGATCTCATCGCCGTGGCCGTGCGCGCGGGCGTGTCAGTCAGCGCGGGAGTTAGCTGTGCGCATCAACTTCGCCATCATCAACAATATCATCTTTACTTTATTTATATATAATATATTTGTATATATGTATCCTTTTTCTTCCCTGTGCTTGTATACAGCATGCATGCGTGCATGCCAGTAAAGACAAGGGTTTCGGCGGGTGTGTGGGACCCGCTCTCGTCAAATCTAAGACCACGACATCTACTTGTTCTTCCATCATTTTCCTCTCTTCTTCATTCATTTACTTCAATTTAGATGCATGCCATGTGCCTGCTTCTTCTCGAACAGTTAGGGTGATAACGTCTGGATGCTTTTAAAATCAGGTGATCCATGCGATAATTCTATGCAAATACCAGACAAAGATAGGTGAGAGAGGTAGCAACTTGGATGTTGCCATCCGGAGTCATCGACCTGTCAGCAGCAGCTGGGTCCAGTTTGAGAATTTGCGATAGATGGCGATAGAGAGAGAGAGACAATAATGTTGATGGCGAACAAGACGTGACGGGGATGAATCATATCGATTGTCTCTCGGCCGGTTAATTGGCACACCATCATATCGTTGAGAGTGCGTGCATTGTGCTTGCGGTCGTGCGAGACGTCGCCGTCTCCATCGTCGATCGGGCGACCCGCCGGGTTTTTGTCTCGTGTCTCGGCCGTGTCGTGCGTCGATCACGGCCGGGCGCCCAGCAGGCAGCAGCTTCCGATCAGCGTGCCTATGTCCCTCTCCCTCGCCAATTACTCACCTGTCTCAAGCGTGCGCTACTGCTGCCGCTAGTGATGCAGCCACGAGCTGTAGGCTGACTGTGCCTCACAAGTCACAAGTATTTCTCTCTTTTTTTTTGCGGGTTGAAATTTTATTTTTATCGCCAATAATCATGCAACATTTCGTTATCTCAATACTCTCTTGTTTTTTGAGAGGCCGGATTTCCTTTTGAGCGTCTCCAACAATTTACCAAATTTTGCTTGTCGAATCTTGTATTTTATCAACTTCTAAAAAAAATATATGACAAGTAAAAAAAGAGCCCATCTCCAATAGTTTGGCAAAACTCACTTGCAAATCCAAATGTAACTTACATCAGGGGAAAAACAAAATTATGTTTCTACTATTTCACCTCTTTAAAACTTAAATCAGGACTCTTCCGATACGGAAGTATACGCCGCACATAGTTGTGCACATATATGCGCGCAAGTAGTATGTTTTTCCAACTTAGGATAAATAAGAACCTAAGATGGGGAACTGGCGGAGAAGATTTTTTTTCTGTTTTTGCCAAAAAAATAACAATGACAACTTGAGATGGAGAATTGTCACTATGCATGTTTTAGAGGGTGGGTATTATTTTTTTTCCCAAAAAATCATCAGCCGAACTGAAAGAGACATGTTCTCACATAAACATGGCTGATGCACGACGCAAACACACCCATCATTTACATAACGTATTCGGCCGATCTGTAAGTCATGTGACTAATAAGCAATGCACAATCATTTCGAAAACAATGTGTTTTCTTAGCACTATATTCATTCGTAATCGTTATTGAACGACTCTAGCTATCTGTCTGCAAAAGCAAGAGAAGCAGCTAGCGGACTAAACAAAGCCTGGTACTTTTCCTTGAGTACTAAGCATAACCTAATTAATGGTTAATGCTATGTAGTATGTAATAATATATTTTGCTCCATGTTCACTATTTCTAGAAGAGATGCTTTCCCTGTTGTACTTCTCTATCCTTTAAATTTCTTTCATGTGCCAGACCTCAAACCCAATTTCATTAAAAAAAATTGAACCTAAAAGGATTGCTACCATTTGGACATAATTTAAACTTTAAAGGATTAAAACTGTTTTTAAATCAACCAAACTTAAAGAGCTATTCTTAGTTAATAGTGGCCGGTGCGCTTGGTTTCAGTTGGGCTTGCAAATTAATCAAATCAAATTAAAAAGTCGCAGCAGCCCAGTGGTGGTGGTGGTGGGTGGGGAGCAAGTTAAGCAGCGACCTCCAGGACTGGGAGCAAAGAGGAGCAGGTCGCATTTGCGAAAACAAATACGCACGGCTCCAAACAAAATCAAACGGCCATGGAAAAAAATGGCGAAAAAAGATGTGATGGAGACTGGACCTCAAGAATAGCAGTTATGGTGGGGGCTTTGGATCTGGGAGGAGATTTTGTTGGCCTTATTTTTTGTGTGTGTGCGTCGCTGCAGTAGTAACAAAAAGAAGTGCATGACCATATTAGTTCAATGATCATCTTGTTTTGTTTATGTACTTTGTTAATGCTTATTAATAGCACTGGTATAGATAGCCAGAAGGGTAGAAGAAAGTTGGAGAGATCATGTGTTAATCATGCAGCTCTATACACCAAGAGTTAGGTATTTGATTCTGCACTTCAGAAGAGAAACCTTCTAGATCAAAGAGAGATTTGGAATGAAGCGTACATGGAGATCCTCCATTCTCTCTTGTCCTGTGATTCATTAGCTTCTTTCCTGGAACAGGGTCCCATGAAGATACTCTTGACGCACAGGGTATCTCTGCAAAACATATTGGGGACGGATTTTATGACAAATCTTCATATCATTGGTGCAGAATAGTATAATACTCCGTACATGATAAGATTTGTTATAGTTTGGTGTTTATTTTTCTCAGCTCCCTTCGAAACAAAGTTTGAGCACGGCAGCAACTTTGTTATTGACTGGTTGAAACAGGTATTTTCACCTGGTCAATGAGATTGTGAAATGCTGCTGAAGTTATTAGGTTCACAACAAAAGGTCATAATCTCTCTGGTCAGTAACAGTAGTAGCAGTACACCCAATACCAGTAGCACCAGAAAGGTCTGGAAGGTGTCACTCTAATCAATCCCCCATGGACAATGATATGCTTGACTCTTGCTTTGCCTTTTGTTCTCATGTTACTGTGTTAAGGCCAAGAAAAAATAACAAAATGTACAAGATTTGGCATGAGCCCGTAGGTGATAAACAATTGAATGTGGTGATAGATGCTGCATCAGCTATGAAGGTGATGCCCAATTTGGCTACAAATGGTTGTAGCAATCATTGCTCAATCCTAGCTCCTTGTTAAGAGTTCAAATAATTCTCCCTCTCTTCTTTTTTATTCTAGGGTCCCGAAAGCAGTCTGACTACCAGAGCACCTACTCTTACATGTGGTGCAGAAAAATTATCAGTAGCATGCAAATATATGAATATCATCCTAATTTGACATTGTAGCATAATATTTACATAAGGACACTTCCTCAATATACAGAGTACTTATTATTAGTTTTATTTTTCTCCCACATGGATTATACAATATACAAAGCGAAATATGCATCAGAATAATAGTGATAGTACTGTTTTTTTGCGAATAATAGTAATAGTACAAGATCCAACAACAGAAAAGAAGTTGGGGACTAGGTATCCAAATCTAGACATAATATATGTCAATTCAAATTGGTTTTGATCAATCGTACCTGCTTCATCATTCTCTTGTGAACATTCTTCAGTTATCTTCCTATAGCAGGCATCTCTTATTGGCTTCATTTATTACTTGATATGATCCTCCCACAGAAAATAGCAATTAGTGACACACTAAATTGCTACTTAAGTTCCAGGAGAGAGAGAGTGTGGACTAGATGTGTACTTTGAAAGGCACCTGCAATCCCCAAGGATAGGGGATTCCATCAGATTTCCTTTCCTGGTGTCACCTGCTCTTCCAACATGCACACAAACCAATCGCAAATGATCCGGTGACGATAACTGTATCTTAATCCTGCCCCACACTCCACTAAGAATGCTGAAACAGTGAGTTCCAAATCGGAGCAACTCTTGTTTTGCTCGTACAATAATAGTATGCTCGTATCCATCCCCCAAGATTCTTCCTTGGTGCATACAGACTTGGACTTTGGACCATTCTTCATGTACTCTATCGAAACACGCGGCCCATACTTGTTCCTTTCAGGCATAACAATACAATACTTTGATCCCCTTCCCTGGACTTTTTGGCTAAGATCAAGAGCATGCACGGTGTAATAATGCAAAAGAGAGTTTGGCGCGTGCACTGACCGAAAGGCATTTTTGCTGTGAAGAACCACTCATGGATCAGCTCAAATCTTCGCTGATAGCAATTGGGTAAGTGGCCAGGTCAAACACCTTGATCAGCATACTGGTCCAACTTCCAGCACCCTGCAAAACATAAATTAGGCCTTGATAATGCGTGACTATGCTCAGTGATTATGCCTAATGCTTTTCAAATGAAAGGCACGAGATATGATGGAGGCTTAGACTCTCGGCAAACCCTAAGCACGCTATAGGTGGTTAAGGCATAATCAACCTTGTAAAGTATGTGCAGGAGAGATGGAAGGCAGTAAAGAACCATTTGTGCAACACTAACACAAATGTATCAGATTTTTCATCTTTTTTGGGTTTTCTCAAGAAAACTTAAAACTGACTGAAGAAGGGTGTTAAATACTACTGCAGCAGAAACTGATAATGAATAACTTCGATAAAAAGGAAGCCAAAAACAAAGATAGTACGATGATTTCAGCATCCTGATGTCTGACTGCTATTGCACATAGTCAGGAATTATACTGATTGTATCTGAGGAGATGAAGCCATGCAAGAAAGAAAATCATGGAACCAAAATATTATATTTAAACTCACAATATCCACTGTTTCTGCACTAATGAACAAGATGTGGTTAAAAACATGAGTGCTTGAAATATTGGTTTGCACCACAGAAATTCAGGTTTTTTGATGCAGTTGATCCTGAAGACTCATGCTACTCACTCTGACATTGGTCTGTGAATCTAAACGTAGAATAATAAAAATCTCTCTTTTTTTCTCTGACATACCAAACTATACCAACTATAACGATGATAGGAATAACCAAATTCACTCATCGTTTAACAGAAGTAGGCACCAAGATTTCTTAATCTAGACACAAACACGCTTATCCCAAAGAGTGTCATGAGAATCGATGATATATGACAGCTTGAACTCTACAAAATTAATTTAGTTGATTATATACCAAGGTATAAGTACCCAGCCTGCCATACAAATGAAACCTCAGAATGCAATCTTGCTACACAACTGAAAATCTTAGAAGAGAAGCATATATAGCAGGTCAACATGTGAAGAGAAGAATGGGAGTCCAGATAATGGTGAAAACATTCGGATTCAGAGTCGTAACAGAATGAGCACAAGTTTCATACCAAATCCAAAACATTTGTACACTAAGATCTCAAGGACAAGCACACATCAGAAAAGTTAAGCTTGATTTTCACATAAACGTTTTACAGGTGTAAAAGTGAACATTTGGGTAAAACATAGAGCTAGCTAGGTATTTGAATATGAAGCCACCACATTAATTTCTACGTAGAACAAAGAGTTGCTAGGTAATTGGATATGAAGCAGTCATAGTAATCTGTATGTAAAAAAAAGAGTTAGCTAGGTAACTGAATATGAAGCAGTCTGGTAAAATGCCTTAAAACCTGATAGCGTGCAACTAATGTGTTGGATAAAGACTCTTTCTAAGGTTACCTTGCAGCATTGGGTAAAAAGAGTTCAATATGGTTGGCAGATCCATTCAAGATATAAAGTAGGTATAAAGTAGGAAGCAGGAACAATGCTCATTTTTTTCTTGAATTAGAAGTGGTATAAATCACGGACATAAGTCAGAATCACTTATAGTTAGACAAGTCTGTAACAAGAGATACTCTTCAAAATATGCATTCTGGTGATAAAAGAAAAAATGTGATCCATTGATATCCATCAAATGGTACAACAGGGTGACTGACCAGTCAGTTTTCTATAACATTACTCCGCCCAGAAAGGGAGAAAAAACAAAATCTGATCTCAAATTGCTTCTCCAGCAAGGACAGACACAAGAAAAATTAAAAGAATTGATCCGACATTGCTCTCGCAACATAACAGTGCACACAAAAACTTGTGCCGTGGTACCAAAACTCCGGCAATCCACCCCATCAGACACCAACTTCATCTGAAGCAATCACACAAGCAGAAAACAGAAGGACAGATCACAAGACGAATAACCATCCACGTTTGTAGCAAACCAGTGTGATCACAGTCACCGCCGCCCAAACAGCCATGACCCACCGGGCCGCAAGCAATGCTGCCTCCTTCATGGCAACAGACCATCCAACAAGCCAATCCAGTCCCTCCAAGCCCTCAAAGAAGTCCTTCCCTTGCACCCGCCACAATGCAAGCAGTGACAGCACAAGCAATGGCGGTGCAACAAGCTGTGTGGCCACGGCACAGAGGTGATGGTTGTGCAAGAACACCTTGGCCCGGCCATACTCCGTGTCCGGCGAGCGGCTCGCGTGCAGACGCTGATACCAGCAAAAGACGGCCTCGTTGAGGTACATCTGCACGGCCGGCCGTGCGGCCAGCAGCTGCAGCCCAGCGGCGGCGGCGAGCAGCCTCACCTCCTGCTCCGCACCGTCCACGAACCCGCAGCATTGTAGGATCGAGGCCACAGAGGAGACGAGGACGGCGAGGTAGAGAAGGAGGCGCGCGGGCGCGGATGACGCGAGCACCGCGAGCCCCGTGCGGGGCTGGTCGGTGCCGAGCCAGAACGCGCGCGCGAACCGCGCGGCCGGGAGCGCGGCGAGCGACGCGAGCGCGCCAGCGAAGGGGCTGGAGGAAACCAGAGTGGTGACGAGGAGCGCGCCTAGCGCGGCCGCGAGCTGCGCGGGGCGCGGCGACGGCACGACGACGTGGCGGAGGAGCGCGACGAAGAGGTACGCCGCGGGGACGAGCGGTGCGAGCGGGGACGCCGCGGAGGCGGGCGGGAGGAGGAGCGCGGGCGGCAGGAGCGCGACCGGCAGGAGGAACGCGGCATGGTAGGCGCCGAAGTGGGGGCGCGAGGCGAGCGTGGAGTGGGAGAGGCGGAGGCGGTAGAGCTGCGCGGAGGAGGCGTCGAACGCGTCCTTGGGGGCGGCGCCACGCTTGGAGGAGCCCTTGGAGGGGGCAGCGTCGGAGCCTGGCGGGCGGAGGACGGCGCGCGGGGTGTTGGAGGGGACGGCGTCGGGGTGGATGTAGGTGTGGAGGGAGTATAGGAAGACGGAGGGGACGTGGAAGAAGTGGGCGGCGACGGCGAGCACGAGCGCCGCGGCGGCTTGGAGCAGCGCCGGCGGGATCGGGATGGGGAAGGAGAGGGACAGGGCCATCGCCGGCGGCCAGAGCTGGGCGACGGACTGGTAGGTGGGTGGATCACTGGATCTGAGCGGTGGGGCGACGGAGAAAGCAGAGCTGCAGCTGAACAGAGTGCGAGTGCGATGGCGGTGGCGGATGGGCGCAGGCGGTGCATGGGCCGAATTTTGGCTGGTATGGGCTTTAGATCTGGGCTTAGATTTCGGGGTACTTTTTTTTAGGGGAGATTTGGGTGTTCTTTTGGATATCTTTCCTTCCTCTCTTTTCTTTTCTGTGTTTTTTATGAGGGAATTGAGGAGTAGCCAATTGCGAAAGGGCTTGTCCGCTTGTGAATTGGAACTCAAATATTCAAACATCAGGAAGCGACGGTTTATAAAGCTTAAAAGCTCAGTCACCTTTTTCTGGAACGGTTGTCTAATGCTGCCACAACAAACTCAGCCAAATTTGAAGCAAGATGATTTTTTTTGGGCTAGAACAGAGTAAAAGATCAGTTTAATGCTGCCACAACCAACTCAGGTAATCTGAAGCAAATTAATCTACGACAAGAACGAGAAAGATAAGCATGCAGGAATTGCAGCACGCAAAGACCGACATTTTTTTTAGACATTTCATATTCAATTTAGCAAAATCGAAGCAGACAACTCCAACAGTTTGACAATTCAACTTGGCATCCATCTAATTTCGACAAAACGAGAAAAATTGGCCCCAACAGTTTGGCAAACCAAATTGGCAAAAATAGAAACTGGGCAAAACTCACATCCCCACGCGGATCGTGGTTGCCATCGGTGTTTCCCTCTAGGTGGGAGGGTGAGAAAGAAATAAAGAGTAGAGAAGGATTCCCCCGATGTAAGTTTTTCAAGATGTCCAAGGGCACAAACATAATTTTGTTTCTCTCAGGATTCCTGATGTAAGTTAGATCTGAATTTGGCGAGTCAATTATGCATGTCAAACTGTTGGAGATAAACTCTTCTTTTACTTTGCATAGCTTTTTAGAAATTGGCAAAACATAAGATTTGTCAAGTAAATTTTGGCAAACTCTTGGAGATACTCTAACAACCTGGTAGTATAACACAAACATATTGCAAAACTTCAGCAATCAGCAGTTAGCACTACCTCCACTGCTATGTAGCATCAAAGATGTTGATTATTATTTCCTGTACTCCATCCAAAATTCCTATTGTTTTAGCTTCTAGATACATAACAAAAGTTATATATTCAGAAAAGTCAAAATGAATGATCAAGATCGCAGATTCTAAAGTCTAAACTGCACGCCGAAACCACAAATAAGGCCGGATCGTCTTGTGCTTCAAATCCAACATATAAACATTTTGTTATGAATCATAATTAATATGGCCAATTAATGGAGAGTTTGAGAGGGGAGGAGTAGAGGATGGAGAGATGAGAAGATAGAGATGAATTAATGAGTATTTACTCCTCCATTTTATCCCTCTATAAATAGAGGGGGTTTACCCCTTTGTAGAGATGATACACATCGGTTGAAATAAAATACGAAGCTCTCCCTCTCCTTCTTCTCGCTTGTGTGCTTGTTCTTGTGTTCATACAAATAGCGTGTGTGTTTTAAGTGCTTGAGAAACCTGATTTCTAACACGTTATCAGCACGAGTTCTACCGAGCTAAGAAGGTAAATAAGTCAGAAATCGGTTCTTCTACCGAGCACATACACCGGCACATCACAAGCACATTTTCTATACTGTATGAAGTCGTTGGCGCATCGGCAGCGCCCGGTGACATGTAGGCGGCTCAGCCGCCGTCACCGTCCACCGCCGAAGACGACCAAGGCGATGCAAGGAAGGCCCTGCCTCCGCTCGCCACGGAACGGCCCCGAAGTGCCGAACCACCGCCGTCCTGAAGACGAGCATTGATCGGGCGCCGCCGTCCCGAAGACGTGCGGCCACCACGCCCACGGACGAGCCGGGCCGGCGGCCCCGAGTCCGGCCCGACCGCCGCGGTGCCGGCCCGGCGACCGCACGCGCGGGGAAGCTTGGCGGCCCTCGAGCCGGCCACCCCGCCGCCGCGCGCGGCCCCGCCGCCGCGAGCGTCTCCTCGCCGGAGGCGCGCGAGCACGCCGGCCGCCTCGGGCGCGCGGCCCCTAAAGTGCCGTCGTCCGAGCCCCGGACCCCGGCCTCCCGGCCGCGGGCACGCGCGGGCGCGCGGTCCCCGCCGCCGGCGCGCGGCCCGGCCGGCGCCACCGGCCGGACGTGGGAACGGGCGCGTGGGGGGGGGGGGGGGGGGGCCCGCCGCCCACCACCGCCATGGTGCCCCCCGGGCCGCGGGAGCACTCGGCCGCAAGTATATAACGAAGAGAGATCTCGCTTATTCTATGGCGGTCCCGAAGGATCGCTTCGGCCCGGCGGCCGACGATTGTGCTCCCCGCAGCACAACAAGCATGGATCACCCTACGCTTCCAAGACTATAAGCTCCGTGGCAACATACAACTCGCTTTGCACAGGATTGTGACTAAGATGCGTCTATGTGGCCGGAAGATCACCGACGCCGACATGATCGAGAAGACCCTATCCACCCCGGCAACATAGTACGCAACAACAATACGAAACTCAAAGTACCGAAGTACTCCGAGCCGAGTGAAGTACTATCTCGTTGCCGAACAACGAAATGAGGTGCTCATGAGCAACCATTCTCCGCCCGCCCACCGGTTCTATAGCCGTGCCTCGAAGCACATGCTACCGTTGCCGAGAGGTCTCGCAACCGGAAATGGGGTCGGGGAAAGGGGAAATGGAAGGGGAAAAGAGGTGCATTATTCAAAGGCAAGGGGAGAAGGAAGCCCAAGTGTAGACCCGAACCCGAGAAGGAAAGAGGTGATCATAGTGGGGAAGAGCGGGGCGAATGCTATAGATGCGGAGCAAGGGGACATTGGTCCCGCAAATGCCGCACCCCCAAACACCTCTTTGACCTCTACCAACGAGCAAGAATAAGGGGAAAGGTCAACATGAGTCCCACTTCATCACCGAGCCCGAAGCTCGGAAGTGTGATGACATAGTCGTCAACGCAAATGATGAAAACGTCCATATAGACGAAGTGAGGAAAACATTCTCGATGACATGGATATTTTTGGGGACTGCGCATTAATCTCCAAAATATCATGGCAATGCGATGTAGAGTTTGGCCATGCTCCTAAAGAGCATTTGTAACAAGGTCCAAACTTATGTAATATATTTCCCGGAATAATATAATGTTATTTCATTTATGTTATGTACCTCATGTTAAATACTTTTTTTATTATTATGGTATTTAACGAGCTCGTGGGAACCGAATGGCCGAAGCGGAGATCCGTCTTGTTGATAGTGGGACCACCAATACAATTCTAAGGGAAACTAGATATTTCCAAACATTAATAAAGAAAAGTGGAAATATTATGACCATTGCGGAAGCAATACTCATATTGTGGCCACCGTAAGTGCCACACCGGTTCTCCCCCATTGAAAGGATCTTTGTGACAACCCGCCCGGAAAATACCGTACTATCGCCTAAGACCGGTCCACTTTGGTCAATAAGCAATAATAAAGTACCATCCTGTCGTTAGTTGCCGGGTTAACGCCCGGTAAATCACTTGAAGAGCACAAGGATCGAATATATGCATTAAAACTCACTCGAAGGCGAGTCCAGAGATACAACAACATTAATATCCAAATTCGTACCCCAAGGGGTTTATTTATTACAAACCATAGTTTTTGTCACGATGAAATAGTTCAGAGTTTTCGAAAAAAACAGCGAAAATAAACTAGCGGAAGCGAAGACACCACGGGAGGCCATCCATGATGCTTTCAGTAGTCGTCCTCCACCCACTCCGGCTCCCGGCCGGCGGGATCTCACCGGGCCACACATCACCGAAGGCATTACCCGGATCAACACATTATAGCAAGGCCGAGTATACTAATACTCGGCAAGTCTTACCCGTCGGTGATAACTACTTCACCAAATCTAGACCATGAAAGGCTTTTTGGCTACTTTGGGTTGCCTTTGCTAAAAAGTAACAAAGAGTAGGTCCTTACTTTCAAGATTTTAGCACAAGTTCTAGTAGGTTTAATCTTTACTACATTAGCCAACTAGTACGACAAAGTTGTACAACCAATTAATCAAACATCATCTTCATCAACTTCCATCATTAGGGATCTCATGACTAGTGGAGTAAGTAGTCTCGGATAACGGTGAGAGGCCGACAATCGATTGATTTAAACCTTGCAAGGTAGACCCAAACACACGGTAGGTCGCCCGGGCGAGGACAACTTTCCCGAGCCGTCCCCAAAAATCCCGGGTCGGGATGAAAGGCCACGATCTTTGGTGCATGCTATCCGGCATACCCCCGCGAGATACCGGAGTCACCATACACCACCGGTGGCGAGCCGTGAGAGCGAATCCCAAGAGTAGTGACAGTTCCATCCCTAGCCGTCTCATTAAGGTACTAGGCTTACCGACCCCATAACCGGCATGTGCTTAGTACGTTCAAAAACTTAACCCACATAACCACCGGACCGGAGCCCGCATCCCATGCTCTTACCACGTGAGCAATCCATTTAAGGATACATTGTGATTCCTATTTAGGAACTCGTTCTCGCGAGTGAGGTCATCACCCGACTTGTAACGGTCCTATAGCTTAGCAGCTATCGACCTATCATACTAGTAAGGACAAAGGTACCTATGGATCATGCATCTAGGGTTTCATTCAACTCCTGAATGTAAATGCACAATCATTCATAGATAATTGAATAAAGAATTTTAAAACTGGGTTAGATGCACCGGAGCTTGCCTTCGTCAGCTAGGTTAGCCTGGGCACCCTCGGTGTCGAGTACTTCCACGTATTGCAAGAGAACCTTCCGCTCTTCCTTCCTCGGTTCCGGGACAAGTGAGTAATCTCCGTCCGAAGATCTACACGGAATGCAATGCACTTTAGGTGATGTGATAGTTTGTTGTCTTATCCAACTCTAGTTGGTCATATTCACCTTAATAAGCATCTATCTAAGGTTTCTCTTTTAGTAAGGTTATTGGTTGTACATGGGTTACTCTTTTATTCCACATTTGAATAAAGGTTTTTAATAAGCTTATCATTTCCTCGTGAAAGTTTTAATTCTTTTCATCTTTACAAGCAAGGGCATAAATAATAATTTTATTTATAATTATTTCCTGATCAGTGATGATAATTAATTATCTTTTAATTATATTAAATAATACTTTTCAAAAAGGAAAAAGAATTAATTAGGGGTTTTTCTTTATTTACTTTCCCTTTAATATTAAAAGGGCTTTTAAGCTTTTTATTAAACAATTAAATTACCAAAAATTAAGTAAGTGTTTCAAATGTATATTAGCACCTATCCTGGTCCATTGGACCCACATGTAAGTGTTGGATGCTAGGAAATTAAATATTACGGAAAATATCAAAGGCTAGCTAGTGATTCAAAGTAAATGCATACAAAAATAAATAAGCCTCAAAATGATCCAACTTTCTCGTGCATGCTCTCTGGTCCTAAACAAGTCTAAAGAACCAGCATATACATCTAGGAACTCTATTGATCTTGGTTTATTAATTTACAAAGGAAAACATGCATAATTAGAGGATAAATATTTATGGTAAGCTAAAAATCATGATTAACTCACAAGATGTGCATTTTGAAATTACAAGACAGTGTGCACAAGTTGAGCTCAAAAACATAATTATATTTAGCAAGAAAACTCATTTATGCGGTTCTCGCAGAAAGGGAAAAACATTTTTATAAAAAGATTTACAACATAACTCGGTGCAATTTTTGGCATAGGAGCTAGCCATGACCTTACACACAATATATCCAAAAATTGGACATAGAGGATTTTTATATTTTGAGATATTGCAGATCTAGGTTTTTCACATTTGTATTTTTCATGCAAAGACTATAAGGAGTTAGCTCAGGACAGAATAACAAAAGTTGTAGGATAATTCACCACGAACCCAACAAAATTGGTTTTGCATTTTTCCGATTTTTCTACAGTTTTCTAAGTAATTTACAAGAAACAGCCAAAGCACTTTTACTATTTGAGTTACCCTTTCGCAGTGAGGCCCCTGAAAAGATTCTTTCTGTTGCAATGTAGTCCCTGGCGGCCGGCCAGCGGCGGTCCGGCCAAATTCTGGCCACCCGCCGGCCGGGGCCGGCCGGGCACGGGCGGGGGAGGGGCCTTGGGGCCTGGGGACCGGTTCCGGGGCTTGGATGGGGCGGGGAGAAGGCCGGCGTGGTGCGGCGCGGCGGCCGGGCACGGTGGCCGTCGCGGCCTGCCATGCCGGCGCGGTGGGGCGCCGCGGGGGTGACGGGCATGCCGGCGAGCCGTGGTAGGTGCAAGGGGGGGGTGGGAACGCGCTCGTTTTGGGGGTGCGGCCGCCGGGACACGCGGCTCGCCGCGGGCCGCTCCGCAATGGCGCGCGCGGCGGCTCGGTCGCGGCCCCGGCGGGCCCGTTGGCGGCACCGGGGGCACGGCGCGGTCGGGGCTTTAACGAGGAGGAGATGAGGACGCGCCGCGGGGTGAAGGACGCCCGCCTTAACTCGCGGTACGGCGCGCGGCGGGGAACCGCGGTCCGTCCGGCGGTCCGACGGGGAGCTCGCCGGTCGGTCCGATGCGGCGAGCGGCCGGCTCGTGGCGCGAGGGGGGCGGACTCGAGGCGTTCTAGGGGCGCGGGACAACCTGGGGAAGGAGCGCGTGCCTCGGGAAGGCGCGGGCGCGCGCGCCGGCGCTCGCGGCGCCGGCGCTCGCGGCGCAGCGCGACGTCGGTCGGCCTGGAAAAATTTCGGACTGGCCCTGTTCGAGCGAGATTTTCTCCAAAAATTTGAATACAAGTGAACGAAGTGATGAATACGAAAGTTGTAGATCTAGCTACCCTCTACAACTTTTGTAAAGGCCGTCTAGTGTTTTTCTCGACGGATTTTGTAGGAACGTCGTGCCAACATTGAATGCCGGCCTGTCCTGGAAAACAGGAGGTACTGTCAGTGGATCAAGTTTTTCGCTAATTTCCACTCAAAATTTGAAATGCCAATCTACATGAAAGTTGTGTCCCTCAACAAGGTGGACAACTTTCATAAAGGTAGATTTTGAAGTGTTTAGGCGAATTTTGGAGAACGCGGCAAAAGTTCCGGACGACATTCGCCGACGTCAACGGTTAAGCCGGTTTGACCGTGTCTTTGACCACGGGTCCACCACAGGTGTGTGTAGACTTGGTCAAGGGGTTCATTGGGGTTCATTGGCGAAGTTTTCGAGGTGATGACCCAGGTTGACCTAGGTTTGACCGGTGTCGGCGGTTTGACTCGGGCGATTCGGTCATTAGCGTTAATGACGGTAATTAAAAACCTGGGGCGTCACAGTCTACCCCCCTTAAGAAGAATCTCGTCCCGAGATTCGAAATTCCAAGGACAGATAGAGAAAAAGGGGAGTCCTCTCGGATCCTCTGGAATCACTCTGAGGGAGCAACATGATGGGATTATGGGCAAGAGCATACCCACCATCGGTTCAAGATTAGCCCGTAAGAGTAGTCAAAGACGGCAGGTAACGGAAAGCTTTGGCACGGAGTTTACTTGCGGATGCACGCGGAAAGTATGGAGAGATAAATTGGTATAGGACCTTTCAAACGATCTTGCTCATGCGTTATTTTGTTTGCAACCTCATGTGGCATGGCCGTGCCACTACGGTGCAATGCCTTTCAAAAAGTGATGTGATGCACATGTTTATGAAGGCACGATGCATATGCTCGGGTAGTATGGTGCTTATGATGCATGTTAGCATGACTCGGTTACCCACGAAACGAGTTAGTGGTTGAGAAGACAATCACAGGTTGAGAAGGGGTGTGCGTGGCGAGTCGCAATTCACAACCAAGATACCTAGTGCGCCCCTAGTGGCAATCATGTGGGCTGCGGCGCACATGACGCCCTAGGTTCCGTCACGGCACCTTTAGTTGTGGGATGACAACATCACCAAACACAAAGGATAGAGTGGGGGATATAGAAACACTCCAAGCGTATGCACGTTAGTTCACCCAAGGTTCCCAATGCACATGCTATGCAAATGCATGCTCAAGAAGAGACATGATCATATTCATTCATTCATTTATTTATTTATTTTCAAAGCGTTACGAGCAAGACCATGAGGAATAAGCTCATGATTGGAAGTTGAAGTAACCACGACGGGGATATCAATACCAAGAATATCTTAGTGATTCAACATGTTTAAGGGAAAAAAGGGTTGAAGGGAAAATACAAGCCGACGGAAATGACATGATGATAGGAGAATCACCATCGAAGATTGAATTCTAAGATCAAGGCATTCCCACGGCACTGGTAGAATGGCAAAAGTTCTCTTTTCTCCCCGTTGGGTAATATCTTGGGTAGTCATGTGCACGAAGGCACGGTTGTATGCTAGAACTCGAAGCGAGCTCACATACATAATGACAAGAGGTTCCCGCGCAGTTGTGAACAAAAATTCATAACCAAAAATTCGAAACCTCAAAACTTCTCAAGTCTTCCCGGTTCAAAATAAATCATTTAACAATTAACTAAATTTTAAGGTTGAGCACCGAACAAGGAACAAGGTGGATGGTCCCGAACCCGGATGTGCCTAGGAAAGTGTGAACCAACCCAACGAAACTAGGATTGAAACTTGCTATTACAATATGGCTAGTTGAGGAGCAATTATTTTTAACAATTAGGTTTAATTAACTTAGTACAAGGTACCAACTTTTTCAAAATTTCGGCGAAGATGACGGTTAGGTATGAGAGGTACTCTAGTATATAAAAAGGACACACTAGCATAAACTTCTTTAGAGAACATATGGAATTTCGATTTTTGGGTCCATTTTAGTTGTTTCAATTTTTAACATGCATGCAAGACGTCCTATCCGACCTCACCTCGGCAATCAAGCCAAAAATCGAAGTTAGTGCCGGTGGCAAGGCTTTTAATCGTCTCTCCCTATAATATCTAGTCGAGAGCTATACGGTACTTGCTTAACGACTAACGAAGCAATCGTTATGTACTGCGTGAAAATGAACCTTTCTTGCCAGCACGTCACGAAAGCGTCCACATACATTACCGTTCACTATAGAAACGGCACCCATGCGTTAAGCCGCTGCATGGACAGCGTCCAACCTCGGACACCCTCCATTTGAATGGATTGTATCCTTGCCTCGCATGAGCGACATGCAGAATGCACACGTATAAAACACGTGGCGACACACAACTCATAAACAGACGCGAAGATGGGATCCGTGGAATGGATCACTCCATCGACTCTCGCAATTCTCGTGATGCGGCATAGCACACGTATAAAACACGTGGCTCCTAGTTTGGTTGTGCATGAAAGTAAGTCTGACATAAAGTAATGTGCTGGAAGTTAGCAAAATAAACCATAGGTTATTTAAGCCACCTGAAGAACCCAAAATTCCCTCTAGGGCCTCTCGGTCTAGTTTATCCTTAGCGGACCAACGTATTTTGGAAAATCAGACAATCTTGGCATATTTTATTCAAAAACCATTTGATTAAGTTTATTAATTAATCTCTGGTGCATATAAGCTCTGATGCCAACTGTGACAACCCGCCCAGGAAAATACCGTACTATCGCCTAAGACCGGTCCACTTTGGTCAATAAGCAATAATAAAGTACCATCCTGTCGTTAGTTGCCGGGTTAACGCCTGGTAAATCACTTGAAGAGCACAAGGATCGAATATATGCATTAAAACTCACTCGAAGGCGAGTCCAGAGATACAACAACATTAATATCCAAATTCATACCCCGAGGGGTTTATTTATTACAAACCATAGTTTTTGTCACGATGAAATAGTTCAGAGTTTTGATAAGCAGCGGAAATTAACTAGCGGAAGCGAAGACACCACGGGAAGCCATCCATGATGCTTTCAGTAGTCGTCCTCCACCCACTCCGGCTCCCGGCCCCGGCGGGATCTCACCGGGCCACACATCACTGAAGGCATTACCTGGATCAACACATTATAGCAAGGGCCGAGTATACTAATACTCGGCAAGTCTTACCCGTCGGTGATAACTACTTCACCAAATCTAGACCATGAAAGGCTTTTTGGCTACTTTGGGTTGCCTTTGCTAAAAAGTAACAAAGAGTAGGTCCTTACTTTCAAGATTTTAGCACAAGTTCTAGTAGGTTTAATCTTTACTACATTAGCCAACTAGTACGACAAAGTTGTACAACCAATTAATCAAACATCATCTTCATCAACTTCCATCATTAGGGATCTCATGACTAGTGGAGTAAGTAGTCTCGGATAACGGTGAGAGGCCGACAATCGATTGATTTAAACCTTGCAAGGTAGACCCAAACACACGGTAGGCGCCCCCGCGAGGACAACTTTCCCGGGCCGTCCCCAAAAATCCCCGGGTCGGGATGAAAGGCCACGATCTTTGGTGCGAGCTATCCGCATACCCCGCGAGATACCCGAGTCACCATACACCACCGGTGGCGAGCCGTGAGAGCGAATCCCAAGAGTAGTGACGAGTTCCATCCCTAGCCGTCTCATTAAGGTACTAGGCTTACCGACCTCATAACCGCATGTGCTTAGTACGTTCAAAAACTTAACCCACATAACCACCGGACCGGAGCCCACATCCCATGCTCTTACCACGTGAGCAATCCATTTAAGGATACATTGTGATTCCTATCTAGGAACCTATTCTCGCGAGTGAGGTCATCACCCGACTTGTAACGGTCCTATAGCTTAGCAGCTATCGACCTATCATACTAGTAAGGACAAAGGTACCTATGGATCATGCATCTAGGGTTTCATTCAACTCCTGAATGTAAATGCACAATCATCCATAGATAATTAAATAAAGAATTTTAAAACTAGGTTAGATGCACCGGAGCTTGCCTTCGTCAGCTAGGTTAGCTTGGGCACCCTCGGTGTTGAGTACTTCCACGTACTGCAGTGAACCTTCCGCTCCTCCTTCCTCGGTTTCCGGGACAAGGGAGTAATCTCCGTCCGGAAGATCTACACGGAATGCAATGCACTTTAGGTGATGTGATAGTTTGTTGTCTTATCCAACTCTAGTTGGTCATATTCACCTTAACAAGCATCTATCTAAGGTTTCTCTTTTAGGAAGGTTATTGGTTGTACATGGGTTACTCTTTTATTCCACATTGAATAAAGGTTTTTAATAAGCTTATCATTTCTTGTGAAAGTTTTAATTCTTTTCATCTTTACAAGCAAGGGCATAAATAATATTTTTATTTATGAATTACTTCCTGATCGGTGATGATAATTAATTATCTTTTAATTATATTAAATAATACTTTTCAAAAAGGAAAAAGAATTAATTAGGAGTTTTTCTTTATTTACTTTCCTTTTAATATTAAAAGGGCTTTTAAGCTTTATATTAAACAATTAAATTACCAAAAATTAAGGAAGTGTTTCAAATGTATATTAGCACCTATCCTGGTCCATTGGACCCACATGTAAGTGTTGGATGCTAGGAAATTAAATATTACGGAAAATATCAAAGGCTAGCTAGTGATTCAAAGTAAATGCATACAAAAATAAATAAGCATCAAAATGATCCAAACTTTCTTGTGCATGCTCTCTGGTCCTAAGCAAGTCTAAAGAACCAACATATACATCTAGGAAGTCTACTGATCTTGGTTTATTAATTTACAAAGGACAACATGCATAATTAAAGGAAAACATCATGATTAATTCACAAGATGTGCATTTTGACATTGCAAGACAGTGTGCACAAGTTGAGCTCAAAAACATAATTATATTTAGCAAGAACAATCATTTATGCAGATTCTGCAGAAATGGAAAACATTTTTAGAAAAATATTTACAACATAACTTTGTGCAATTTTTGTCATAGGAGCTAGCCATGACCTAACACACAATATATCCGAAAATTGGACATAGAGAATTTGTATATTTTGAGATATTGCAGATTTAGGTTTTTCACATTTGTATTTTTCATGCAAAGACTATAAGGAATTAGCTCAGGACAGAATAACAAAAGTTGTAGAATAATTCACCACGAACCCAACAAAATTGGTTTTGCTTTTTTCTTATTTTTCTACGATTTTCTACGCAATTTAAAAGAAACAGCCAAAGCACTTTTACTATTTGAGTTACCATTTCGCGGTGAGGCCCCCGAAAAGATCCTTTCTTTTGCAATGTAGTCCCCGGGCGGCCAGCCGGCGGCGGTCCGGCCAGGTTCCGGCCAACCGCCGGCCGGGGCCGGCCGGCACGGGCGGGGGAGGGGCCTTGGGGCCTAGGGGACCGGTTCCGGTGGCTTGGATGGGGCGGGGAGAAGGCCGGCGTGGTGCGGCGCCGGCGGCCGGGCACGGTGGCCGTCCACGGCCCGCCATGGCGGCGCGGTGGGGCGCTCGCGGGGGCGACGGGCATGCCGGCGAGACGTGGTAGGTGCAAGGGGGGTGGGAACGCGCTCGTTTTGGGGGTGCGGCCCGGGCCGGGACACGCGGCTCGCCGCGGGCCGCCCGCAATGGCGCGGCGGGCGGCTCGGTCGCGGCCGCGGCCGGCCCGTGGGTGGCACCAGGGGTGCGGCGCGGTCGGGGCTTTAACGAGGAGGAGATGAGGACGCGCTGCAGGGTGAAGGACGCCCGCCTTAACTCGCGGTACGGCGCGCGGCGGGAAAACCGCGGTCTGTCCGGCGGTCCGACGGGGAGCTCGCCCGGTCGGTCCGATGCGGCGAGCGGCCGGGCTCGTGGCGCGAGGGGGGGGGGGGACTCCGAGGCGTTCTAGGGGCGCGGGGACAACCCGGGGAAGGAGCGCGTGCCTCGGAAAGGGCGCGGGCGCGGCCCGACGCCGAGGCGCGGTACGGCGCGCGCGGGCGCGCGCGGCGCTCGCGCGCGCGCGCGACGTCGGTCGGCTTGGAAAAATTTAGGACTGGCCCTGTTCAAGCGAGATTTTCTCCAAAAATTTGAATACAAGTGCACGAAGTGATGAATACGAAAGTTGTAGATCTAGCTACCCTCTACAACTTTATTAAAGGCCGTCTAGTGTTTTTCTCGACGGATTTTGCAGGAACGTCGTGCCAACATTGAATGCCGGCCTGTCCTGGAAAACAGGAGGTACTGGTCGGTCGATCAAGTTTTTCGCTAATTTTCACTCAAAATTTGAAATGCCAATCTACATGAAAGTTGTGTCCCTCAACAAGATGGACAACTTTCATAAAGGTCGATTTGAAGTGTTTAGGCAAATTTTGGAGAACGCGGCAAAAGTTCCGGCGACATTCGCCGACGTCAACGGTTAAGCGGGTTTGACCGTGTCTTTGACCACGGGTCCACCACGGGTGTGTGTAGACTTGGTCAAGGGGTTCATTGGGGTTCATTGGGGTTCATTGGCGAGGTTTTCGAGGTGATGACCCGGGTTGACCTAGGTTTGACCGGTGTCGGCCGGTTTGACTCGGCCGATTCGGTCATTAGCGTTAATGACGGTAATTAAAAACCTAGGGCGTCACAATCTTGATGTCCCTTGGAGGGGGGTGAATAGGCGAATCCGCACACTTTACAAAAATTCAACCCACTGTCGATCGAAACCGGTCGACCGGTTTCCAAAACCGGTTAGACCGGTTTTACACGTACGAACCGATAATATGTGAATCCCCTCTACGAGTTCTAGCACAAACCAAACTTGGTGTGAGGGCTTCCACAGGGGTTTCCAAGAGTATCAATGAAGTCCCCGCACACAACACAAGCACACCAAAGTAGATCGAAGCGGAAGCACAAGATATATGCCGGATAGAGAGACAAATCAACAAGCAAGATATATATGAGGTAAAAGCACAAATGACACAAGGATTTATCCCGCGGTTCGAGCCTCGCCACTAAAGCTTGCTTACGTCCACGTTGTTGAGGTATCCACATAAGGATAGACTTGCCACACAAGGCTAGCCCTTTATCTCGATCTCAAGTCAAGAGAGTGAACTCTTGAGATGAGAAGGTTTCCACTAGATTCGGAGGGGTAATACAAACTTCTTGGAGCTTCCACAAACTCGGATTGGAGCTTCCAAGCGACCTCAAGCCGTCTAGGAGCAAATGCTCCAAGAGTAAAAGATGCTTCAAAGATCTTCAACGAAATCAGCGAGGTTCTCTAGTGTGGGATGCTCACTAGGCTTCTCAAAGCTCACTAAAACTCTCACACAAGTCACTCTCTCAACCCAAATCAAGGATATGGCACTATAGGTTTAAATCTCACTTAGAGAGGTTGGGGAGAACTTAGCAATTGTTCCCGAAGGAGTTAGGAGTGGGAAGAACCGGCAGCCCCTCAAAGAGGAGCTCATGGGTATAAATACCCACCACACTCAAAACTAGCCTTTAGTCCGTCGGACAAAACCGGTCGAGACCGGTTTGCCAAATCGGTCGACCGGTTTTCAAACCAACTAGCCGTTGGACGATGTCGGTGCCCAAACCGGTCGAGCCGGTTTCCAAAACCGGTCGGCCGGTTTTGGCCGGAGAGCTTAACTAAGGTTTTGATCTCACGGGTTAGTCTCTCTAGGTTTCACTTGAGCACTTTTTGATGTTTGTTGTCCAACCAATGATTCATCCCTCTTGATAGTACGGCATACCTAAACTCAAGTTAAAAGATAAACCCTAATTAATCCACTTTGAATTCTTGAGCCACTCCGATTTATCAATCATGACACTAGATGCAATTTATCACTTTCCTCGGTAGGCTTGGATGTGATACTTCGAACTCCTTGAAGCCCTCAACTTCACCCTAGCCACTTCGCTTATGGCCGCTATCCATGGCCTTGGCTTAGTTCCTCGTTTTAGCCATCTTGATCTCTTCATCACTTATCCTTGCCACAATTGAGTCAAGCCTTGCACCATAGAGATAAACCCATTTGAGATGCCACTCAATTTGTTTGTCCTTTGATTGATATCAAATATTCTAGCTTTTGCAAACATCCATTTGTAGGTCCAAAGTAATATAGATAACCACATGACCTTTGTCGATACTCAATCTTGAAGTCCCGCAAATAGCTTCTTTGAACAAGTCAATAATTTTCATAAAAAGAAGAGTGAAAACCATTTGATATTGAACTTGGTAAACTTATTATTTAGATCATCAAGTTCCATCTTGTAGCAATAGTGAAATCCCTTGATGTTTTGCTTGATAAACCTCACAATATTGGTCATCAAGCTCTATCATGTGTCGATGGTGAAATCCCTTGATGCCATATTCAACTTTGATTTAATTCTCCCATCATTATACCACAAGATTCTCCTTTCTTCACAATGTGCTTTGCCCAACATAGAGAGGCCAACCAATTATCACATATAATCATGCCTCTATATTTGCTTTTCTTTAGCTTAGGATCACTTGTCATATGCCTTATGTAAAGTCCAATGGGAAGAACAACCTTTCTTTATCATGACATTCACTCTTAGCATGCTTATAACCGTTCCAAGTATATTGTTATGATCCACCCTTGTCTTACATGCAATATGAGCTAAATGCATGAATTTACACATAAATAACATTTGTCAATTATTAATAACTCTGCTCGCATGCTTCACAAGAGTGTTAGGGTTTTAATCAAGTTGTCACTTAATTCACCAAAACCCACTTAGGGCTTGATTGCACTTACACCCATGGGTACCCAAATCTTTGTGAAGGATGCACTTTGTTGTATCCCGACTCAAAGCGCACGCTTTTGAGTTTCAAAGATATCCGTGCGAATGGTTTCCATGTTGAAACCGAGATTGAGCATGGTACCGAATACCGCTCATTACTAAATTCGATGGGTACCAAAAGAAAGTGGTGGAAAAACTCCCTTCATCGCCATCGAGTTTGTACTATACGTACGTTAAACCCACGAAAGAGTATGTTGCGATGAAGATCATATTTCAAAACATAGAATCATTTTGAATATGGCATGACCGTTTAGGTCATCCCGGGTTGAGCTTGATGAGAAGGATTATCAACAATTTTGTTGGCCATGATGTTTAGAAGCTTCCCAAATCCCGAAGATTTTATTTGCACCGCATGTGCAAAGGGAAAGCTAATCACTAGACCATCCCTCATGAAGATTAGGGATGAGTCACCCGTGTTCCCGCAAAGAATACAAGGTGACATTTGTGGACCTATTCCGCCCCTGTCGGGCCCGTTTAGGTACTTCATGGTATTGATTGATGCGTCTACCAGATGGAGGTATGTGGACTCGTTGTCCACGAGAAACCATGCTTTCTCCAAGCTCATCGCCCAAATAATCAGGCTAAAAGCAAGTTTCCATGATAACCGCATCCAGTCCATTCGGATGGACAATGCTGGTGAGTTCATGTCAAAAGCTTTTGATGATTATTGTTTAGCCATGGGCATTAAGGTAGAGCATTCAGTACCTCATGGCCACACACAAAATGATCTAGCTGAATCCTTGATCAAAAGGATCAAGTGGATTGCCCGGCCGTTGTTACAGAATTGCAGGCTGCCCACCAGTTGTTGGGGCCATGCAGTGTTGCACGCTGCAGCACTGACTCAACTCAGGCCAACTGCATATCATGAATCCTCCCCCTTACAGTTGGTGCGTGGGAAAGAAACAAGTATTTCCCATCTGCGTATATTTGACGAGCCGCTATATACGTGTCAATACCACCGCCTCGCCGTACATCAATGGGTCCCCACCGGAAGTTGGGGACCTATGTTGGTTATGAGACTCCGTCCATAATCAAGTACTTAGAGCCTATGACCGGGGATCTTCATACGGCTTGGTACACTGATTGTGTCTTCGATGAAGACCATTTCCCAGCATTAGGGGGAGAGAGGCATCCTGAAGAATGCTGGGAAATTGAATGGAATGCAATTGGGATGCAATCCTTAGACCCACTCACCGGTGAATCCGAACCGGAAGTTTGGAGGATTATACATTTGCAAAGTCTTGCAAATGAGTCGCCGATGCCTTCATCGATCACAAAAGAGTGACAAGGTCGCATATACCCGCAAGAAATGCGCCGGAGAGAGTTCGAAGTACCCCGCAAGGCTACTAACTATATTGTCTCCCCTAATCCTAGGAAGAGGGGGAGACCTCCGGGTGCTCAGGACAAGGTCCCGCAGAGACGTCCGCAGCGGAAAGGACTTGAGCCCCTTGCCTCACTTAACGAATCAATTGAAGAAGTTCAACCTCAAGTTGAAAATGTCCCGGAAGTGGCAACTCAACTTGAAGTTGAGGAAGTCCCTGAAGGACTCCATCCTGAAGATGGAAACCCCAATGCGTCACGTGAAGAATATCGCACGAGGAGATCGGAATGCCCCCACTCAGTCGTTTTGGGAAATCATGATGAGTGGGTGGACGATCATGAGGAGATTGCCACCAATTATGTGAAATCGGGAGAGTCATATCATAGAAAGACCACTGTTGTCGACATATATTTTGCCTCAAAAATTGCTGACTCATTGGATCCGGATCTAGAACCAAAGTCCATGATTGAGTGCCGAAGCGTTTAGATTGGGACAAATGGAAAGCGACAATCGAGGCGAATTGCGCTCGCTTTGTAAAAGAGAGGTTTTTGGGCTCGCGGTCCCAACATCTCCTAATGTCATCCCCGTAGGATGCAAATGGGTCTTCCTCCGAAGAGGAATGAACATGACCAGTGGTAAGATACAAAGCAAGGCTAGTGGCACAAGGCTTCACGCGAGACCCGACATCGATTATGGTGAGACATACTCTCCTGTTATGAGTGTCATAATGTTCCGATATCTTATCTCTATGGCGCTTAACTTGAATTTGAAAATGCAGTTGATGGATGTCGTGACCGCATACTTGTATGGGTCACTTGATTCGGAGATCCCTATGAGAGTCCCCGAAGGACACAAGATCCCCGGACCGAATCAAAACCCCAACATGTTCGGCGTCCGCTGCGGCGGTCGTTGTATGGGTTGAAACAATCCGGAAGGATGTGATTCAATAGGTTGGGTAACTTTCTCCCTGCAGAGAGGTTACATCAATAATGATGACTCGTCCCCATGTCTTCATAAAGAAATCATGTGATGGATTTTGCATCATCTCCGTCTACGTTGATGATTTGAACATCATCAAGATACGACCAGGGACAATGAGGAAGTGATGGCTTACCTCAAGACGGAATTTGAGATGAAAGACTTGTGTAAAACCAAGTTTTGTTTGGGCTCTGCAGCTCGAACACCTCCCCGAAGGAGTGTTCGTTCACCGATCTACTTATACAAAGAGGGTACTTGAAAAGTTTAATATGTATGAGTGCCACCCTCTCGGAACCCCTATAATCGTCCGATCATTGGAAGCGGATAAGGATCCGTTCCGACCCAAGGAAGAGGATGAACAAGGATTGGGATCTCGAAGTTCCATACCTTAGTGCCATTGGGGCACTAATGTACCTTGCAAATTGCACACGACCGGATATTGCTTTTGCGGTAAATGCTGGCCGTGTACAGACCGCACCCACCGAAGACATTGGGTTGGCGTGAAAACCATCCTCGAGTATTTGAAAGGCACTCGGATCTTGGGTTGTGGTTTCCAAAAAGAGGGAATCCGACTATGGTGCGTTATGTGGATGCCGGCTATATGTCCGACCCCATAATGCCGGATCGCGAGTGGTTTTGTGTTTCTCTCGTGGTGGTGCGGCCATCTCATGGCGGTCCGTGAAGCGGACTTTGGTTACCACATCAACCAATCACTCGCGAGATAATCGCCCCGTATGAAGCCACACGAGAGTGTGTTTGGCTACGGCGAATGATTAACCACATCCGAAGTCATGTGGTAAGGGCGTTGTCAACACCCCCACCATTATCTATGAAGATAATGTTGCTTGTGTTGCACGGATGCATATGGGCTATGTGAAGAGCAACCTCACAAAGCATATTGCTCCAAAATTCTTTTATCCCCACGAGCTCTAGAAGAGCGGGAAAATTAAGATCCCGCAAGCAAGATCATGTGATAATCTTGCGATTTATTCACAAAATCTTTACCGGCCTCCACCTTCTATAAATGCATTTATGGAATTGGAATGAGGCGGCTTAGAGATTTGCGGGGGTTCGGAGGAGACTTACCCTAAGAGCCATAGCCCAAGTTTGTGATTCGAAGATCACAAGTCGGTCCCGAAGACCTAACTCGAGCATCAACTATTGTACTCTTTTTCCCTTGATGAATTTTTTCCCACCGGGTTTTCTCATACAAGGTTTTTAACGAGGAAACATGTGCAACATAAGTGAGGCTTGTGATGTACTCTTTTCTCCTACCTTTTTCCCACTTTGGGTTTTTCGGGGGAGTTTTTAACGAGGCATACACATGACATGTAATTAGCCAAGGGGGAGTGTTATGAATCATAATTAATATGGCCAATTAATGGAGAGTTTGAGAGGGGAGGAGTAGAGGATGGAGGGATGAGAAGATAGAGATGAATTAATGAGTATTTACTCCTCCATTTTATCCCTCTATAAATAGAGGGAGGTTTACCCCTTTGTAGAGATACAAATCAGTTGAAATAAAATACAGAAGCTCTCCCTCTCCTGCTGCTTGTTCTTGTGTTCATACAAATAGCGTGTGTGTTCTAAGTGCTTGAGAAACCTGATTTCTAACACATTTGACAATGTTGAATCCATCCGTGCCAAGACATTTTGATAAAAAAAACACCATAAATATTATTATTGTGTTTATCATACAATTGGGTACACTAATCACAGAGTGCCTCCGCAATAGTCTGGAGGTAGCAAAAAACCTCATAGCAGTTTCTTTATTTCAGGTAGCCCAAAATGAATAAAAGGTTCACAGACTGAATAATGGTACAGCATGTCGGATTAAATTCTTTACAGCCAAAAGCTCACTCCCCGCTCAAGATGGGGTTGATCAAAGGCTTCATCTGAGCAAGGTAAACGATCGCATACCTACATGGTAGGCAGAAGATCGAAGAGCGTCAAAACTCAAGACCACCAAAAAGTATTTTGACGTGTTCAAGTAGGGGGCAAAAATTTTCTCCCAAAAAACTTCTCCAATGTTTAACAACAATTTCCATATGTTTGACAACAATTTTCATGGCACAATGCTTGGGTGCATGTAACATTTGTTGTCTTGTCCTCAACTGTAGTTGTGAAACACATGAAAATTGTTGTCAAACATATGGAAATTGTTGTTAAACATTGGAGAAGTTTTTGGGGAGAAAATTTTTGCCCCCTACCGGTAACTGAAAGCATGCTTTATATGTTTAGGTGAATTTTCCAAGAACTCCTACAAATTCTTTTATGTGATCTCGACGAACAAAATGTCGCTTCTATGACATGTTTTCTCCCAGACAGCAGGAACTAGCAACGAGATAAAAATGTGCTATGGGAAAATGTCACAATGCCAGAATGCCTCCAGTTTTTACCTCTACCACCATTTTTTCTATCTAGTTAACTAGTAACAGTAACTTTGTTAAAAAATGAATGCATTGTTCCCTGCAATCCAGCATCATGTTATTTGTGTGATCAATAGAATTTAAAGTGAGCATGTAGACTACAAGAACCAGCTGATATTGTTTATCACGATCGATAGCATGCTGAAATTAACACTGTATATTACTATAACTGATGCCGAGTGCTGATCTTGGCTTTATCATCACTGTTTAGTTTATGCAAATGGGATCCAACTGTCCTAGTCATTTAAAGTAGGGCAACCATAAGGCATCAGGTAACTAGCCAATATTATTGCTATTCACAACTATATGTAGTGGATGATTTCATATTATGTAAGCAAGTAAACTACCCAAATATTCACATGCATCCAATTGTCAGATTTGTTTTTGAGCTGCGAGCAACCTTAGACAGGCAAAGAGGACCTTATTATTCCTATAAAGTAAGAAAATAGGAACTTACATCATCCAACAACAAATTACAGCCGTGGTAACCAAGGTCAAATGGAATCTGCAAAACATGAATCAGCAAAGTTAAATAAATATGCTATAGGATTTTTTGCAGAACTTATAAATTAGCTAAAAACATTGAAATAAAGACCCATAATTCGTCATATTTGGAACATCCCAAATTGTTGCGAGATAGATAAACAAACAGATGGTGATAGCAAAGTTGGAGCCCAAAGTGTGTGCGTGATACTAATAAATAACAAGCTGAAAAAAATGGGTTGCAACTGTTACAGCGATCCACTGTGAAAGAAAGTCCCATCTCCACATAATGCATGTGCGATCCACAGAAAGAAAAGTATCAAAATTTTGAGAAGAGAATCCTACGTGTGATCCATGCACTCACATTTCATGCAGTTTTAATCCTTTGGTTGCATGCCTCAGTGAGACTGAGACTAAACAATGCTAATATGTGGTGACATGTATGCATTTTTTTTAGCAATCCTCTTCCTATCATTTGATCTGAGCAATGGAGCTAAACTTTGTGTGAGTAAGCAAAAACAAGCCGCAAAATCTCATATATATATAATAAAAAAATTAAAGCAACTCGAATCAGCATTAGCAAAGCAAACCGCATCACTACCCCAATTTTATGGGGCGAACTACAAGTGAATGTTGAAGCAGTTTAGGTTTCCAAAGACAGCTTATAATACCTGAGGAGTCCAATAAACTTGACTGCAGCCGAAGGCCAATCTAAAGCTAGGCATTGGATCTCAGAGAGAAAACCTCTAAAGCTACCCAATCTACCCAAATCTAGATCGAAATCCCCAGGCCCAGAGCACCGCGATCGATCCGCGGTCAAACCGGCCAAATCTAGCACGCCCGGGACGCCAGTCCCAATTCCCCATGCCCGGTACCGGAACCACAAGCGCAGCACCGCGGATCACTGCCCTACGGGGTCGAATCGAGGAGGGGAGGGAGAAGCGAGAGGGCTTACAGGTTGGTGGACGGCCCGCGGTTGCAGCAGAGGAGCGTGAGGAGGGAGGCGACGACGCCGGCGAGGAGGAAGATGAGCGTGGTCACCCAGAACCCCATGGTCGTCGGCGGCCTCGACGAGCAGAGCTCCTCCCGCGCGGCTGCTGCTTTCTCTCTCTCGCTCGCTCGCTGGATCGCGCGGCCGGGGAAGGGGACGCAACACGCGAGAGGGGGTCGGTCAGGAGAGAGAAGCAAGGGGAAGATGGAGTTGCTGCCAGCCACGTCACGTGCGTGCGTGTGCTTCTGGATCGTGAATCGTGATTCGTTTACGGGCTCGAGATGGACTGAATTAATATATATATATATTTATTTATTTATTTTGTCATGATTTTCGAAAAATAAATAGTTGAAAATTTGTGAGAAATGTACATCCGCGCTGTACCTCACGGTGACAGCTCCCCGCCGCCGCACCCCATGGCGTTAAGTCCCCGCCGACGTGGGACACGCGCGCGCAGGAGCCCGGTTCCGGCGGGCAGGCGCGCGCGCGTGGCGCCGCACCCCCCGCGCCGAGTGGCACAAATGGCAGTCCGTACCGCCGTGCCACACGGCGGCGGTGGTCTTTTTTTTTTAGTTTTTCCTTTTAAAACACTTTTAATCTTTTTAAAAATGATAAACTAATAAGTGTAAGTATAATCACAAGCGAATATCCTAATCAACGACGAAGGAATAGTCACAAGATAATAGTTTATACATAATCACAAGGGAAAAGTTTATACAAAATCATAGTACTACATCTAAATGTGTCGGACCCTCTCCCCCTAACGCTCTAGCGCCGGCCCCGCAGGTGTGGTCCCGTGCGTACGTCCGGAGGTCGGGTGCCCCGACGACCCGCGGTCCTAGCCGGTCGGGAGACCGTGTCGCCATGGCCGCTCGCGACGAGCCCGCGACATCCGGTGTCGCTCTCGCCGGGCCGGTGTCGCTCCGCCGGCAGAGAGGGCACCCCGGGAGGATCGCCTCCCTACTTGTCGGCCTCGTCCACCGCCGAACACGGCCCCCCGTAGTTGGGCGCCGAACCGCCGCCGCCTCGACCGATCCGGGGACATCCGCTGAGGGGTGCGTCGGCGATCCTCCGAGCCCGGGGATCATGCTCCGCGACACGAGTCTCCCGCCGACTCGTAGAACAACACCCACCCGAACGACCCGGAGCGGTAGACCTCCAAAACCTCGTCGACGTCTTGTCGTCGGCATCGTCCGCCATGTAGTCGGCCCGCACACACAAAGGTCCGTCATCACATTCATTTAAAATGCATACAAACATTGAAAATAAGAGTTAGAATCACGTACGGCCGAACCGCCGGATCCAAGTCCGGGTGGGCCCGTGGGTGTCGACGAAGGGCACGTCGGCACCCGCGCGTGATCATTCCGAGGAACGTTCGCGAACCGAGTAAGGAAGTCGGTCCGCCACGTCGCGGGGATGTCGATCGGCCCCATCGCCCGCCCAAAGACACCCGGCAATCCTCCCAACATCGCGACGTCCTCTGGGCGAGAGTCATCTCGCCGACGGGGAAGTGGAACGTGTGCGTCTCTAGTCACCCGGTGTCGTATGGACCTCCCCGGGCCCACTACCTTGGTGGGTACCGATGCACCGACTACTCGGTGGGCCCCCGGGACTACCCGTGTTGCGCTACACGGCACCCGAAGGCGTGGAGCACAAGGACTACACGGGAGTAGTACTCTGTTAGGGAGCCGTACATGTTCCGCACCGTATAGAGGACTCCTAGACGTACTCGACTAGTACTCTCTCCCTACTCCGACTTGTAACCCCGCCTCCCGGACTATATAAGGCGAGGCGAGGGACCGCTCCCCTCATCCAATCTCCTCTCATACAACTCACGGCGCACCATTGCACCATCTTGTAATCGTGCCCTATCAATCCGTAGCTACGCAAAGCATACAGACGTAGGGTATTACGCACCTCGCGGCCCGAACCTCGTCTAAATTGTGTGCCACGTGTCTCTTCCTTCGAGTTACCGATCTCGGCGAGTCACATTCATCTAATTCGGGTACTCCCCCGTAGTAGGTTGCCGGTCTAAAACACCGACAGACCGGCGCGCCGTAGGGGCCCTCGCTCGAGATCACATGGCGAACTCGACGGCTTCCGTCCACTTCAAGCCAACTGTCGCCTTCAACCGCGGCGACACCTTCGTCTTCGGCGCCTGGGTCTGCACTGCTGATGGCGCGGGCTCCTTCCAGCGCCGCCTAACCATGCAGCCCGACTCGAAGACAGGCCTTGTGACGCTTCCCGAAGTTGTCACAGGCGAACTCGCCGGCAAGTTCGGCGAAATTTCGCTCTTCAACCACCACGCTGACTTCGAGCTCGAGTCCGTCTCCAACTCGAACCCGACGTCGCCATGGGCCATCGCATGCGAGCCGGCTACTCAGCCATCGCGCACGGCCTCTTCACCGCGCGGGCACTCCGCGCGTGGCCCACGCATCCTCGGCCGGCCCGCACGAGTGCTCCCACTTCGCGCCGGGCCGGCAAGGAGCCCGTGCCCGAGTGCAGCTCGGACTCCGACGCCGTCCCCGACCGCGTCTCGGACTCCAGCCCTCTCTCCGAGTTCTACTCGAACCCGGACTACGAGTTCGACTTCGGGTCGGACCCTGAGGAGCCCGAGTCCGAAGACGACTCCACTGAGCTTCCCTTGTCAGGGCCAGCCTCGGGGCTGGTTATAAGATCAACGCCTGCCGGCAGATACGTCTACTGGCCGGACCGCAAGCCTGCTGACCTGGCGAAGGGGGACTCACGATACGTCGCCTACATCGACTCGCTACCGTTCCAGGAGGGAACACCGCTAGCCCGGGCTGACTCCAACACACCAACCGAGGTGGCACCCTCTGAGTCCAGCCTTGGCACCCCTGATCGCCAAGTCTTCATGGCTGCCGGCGACACCCCGAGACCTTCGGCACGGGCGAGGACGGATACACCGTAGGACATCTCCGCAGACGAGCTGTCTGCCAATGCACCTGCAGACGAGACCGCTGCCAACAGGGACGCTCGACGCGAACGCAACAGGAAGCGCAGCGAACGGCGCCGGCGGCTCAGAGACAACCTTCCCATCCGCAACCTTGCGGAAGCTCTCGAGGCGGTCGAGAGCAGAGTACACACCACCCCTGAGCAGTGCCTCATGTCGATCACAACGATCGCACGCCAGGCTCAGGGCATACGCGCTGGAGAGGTCATCGCCAAGCTCGCTGAAGAAGCCTACTTCATGCGGGTCGACAACGAGTCAACCAACCTCCCCCCGGCACTAAACCCCGCGACAACGAAGCTACTAGTCGCGCCGCCAATGCGGCCCCAACCGTACTCGAGCTGACATTCCAGCCGATCCAAACCGCCGCCGCTCCAACGCCGGCGGACCTTCACATCAAGACCAAGGCAACCGAGAAGTCGTTCCCCACCGTGCTCCGGCCGGTGGCGGCGGCAACGACCCTGACGGCGGCGGCGGCCGACGGCGGCGGCTCCAACCACGGGGCCAACAAGAGAGCCGGAGGCGGCGGCGGTCGCGGCGGCCGTGGCCAAGCGAACGCCCACGCCTCCGGTGCCCCTCACGGCGGGTACGACGCTCGCCGAAGATTGAGGAGTTGCGGCGGAAGAAGTCGACCACCGCCGTGCCGAGGGCGACGGCTTCCCCGCCTTCTCACCCCGCTCCGCAACTTGCTCCTCCCCGACAAATTCAAGCCTTTGGGGATCACCAAGTACGACGCGAAGCAGGATCCCATCCAGTGGCTCCGATGCTACGCCCTCTCCATCGAGAACGGCGGCGGCAATAGCGACACCAAATGCCTCTACTTCCCCTTCTGTCTGGACCAAGCTCCACTCACATGGCTCGAGTCGCTCGACAAGCACTCGATCGACAAGTGGGACCAGCTACGAAGTAGCGGTTCACGAGCAACTTCGCGGGCGCCATGGGCTGTTCGGGTACTCGCATGGACCTTGCCATGATCAAGCAGGAACAGGGCGAGACCCTCCGCAAGTACATGCGCCGCTTTTCGACAAGCGCGCTACCGTCGTCGACGTCACCGACAAGGAGGTCATCGAACTCTTCCGGGACGGTCTCTACCATCGCCGCACCTTCGAGGACTTCGGTCGCCGCCACCCCAGTCCATCCCCCACCTCAAGGACATGATCACGTCCCGGGCGGATGAAGAGGACAAGGCCAACGCCAAATATGACGCCATCCGCGGCAAGTCCAAGCGAGAACCGGGGCGGCGGCGGCGCGGAAATGCAAACCAAGGCGACCGCAACAACAACAACAACTACTACTACTCGGGTCCCAACCGCAAGCGCAAGCCGGACAACACCGTCGCGGCTATCCGGCGCCTCGCGAAAGGGAACTCGAAGAAGAACTCGGCGGGTTCAAAGACCCGCCGAAGGAGAAGTGCCCGTGGCATCCAAACGGCAACCACACTACCGAGCAATGCTACCGGCTCGGCATGCACTCAAGGATACGCCGAGCCACCGCACCCCCACGACCAAAAGGGCAAGAAGAAGGACGGTGACAACAACGACTTCCAAGAACCCGAGAAGACCGTCAACGTCCTCTTCGGCGGACCGCCCAGCCAGACGGGAGCGAAGGCTACTCGTCGTGGAGTGATGTCCATTGAGCCGCAGGTCCCGACCCCTCTCGGGTGGTCGGAGGTACCCATCACCTTCTCCCGCGCGGACCAATGGACCGACTTCTCCGAACCAGGACCTTTCCCCCTCGTCCCGAAGCCAACGGTGGCGGGCTCCAAGCTCAACAAGGTGCTCATCGACGGTGGAAGCGGGCTCAACGTCCTCTTCACCAAAACCTTGAAGAAGATGAACCTCGACGTCACCCCCATGCTCACCAAGAGCAAGACGCCCTTCTATGGCATCGTCCCGAGAAACGCGGCTATCCCACCGGGCTCGGTGGTACGCCGCTTACCTTCGGGGCGTCTCGGGATAACTACCGCACCGAGTACATCAAGTTCGAGGTCGCGGATTTCGAGACTTCTTACCACGCCATCCTCGGCGGACCGGCCATCGCCAAGTTCATGGCGGTGCCCCACTACACCTACTTGGTACTCAAGATGTCAAGTCTAGCCGTGTACTCTCCCTCCAAGGGGACTTGAAGATCTCCCACGACCGCGATACGAAGCCGTGGTGATCGCTTCCACGAACCAAGTACCCAACGCAATGATGGAGGTCTACGCCGCGTTGAAGTAGCTCGCCACGAGCGAACTCGACATCCCGCAGAAGTCCGACGCTGCCAACAAGCCTTAGCCACCCGAGGAGGTACTCGTCGGGACGGTCGACTTCGAACGAGCGACCCCGGCAAGACCACCACCATCGGGGCCGGCCTCGACCCCAAATAGGAAGACGCGCTCATCGCCTTTCTTCGGGCTAACCGCGACATCTTCGCGTGGAAGCCGACGGACATGCCGAGTGCCCAAGGAGCCGATTGAGCACCGCCTCAACGTCGACCCAAAGGCCACCCCCAAGCGACAACACCTCCGACGTTTTGCCGACGACGAGACGGGACGCCATCAAGAAGGAGCTCGCCAAGCTACTCGCAACCGGCTTCATCGAGAAGTGTTCCATCCCGAGTGGCTCGCCAACCCCCGTCCTCGTCCGCAAGAAGAACTCGAACGAGTGGAGGATGTGCGTCGACTACACCGACCTCAACAAGCACTGCCCCAAGGACCCCTTCGGGTTGCCGCGGATTGATCAAGTCATCGACTCCACGGCGGGCCGCGACCTACTCGCTTCCTCGATCGCTACTCCGGTACCACCAGATCGCAATCAAGGAGGAAGACCAGGAAAAGACCGCGTTCATCACCCCGTTTGGCGCGTACTGCTACACGACCATGTCATTCGGGTTGAAGAACGCCGGCGCTACCTATCAACGGGCCATCCAGGGCACCGCTTCAAGCGGCAACTCAACAAGAACGTCGAGGCCTACGTGGATGACGTGGTTGTCAAAACCAGGGACTCCAGTACCCTCATCGACGACCTTGAAGAAACCTTCGCATCGCTACGCGAGTACCGCTGGAAGCTCAACCCGAACAAGTGCGTCTTCGGCGTCCCTTCGGGCAAACTACTCGGCTTCATCATCGCCCGCCGCGGCATTGAAGCCAACCCCGAGAAGATCTCCGCCATCACCGGCATGAAAGCTCCCACGAGCATCAAGGACGTCCGAAGCCGACGGGATGCATGGCGGCGGCCGAACCGCATTCATCTCGAGGCTAGGAGAACGGGGCCTCCCCTTCTTCAAACTACTCAAGCATCACGAGAAGTTCGTGTGGACTCCGAGAGCGGATCAAGCCCTTGCCCGGCTCAAGGACTTCCCCGTCAAAGCCACCAATCCTCACGGCTCCTCACAAGGGCGAGCAACTCGCTCTACCTAGGCCGCGACTACTCACGTGGTCAGCACCGCCATCGTTGTCGAGCGGCAGGAAGACGGCCACGCCTACCCGGTCCAGGCCGCCCGGTCTACTTCGTCAGCGAGGTTCTATCAGAGTCCAAGGCTCGCTACCAGCCCGTGCAGAAGCTTCTGTACGCTCTACTCATCACCTCGCGGAAGCTACGACACTACTTCCAGGAGTACTCGGTCTCCGTCGTCACCGACTACCCGCTCGGCGACATCCTCGAGGAACCAAGACGCCACCGAAGAATCTCCAAGTGGGCCGGCCGAGCTCGGCGCCCTCACCATCGACTTTAAGCCACGCACGGCCATCAAGTCGCAAGCACTAGTCGATTTCATGGCGAGTGGCGGGAGAACCCGCTTACCTACTCCCACCGTGCGACCGGAGCATTGGGTGATGTACTTTGATGGCTCACTCAACCTCGAGGGCGCGCGAGTGCGGGGGTACTCCCCGATCTCTCCAACGGGCGAACAACTCAAGTACGTCCTACAGATCTTCTGGAAGGTCTCAAACAACGAAGCCGAGTACGAAGCTCTCCTACACGGGCTCCGCCTCGCGGCTTCACTGGGTATAAAGCGGCTACTAGTCTACGGCGACTCCGCAGTGGTCATCAACCAAGTCAACAAGTCCTGGGACCGCAACAAGGAGAACATGGACGCCTAGTGCCTAGAAGTCCGCAAGCTCGAGAACAAATTATATGGTCTCGAGTTCCATCACATCGTCCGCGACAACAACGTTGCAGCGGACGTCCTCTCGAAGCTTGGATCCACCCGCGCCCAAGTACCCGCGGGCGTCTTCGTCCATGAGCTTCACGCGCCATCCATCCCGGAGCCGGCGCCACCGACCACCGTATGTGCCGGCCATCCACCCGGTGGGCAGGAGGTCATGATGATCGACGTGGACTGGAGGCAACCCTTCATCGACTACCTCAGCGAGCAGAAGGTCCCCTCCGACAAGAACGCAGCCGAACAACTCGTCCGCCGCGCCAAGTCTTACGTCCTCGTCGGAGACAAGCTTTACAAGCGGGGCGCATCTTCTGGAGTACTCATGAAGTGCGTCCCTCGTGAAGAAGGCAAGGACATCCTGGAGGAGATCCACAAGGGCGTCGCGGCAACCACGCGTCTTCGCGCACGCCGAGTCGGCAAGGCCTTCCGGCGAGCCTTCTACTGGCCCACAGCACTGGGCGACGCCGAAGAACTCGTCAGAAGGTGCCAAGGATGTCGCATACTTCGCCAAGCGAAGCAACATGTCCCAGCCTACAAGCTAGTCACCATACCGCCAACCCGGCCCTTCGCCTGCCGGGGGCTCGACATGATCGGGCCACCGCCAACCGCGCTGGGGGGATTCAACAGGTACGGTGGCTATCGACAAGTTCACCAAGTGGATCGAGGTCAAGCCGGTCACATGCCCCAAGGGCGACAGAGTACTCGACTTCCGGATGAACTCGTACACCGCTACGGCTACCCCACCGCATCATCACGGACACTGGGATCCAACTTTAACAACCACCGCTCCGGGAGTACCGCGAGAACAACGGAATAGACATCCGGTACGTCTCGGGCCGCCCATCCACGGCCAACGGACAAGTCGAGCGCGCCAATGGGATGGTGCTCGACGCCCTCAAGAAGCGGCTACACGACGCCGCTAATTCCAAAGGGGGCAAGTGGATCAAGGAACTACCCAACGCACTGCGGGGGGCGCGGGACCCAACCATCCAAGCCAACGGGGCAATCCCCCTACTTCCTCGGTCTACGGATCCGAAGCCATCCTCCCCGCCGATGTCATATGGAACTCGCCGCCAGTGGAGCACTACGACGAAGGCGTCTCGAAGACAGCGGACGAGTCGACATCGATAGCCTCGAAGAAGCTCGGCGCGCCGCCCTCGTCCAATCGGCAAGGTACCCGGAGGGTATCCGACGCTACCATGATCGCAACGTCAAGGAACGCTCCTTCAACGTTGGAGATCTTGTCCTCCGCCGTATCCGTAACACGGAAGGACTTCACAAGCTCGCCTCCCCCGGGAAGGCCCCTTCACCGTGGCCAAGGTGACCGGCCAGCTCCTACCGCCTCCAAACACTTGAAGGCGAAGACGTCAACAACTCGTGGAACGTCGACCAACTCTCGTCGATTCTACGCCTAGTCTACACGACTACTCCGGGTTCAAGTCTACACGACTACACCGACACCCCTCGCCGCAAGCGACCCCCCGGTCCCGGCTCCAAGTCTCTCGGACTACTCTTCTCCGGGGGTCCGGCCCGCGCGGCTACCCACGGGCCCCGGGCTGCGACGAGCGTCAAGGACTCTAGCGGCGGTCTACCAAGAGACCACCCTCCAAGATCCAGCCCCCGCGCGGCTACTTACGGATCGCGATCCAGCCTACACGGCTACCTACGGATCACTTGCCGCAAGCGGCTACCCGCTCCGGCCGCCACTTAGCCGTAAGTGGCCTCCGGTCCAGCGACCACTTTGTAACTACGGCCCCGGCCACCCAGTGTCCTTTTTCGCAATAAAGATTGATCGTTCATCAACTTCTTTACTCGTCTACTCCCTACGACGGGACTACTAAAGCCGAGTACTACCACTCGCACCTACTCCATAATGGGCGCTCCGCACTCCGAGATCGCGACTACGAGTACTCATTGCCGGAAAATTTCATTTCATTGATACTTGATACAATTTATTACAATTGTTTTCCCGTACAACTATGGCTACTAGCTACTTATTACGGGGCTACCGGAGGTTCGGCCTTCTCGGCTACTTGCTCCGCGATGGGAGCCATCCGCTCCCGCGGCTCGCATACCGCTCATCGGAGCGGCTTGGCGGCTACCCCGCCGGCGACCACCTCCACCTTGGAACCTTCGGGAAGTACGACTTCATGAAGGCCGGGACTTGTCTTGGGATCGACTTGGCCATATGCTTGACGTAGGCGGCCGCCGGCTTGGCGCTTCATGAAGTCGATCCACCGGAGGAGCGACCTTGGGGCCGCCCGGGTGCGGCACCGGAGCCTCGCGATCGAGAGAGCGGCTTCCTCCAACTCCCTCAACCGGGCCCTCAACGCCTCGCCAGCTCCTCGTTCAATTTCCGCAAAGATTTGTAGCAGCTTGACGAGATCCCTATCGAAGCAATCCGCGGCTCCATGTGCTCCTCGCACTCGAAGGCGAGTTCCTTGTAGTCGAGCTCGAGTACTGGCGGGCTTCCTCGCTCCCGGTAGAAGAGGTTCTTCATGCTCACCTCCGAGGCCTTCGCCTACTCCACTTGGCCCTCAAGCTCGGTGACATAGCAACGCAACAGCGGGTCGATGCTTCTCGGCTTCCAACAAGTACCCGACAAGTCAAAGGACATACCTTTGTTCTTGTTGCGGAGGCCTTTGTTCTTCCGCACCAACTCGTCGCCCTTCGCCACGCAACTCCATGACGCCGTTGTGGTACTTGGCGAAGGCGGCGTCGAGCTTCGACGCATAGCGGCCGCGTGCTTCCGCGACTTCACGAGCCGCTCCTCCGGGGCCTCGGCTCGGAGCACGGTGTCGCCGTAACCCCGCAAGCCAGAGTTCGACTTCTCGCGGGATCGCTCCGCGACGTCCCGCACAAGACAACTCAAGTCAAGAAGAGTACCCAACGATAAAGGATTGACTACTCTACGGCTACGGTCACGTACCTTCATCCATTGTTCGGCCCGACGGATCGCCTCCATGTGCTTGGCTACGGCCGCCGCTCGACGAGATCGTCCGCCAGAAGTTCTATCCCGCCGCGGCTACTCGAGGTAGCCTCCGTCATCGGCGCAGAGCGGATGGGCTCCGCGTCTTGGATCTCAGGGGATCGGATAGCCACCTCCAGAGCAATCTCTGGCGACGTGGTGACCGCCTCCCCCCCGGCGGACTTCTCGACGACCTCCCCCACGGGCTCGGGGGCTCCTTCTGCAGCCTCTGGGGCCTCTGGTGTCAACACCTGCATCGGCACTCCAGCAGGGATGTCACCACCTTCAGCGCTTGTCAACAAGATGACACGGGCGTCAGTGCGTACGACTACTCATCCTAGAGCTCTACAGCTTCAAGAAGGGTACTCACCTTCGACTACACTCGCCTCCGGCCGGCCGCGCTTCGGTAGGCCGGGGGGCTCGGTCACGGCTTGGGCCTCGGGAGCGGCCTCCTCTACGGGCGGCACGACTTCTTCCGCCACCGCCGATGAGGGCTCGTCCCCATCCCGCCTCGGATCCGTGGATTTTCCGCAAAAATGTTCACGAGAGGGTCATCGTGCAAACATCGACTACGGCGGCAAGTACTACTCGTGAGGATACGGTACTTACAAGTTCGACCGGACGATGGTCACGGCGGAGCACCGAGGATGCTTGCAATATCAACCCGACCCACCCTCGGCAGGCGTCTCCTCCTCCGCCTTCTGTGGCTACCGCCTCCTCCACGGCGGCGGCGGCTGGCGCAGATCTCTCCTGCGCTCCTGAGGTCGCCACCTCTCCAACGACGGCGGCCACGGGTCCTCTGCTCTCTGCTGGAGCAGGGGGCTGGCGCTCCACCGCGCCGCAGTTCTTCAACAAGTGGGGGGCCGTACTACGACCTCCAGCCGGTTCCCCCACCGGGTCCCACACGCCCTCGTCGCCCTCTTCGACGGGCTCCGCTGGCGGCACCTCCTGCACACAAAGGAAGACTACTCGTCGGCAATGTACTCGAATAACGGGTACTCGACTACTCGCTCAAGACGACTTACCTCCCCGAGGCGTTGTCTCCGAGACCTTTAGCTTCTTCGTCACCCGCTTCCTGGCGGGGGTTGCGCGGCTTCCGTGGCGGCGCGGCAAGGCTAGCCTCCGGGCTAGCCGGAGGGTCTTGAACAAGTGGAACATGAGGCAAGCCCGGATGGCTAAACCTCGACCGCGGTAGGGAAGCGGTCTTGCGGCGTCTCTTCGTCTTCTTCGTCGTCATCGGAGGTATCCTCCACGATGACGGGATTGTCGCCTTCACCGACTTCTCGGCGCTCTTTCACCTTCCCCTCCGCCGAGAATCTCGATCCCGCTCGGTGGCGGGCGCGGCTCGAGAGACGAACCGCCTTACATCATCCTGCGCAAGACAGAAGACGTCAGTAACTCTACTCCAAGTACTCACTACTCGACGAGGGGGGTACGACTACTCACCTCCTTTGGCGGGCGCGCGGCGAGTACTCCTCGACCGTGCACGCCGTGTACGGCGGCATGTCCTTGAAGATGTGCGACAACCTTTCGACGATGTCGTTGTCGTCCGGCTCGCCCCGGCATCCGCGACGAGTCGTCGTCGCCGGTGTGCTCGAAGCCCGGCGTATCCCGCGCCATCGGGCCGGCCGGATCCCGCGCTTCATAAACCGAAGGCCACATGCTCGGCCCGCGGTCCGGCCTCCCCGAGCACCTTGATGCGTGCTAGCGACTCCGGGAGCCGGATCCCTTCTTGCATGGTGGGCTCCGTGTGTCGGTGTTTTAGACCGGCAACCTACTACGGGGAGTACCCGAAGTAGATGAATGTGACTCGCCGAGATCGGTAACTCGAAGGAAGAGACACGTGGCACACAATTTAGACAGGTTCGGGCCGCGAGGTGCGTAATACCCTACGTCCTGTATGCTGCGTAGCTCTGGATTGATAGGGCACGATTACACGATGGTGCAATAGTGCGCCGTGAGTTGTATATGAGAGGAGATTGGATGAGAGGATCGGTCCCTGCCTCGCCTTATATAGTCCGGGAGGCAGGGTTACAAGTCGGAGTAGGGAGAGAGTACTAGTCGAGTACGTCTAGGAGTCCTCCGCACGGTGCGGAACATGTACGGCTTCCTAACCGAGTACTACTCCCCGAGTAGTCCTTGTGCTCCACGCCTTCGGATGCCGTGTAGCGCAAGCCGGTAGTCCCGTGGGCCCACCGAGTAGTCGGTCCTGGTACCCACCGAGGTAGTGGGCCCAGGGAGGTCCATACGACAAGCCCCCGAGTACTTTGTAGTCGAGAAGGATAGCTTCAAGTAGTCTTGACGGCCTTAACGAGTAGTCCTCAAGCGTCCCCGAGCGCTACAAGTCAAAAGTCCTCAAGAGTAGTCGAAGCATCCCGAGGGCCGGAATGTACTCCGGCCGATGTTTGAGCAATCTTGAAGTCTTCTCGAGTAGTCCCAAGCGTCCTTGAAATCGCCTTCGAAGGTCTTCAAGAAATGTCGGTCTTGTCTTGAAGCCGGAGCCGTCATGGAGGTGCGATTTGCGGAACGCACTCCACATGGAGTAGCCCCCGAGCCTCGAGCCGTGGGCTCTGGCTTAGGGTCCATCTGAAATCTTGGCAAGATAATCCCGAAAAATCCGGAGAGAAAAAACCGAAGGACACGTGGCACGGAGCCCCCGAGCCTTGAGTCGAGTACTTCCTCTCGAATTGAAGGGTCTTCTTGGAGAATGTGTCCTGAGATGCTCTTGAGACTAGCCGCGTCCCAGGTAGTCGAGTAGAAGTAGCCGAGCCCCCGAGGTGAGGCGCGTCGACTAGTAGAATACGAAGAGTCACGCGCGGACGCTGAGTCAGCCGCGCGTGGACTTATCCAGCCGCCCGTTGCGGAGGCGATTTGGCTTATAAATAAGAGCCAAAACCCTTAGGGTTTTTCACCCAAGTGAGCCGCAGTCATTTTCATTTGAATCTTGAAGTAGATCCACTCCGGCGCTGCTGCCGCCGTAGTAGATCCGAGCGCATCGCCACCCGAAGCCTTTAGGGTAGCCCCCGAGCGGATGCGAGTGAAAACTCCTTGCACTTGGAGAATGAAGTCGTCGCCATCGAAGACGTCCAAGGCCGGTGGGAAGAAGAGGAGCCATACAGAGGCCGCCGCGGCCGCCACCAGTGCGGCGCCGCCCCTGTCTCCACCGCGCGCTGATCCAAGCCGCGAGTGGAAAAAATCGAAGGTCAAGACGGAGGACCTGCTGACCCTGCTGAACAGCGGGTTCATCAGGGAGAAGGAAGTCGACATGTGGAGATCCGCCGCAGGAGATCCTTATCCGATGGAGAAGGCCGAAGACGAGATCCCGATGTTCTCGCGCTTCGTGGAGCGCGGTCTTGCGCTCCCAGCTAGAGACTTCTTCAAGGGGCCCGCCGGTACTACGGCATCGAGTACCTCAACCCTGAACCCCAACGGCATCTTCCACACGTCGGTCTTCGTCCACTTCCGCGAAGCCTTCCCCGGGAATCAAGCCGCACCGGGTGCTCTTCCGGAAGTTCTTCCGCGTCAGCCGCGGCCCCGCGCCTCCAACCCCGCAGTAGTCGGAGGAGCCGGGATCCAACCGAGGGAAGACGCCGCGGATCGGACACGGCGTACAAGCTCGTGGACTCCAACACGGACCGGAAGACGAGGTGGTTCTACATCACGAACCACCACCCCGGCTCGCCGAAGCCGAGCGGACGGCGGCCCGAGGCATCGTAAGTGGTGGAACACAGAGCCCACCATGCAAGAGGGGATCCGGCTCCCCCGAGCCGCTAGCACGCATTCGAGTGCTCGGAGAAGCCGGGACCGAGGGCCGAACACGTGGCCTTCGGTTTCATGAAGCGCGGGATCCGGCCCGCCGATGGCGCGGGATACGCTGGGCTTCGAGTACACCGGCGACGACGACTCGTCGCGGATGCCGGGGGGCGAGTTGGACGACAATGACATCGTCGAACGGTTGTCGCGTATCTTCAAGGACATGCCGCCGTACACGGCGTGTCCGGTCGAGGAGTACTCCGCCGCGCGCCCGCCCAACGAGGTGAGTAGTCGTACCCCCCTCGTCGAGTAATGAGTACTCGTAGTGAAGTTGCTGACGCCTTGTGTGTTTGCGCCGGATGATGTGAAGCGGTTCGTCTCGAGCCGCGGCCGCCACCGAGCGGGATCGAGATCCGGGCGGAGGGGAAGGTGAAGGAGCGCCGCGAAGTCGGTGAAGGCGACGACACCGTCATCGTGGAGGATACCTCCGATGACGACGACGAAGACGAAGAGACTCTTCAGGACCGCTTCCGGTGCCGGCGGTCGAGGGTTTAGCCGTCCGGGCTTGCCTCATGTTCCACTTGTTCAAGACCCTCCGGCTAGCCTGGAGGCTAGCCTTGCTGCGCCGCCACGGAAGCCGCGCAACCCCACCAAGAAGCGGGTGGCGAAGAAGATGAAGGTCTCAGAGACCACGCCTCCGGAGGTAAGTTATCTTGAGCAGAGTAGTCGAGTACCCGCCGTCCAAGTACGTTGCCGACGAGTAGTCTTCCTTTGTGTGCAGGAGGTGCCGCCAGCGGAGCCCGTCGAAGAGGGCGACGAGGGCATGTGGGACATGGTGGGGGAACCGCCGGAAGCCGAAGTCCGGCCCCCCACCGTCGAGGAACTCCCGGCGCGGTCGGAGCGCCGGCCCCCTCGCTCCGACGGCAGAGAGGACCCGTGGCCGCCACCGTTGGAAAGGTGGTGACCCCCGGAGGCGGAAGGTGACGCCGCGCCGGCCGCCGCCGCCGTGGAGGAGGCGGTAGCCGAAGAGGCGGAGGAGGAGGCGCCCGCCGAGGGTGGACGGTTGATATTGCCGGCATCCTTGGTGCTCCGCCGTGACCATCGTGCGGTCGAGCTTGTAAGTACCATGTCCTTACGAGTAGTACTAGCCTACGGTAGTCGATGAGTGCCTCGACGATCTTCTCGTGAACACTTCTCGCAGAAAATCCACGGATCTAGGCCGGGATGGGGAAGAGCCCTCGACGGCGATGGCTGAAGAAGCCGCGCCGCCCGTCGAGGAGGCCGCTCCCGAAGCCCAAGCCGCGACCGAGCCCCCGGCCACCGAAGCGCCGCCGCCGGGGAAGCGGTCGTAGTCGAAGGTGAGTACCCTTCTTGAAGCCGTAGAGCTCCGGGATGAGTAGTCGTAGGCACCGATGCGCGCGTCGTTTGTTGGCGGGCGCGCGAAGGAAGTGGCATCCCCGCGCAGGGTGCCCGTGCGGGAGTTGACACCCGCAGGCCCCGCAGGGCCGCGAAGGAGCCCCCGAGCCCGTGGGGGAAGTCGTCGAGAAGTCCATCGGGGGAGAGGCGGTCACCACGTCGCCAGGGGTTGCCCTGGAGGTGGCTATCCGCTCCCCCGAGATCCAAGACGCGGAGCCCATCCGGTCTGCGCCGATGACGGAGGCTACGTCGAGTAGCCGCGGCGGGATTGAACTTCTGGCCGACGACCTCGTCGAGCCGGCGATGGTGGCGCAAAGCACTCGGAGGCGATGCGGCGAGCCGAACAGGTGGAGGAAGGTACGTAGCCGTAGCCTCCCGAGTAGTCAATCCTTTGCCGTTGAGTACTCTTCTTGACTTGAGCTTGTCTCGTGCGGGACGTCGCGGAGCGATCCCGCGAGAAGTCGAACCCGCCGCAAGGTTACGGCGACACCGTGCTCCGAGCCGAGGCCCCGGAGGAGCATCTCGTGAAGTCGCGGAAGCACGCGGCCGCCATGCGATCAAAACTCGACGCCGCCTTCGCCAAGTACCACAACGACGTGATGGAGTTGCGGGCGAAGGGCGACGAGTTGGTGCGGAAGAACAAAGGCCTCCGCAACAAGAATAGAGGTATGTCCCTTGACTTGTTGGGTACTTGTTGGAAGTCGTCAAGCCTCGACCCGTTGTTGTGTTTCCATGTTGCGGAACTCGAGGGCCGGTGGAGCAGCCCGAAGGCCTCGGAGGTCAGCATGAAGAACCTTTTCTACCGGGAGCAAGAAGCCCGCCAGGTACTTGAGCTCGACTACAAGGAGCTCGCCTTCGAGTGCGAGAAGCACATGGAGCTGCGGATTGCCTCTGACAGAGATCTCGTCAACTGCTACAAATCTTTGCAGAAGTTGAATGAAGATTGCGAGGCGCTCCGGGCCCAGCTGAAGGACCTTGAAGAGGCTGCTCTCCCGATCGCGAGGCTCCTGGTGCCGCACCCGGGCGGCCCCAAGATCGCTCCTCTGGCGGATCGACTTCGTGAAGCACCAAGCCGGCTGGCCGCCTACGTCAAGCACATGGCCAAGTCGATCCCGAAGCAAGTCCTTGGCCTTCATGAAGTTGTACTTCCCGAAGGCTCCAGTGGAGGTGGTCGCCGGCGGGGTAGCCGCCAATTGCTCGATGAGCAAGACGCGAGCCGGCGGGAGCGAATGGCTCCCATCGCGGAGCAGTAGCCGAAAAGCCGAACCTCCCAGTAGCCCTGCATAGGTAGCTAGTAGCCATAGTTGTACAAAAAACACTTGTAATGAAGTATTCATGTATCAATTAAATGAAATTTTCCAGCAATGAGTACTCGTAACCGCGATCTCAGAATGCGGAGCGCCCATCGTGGAGTAGGTGCGAGTAGTAGTACTCGGCTTTAGTAGTCCCATCGTAGGGAGCAGAACAGTAAACAAGTTGATGAACAATCAAGCTTTATTACTGAAGAAGTACACCTGGGTGGCCAGGGCCGTAGTTACAAGTAGTCGCCTGGACCCGGAGGCCGCCACGGCTAAGTGGCGCCGGAGCGGGTAGCCGCTTGCGTAGGTGATCCATAGGTAGCCGTGTAGGCCGGATCGCGCATCCGTAGGTAGCCGCGCGGGGGTGGATCTTGGAGTGTGGTCTCTTGGTAGACCGCCGCTAGAGTCCTTGACGCTCGTCGCAGCCCCATGGTCCGTAGGTAGCCGCACGGGCCGGACCCCGGAGGAGAGTAGTACGGAGACCGGAGCCGGACTCGCAGGGTCGCTTGCGGCGAGGGGTGCCGATGTAGTCGATTGGACTTGAACCCCGTGAGTAGTCGTGCGGACTAGGCGTAGAATCGACAGAGTTGGTCGACGTTCCACGAGTTGTTGACTTCTTCGCCTTCAAGTGTTTGGAGGCGGTAGGAGCCCGGCCCGGTAACCTTAGCCACGGTGAAGGGGCCTTCCCGTGGGGAGCCGAGCTTGTGGAGTCCTTCCGTGTTCGGATACGGCGGAGGACAAGATCTCCAACGTTGAAGGAGCGTTCCTTGACGTTGCGATCATGGTAGCGTCGGATACCCTCCGGGTACCTTCTTCGATTGGACGAGGGCGGCGCCGCCGAGCTTCTTCGAGGCGTCGATATCAACTCGTCTCGTCGTCTTCGAGACGCCTTCGTCGTAGTGCTCCACCGCCGGCGAGTTCCATATGACGTCGGCGGCAGGGAGGATGGCTTCGGAGCCGTAGACCAGAAGTAGGGGGATTGCCCCGTTGGCTTGGATGGTTGAGTCCGCGGCCCCCGCAGTGCGTTGGGTAGTTCCTTGATCCACTTGCCCCCTTTGGAGTTAGCGCGTCGTGTAGCCGCTTCTTGAGGGCGTCGAGCACCATCCCATTGGCGCGCTCGACTTGTCCGTTGGCCCGTGGATGGGCGACCGAGACGTATCCGACGTCGATCCCGCCGTTCTCGCAATATTCCCCGGAACCGGTGGTTGTTGAAGTTGGACCCCGTGTCCGTGATGATGCGATGGGGTAGCCCGTAGCGGTGTACGAGTTCATCCGGGAAGTCGAGTACTCTGTCGCCCTTGGGGCATGTGATCGGCTTGACCTCGATCCACTTGGTGAACTTGTCGATAGCCACCGGGACCCCGTTGAATCCTCCCCGGCGCGCTTGGTAGTGGCCCAATCATGTCGAGCCCCCGCCAGGCAAAGGGCCGGGTTGGCGGTATGGTGACTAGCTTGTAGGCCGGGACGTGTTGTCGCTTGGCGAAGAACCGGCATCCTTGGCACCTTCGACGAGTTCTTCGGCATCGCCCGTGGCCGCTGGCCGCAGAAAGCTCACCGAAGGCCTTGTCCGACCGCCGTGCGTGAAGACGCGTGGTTGCCGCACGCCCTTGTGGATCTCCTCCAAGATGTCCTTGCCTTCTTCGCGAGGGACGCACTTCATGAGTACTCCGTAAGATGCGCCCCGCTTGTAAAGCTTGTCTCCGACGAGGACGTAAGATTTGGCGCGGCGGACGAGTTGTTCGGCCGCGTTCTTGTCGGAGGGGACCTTCTCGCTCGCCGAGGTAGTCGATGAAGGGTTACCTCCGGTCCGCGTCGATCATCATGACCTCCCCCGCCCCGCGGTGGATGGGGCCCGGTACGAAGGCCCGGTGGCACCGGCTCCGGATGGATGGCGCGTGAAGCTCATGGACGAAGACGCCCGCGGTACTTGGGCGCGGGTGGATCCAAGCTTCGAGAGGACGTCCGTCGCAACGTTGTTGTCGCGGACAATGTGATGGAACTCGAGACCATAGAATTTGTTCTCGAGCTTGCGGACTTCTAGGCGAGGCGTCCATGTTCTCCTTGTTGCGGTCCCGGGACTTGTTGACTTGGTTGATGACCACTTTGCGCGAGTCGCCGTAGACTAGTAGCCGCTTGATGCCCGGGGGGCCGCGAGGCGGAGCCCGTGTAGGAGAGCTTCGTACTCGGCTTCATTGTTTGAGACCTTCCGTAAGATCTGCAGGACGTACTTGAGTTGTTCGCCCGTTGGAGAGATCGGGGAGTACCCCGCGCTCGCGCCCTCGAGGTTGAGTGAGCCATCAAAGTACATCACCCAATGCTCTGGTCGCACGGTGGGAGTAGGTAGCTGGTTCTCCCACCACTCTGCCATGAAGTCGACTAGTGCTTGTGACTTGATGGTTGTGCGTGGCTTGAAGTCGATGGTGAGGGTGCCGAGCTCGACAGCCCACTTGGAGATTCTTCCGGTGGGCGTCTTGGTTCCTCGGGATGTCGCCGAGCGGGTAGTCGGTGACGACGGAGACCGAGTACTCCCCGGGAAGTAGTGTCGCAACTTCCGCGAGGTGATGAGTAGAGCGTACGGGAGCTTCGCACGGGCCGGTAGCGAGCCTTGGACTCGATAGAACCTCGCCGACGAAGTAGACCGGGCGCCCCGGACCGGGTAGGCGTGGCCGTCTTCCTGCCGCTCGACAACGATGGCGCATCGACCACGTGAGTAGTCGCGGCCTAGGTAGAGCAATGAGCGCTCGCCCTTGTGAGGAGCCGTGAGGATTGGCGGTTTTGACAGGAAGTCCTTGAGCTGGGCAAGGGCTTGATCCGCCTCGCGAGTCCACACGAACTTCTCGTGATGCTTGAGTAGTTTGAAGAAGGGGAGGCCCCGTTCTCCTAGCCTCGAGATGAATCTGTTCAACGCCGCCATGCACCCCGTCAGCTTCTGGACGTCCTTGATGCTCGTGGGAGCTTTCATGCTAGTGATGGCGGAGATCTTCTCGGGGTTGGCTTCGATGCCGCGCTGGCTGATGATGAAGCCGAGTAGTTTGCCCGAAGGGACGCCGAAGACGCACTTGTTCGGGTTGAGCTTCCAGCGGTACTCGCGTAGCGATGCGAAGGTCTCTTCAAGGTCGTCGATGAGGGTACCGGAGTCCCCGGTTTGACAACCACGTCATCCACGTAGGCCTCGACGTTCTTGTTGAGTTGCCGCTTGAAGCAAGCCTGGATGGCCCGTTGATAGGTAGCGCCGGCGTTCTTCAACCCGAATGACATGGTCGTGTAGCAGTACGCGCCAAACGGGGTGATGAACGCGGTCTTTTCCTGGTCTTCCTCCTTGATTGCGATCTGGTGGTACCCGGAGTAGCAGTCGAGGAAGCAGAGCAGGTCGCAGCCCGCCGTGGAGTCGATGACTTGATCAATCCGCGGCAACCCGAAGGGGTCCTTGGGGCAGTGCTTGTTGAGGTCGGTGTAGTCGACGCACATCCTCCACTCGTTCGAGTTCTTCTTGCGGACGAGGACGGGGTTGGCGAGCCACTCAGGATGAAAGACTTCTCGGATGAAGCCACCGCGAGTAGCTTGGCGAGCTCCTTCTTGATGGCGTCCCGTCCGTCGTCGGCAAAACGTCGGAGGTGTTGTCGCTTGGGGGTGGCCTTTGGATCGACGTTGAGGCGGTGCTCAATCGGCTCCCCGGGCACTCCCGCATGTCCGCCGGCTTCCACGCGAAGATGTCGCGGTTAGCCCGAAGGAAGCCGATGAGCGCGTCTTCCTATTTGGGGTCGAGGCCGGCCCCGATGGTGGTGGTCTTGCTTTGGGGTCGCTCGTTCCAAGGTCGACCGTCTTGACGAGTACCTCCTCGGGTGGGCGAGGCTTGTTGGTGCCGTCGACTTCTCTCCGGGATGTCGAGTTCGCTCGTGGCGAGCTTCTTCAACGCGGCGTAGACCTCCATCATTGCGTTGGGTACTTGGTTCGTGGAGGCGATCACCACGGCTTCTGTATCGCAGTCGTGGGAGATCTTCAAGTCCCCTTGGAGGGAGAGTACGCCAGCTGGACTTGGTATTTTGAGTACCAAGTAGGTGTAGTGGGGCACCGCCATGAACTTGGCGATGGCCGGTCTGCCGAGGATGGCGTGATAAGAAGTCTCAAAATCCGCGACCTCGAACTTGATGTACTCGGTGCGGTAGTTATCCCGAGACGCCCCGAAGGTAACTGGCAGTACCACTGAACCCAGTGGAATAGCCGCGTTGCCGGGACAATGCCGTAGAAGGGCGTGCTACTCTTGGTGAGCATGGGGGTGACGTCGAGGTTCATCTTTTTCAAGGTTTTGGTGAAGAGGACGTTGAGCCCGCTTCCACCGTCGATGAGCACCTTGTTGAGCTTGGAACCCGCCATCGTTGGCTTCGGGACGAGGGGGAACCGTCTCGGTTCGGAGAAGTTGGTCCATTGGTCCGCGCGGGAGAAGGTGATGGGTACCTCCGACCACCTCGAGAGGGGTCGGGACCGCCGGTTCAATGGACATCACTTCACGACGGGTAGCCTTCGCTCCCGCCCGGCCGGGCGCTCCGCCGAAGAGGACGTTGACGGTCTTCTCGGGTTCTTGGAAGTTGTTGTCGTCGCCGTCCTTCTTCTTGCCCTTTTGGTCGTGAGGGTGCGGTGGCTCCGGCGTATCCTTGAGTGCGTGCCCGAGCCGGTAGCACCGCTTGCCGGTAGTGTGGTTGCCGTTTGGATGCCACGGGCACTTCTCCTTCGGCGGGTCCTTGAACCCGCCGAATTCTTCTTCGAGTTTCCTTTCGGAGGGCGCCGGATAGCCGCGACGGTGTTGTACGCTTGCGCTTACGGTTGGAACCCGAGTAGTTGTTGTTGTTGTTGTTGTTGTTGCGGCCGCCTTGGTTTGCATTACTATCGGCCGCCGCCGCCCGGTTCTCGCTTGGACTTGCGGCGGATGGCGTCGTACTTGGCGTTGGCCTTGTCCTCTTCATCCACCCGGACGTGATCATGTCCTTGAGGTGGGGGATGGACTCGGGGCGGCGACGACCGAAGTCCTCGAAGGTGCGGCGATGGTAGAGGCCGTCCCGGAAGAGGTCGATGACCTCCTTGTCGGTGACGTCGATGACGGTAGCGCGCTTGTCGAAGAAGCGGCGCATGTATTTGCGGAGGGTCTCGCCTTGTTCTCGCTTGATCATGGCAAGGTCCATGCGAGTACCCGAACGGCCCATGGCGCCCGCGAAGTTGCTCGTGAACCGCTCCTTCGGTCGGTCCCACTTGTCGATCGAGTGCCCGTCCGGGCCGACTCGAGCCATGTGAGTGGAGCTTGGTCCGGACGAAGGGGAAGTAAAGGCATTTGGTGTCGCCGTTGCCGCCGCCGTTCTCGATGGAGAGGGCGTAGCATCGGAGCCACTGGATGGGATCCCCGCTTCTCGTCGTACTTGGTGATTCCCAAAGGCTTGAACTTGTCGGGGAGGAGCGAGGTTGCGAAGCCGGGGTGAGAAGGCGGGGAAGCCGTCGCCTTCGGCGGCGGTGGTCGACTTCTTCCGCCGCGGCTCCTCGATCTTCCGGCGAGCGTCGTACCCGCCGTGGGGAGGCACCGGAGGCGTGGGCGTTCGCGTGGCCTTGGCCGCCTCGGCCGCCGCCGCCTCCGGCTCTTCTGGTGGCCCCGTGGTTGGAGCCGCGCCGCCGTCGCCGCCGCCGCCGTCGGGGGTCGTTGCCGCCGCCACCGACCGGAGCGCGGTGGGGGACGACTTCTCGGTTACCTTGGTCTTGCCGTGAAGGTCCACCGGCGTTGGAGCGGCGGCGGTTTGGATCGGCCGGGAGGTCGGCTCGAGTACGGTTGGGGGCCGGGGATCGGCCGCCGCGACTAGTAGCTTCATTTTCGCGGGGTTTGGGCCGGGAGAGGTTGGTTGACTCGTTGTCGACCCGCATGAAGTAGGCTTCTTCGGCAAGCTTGGCGATGACCTCTCCGAGCACGTATGCCCCGAGCCCGACGTGCGATCGTTGTGATCGACATGAGGCATTGCTCGGGGGTGGTGTGTACTCGCTCTCGGCGCCTCGAGAGCTTCCGCAAGGTTGCGGATGGGGAGGTTGTCTCCGCGAGCCGCCGGCGTCGTTCACCTGTGCTTCTTGTTGCGTTCGCGTCGAGCGTCCCCGGTGGCGGCGGTCTCGTCGCAGGTGCGTTGGCGGACGGCTCGTACGCGGAGATGTCCTCCGTGTACTGTCTTCGGCCGTGCTCGAGGGTCTCGGAGTTTCGCCGGCAGCCATGAAGACTTTGCGATCGGGGGTTCCCAAGCTGGACTCAGAGGGTGCCACCTCAGTTGGTGTGTTTGAGTCAGCCTGGGCCAGTGGTGTTCCCTCCTGGAACGGTAGTGAGTCGATGTAGGCGACATAGCGTGAGTCCTCCTTTGCCAGGTCAGCAGGCTTGCGGTCTGGCCAGTAGACGTATCTTCCGGCCGGCGTCGATTTTATAACCAGCCCGCGAGGGCGGCCCCGACAAGGGAAGCTCGGTGGAGTCATCTTCGGGCTCGGGCTCCTCAGGGTCCGACCCGAAGTCGAACTCGTAATCCGGGTTCGAGTAGAACTCGGAGAGAGGGCCGGAGTCCGAGACGTGGTCCGGGACGGCGTCGGAGTCGGAGTTGTACTCGGTTACGGGCTCCTTGCCGGCCCGGCGTGGGGTAGGAGCCTCCGTGCGGGCCCGGCCGAGGACGCGGGGCCACGCGCGGAGCGCCGGCGTGGTGAAGGGGCCGCTCGCGATGGCCGAGCGGCCCGCTCGCATGCGATGGCCCATGGCGACGTCGGGTTCGAGTTGGAGACGGACTCGAGCTCGAAGTCGGCGTGATGGTTGAAGAGCGAAATTTCGCCGAACTTGCCGGCGAGTTCGCCCGTGACGACCTCGGGAAGCGTCACGAGGCTCCGTCCTCGGGTTGGGCCGCATGGTCGCGGCGCCGGGAAGGAGCCCGCGCCATCAGCAGTGCAGACCCAGGCGCCGAAGACGAAGGTGTCGCCGCGGTTGAAGGCGACGGTTGGCTTGATGTGAACGGAAGCCGTCGAGTTCGCCATGTGATCTCGAGCGAGGGCCCCTACCTGGCGCGCCAGCTGTCGGTGTTTTAGGCCCGGCAACCTACTACGGGGAGTACCCGAAGTAGATGAATGTGACTCGCCGAGATCGGTAACTCGAAGGAAGAGACACGTGGCACACAATTTAGACAGGTTCGGGCGCGAGGTGCGTAATACCCTACGTCCCGTATGCTACGTAGCTCTGGATTGATAGGGCACGATTACAAGATGGTGCAATGGTGCGCCGTGAGTTGTATGAGAGGAGATTGGATGAGGGGATCGGTCCTCGCCTCGCCTTATATAGTCGGGAGGCGGGGTTACAAGTCGGAGTAGGGAGAGAGTACTAGTCGAGTACGTCTAGGAGTCCTCTATACGGTGCGGAACATGTACGGCTCCCTAACCGAGTACTACTCCCGAGTAGTCCTTGTGCTCCACGCCTTCGGGTGCCGTGTAGCGCAAGCCGGTAGTCCCGGGGCCCACCGAGTAGTCGGTCCCGGTACCCACCGAGGTAGTGGGCCCGGGGAGGTCCATACGACACCGTGTTCCACCACTCACGATGCCCGGGTTGCCGTTCGCTCGGCTTTGGCAGCCAGGGTGGTGGTTCGTGATGTAGAACCACCTGGTCTTCCAGTCCGTGTTGGAGTCGACGAGCTTGTATGCCAGGTACTGCTCCGCGGCGTCCTCCCTCAGTTGGATGCCGGCTCCTCCGACTACTCTGGGGTTGGAGGCACTGGGCTGCGGCTTGACGCGGAAGAATTTCCGGAAGAGCACCCAGTGCGGCTTGATTCCGAGGAAGGCTTCGCAGAAGTGGACGAAGACCGACGTGTGGAAGATGCCGTTGGGGTTCAAGTTGAGGTACTCGACGCCGTAGTACCCGAGCAGCCCTTTGAAGAAGTCGCTGGCTGGGAGCGCAAGACCGCGCTCCACGAACCGCGAGAACATCGGGATCTCGTCCTCGGCCTTCTCCATTGGATATGGGTCTCCCGCGGCGGATCTCCACATATCAACTTCCTTCTCCCTGATGAACCCGCTGTTCAGCAGGGTCAGCAGGTCCTCCGTCTTCACCTTCGATTTCTTCCACTCGCGGCTGGGATCAGCCCGCGGTGGAGACATGGGCGGCGCTGCTCCGGTGGCAGCCGCGGCGGCCTCTTCACGGCCTCTCTTCTTCCCGGCGGCCTTGGATGCTTTGGACGGCGACGGCTTCATCCTCCAAGTACAAGGTGTCTTCACTCGCATTCGCTCGGGGGCTACCCTAAAGGTTTCGGGTGGCGATGCGCTCGGATCTACTACGGCGGCAGCAGGCGTTGGGAGTAGATTTGCTTCAAGATTCAAATGGGATGACTGCGGCTCGAATGGGTGAAAAACCCTAAGGGTTTTGGCTTCTATTTATAAGCCAAATCGCCTCCGCAACGGGCGGCTGGATAAGTCCACGCGCGGCTGGCCGACTCGGCGGGCGCGCGTGACTCTTCGTATTCTACTAGTCGACGCGCCTCACCTCGGGGGCTCGGCTACTTCTACTCGACTACCCGGAAAGCGGCTAGTCTCAAGAGCATCTCGGACACATTCTCCAAGAAGACCCTTCAATTCGAGAGGAAGTACTCGACTCAAGGCTCGGGGGCTCCGGTGCCACGTGTCCTTCGGTTTTTTCTCTCCGGATTTTTCGGGATTTTCTTGCCAAGACTTCGGATGGACCCTAAGCCGAGCCCGCGGCTTAGGGCTCCTGGGGCTACTCCATGTGGATTGCGGTTACGCAAATCGCGCTTCCACACCGGCCGGCTTCGAGACAAGACGGCGCGTTTTGAAGACCTTCGAAGGCGCTTTTGAGGACGCTTGGGACTACTCGAGAAGACTTCAATATTGCTCAAACATCGGTGGAGTACATTCCGGCCCTCGGGATGCTTCGACTACTCTTGAGGACCTTGGCTCGCGGCACTCGGGGACGCTTGAGGACCGCTTGTTAGGGCCGTCAAGACTACTTGAAGCTATCCTTCTCGACTACAAAGTACTCGGGGGCTTGTCGTATGGACCTCCCCGGGCCCACTACCTCGGTGGGTACCGGGACCGACTACTCGATGGGCCCCTGGGACTACCCGCTTGCGCTACACGGCACCTGAAGGCGTGGAGCACAAGGACTACATAGGAGTAGTACTCGGTTAGGGAGCTGTACATGTTCCGCACTGTATAGAGGACTCCTAGACGTACTCGACTAGTACTCTCTCCCCTACTCCGACTTGTAACCCCGCCTCCCGGACTATATAAGGCGAGGCGAGGGACCGATCCCCTCATCCAATCTCCTCTCATACAACTCACGGCGCACCATTGTACCATCTTGTAATCGTGCCCTATCAATCCCGAGCTACGCGAGCATACAGACGTAGGGTATTACGCACCTCGCGCCCGAACCTGTCTAAATTGTGTGCCACGTGTCTCTTCCTTCGAGTTACCGATCTCGGAGTCACATTCATCTACTTCGGGTACTCCCGTAGTAGGTTGCCGGTCTAAAACACCGACACCCCGTCCATGAATGCGGCGATCGGCGGGGCGTCGTAGTTGAACCGCGTCAACCGCTCCGCCCGGAAACCTCATGTCGTAGCCTTGTCCCCATCGACCAACCGCGCAACGGGGAGAAGTCTCGAAGTGCGTAGCCTAAAAAAATATTAATTTACTTAACGTAACACGGGAATAAATAATAAATATGAATTACGTACTTAGGAATCCACCGTTGGTGTATCAGCATCAATGTGCGGGTCGGCGGCAACGTATTGTGCCGAGCGGACCTCCGAGACCAACCGACACATACGAGCGGTGGTGCCGATCCACCGCCTCATCGAACAACTACGACCATACGTACTCCGGCGGTGCGGCCATAACCGCAAAAAAACATAATTTAATCAATTTTTCCAATTATACTAATTATGAGAATTATGTGAATTAGAACCATTTCCTAGAAGTTTTAAAAAATTTAAACGAATTATCCGAGTTGAAATAATTTTCTACGAATTTCATAGAAATTTAATCTAATTATGTCAATTATAATCATTTCCTAGAAATTTAAAACAAATTTAAACGAATTATGTCAATTTAAATAATTTTCTACGAATTTATAGAAATTTAATCAAATTATGTCAATTATAACCATTTTCTTGAAGTTTGAAACAAATTTAAACGAATTATGTGAATTTAAATAATTTTCTAGGAATTTTATAGCAATTTAATCAAATTACGTCAATTATAACTATTTCCTAGAAGTTTAAAACAAATTTAAACGAAATAATTTTCTACAAATTTTATAGCAATGTAAACAAATTATGTCAATTATAACGATTTCCTAGAAGTTTAAAACAAATTTAACGCGAATTAAATAATTTTCTACAAAATTTTATAGTAATTTAATCTAATTATGTCAATTCTAACCATTTTCCACAAATTTAAAACGAATTAAAACAAATTATGTGAATTTAAACATACCTAAGTTAACTAAACTAAATTTCTAAACCAAATTTAACTAAACTAGGTTAACTTAAATAAATTTCTAAACCAAACTAATTTAACTAAACTAACTAACTAATCTAAGTTAACTAAACTAACTAACTATACTAACATACCTCGGAAGTGCTCGAAGGGTTGGAAGCCGAAGGTTTGGAGGGAGGAGTGAGGGAGGAGTAAGGGGGCGCGAGGCGAAGCTCGACCCCTTATATAGGCGTGGCGCCGCCGTCATGGACCACGGCGGTAGGAATCCTGCCGCCGTGCCCCACGACGGCAGGAACCTGGCCCCACCGGCCAGTGCTGCCGACCGTTGGCGTCACCCCTAATGTCGTGCCCCACGGCAGCAGGAATTTCTACCACCGTGGGGTACGACGCCAGATGTACTTTCTCGAAAATTTTGATTCGACCATTTATTTTTCGAAAATCATGACAAACTAAATATATAAAAAATTCGGGTGGACTCGCAACCCGGCTGGGCTGATGGGAGGAGAGTGAGTGAAGGCATGGGTTAGCCCAAGCCAGGCAGGCCTCTGTTTTGTTGCATTATGTAAGTGGGTTGGACTCAGGCTTTATGTTCAAAAAGGAAACAAAAGTAATTGGGCCCAAACAAACAAAAGATTTTTTTCATCATGATACAAAGGAAGGAGAGAAGAATTTTCTTAAAAAAATATTTTTTCCGATGATTTTTTCAAAAATATACAACGGATCAAGATTGGCAAAAAAAAATAGCCTCCAACCGCCAATGTAAACGGCGGTAGGGAGGCCTACGACCCTATACCACGGCGGTTGCTACAATAATCCCGCGCGGGTATTGTAGCGGTTCTTTTCAAAAAATCATAACTTTGGTATGAACTCAGATGGAGATAAAAATTTATATGAAAATTGTAGCTTTTGACGAGATATATGGTCGTAGGGCTCCCTACCGTCGTTTCAAGTGGCGGTAGGTCACTACCGCCGTTTACGATGGCGGTTGGAGGCTATTTTTGCCAATCTTGAGATCCGTCGTATATTTTGAAAAATCACCGAGTGTGTATATATATTGGTGTAGAATAGCATTCTACACCCAAACCAATCTAACATACTATCTAACCTAGCCAACCGGATCCCACCTCCCCCTCTCCCGGCCAGTTTAACACCGTCCTCCGGACCCATACCCATCCCGGCCTTCTTTCCCCCCGCGAGCGCGAGCCGGCACCGAGCGAGGCCTTCGGGAGTCCGCGACGAGCTGGGGCGCGACGACGGGCGCGGATCGGCGAGGGCATCGCGCGGTCGCGGGTTCCACCGGCGGGTACAGGCTAGGCACGCTCGGCGGTCGCGAGCTTGTTGGCCAGCGGGGAGCACGCAGCAGTCGCGAGATTCCGGTAGCGAGCTGTCCGGGCGCAGTCCGGGTTGAACTCTTCAGTAATTTCGGTGAGCTCTGCCAAAATTCCTCTCTCTTCCGCGCTCTCTCTCTCACACACAGTAATTTCGATGGATTCAGAGGCTAGGTTTGGAATCGATTGGCTTGCTCTTTGGCTAATAGATCCATGGGCGAGCGTAGGGCGTCGAGTGTGCATCACGTAGGAAGCCCGTGAGCAGTGAGCAGATACAGGCGACGGAAGGCCCCTCCATCTGCGTCCCTCCTATAATTTTTTTATTTGTCAGTCAAAAATACTAAGTTACTGCATGTCGTTGAATTCTCCCTGTGACGCCCCAGGTTTTTAATTAGCGTCATTAACGCTAATGGCCGAATCAGCCAGGTCAAACGGGCTGACGTTGGTCAAACCTAGGTCAACCTGGGTCATCACCTCGAAAACCGAGCCGACAACCCCTATTGACCCTCTTGATCAAGTCAACACACACCCCATGGTCAACCCTTGGTCAAAAACCCGGTCAAACCCCACTAAAACCCTAATGTCGGAGAATGTCTTCCGGAACTTTTACCGCGTTCTCCAAATTTCAACTAAACACTTCAAAATCTCCCAATACGAAAGTTGTCCAGTTTGTTGAGGGACACAACTTTCATGTAGATTGGCATTTCAAATTTTGAGTGGAAATTTGTGAAAAATGAGGTCAACCGACAAGCAACTCCTCGTTCACCAAGACATGACGACATTCAAAGTTTGGCTGCATTTTATGCAAAATCCGTTGAGAAAAACACCCTAGAGCCTTTGTGAAAGTTGAAGAGGGTAGTGAGATCTACAACTTTCCTATTCACCACTTTGAGCACTTCTATTCAAAATTTTGGAGTTTTTCCTTTTCAAACAAAGTGTCAATTGAATTAGTTCGTCGTCGCGCCGCGACGGCCGCGACGGCCGGGACACCGGCGCGCGCCGCGCGCGCGCGCCGGCCGCGTAGCGCCGCCACCCTCGCCGTCCGAGCCGCACGCGCGCCTCCCTAGGCTTAGCGCCTTTCCGAGGCGAGCACGCACTCCGGGCGCGCGCGGAATCCGCGCCCGCCGCGTGTCAAGCCCCGTACGCACACCCACGGTGCCCCGCCCGCGCCGCCCGTGCCGTCGTACGGCGCTATTGCCGCGGTCGGCACCTTGGCGCGGCCCCGAGACATCACGCGGGAGCGGCCGACCATCTATAAATCGAGCCCCACCCGTCTCCTCGCGAGAGTGCGCCCCTCCACCTCACCTTGCTCCGCCTCCCGGTCGCCATTAGAGGCCGCGGGCGAGCCTCCTCCTCGGTTCGTTTCCGCGTCGTGACAAAGACCCCGACACCCTCCCTAGCATCCACTCAAGTCCTCACACCCGCTCGTTGCTCGGGGACACGCCGCCCCTTTGCGGGGTTTGGAGCCGCAGGCGCCGCCGCCGCCGGGCTCCACCGCGCGCTCGCCACCGGCGTACCGGACTGCGAAACCGGCGCAAATCGACCGCTAGGTGAGACGCATGGCCTTTCCCACCCTCTCCCCACCGACCCCGGCCGCCACCTCGCCGAATCCGCAAGGGCCGCCGGCGGTCCGCCCCGTGGACCCAATTGCGGGTTCCTCGATCTTTCCCGGGGTTGTTTTTGTAAACCGAGGGCATATATGTGAAGTTGGAAAGTTCCAAGGGCACGAGCGAAGTTTGATTCTCAAATAGTATATGTGATTTGCTAAATCTTGTAAAATTCATATAAAATCGTAGAAAAATACGAAAAATGCAAACCTAGTTTTGTTGGATCCGTTGTGACAGATTCTACAACTTTTGTTATTCTTGTCCGAGCCGTTTCCTAATATTTTTGGCATGAAAATAGAAATGTGAAAACCAAGATCCGGGATATCTCAAAATATATGCATTCTCTATAGCTAATTTTTGGATATGTTGTGTGTTATGTATTGACTAACTCCCTGTACCAAAAATTGCACAAAGTTATGCTTGTAAATCCTTTTCTAAAAATTGTTTTCTTTTTACGTAGAATGTCGCCTAGATGATTTTTGTAGCCAAAAATAATTATGTTTTTGTGCCCAACTTGACATGTTGCCTTGTTATGCCAAAATTCACCTCTCGGTGAATTAATTACACTTTTATGATTATCGAAATATTTATTCTTGAAATATGCTTGATTTTCTTTGAAAATACATAACTCAAGATTTATAATAGTTCTAGGTGTATATGCTTGCATCCATAGGCTAGTTTTGGACCTTATAACGTGAGAGAAAGTGAGGACCATTTTGATGAGTATTTATTTTTGTGTGCATTTACGTTGTTCTTCTAGCTAGCTTTTGTTATTTTTCAAAAATAATTAATTTCTTAGCTATCCAAGCATGCATGTGTGTTCGGTGGCTTATTATAGGTGATTAGTGCCTAATGCACACTTCCACCGAATTTTAATTAATTAAATGATGAATGAAAGCTAATGAAGCCATTTAAGGCTTAATAGTCAATTAAGTGGAAAATCACCAAACCACTTTTGATGACCTTGGCTGTGATGAAAATCATTTTAAAAAGATAAATACCAACCCATTGCTTGTTTGTGAAATTAAATTAAATTATTTACATATATATGTACACAAGTCACTATCAAAAAGAATAATTAATAAAGAGTTGCATATTGTTCCTTTTCGAAAGAGTATGCTTGAATGTATTCTTATCTAGGTGAATGTGTTCAACCAATGCACCCCATGGTTATCATTTATTGTTTGCAATTAATCAAATTAAAAATTGTCGAGTAAATCTTGCATGTGCATCTTCGTGTAGATCTTTCCGACGGTAGACGTACGCTCGTGCCGGAAGGAGGAGACGAAGGTGCCGACGAAGAGCCGCAAAGTACGTGGACGTAGCTCAAGACCCGGACCCAAGTCCGAAGGGACTAAGGCCGCCCTTGCCGGCGAAGGCAAGCCCCGGTCATTAACCCGTCTTTTAAAACTATGCCATTATGTTTTACTATGATTGCGCATTTACGTTACGGGAATTGAAATGAAACCCTAGATGCATGATCCCTAGGTACCTATGCTCTATCACTAGCATGGTAGGCCGATAGCCGCTCTACTATAGGACCCGATAGAAGTTGAGTGATGTTCGTCGCTCGCAAGAATAGGCCCTTATCTTGGAATCATAAGATCTTATTAAATGGAATGCTCATGTGGTAACGGCATGGGATTTGGGCTCCGGTCCGGCGGCTTTCGTGGGCTAAGCTTTTGAACGTACTAAGCACTTGTCGGGAATGGGACCGGTAAGCCTAGTACCTTAAAGAGACGGTGCGGGAACTTACTATTACTACTCCCGAGGAATCACCCTAACCGGCTAGCTACGGGAAGGGGGGGTGCATGTGTGAGACCGGATGCCTCGCGGGGGTGTGCCGGTTAGCCTTGTACCCGGGATCGTAAGATTCGATCCCAACCCGAGGATTTTTGGGAACCGCCCGGGTGGTTGTCCTCGCGGGGGCATCCTACCGTGTGCTTAGGTCTACCTTGCAATGTTTAAATCAATCGATTGTCCGCCTCTCGGCGTTATCCGAGATCGCTTAATCAACGGCCATGATATCCCGTAATGATGGAATTGGTGAATAATATTGTATGAATTAATTGTTTGTCCAAATTCTTGATTGAATTATTTGGCACACTTAGAAAAGGTAATCAACTAGAACTTGTGCTAAAATATTGAAAGTAAGGACCTACTCTTCGTGGCTTTTCGGCAAAAGAAACTCCACCGGCCATAAAGCCTCTCGTGTCTATAGTTTGGTTATGTAGTTTTCACCTGACGGTTAAGTCTTGATGAGTATTAGTATACTCAGCCCTGCTTTAAAACTGTTGTGCAGGTGCTGTTGACAGGGCGAATGACCACAAGTGATGGCATCATGGATGGCCTCCTGTGATGCTTACTGTTGTGCTAGTTTACTTTATTTCCGCTGTTTTCGAACTCTGAACCTTTACTTCATGTCTTGACCAATGGTTTGTAATAAATTGGATTGAACTCATGTTGTACTCTGAACTCGCCTTCGCGTGAGTTTTAATGCACATGTCGATCCTCTGTATGAATTCCAAGTGATTTACTGGGCGTTAAATGGCAACTATCGACAGGATGATACTTTACTATTGCTTAATGACCAAAGTGGATTGGTTTTAGGCGATAGTACGGTATCTGCACAGGGAGGGTTGTCACACTCCCAATAAATCTCTGTAACACAACTAGATCAGGAGTCAACCCCTTAAAACAATGCTTTTGTATGAATTGGTGCATAGTAAAAAATGTCTTGTGGTAGTATTGTTTAAGACTTTAAATAGCTACAGCTAGTGTACTGTTTTTTATAGTGTGGATATGAAATGCTAGGAAATGTGCTAGTGCTTCGGATACTGTATTACTGAGATAGTATTGGTTTGCTTGGATGGCTTAATGAGCTCATAAAACTGTCGATTACCGAGTACCACAGATTACTGAGTAACTAGAACTAGTGAAAGTTTACTGAATTACTGGAATGTCGTTAAGAATTGGCGCAAAGTCTATTTTGCCTTCTGATACTACTATTGCTACTGGAGCAATTGCTTTGTTACTTTACTGTTAGTGTGCATATAATTGTAAAAAAATAGCTCATGCACCATGGATTGGCGATTGCTGAAAAGGAAATGAAATACTAAAGGTGATAAATACAAAAGAAAAGTATTACTAAATCTTTGTGGCATGTAGAGCTTCCAATTACTGCAGGTTGTATTCAAAGTTCCCATGGCGAGGGGCAGGAGCACGGACGCTTAGGAGGAATTAACAAAGCACCATAAGAAAATAGAACAAATCGAGCATAATAGTAAGGAAATTGACTAGAATTCACATCGTTGGGTAATTTCTCTCTTCATTCATCTCTCTGTGATTGCAATCTCGCTAGTTACTGAAGTACCTCATGAATGTACTGGACAGAAGATACGGAGAGATTCGAGTCGGAGCTCCGAGATGTAGGGTGCAGAAAGATCAGGAGCTGGTGTCTTGCTGGAGGGTAATGAGCGGCGAGCTGGAGCTCAATCCCCACAAAATAAATCTACAGGGAGGCCTTTGGGGAGTTTGCAAATGCTGCTACCGCACCAAAAATCGACATGCCTTCACTGTCATTTGCCTACAATTGAGTGTATTTGTTGGTTGGACTCTGTACCAATTACTCTCTTTCTCTCTCTAAGTAATTTCTCTACTAGTAGCTATTGTGTGTGATTATAGTGGTGCTCGAAAACTAAACAAAGGACTGAAATTACTCAAATAAAGGATTACTGCACAAAAGGATTACTGAACAAATGAATGAGAAAAGGATTACTGATCAAAGGATTGCTAAGGATTACTGAACAAGGATTATTGAACAAAAGATGACTAGGCAAAAGATTAGTGAACAAAAAGGATTACTGAGATAGTATGACTGTGCGTGGAAATAGCTTAACAAGCTCTTGAATCTTATGGATTAGAGAGTTACTGAAGGTTACTGATGATTTTGTTGTAATATTTCATAGTTCCATAATTATTATTGTGTTACTGGATTATATCATATTTTGTGAAATTACTAATTAATGGTGTGCAATTACTATGTCCATATGTACTTACTAGTTACTGGGATGTAATTACCAGGTTACTCAGTTGCTAGGGTGTAATTACCGAGTAATTGATGAGTAATAAACATGTGTAATTACTGAGTTAATGAACTATTACTGAGGCAGGTGAACTATGAAATTACTGCAAGGATGTCAAATTATTGAAGGAGGTGAACTCTGAAATTACTGCAAGGATATCAATTACTGAATGAGATGAACCGTGAAATTACTCCAATGACGTTTCACCATGTTGATGAGAACTCCCGAAGTGATGGTTTCCCATGCACATCCTAATGTAGATATGCTTGTGATTACTGAGTTAATGGGGTGGCGGAGTTGTTGAACTACTATCGGTGTGCGCATAGTTATTTAATATAGCTCATGAGCTATGGATTGCTGTTTGGGAATATTATTGCTCATTATAGAGGGTGGAAAGTGGACCAAGAAATTACTGAAGCCATTCAGAGCTACTAAAAAGAAAGTACAGGAGTTGAGAACATGTTATGATTACATGATTATTTGATTACCGATATTAATACATGATTTGAATTATTGAATATGTGGAGTTGTCAACATAAAAAAGGTTCGGAACTAAACAAATGTAAGGATCACCAAACATCTATACAAACGGTTAAAAATTGTGGCAAAAAGTGTATACATACAATGCTCGACGGGAAAAACTCAAAAATGATAGTTGGAATGTGTCTATATATACATGTTTGTTTCAGTTCAACAATCAAACAACAATTGCTAACATCCCGTAGACAAAAAACAACATGATTTGTGTGTCCATATACACATCTTGTTCTATCACTTTTACGAGCCATCAACACCATCAAGTGAATTACTAACGCCGTCATGTGCGTCAGGGAAAAAGAATGAGCATCCAGAGGTTGGATCGACCCGAAATGTCCGTTCAACATCAACAAGTAAGGCCTCTCCCCATTTGTCTTGTACTTGTATCCAAGGATCTGTATCGAAAAAGAAAGGCAAAGGCGTGAGGTAAGCCCGACCAAATACAACACAAGTAAAAAGCGCGTCTTGTAACATGTAACTAAGGTCAACCAGGCAATAAATCAATATTGATATGATATTACTGAAAAAGAAATTGTTGCGAAAATAATTTGAATTTAATCTATTGGGATACTAGTGTTAATTTACTAAGATACTATTTGACTTCACTTGAAAATTAAATGTGTTTGATGTACCCAATGGATGAATTTACCGAATTATCAAGACTTGAAAATACTAATTACCACAAATCAGTCAATCTCATGAAATGTTATTTACAACAGGTAGTGCAATAGATTACCGAATTGTCGAATTTCAATATCATGGCATGAATTACCGAATTACCAACACATGTGAAAATACTGGATTACCAAAAACATTCAAACAAAAAAATCCAGTAATTCAGTACACATATGTGCTCTCTTGCTTTATGGAGTCACAAAACAATCAACCTCATGAAACATACTGAATTACCGAACATCAATATTATGGCGTGAATTACCGAATTACAAACAGATGTAGAAAAATAGAGTAACAAAATCAGTTCACACAAGAAAATTGCATCCAATAGTTTAATATAGATGTGTGTTCTTTAACTTTTATGTGGAATTACTGCATTACTTCTTAAAAAATTAATACCAGATTCTTGTTGGTCATTTGGGCATGTTGGGCGATGCCCCCCACTCTGTGCCCTTGCAGATGACCTATCAACCCGCCTAGTAGTTTTTGTAACCCATTGACTTGTTTTGACAAGGGATACCAACAAAAAATCATGCTTGTTTCCTGGAAAAAGCTTCCAGCTACCAGGGAACCTTCCGCACAGTAAATCAATGCATTTCAGCTGATGATTTTAAGCCTTCTACATCAGCCACCGGGTCATCCAGTGGTGCCTCACCATCGAGCTGGAGTCAGAAGTGGGTGCTCGAGCTGAAGCTAATGTTTGAAAAAAGAACTATAGACATTAGAAAAACAGTGTTGAGACACTTTGGTACTGAACACAAAATAAAACAAATTATTGAGTTACCATGGAATGAAAGTATTGACAAATAATAGAAATTGTTGATGTCGGTGCGGAATGTAGTCCCGACACTAACTAGTAGTAAGCGCCAAGGTCCGTCCCTCGATGGTCGGTGCTAAGCAACTAGAGACACGGGGTTTATCCCGGTTTCGGCCGGGCCGTTGTTGACGGATAAAAGACGTATCCCTCTACGATCCGCAAGCGTACGGACCCCACACCTTTTTCACCACGGGATTCCCAAGGTTCTTGTCAATCCGCGGAGCAAGGGGATTACAAGCGTTCGATTAACAACGACACACTAGCTACTAAAACCCTAACTACTATTATACTAGAAAACACTAAACTACACTAGAGAGAATGATAAACGATCAAGATAGAAGACACTCGCCCACGGGTCTACGATACTAGAGCATGCAATCGCTTAAAGACATGAAAAACCAATCTAATCTATCGGGGTTGTGACCACGGTTTCGCCCTTTCCCTCCTCTCGTACTGTCACTACGCGAAGGTATTCATGACTAGACCTTTGATGGACACGGCGTATTGAATGGATCCAAGGAAGCATTGAGGCCTTACTCCCTTTACGGCATGGTTGCAAACCTTAAGCATTAAAGTATATTCAACACAAGATGATAAATAGATAATCCGACAAAGTGCGATTACATCTCAAGATCGATTACAACCCATGGATGAATGAGAAGATTACCCCATCAAGGTGCTGATCATGGCACCGTTGATCATGGTTTCCCCTCCGCCGGTGTCTTCCTTCTTCTCCACGAGAGGGTGCTTCCTTCGAGGTGGTTGATCTCTCCGCCGGAGATCCTCCTCCTCTCTCTAGCTTGTGGATGGCCTTCTGGTGCGAATGACTCCTCTCCTCGGTGTTGGCGGCGCCTCGGGGGTTTTAGGGTTGAAGATCCTTCGAGGGCAAGGAAAACGGGACCGAACCGGTGCCGGAAGTGGGCTGGGCCGGCCGGCCCAGGCCCAATTCGGCCCAGTTCGGTCGCCCCTTTTGCTCCGTGGGTCCTCGTGCACTTATGTACTTTGCCCCCTCCACTTGCATGATTTTGATGCTGTTATCCTCGCGTCCAAGATGGAGGCTCTCTTTGCATGAAGTTTGATCTTTTACGCTTCAATCCCCGGGGGTGTTCCTCGTAGCACTTCGGTCCTCGCCACCATTGGAAGTGATTTCAGCAAGCTCATGAACACGAACAAGACTCCATGAATGCTCCTTTGAACTTGTTGCGAATCCGTCCTTTATGTCCATGTTTTCCTACATAAACACAACACTTCCAAATGCATGCACAAAGATGAACTTGTTATATGATTAGTGTTCGTAGTGGCGGGTTAGTTCCATAATCAAATCCAAACCAAAGTGTAATGAACATGCTAGGTGCACCAAAATACACCGTCAACGGCCGTACGTCCAAAGAAGGTGTGCTCGAGGCACCGTATTGCTTCGCACCGGGGTGCCTGTAGTGGGGCGGCTACAAGCAAGGCGGGGAGAGGAGGCGCGGCCTCCAAGTCCCCGGTGGAGTGATCGAAGCGAGTTCGATGTTGTGGGAGAATTGAGGAGCGTGCGTGTGTTGTCCGATGTCCGTCCCCCCGCGGCGAGGAGGCTCACCTTCCTTTTATAGACCAAGGAGAGGGTGAGTTACAGGCATGCCGCACTATTTAGCTACATGTGGAGATGGCGTGCAGCGCCGGGGAGTTGGCGGCCGTCCTGGCGGTCCTTGCCCCGGTCTTGTCGTCGCGGCGCGTCCCGTACTGGAACAGGGGCGACTTCGAGGGTGAAGGCATAGTGGTTGGCCGTGGCGTCCTCAAACGGGCTCGAGGGAGCTGTTGACGGTGATCCGTACGGGGTACAGTGGCAGGCGTGGCGGCGTCTCGTCCCCGCATGCCCAACGGCGCGGAGTTGTTGTAGCGGCCGCCCGGCGTGGCGCCGCAGCACGGGGCGGGCGCACAGGACCAACGCGGGCGGGGATGGCGTCCCGCCGCCCGACGTCATGCTTTGACCCCGCATTCACGAGAGAGGGGTTCGAGGGTGTGGCCGGCCCCCCCTTCGAGGGCCCGGCGCGTTAGCCGTACGGGAGTGGGCGGCACGGTGCCACGAAGCCGACACCGGCCATGTCGCACGTGCCCCCACGGTGGAGGGGATGGGTTCCCCCTAGGGAGTTGGCGGAACATTGCCGGGCGTGATTCCCGTGTGCATGATGGCGCGGCTCGCTTTGTCGAGCATTAAATGCCCGTACTCGCGTGCGGGAGCAGGTGCGTTCGTGAGGGGGCCTCGAGCGAGGCGGAGATGTGCCCTCGAGCGAGGCGGAACCCGCTCGAGGGAGCCGCGAACCCTCGAGCGAGGCGGAACCCGCTCGAGGGAGCCGCGAGCCCTCGAGCGAGGCGGAACCCGCCCGAGGGAGCCGTGAGCCCTCGAGCGAGGCGGAACCCGCCCGAGGGAGCCGTGAGCCCTCGAGCGAGGCGGAACCCGCTCGAGGGAGGCGTGAGCCCTCGAGCGAGGCGGAACCTGCTCGAGGGAGCCTTTGACTGGGCCACTTCGGTGGGCCGCGGGGGCCACCGCAGCGTGGGCCATACCCTGTGTGTGCGCTTAAGTGAGAGGTGTTTCGTTTTGGTTTTTTGCAGGTTTTAAGCAGGATTCCCCCGGTTTTTTAGGGGACCCTCAGGGCTGTCCCCGACGCTGACACATAAAATGGAATGAAAATTACTAACATAAGATGAAAGTCCGAACATTGAGGGCAAACTACATAAATGAAGTTGTCTGCCACTTAAATTTTTGAACCAATGCCTTTGGACTAATGTAACATTTGACCTAATGGAAGGCAGAATATACTATAGAGATAACTGTAAAAATAATGATACATATGAGTTCTACTGCTTGCGGGACAACAAATTGAAAGATGTCTGGCCAAGGGGTGCTAATCCACATACATAAATTAACTACTGAACTACTCAACTCCTGGAATCATTGATAACACTCTGTACATATAATACAAATTACTGAACTACTGCTGCTATAATCTCCATTGGCTTGAACTACTAACAGGGGTGCTAACCAAAAAAATGATCACATACCTCCTGACTGAGCTAAATATGCACATAGAAATTACTAGACTAGAATTTATCCAACAAAATGCCGCTACAACTAAATTACTACATGAAGGACGGTACCCATAGAAGTGAATAACAAAGCTACATGAAGGACTACTTCCAATTGGCTTCACAATCTAGTCAACGACTGTTGTTTGGTACATGAAGGAATACTTCCAATTGGCTGGATTACTAAACTACTAATAGTGATTATAAAAATTACTAGACTAGAATTTACTGAAAAAATGGTCTGTAAATTGAGCCACATCTCCGGCTACAACCACAAAACCGCTCAGTAAGTCCTCAGTAATACTACAGTAATTCACAAGCTTGTTTTAGGGGGTCACACAATAGATTTTTGAATTGGCCACACACCCACTCACAACTACATGAGGCCACAACTACTAGAGAACCCCATTGGTAAACTGCACAATCCATTAACTAAGCCCCAAAATTGCATGCAATGGCCAGTGGGTGCAATGGAGGTCAAATGTAAAGGCTCCAAAAAATGTATGGTACTAAAAAATATAGTCATCCTCATTCCAGTTACTTAATTATCTCACTAACTTAATTAATGAGGGTGCTGGGTGAAATACTAGATTACTAGGTTATCATTCTTCAAATGCTTTCACTAAGTAGCATAGATTACATGAAAAAATCAGTGACAATCTAGAAATTGATTAATCCGGACTACTTGATATACTATCAAATTATTGTACCATCCTCATCCCCTAAATTACTGAACGAAAAAAATGAACCCTAAATTACTTAAATTATGAGTTACTGAACTAAAAATGTACTTACTCCATTAACCAATTACTAGCATATAAGTAAGCATTTTGGCAAAAGAAGAAGAACAAGAAGAAGCCATGAGTGCTAATCAATTACTGAAGCCAAAGTGCTCACATATCTCCTAGAGCTAACTCAGTAGTAAAATGTATAGTGTTCAGTAGTAATACTTCCGCTACAAGTACATGGACTACCAGTGATCTCCATTGAAAAAAACAGATACCATCCATGAACTTTGCAGAGATAACAAAAATTGGAAGAAATTGATGGGTTTAAGGTGTGCGAGAGGGGCACGGAGAGCTCACCCCGATTTCACATTGGTGCTCTAATTCATGACCAAGTGATCACCGTGCCACCACCACCCCGATTTGAAGAAAAATCCAGCAAAAAATTGAAAACCTAGCACATCCATGGATGCCCCGGAAACAAAACAAGGTGCAAGTGGGGGAGATGCTCACCGGTGTGTGCATGCGGAGCATCGGCGAGACCGCTCTTGCTCCTCGCTCCCGGACCGACTCTTCCCGACGGTGCCCAATTGCAACATCCCGTGCACCGCCTCACCTTCAATCTACCTCCCGATGAACGGGTAGAGCGCATGCAGGGGCTCGCGAGAGGAGACGGAATGCAAAGCACACGTCTTCGCTTGATCCCGCCGTGGCCACCACCGCAGACCCCTTGTCGCCGCCGCCGGCCACCTCCCTCGTGAATCGCCACCACCATCGCCCCGGAATGCTCGGGGAAAGGGATCCGAGTAGGAACGATTCGGAGTCGGGGTTGATGTCACGGGGATGGGTTGGATCGTGGGGAGGATGGACGGTTAGCGGGCCACGGGGTGGGGATTAACGGGTCGGGTCGGCGCGGGTGGGTGGGGCGCACGAGGCCGGACGGGTGTGATAGATTGGGTTGGTTAGTGTCGGTGCGGAATGTAGTCCCGACACTAACTAGTAATAAGCGCCGTGGTCTCGTCCCTCGATGGTCGGTGCTAAGCAACTAGAGACACGGGTTTTATCCCCGGTTCCCTCCGGGCCGTACGTCCGGCGGTGGTGTGCTCGAGGCAATGTATTGCTTTGCACCGGGGTGCCCGTAGTGGGGCGGCTATAAGCAAGGCGGGAGAGGAGGCGTGGCCTCCAAGTCCCCGGTGGAGTGATTGAGGCGGGTGCCAATATCGTGGGAGAGTTGAGGAGAGTCGTTCGATGTCTCTCGATGTCCCCTCATGTCCCCTCGCGGCGAGGGGGTTCACCTTCCTTTTATAGACCAAGGAGGGGGTGAATTACAAGCATGCCGCACTGTTTAGCTACATGGGGAAGTATGGCGTGCGGCGCCGCGGAGTTGGCAGCTGTCCCGGCGATCCTCGCTACGGTCTTGTCGTCGTGGCATGTCCCGTCTTGGAACAGGGGCGGCTTCGAGGGTGAAGGTGTAGTGGTTGGCCGTGGCGTCCTCGGACGGGCTTGAGGAAGCTTGTTGACGGTGATCCGTATGGGGTACGGTGGCGGGCGTGGCGGCGTCCCGTCCCCGCGTGCCCAACGGCGCCGCAGTTGTTATAGCGGTGCTCGGCGTGGTGCCACGGGGGCGGGGATGGCGCTCCCACCGGCCGACGTCATGGTTTGACCCCGCGAGTCATGAGAGAGGGGTTCGAGGGTGCGGCGAGCCCCCCTTCGAGGGCGCGGCGCATTAGCCGTACGAGAGTGGGTGGCACGGAGCCACGGAGCTGACACTGGCCATGTCGCACAGTCCCCCACAGTGGCGGGGATGGGTTCCCCCTAGGGAGTAGGCAGAACAGCGCCGGGGTGTGATTCCCAGGCGCCTGATGGCGCGGCTCTGCCGTGTCAGAGCATTAAATGTCCGTACCCGCGTGCGGGAGCAGGTGTGCTTGTGAGGAGGCCTCGAGCGAGGCGGAGATGAGCCCTCGAGCGAGGCGGAACCCGCTTGAGGGAGGCGTGAACCCTCGAGCGAGGCGGAACCTGCGCGCGGGAGGCGTGAACCCTCGAGCGAGGCGGAACCTGCCCGAGGGAGGCGTGAACCCTCGAGCGAGGCGGGAGCCCGCTCGAGGGAGGCGTGAGCCCTCGAGCGAGGCAGAACCCGCTTGAGGGAGCCTTTGACTGGGCCACTCCGGTGGGCTGCGGGGGCCACCACAGCGTGAGCCGTGCCCTGTGTGTGCGCTTAAGTGAGAGGTGTTTCGTTTTGGTTTTTTGCAGGTTTTAAGCAGTATTCCCCGGTTATTTAGGGGACCCTCGGGGCTGTCCTCGACGGTGGCCCCCGAGCATTTGCGGGTGTGCGGCTAGGCTCCCGCGGATGCCGAGGCCTACCGATAGGACGTTCTTCCCTCTTGGTTGCCGATGCCTTCCGTGGGGCCGCGTCGGCGGACCCGCGGGTCTAGCCCCCCGAAGCCTGCCGGAGCGAGGGTGCTCCTCCGGGGGGCTTTGCCGCGGAATGCGAGTCGGCGGGTGTGGTACATGTTCCAACCGGCGTCGGCAATGTTTCAGCCGGCTTCGGTGACGCACGCGCAACTGGCACTATTCTCGGCCGGTGCATCCCAGGAGGTGTAGCCGCAAGTTGAGCCCCCGAGCCTGGGCCCATTCGAGGCGATTGGGGTGAGCTCTTCGTCTTGTTTTTAAACGCGCCCTCGCCGTCCCTCCGCGGGACGGAGGGTGAGGTTTCCGCAACCCCCATCGATCGGGTCGCGGATTGCGGATTCCTTATCGAGTCGTTAGCGGGTGGTTCAAGTGGATGCCCATGCCCCGTTCGATAAGGGTAGGCTGCACGGTCCGGAGACTCGTCCATTAAAGCGCTTGCATGGGTTTGCTAGGTGGGGCTCGGTCCCATTCGCTAGGGACCGAGGGCGCGAAAGCTCTCCCTCGGTGGGATCCCCCCGGCTAGGCCGCCCTCGCCGGCTCTCGAACACGACATGTGGGGCACCCTCGAGCCGGTGGGCTCGAGGAAAGGCTCGAATGCGCGTGCCCTCGTCGCCCCTGACTCGGTGATCTGAGGCGCCTGTTCGAACCCATCGAGGGTCAGGCTTCGAACCTCTGATCAGTAGGGCCGTGCGGGGGTAGCAACCGGGTGCTCCCGTCTTTCGCATCCGCGCGGTTTCGAGGGTCTTTGGCCGTGCCGCTTCTCGAGCCGCCGATCGGAATCTCCGTGAATCGAGGGCACCCGTGGCGCTCATTTATTTCAAACGGGCTTCGAGGCCACCGGTCGGTGTTCGCACCCTTCGAGGGTTGCATTTATTTGAGCCGGGGGCTCGGGCCGCTCGAGGGTCTTCCTTACTTGGTAAGGGACAGGGACATTTAATGCCCGCGGTCGGGGCCGTAGTCTCGCGCCGCGGGCGCGTCTTTTCGAGCGCCGCGGCCGCGCGCGTAGTGGGCGGAGTGGGCGGGCGGACGTGACCGCCCGCCACCGCCCTCCGATTACGCGCCGTGATGATGGCGCGCGTGCGGTTATGTGGCCACCGCGATCGTGGTGGGCCCCGCTTGTCGGTGAGTGAGTGCTTCACCGCAAGTTAATGCGCGCGGGGCGTGCGCTCCGGAGGGCACGCCTCGCGGCCTATAAATCTGATAGGCGGGGAAGGGGCGGTTTTTTACCTTTGCACTTAGCGTTTTGCCGTTCTTGCCTCTTGCGCTCCGGACCCCGAGTCACTCTCGCCATTGCGCCTCTGCTCTTAGAGCAATTCTTGCTTCTAGTTCCCCGCTCCCCCGCCCGTTCGCATGGCCCCCCGAAGCCTCTCGTCATCATCGACCCGCCGGCGTGGGAGCGATCGATGGCGACACCGCTGGCCCCGGGTCAGCTGGTGGCCGGCGGCCAGCTAGCGGCGAATGAGGACGGGCAACCGGCTGAGTGGATCGTGCCGTCGGAGATGGAGCGAGTGCCCAATCCCCCGTACGCCTACGTCGTCGGCTTCATACACTTCCACGAGCGCGGCTTCACGGTGCGGCGAGCCGCTTCATGGGGGCCCTCTGCTACCACTACGGCGTGGAGCTTCATAACTTCGCGTCGAACGCAATTTCGCGGCGGCCACGTTTGTCGGCATCCGCGAGGGCTTCTGGGGATCCCCGTGAATTGGGATCTCTCGGATCCATCTCTTCCGCGCGGAGTTGCACACGCTGCCGACGTCGGAGCTGAGGACCCGCCGCGCGACGCGCGCCGGCGGCATGTCGCTCGCCGTGCGGACCCAGCGCAAGGAGGAGTACATCCCCTGCACGATGACCACCAACAACTCGGACTGGGAGCGGGGGTGGTTCTACCTCCGCAACGCCGAGCCCGGCCTTCCCCCCTACACTGGCAAGGTGCTCCGGGAGAGGGCCCCCTCCTGGTACCACGGGGTGTCCCCGCCCCAGCACCAGGCGCGGCTGGATTCGCTCGTGGCCGCGCTGCAGGAGCTGGCGGGCCGCGGGCTGACCGGCGCGGGGGTGTCCTCGCCAACCTCCACCACCGGCGGGTCATCCCCTTGATGGAGAGGCCGCTCCGCATCTTCGAGATGACCGAGATCGCGGACCCCGTCGCGTTGGCGAGATCGCGGCTGCTGCCGGACCCCTTCCCATCGACCCCAAGTCGGGGCGGCGCGATGACATGGCCCCGTGGGCGCTCGAGATGCTCCCCACCGGCCAATTGGTGAGCGGAGTTCTTGATTTCATCTCCGGTTAGCCGGTTTTTCGAGTTGTTGACGCGTTTTAATGCTTGGCCCGACCCCTGCGATGGTGAGGGTGAGCGTCGCGAAGTCCGAGCCGCCCACCCCCTCGCTCTAGGGCGCTCGCGCGCGCGGCGCAAGAACGAGAGCGGGAGCGCGTGGCCCGCCGGAGGGAGCGTAAGACGCGGCACGGGAGCGCCGCGAGCGGAGGAGCGAGGAGTTCGGGCGCGCGAGCGCAGGGACTCTCCTCGCCGGGGACCGAGGAGTACTCGTCATCGGACGAGGAGGAGGAAGAGGAGGAGGAAGTTAGGGAGCGAGTCTCGCCCGACGGTGGGAGTCCGCACCCCCGCACGGAGCCGGCTCCGGTGGCAAGAGAACCATCGCCTGGGGCGGGCGCGGAGGTGCCCGCCACCGGTGGTCGGGCCGACGGAGGCGGCGCGGGCCGCGGGGCGCCGCCGGCGCGCGCCTCGGAGGCGTCCGCGTGCGCGGCGGAGGCGCCGCGCGCGGGGGGGGCCCGCGCGCGTGGCGGAGATGGCCGGAGGTGCGGCGGCGGCCGCGCCGCCGCACCCGCGACGTCGGCGGGGGGCCTCGAGGAAGAGGAAGCGCGCCTTCTCCTCCTTGAGGTAAGGAATTGTCCTTCGAGGGGTCGCGTGCCCGTCGGACGGGTACCGACGGTTTGTTTCCGTGTCCGCAAGGTGGTGCCAACCGTGCCTCCCCTAGCACCGGCCAAGGTGCCGAGGGCGGATGCATCCATCCCAACCCGGCGGCGTTCGTCGAGGGCGCCGCGGGCGGGGGCGAGCGCGGCGGCAACGGCGAGCGAGAGCTCGCAAGGCGCGGGCCGAGACCTCGAGGCCACAACCGGTGGTCTCGCCCGCCGGGCCGCGGCCCGGCGGTCGGCGAGGAGCGGCGGGCGCCGGTCGTGGTGGAGGCGCGGCAAGCAACGGCCGCGGCGGAGGCACGGCCGGCGGCGCCGGTTGTAGTGGCACCGCCGATGGCGTCTCGCCGTGGACGGTGTCCCGGCGCCCGCGGCCGCCGAGACGCGGCTCGGGAGGCGGCGGCCGTGGCGCCGCCGGCAGAGCTCGCGGCCGCGGAGGCGCGGTCGGAAGTGGTCACGGACGCGTGGCGAGAGCCCGCCCTCGCCGGTAGCTCTCGGGCGATGGCGGTGGAAATCCCGGACGACGACGTCCCGCCGCCGGGTGGGACCGGTGGGCAAGCACGCCCACGCCGGCCCCCGAGCCCCGTGCGGGGGCGCTCGTTAGACGGTGGGACGGCCACATGGTGGGCGGGGGCTCGAGACGCGGCGTCGAGGCCTCTTGGTCCCGCGCCGCCCCTCCCCGGCTTGGGCGAGGAGCGTGTCGATGAGCCGCCCGCCTTCACCGACGCCCAAGAGCGGCGGCGGTTGTGGGAGGAGCTCCGCGATCACGGCGCCTCGCTCAACCGAGCATTGAACGAGGTGCGCGCGATCCACGACGGCCCGACGTGGCACGTTTTCCGGGTGAGGCGTTGTTGCCTTTTTCTTCGATTTCATCGTTTCGCGCTTGTTCCTCGCGGCGCGCGCGCCATCGGTTTTGGTCCGCTGGCGGCGGGAGCTCGAGCACCGCGCCCGCGACAAGTACGGCGCCTTCGACCAGATGAGTGTCGAGCTTCGCCAGCTCTGGGAGCAGCGTGACGCCTTCGACGCGCTCGCGGAGGCCTTGAGGACCCAAGATGGGCGGGGCCGGTCGTACGGGCGCAGGGGCCCTCCGCGACCGGCTCTTGGAGCACGAGGGGCGGCCGCGGCGCGTCCCCCCGCCATCGAGCGGATTTGCACGCCCTCATCGATCGGGATGAGGCGCCGGCAGCGGGCGCGGGGGGGATCCGGAGAAGGTGCGCACCGTGGCGTCCAACGGGAGGCGGAGGTGGGCACCGTCCGGACCGAGAACCGGGAGCTCCGCACGTGGCTCGGGAGGCGCGGTCCCGGCGAGCCGGGACGAGGGCGGGGCGCGCGAAGCCGAGCGAGAGGCCAAGGAGGCCGACGAGTTGAAGGCCGCCCTCGACGCCAAGGTTGTCGCGCTCGCGACGGCGGAGGAACGGCTCCGGCGAGGAGCGCGCCGCCCGCCGGGGAGGGCGAGGGCCGGCTCCGGCGGGGAGCGGGCCGCCCTTGCTTTGAAGCCCGGTCGGCGCTCGAGCAAGAGCGCATCGCTCGCGAGACCGGCGCGAGTCGGCCGGAGGAGCGGGACGCCGACGTTTCAAGGCTCGACGGGGAGCCGATAGCCCTCGGCATCTCGCACGCGGACCAACGGCGGTCCCTCGAGGAGAAAGGCTCCACGGTCGTCAACTTGCGGCAAGCGGTCGAGGCGGAGCGCCGCGCTCTCGAGGTGAAGAAGCGAAAGTTGAAGGTAAGTCGCCGTTTCATTTTTTGTTTTGCTGATCTTCCCTTCGGGGGTCCGTTCCCCTCCTGATTTCTTTCGCTTGTGACGTTCAGGCCTGCGCACCGCGCTAGGGCACGCGACCAATCGGGTCGAGACGCTGCAGGTCGCCTACAACTCCTCCGAGCAGGAGCTGGTGGAGCTGCGTGCCGCAGCCCTCGAGACCTGCCAGGCCGTCGAAGAAGGCGAGGCGCAAGCTGGAAGCTCGTTAGCTAGCCGCCTGCGCGCCCTCGGCGGGCACGTCTCTGGGCGCATGCGTCGCGCGCTCCACCTAGGCGTCCGAAGGCCCTCGGCGTGGTACGCTCCCACTACGAGGTGAATCTTGAGGCCGTGGCGTCGGGATACGTCGTCCCAGAAGGTGTCGAAGACGAGGTGGCGATGGAGCAGGCGGATGCGCTCGCCGCTGATGCTGCAGAGGCGCTCACCGAGGCGTTCTCAAAGTTCCTGTTCCCGGACGCTGCCGACGGCGACGAGCTTCAGGCCTGAAAACCTATTGGGCACTAGGCCCATTTTTGTCTAGATATCGGTATCTTGGCCGTGCGGCCGTGTAAGTGAACAAGTGGAATTTGTGGGATATTAAGCACTTGTAAATTTAAGCGATGCCCTTTATTTATTGTGCCTTTCGTTTTTTCCTTTGCTCGTGCGAGTTTGGGTTGGGAGAGTTTGATTTCGTCGGCGGTCCGCCGGGCCGGAGGCAAGAGAGAAGGGCCGTATCCTCGCGGAGGCGTAGGGCGTCTCTCGACTCGCGCGTCATTTCCGCATGACCATCCACACCCGGCCTTGATTCGCTCGAGACTTCGGTCGAAACGTACTTGGCGCGTTCACAAGTTAGATTTTGCGAAAAATGGGACCATTTTGGGGAGGGGATGCCCCCTGTAGTAGCCCCCGAGGGTGACTTGGGTTTCAGGTGAAAGCCGAGTTGCCCTTTGACTTTATTGAATTGTTGTTATTTACATTTCGTTGCCAACTGGGGTGTTGGGCATGTATTTTACAACAAAAGACTTGGAAATCCTAGCTAAGGGTAGAAGCGACGTAGCTGCTGGATGTTCCAAGCGTTGGTGAGTTCTTCGCCGTCCTCGTTGGCTAGCTTGTATGTGCCTCGCCTTGAGCACCTTCACCACGACATAGGGTCCCTCCCACGGAGGTGATAGCTTGTGGCGTCCTCGGTTGTCTTGGCGTAGCCTTAGGACCAAATCCCCCTCGGCCGAAGTCCCGCCGCGCACCTTTCGAGCTTGGTAGAGCCTTAGGGACCGCCGGTATCTTGCGGAGTGCATTAGGGCCACGAGGCGTGCTTCGTCCAATTTGGTCCGGTGAGTCCTCGCGGGCTCGCCGGTTGGTCTCCTCATCATAGCCTCGCACCCCGGGTGACCCATATTCTAAATCCGTGGGGAGGACGGCCTCCGCGCCATGGACTAGAAAGAACGGGGTAAACCTCGGTGGCTCGCTTGGGGTGGTCCCGAGGCTCCATACGACCGCGGGTAGTTCTCGGAGCCATTTTCGGCCGGACTTGTTCGGTGGTCGAAAATTCGGGCTTGAGGCCTTGTAGAATCATCTTGTTGGCACGCTCTACTTGGCCGTTGGTCCGTGGGTGTGCCACGGCTGCCCGGTCCACACGGATGTGGAATTTATCACAAAACTCCGGGAATTTCCCCGCCCGTGAATTGGGACCCATTGTCGGTGATGATGGAGTTCGGCACTCCAAAGCGATAGACAATGTCGGTGAAAAACGTCACCGCTCGCTCCGCCCCGAGATTTGTAATGGGGCGCACCTCCATCCATTTGGAGAATTTGTCGATCGCGACTAACGGTGGGTGTAGCCCCCGGCGCCTTCCGTAAGGGCCCGACGATGTCCATCCCCCATACGGCGAAAGGCCACGTGATGGGGATGGTCGCGCAGACGTGCGCGGGGAGGTTAGATTTTCGGGCGTAGAACCGGCACCCTTCGCCGGTGCGCACGATCTCGGCGGCGTCGGCCGAACGCGGTGGGCCGGTAGAAGCCCCGGCGGAACGCGTTGCCTACGAGGGGTGCGGGGCGCGGCATGGTGGCCGCGGATACCCGCGTGGATGTCTGGGAGGAGCTCGCGCCCCTCGGGGATAGGCACGCATCGCCGCGGGATGCCCGAGGCGGCGCGCTTGTATAGCTCGCCGTCGACGAGGGCGAAGGATTTGGCCATCCTGGCGATGCGCCTGGCCTCGGACCGGTCCGAGGGGAGTTCCCCTTGGTCCATCCGGGCGATGTATTTGTCGCGCCGGTCCGCCTGCCGGGGGCCGGCTCGACATCCATGGCTTTGGTCTCGCCGGCGCCGTACCCCTCGAGGAGGGAGAGCACATACGCCTCATTCGAGGGGTCCTCGTCCATGGGCTCTGCCCCTGCTGGATTCGAGGGAGCCCCCGAGTGTTCCGCGTGGTTCGAGGGGCGCGGCTCGAGGGCGATGGACGGTTGAGCGATGTCCCGAGAGAAGACGTTCGGGGGGACGGTGATCCTCCCCGATGCGATCTTGGCAAGCTCGTCCGCCTCCTCGTTGTACCATCGGGGCACGTGGTTGAGCTCGATGATGTAGAACTTGTCATCGAGGGCCCGCACGGCCTTGCGCTGCGCCTCCATCTTGTCGTCGTGGCGCTCGCGTTCTTCATGACTTGGTCGATCACGAGCCGCGAATCCCCCCGCACGTCGAGGCGTTTGATGCCTCGTCTCGATGGCGATCTTGAGGCCGCAAAGCGGGGCCTCGTACTCGGCCATGTTGTTCGACGCGGGGAAGTGAAGGCGCACGGCGTACCGCATGTGCTCCCCGAAGAGCGAGACGAAGAGCAGGCCCGCGCCCGCCTCGGTCTTCATCACCGAACCGTCGAAGTACGCAGTCCGAAAGCATCCCGCCCGGATCTGTGGCGGCGGCAATTGCGTGTCCGTCCACTCGGCGACGAAGTCCGCCAAGATTTGGGACTTGATGGCCTTGCGCGGGGTGTAGGCTAGCGTCTCGCCCATCAGCTCCACCGACCATTTGGCGATCCTGCCCGCCGCATTCAGGTTGCGGATGATCTTCCCTAATGGAAAGGAGGAAACCACCGTGACAGGGTGGGCCTCGAAGTAGTGGCGAAGCTGCGGCGCGCGAGAACCACCTTGCGTAGAGCGGCTTCGGACTTGGGGGTAGCGCGTCTTGGTGTCGGACAAGACTTCGCTGATGTAGTACACCGGCCGCTGAACCGGCAAAGTGTGCCCTTCCTCCGTGCGCTCCATGACGATCACGGCGCTGACCACCTGGGTAGTCACAACCACGTAGAGGTACAGAGGTTCACAGTCTTGCGGCGGTGTGAGGATTGGGGCGTGGGTCAGGGACGTCTTCAGCTTGTCAAGCGCCTCCTGGGCCTCGGCGGTCCAGGAGAAGCGCTCGTGCTTCTTGAGGAGACGGTAGAGAGGCAAGCCTTCCTCACCGAGCCGCGAGATGAAGCGGCTCAAGGCGGCGAGGCACCTCGGCACCCTTTGCACCCTTTTGAGGTCCCGAATCGGACCCATTCGTTCGAGGGTCGCGACTTTTTCGGTGTTGGCCTCCACTACAAGGTTTTGTATCAAATTCAACGCCACTGTATTGCAACGCCAAAAATTTGGTTGGTATAGATGGATGTATTGCAACCATTCCTAAAAATCGTAGCGGTACGTGTTTTTAATACAACAGTTTTGAAGGTGTTGCAAAGCTTTGTTGCATTTGGGTGACGATATTGCAATGGTGTCAAAGGGTTGCACTAGAATTGATTTTGGTTGCAATTGTGTGGTAGTACGGCAACCACATTTGTGTTAGTTGCATTTAGTTGTGACTATTGCTTCTCTTGTGTGGTGTTGCATAAATTATCAGAAGCGTTGCAAATTATTGAAGCTTAATGCAACAAGAACTCTTGGAGGCGAAGCAAAAGGGAGGTTGAATTGCAACATATATTTACAAGTTGCAATATACTTTGGTATTGTTGCAAATGCTAAATTTTATTGCAACAAGATCTTTTGCTTCGAAGAAAAAATTGTGTTCAAGTGCAACGCCTAATTTTTGTTGCGATATATACTTTGAGTGTTGCAACGAGAACTAATGAGCCAAGGCTGATTTGGGTTGGGCCTTGTAGTGTGTATGATATACTATAAAAAAATATAATTCATAGTCAAAAATAGAACTTGGCTAATTTTAAATTTAGTTTTTTTTCTTCTAATTATTAGTTTTAACAAAGAAGTTTGAATTGGTAGGAAAACAATGCTGTCATTAGTGACAAAATAGAAAAAACACCATCTTGTGGAATTGAACCAAGGACCTCAATACTACACTAGTATATGACTTACCACTACACCATAACAATGTTTTTGTTAGCTAGCATAGTTCAAGCATTTTTCACGTTTCTATGTTGTCGGCTTATAGTAACCTTATAGCTATTAAAATAGATGTGGACCACGTGGTCCCCCTTCACCTTCCCTCTTTGTTTAAGTGTAGGGTTTGTGATAAAAAATTCATAATCATTGGACATGTCATTAGTGAGTTATCAATTATCTTGCAAAAAATGCAAAAAAAACACGCTTCATAATGGGTTTGAACTACAGACCAACAACATCATACCAATTTGCCTTACCATTGAGCTACAACACCTTTTGCAATATTATTAGCACTTTAACAAGTAATGTACTTTAACAACATTTGAAGTAGCAAATGGTTTAAAATGGAAAACACATAAACATAGAAGTTGTAGAACTCATCAACATCTACATTTTGTATTATGATCATTTTTTGCATTTAACAGATTTTGAACGATTCAAATTTTGAATTTCAAAAATTTACAAAGATAAACTAGTTTTTAAAATCCTACATGGTTTTAAATTAAAAAGTCATGAATACCAAGTTTGTATAAGTTCTCAAGATCTACACTTCGTGTTCTAATCATTTTTGCATTTGACGATTTTGAACGATTCAATTTTGAATTTCAAAAATTTATAAAGAAAAATCAATTTTTTAAACCCTAGATGGTTTCAAATTAATTTTGTTTTGTGTCTAATGCAACACCGAAAAAACGTTGCAATGGGCCTAAAATGGTTGCAATAGACACAATGCGAGGAAACCAAAACAATTTTTAAATTGTCACCGGCTACGATTGCGATGTCACCGGTCCCACCTTAAAGATGTGTCGATGTGGTCCCACCTTGAGGACGTGGTGATGCGGTAATACCAACGGGTGTCCCCCTCGGTGACGTGGCGTTGTGGTCCCACCAATGGTGCCACCTAGACGACATGGCGCTCGGTGAAGTTCATTAAGATTTATTGGACAACTCTTATTTTGGTCATTTGTTCATCGGACAAAATGATAATTTGTTCACAAAATTTATGTATCTCACTTATGAAACCATATGAGTGTCTAATGCAACACCGAAAAAGTGTTGCAATAGGGCTAAAATGGTTACAATAAACACAATACCAGAAATTTAATTGGCAAAAAAAATACTCGCTTGGGGATCGAACCTAAGACCTTTGTAACAAAAGTGACATGTGCAAACCACTAGAATAATCATTAGTTAATGTTGTATTATGGTGTTTTATTTCTTTTTGTTAATTGAACTGCAATAAATCCTTTAAAACAAACATGGAAAAAAATATGTGGCTATACAACATATTTTGACTCCATTAGAGCATTTTATGATATTATTTGAATTATGATAAAGTAAATTCGAGATGTAAGTTTGAATTACCCCTAATAAACTGTTGTCGAAATCAATTTTTCATTCGTTAAAGTTGTAGATCTTGGTAGAGAATGATTTTAGAAAATTTTAGAAAAAAGAATCATCGAATTTGGAGTTAGTATGAGGCAGATAAACTAGTTACAAGTTTTAGTCAAAGATTAAAAAGAGAAAACACACGTGTTCATCTCAGTTTATAGCAATTGCAATTTCTGTTTTTAATCTTCGAATAAAACTTGTAAACTGTTTTTCTTCCTCATACGAACACCAAATCAGTTGATTCTTTTTCCTAATTTTTTCTAAAATCGAGATGTTTTACTCAGTGCCATTTGTTTGTATCTTATTTACTATTTCTTTATTGCTTTTCATACAACACAACTTTTCCAACTAAAAAGAGAATATAAAAAACATGTTTTTTCATAATAATTGCTAATATAACTTAATATTCTCTAATGTTATGGTCAACATGAGATGGTGTCAAAAATTGAGGTCCATACAAGTTCGGTCACGTTATTAGTTGTTCAAATCTCAAAGTTTGTTTTCAATTGTAGGAAACTATGTGAGTCTTGTGTCCTATTTGTGAACAACTATAATCTCACTTTATCAAAACCATATACGCTTAAAATATGGTTTCGTGTCAATTTGTAGAATGTTTTTGAACAAAAATAAGTATTGTTATTATTATTTTACAACAAGGTGAATAGTACAAGTTTGAGTTTTTCATATAAGTAAATTGATTTTTTTGTCAATCTCCAAGATGTGTGCTAGAATGGACCATAGGTAACTCTATCTAACATTTTTTGAAAAGTATGATACACTTCAATGTTCAAGTAGGGTTTTATGAAACTATGTGAGACATGTATCCATTTCTAAACAACGTAGGTTCCACTGTTACCGGAATCATTTGAAATTTTTATCACAAGTTTATGGACCCAAATTATGTTACCATGTCAATTTGTAGAACCATCTGACCATTTTATGTTATTATTTGAATTATTATATTGTAAATTCGAGATGTAAGTTTGCATTACCCCTAATAAAATGTTGTCCAAATCATTTTTCATTTGTTAAAGTTGTAGATCTTGGTAGAGAACGATTTTAGAAAATTTTAGAAAAAAGAATCATCCAATTTGGAGTTAGTATGAGGTAGAAAAACTAGTTGCAAGGTTTAGTTAAAGATTAAAAAGAGAAAACACACTTGTTCATCTCGAGTTCATAGCAAGTGCAGTTTGTGTTTTTAATCTTCGATAAAACTTGTAAACTGTTTTTCTTCCTCATACGAACTCCAAATCGGTTGATTCTTTTTTCTAATTTTTTATAAAATCGAGATGTTTTACTCGGTGCCAATTTTTATATTAATTACTATTTTTTGATTGCTTTTCATACAACATATTTTTTTCCAACTAAAAAGAGAATATAAAAAACATGTTTTTTCATAATAATTGCTGATATAACTTAATATTCTCTAATGTTATGGTCAACATGAGATGGTGTCAAAAATTGAGGTGCATACAAGTTCGATCACGATATTAGTTGTTCAAATCTCAAAGTTTGTGTTGAGTTATTAGAAACTATGTCACCTATGTATCCATTTGTGAGCGATCTATGTCGTCACCTATATATCTTAATAAAGTGATACTATACATCTTTCACAACTACGGACATATCTCACTTAGTTATATAGTATTACGTCAGCCATATATGCTTTTGTGAGGGATATTCAAAAACTCTTCATCGAAATCACTTGATTTTTTATGTGACGTTCATGAGCCAAAATCATGTGGCTACATAACTTTTTAGATTTTCTAGCCAATTTATTATATTTTCACATTTATTCCTTAGTAATTTAATAAATAAGTACGAGAATAGCAAAACTTGATCTAAAATTTCCATAGATTCACACAATAACATATTTTGACTCCCTAGCTATCTCATAAAAGTTTCAAATGATTTCAACAAAGTGATATTATACATCATTCACAACTACGAACATATCTCACTTAGCTACATAGGACTATGTGAGCTATATATGTCTTTGTTATGGATATTCAACAACTCTATATCGAAACCACTTGAATTTTTTATGTGACGCTCATACACCAAAATCACGTGGCTACGTAACTTTTTAAATGTTTGTAGTTACTTTATGATATTTTCACATTTATTCCTTAGTAATGAAATAAATAATTACGGTAATATCAAAACTTGATCGAGAAAATTCCATAGACTCACATAACAACATATTTTGGCTCCATAACAATCTCACAAAAGTTGCAAACTATTTTAATAAAGCGATACTATACATCTTTCACGGTACTCGCGAACATATCTCACTTAGCAATATAGTATTACGTGAGCCATATACCCCCAACCTAATACCCCCACCGCGCCCCCCGAACCCTCCCCGACCTCGGTTCCCTTCCTCGCCACCCCCTCTTGACCCCTTCTCTCCTCCTCCCCGATGTCCCCGCCGCCACTCCCACCCTGCTCTCCTCCGCCGCCGCCGCTCCCGCGACCCACCCTCTCGGGTTGTCTTCACTCTCCACGGCCCACGCGAGGTGCGGATCCGGCGGAGGGGGCCACGCGGGTGAGAGCTCCCGGCCGGTCACGGCTCCAAGCGGAGACGCGGATCTAGCCGCCGGGCGTGGGAGAAGTGGGCCGCGAAGCACGTCCGCCCCTCCGGTCTTCTTCCCTCGCGCCTCTCCGCTTTTGTGCTCCCTTCAAGCTTCCCCGTATCGCACCCGATTTGATTTGTAACCGACCGCCGTGCTCTCGCGGGGAAGCGAGGTCCGGCGCGGCGGCCTCGGCTCAACTACGACCCGTCCGGCCGTCTCGGCTCCTTCCGGTCATGTGAGTACTTCACCATTTCCCCACGTTATTTGTTATACTATTTTATACAGTTTTCGTGTTATACCTACCACGAGATGTTATGGGGGATCAGAAATAGTTAGTTGTCGCTAGCAGATGCACATTTTTGTAGATACATAGTGGACATATCTTCACATGGGAAGATTTGCCATAGAATTTGGATAAAATCACCTGTAAGGTCAGAATCGGAGGCATACTTTTGTTGGACGTTGAGTTTTGCAACGAATATTTGAAGGATACCTCTAGGCCATATCCTTTTTGTTCTGAGACTCATGGAAGATAAGTTGAGGTTGTTGCTTTGAAAGCTTCGGCACTCTTTTTTTTCAATGTGCGAGAGCGAGCAAGAGGGAACACAACTTACGGCTATTGATATGCAACCATTCCTTGACTTTGTTAAGAGGGGTAATCTACGGATCGAATTCTTCTCTATTAGGCCAAACCAATGTGAGTGTCTCTGCTTCTTTTTTTCACCGCTTTTTAAGAACTTGTTAAACTTAAAAATATCTTCATCATGGCCATCAATTCATGATTGATAGTTATGTTTTGTAGATCTGGTCACCTCGATCCATGATAACTGGTATTGCGCCCGTTGCGTTAACAGCACAAAGTCTGGAGGGGAAGGAGTTATACTTATGCATATTGGAGCTTACTTGTTACTCTGTATGTATGTACCTTCTTTCCACCTTTTGATTCGTTCAAGCCGTCTGACATGTTGTCTAACATATCTTTGATATTAATCAGTGTTCTGCCAAAAAAACCTATTTAATTCACACTGGTGTCTTAATGTATAGGTATGATGGTTCTCTTGCTTGACTTCACAAGCAATGGTGGTGGCGATCGCTTTGCAATGCAGTTTAACCGGAGAACTCACTAATTTCCTTTTAGTATAGTTTGTTGAAGCCTGCAGTTTGGTATTATTCGGGATCATAGTGCTAAAATGCATCGAATGACCTTATGTAATTGCTAATGTTATCATTTCCTTGGGTCAGTAGGTATGCTAATGAGTAATGTATTAGTCAAAACTGTCTGTCATTCTCTGCCATCGCTGAGATAAGTCCCCCAATGTGCTCTACCTTTTTAGGTGCCTCCTCCCTCTCCATCTGATCCCAAACCCTAGCAACACATCAGATCTCCTATCTTCCATCCTCCTACATGTTAACCCCTCGTGGACCATGCTATGCAGATCCGTGAGCTACGATGATTTGTTATATTTTGATTCCATTTTGTTGCATCCGATCTCGCTATACATTGTACTAATATGCAATTCTTTGATGTGCTTGTAGTGCCGCAAGGCGGGCCGTGGCATCGGTGACTTGAGATCTTAGAGTGGTTTGTCCATAGACGAGAGGTAAGGTCCCCGTTGCCTTATTTGGGTTTAAAGTACATTTGTATTTGATATTGTTGCTAGGCTATGACTTCTCTTCTTCCTTGTTTCTGCATTGGACTAGGTGAATTTCAAGGTGGGTTACTGCCTTCTTGTTTGATTTCCCCATCCAGATCGATGCTCTCATGCTTCAGAGTTTCTAATTAAGTAGGTCCTTCCAGAGGATCCATCAGTCTGCATGGTAGGTAGTTAAGGTCGTACATCTCATCTTAGGGAAAGTTCCTAATTTCTGAAATGTATTTACAGTAAATAATGTTATCATTTCTTCACCTTTTACTGTCTCCTTTGCCTGGTTTCTCAATTCCCCTTCCTGTAGCTCCTGGATTTCGTTCAATGCCTTTTGAACTGTGTATAGTAGGCTTTTCTTTATTTCTTTATACTAACTTTTTTTAGATATCTATTATCTAAATGCTTCTTTCATACCTTTCTAATTTCTCATTCAGATTTAACGATGTCATGTAATTAGTGTAGATTGTTGATTACCTTCTAATTCTAGAACAAAATGTTATTCCATTTATCAAGTGAACCATCTATACCGATCGGTAATCGCTAAGCTACCAAACTGAATTATTTTATACTACTCATGGTCTTTGTAAACCGAAGTATTTTTCTCGAAATGACAAGAATTCTTCCATTCATGTGATGTGGGGTGAGCGCGCTACTTCGTTCCTAGGCGCAAAAGATGCACAAATATCTCCACAGGTTGTATCCTTTTGGACTCTTATTAGAATATTGTGTTTAGGATGGCAGTTTCCCGATTGATGTAGCTGCAATACCAAAGTTAATTTGGAAGCTTTTCAGTGCTTGATTCTTTACCTTCTGCGTTGTAATTCTGCCAACTTTTATTGACGGTTTCTGTAATTCTCAAGATAGTACTAGGCTACGGCACCTACTTTTAAGCATTTCACATATTCATTCATCATCCCATATTCTGGAAAGTTTAATGACTTTTATATTTGTAGTCTGATAATTTTTATGCTTCATCACTCCATATTTTTTTTGAACACGCTTCATCACTCCATATGATCAATGCCTTTTGAACTGTGCAAGTCATACATCTGATTTTTAGCCAAAACTCTCATGCTGGTTTTGTATGGTTCATCCTTAGAATTGGCAAGTTTATTTTGTGCTTGGAAACATGCTATTTTTCTTGGATGCAGATATGACCTGCCTGTAACAAAAATTGTTGGGATAACAAGCACTGAACTTCTCATTACACGAGATTTCTTTCTTTTTAATGAATGAATAAGGGTGGATCTTCTACGAGATTTCTTTTTTTTTAATGAATGAATAATATACTCTATATCCGGTGCAATTTTCTTAGTATTGCTTTATTAAAGCAAGCATTGCTCTGTTGAAAACTTCTCATTCATTGCATGTTTCCCTTCCCATGAAGGGACATACTTTAGTGTTTATAATGAAATTTGTTCCTTTTCAGTATTTTTGAAGCTAAGCTTTCAGAGCATCCACAAAAGATTGAAGTATTCCATATATATTTGCAAGAATGAACCTGTAATGTTTCATGTGGCGAGCAGTATTGACCTACTTATGAAATGACATTTGCGATATATAGTGGTTTATGTTTTTAGATCTTGCACCGGAATAAAATAGTTATATGTAATATTACAATAAATTTTTGTCTACTTGCTTTCTATTTGTTATTTTGACCACCGGTATGTAATTGTTGCATTTTGTAAATGCGGGACAAACACCTCATATGGAGCCCTATTCATGCAAGGATGTGTTGCTGACTTGATATTATTATTGTGCTATACTTATATGCTATTTTTATTAGCTGTTCTCGAACGAAGATATTGATAGGGCGCGCATTGCGCGCCCAACCGTTCTAGTTCATGAAAAGAGTGGTGTTATTGTTTTTGGTCTCTGTTTAGTAAGGTTTTTTTTGGTTTCCTCTCGTATATATGCACATTAACAAAGTCGGTGGCCTTGTTTCACCTGCCCTTTGATCTGTTGCTTTCATTTCCTATCTGTTTCAGCAGTTCTTAAATCCAATTGGTTTGTTGTTATATAAACATGATGTATCTATTTCAAGATTGTCAGATTTCTCTTGTAGGCCATCCAAGATCCACTTGAAGTCAACTCCGTACATCCCCCTGAAATACCAAGCCTACCTCTGTGAGGTCGCCCTTGGCTCTAGGCTGCAGCCTCCCACAGTATGATTGAGGTCATTGTTTGTCTTGGTGAGTGCTAATAGTAAGCAATTCTTAGCTGTTTTGCCCAAAAAATTATTAGCACACACAGATTTCAATTCATTCATAAGAACCTGTGATAATGCCAATATTTCATTTTGAATGTCAATGAATTTTATTTCTACAACATTTGTTTAACTAATGCATGTCAATGATTTTTTCAGGAGGAATCTTGAGCTTCAGAAGGAGCATGCGAATGTTGGGAAGATGGCCATCGATGGAACCTTCGCTGCTACAACATTAGTCTTTTCAGTACAATAAGTTCAAACAATTGTGTGTGGTGGCCGCATTATTATGTGTTAAGCTACGTACTTGTGTTTTCAATGATCTTGACACTCGGTGTCTTTGGTTTCATTCTATATGAACAAATTTTATTTGGGTTTAATGGATGTTGATGCCTCATTCATTACATATTTCTCGATTTGTGATTCTATTCAATAATTAAAACAATGCACTTAATTATTCATATATATGAATCTGGTGTCGCAATATATGTTTGAAATCAATCAAAATTCCGTTCCAATAGACTCACATATAACAACTACATTTAAATGTGGCAATAGGTACAACTATCGTGGCAAAACATATACATTCTCTTGCAACTACAAAAGGCGACGGTGGCAATAGAGAACCTATATATAGCAACCATTCAGTATCATGGCAATAGATGACCTAACTGTAGCAACCAACCTAAGTACTGTGGCAATAGCATATGTCTCCTATAGCAACCATTCGGAAACGTGGCAATAGAGGACCTATCTGTAGCAACGAACCTCCCAAAACATTGCAATATCCTAAGCCAACTATAGCAACCATTTAGTTGATGTGGTAATAAAGACACTTTATTGCAATGATTTCTACGTGTAGCAAAAAAGTCTATTGCAACACCTATGTTCCGTTGCCACCTGCATTGTGTTGCTACACAACTAACGTGTCGCAATACGTGTCACTAGCAACGTCTCGTTCGTTGCGATTGGTACCATTGCAACACCCATAGTGGTTGCAATGGCCTATGTTACAACGCTCACCAAGTGTTGCAAAAGAGTCAAAATTGTTGCAATAGATGGGTACTGTATCGCTACTAAAACGTAAACTGTTGCACTAAGCTATTGCTACGGTTACAAGTGCAACGACTTTTAACCAAAATAATATGGTAGCGAAAGTACTTTTACTACCATTTTTCGGCCTATTGCAACACTTTTTCGGCGTTGATTTTGATACAAAACCTTGTAGTGCTCGATGCCTCGCCGGGAGACAATGTATTCTAGAAGCATGCCCCGCGGCACGCCAAAGACATATTTTTTGGGGTTCTATTTTACCCCGTTGGCCCGTAGGCGGCCGAACGCGATGTTGAGGTCGTAAACTAGGTCGTCCGCTTTCCTGGTTTTACGACTATGTCGTCTACGTACGCCTCAACGGTTCGCCCGATGTGGTCTCCGAAAACGTGTTGCATGCACCGCTGGTATGTTGCACCCGCGTTCCGGAGGCCGAACGACATCGTGATGTAGCAGTACATCCCGAATGGCGTGATGAATGAAGTCGCGAGCTGATCGGACTCCTTCATTTTTATTTGGTGGTACCCGGAGTAGGCATCAAGGAAACAGAGTAGTTCACACCCGGCGGTCGAATCAACAATTTGATCGATACGTGGCAAAGGAAAAGGAACTTTTGGACATGCTTTATTAAGACTGGTGTAGTCTACACACATCCGCCACTTCCCATTCTTTTTCTTTACTAGTACAGGATTGGCTAGCCACGTAGGGTGGAACACTTCCTTGATGAACCCAGCCTCGAGGAGCTTCCGCAGCTCCGCTCCGATCGCCCGCCGCCGCTCCTCGTCGAAGCGGCGGAGCCGTTGCTGCACGGTGCGGGAGTGAGGTAGGATGTCAAGGGAGTGCTCGGCGACCTCCCTCGGGATGCCTGGCATGTCCAAGGGGCTCCACGTGAAGATATCTGTGTTGGCACGTAGAAAGTCGACGAGCACCACTTCCTATTTTGGGTCGAGGGTAGAACTGACCCTCAACACCTTGCCCTCAGGGGCAGCAGGGTCGAGGGGCACTTCCTTGGTCCGCTCGGCGGCCCTCGAAGGCTCGCCGGCGTGCTTGGCGGTGCGGCGAGGTCCTCGTTGACCATCTTCTCCATGTTGGCCACCGGCGATTCGTCCGGCCGCTAGGGCCTCTGCGTGCTCCATGCATTCGACGTCGCGATCGAAGGCGTGCTCGATGGACGAGCCCACGGTGATGACGCCGTTGGGCCCCAGGCATCTTCATCTTGAGGTAGGTGTAGTTGGGGACGCCATGAACTTGGCGTAGCGGGGCCGCCCAAGTATGGCATGGTATGCGCCCCTAAACCCCACCACCTCGAAGGTGAGCGTCTCCTTGCGGTAGTTTCCGGCGTGCCGAACCGGACGAGCGGTCGATGCGCCCGAGGGGCTGAACGCGCTTGCCCGGCGCGACGCCATGGAACGGCGTCGTGCTGGGCCGCAGCTGGTCCAACCCGATCCCCAACAGGCGCAGCGTGTGCGCGTAGAGGATGTTGAGGGCTGCTGCCTCCGTCCATCGGGACCTTCGAGAACCGCGCGTTCCCGACGACGGGGTCGACCACCGGCGGGTGCGGCCGGAATGGGGATGCGGTTCGGGTGATCCTCGCGGGCCGAAAGTGATGGCATTCTCCGACCAATCGAGGAAGGAAGGAGGCGCCTTCTCCACGGCGAGGACCTCGTGCCGCTCCCGCTTGCGCTGGCGGCTCGACATGTCGACGGTCGGCCCCCCGAAAATGAGGAAGACGTTTTCCACAGCGGGGAAGCCGCCGGCGTCACCATCACCCCGTCCTTCTTGGCCTCGTCGTCCTTCGCGGCGGCACGGCCGTAGAACCGCTTGAGCATGTCGCATTGCTCGAGGGTGTGGTTGACCGGTGTCTTGTGGTAGGGACATGGCTTCTTCGGCATGTCGTCGAAAACTCCCGGACCTCGAGGGGGCCGGTCGAGGGCCCCGTCGAGCCGGGTCAACAGCAAGGGCCTCGGCGTCGTCGGCGTCGCGTCCCCGCTCGCGCGCCTCGCGGCGCGGCTTCTTCCCCCTTCTTGCCCCGCTTGTTCTTCTCGGTGGAGCTCCTTGGACTTGCTGCCCTCCGCGGCGCGCGTCATCCGCGCGCTTGCCTTTCTTGCCGTCGAAGATCGCCCCCACCGCCTCTTCGCCCGAGGCAAAGGCGGGAGTCAATGTCGAACCGCTTCGTTCGAGTCGACCGACGGCCGCGCCCCAACTCGCGCGGGGAGGTCCCGGCACGTGGTGCCCTCGAGGAAGGCGTGCACGATCTCGCATCGCGCCACGCTCGGGAGCTCGGTACGGCGCTTGGAGAAGCGTCGTATGAAGTCCGGAGCGATTCGCCGTGCTTCTAGCCGCAAGAGCGCGAGTCCCGAGAGTTCCCCGGCGCACGTACATGCCTCCGGAAGTTGCCAACGAACGTGCGGACCGGTCGTCCCGATTGTGGATCCGGTTGGCGGCAGTGCTCGAGCCACGTCCGCGCCGAGTCGGCAAGGTGCGGGGGGAGGTTGCGGATGATGACCTCGTCATCGGTGGCTCCGCCCGCGCCGGCATGCTAGGCGGTAATCGTTGAGCCATACGCGGGGATCCGTCTCTCCATTGTACTTGACGATCGTCGTCGGGCGGCGGAAGCGCCGGGGGAAGGCCGCCGTGCGGATCTCCCGGCCGAACACACGGGGTCCCGGGGGCTCCGGCGTCGGTGAGCGATCCTCATCGCTATCGTAGCGTCCACCCCGCCGAGGGTGGTAGCTCCGCCGCCGCCCGCGCCCTCCGCTTTGCTCGTCCGCCGAGCATTGATGACGTTGCGGGCGTCGCCGTCTCGCGCTTTCCCGCGCGTGTCGAGGAGCCGCTCCTTGGCCGGCGTGCGCCCGGGTCGGCGGGGCGCTCGGCCGCACCACCCACGTGGACCGAGGGCTCCGCACCTTGCGCGCCTCCATCGTTCCGTGCGCTCCCCTGGCGACGGATGCGGGACGCCGAGCTCTCGGCCCGCCGGACGGCCGCTTGCTCGAGGAGCGCCCGCACCTCGCTATGCGGGTTCCGCGCCTCGGGCGTCGAAGGGGCGGGCATGGCCCGCGACGGTGTTGCGGTGGCGATGAGCTTCGGCTCGCTCGCGGGGGCGTATCCGGGTTGTCGACGTTGAAGTCGGCGTTGATGCGGCCACGGGCTTGCCCCGCCCAATTCTCGCACGCGTTCGCCGCGCGCGGAGGCTTCCCCCCCGCCATGGAGGCGCGGAGCAACCGCACGGTGCGGTACTCTTCCGCCGCCTTGGCCTCGAGCTCACGTGCTTGGGCCGGCCGCACGTTGATATAGGCCCCCGTCGGTGGTGAGGGAGGAGGGGCGCTCGGCCCCGCGCCCGGGCACGACCCGGTCCCCAAGGCGGGGAGGAAGCTCCCCGTCGCCGGCGCCCGTTGCACCGGTGGCGTTCGGGGGTCGTTGGCGATGACGACACAGACATTCCCCACGCGGGATCGTAGCTCCCCACGGCCGGAGTCGTCGGAGTAGCCGAACCGGTGGTCCGTGGCGTCGAGGAACCGCCCGAACATCACCGGGTCCGTGCGCGGAGAAGTCCCCACTCCCGCGTACCCATGCGAGGTGGCGGGTGGCGGCGCGTCGAGAGAGCCTAGGGATGACTCGTCGCTGGCAGAGGCGCTAGGGTCCCTGGCAACCAAGACGTGGCGTCCGGGGGAACCCTGCGCATCGTGGTGTCGGCGTTGGTGTTGGCGGCGTAGGCCGCCGTGGCGCCGCGCGCGACCGATGGGAAGCGCGGTCCCGAGACCGAGCGCTCCCCCGCCGGGCGGGCGTCATCGCGCCGACGGGCGCGCCTTGTTGTGAGGCGACGCGCTCGGCATGCCGTCGCTCCGGCCGCGCCCGGCGTGAGCGCCGGCCGGAGGCGGCGGCGGCGCCGTGGCGCCGATGGGCCCGCGCATCCGTGCCGGCGGGCGTTGGCGTCGCGGCCGACGCGTGCGGCGGTGACCGGGGCGGACCCGGCTTGCCGCCGCTTGCGAAGCTCCTCACGATTGGTGAGGCGCATCGAGTAGTCGTTCCCCGTAGCCTGAAAGTTCAGGCCCCCGAACCTGATTTCGAACCCGGCGGGGAGGGGGTCCGAGCTGCCCATGGAGTAACGCGTACTGCGATACTCGGTGCGAATCACCATTGAGGGAGCGGGTGACAGGTTGACCTTCAGCGCACATGTGCCCCACGGTGGGCGCCAACTGTCGGCGCGGAATGTAGTCCCGACACTAACTAGTAATAAGCGCTGTGGTCTGTCCCTCGATGGTCGGTGCTAAGCAACTAAAGACACGAGGTTTATCCTGGTTCCGGCCCGGGGCCGTACGTCCAGCAGTGGTGTGCTCGAGGCACCGTATTGCTTTGCGGCGGGGTGCACGTAGTGGGGCGGCTATAAGCAAGGCGGGAGAGGAGGCGTGGCCTCCAAGTCCTTGGTGGAGTGATTGAGGCGGGTGCCAATATCGTGGGAGAGTTGAGGAGAGTCGTTCGATGTCTCTCGATGTCCCCTCATGTCCCCTGCGGCGAGGGGGGTCACCTTCCTTTTATAGACCAAGGAGGGGTGAATTACAAGCATGCCGCATTGTTTAGCTACATGGGGAAGTATGGCGTGCGGCGCGCGGAGTTGGCGGTCGTCTGGCGGTCCTCGCTACGGTCTTGTCATCGTGGAATGTCCCGTCTTGGAACGAGGGGGCGGCTTCGAGGGTGAAGGCGTAGTGGTTGGCCGTGGCGTCCTCGGACGAGCTTGAGGAAGCTTGTTGACGGTGATCCGTATGGGGTACGGTGGCGGGCGTGGCGGCATCCCTTCCCCGCGTGCCCAACAGCGCCGGAGTTGTTGTAGCAGTGCTCGGCGTGGCGCCACAGGGGCGGGGATGGCGCCCCCGCCGGCCTGACGTCATGGTTTGACCCTACAGAGTCATGAGAGAGGGGTTCGAGGGTGCGGCCGGCCCCCCTTCGAGGGCGCGGCGCGTTAGCCGTACGGGAGTGGGCGGCACAGTGCCACGGAGCCGACGCTGGCCATGTCGCACGGTCCCCCACGGTGGCGGGGATGGGTCCCCCCTAGGGACTTGGCCCCCCCCCCCCCCCCCCCCCCCCCCCCTTTTCAACGCCGGCGTGCAGCAGTCCACCCCCGCAGCCGGGGGGGCCCCCCCGCCCGGCCGGGCGGCACGCGGCGGCGACCGCGCGAGGACAGTACGGCCGCGCGGGCGGGCGGGGCGGGCCGCGCGGGCGCGGGGGCGCGGGGACACGCCCGCGCGCTAGAGGAACCCGCACGCGGGGAGGGAGACCCGAGGGCGGGGGCGCCCCCACCGAGCGAGGGGGAGCCCGAGCCCGCCGAGGGAGGCGCGCCCGCACGAGCGAGACAAACCCCCGCCAGCCCGACCCGCACCTGCCCAGGCACGCCGACCACGGCGCACCCCGGGCAACGCGGGGGCCCCGGGAGGCCGGCCCAGGGGTGGGGCGGCACGGGGGGAGGGCTGTTTGGATATGGCTAAGGGGTAGGACAGGACGCCCCCGGGAGGGGAACAGAGCGGACCACACCGCCACGGCGGGATGCGAGGCGAGGTAGAGGAAGAAAAACATACGACGCCACAAAGCCCCGCCCCCCCCCCCCCCCCCCCCCCCCCCCTCTCTCTATATAAAAAAAAAAAAAAAAAAAAAAAAAAAAAAAAAAAAAAAAAAAAAAAAAAAAAAAAAAAAAAAAAAAAAAAAAAAAAAAAAAAAAAAAAAAAAAAAAAACAGGGGGGAGAGAAAACCAAAAAGAGAGTGAGTTGGCGTCCCTCCGTGGGAAAAGAGGGGAAAAAAAAAAGAGCGAAAGAGGAGGAGGCACCGCAAGACAAAGAAGAGAGGCGTCACCCCCACCAATACCCCACAAAATAAGCACAGCGCGCCGGTTGAGGTCGGGGCGGAATATGGTCACCAACCGGTAGATAACGCCTAGGTCTATCCCTCAATGGTCGATGCTAAGCAACAAATGACACAAGGATTTATCCTGGTTCCGGCCGAGGGGGCCGTACGTCCGGCGGTGGTGTGCTCGTGGCACTATATTGCTCGGCACGGGGTGCTTGTAGTGGGGCAAATACAAGCAAGGCGGGAGAGGAAGCGTGGCTCCCAAGTCCCTGGTGAGTAGGCGAAGATGTTGTGGGAGAATAAGAGAGTGAGTGCACGGTGCGGCGTGTTCCTCCGGATCCGTCCCCCGCGGGCGGGGGCTCGCCTTCCCTTTTTATAGGCCAAGGGAGCGGCGAGTTACATGCACGCCGCGCTACCTAGGCTTGCGTGTGGGAGCACGTCGTGCTACGGTGTAGAGCGGGCGACCGTCGGTCGATCTTCGCTGCGATCCGGCCATGATGGCCTACCTTGTACCCGAACGGTGGCGGTTCGAGGGTAGGAGGCGGCGGATGGCGATGGCGTCCCCGATAGGCTTCGAGGGGGGTGCGATGATGGCCGGTACGGGGCACGGGGAGCGGGCGAACGGCGTTCCTTCCCAATGAGCTGCGGTGGTGGGGTGGTTCTTTGCGGTGTTCGGGCGTGCGCTGCGGAGTCGGGCGTGTGCCCGCGCGCGTGGGTACGGCGGCCGCGCGCGTTACGGTGGCCGGGATGGCCACCCACCGGCCTAGCGTCCCTCACCTCAACTGCGGGGTCACGGGAAAGTGGAGTCGAGGGTGCGCCGGCCCCCTTTCGAGGGTCGAGCGCGTTAGCCGTACGGTGGCGTGCGCGCGGTGTCATGGGACGACGCGGCCGTACCGCACGGTCCACCCCACGGTGGCGGGGATGGGCTCCTCCCTGGGGAGTTGGTGCGGCGGCACGGGGCGTGAGCCCGGGCGCATGATGGCGCCGTCTGCGGCGTCGGGGCGTTAAATGCCCAAGTACGGGGCCGGCGCACGCGTGCGGGCGCCCGTGAGCGTGGCGGGCCCCGGCCCGAGGGTGGAGCGAACCCTCGAGCGAGGGCGAGGCCCGCTCGAGGGGGAGCGAGCCCTCGAGCGGGGCGGGACCGCTCGAGGGAAGGGTCGCCCCTCGAACGGGGCGGAACCCGTTCGAGGAGGGGGTTGCCCCTCGAGCGGGGGCGGAGCCCGTTCGAGGAGGAGCGTACCCTCGGGCGAGGCGGAGCTCCGCTCGAGGGGTCTCATAGGCGAGCTGTCTTGGTGGGCCTCCGAAGTCTGCTTGCATGGGCCACGTCTGCATGGTTAGTTCTCTGCATGGTTAGGCTTAGTTCATTTTGATGCGGGAATTTAAGTGAGGGTTCCCCCATTGTTTGAGGGGACCCCTAGGGGCGGTCCCCGACGGTAGCCCCCGAGCATCGCGGGTTTGCCATTGAGGCTCCCGCGGATGCGGAACCTGCGATAGGACGTTCTTCCCTCCTTGTTTGCGAACGCTTTCCGTGGGGCCGCGCTAGCGGGCCCCGCGGGTCTAGCCCCCGAAGCCTGCGGGGAGTGTGGGCTCTCTGCGGGGGTTAACCGCGAGCAATTCGGTCGAGAAGGCGTGGCACATATGCCAACCGGCATCGGCGGTATTTCGGCGGCATCGGGGGTGCACGCTCCCCTGTCCTTTGTCTCCGGCGGGTGCAATTCCAAGGAGGTGTAGCCGTGCGTCAAGCCCCCGAGCCTTGGCCTGTTCGAGGCGATCGGGTCGAGCCTGACGACTTGTTTTTTATCGCGCCCTCGCCGTCCCTCCGCGGGTCGGGAGGTGAGGTTTCCACGACTCCCATCGAGCGGGTCGCGAATCGCGGATTCCTCTTCGAGCTGCTAGCGGGTGGTTCAAGTGGACGTCCATGCCCCGTTCGATAAGGGTAGGGCTGCGCGGTCGGAGACACGTCCATGGAAGCGCTTGCGTGGGTTTGCTAGGTGGGGCTCGGTCCCGTTCGCTAGGGACCGAGGGCGCGGAAGCTCTCCCTCGGTGGGATCCCCCCGGCTAGGCGCCCTCGGCGGCTCTCGAACACGACATGTGGGGCACCCTCGAGCCGACGGGCTCGAGGAACGGCTCGAATGCGCGTGCCCTCGTCGTCCCTAACTGCGTGATGCGGGGCGCTGTTCGAACCCGTCGAGGGTCGGGCTTCGAACCTCGATCGGTAAGGCCGTGCGGGGCCGTGCCTTGGCCGGCCCCGTCTTTTCGCGTTTGCGGCCGTCGAGGGGTGCGGGCGTGCCGAGCCCTCGAGGTGCTTGGTTGGTGGCATGGCGCGGTATGAGTGCTTTCGGTGTCGCTCTATTTCAAGCGTGACCCAGGCGATCCTCTTACGCGCGTGCCTTCTTTAGGGGGTTGACATCGTCTCGAGTTGGGGGTCATGCCGCTCGAGGGTCCTACGTGGCATGGGTGCCCGCGGTGGTACGCTCTACATCGAGCGAGGTCCGGGCGACCTTCTCACGGCGATATCCCATCGAGGGTCGCCTTGTTTCGAGTTGGGGGTCATGCCGCTCGAGGGTCCTACGTGGCATGGGTGCCCGCGGTGGTCCGGCGACCTGCTCTACCCATCTCGAGCGAGGTCCCGGGCCGACCTTCTCACGGCCGATCATCCCATCGAGGGTCACCCTTGTCTCGAGCGAGGATTCGCCTCGCTCGAGGGCTCTCCTTGCTTGGCAAGGGGCCGGGCATTTAATTGCCTTGCGGGGCGTGGCCGCGGGTTTTGCGGCGCGGGCGCGCCTTTTTGGGCGCGCGCGGCCGCGCGCGCGCGTAGTGGGCGTCATGGCCGGCGGACGTGACGGTTTCGCCTCGGTCGTCGCCGGTCTTGCCGTAATGATGACCCGCCCCCGGTGTTAGAGCCGGCTGCGGTCGTGGTGGGGCCCGCCCGTCGACGCGATGGAAAGATTCCTGCCGGTTAATGTTGGCGGGGCGTGCGCTCGGAGAACTCGCCCGTCGCCTATAAAACTGCGGTGAGGAAGGGGCGGCGGTTTTCTACCTTGGCTCCTCACCGTTTTCAGTCCTCCGTCCCTTCGCCTTCGCCTCGCTCTTGCCGTCGCGCGGGCTCGGCTTGTTTAGAGCTTCTTCCTTGTCTCCTTGTCCTCCGCCCTCGCACTCGTTCGCCCCCCCCTCATGGCGCCGCCTCAGCTTCCGATTAGGGTCCTGGAGCCGTACGCATGGGAGAGGTCGGCCGTGACCCGGCTCGCCAGCAGGGCGAGGCGGTCGCCGCCGGCCGGCTCTCGGCCAACGAAGAAGGGCGCCGGCGGAGTGGATCGTGCCGCCATCGTCGCACCTTGAGCCCAATCCGCCGGAGGGTTACGTGGTGAGCTTCCTCCGCTACCACGAGCGCGGCTTCAACGCGCGGCGAGCACATTCATGCGGGCATTGTGCTACCACTATGGGGTGGAGGCTGCACAACTTTGCCCCCAATGCGATCTCGCGGGCGGCCACATTCGTGGGCGTACGCGAAGGGTACTGGGGATCCCGGTCAGGCGGGAGCTGCGGGTACACCTCTTCCGCGCGGAGCTCATCACGCGGCCCACGTCGGAGCGAGGGACCCGCCGCGCGGTGCGCGCCGGCGGGATGTCGCTCGCTCTGCGGGGGCAGCTCAAGGAGTTCTACATCCCCTGCACCATGACGACGAACAACGCCGGCTGGGAGCGGGGATGGTTTTATCTGCGCAACGCCGAGCCGGCCTTCCTCCCTACACCGGCCGGGTGTTCAAGAAGAGGCCGGACTGCTGGGGCTACGGGTTGCCCACGGCCAACCATCGGGCGCGCCAGGGGTCCGTCCTCGCCGCCTTGCAGCGGCTGGCGAGGGAAGGGCTCAACGCGATGGGCGTCCTCGCCTTCCTTCATCACGGCGAATCGTGCCGTTGATGGAGAGGCCGCTACTGCATCTTCGAGATGACGGAGGCGGCCAACCCCGTCGACGTGGCGAGGTCGCGGATGCTCCCGACGCCGCCCCGGAGCGGCCGTACGCGCTCACCCGGGCGCGGAGCGCCGTCGACACCAGGACGCCGCCACCTGCGGGTCGGACCCCGTGGGACATCGAGATGCTCCCCATCGGCCCGTTGGTGAGTGTGGTTCTTTGATTCTGTTTTAGTCCTTGTTCTTGCTTCTGTTTCCTGATGCGCCATCGTTGTCCTCGCGCGCAGCTGGTGCAGTTCAACGCCGCCAAGTCCGTTCCACCCACCCCCGACTCCCGTGCGCTCGGCGGGCGGCGCGGCGGGAGCGGCGGGGAGCGGGCGGCGCGCGGGGAGGGAGCACGCAAGGCGGCGCCAAGCGCGCGCGACGCACGGTCCGCGGAGTGCGGCGGCGGGGAGGAGGCGGGGCTCTCCTCCCCGACATCGAGGAGCCCTCGTCCTCGGACCGGGACGAGGAGGAAGAGTCCGAGGGGGAGGGCCCCTCGGACAGGTGGCGGCCGCGCGCCCCGTCGCCGGATCTCGCGCGGCGTCGGGGGGTGGCTTTGCACAGGGCGGGCGCGTCGGCGTCCGCCGCCGGGCGGTCATCGTCGGGGGCGGCACGCGCGCGGGAGGTGCCGGCGCGCGCCACGGAGGCGCGCGCGGCGGACGTGCTGCGCGCGCGTCAAGCGTGCCCGCGCGTGGCGGGAGCGCGTCCGCGCGCGCGGCGTCCTCGTCGAGGGCGCGTCGGTGGGCGCGCCCGCGCGCGGGGCTAGCGTGCCCCCGCGCGTGGTGGCGGCGTCGGGCGCGCCCACGCGTGAGGCGGGCGTGTCCGCGCGTGCGGCGGCGCCGTCGGGGAGGTGCCGCGGCGGCGCGGCCCCCGCGCCGGCCTCGTCGGAGGCCTCGAGGAAAAGGAAGCGGGCCTTTTCCTCCGCGAGGTAAGGAACTTGTTCTTCCTTTGCTTGGCCTTAGTTTGCTTTGGTTATTAGACGCTCTAATCCTCCGTTCGTGTTTGCGCGGGGCGGTGCCAACCGTCCCTCCTCTTGCACCGGCCAAGGTGCGGGGACGGACGCGTCGATCCCCACCGGCGGCGTTCGTCGAGGGGGTCGCGCCCGGGGGACGGGCGCGGCGGCGGGCACGAGCGCGCAAGGCCCGGGCGGGGCTTCGAGGCCCCGGCCGGTGGATCGGCCCGCCGCGGCGCGGCCGGAGGTCGCGGGGGGCGGCCGGCGCCGGTCGCCACGGAGGCGCGGGCCGCGGCGGCGGCTACGGTGGAGGTGCCGCCCGCGGTGGCGGCCCCTTTGCGGAGGAGGCGGAGCGGGCGCAGCTGCGGGAGCGCCGCGGATGTGGCGGCACGGACGGAGGTGGCGGCAACGGCGCCACAACGGGCGCCCGCGGCCGCGGAGGCGCGGTGGGGGCGCCGGCGGAGGCGGAGCGAGGGCGGCTCCGCCGCCGGCGGTCCCCGGGCGGAGGTGGTGGAGCTCTCGGATGACTCCCCGCCGCCCGGGTGGAACCGGTGGGCCGGGCGGCCCGTGAACTCCCCCGAGCCCCGGGAGGGGGCCCTCGTGAGGCGGCACGAGGGTCACGTGATAGTGGGGGGCCGAGGGCACGACGCGAGGCCTCGTCCTCCCACGCCGGTCGCCCCGCCCGGTGGGGGGGGGGCCGTGGAGGGACCCCCCGGCGTTTGCGCGCCCGGAGGGAGCGGGAGCTGCGGGGCGAGCTTCGGAGCCACGGCGCCACGCTCAACCGCGCGTTGAACGAGGCGGCGCGGGTCCACGGCGGCCGGCTTTGGATCGTCTTCCGGGTGAGCCACGGTTGCTCTTCTTCTTTCCCTTTTTCGCTTTCGCGTGCTTGCATTCAAGACTTGGCGCTTACGAGGCTCGATGTGTGGATGCCGGGAGCTCGAGCGCCGCGCCCATGAGAAGTACGGCGCGTTCGACCGGGTGAACGCCGAGGCCCGCCGGCTCGGGAGCGATGCGGCGCTTTCGACGCGCTTGCGGAAGCTCTCGGGACGCCGGACGGTGGGCCGGTCTGCGGGCGATGGCGTGGTGCGACGTGCTCCCCGAGAGCTCGGGGACGGGGGCACGGCACGTCACGCGAGCCTCGAGCGGATCCGCGCGGCCCTCGTCGATCGCGACGAGGCGGCGTGGAACGCGCGCGAGGACACGGACAAGACGCGGACGTTGGCCGCCACACGGGAGGCGGAGGTGGCCACCGCTCGCGCCGAGGGCCGGGGAGCTCCGCACGTCGCTCGAGGGAGCGCGGGCGCGGCGGCGCCGGGCGAGGGCGGGCGCGCGGGGCTGGAGCGGCGCGCCAAGGAGGCCGATGACACGAAGGCCGCCCTCGACGTCAAGGCTGCGGCTCTCGTCGCCGGCGAGGGGCGGCTCCGGCGGGGAGCGCATCGCCCGCCGGGGGGGCGAGGGGCGGCTCCGGCGGGGAGCGAGGCGCCCTTGGCGACGCCGGACGGCGGCGGGAGCGGGGAGCGCGTCGCGCGCGAGACGGCGGAGAGGTCGGCCGGAGGAGCGGAACGCCGCATTCTCCGAAGTTGAGGATGAGGCGTTGGCGCTCGGCATCGGCAATGCCGCCCAAGAGATGGCCCTCGTCGAGCAAGGCGAGACCGTCCGACATCTCGAGCCGGCGCTCGAGTCCGCGCGCCGCGACCTCGATGCGGAGAAGAGGCAAGTCGAGGGTAAGCTGCTTGTCGACCACCTTGTTAGTTCTTGCTTTAGAGGGTTCGTTTCCCCCTTTCGATTTCTTGTCGTCTTGTCGCTTCCGGGCTTGCGCACGGCTTTGGGGCACACGGCTGTTGGGCGGGCGAGGCCTGCGCAAGCCTCCTACAACTCCTCGGAGCGGGAGGCTGCGGGAGGGCGCGGGACGCGGCCCTCGAGACTGTCACGTCGTCGAGGAAGGCGATGCCCGGGCCGGCGGCTCGGCGGCCGGCCGCCTACGCGCCCTCGGCGGCCACGTCACGGGGCGGGTGCGTCGGGCGTTGCACACAGGCGTGCGAGAAGGCCCTCGGAGTGGTGCGATCCCACTACGAGGTCAACCTCGAGGCGGTAGCGGAAGGCTACATCGTGCCCGAGGGCGTCGAGGACGAGGTGGCCATGGAGCGTGCGGACGCGCTTGCTGCGACGCCGCCGAGTCGCTCGCCGAGGCCTTCGAAGAATTCCTCTTCCGGACGCCGGCCCGATGCTGCCGCTCCACCCGCCCGAAAGCACACGGGCGCTAGGCCCGTTTTTTGTTTATGTGTATCGAACTGCGGCCTCGTGGCCTCTTGTAAATAAACAAGTCGTTTCGTGAACATGGTCAGTTTGTAAATGAAATCGCTTGCTTATTGCGCTTTTTGCTTCTTCTTCTTCCTGAGTAGATTCTAGTTAGGGGAGTTCGCCTTTCGCGAGGGCCCGGCGGGTTGGAGGCGAGAGAGACGGGCCATAGCCGCGCGGCGTAGGGGCGTCTCGGCTCGCGCGCTCCTTCCGCTGTGCCACCTACGCCCTATTCGAATCGTGGCTCGTGGTTGAAGTAGGAAACAAACTTAGCGCGTGTTATTACGTTTTTTGCGCGAAAAAATGGGACCATTTGGGGGGGGGGTGCCCCCCCGCAGTAGCCCCCGAGGGTAACTTGGGTTTCAGGGGAAAGCCGAGTTGCCCTTTTATTAGATTCGGAGTATTTACATAGGTGACACCAGGCGGGGCGTTGGCCGTGCGTTTTTACAACGGAAAATACTTGGGAATCCTAGCTAAGGGTAGAAGCGACGTAGGCGGTTGGATGTTCCAAGCGTTGGTGAGTTCTTCGCCGTCCTCGTTGGCAAGCTTGTACGTGCCGGTTTGAGCACCTTCACCACGACGTAGGGTCCCTCCCATGGGGGCGATAGCTTGTGGCGCCCTCGGTTGTCTTGGCGTAGCCTTAGGACCAAATCCCCCCTCGGCCGAAATCCTGCGACGTATCTTGCGCGCTTGGTAGCGTCGTAGGGACTGTTGATACCTTGCGGAGTGCATCAACGCCACAAGGCGTACTTCGTCTAGGCGGTCCGGTGAGTCCTCGCGGGCTCGGCGGTTAGCATCCTCGTTGTAGCCCCGAACCTTGGGCGACCCGTATTCCGGATCCGTGGGGAGGATGGCCTCCGCGCCATGGACTAGGAAAAACGGGGTGAACCGGTGGCTCGCTTGGGGTAGTCCTTAGGCTCCACACGGCTGGCGGTTCTTGGAGCCATTTTCGGCCGGATTTGTTGAGTTGGTCGAAAATTCGGGTTTGAGGCCTGTAGGATCATGCCGTTGGCACGTTCCACTTGGCCGTTGGTACGTGGGTGCGCCACGGTGCCCAATCCACTCGGATGTGGAACTTGTCGCGAGAACTCCAAGAACTTCCGGCCGTGAGCGGGACCCGTTGTACGTGATGATGGAGTTTGGCACTCCAAAGCGGTAGACGATGTCGGTGAAGAACGTGATTTGCCTGCTCGGCCCTCAAATTCGTAATGGGGCGCACCTCCACCCACTTGGAGAACTTGTCGATCGCGACGAGCGGGTGGGTGAAGCCCCCCGGCGCCTTCCGCGGGGGCCGACGATGTCTAATCCCCACACGGCGAACGGCCATGTTACGGGGATCGTTTGCGAGCTTGAGTGGCAAGTTGGTCTTGCGGGCGTAGAGCGGCACCCTTCGCAAGTGCGCACGATTTCGTTGGCGTGCGCGACCGCGGTAGGCCAATAGAAGCCTTGGCGGAACGCGTTGCCGACGAGGGTGCGCGGCGCGGCGTGGTGGCCACGGATCCCCGCGTGGATGTCCCGTAGGAGCTCGCGCCCCTCGGGAATGGGTATACACCGGCCCGGAGGATGCCCCGACGCGGCGCGCTTGTACGGCTCGCCGTCGACGAGGGTGAATGACTTGGCCATCCGGCGATGCGCCCGGGCGTGGCCGGTGCGCGGGGAGCTCCCCTCGAGCAATCCGGGCGATGTACTTCTCCCGCCGGTCCGCACGGACGGGGAGCCGGCTCGATGTCCATTGCGACGGCCTCGTGGGAGCCGTACCCCTCGAGAAGGGGAGAGTACGTACGCCTCGTTCGAGGGGTCCTCTTCCATGGGGTCCGCACCCGGCCCGGATTCGAGGGAGCCCCCGAGGGTCCGCCGTCGCTCGAGGGGTAGGGCTCGAAGGTTACCGAGGGCTGCGCGATGTCGCGCGCGAAAACGTTCGGGGGGAACGGTGATCCGCCGGACGCTATCTTTGCCGGCTCGTACGCTTCCTCGTTGTACGGCGGGGTACATGATTAAGCTCGATGCGGTAAAATTTGTCCTCGAGGGCTCGCACGGCTTTACGGTAGGCCTCCATCTTGTCGTCGTGGCGGCTCGCGTTCTTCATGACTTGGTCGATCACGAGGCTGCGAATCCCCTCGCACATCGAGGCGCTTGATGCCCAACTCAATGGCGATTTTGAGGCCACGAGAGAAGGGCCTCGTATTCCGCCATATTGTTAGACGCGGGGAAGTGGAGACGCCTTTGCGTAGCGCATGTGCTCCCCGAGGGGTGACACGAAAAGCGAGGCCCGCGCCCGCTCTGTCTTCATCACCGAGCCGTCGAAGAACGAGGTCCGGCACTGCGCGAATGCGAGGGGGCGGCGGTGCGTGTCCGTCCATTCGGCGACGAAATCGGCTAGGATTTGCGATTTGATGGCCTTGCGCGGGGGCGTAGGCGAGCGTCTCGCCCATCAACTCCACGGACCACTTGGCAATTCTGCACTGCCGCGTCGGGGGTTGCGAATGATCTCTCCTAACGGGAAGGAAGAGACCACGCGTAGCGGGTGGGCCTCGAAGTAGTGGCGGAGCTTGCGCCGCGCGGGGACTACCGCATACAACGGCTTACGGACACGGGGGTAGCGCGTCTTCGTGTCCGATAGGACTTCGGCGATGTAGTAGACCGGCCTCTGCACGGGCAAGGCATGTCCTTCCTCCGTGCGCTCCACAACGATCACGGCGGCCCGACCACACGGGTGGTTGCGGCCACGTAGAGTTGGAGGGGTTCGCCGTCTCGCGGCGGCGTAAGGATTGGGGCGTGCGTCGGAGATGCCTTCGGCTTGTCGAGCGCTTCACGGGCCTCGGCGGTCCAAGAGAAGCGCTCGTGCTTCTTGAGCGGCGGTAGAGGGCGAGGCCCTTCTCCCGAGCCTCGAGACGAAGCGGCTCGGGGCGGCAAGGCACCCCAACACCTTCGCACCCCTTTGAGGTCCCGGGTTGGACCCATTCGCTCGAGGGCCGCGACCTTTTCGGGGGTTGGCCTCGATTCCCCGGCGGGAGACGATGTATCCTAGGAGCATGCCCCGCCGGCACTCCAAAGACACATTTTTCGGGGTTGAGCTTGACCCCGTTGGCCGCGAGCGGTGAATGCGATGCCAAGATCGGCCCCGACCGGGTCGTCGCCTTCCTGGTTTTGACGACGATGTCGTCTACGTAAGCCTCGACCGTCCGCCCGATATGGTCCCCAAAAAACGTGCTTGCATGCGGCGGCGATATGTTGCGCCGCGTTTACGAGGCCAAAAGGCATCGTGACGTAACGAACGTCCCGAACGGTGTGATGAACGAAGTCGCGAGCTGGTCGGACTCCTTCATTTTTATTTGATGATATCCCGAATAGGCATCAAGGAAACGAGTAGTTCACACCCGGCGGTGGAATCAACGATCGATCTATGCGCGGCAAAGGAAAAGGAACTTTTGGACATGCTTTATTGAGGCCCGGTGTAGTCAATACACATCCTCCACTTCCCATTTTTCTTTTTTACAAGCACGGGATTAGCTAACCATGTCGGGTGGAACACTTCCTTGATGAATCCGGCCTCGAGGAGCTTCCGCGGCTCCACTCCGATCGCCGTCGCCGTTCCTCGTCGAAGCGGCGCGGCCGGCTGGCGAACGGCGCGAGCGTTAGGCGAGGATATCAAGGGAGTGCTCGGCGACCTCCCTCGGGATGCACGGCATGTCCGAGGGGCTCCACGCGAAAACGTCGGCGTTGGCGCGGAGGAAGTCGACGAGCCTTGCTTCCTATTTAGGATCGAGGGTCGTGCGACCCTCAATGCTTTGCCCTCGGGGGCCGATGGGTCGAGTGGGACCCCTTTGGTTTGCTCGGCGGCCTCGAACGTGCCGACGTGCTTGGTGGCGGAGGCGAGGTCGTCATTGACCATCTTCTCCGGTGTGTTTACCGGCGCTTCATCCGGCGCTAGCGCCTCTGCATGTTCCACGCACTCGACATCGCGATCGAATGCATGCTCGATCGATGACCCGACGGTGATGACGCCGTTTGGACCTGGCATCTTCATCTTCAGGTACGTGTAGTTGGGAACCGCCATGAACTTGGCATAGCATGGTCGCCCAAGGATGGCATGGTAGGCCCCTTTGAATCCCACCACCTCGAAGGTGAGGGTCTCCTTGCGGAAATTCTTGGGGGTCCCGAACCAGACGGGCAGATCGATCTGCCCGAGGGGTTGAACACCTTTTCTTTCGGGCGCGATGCGGTGAAACGGCTTCGTCTTTGGCCGCGGCTGGTCCGGCCCAATCCCCATTAGGCGCAATGTATGCGCGAAGAGGATATTGAGGCTACGCACTCCGTCCATAAGGACCTTCGAAAACCGGGCGTTCCCAATGATGGGATCGACCACCGAAGGGGTCTTGGCCGGGTTCGGGATGCGGTTTGGGTGATCATCCCGGCTAAAGGTGATGGCATCCTTCGACCGGTTGAGAAAGGCCGGAGGCGCCCTCTGCGGCGAGGACTTCGTGCCGCTCCTTCTTGCGGCTGCCGGGTTGACATGTCGACGGTAGGTCCCCCAAAAATGAGGAACACATTTTCGACGGCGGGGGAAGCCACTGCGTCGCCGTCGCCCCCATCCTTCTTGGCCTCTGCCTCCTTCGCGGCGGCACGGCCATAGAACTTCTTGAGCATGTCGCCTTGCTCAAGAGTGTGATTCACGGGGGTCTTGTGGTAGGGGCATGGCTTCTTCATCATGTCGTCGAACACCCCCGGGCCTCGAGGAGCCGGTCGAGGGCCCCGTCGGGCGGGTCAACGGCGAGGGCCTCGGCGTTGCCGCCGTTGCGCCCCTGCTCGCGCGCCTCGCGGCGCGGCCTTCTTCCCCTTCTTGCCCCGCTTGTCATTGCGGCGCGGCTCCTTGGACCCGCTGCCCTCCGCGGGCGTGTCCTCAGAGCGCTTGCCCTTCTTGCCATCGAAGATTGCCCCCACGGCCTCCTCTCCCGGAGGCGAAGGCGGGTGGCAATGTCGAACGGCTCGTTCGAGTCCGTGGGCGGGCTGCGTCCCAGCTCGCGCACAAGGTCCCGGCACGTGGTGCCCTCGAGGAACGCGTGCACGATCTCCGGCGTGCCACGGCGGGGAGCTCCGTGCGGCGCTTGGAGAAGCGCCGTATGAAGTCCCGCGGCGGCTCGCACGGCTTCCGCGTGCGGGGAGCGCGGATCCCCGAGGAGTTCCCGGGGCGCACGTACGTGCCCCGGAAGTTGCCCACGAAGGTGTGGACTAGATCGTCCCGGTTATGGATGCGGGCGGCGGGCAAGTGCTCGAGCCATGTCGGGCCGCGTCGCCCGGATGCGGGGGCAAGTTGCGGATGATCACTTCGTCGTTGGTGGCCCCGCCCGGTGGCGAGCCGGGCGGTAATCGTTGAGCCAAACACGAGGGTCCGTCTCCCCGTTGTATTTGACGATCGTCGAGGGTTGACGGAAGCGGCGGGGGAACGCCGCCGTGCGGATCTCCCGGCTGAACACACGGGTGCCCGGGGGCTCGGTGTCGGGGAGCGATCCTCACCGGCGTCGTAGCGTCCACCCCTTCGAGGGTGGTAGCCCCTGGCCGCTCGCGCGTCCGCCTTGCTGGTGCGCCTGGCGTTGATGACGTTGCGGGCGTCGCCATCCAGCGCCCTGCGTGTGTCGAGGAGCCGTTCCTTGGCCGGCGTGCGTCCCTGGTCAGCAGGTCGACCCACATGCACCGAGGGTTCGCCCCCTGGTGCCGGATCATCACCCCGCGCGTCCCCCTGTTGGCGGATGCGTGAGGCCGAGCTTTCGGCTTGGCCGGACGGCCGCTTGCTCAAGGAGGGTACGCACCTCGCGGTGCATGTCTCGAGCCTCGGGGGTCGAGGGTGCCGGCATGGCGCGCAGCAGTGTCGCGGCGGCGATGAGCTTTTGGCTCGCTCGCGGCGGAGTATCCGCGTTGTCGACGTTGGGGACGGGGTTGAGGCGGTCGCGGACTTGTCGGCCTAGCTCCCGCGCGCGTTCGCCGCGCGCGGAGGCCTCCCCTGCCATCGAGGCGCGGAGTAGCCGCACAGTCCGGTACTCCTCTGCCAGCTTGGCCTCGAGCTCGCGAGCTTGGGCCAGCTGCGCGTCGACGTCGGCCCCAGCAGGTGCGCTTGGCCCCGCGGCCAGGCGCGTGGCGACCCCCAGGGGCGGCGTGACTTCCCCATCTCCGGCGCCGCCGCCGCACGGCGGCGTTGGCCGGGTCGTTGGTGATGACGGCGCGGCATTCCCGCGTGGGGTCGTAGCTCCCGATCTTTGGAGTCGTCGGAGCGGCCGAACCGGTGGTCCGTGGCGTCGAGGAAGCGCCCGAACGCGGCCCGGGTCCGGCACACCGGAGAAGTCCCACTCCGCGTACCCATGACGGTTGGCGGGTGGCATCGTGTCGACGGAGCCCAGGGACGACTCGTCCGGCTGGCCGAAGTGCGGGATCCCCGGCGACGAAGACGTGCCGACCAGGCGGAACCCTGCGCATTGTCGTGTTGACGTTGGCGTTGTAGGCCGTAGTGGCGCCACGCAGCCCGATGGGGATGCGCGGTCCTGAGACCGCACGCGGTCCCGGCCGGGGCGGTGGCGGCCGTCGTGACGGTGGGCGCACCGCGGCCGGGCGGCGGCGCGCTCGGCCTGCCGCCGCTCGGACCGCGCCCCGACGCGAGCGCAGCCCGGAGCGGCGACGGCGTCGCGGCGTCGACGGTCCCGCGGCATCCGTGTCTGCTGGCGCCTGCGCCGGTGTCGTGCGTGCGGCGGAGACCAGAGCGGACCTAGCCTCCCGCTGCGCGCGTAGCTCCTCACGGTTGGTGAGGCGCATGAGATAGCCGTTCCCCGTGGCCTGGAAGTTCAAGTCCCCGAAGCGGATCTCGAACCCGGCGGGAAGGGGGTCTGAGCTACCCATGTTGTAGCGGGTGCTACGGTACTCAGTGCGAATCACCATGGAGGGAGTTAGCGAAATGACCTTAGGCGCTCGTTTGCCCCACGGTGGGCGCCAGCTGTCGGTGCGGAATATGGTCCCGACACTAACCAGTAGATAACGCCTAGGTCTATCCCTCAATGGTCGATGCTAAGCAACAAATGACACAAGGATTTATCCTGGTTCCGGCCGAGGGGGCCGTACGTCCAGCAGTGGTGTGCTCGTGGCACTATATTGCTCAGCACCGGGGGTGCTTGTAGTGGGGCAAATACAAGCAAGGCGGGAGAGGAAGCGTGGCTCCCAAGTCCCTGGTGAGTAGCTGAAGATGTTGTGGGAGAATAAGAGAGTGAGTGCACAGTGCGCTGTGTTCCTCCGGATCCGTCCCCCGCGGCTGGGGGCTCGCCTTCCCTTTTATAGGCCAAGGGAGCGGCGAGTTACATGCACGCCGCGCTACCTAGCTGCGTGTGGGAGCACGTCGTGCTACGGTGTAGAGCGGGCGACCGTCCGGTCGATCTTCGCTGCGATCCGGCCATGATGGCCTACCTTGTACCCGAACAGTGGCGGTTCGAGGGTAGGAGGCGGCAGATGGCGATGGCGTCCCCTGATAGGCTTCGAGGGGGGTGCGATGATGGCCGGTACGGGGCACGGGGAGCGGGCGAACGGCGTTCCTTCCCAATGAGCTGCGGTGGTGGGGTGGTTGCTTTGCCGGTGTTCGGGCGTGCGCTGCGGAGTCGGGCGTGTGCCCGCGCGCGTGGGTACGGCGGCCGCGCCGTTACAGTGGCCGGGATGGCCACCCACCGGCCTAGCGTCCCTCACCTAACTGCAGGGTCACGGGAAAGTGGAGTCGAGGGTGCGCCGGCCCCCTTTCGAGGGTCGAGCGCGTTAGCCGTACAGTGGCGTGCGCGCGGTGTCATGGGACTGACGCCGGCCGTACCGCACAGTCCACCCCACAGTGGCGGGGATGGGCTCCTCCCTGGGGAGTTGGTGCGGCGGCACGGGGCGTGAGCCCCGGCGCATGATGGCGCCGTCTGCGGCGTCGGGGCGTTAAATGCCCAAGTACGGGGCCGGCGCACGCGTGCGGGGCGCCCGTGAGCGTGGCGGGCCCCGGCCGAGGGTGGAGCGAACCCTCGAGCGAGGCGAGGCCCGCTCGAGGGGGAGCGAGCCCTCGAGCGGGGGGGGACCGCTCGAGGGAAGGGTCGCCCCTCGAACGGGGCGGAACCCGTTCGAGGAGGGGGTTGCCCCTCGAGCGGGGGCGGAGCCCGTTCGAGGAGGAGCGTACCCTCGGGCGGCGGAGCCCCGCTCGAGGGGTCTCATAGGCGAGCCGTCTTGGTGGGCCTCCGAAGTCTGCTTGCATGGGCCACGTCTGCATGGTTAGTTCTCTGCATGGTTAGGCTTAGTTCATTTTGATGCGGGAATTTAAGTGAGGGTTCCCCCATTGTTTGAGGGGACCCCTAGGGCGGTCCCCGAGACAGCTTTAGTTCCTCAAAATTTCAACAACTACCGTCACATCAATCTCCCGACACTATCGAAGTATTAAATGTAGATTAGAGCAACTCCGGCGGGTTTGACGGATCAACTTGGCATCCATCTAATTTTGGCAAAACGAGAAAAATTGGCCTCCAACAGTTTGGCAAACCAACTTGACAAAATAGAAACTTGGCAAAACTCACTCCCCACGCGCATATATGCGCGTGGTTGCCATCGGCGTTTCCCTCTAGGTGGGAGGGTGAAAAAAAATAAAGAATAGAAAAGGATTCCTGATATAAGTTTCCAAGAGGTGGAAGGGCATAAACATAATTTTGTTTCTTTTAGGATTCCCGATGTAAGTTAGATCCTGGGTTTGACAAGTGAATTATGCCAAACTATTGGAGATGAACTCTTTTTTTACTTGGCATACCTTTTAGAAGTTGACAAAACACAAGATTTGCCAAGTAAAATTTGGCAAACTCTTGGAGATGCTCTTAACGACAAAACTCATTCCGCAATCCTTACCTTAATTTTCGAGATGAATCTAACAAGTCTAGTTATGTAGTTATGCCATGATTAGACAATGTTGTACTACAGTAACCAATCTCTAATGACAAATTAATTAGGTTTAATGGATTCGTCTCGCAATTTCCGGTCCATTTGTGTAGTTATTTTTGTTCAATACTCATAATACTAAAAAATTTTACTTCACGAACTAAACGGGTTACGAGACAACCGGAAGTCAGAATTGCATGTCAATGCATCATGCATGAGATTTCGTAATAATAAGCATTGTAGAGATTCCAACGAACTTGCCATGACAACGTTAAAAAAAAAGAGTAGTTCGAATATATAGAAAACTATAAAACAAGAGTTGTGTTACCACTTACCATTACCACTCCTTTGTTGTGCTAATCAAGTAATCATACAGCCACTGAGCCACTGGTCAGGAAAAATGGTGAAAATGTCATTCAGTATTCACAAAACTCATCCATCATCCGACATAATTGTGGTTTAATGATGGATGACGTACACCCACCCAATTAGTATGTTATTGAGATGCACGCCACGTCCTGCTGCTATGCAATGATGCAACCGTCGATCACGTAATCCGTCAACAAATTTTGCCCTGCTGTTTGTCTACAGAAAAGCATATTCAGACCAACGAACATTGCCAAAAATTGGTTTGACCCGTCACGTATACACTACAATGAACGTGCAAGGCCGTGCACGTCGCTGTCAGGTGTCAACAGTCATAGCGAAGTCATATCTTCCAAATTCGACGAGGATTAGTTCTCCACTTCTCCGTTCCGGGCTGCGTACGCTCTCGATTCAAATCAAACCTTCAGGGATGTTTGATTTGATCTCCGTACGTCGCCGTCCTCGCCGCCGCCGCCGCGGCGAATTCAAAAACTTTTGCGAGACCGCGCCGAAGCAGCGAGCCGGTTTATTTAGACCTCTTCCTTTCCCACCCGAGACGAAAACGAATAAGAAGAGGATTACAAGTCGCCATCGCCGTCGTCTCGAGCTCGTTCCACGTAGGCCGCGCGAAGACGCCAAGAACGCGCGCCAAGCGGAGCGAGCTCCTTCGCTCTTGTTAACCTGCCCTCGCGAGCCCAACTTTCTGTGAGGTTTCGCGAGAGCCCCCAATGCAAGAAGCGAAGCTGCTCCTCGTCCTCCTCCCGCCTCCCTCATACTTTCCCCACCCCGGCCGGCTAGCTGCGCACACTCCCAGGCCTTGCGCCGGTATAAACCGCCATTTGAGGCCACATGCCCGCTCTACCTGTCGCACTTGCTCCCGTGATCGATCGATCGATCGAGGCGAGATGTCGTCGTGGCGGTTCTTGCCCAAGAACGGCGTCGCCGGCGGCGGCGGCGATGGGTACATTGACGGCGGCGTCGCGCTAGAGGTGACGGTCCTGTCGGCGGACTCGCTTCGCCTGCCGCCGTCGTACTCGCCGCTGCCGCGGCGGCTGCGGCCGTACGTGACGGTGTCGTCGGACACGCCCGAGTCGGCATGCAGCACGGCGGTGGCGGCGGGCGGTGGCGGCGGCGAGCACGCGTGGGGCGACACGCTGGTTGTCCCCGTGGGCGCGGAGTTCCTGGAGGGCCGCGCCGACGTCCACGTGGCCGTGCTCTCGGAGGCCACCTGCCGGCTCGTCGGCGCCACACCGCTGGGCTGGTGCGGCATCCCCGCTGCCGACGTTCTCGACGGCCTCCGACCGCCGCGCGCGCTCCGCCGGCTCAGCTACTCGCTGCGGTGCCCGCGGCGCGGTGGCGGCACGGCGGCCGCGTGGGGCCACGGCGTCGTGCACCTCGCCGTGCGTGTGCTCGGCCTCGGTGACGGCGCGAGGCTCGAGGCGACGGCCGCAGCAGCAGCGCCGGTGCAGCAGGGGTGGTGCCGCGTGGCGATGGGCATCCCGGTGTCCGGGGCGTCGTCCGCGGCCGCGTCCGCCGTCGTCGGGATGCCGCTGTCGTGGGGCACGACGTCGCGGTGAGGCGAGCGGCGGCACAGGATCGGGTGAGATGACAGGCGACTAGCCGTGGAAAACCGGTGGAAGAAGAACCTGTGCGATCGGGTGGTGCAACGACCAGGTCGCGATGGCGCCCTTTCTCCCGCGTCACGACGAGGAATAGCGGCGGGGCAAGGAGGGTATAGTGCGTTAGTCAAACCGGGTGTGGCTTCCATGCAGCTACCTGCCTACATGAATATATATGTGGCCGGTTTGTGAGGTTGAAGTGTACATGCAGCCTAGGAAGGTTCCAGTTGAATAGTACTTGGATTGGATTAGAATGAAGATATACTATCTAGCTTTAGTTAGTGGTCACGGGCAAGTTTTGGTTGTGTATTTAAGGGGTATCTTCGGCAATGATGAAAAGGCTGGATGATGCATGCCCATCAAGGAGAAAGCAATTTCCTCAGAGCGGAAGTGATTCAGTATCATGCAGCACATCAATTTTGTCAAACCGATTGGCTTTTCGTGCGAGGGAGATTGAGAGGTTACTTGTGCCCAATCACACAATCACTCTACCTTGGACTAACCCCAACAGAAGAGACATTTCCATTTTTCATCTCGAGTTGGCACTGTGCATAGCGAAATCACTCTCCAACAGAAGAGGCAAACGCCCACGCATTTTGCCTCTGAGGAGAGAGGAGATGCAAAAGTGCATCCCATCTCTCCTCAAATGCATTCAACGAACGGTGCAGAGGGCGCGCGGGGGACGGCGGTGTGGAGGAGGAATGTCAGCGGGAGAAGAGTGTGGTTGAGGAGCGTCCGTCGTCGACCTTCTTCCCCAGGCGGTCAAGCGCCAGTGGCGGGACGAGCGCTCGCCATCGACCTTCTTCCCCAGGTGGCCAGGCACTGCGGCGGGAGGAGCGCTGTCGTCAACCTTCTTCCCAGGCAATCCTATATATGCGCCTCCCTCGCACCTCTTCTCTCCCCGCCTACCCTTTTCGGCCGCGATGCAATCCTATATATGCGCCAGGCAAATGCACGAATGTCTCTCCGGTTTTGCACTGACTTGTTGGAGTCGCTCTTATACCTTGTGCATTTTATTTAAGACTGATGATACATTTTTTGATTGGAATGTCAGTTACCAAATAGCTATTGGAGTTGTCAGGCCTAGCCAACTCGCACACTAGTTGCGGGGATTGCAATATACTTTGTGATATCGTCAGAGAATATACTTCTAGATGCATCTTTTGTGCCCAAAATTGCATATTTTGGAACGACAAAGGTATTGGGGATAGAATTCAGCCATGCAATCACTACAATGAGAGGAACTATTGGATATCTAATGCCTCAACGGATTGGTGGAACAGTTGTTAGATCAAAAGTTGGTGTTTACAGCTACAAGGTGATTTTCTTCGAAATCATATCAGGAAGGAGAAATTCAAGTCCACAGCACTTCAAAATGGTGATTATTTGTTAGATACAAATTTGTTTGGTGATGTGAACATGGAGGAGGTTAAGAAAATGACCTTTGCTCGGCCGACCAGCGATCATGCCCGAGATGTTCCTTAGGTTCTTGAGGGCCTTTTTGAGCTCGACATGCCACCGCTGCAAGACTAGTCAATGCTGTCACACAGGAGGGTCACCGACATCAAAGTGGCATTTAGTTTTACCTCAAACTTATGTGTATTTAGAAAACTTATAGCAATCCATGAGAACATTGTAGTTTAATTATATCCTAGTATATAACTTTGCCTCCTGTAACATGCTAGAACTCTATGCAACAGAGAAGATACATTGTCTTACAAAACAAATATACACTAGTGATCACCATGTTTAATGACCTCCAGACTTTGAGATGATCAGCAAGTGCTTCCCAGATAGGCTTTAGGCATTGTGGCAATTGAAAGAGAATAACCATGCAGATCGCCATTTTGTCGGGGTTTGTAACCACCGGCTAGTAACATCGTGAATTGCGTGTCGGACCTCGGATGGTAGCGCAAAATGGGACACAAGGATTTATATTGGTTCGGGTCTCCGAAGAGTAATACCCTACGTCTAATTCATACTTCTTGTGTTATTTGCACTGATTTGTCGTAGGGGGTTACAAACGAGCGAGAGATGGATGAGCTCCCTAGTCTCTTGTGCATGTGAGCCAAGTTTGACTAGAGGAAGACGAAAGGTTGAGGGAGACTGCTCCTCGAGAGAAGCGTAGGTGTCGAATGGACCTCCCTGGCCCCACTACCTCGGTGGGTACCAGGACCGACTACTCGGTGGGCCCCTGGGACTACTCGGCTTGTGCCACACGGCACCTGATGGCGTGGGGCGCAAGGACTACGGTGGAGAAGTACGCGGATAGGAAGCTATATATGTACTGTGTAGAGAACACCTAGACGTACCCGACTAGTATTCTCTCCTTGAACCGACTTGTAACCCTGCCTCCCGGACTACATAAGGCGAGGCAGGGACCCCTCTCTCATATACGCATCATCTTGTAAACTCATCTAATCAATCCAGAGCTACACAGCATACAGGACGTAGGGTATTACGCACCTCGCAGCCCGAACCTGTCTAAATTGTGTGCCACGTGCTCTTCCTTCGAGTTACCGATCTCGGCGAGGCCACATTCATCTACCTCGGGTACTCCCCTTGGTAGGTTGCCGGTCTAAAACACCGACAGCTGGCGCGCCAGGTAGGGGTTCTCGCCGAAGATCTCATGGCGAACTCGACGGCTTCAATCTTCATCAAGCCAATCGTCGCCTTCAACCGCGGCGACACCTACGTCTTCGGCTCCTGGGTCTGCACTACTGATGGCGCCGGATCCTTCCGACGCCGCCTCACCATGACGCCCAACCCGAAGACCGGGCTCGTGACGCTTCCCGAAGTAGTCACGGGCGATCTCGCCGGAAAATTCGGCGAAATTTCGCTCTACAACCAACATGCCGACTTCGAGTTTGGATCCGCCTCCAACTCGAACTCGACATCCCCGTGGGCCATCGTATGCAAGCCGGCTACTCAGCCATCGTGTGTGGACTCCCCACTCCATGAGCACTTCCCATACGGCCTTTGCAACGCCAGCAAGGCCCATGCGAAGGCTCTCTCTTCGTGCCGGGCCGGGAAGGAGATCGTCTCCGAGTACAACTCGGACTCCAACACGTCCCCGGCTACAACTCGGACTCCTCCTACGAGTTCGACTTCGGGTCGGACCCCGACGAGCCCGAGTCCCAGAACCACACGACTGAGCAACCGCTGTCAGGACCAGCTTCTGGCCTGGTTATAACATCCACACCCACCAGGAGATTTGTCTACTGGCCAGACCGCAAGCCCGCAGACCTGACAGACGGGAACTCACGCTGCGTCGCCTACCTCGACTCACTTCCCTTCCAGGAGGGAACACCGCTAGCTCCAGCTGAGGAGCACACTCCAACAGAGGTGGCGACTTCCGACTCCAGTCTCGGCACCCCCGATCGCCAAGTCTTCATGGCTGCTGGCGAGACGCCGGGACCCTCAGGGACACGCCCTGACCGATATCTCGAGGATATCTCAGCAGACGAGTTGTCTGCCAATGCACCCGCAGATGAGACCGACGACAACAAGAACGCCCGACGTGAACGCAACAGAAGGTGGAACGAACGGCGTCGACGTCTCCGTGAGACCCTACCCATACGGAATCTCGCAGAGGCTCTCGACCAAGTCGAAAATCGGGTGCACACCACCCCAGAGCAGTGCCTCATGTCTATCACCACGATAGCACGTCAAGCTCAGGGGATGCGCGCGGGAGAAGTCATCGCCAAGCTCGCGGAGGACGCCTACTTCATGAGAGTTGACAACAGAGTTGCTCAAGTGCCTCCCGTCAGAACTCGCCAACCCGACAACGAAGCCACAAGTCGCAGTCCAGCTGACAACGGACGCAACCGTACTCGAGGAGAACTACCGGCTAACCCCAACCGTACTCGGGCATCGGCCGGTGGACCTTCTCAGGGTGGCAACAGCGCCGGCGGCGCCGGCGGTAACCGCGATGTCGTTCCTCATCGCGATCCTGGTGGCGGAGGCAGCGGCGGCGGGAGCTCCTCACACGGGGCTGGAAGGAGAGCCGGTGGCGGGGGCGATCGCGGAGGCCGAGGCCACGCAGACAGCCACATCACCGGTGTCTCATGCGGCGGCTACGATGCCCGTCGCAGCATCGAGGAAATTCGACGCAACAAAACCGCAGGCGGGAACGACGGCTTCCCCGCCTTCTCTGCTCAACTTTGCAATCTGCTGCTCCCAGAGAAATTCAAGCCTTTAGGGATCACCAAGTACGACGCGAAGCAAGACCCAATACAGTGGCTTAGGTGCTATGCCCTCTCCATCGAGAACGCTGGTGGCAACAACGACACGAAGTTTCTCTACTTCCCCTTCTGCCTGGACCAAGCTCCACTTACATGGCTCGAGTCACTCGAGAAGTACTCGATCGATAAGTGGGACCAGCTCAAGGGGCAATTCACCAGCAACTTCGCGGGCGCCATGGGACGCTCGGGTACTCGCATGGACCTAGCCATGGTGAAGCAGAAACAGGGCGAAACTCTACGCAAGTACATGTGACGCTTTTTCGACAAGCGCGCCACTGTAGTCGATGTCACCGACAAGGAAGTCATCGACCTCTTCCAAGACGGCCTCTACCACCGTCGCACCTTTGAAGACTTCGGTCGCCGCCGCCCGAGCTCCATTACCAAGCTCAAAGACATGATCACTTCATGGGCCGACGAAGAAGACAAGGCGAACGCCAAGTACGACGCCATTCGTGGCAAGAGCAAGCAGAACACGGGCGGCAACAGTAATAACAACAACCGGGATCAAAGCGGTCGCAGCAACAACTACTCGGGCCCTAGTCGCAAGCGCAAGCCAGACAACACAGTCGCGGCTATCCAGCGCCCTGCGAAAGACAACCCGAAGAAGACCTCCGGTGGTTTCAAAGACTTGCTGAAAGAAAAGTGCCTGTGGCACTTGGAGGGCAACCACACCACCGAACAGTGCTACCAACTCCGGCGAGCACTCAAGGACACTCCAGAACCACGACATCCCCACGACAAGAAAGGCAAGAAAAAAGCCAACGAAGGCAACGGCGACTTCCAAGAACCCAACAAGATGGTGAATGTCCTCTCCACCAAACAGTCTCAGAAGGCCACCCGACGAGAAGTCTTAAACATTGAACTAGCGGTTCCGACCCCTCTCCGGTGGTCGGAGGTACCCATTACCTTCTCCCACGCGGATCAATGGACAAGCTTCTCTAAACCAGGGTGTTTTCCTCTCGTCATGAAGCCATTAGTCGCGGGATCCAGACTCAACAAGGTACTCATCGACGGTGGAAGCGGGCTCAACGTCCTTTTCACCAAGAACTTGAAGAAGATGAAGCTCGACATCACTCACATGCTCACCAAGAGCACATCGCCCTTCTAAGGCATCGTCCCCGGGAATGCGGCTATTCCACTGGGCTCAGTGGTCCTGCCAGTTTTTTCAGGGAAACCAGAGAAAACTACCACACCGAGTACATCAAGTTCGAAGTCGCGGACTTCAAGACTTCCTACCATGCCATCCTCAGTATACCAGCTATCGCCAAGTCTATGGCGGTACCTCACTACACATACTTGGTACTCAAGATGCCAAGTCCGGCCGGTGTACTCTCGCTACAAGGGGACTTGAAGATATCCTTCGACTACGACACAGAAGCTGTGGAACTCGCAGCCACAAATCAAGTACCCAACGTAATGATGGAGATCTACACTGCATCCAAAAAGCTTGCCCCAAGTGAACTCGACATCTCAGAGAAGTCGGACAACGCCAACAAGCCTCAGCCATCTAAGGAAGTGCAAGTCAAGACGATTGACCTCGGGACAGGCGATAGCAGCAATACTACCACCATCGGGGCGGGCCTCGACTCGAAATAGGAAGACGCGCTCGTCAGCTTCCTCCGGGCTAACCGAGACATCTTCGCGTGGAAACCAGCGGACATGCCAGGGGTGCCCAGGGAGCTGATCGAGCACTCACTCAACGTCGATCCTAAAGCTACCCCGAAGCGACAACACCTCCGCCGTTTCGCCGACGACAGACGGGATGCCATCAAGAAGGAACTCGCCAAACTACTCGCGGCTGGCTTCATCAGAGAAGTCTTCCATCCTGAGTGGCTTGCCAACCCCGTCCTCGTCCGCAAGAAGAACTTGAACGAGTGGAGGATGTGCGTCGACTGCACCGACCTCAACAAGCACTGCCCCAAGGACCCCTTCGGTTGCCGCAGATAGACCAAGTCATCGACTCCATGGCGGGCTGCGACCTGCTCTGCTTCCTCGACTGCTACTTCGGGTACCACCAGATCGCTATCAAGGAAGAAGACCAGGAGAAGACCGCGTTTATCACCCCGTTCGGCGCGTACTGCTACACGATCATGTCTTTCGGTTTAAAGAACGTCGGCGCTACTTACCAGCGAGCTATCCAGAAGTGTTTCAAGGCACAACTCAACAAGAACGTCGAAGCTTATGTGTATGATGTGGTCGTCAAGACCAGAAACTCCGACACGCTCATCGCCGATCTTGAAGAGACTTTCGCATCCTTGCGAGAGTACTGCTGGAAGCTCAACCTGAACAAGTGCGTCTTTGGCGTACCGTCGGGTAAACTACTCAGCTTCATCATCAACTATCGCGGCATCGAAGCCAATCCCGAGAAGATCTCCGCCATCACCAACATGAAAGCTCCCACGTGCATCAAAGACGTGCAGAAGCTCACCGGGTGCATGGCGGCCTTGAACAGATTCATCTCGAAGCTTGGAGAACGGGGGCTCCCCTTCTTCAAACTACTCAAGCATCAAGAGAAGTTTGCGTGGACTCCAGAGGCAGACCAAGCCCTTGCTCAGCTCAAGGACTACTTATCCAAGCCACCAGTCCTCATGGCTCCTCGCAAAAAGGAGCAGCTACTGCTCTACCTCGCTGCGACTACTCATGTGGTTAGCACCGCCATCGTTGTCGAGCGGCAGGAAGACGACCACGCCTACCCAGTCCAGCGACCAGTCTACTTCGTCAGCGAGGTCCTATCAAAATCTAAAGCACGCTATCAACCAGTACAAAAGCTACTGTATGCAGTGCTCATTACCTCACGGAAGCTACGACACTACTTCCAGGAGTACTCGATCTCCGTCGTCACCGACTACCCGCTCGGTGACATCCTGCGGAACCAAGATGCTACTGGAAGAATCTCCAAGTGGGCAGTCGAACTCGGCGCCCTCAACATCGACTTCAAGCCACGAACAGCCATCAAGTCGCAGGCACTAGTCGACTTCATGGCAGAGTGGCGGGAAAATCAGCTACCAACTCCAACCGAGCGCCCAGAGCATTGGGTGATGTACTTCGACGGCTCGCTCAAGCTCGAAGGCGCAGGTGCAGGGGTACTGTTGATTTCCCTAACAGGCGAACAACTCAAGTACGTCCTGCAGATCTTCTAGAAGGTCTCAAACAACAAAGCTGAGTACGACGCTCTGCTACACGGGCTCCGCCTCGCAGCTTCACTGGGCATCAAGCGACTACTAGTCTACGGCGACTTCGCAGTGGTCATCAACCAAGTCAACAAGTCCTGGGACCGCAACAAGGAGAACATGGACGCCTACTTCCTAGAAGTCCGCAAGCTCGAGAACAAGTTCTACGGTCTCGAGTTCCATCACGTCGTCCGCGACAACAATGTTGCACCAGACATCCTGTCGAAGCTTGGTTCTACTCACGCTCAAGTACCAGCGGGTGTTTTCGTCCACGAGCTTCATGCGCCATCCATCCCGGAGCAGGCGCCGACGACCACTGACCCAGCACCCTTCCCAACTGGCCAGGAGGTCATGATGATAGATGTGGACTGGCGCAACCCTTCATCGACTACATCCGCGAGCAGAAGGTTCCCACGGACAAAAACTTGGCCGAGCAGCTCGTCCACCGCGCCAAGTCCTACGTACTAGTCAGAGACAAGATCTACAGGAGGGATGCATCTTCTGGAGTACTCATGAAGTGTGTCCCCCGAGAAGAAGGCAAGGGCATCTTGGAGGAGATCCATAAAGGCGTCTACGGCAACCACGCGTCTTCACGCACGGTGGTCAGCAAGGCTTTCCGACGAGCTTTCTACTGGCCCACAGCTCTGGGCGATGCCGAAGAACTCGTCAGAAGGTGCCAAGGGTGCCAATACTTCGCCAAGCAATAACATGTCCCGGCCTACAAGCTAGTTACCATACCGCCAACCTAGCCTTTTGCTTGCTGGGGGCTCGACATGATTGGGCCTCTTCCAACTGCGCCAGGAGGATTCAACAGAGTTCTGGTGGCCATCGACAAGTTCACCAAGTGAATCGAAGTCAATCCGGTTACCTACCCAAAGGCCAGCAGGGTACTCGACTTCTTGGATGAACTCGTGCATCGCTACAGACTACCCCATCGCATCATCACAGACCTGGGCTCCAACTTCAACAATCACCAGTTCTGGGAGTACTGCGAGAACAGCGGGATCGACGTCTGGTATGTCTCAGTCGCCCATCCACGGGCCAATGGACAAGTCGAGCATGCCAATGGAATGGTACTCGATGCTCTCAAGAAGCGACTGCACGATGCTGCTAACACAAAAGGAGGAAAGTGGATCAAGGAACTGCCCAGTGCACTCTGGGGGCTGTGTACTCAACCCACCAAGCCGACGGGATAGTCACCCTATTTCCTGGTCTACGGCTCCGAAGCTATTCTACCCGCTGACGTCATGTGGGAATCACCGGCAGTAGAGCAATACGACGAAGGCATATCTGAAGATAGAAGACGAGTTGACATCGACGGACTCGTCCAATCAGCAAGGTACCTTGAGGGTATCCGACGCTACCATGATCGCAACGTCAAGGAATGCTCCTTCAACGTTGGTGATCTCGTCCTCCGCCGCATCCAGAACACGGAAGGACTACACAAGCTCAGCTCGTCATGGGAAGGTCCCTTCACAGTTGCAAAGGTGACTGGACCAGGCTCCTACCGCCTCCAGACACTTGAAGGCGAAGGCATCAACAACTCGTGGAACGTCGACCAGCTCTGTCGGTTCTACACGTAGTCTCCCGACTACTCAGGGGGCTCAAGTCTACATGACTACTCCTGATTCCTTCGCTGTAAGCGGCCTCCGGGTCCAGGCACTAGTCTCCGGACTACTCTACTCCGAGATCCAGCATTAACGGCTACTAACGGAACTCGGGTTGCTTCAAGTGTCAAGGACTCTAGCAACGGTCTATCAAGAGACCATGTACTTCAAGATCCAGTCTATAAGGCTACTAACGGATCTACTACTGTAAGCGGCCACACGCCCTAGCACTACTCAGCCGTAGGCGGCCTCCGGGTCCTGGCGACTACACTTGTAAACGACCCTGGCCATCCAGGTGTACTCTTTCAGTAATAAAGTTTGATTATCAATCAACTCATTTACTGTGTCTCTCTCAACGAGTCTACCGCCGAGTACTACTACTCGCACACAACTCCACAACATGGGCACTCCGCATACATACATTGCGACAATGAGTACTCATTTCATGGAACTCTTTTCATCACATACTTAAACAAGTTCATTACAGCTTTGTTTATGTACAACTGTTGCTACAAGCTAACCCCTTTTATCTCACAAGGGGAGGCTGTAAAATATTAAATAATGAGAGAGAAGTCAAAAGGGGTACAGGGAGTGCTTGGGTGTGATGGCCGCTAGCCTGCTACTATGGCTTCAGTGGTGATGGACATGCGCCCATTTCGTTCGGACCACCAAGATACCAAGTGGGCACAATTTAGTATTGGTGGCTCAGTACGTAGTACGACGGAGATTGACCGGGCGAGACGAGTCTTCTCGTAGGTTGCTTAGTCGTGAAGAGTTGTCTCGTCGGAGACGGACACCAAGGGCCTGTTTGGCAGGGTTCCGGCTCCTCCAAAAACAGCTCCGGCTCTAGCTCCTTCTGTGGAGCAGCTTTTTTGATGGAGCTGAAGCCGTTTTGAAAAACGTTTGGCAAAACGGCTTCACCTTGTGGATTGAGGTTATAAAATGTCTAAATTTCCCTTTCCTTTTTTTCTTTTTTCCCTTTCTCCCCTTTTCTTTTTTCCTTTTTTCCTCTCCCTTTTCCCCCTCCTCTCCTTCTTATCCATTCACCTTCTCTATTATCCATTCACCACTGCACCTCCCTGCGCACGACGACACGAGTGCCGCGCGCCCTTACCCCGCCGACTGCCGAGCTCCCACCCGTCGGCGCCTTCGCCCCACCCCCGCCGCGACGCCGCCGACACCTCCGCCCCCACCTACGCCTCCGCCCCCGCCACGCCTCCGCCCCCGCGGCGCCTCCGTCCCGCCGTGACACCTCCGCCCCGCCGCGTTGCGCCCCGCCCGCGCCTCCGCCTCGCCCAGCCGGCGCCTCCACCTGGTCCATGGCGCTCCGGCCGGCCCCTGCACTGGGGGCAAAGGGGTAAAGAAGGAGGTGGAGCCGGATGGAGCCACGTTTTCGTGGCTCCACCTCCCCAGTGGAAGCCGGTTGCGGCTTCACCACCAGCTCCATGGTCAGAGCCGCGCTGCCGAACCCTGTTTGGCAGGGCTCCGCGTGGAGCCGGAGCTGGAGCTCCTTTTGGAGCCCTGCCAAACAGGGCCCAAGTTGTGTGAACTGAAGGCTGGTCGGATAAGCAAGTTAGTCGGAGGTGCTTGGCTTGCCTTTTAGTCACCAAGCTACTCGGAAGTGCACCAAACCACTCTGAGGTGCCTTGCTTGATGTCATATGATATCAGGGTCTTGATTTATGATTGTTTTCCTTCACATAAATAAATCCAGGAATTTCACTTGTTTTTTGGCTATTTTTCTTCATAAGAATAAATCAAGAAAATTGTCTAAAATACTCTAGTGACCAACACGGCTGTCAAGTTGCTCTCAGGTTCAGTTGTCGTAGTGAAGAGGTGGTTCGTGGTTCTTCCGGTAGGGGCGCACGAGCGCACCCGGCGGAACCCGAGCCACGGGGGGGGGGGGGAGTCTCCCGTGGAGCCAATGATTTTGGGTTTGGTTATCGTTTCATCGGGAACGGTGTCGCCTCCGAGCTTACGAGAGAAGGGTGAACTTGTTTGGAGACCCCTGCACGGTGTCGGGGGGTGACGGTAAAGGAGTCAGTTCGCCCTCTCGTTGTGTCTCGCTTGCACGTCCTTTTTGCCAAGGAGGAGGGGTCAGGTGACGTCAAAGCTTGCCTCGCCGATCAAGTCCCGGCACCCAGTGAGTTGCGTGCGGGTTAGTTCGAGTGAAGCCCCGGTATCCCATTCACCGAGTTCTGGAAGAATCTGTTGGTGATCAACTTCTGGTTCCGGGTGGTGAGATCACCTAGTTACGAGTCCATTCGACCGGACTAACCATGATCTTACTTTCCACCAAGACTCGAACGCAACTCGGGATGCTCGTGCGCCCAAGTTTAGTGGAAATCAATAATGTAAAGCAGGGTAGAGCCTCAGACCTAAGTTTAATGTTAGTTGTCACTGCTCGTTTTGTGAACCTTCTTCACAAACAATCAGCCCCCCCCCCACCATTGCTATGCCACTGGTAGTAAGCTGGCTACTACTAGGTCGGCAGCTCGGCCTGCACCATGCAAGCAACACCAAAATAGATGGATTTATTGTTTCTTCATGTTTAGTCTCCCCTTCTCTGAAATGATGCATACACTTTGAGGGTGCGTTTGGCAAGGCTTCTACCGGCTCCGCTCCGTGCACGAAGCCAGGAGCCCTGCCAAATGGTCTCCAAAAATGGCTCCGCTCAAGAAGCTCCTCGGGAAGCCCGACTCTGGAGCACTACGGCCGGGGAGGCTGCAAAAACCCGCTTCCCTACAGCTCCCACGGCTCCGCCCGCCTTTTGCCAGCCATGCCCCTGGTGGGATCCATCAGGGCACGGTGGTTGCAGGGTCACGAGAAGATGGGCACAGCGGTTTCGCGGGCGCAACAAGAAGGTGGCTGGAGGAGATGGCCGCCGACGATCGCAGGTAGGCGCCGTTGCGACGGCCGATGGAGGCTGAGATGGAGTTGTCCTCGTTGGTAGCGAGGGAGCCTCGTCTTCGAGCCTCGGGAGTCGCGCCGCTGGCCATGCGCGGGAGCTCCGCCGTCGGGGGCGCTCGATCCAGAGCGTGTAGGGGCTCACCGGCGCGAGGCCCACCGGCGTCGGAGAGGTCGGCGGAGGAGGGGCGTGTCGGTGTTTTAGACCGGCAACCTACTAAGGGGAGTACCCGAAGTAGATGAATGTGGCCTCGCCGAGATCGGTAACTCGAAGGAAGAGACACGTGGCACACAATTTAGACAGGTTCGGGCCGTGAGGTGCGTAATACCCTACGTCCCGTATGCTGCGTAGCTCTGGATTGATTGGGCACGATTACAAGATGGTGTAATAGTGCACCGTGAGATGAGATTGGATGAGATGCTAAAGAAGGGTCCCTGCCTCGCCTTATATAGTCCGGGAGGCAGGGTTACAAGTCGGAGTAGGGAGAGAGTACTAGTCGAGTACGTCTAGGAGTCTTCTATACAGTGCGGGACATGTACGGCCTTCCTAATCGAGTACTTCTCCTCCGTAGTCCTTGTGCTCCACGCCATCGTGTGCCGTGTAGCGCAAGCCGGTAGTCCCGTGGGGCCCACCAAGTAGTCGGTCCTGGTACCCACCGAAGTAGTGGGCCCAGGGAAGTCCATACGACAAGCCCCCGAGTACTTTGTAGTCGAGAAGGATAGCTTCAAGTAGTCTTGACGGCCTTAACGAGTAGTCCTCAAGCGTCCCCGAGTACTACAAGTCAAAAGTCCTCAAGAGTAGTCGAAGCATCCCGAGGCTGGAATGTACTCCAGCTGATGTTTGAGCAATCTTGAAGCCTTCTCGAGTAGTCCCAAGCGTCCTCGAGTGCTGCCCTCGAAGGTCTTCAAAAATGTCCGCCTTGTCTTGAAGCCGAAGCTGATATGGAAGTGCGATTGCAAAATCGCACTCCATATGGAGTAGCCCCCGAGCCTTAGGTTAAGCCGTAGGCTCTGGCTGAGGGTCCATCTGAAGTCTTGGCAAGAATATCCCGAAAAATCCGGAGAGAAAAAACCGAAGGACACGTGGCACGGGGCCCCCGAGCCTTGAGTCGAGTACTTCCTCTCGAATTGAAGGGTCATCTTGTAGAATGTGTCCTGAGATGCTCCTGAGTTTTGTCGCTTCCCAAGTAGTCGAGTAGAAGTAGCCGAGCCCCCAAGGTGAGGCGCGTCGACTAGTAGAATACGAAGGGTCACGCGCGGCCGCTGAGTCAGCCGAGCGCGGACTTATCCATCTAGCCATTGGAGGGTCGTTTTAACTTATAAATAGAAGCAAAAACCCTTAGGGTTTTCCACCCATCGCTGTTGCCTTTTCGAATAGATCTTGGCCAGATTCACTTCCAGCGCACGCCGCCACCGCAGTAGATCCAAACGCGCCGCCACCTAGAGCTTCCAGAGTAGCCCCCGAGCGAATGCGCGTGAAGACGCCGTGCACTTGGAGAATGAAGCCTTTGCCGTCCAAGTCTACGAAGACCGCCGGGAAGAAGAGGGGCCGCGAAGAAACCGACGTGGCCGTTGACGGATAAAAGACGTATCCCTCTACGATCCGCAAGCGTACGGACCCCACGCCTTTTTCACCACGGGATTCCCAAGGTTCTTGTCAATCCGCGGAGCAAGGGGATTACAAGCGTTCGATCAACAACGACACACTAGCTACTAAAACCCTAACTACTATTATACTAGAAAACAACTAAACTACACTAGAGAGAATGATAAACGATCAAGGTAGAAGACACTCGCCCACGGGTCTACGATACTAGAGCATGCAATCGCTTAAAGACATGAAAACCAATCTAATCTATCGGGGATGTGACCACGGTTTCGCCCTTTCCCTCCTCTCGTACTGTCACTACGCGAAGGTATTCATGACTAGACCTTTGATGGACACGGCGTATTGAATGGATCCAAGGAAGCATTGGAGCTCTACTCCCTTTACGGCACGGTTGCAAGCCTTAAGCATTAAAGTATATTCAACACAAGATGATAGATAGATAATCCGACAAAGTGCGATTACATCTCAATATCGATTACAACCCATGGACGAATGAGAAGATTACCCCATCAAGGTGCCGATCATGGCACCGTTGATCATGGTTTCCCTTCCGCCGGTGTCTTCTTTCTTCTCCACGAGAGGGTGCTTCCTTCGAGGTGGTTGATCTCCCGCCGGAGATCCTCCTCCTCTCTCTAGCTTGTGGATGGCCTTCCGGTGCGAATGACTCCTCTTTTCTCGTGTTGGCGGCGCGTCGGGGGTTTTAGGGTCGAAGATCCTTCGAGGGCAAGGAAAACGGGACCGAACCGGTGCGGGAAGTGGGCCGGGCCGGCCGGCCCCGGGGCCGGCCGGCCCAGCCCACCCGGCCCGGTTCGGTCGCCCCTTTTTGCTCTGTGGGTCCTCGTGCACTTATGTACTTTGCCCCCTCCACTTGCATGATTTTGATGCTTTGTTATCCTCGCGTCCAAGATGGAGGCTCTCTTTGCATGAAGTTTGATCTTTTACGCTTCAATCCCGGGGGTGTTCCTCGTAGCACTTCGGTCCTCGCCACCATTGGAAGTGATTTCAGCAAGCTCATGAACACGAACAAGACTCCATGAATGCTCCTTTGAACTTGTTGTGAATCCGTCCTTTATGTCCATGTTTTCCTACATAAACACAACACTTCCAAATGCATGCACAAAGATGAACTTGTTATATGATTAGTGTGCCTAGTGGCGGGTTAGTTCCATAATCAAATCCAAACCAAAGTGTAATGAACATGCTAGGTGCACCAAAATACACCGTCAACATCTCCCCCACACTTAGCTCTTGCTCGTCCTCGAGCAAGTACTCGTAAAAGAATTTCGTCCAAGGTATGTAATCGTGTATCATTAATCCTCCTTCACAAGTTAGTCAATCCCTTCATCTTTAATACATAAACACAAAGTAATGATAATCAAACATAAACATGGGTGTTTAGAATTTTTACCACGTCAAGATTCACCCCACAACTCAAACCCTTCACTTGAAGTCTTCAATTTCAGCCATGCTTACTCCTTTGCTTCCATCGGAGGGTTTTTATGGTTTTCAAAACAAAAATTCCCGCAACAAGTATTAGACAAAAACCTTTCTCCAAGCTCTCTCAAGTCACTCATATGATGTGGCTATCCTAACCAAATTTTATAAAACTCTCACCTCCCATTAATCTCTCATATAACGTGTAAAGTGGAGCTATAGGTAGGGCTAGCGCAATCAACACAAGTATTGTCAAACTAAGAACTTCCTTTAATGGTTGTCTACCTTTCAAAGCCAATGATCATGAGAATTAACCATATGTAGGGATATCAAGGATGAGAAGATTTAGAATGGTGGACATGTGCAAGGGCAAAAGAAAATTGTGACTACAAGGCACCAATGATGTCCTCGTTGTCGGATTGCACATGGTTGGAAATAGAGTAAAAGTTTCGTCTCACAATCAACGTGACATCCTTCCTTACACTTTATTTTTTCTTTTCTTTCACTTGATCCATCCCTCTCATATCTTCATTGCTAACTCATCTTTCTCTTTTTCTTTTCCTCTTTCATTCACATATGATTTTTCTTTCTTTCTTTCTTTCTTTTCCATACACATACTTTTTCTCTTTATTTTTCTCTCTCTTGACAACTTTTCAAAGCTTTCAATTCTCTCTTTCCTCGCATGCATACAATCTGAATTTTTAAATAAATCATGCTAGAGACGAGACGAAACCTTGAAAATAGGTTGTGTTCAAGGAATACGATGTACAAAAGAGATGTATAGGGTTGGGTATGGAATTCGGCGATATACGTGACTTCCGTTGTGAAAGTCACGTTACCGAATATATGACGAGGCTAGCAACAAAAGATAAGCACAAGGACATGATCATTGCTCGAAATTAAAACTCACCAAGAGAGAAGGGTCCTAGCCTAACTCATCGTGCTAATCACACTTATGGTGGAGCGAAAAAAATAAACTTGGCTTTGGATAGGAATTTTTTCTTACTCTCAACTTGGAAAAAGAGGTTTTGCTAACCTTTATTACAAGGGTTTTAAAATAATTTTCAGAACTGAAATCCTCCAATTTTTAGCATCGAACATAGCACAACTAACATGTGAAGCTCAAGATCGAAGTGCGGTATGGGTACTTTAAGTAGTAGCGATTCCACTAAGCACCACGATAAACGTTTTTCAAACCACATACTTGTGTTCGTATATCAAGAATCGAAGATTAAGCAAACAAGTAAATGAAGATAAACAATACATAAAACACAAAGATATATATATAAAGACTCTTTTTATTTGGTTTTCTTGACTCAACACTAATTTAAGACACTTGCAAAAATTTAAAAACAGACTCGAAAACTAAAGACTCATTAAAACACTAAGACTCTCACACGAAGATTAAATCGAACCTAAACTTGAAGTTCAAAAGCTAAGGCTAGCAAGCTAGCTCTCCCCCACACTTAAAACATACGACGTCCTCGTCGTATCTTACAAAAATCCTAAGGGGAAAACTAGATCTAGTGGTACTTCAAGCAAGTTTTGCACCACTTGCCTCTCATGTTTCCAACCATGCCGAAAAGTTTGCGCACGTTGCGGTTAAGGAACTTGTAGTCATCTTCAACTACGCGCTCCAAGTCCTCCATACGCCGCTTCATTGCTTCCATGGCTTGGAGACATTCGTCGGCCGACGTGTAGAGATCCGCGATGGATTGACGGCAAACTCGACAAAGACACCGGATGCAATCCGAAGGGGTCGTCGTCGCCATAATCTCCACCGTTGTCACCACCGTCGTCGCCACCTCCATTGTTGTTGCCTTCGCCACCGCCGTTGCCGTCGCCGTTGGGGCCTTCGGGAGTCCTTTCATAGGGCTGCTCATCCCAATCATCATCATCTCTACCGGCGGCCGCCCACGAGCTCGGGCTACGATCGTCGGAGTAGTCGCTATCCCCATAATCCTTAGGCTCCGGCGACACCTCCTTGTAATCCTTGCGCTTGATGCCTTGGAGGCGTGCCGACCTTCGAACGGGTGTAGGGACCTTCTCTCCTTCGACGGGGTTGCGAGATGCAAGAGCTCCGGTCGGGACACGTCCTCCGCAACGGATACGTGCGGTCCTCTTGACGGGTAGCTTGAGCTCGCATCGCATCGCTTCCTCCATCGATGGCTTCTTGGCTTCTTGCTTCAACTCTAAGCTTTTTGGAGGCTCAATGGTCGCTACAAGGGTGCAACACATTGCTTGAAAGGTTTGATTCTCGAGCTCCCAATTCGGCCAAATAAATAGTCCCGAGAGGAAAGCTCGGAAACCTTATTTTCCTTTTTTACACTTCCCTTAAAATTTTCCGACCGAACAAGGAAGTCAAAAAGGAGCAATTCGGGTGAAATTCGGCGTCATCGGGCGTCGGGCCCCCCGGGCCGGTCCGCCGGGCCGGCCGGCCCCCCCCGCCCCGGGGCGGGCCGGTCCGGTTTTTGCACACCGCCCTATTTTTTCTTCCTTAGCCCATGGGAAAAAGTTGGCCCGCAAATCTTCGCGAAAAACTCCGTAAAACTAAAAGAAAAATTATTTACGAGAAGTTGATGCCTTGTTTTTCGTCCTAGGCGGGACGTTCGGGCTCTTCCTCCATGGTGAAGACGTCAACATGGTGAAGGGGCACGACATCGGGTTCGTAATAAACCTTAAGCCGCTGACCATTCACCACAAATTGATCGCCGTTTATATCCATAATGGTTACCGCTCCGTTGGAGAACACCGAATGCACAACATAAGGTCCGTCCCACTTGCTTTGCAATTTCCCCTTTCCGAAGGTTTTAAACCTCGAATTGTAGAGGAGGACCTTATCTCCTTCTTTGAATTCTTTTTTCTTCAATCTTTTATCATACCACCTTTTGATTCTCTCCTTGTATATGCTTGTGTTTTCATAAGCTTTCAACCTCAACTCCTCTAGCTCGCTTATTTGAATTCTTCGTTTCACCACCGCGGCATCGAGATCAAGGTTCATCTCTTTAATCGCCCAATAGGCTTTATGTTCTAACTCAACCGGAAGGTGGCAAGCTTTTCCATAGACGAATTGATAAGGGGTCATACCTATCGGTGTTTTAAACGCCGTTCGATAAGCCCATAAAGCTCCGTCTAATTTCTTTGACCAATCCTTGCCTCCCTTCTCTATGGTCTTGTTAAGTATGCTTTTTAATTGCCTATTTGACGTCTCCGCTTGTCCGTTGGTTTGTGGGTGATAGGCCGTGGAGACCCTATGCTCAATTCCCAACTTGGACAAGCACCTTTTGAAGTTCTTCCGGTGAAATGAGTTCCTCCATCACTTATCAAGATTCTCGGTGTACCGAAACGGGGAAAAATCACGTTCTTGATCATAGTGATGGACTCCTCCGTGGAAGCTTTACGACATGGTATAGCCTCTACCCACTTGGATACATAATCAACCATAACAAGTATATACTCGAATCCAAATGAGTTTTTAAAAGGCCCCATGAAATCTATGCCCCATACATCGAATATGTCGATTTGCAAGTTGTATTTCAAAGGCATAGAATTTCTTTGAGAGATGTTTCCGGTTCTTTGGCATTCGGGGCATGACGCAACATATCTTTTAGTATCTTCATGCATCTCCGGCCAATAGAATCCGCTCGACCATACTTTTGCTTCGGTTCGAAAATGGCTATAGTGCCCACCGTACTCCGCCGAGTGGCACTTCCTTAGAATCTCAAGCCTCTCTTCTCTTGGCACACATCTTCTCATCACTCCATCATTGCCAAGTTTGAAGAGGTATGGTGCATCCCAAAAATATTTCTTACTTTCAGAGATTATCTTCCTTTGAGTGTTTTTGTCTAGATGATCAAGGGGCATCTTTCGAATTGCTCGAATGATGTCGATCATCCAAGTATCTTTATCAAGCACTCTATAGAGGTGGTCATCTCTCATCTTATCTTCTATGGGCTCTTTATCATCTTGTCCACGATTCATCCTAGACAAATGATCGGCCACAACATTTTCCACCCCCTTTTTATCACGAATTTCAACATCAAACTCTTGGAGAAGAAGGATCCAACGAATCAAACGTGGTTTAGCTTCCTTCTTAGCCAAGAGATACTTGATGACTGCGTGATCGGTGTAAACAATGACTTTCGAGTTCACGATGTAAGATCTGAATTTTTCGAAAGCAAATACCACCGCTAGCAACTCTTTTTCCGTAGTGGCGTAATTTAATTGTGCCCCACTAAGAGTTTTGCTAGCGTAGTAAACGGCGTGAACTCGGCCTTCCTTTCTTTGACCCAAGACCGCGCCTACGGCGTAGTCACTTGCGTCACACATGATCTCGAAAGGTTGGCTCCAATCCGGAGGTTGGATGATGGGAGCACTCACCAACGCATTTTTCAAGGTCCGAATGCCGCTAGGCACTTCTCGTCAAAGTCGAAAGCCACATCCTTTTGAAGAAGGTGCGTTAAAGGCTTAGTGATCTTCGAGAAGTCCTTTATAAATCTTCTATAAAATCCGGCATGGCCTAGAAAGCTCCTTAAGGACTTGATATCCGTAGGAGGTGGGAGTTGCTCAACCGTCTCTACCTTAGCCTTGTCCACTTCGATTCCTCTCTCGGATATAACATGTCCGAGCACTATGCCTTGCTTAACCATGAAGTGGCACTTTTCCCAATTTAAAACCAAATCTACCTCCACACCTTGTAAGGACCTTTTCTAAGTTTGCTAAGCAATCCATGAACGTCTTCCCGTAAACGGAAAAATCATCCATAAACACTTCAACAATTTCTTCGATGAATTCCGAAAACACGGCCATCATGCAACGTTGAAAAGAGGCCGAGCGTTGCATAGGCCGAAGGACATCCTCCTATATGCAAACGTTCCGTAAGGACACGTAAACGTTGTCTTATGTTGATATTCCGGTGAATAGGAATTTGCATGAACCCCGAGTATCCATCGAGAAAGCAAAAATAAGCGTGGTTTGCTAACCTCTCGAGCATCTCGTCTATGAACGGTAGGGGGAAGTGATCTTTCTTCGTTGCTTTGTTAAGCTTACGGTAATCGATACACATCCGCCACCCGGTCACGGTTCTTTGCGGTATCAACTCGTTCTTCTCATTCTTCACCACGGTCAAACCTCCTTTCTTCGGTACACAATGTACCGGGCTCACCCATTCGCTATGCGGAACCGGTAGATGATTCCGCATCAAGTAACTTGATAACCTCTTTCTTTACTACCTCTCGCATGGCATGGGTTAGCCTCCTTTGGTGGTCCACTACGGGCTTACATTGGTCTTCCATTGGTATACGATGAGTGCAAAAGGCCGGGCTAATACCTTTGAGATCATTAATTGAATATCCAATCACCTTCCTATGTTTTTTTAATAAAATCAGCAACGCTTCATTTTCTTCGGGACTCAACTCGTCGCTCACAATGACCGGATAAGTTTTGTCCGGGCCCAAAAATTCGTATTTTAATCCCTTGGGCAAAGGTTTAAGGTCTACCTCGTGCACTTGTGGCTCCTCGGGTTTGATTTCTCCTATGTCTTCGAACTTCTCTTCCTCCACACTACCATCATGCGGCTCTAAGCCTTTTGTTGCTTCTTCTAGTTCTTCATCTTGTTGATTGCTAATTTGATTTTCCATCACTCTTTGCAGCGGGTCTCTAAAGGTTTCAACAAAACAAAGACTATCTATCTCTTCTACTTCTTCATTTTCGGGAGGAAAAGGTGTAAGGTGTTTAGAAGCACGAAGAAAGTTATATGTGTACTTTGTTCCATTAAGGTTCATTGTTACTTTGCCTTCTCCGCATCTAACACGGCATCAACCAACTTAAGAAAAGGCCTACCTAAGAATATATGATCGAATTACCGTGGTAAGCATCAATAACAAAGAAATCGGTTGGTATATAGTTTCTATAGATTTTTACTTTCATGTTGCAAGCAATACCTAGAGGTTTGATAGTTCTACCATCTCCCATAATTAATTTTGTTGATGTTGGAGCTAAGTCTAGGTTGTGGTATTGAACTTTATCGTAAATTTCAGAAGATAGAACACTTACTTGGGCTCCGATGTCGCATAAAGCTTTGCATTGAACTCCGTTGATCTCGCAACTCAAGTACGGCGTCATCTTCTCTTCTTCTTCGGATCCTATCGAGTAAATTTCAGCGAGGCGAGCGTATGGTGATGCTTCGGGCTTGATCCCCATGATTCTCTTCACCTCGGCAATATGTTCCGGATCCACCACGTCATCTCCAAAGGGCTTTTCAAAAATCTCACCGGTGGTTTCGAGGTCGTATGAATTTTCAGCTTTCTTCTCCGGTGGGAAATCCACTTCCAATGCTCTTGCCATTCCCTTTTGATTAGGGAACGGTCTTCTCTTGTCGAATACTTCTCCGTAATCAATAGGAACCCAATCCATTGGTTCGAACTCCCTTAGTGGCTTCGCGCTTGACATGCTTCTCTTGTTCGTCTCATTTGGTGCGGCGAAGTCGACGTTTGGTGTAGTTCTTGACTTGATATGTTCTTGTTCAAGCTTTTCCATGATTGGTTCCTCTTTTGTGACTTCCGGGTTGCCTCTTTAGAAAAATCAGCAAGCTTCTTCTTCCTTGAATTGAATTCGGCTCTTCCGCAAGTCTTGTTTCCCAATCTCTTCGCATGGCAGCCGCTTTACTAACTTTTTGTAGAAGTTGGGCAGCTTCCGTGAGTGTTTTCTCCATGAGATCCCCACCCGCACACATTTCGACGTGTCGCATGCAACTAGGGGTTAGGGAAAAGAAAAATGTATGCAAGAGTACGTCACCGGTGAAGCCGAGTTTTGGTCCTTGTTCGATTAATTCATTAAACCTATCCCGTGCTTGGTCTATCCCTTCCTCTTCTCCTTGCATGAAAGTGATCACTTGCCTCCTTAGATGTTGAACCTTGCTAATTGGAAAGAACTTCTCACAAAACTTCTTTGTCAACTTGTTCCAATTGCCTTCAACTTCAAAGGACGCAACCGAATACCATGTCTTTGCTTTGCCGGCAAGTGAGTAGGGAAAGAGATTCCATTTGAACCATTCATCGGGAACTCCTTCTTCACGCACCGTGTTGCATATTGTCGTGAAATCCCTTACGTGTCTATATGGGTTCTCCGTAACCATCCCTTCAAATGGGTTTTCCGCCACCATCTTGATGATCTTGGATTTAATTTCATACTTGGTCGCTTCGAGCTTCGAATCCGACTATTGTACTTTTATGTCTTCACATCGAGGGCTAGCGTAATCCCTTAATGATTTCTCCGGTTCTTCCACGGGTTGATTAACGAACTCCATCTAGACAATAAGATAAAAACAAAAACAAAAACGAAACAAGTGTTTTTCTAGATAATATATGTTAGATATAGCAAATAAAATATAAAACTAAGTTAGATGCAAATCAAACGATGTAAACTAACTTGCTCCCCGGCAACGGCGCCAAAAAAAGGGGCTTGTTGACGGATAAAATACGTATCCCTCTACGATCCGCAAGCGTACGGACCCCACACCTTTTTCACCACGGGATTCCCAAGGTTCTTGTCAATCCGCGGAGCAAGGGGATTACAAGCGTTCGATCAACAACGACACACTAGCTACTAAAACCCTAACTACTATTATACTAGAAAACAACTAAACTACACTAGAGAGAATGATAAACGATCAAGGTAGAAGACACTCGCCCACGGGTCTACGATACTAGAGCATGCAATCGCTTAAAGACATGAAAACCAATCTAATCTATCGGGGATGTGACCACGGTTTCGCCCTTTCCATCCTCTCGTACTGTCACTACGCGAAGGTAATCATGAGTAGACCTTTGATGGACACGGCGTATTGAATGGATCCAAGGAAGCATTGGAGCTCTACTCCCTTTACGGCACGGTTGCAAGGAGCATTAAAGTATATTCAACACAAGATGATAGATAGATAATCCGACAAAGTGCGATTACATCTCAATATCGATTACAACCCATGGACGAATGAGAAGATTACCCCATCAAGGTGCTGATCATGGCACCGTTGATCATGGTTTCCCTTCCGCCGGTGTCTTCTTTCTTCTCCACGAGAGGGTGCTTCCTTCGAGGTGGTTGATCTCCCGCCGGAGATCCTCCTCCTCTCTCTCTCCAGCTTGTGGATGGCCTTCTCGGTGCGAATGACTTCTCTTTTCTCGTGTTGGCGGCGCGTCGGGGGTTTTAGGGTCGAAGATCCTTCGAGGGCAAGGAAAACGGGACCGAACCGGTGCGGAAGTGGGCCGGGCGGCCGGCCTCGGGCCGGCCGGCCCGGCCCACCCGGCCCGGTTCGGTCGCCCCTTTTTGCTCTGTGGGTCCTCGTGCACTTATGTACTTTGCCCCCTCCACTTGCATGATTTTGATGCTGTTATCCTCGCGTCCAAGATGGAGGCTCTCTTTGCATGAAGTTTGATCTTTTACGCTTCAATCCCCGGGGTGTTCCTCGTAGCACTTCGGTCCTCGCCACCATTGGAAGTGATTTCAGCAAGCTCATGAACACGAACAAGACTCCATGAATGCTCCTTTGAACTTGTTGCGAATCCGTCCTTTATGTCCATGTTTTCCTACATAAACACAACACTTCCAAATGCATGCACAAAGATGAACTTGTTATATGATTAGTGTGCCTAGTGGCGGGTTAGTTCCATAATCAAATCCAAACCAAAGTGTAATGAACATGCTAGGTGCACCAAAATACACCGTCAACGGTGGCCGCCGCGGGCGGCGCCACCGATGTCTCCACCGCGGCCAGATCCGAGCCGCGAGTGGAAAAAGTCGAAGATGAAGACCGAAGATCTGCTGGCTCTCCTCAACAGCGGATTCATCCGTGAAAAGGAGATGGACAGTTGGAGGGCCGTCGCCGGGGACCCGTACCCCATGGAGAAGATTGAGGACGAGATTCCGATGTTCGTGCGCTTCGCGGAGCGCGGACTCGCACTGCCGGCAAGCGACTTCTTCAAAGGCCTTCTAGGGTACTATGGCGTCGAGTACGTCAATCTCAACCCCAACGGTATATTCCATACCGCTGTCTTCATTCACTTCTGTGAGGCGTTTCTGGGGATCAAGCCCCACTGGATCCTGTTCCGGAAGTTCTTCCAGGTGAAGCCGCAGCCGAGCGCCAGCAACCCGCGAGTAGTTGGGGGAGCGGGCATCCAGGTGCGGGAGGACGCTGCCGAGCAGTACCTCTCGTACAAGCTCATCGACTCCAACCAGGATTGGAAGGCGAAGTGGTTCTATGTCACGAACCACCACCCCGGCTTGCCGAAGCCGAGCGGGAAGCAGCCCAGACACCGCGCCTGGTGGAACACGGAGCCCACGATGCAGGAGGGGATCCAGCTCCCCGAGCTGTTGGCGCGCATCAAGGTGCTTAGAGAAGCCGGGCTGAGGGCCGAGCACGTGGCCTTCAGCTTCATGAAGCGCAGGGTGCAGCCTCTGATGGCCCGCGACACCCTGGGCTTCGAGTACACCGGCGACGACGACACGTCGCGGATGCCTGGAGGTGAAGTCGACAACGACGACATCGTTGATAGGCTGACGCACATCTTCAAGGACATACCACCGTACACGGCGTGCCCCGTCTCAGAGTACTCCGCCGCGCGCTCGCCAAAGGAGGTAAGTAGTCGTACCCCCTAGTCGAGTACCCATCCTTGTGAGTAGTCGCGCTGATGTCTTGTGTCTTGCAGGACGACTTGAAGAAGTTTATCTCCGAGCCGCAGCCGCCCCCTCAGCAAGTCGAGATCCCGGAGGAGGGAAAAACTAAGGCCAAGGAGCGGCGGGAAGTCGGCGAAGGAGATGACACCGTCATCGTAGAAGACACGTCCGACGAGGACGACGACGAGGAGACGCTGCAGGACCGCTTCCAGCTGCGGTCGAGGTTTAGCCGTCCCGGCTTACCTCATGTACCCCTCGTGCAAGACCCTCCGGCTAGCCTGGAGGCTAGTCTGGCTGCGTCGCCACGGAGGCCGCGCAACCCCGCCCGCAAGCGGGTGACAAAGAAGCTGAAGGTCTCAGAGACCACGCCTCAAGAGGTAAGTTGTCTTGACTAGTGTAGTCGAGTACTAGTCGCTCGAGTTCACTTGCTGATGTCCAAGCTTCCTTTGCTTGCAGGAGGTGCCGCCTACGGAGCCCGTCGATCAGGGCGACAAAGGCGAGTGGGATACAGTGGGGGGCCCGCTGGGAGTCGCAGCCCAGCCCCCACTGTTGAATAGCTCATAGCGCAGTTGGAGCGCCAGCCCCCTGCTCCTCAGGGGAGCACGGAGCCCGCATCCACCGCCGTTGAAGAAGTGGTGGCCGCAGGAGCGCGGGAGGACGTTGCACCGGCTGCCGTCGCTGCGGAAGAGGCAGTGGTCGTCGAGGCGCAAGAGGGAGCGCCCGCCGAAGGTGGACTGGTAGACATTGCCAGCATCCTTGGTGCCCTGACCGTGACGATAATCCGGTCAAGCTTGTAAGTGCTGAGCCTTCCCGAGTAGTACTTGGTGTAGTAGTCGAGCTTGATTGACAACCAATTTTGTGTACTTCTGCAGGAAATCAACAGACCTGTCCTGGGAGGGAGATGAACCCTCTACGACAGTGGCGGAGGAAGAAACCGCGCCGCCCGCCGAGGAGCCCACTCCTACCCCTCAGGCGGAGTCAGAAGCGCCGGCTGCTGGAGCTTCATTGCCTGAGGCCAGCGTGGTCTAGGGTGAGTACTCTACTGAGGCTTTAGCATTCCCCATAGAGTAGTCGTAGTTGCTAATGCACTTGTCTTCTTTCTGACAGGTGCCGAGGCCGAAGGGAGCGACATACCGGCGGCGGTGCCCATGCAGAACTTGACACCACAGGAGCCGGTGGCTGCCCAAGGAGCCCCCGAGCAGATGGAGGAGGCCGCCGAAGAGGCCGTTGTGGCCACCGGAGGAGAGGAAGCCACCGTGCCGCCAGAGGTTGCTCTGGAGGTGGTTGTCCGCTCCCCGGAGATCCAAGACGCAGAGCCCATCCGCTCTGCGCCGATGACCGAGGCCGCCGCAAGTAGTCGTGGCGGGGTGGAGCCGGCCGGCGACGACCTCGGTCGACCCGGCCGACGGTGGCCGTGCACTTGGAGGCGGTCTCGCCGGGCCGAACAATGGATGAAGGTGAGTAGTCTTAACTCCTGAGTAGTCAATCCTCTGTTGTTGAGTACTCGGTTGACATGTGTTGTCTGTGCAGGACGTCGTGGAGAGGTCCCGCGAGAAGTCAAGCATGCTGCAAGGCTTCGGCGACACGGTGCTCCGGGCTGAAGCGCTGGAAGATCAACTCTTGAAGTCGCGGAAGCACGCGGCCGCCATGCAGTCCAAGCTCGACGCCGCCATTGCCAAATACCATAATGACATCCAGGATATGCAGGCAAAGAGCATGACTTGGTGCGGAAGAACAATACACTCCGCAACAAGAACAAAGGTACACCGCTTGACTTGTTGGGTAGTTGTTGGAGGTCGAGAGGTAGTCTGACCCGCTGCGCCTTGTTGTTTTGCAGAGCTTGAGACCCGGGTGGAGCAGTTGAGGATCTCAGAGACAGATATGAAGAACCTCTTCTACCGGGAGCAAGAGGCCCGCCAGGTACTCGAGCTTGACTATAAGGAACTTGCCTTCGAGTGCGACAAGCACATGGAGCTTCGCATTGCTTCCGATCGTGATCTCGTCAACTGCTACAAATCGTTGCAGAAGCTGAACGAAGACTGCGAGACGTTGCGGGCCCAACTGAAGGAACTTGAAGAAGCCGTGCTTCCGATTGCAAGGCTCTTGGTGCCTCATCCTGGCAGCCCCAAGATCGCGCCGCTCGTGGATCGCCTCAAGGAAGCCCCCAGCCGGCTGGCGACTTATGTGAAGCATCTGGCGAGGTCGATCCCGAACCAAGTGCTGGCCTTCATGAAGTCTTACTTCCCGAAGGCGCCAGTGGAAGTAGTCGCTGGCGGGGTAGCCGCCAACTGTACAGATGAGCAGTATGCGGAGCTGCTGGAGCAGATGGCGCCCATTGCAGAGCAAGTCGCCGAGAAGCTTAACCTCCAGTAGCCCCGTAATAGTTAGCTCATAGCGATATGTGTACTAAAACATTTGTAATGTAATTGTTCAAGTGTTAATGAAAGAAAAGTTCCATCAATGAGTACTCGTAGTCGCGATCTTAGAGTGCGGAGCCCCATCGTGGAGTTGGTGCGAGTAGTCGTACTCGGCAGTAGTCCTGTTGAGGGGAAGCGGACGAAGAAAGAAGTTGATAATCGATCAAACTTTATTACCGAAGAAGTACACCCGGATGGCCGGGGCCGTAGTTACGCAGTAGTCGCCCGGACCGGAGGCCGCTTACAGCTAAGTGGTGCTAGGGCGAGTAGCCGCTTACAGCAGTAGATCCGTAAGTAGCCGTGTAGGCTGGGTCTTGGAGTACGTGGTCTTTTAGTAGACCGCTGCTAGAGTCCTTTGTCGCTCGTCGCAGCCCAGGATCCGTAGGTAGCCGCGCGGGCTGGATCCTGGAGAGGAGTAGTCCGAAGACTGGAGCCAGGACCCGGAGGCCGCTTACGGCAGAGGGGTGTTGATGTAGTCGTGTAGACTTGAACCTCGGAGTAGTCGTGTAGACTAGGCGTAGAACCGGCAGAGCTGGTCGACGTTCCACGAGTTATTGATGTCTTCGCCTTCAAGTGTCTGGAGGCGGTAGGAGCCCGGCCCAGTCACCTTTGCCACGGTGAAGGGACCTTCCCAGGGGGGCTGAGCTTGTGTAGTCCTTCCGTGTTCTGGATACGACTGAGGACGAGATCACCAATGTTGAAGGAGCGTTCCTTGACGTTGCGATCGTGGTAGCGTCGGATACCCTCCAGGTACCTTGCCAATTGGACGAGGGCAGCGCGGCGAGCTTCTTCGAGGCTGTCGATGTCAACTCGTCTGCTGTCTTCAGAGACGCCTTCGTCGTAATGCTCCACTGCTAGTGAGTTTCATATGACATCGGCAGGGAGGATTGCTTCGGAGCCGTAGACCAGGAAGTAAGGGGATTGCCCCGTTGGCTTGGAGGGCTGAGTACGTAGCCCCCAAAGTGCGTTGGGTAGTTCCTTGATCTACTTGCCTCCTTTGGAGTTAGCAGCATCGTGTAGCCGCTTCTTGAGAACGTCGAGCACCATCCCGTTGGAGCGCTCGACTTGTCCGTTGGCCCGAGGATGGGCAACTGAGACGTATCGGACGTCGGTCCCGCTGTTCTCGCAGTACTCCCAGAACTGGTGGTTGTTGAAGTTGGAGCCCAGATTTGTGATGATGCGGTGTGGTAGTCCGTAGCGATGCACGAGTTCATCCAGGAAGTCGAGTACTCTGTCAGCCTTGGGGCATGTGACCGGCTTGACCTCGATCCACTTGGTGAACTTGTCGATGGCCACCAATACTCTGTTGAAACCACCGGCGCGAGGGCGCGTGGCCCAATCATGTCGAGCCCCCGGCAGGCAAAGGGCCGGGTTGGCGGATGGTGACTAGTTTGTAGGCCGGGACGTGTTGTCGCTTGGCGAAGTGCGGCATCCTTGGCACCTTCTGACGAGTTCTTCAGCGTCGCCCAGAGCAGTGGGCCAGTAGAAAGCTCGCCGGAAGGCCTTGCTGACCAGCGTGCGGGAAGACGCGTGGTTGCCGCAGACGCCCTTGTGGATCTCCTCCAAGATGTCCTTGCCTTCTTGCCGAGGGACGCACTTCATGAGTACTCCGGAAGATGCGCCCCGCTTGTAAAGCTTGTCTCCGATGAGGACGTAGGACTTGGCGCGGCGGATGAGCTGCTCGGCCAAGTTCTTGTCCGAGGGAACCTTCTGCTCGCTGAGGTAGTCGATGAAGGGTTGCCTCCAGTCCACGTCGATCATCATGACCTCCTGTCCAGCCGGTGGGTGCGTTGGGACAGTGGTCGGTGGCACCGGCTCCGGGATGGATGGCGCGTGAAGCTCGTGAACGAAGACACCCGGTGGTACTTGAGCGCGGGTAGATCCAAGCTTCGAGAGGACGTCCGCTGCAACGTTGTTGTCGCGGACGATGTGGTGGAACTCGAGACCGTAGAACTTGTTCTCGAGCTTGCGGACTTCTAGGCAGTAGGCGTCCATGTTCTCCTTGTTGCGGTCCCAGGACTTGTTGACTTGGTTGATGACCACTGCGGAGTCGCCGTAGACTAGTAGCCGCTTGATGCCCGGTGAAGCCGCGAGGCGGAGCCCGTGTAGGAGAGCTTCGTACCGGCTTTGTTGTTTGAGACCTTCCAAAAGATGTCAGGACGTACTTGAGTTGTTCGCCCGTTGGAGAGATCGGGGAGTACCCCCGCACCGCGCCCTCGAGGTTGAGTGAGCCGTCGAAGTACATCACCCAATGCTCGGTCGCACGGTTGGAGTAGGTAGCCGGTTCTCCCCGCCACTCGCCATGAAGTCGACTAGCGCCCGCGACTTGATGGCCGTGCGTGGCTTGAAGTCGATGGTGAGGGCGCCGAGCTCGACCGCCCACTTGAGATTCTTCCGCAGCATCTTGGTTCCGCGGATGTCGCCGAGCGGGTAGTCGGTGACGACGGAGATCGAGTACTCCCGGAAGTAGTGTCGTAGCTTCCGCGAGGTGATGATTACTACGTACGAAGTTTCGCACAGCCGATAGCGTGCCTTGGACTCTGATAGAACCTCGCCGACGAAGTAGACCGGGCGCCGGACCGGGGTAGGCGTGGCCGTCTTCCTGCCGCTCAACGATGATGGCAGTGCTGACCACGTGAGTAGTCGCAGTGAAGTAGAGCAGTAGTTGCTCGCCTTTGCGAGGAGCCGTGAGAACCGGTGGCTTCGATAGGAAGTCCTTGAGCTGTGCAAGGGCTTGATCCGCCTCTGGAGTCCACACGAACTTCTCTTGGTGCTTGAGTAGTTTGAAGAAGGGGAGCCCCCGTTCTCCAAGCTTCGAGATGAATCGTTCGGTCCGCCATGCACCCGGTCAGCTTCTGGACGTCTTTGATGCTCGTGGGAGCTTTCATGCTGGTGATGGCGGAGATCTTCTCGGGGTTGGCTTCGATGCCGCGTTGGCTGATGATGAAGCCGAGTAGTTTGCCCGAAGGTACGCCGAAGACGCACTTGTTCGGGTTGAGCTTCCAGCGGTACTCGCGCAGAGATGCGAAAGTCTCTTCAATGTCGTCGATGAGGGTACTAGAGTTTCTGGTCTTGATGACCACGTCATCCACGTAGGCTTCGACGTTCTTGTTGAGTTGCCTCTTGAAGCAGGCCTGGATAGCTCGTTGGTAGGTGGCGCCGGCGTTCTTCAACCCGAAGGACATGGTCGTGTAGCGATGACGCGCCAAACGGGGTGATGAACGCGGTCTTCTCCTCGGTCTTCTTCCTTGATCGCGATCCGGTGGTACCCGAAGTAGCGATCGAGGAAGCGAGAGCAGTTGCGGCCGCCGTGGAGTCGATGACTTGATCAATCCGCGGCAACCCGTAGGGGTCCTTGAGGCGCGCTTGTTGAGGTCGGTGTAGTCGACGCACATCCTCCACTCGTTCGAGTTCTTCTTGCGGACGAGGACAGGGTTGGCGAGCCACTCAGGATGGAAGACTTCTCTGATGAAGCCAGCCGCGAGTAGTTTGGCGAGTTCCTTCTTGATGGCATCCCGTCTGTCGTCGGCAAAGCGTCGGAGGTGTTGTCGCTTGGGGTGGCCTTAGGATCGACGTTGAGGCAGTGCTCGATCAACTCCCTGGGCACTCCTGGCATGTCCGCTGGCTTCCACGCGAAGATGTCGCGGTTAGCCCGGAGGAAGCTGATGAGCGCGTCTTCGTATTTGGGGTCGAGGCCGGCCCCGATGGTGGTGGTCTTGCTGGGGTCGCCTGTTCCGAGGTCGATCGTCTTGACAAGAACCTCCTCAGGTGGCTGAGGCTTGTTGGCACTGTCAGACTTCTCCGGGATGTCGAGTTCGCTTGTAGCAAGCTTCTTCGACACCGCATAGACCTCCATCATCGCGTTGGGTACTTGATTCGTAGAGGCGATCTCCACGGCTTCTGTGTCGCAGTCGTGGGAGATCTTCAAGTCCCCTTGGAGAGAGAGTACACCCACTGGGCTTGGCATCTTGAGTACCAAGTAGGTGTAGTGGGGCACCACCATGAACTTGGCGATGGCCGGTCTGCCGAGGATGGCGTGGTAGGAAGTCTCGAAGTCCGCGACCTCGAACTTGATGTACTCGGTACGGTAGTTGTCCCGAGATTCCCCGAAGGTAACTGGCAGGACCACTGAGCCCAGTGGGATAGCCGCGTTACCGGGGACGATGCCGTAGAAGGGCGTGTTGCTCTTGGTGAGCATGTGGGTGATGTCGAGCTTCATCTTCTTCAAGGTCTTGGTGAAAAGGACGTTGAGCCCGCTTCCACCGTCGATGAGGACCTTGTTGAGCTTGGAGCCCGCGACCACTGGCTTCGGGACGAGGGGGAACCGTCCCGGTTCGGGAGAAGCCGGTCCATTGATCCGCGTGGGAGAAGGTAATGGGTACCTCCGACCACCTCGTAGGGGTCGGAACCGCCGGCTCAATGCTCATGACTTCTCGACGGGTAGCCTTCGCTCCCCGCCCGCCGGGTAGTCCACCGAAGAGGACGTTGACGGTCTTGTCGGGTTCCTGGAAGTCGTTGTTGTCTCCGTCGTTCTTTTTCTTGCCCTTTTTGTCGTGAGGGTGCGGTGGCTCCGGAGTACTCTTGAGTGTGTGCCTGAGCTGGTAGCACTGATCGGTGGTGTGGTTGCCGTTCAGATGCCACGGGCACTTCTCCTTTAGCAAGTCTTTGAAGCCGCCGGAGTTCTTCTTCGAGTTCTCCTTCGCAGGGCACTGGATAGCCGCGACAGTGTTGTCTGGCTTGCGCTTGCGGCTGGGACCCGAGTAGTTGTTGCTGTCGTCGTTGCGACCGCCTTGGTTCCCGTTGTTGCCGCTGCCGTCGCCCGCGTTCTGCTTGTTCTTGCCACGGATGGCGTCGTACTTGGCGTTGGCCTTGTCTTCTTCATCCGCCCAGGACGTGATCATGTCCTTGAGGTGGTGGATGGACTTGGGGCGGCGACGACCGAAGTCGTCAAAGGTGTGGCGGTGGTAGAGGCCGTCTTGGAAGAGGTCGATGACCTCCTTGTCGGTGACGTCGACCACGGTAGCACGCTTGTCGAAGAAACGGCGCATGTACTTGCGGAGGGTCTCGCCTTGTTCCTGCTTGACCATGGCCAGGTCCATGCGAGTACCCGATCGGCCCATGGCGCCCACGAAGTTGCTGGTGAACTCGCTCCTTCGCTCGGTCCCACTTGTCGATCGAGTGCTTGTCCAAGGTGACTCGAGCCATGTGAGTGGAGCTTGGTCCAGGCGAGAAGGGGAAGTAGAGGCACTTGGTGTCGTTGTTGCCGCCAGCGTTCTCGATGGAGAGGGCGTAGCACCTGAGCCACTGGATGGGTCCTGCTTCGCGTCGTACTTGGTGATCCCCAAAGGCTTGAACTTGTCGGGGAGGAGCAAGTTGCGAAGTCGAGGTGAGAAGGCGGGGAAGCCGTCGTTGTCTCCTGTGGTGGTCGACTTCTTCCGCCGCAGCTCCTCAATCTTATGGCGGGCATCGTAGCTGCCCTGTGAGGCACCAGAGGCGTGGCTGTTCGCGTGGCCACGGCTGCCGCGACTGCCGCCGCCGCCGGCCCTCCTGTTGGCTCCGTGGTTGGAGCTTCCGTCGTCGCTACCACGAGGTGCGTAATACCCTACGTCCTGTATGCTGCGTAGCTCTGGATTGATTGGGCACGATTACAAGATGGTGTAATAGTGCGTCGTGAGATGAGATTGGATGAGATGCTAGAGAAGGGTCCCTGCCTCGCCTTATATGGTCCGGGAGGCAGGGTTACAAGTCGGAGTAGGGAGAGAGTACTAGTCGAGTACGTCTAGGAGTCTTCCATACAGTGCGGGACATGTACAACTTCCTAACCGAGTACTTCTCCTCCGTAGTCCTTGTGCTCCACACCATCAGGTGTCGTGTAGCGCAAGCCGGGTAGTCCCAGGGGCCCACCAAGTAGTCGGTCCTGGTACCCACCGAAGTAGTGGGCCCAGGGAAGTCCATACGACAGGGCGATCGATCGATCTGCAGCTCCTTGTTGTCGGCGTCGAAGAGGAGGGTAGAGGAGAGGAGGACCGCCACGGCGCACTGCTTGGGAGGCCCGAGGTCGGGACGGCAGCTGTGCACTGCAGGGGTTGGCTTGGTGGACGGCGACGACGCGCAGTAGAGGAGGCTCGAGGTCGGGACAGCGACGGCGTCGAAGCTAGATCCGCAGGGCGGGCGTGCGTGTGGCTGTTGTTGCGCCCGGGAGGATGCGAATGGATAAAGGCCTGGAGGCTTCCGGTAGAGATAAGGAAGGGAAAAGGATAAATAAAAAAGAAAATGAGAAGGAAAAAGGTAAAAGGGAAAAAAGAAAAGGAAATAGGAGAAAATAAAATAAGGAAATAGAAAAATAAAAGGAAGGGCATTATAGACATTTGACTCATTTATCTACCTTACACAGTCAGGAGAAGCTGTTTTGCCAAACGTTTTCCTAAAACAGATTTAGCTCCTCCACAGAATCCGCTCCACCAGCACAGCCACAGCCGGAGCTGCCACAGCCACAGCTGGAGCCCTGCCAAACGCACCATGACTCTGTAGCATAGCATTGGCTTACTCTTTTCGCCGTACCCAATCTTGTTCATTATGTCCCGCCTTTGCCACCATAACACAACTATCAACCGTTGCTTCTCATGTTCCAATTCCAAAAAAAAGTTTCCAAACAAAAGTTTTAGAGGAATTTTGTCGAACAGATTACTTACACATGTGGCTAACAAAGGTCTGGCAAGGATGGGGCAGCGCAAACATACCTTGTCACCGATCATAGAATATGCATCAGACAGACAGCCGAACGTGAAGACGTGGGCGCATCAGCGCCCATAGCCACACTTTCCCAGGGGCGTTTGCAGTCGCCATGGCCGCGAGGTGGAGGAGCTCTGCTTCCGGGGCTGGTGTAAGGTTGGGCCAGCCCATCAGTGTGGAGGCTCCCTTCTTGCCCCCACGCCTCCGTCCGGGAAGGTAGGTTGTCGCTGCCATGAGCCCCTTCTCTAGCCATGAACGTGGGTTGCCGGTACCAGCCTGGACAATGTAGGTTGCCGCCGAAAGATCTCCCCTTCTTTGGCCATGGACGTGGGCTGCTCCTGCCTACCTACACCCATGGATGTGGCTTCTAACATGAAATCGGAAGAAATATGGGAGTCGGGGAGGTTGAGTTGGTCTTGTTGATCCGTTTTTGTTCGTATAAGGTATGACAAGTATAAGGTATGAGAAGGGAACGGAGATGCGTCGTGAATGAACAGAGAGGCGCGCACGTCGGGGAAGAAAAGCACTGGAAGATGCCGAACAGATCGGGGTGCGGGGGTGCTGCAGAAATGTTTTGAATAAAATTTTAAGTTGAAATGAGGAAGTAGAAACACCAAAGGGATTATATGGCAACATTCATTTGTAAACAACATTATATTTGTACCAAAAAACAACATTATATATGAAAGCATGCTATTTTGTTGAGACTAAATGATTCTAAAATGATTGATCCTACATATATTTCAACTTTAGCCACAGAAAGTCGGTTGAAGATACACAGATGGTCTGCTGGATGATGACATGACATGCAGTAGGTTAATGGGTTGTGATGTGGAATGTTAACAAAAATAGTTAGTGACTTTCAATATATTGTTCATGATGATGATTAGATGATGTGGGTATAACAGTAGATAGAATATTTAGAATAGCGATAGGTGGGAAAACGTTAGGCTTTTTTGGGCACAAACACTTCTTAAATTGTGATTTCTACGAGTCTACACCTTATCCACTTCCTAAATTAACTGACATGTAGTTCCCATGTGAGGGATATGATGACCCCCAATCTGGGTGTGAAAGTTTCAATTGTTTTTTATCTTTAGTATGTCAGATTTTTTTTTGCGCGCCTGAGTGTTGTTTGACATGCCCATTTCTTCCAACTGGGCCGCAGAGCACGGTGTCCTTTGTCCCAACCCAACAGTTCTGTCCTTTTTTTTCTAATTTTTTTTTTCTGAAAACATGAAGCAGCATGCACGACTCTCACAGTCTCACTAAAGATTGAACACATGCACTGGCACACATACTTGCACTTTCTCTCACCCCAAAACAAAGCAAATAACCTTTTTACAACAAAGAATGTTTGTTTTTGTTTCTACAACCACTCTACAAGAAACCAGTCAGACGTACTACATGCTACACCAATCCCATATACACCACCATAAAATGTTTTTCAAATGCCATCGATTAGCAGAGCCAACGCAAAGGAAAATCAAACAAATCTGTCTGTTTCTGTGCATCTACCTACCTGTACTTTGATAATACTGCACATTTTCTAATGGCGATGCAGGCGACTCTTCTGCATCTGCTAATACCATTCTGCCATCCTGATCAGGAAGGAGTTCAGGACAAGATGACAGCGGGAGGGGAGTAGAGGGGAAGGGTGATGCCCTGATCCGAATCCGTGCTCCGCTTCTTCTCCGGGCTGGACGACGCCGTGTGCTCGCCGGCGCTCTTGTAGTGGCTGCCGCCGGAACAGGCGGAGTTGAGGTCAGGCTCGAGCTCGCCGTCGTCCTCTTCTGCTTCCGAGGCCACCGCCGGCCGCTTCCTGAACGAGGCGATGCCGCTCCTGCAGAGTGGGCACGGGATGCTGCCGGCGATCCCCGGCACGTCGTAGCACTTGATCACCGAGCACAGGTCCAGCGCGCACTTCACGCACAGCTCGTGCCCGCACACTGTCAGGTTTTCAGACATCGATCATGAACGAACAAACAAAGATTATTAGCATCTGCAAGAACTGATTTTTTTTGCCCCCTGCGACAGATTCAGATGTTTGTGACTTTTGTGTACTGACAAACCTTCGGCTGCAACGTTGCAGGGCCGTTCCAGGCAGACAGCGCAGGCGTCGCTTTCGTCGACGACACTGTCTGAGAACTCCGACGACGTGTTCAGAGCCAGGCCACAGTCCCTGCACCAGGGTTTGTTCACGAACCAGCAGTGTGTGGGTCAGAACTCACTCAGAAGAGGCTCCGCTCAGAAGAGCGCTTGATTTCTGGCCAATCGCTCCAGCAGAAAGCCAGAAATCAAGCACTCTTGATTCTTCTTGCAGTTACTGCAATCAATAGGCGAAGAATGATTGTACCTTGCGAGGGTGAGCACGCTGGCGAGCGGCGAGGAGAGGTAGCCGGACGGCGGGAACTTGGGGATCGGCAGGTGCGACTTCGGCGACAGCACGTGCTCCAGCCAGTGGCAGCCCCACGTCCTCGCCACGTCAACCGGGAGCCACCTGACTAGCAGAATCCTTGCAGGCATCAGCTATCGATCGGAGCGGCAATGGAGGATTGGAATCGGACACGGAGGGGAAGAGATTAACTGGTTACCCGTTGCAGTTGACGGTCGTTCTGTCGGCGCCTCGCGACACAAGAATCTGGCAGCACTTGACCTCGCCGCCGGCGGCGGCGTAGTGCAGCGGGGTGCTCCCGGCGCCGATGGACCCCATGGGCGCCGCGACGCAGGGGAGCGTCAGCGCGGCGAGGTCGGCGTGCTCGTCGATGAGCAGGTGCACGCAGTCCACGTGCCCGTGCAGCGCGGCGAGGTGCAGCGCCGTCACGCCGCCGCTCGCCGCCCTGTTCACGAACCTGTCGCCGGCGCCGGCCGCTGCCGCGGCGGCCAGCAGCAGCCTGGCGCACTTGACGTGCCCGCCGGCCGCCGCCGCGTGCAGCGCCGTCCGGCTGCTGAGGCTGTCGGCCTTCGACACCTATTACATTATTACAGTGGGAGAAAAAAAAACACCCCGACATGGATCACGATCACGCCAGCGAGAGCATTTGCAATTTGCAACGAGATCACTGTGCTGCCGCACTTACGTTGCATCTGAAAACCAGCAGCGTCTGAACCACCTCCCAGTGGCCGAACCGGCAGGCTTGCATCAACGCCGTCTGCAATGCAGTTGACCCACGTGTTCAAAAACACACACATTAGCATCACGTCATTAATGGATTCAAACCCAACAGATCGACCTCAATTACTGTAGAAGATTGCACGGTGAATTTAATTAGTTTGTTATAAAGTGATGACGATGTTGGATCAGATTGTTCACCCACCTGTCCGTAGATGTTCCGGGCATTCACGTCAGCTCCGTTCTCCAGCAGCAACGCGACGATCTGAACAAACAAATTGGATATAAACATGTTTAATTCGAGAAAAAAAGTTGGATAACAGCGATTATTAGTACTCATTAGAAGACATCACCAGGCTACTGGCAAACTTGAAGAGTGCTAGATAGCAGCTGGGGGCGTACTCTCCCAACCGTTTGTGCAGCGATTTTTCTTAGGACGCCGATCAACGTCAGCTGATTAATCGTGCCCGCGATGTCAATGGCATCCTTTTTCGCTTGATTGCTTTCTGATGCGACAGCATTTTTTTTGACAACATATGCGACAGCATTAAAAAATTGGGAGTTGCTACGCTGGATGATGGATCCCACATCGATTAGCGTGTATGGACAGCAACTTGATTGGTCTGGGATATTCAAGTGCACCAAAAATATCGAAAATCATTTCCAAATTTTTCTTTCGTTTTTTTCTTTTTGCCCAATGGTATGGAAATGTAAATGTTTGCAACTGTGGGGAGTATAAAACATTTGAAATCTTTTCGTTAATCCACGTACGGCTAGAATTGATGGAAAAGCCATTTTTGGTAGATTTCGCGTCGCTGTCCAAGTATAATTTGGCCCCTTGTTAACAACTTGCAGGACGAAAACGAGTCAAAAAAATAGTTGGATCTACATCTACTATATATTACCAATTAATCGTCATCAGGGTGACAGCAATGTAGAAATAATCCGTATCAGGCCACTTGCTCAACGTTACATCTTTGTAATTAAAACGTCACGGACTGTTCCCTGCTGCTTGCCACGTGAATCGTGATGAAGAAAATAACAATCGTGTGTGGCTGTAGTATGTACTACGGCCATGCATGATTATTTTTGGCAAAGATTTTTCAGCTCTCATGCATGTCACCTCATTAATTTATCGCAAAAGCTGTTTGATTGGCAGGGGTACTTGACAGATGACACTGAACCAACAAGAGGGGAAAAAATCAACAACGGTATCTATCTACCATTCTACCCAATGCATGTACATGTTTTATTCACTTTTAATTACATGCCACGTACGCATGCCTCGAGTGTTATCAATCTGTAATTGAGCTGCAACTCTTTCGAATCAAATGAAACGTAGGTGGGGATTTTCTCCCAATATTGTTCGAAAATTATTTTACGTGGAAAGTGATTAACTAACGAAGATAGGTAGGCAAATATGTATGTCAATATGTTTACTTAAAAAGATATAATTATACGATGTACCCTGGTTCTTCCTCAATCTTAAGACACGAAATCTGCTAAAAAAATCTTGACACACAAAATAGAAGTAGCATTAATTTTGTTGAAACTTAAACCTGTTAACCGTTTTTCCCTTTGATTTCGTAATGAACTGCAAGCTCCAACCAACCAATTAAAAATTAGTAGATTAAGAAGGAACAGTAGGTAGGTATTGACTTGTGTAGTGTACTCTACCTTTTTTTCCGAGAAATAGTGTGCTCTACCCTTGGAGATCATATAAAAGCAGGAGAGAGAAAACAGAACCAGTGAGCCTCGATCAGTGACCACACTGCCTACTAGCACTATAGGTCAAACAGATTTAGGATTTTAGGCTAAACCTTATTTCCTGGCTCGCTCTCTTAACACAACAACAAAAAGCAAGACTCTTTCTTTTCGTTTTCTTCTCCTAAGAAAAAATAGGGTAAACCTTTTGCGTCTCACTTAAATAAAACAAAACTACATGCAAAAAAAAAACTGTCTGATCACATGCAAGCCAGGTAGTCTGTAATCACACACGCACGTACCTCACGGTGGCCTTTGGCGGCGGCGAGATGGAGCGGCGAGTTGAGGCTGCCGAAAGCGGCGCAGCGCGCGAGCCCCGGGTTGGCCTCCAGCAGCCGCCGCACCTCGGCGCCGTCGCCGTCCCTCGCGGCGGCCGCCAGGCGCTCGCCGAGCCCGGCGCACCCCAGGGCGTTGCCCATATGCGCCGCTCGCTCGATCAATCGTCGCGCCGCCCGGCCGCCGCTTCGTCTTTCCGAGCTGCTGCGCCTCCTCGCCGGCCGGCTGGCTATTAGCTCGAGTAGTGGCAGCTTGCGCGCTTGGCTTTGGCCTGGCTGCTGTCGTAAGGACGACGACACGGCTAGCAGCTCACGCTAGAAACGTGAGGATGGAGCTAGCTCTTGGTCGTTGGCAAAAGCTAGCCCAGCGATTCCATCTCTTGTTGAGCTACACGCTTCTTCTTCAGGTCTTATACACTCTCTGCTGCAGGTGCCGGCCAATGGTTGATGGCGAGAGATTTTTCTCTCCATCTCTCTCTGTCTCTCTCTCTCTGGGTAAGAGGCTAGCTGGGCATTAGTGTGTGTATTGATCAGGTGTCTGGTGTCTCGTACATGTTTTGCACAAACACCCTTGTCGATTTGCTGATTATATGTGTGTTACCAAATGGGTTGATTTGATATATATTGACGTCGTTAAAAAATAGAAAGGAGACGAAAGGAAGAAGAATAACCGTACGTATAGTAATAGGTACTTCCCTCTGTTCCAAATTATAGATTGTTTTATATTTTTTAATTCATATAGATTTTGTTATGCACTTAGATACTCTTAATTCAATGCATAATAATATATAAAAATTTAGAAAAGACAAAACAAAACCTTATAATTGGGACGGAGGAAGTGAATCTTGGGGGTTAATTTCAAGATTTGTTGACACAACCTCTCAAAGACATCAACTACATGAGTAGCTATAGCGTGTGTGCGCGCACATTCTTCATAGATGAGTACGTGTGCATATATGTGAGCATCAGCGTAACATTTTAATTTTCAAAAACAATTAGTGAACTACAATAAGTGGGCCGTGGGAATAAAACACATTTTTTTACTACTAACCTCAGCCTTCCATAACCGCCGCAGTAGTTTTGTACTCACTTTGTTTCAAATTGTAGATCATTTTGACTTTTCTAAATTTAGATATTGTTATGCATATAGACTTACATTATATCTAAGTGTATAGTAAAAACTATGTACCTAAAAAGCCAAACTGACTTACTTCCTCTGTCCTGAAATATAAGGCATCCAAGGGTTCAAAATTTGTCCCCAAATATACCTAAAAAAGCCAAACTGACTTATGCTATTTGGAACGGAGGGAGTATAACACAACTCCGCATCAATTAGTATATCTCACCATGCATGCGTGCAGCTAATCAGCCTTTGATTACTCGTCGGCAGTGCAACTAACACGCCCTTTCTCTCTTGTCTCCTTTTAATTGTCTGCAGAGAAGGACCCCTATCTAGAAGATAAGTTACTCCGCAGGTAGAGGACGGACGGTCTGTTTTTTGCGGTGTCATACGGTCTTCATCGAAACATACTCTTCTGTGGGTATGGTGCCATATGGTGCCACATGGTCTTCATCGCGTTTCGAATATGGCATGACCGTATAGGTCTAATAATCAGAATTGAGAGATCAAACAAGCACGTGCCAAGCAATGCAAAATTGTATGCATTTGCTTTCAGTTGGAGTAGTATTAACTAACCTTATTATACTCCAACCTACTTCATCCGTTTTTCGGTAGAAATTTTAGAGAATAGAGCGAACTGTTTTCACAATTTATGCATGCATGCATGTATTCGGCTAATGAAATGAGATGCACATCGTGGTGATACCCCTAACCACATATAAAATAGGCAAGAAAATCCATCATGTGCAAGCAGTGCGCATCCATTAAACTTTGACAGATAATATAATATTTGTTATTTGCTTCTATTTATTGCATATCCACCCAAAAATTGTTCATCATCATTAATTATGCAAATCGCTTCTATTTATTGTATATCCACTGAAAAAAATTGTTTCTCTGTTTATATTATCATTAATTATGGAAAAAGGGAGAAACGCGCTGGGCCGCTGGCGGATGCAGATGATGGGACGTATAGTACTGTGGACACAAGGCAATCAATGGTGCGATACCACAGCTTGCATCACTCATTTGCATGCATGGGTACTGAAATTGTATAGGCCTGAGATTTTCCAACTCCATCAACGACGAGATAGTGGTACGGTGCTATTAATTGTTGTGTTTTAGATGTTGGATAATCCATACTATATAAATTAATTAAGAAAAACTAATAGGGTTGCTTATATTATTATTTCAGACAAACAAAGAATAAAGGGCATGCCTGAATTCAGAATATCAACTTCATTGTGAGGATCAGAAGCTAAATTGGTAGGGTCATCATGCATCGTGCAGCCAGAAGTATCTGAGCTTAATCATCCTTCTAATTATTCTGTCAAGGAATATAGATAAGCATTTGGGTCGGTATCTTCTCCTTGCGTAAGAAGAGAATCTCGCAAGAATCTGGACGCACCAAAACTCACTTCATATTTATCCGAGGGGTCAGGGGTGTTGGATGCTTGCAAGGAATGAGAATCAGTTGTGGTTCACTCTCGCCTGCTCGAACGCTAAGTACTTGGTACACACCAACGTGTGAGGGCATGGTCACTGACAAGGCCACCCAAGCTAATAGGTACTCCATTTGAAATTGCCATTAGTTTTATTTTTATAAATTCAAAGATTTTGCTATGTTAATATAGGGTCTATTTAGGTACTCCCTCTGGTTTGGTATTAGAAGTCGTTTAGGACAGCGAAACGATCTCCAAAACACAACTTTGACTTCTATTTTCTATAAAAATATTTATTGAAAAGTTATATATGTATATTTTTATGAAAGTGATTTGCAAGACAAATCTACTTATATGATTTTCACATTTTCAAACTCAACGACTTAAAAGTTATTCATGATTTATATTCTCAATATTTGACTTAAACCTTGTCCAAAATGACTTCTTATACCAAACTGAAGGGAGTACACTAGAGAAAAAAACCCTGTGAATCCATAGAGATGTACATAGACGTTTTACCTTTTATTGAGTGAGTGGTTGGTTGCAGGGGTGGGTCTAGGATTGGGGAACATAGGGCTCATTTTCTTCTTCTTCCTCCTCTTCTTTTCTTATTCTTTCCTCTTCTTCCTCTTCACTCATGGAGGTGGGGTGGGGTGTGGGGGGGGGGGGGTATTCGCCCCTCTTTGGTTGGGGAGTGAAAATGTTACTAAATAAAGTTGGTTTACAAAACTACCTCTACAATCTCTGAGCTAATTCGCGAGACGAATCTAATGAGGCCTTTAACCCTATGATTAGAGGATGTTTAATGTAACATTATTGTAGAAAATCATGAATTAATTAGGTGAAGAGGTTTTACAAATAGATTTTATTTAGTACCCATGCATGCAAAATTATCTAGGTGAAATATTTTTCACACAAAAAACCAAACACGTTCAATAAAAAAAAAGGTGCAAGCACTAGGCCGCCGTCGGTGTTTTAGACCGGCAACCTACTACGGGGAGTACCCGAAGTAGATGAATGTGACTCGCCGAGATCGGTAACTCGAAGGAAGAGACACGTGGCACACAATTTAGACAGTTCGGGCCGCGAGGTGCGTAATACCCTACGTCCCGTATGCCTTGCGTAGCTCGGATTGATAGGGCACGATTACACGATGGTGCAATAGTGCGCCGTGAGTTGTATGAGAGGAGATTGGATGAGGGGATCGGTCCCTGCCTCGCCTTATATAGTCCGGGAGGCAGGGTTACAAGTCGGAGTAGGGAGAGAGTACTAGTCGAGTACGTCTAGGAGTCCTCTGCACAGTGCGGAACATGTACAGCTTCCTAACCGAGTACTACTCCTGTGTAGTCCTTGTGCTCCACGCCTTCAGATGCCGTGTAGCGCAAGCCGGTAGTCCCGGGGCCCACCGAGTAGTCGGTCCCGGTACCCACCGAGGTAGTGGGCCCGGGGAGGTCCATACGACAAGCCCCCGAGTACTTTGTAGTCGAGAAGGATAGCTTCAAGTAGTCTTGACGGCCTTAACGAGTAGTCCTCAAGCGTCCCCGAGCGCTACAAGTCAAAAGTCCTCAAGAGTAGTCGAAGCATCCCGAGGCCGGGAATGTACTCCACTCGATGTTTGAGCAATCTTGAAGTATTCTCGAGTAGTCCCAAGCGTCCTTGAAATCGCCCGAAGGGTCTTCAAGAAATGCCGGTCTTGTCTTGAAGCCGGAGCCGTCATGGAGGTGCGATTTGCGTAACCGCACTCCACATGGAGTAGCCCCCGAGCCTCGAGCCGCGGGCTCGGCTTAGGGTCCATCCGAAATCTTGGCAAGATAATCCCGAAAAATCCGAGAGAGAAAAAACCGAAGGACACGTGGCACGGAGCCCCCGAGCCTTGAGTCGAGTACTTCCTCTCGAATTGAAGGGTCTTCTTGGAGAATGTGTCCTGAGATGCTCTTGAGACTAGCCGCTTCCCGTGTGGTCGAGTAGAAGTAGCCGAGCCCCCGAGGTGAGGCGCGTCGACTAGTAGAATTCGAAGAGTCACGCGCAGCCGCTGAGTCAGCCGCGCGTGGACTTATCCAGCCGCCGTTACGGAGGCGATTTGGCTTATAAATAAGAGCCAAACCCCTTAGGGTTTTTCACCCAAGTGAGCCGCAGTCATTTCCATTTGAATCTTGAAGTAGATCCACTCCGGCGCCTCGCCGCCGCCGTAGTAGATCCGAGCGCATCGCCACCCGAAGCCTCTAGGGTAACCCCCGAGCGGATGCGAGTGAAAACTCCTTGCACTTGGAGAATGAAGCCGTCGCCGTCGAAGACATCCAAGGCCAGCGGGAAGAAGAGGGGGCCGTGCGAGAGGTCGCCGCGGCCGCCACCGATGCGCGCGCGCCCCCCTGTCTCCACCGCGCGCTGATCCAAGCCGCGAGTGGAAAAAATCGAAGGTCAAGACGGAGGACTCCGCCGACCCCGTTGAACGGCGGGTTCATCGGGGAGAAGGAAGTCGACATGTGGAGATCCGCCGCGAGAGATCCTTATCCGATGGAGAAGGCCGAAGACGAGATCCCGATGTTCTCGCGCTTCGTGGAGCGCGGCCTTGCGCTCCCGGCAAGCGACTTCTTCAAGGGGCCGCTCGGGTACTACGGCATCGAGTACCTCAACTCCGAACCCGAACGGCATCTTCCACACGTCGGTCTTCGTTCACTTCGCGAGGCCTTCCTCGGAATCAAGCCACACCGGGTGCTCTTCCGGAAGTTCTTCCGCGTCAAGCGCGGCCTAGTGCCTCCAACCCCGGGGTAGTCGGAGGAGCGGGATCCGGTCGAGGGAAGACGCCGCGGATCGCACCGGCGTACAAGCCGGTGGACTCCAACACGGACCGGAAGACGAGGTGGTTCTACATCACGAACCACCATCCCGGCCCGCCGGCCGAGCGGACGGCGGCCCGAGCATCGCGAGTGGTGGAACACAGAGCCCACCATGCAAGAGGGGATCCAGCTCCCCGAGCTGCTAGCACGCATTCGAGTGCTCAGGGAAGCTGGACTGAGGGCCGAACACGTGGCCTTCAGTTTCATGAAGCGCAGGATCCAGCCGTTGATGGCGCGGGATACGCTGGGCTTCGAGTACACAGGCGACGACGACACGTCGCGGATGCCGAGGGGCGAGCTGGACGACAACGACATCGTCGAACGGTTGTCGCGTATCTTCAAGGACATGCCGCCGTACACGGCGTGCCCGGTCGAGGAGTACTCCGCCACGCGCCCGCCCAACGAGGTGAGTAGTCGTACCCCCCCTCGTCGAGTAGTGAGTACTCGTAGTGAAGTTGCCGACGCCTTGTGTCTTTGCGCGAGATGATGTGAAGCGGTTCGTCTCCGAGCCGCGGCCGCCACCGAGCGGGGATCGAGATCCCGGCGGAGGGGAAGGTGAAGGAGCGCCGCGAAGTCGGCGAAGGCGACGACACCGTCATCGTGGAGGATACCTCCGATGACGACGACGAAGACGAAGAGACTCTTCGGGACCGCTTCCCGGCCGCGGTCGAGGTTTAGCCGTCCGGCTTGCCTCATGTACCACTTGTTCAAGACCCTCCGGCTAGCACCGGAGGCTAGCCTTGCTGCGCCGCCACGGAAGCCGCGCAACCCCGCCAAGAAGCGGGTGGCGAAGAAGATGAAGGTCTCAGAGACCACGCCTCCGGAGGTAAGTCATCTTGAGCAGGGTAGTCGAGTACCCGCTGTTCGAGTATGTTGCTGACGAGTAGTCTCCCTTTGTGTGCAGGAGGTGCCACCAACGGAGCCCGTCGAAGAGGGCGACGAGGGTGTGTGGGACACAGTGGGGGAACCGGCTGGAAGCCGAAGTCCAGCCCCCACTGTCGAGGAGCTCCTGGCGCAGCTGGAGCGCCAGCCCCCTGCTCCAGCAGAGAGCGGAGGACCCGTGGCCGCCACCGTTGGTAAGGTGGTGACCTCTGGAGCGGAAGGTGAAGGTGCGCCGGCCGCCGCCGCCGTGGAGGAGACAGTAGCCGAAGAGGCGGAGGAGGAGGCGCCCACCGAGGGTGGACCGGTTGATATTGCCGCATCCTCGGTGCTCCGGCCGTGACCATCGTCCCGGTCGAGCTTTTAAGTACCATGTTTTTACGAGTAGTACTAGCTGCAGTAGTCGATAATTGCCTGACGATCTTCTGTGAACACTTCTGCAGAAAATCCACAGATCTAAGCTGGGATGGGGAAGAGCCCTCGACAGCGGAGGCGGAGGAAGCTGCGCCGCCCGTCGAGGAGGCCGCTCCCGAAGCCCAAGCCGCGACCGAGCCCCCGGCTACCGAAGCGCCGCTGCCAGAGGCGGTCGTAGTCGAAGGTGAGTTCCCGTCTTGAAGCCGTAGGACTCCAGGATGAGTAGTCGTAGGCACTGATGCGCGTGTCGTTTGTTGGCGGGGCGCCGAAGGAGGTGACATCCCCGCCGGGGGGTGCCCGTGCAAGAGTTGACACCGCAGGCCCCGCAGGCCGCGGAAGGAGCTCCCGAGCCCGTGGTGGAAGTCGTCGAGAAGTCCACCGGGGGAGAGGCGGTCACCACGTCGCCAGGGGTTGCCCTGGAGGTGGCTATCCGCTCCCCTGAGATCCAAGACGCGGAGCCCATCCGGTCTGCGCCGATGACGGAGGCTACATCGAGTAGCCGCGGCGGGATTGAACTTCTGGCCGACGATCTCGTCGAGCCGGCGACGGTGGCGCAGCACCTGGAGGCGATGCGGTGAGCCGAACAGTGGATGAAGGTACGTAGCCGTAGCCTCCCGAGTAGTCAATCCTTTGCCGTTGAGTACTCTTCTTGACTTGAGCTTGTCTTGTGCAGGACGTTGCGGAGCGATCCCGCGAGAAGTCGAACCTGCTTCAAGGTTACGGCGACACCGTGCTCCGAGCCGAGGCCCTGGAGGAGCAGCTCGTGAAGTCGCGGAAGCACGCGGCCGCCATGCAGTCAAAACTCGACGCCGCCTTCGCTAAGTACCACAACGACGTGATGGAGTTGCAGGCGAAGGGCGACGAGTTGGTGCGGAAGAACAAAGGCCTCCGCAACAAGAATAAAGGTATGTCCTTTGACTTGTCGGGTACTTGTTGGAAGTCGTCAAGCCTCGACCCGTTGTTGTGTTTCCATGTTGCGAACTCGAAGGCCGGTGGAGCACCGAAGGCCTCGGAGGTCGCGCATGAAGAACCTCTTCTACCGGGAGCAAGAAGCCCGCCGGTACTTGAGCTCGACTACACGGAGCTCGCCTTCGAGTGCGAGAAGCACATGGAGCCGCGGATTGCCTCTCGACGAGATCTCGTCAACCGATACAAATCTTTGCGAAGTTGAATGAAGATTGCGAGGCGCTCCGGCCCCGGCTCGAAGGACCTTGAAGAGGTTGCTCTCCCGATCGCGAGGCTTCGGTGCCGCACCGGCGGCCCCAAGATCGCCCCTCGGCGGATCGACTTCGTGAAGCACCAAGCCGGCCGGCCGCCTACGTCAAGCACATGGCCAAGTCGATCCCGAAGCAAGTCCCGGCCTTCATGAAGTCGTACTTCCCGAAGGCTCCGGTGGAGGTGGTCGCCGGCGGGGGTAGCCGCCAACCGCTCGGATGAGCAAGACGCGTAGCCGGCCGGAGCGAGATGGCTCCCATCGCGGAGCGAGTAGTCGAGAAGCCGAACCTCCGGTAGCCCCGCATAGGTAGCTAGTAGCCATAGTTGTACAAATAACACTTGTAATGAATTATTCATGTATCAATGAAATGAAATTTTCCGGCAATGAGTACTCGTAACCGCGATCTCGCAGTGCGGAGCGCCCATCGTGGAGTAGGTGCGAGTAGTAGTACTCGGCTTTAGTAGTCCCGTCGTAGGGAGCGAACAAGAAACAAGTTGATGAACAATCAAGCTTTATTACCGAAGAAGTACACCCGGGTGGCCGGGCCGTAGTTACAAGTAGTCGCCCGGACCGGAGGCCGCTTACGCCTAAGTGGCGCCGGAGCGGGTAGCCGCTTGCGGTCGGTGATCCGTAGGTAGTCGTGTAGGCCGGATCGCGGATTCGTAGGTGCGGGGTCGGATCTTGGAGTGTGGTCTCTTGGTAGACCGCCGCTAGAGTCCTTGACGCTCGTCGCAGCCCATGGTCCGTAGGTAGCCGCACGGGCGCCCGGACCCCGGAGGAGAGTAGTCCGGAGATCGGAGCCGAGGACCGGAGGGTCGCTTGCGGCGAGGGGTGCTGATGTAGTCGATTGGACTTGAACCCCGGAGTAGTCGTGCAGACTAGGCGTAGAATCGACAGAGTTGGTCGACGTTCCACGAGTTGTTGACGTCTTCGCCTTCAAGTGTTTGGAGGCGGTAGGAGCCCGGCCCGGTCACCTTAGCCACGGTGAAGGGGCCTTCCCAGGGGGAGCTGAGCTTGTGGAGTCCTTCCGTGTTCTGGATACGGCGGAGGACAAGATCTCCAACGTTGAAGGAGCGTTCCTTGACGTTGCGATCATGGTAGCGTCGGATACCCTCCAGGTACCTTGCTGATTGGACGAGGGCGGCGCGGCCGAGCTTCTTCGAGGCTATCGATATCAACTCGTCTCGTCGTCTTCCGAGACGCCTTCGCCGTAGTGCTCCACCGCCGGCGAGTTCCATATGACGTCGGCGGGGAGGATGGCTTCGCAGCCGTAGACCGAGAAGTAGGGGGGATTGCCCCGTTGGATTGGATGGTTGAGTCCGCGCCCCCGCAGTGCGTTGGGTAGTTCCTTGATCCACTTGCCCCCTTTGGAGTTAGCGCGCGTCGTGTAGCCGCTTCTTGAGGGCGTCGAGCACCATCCCATTGGCGCGCTCGACTTGTCCGTTGGCCCGTGGATGGGCGACCGAGACGTATCCGACGTCGATCCCGCCGTTCTCGCAATATTCCCGGAACCGGTGGTTGTTGAAGTTGGACCCCGGTGTCCGTGATGATGCGGTGGGGTAGCCCATAGCGGTGTACGAGTTCATCCGGAAGTCGAGTACTCGTCGCCCTTGGGGCATGTGACCGGCTTGACCTCGATCCACTTGGTGAACTTGTCGATAGCCACCGGTACCCTGTTGAATCCTCCCCGGCGCAGGTTGGCGGTGGCCCAATCATGTCGAGCCCCCGGCGAGGCAAAGGGCCGGGTTGGCGGTATGGTGACTAGCTTGTAGGCCGGGACGTGTTGCGCTTGGCGAAGAACCGGCATCCTTGGCACCTTCCCGACGAGTTCTTCGGCATCGCCCGTGGCCGTGGGGCCGCAGAAAGCTCGTCGGAAGGCCTTGCCGACCGCCGTGCGTGAGGACGCGTGGTTGCCGCGGACGCCCTTGTGGATCTCCTCCAAGATGTCCTTGCCTTCTTCACGAGGGACACACTTCATGAGTACTACGAAGATGCGCCCCGCTTGTAAAGCTTGTCTCCGACGAGGACGTAGGATTTGGCGCGGCGGACGAGTTGTTCGGCCGCGTTCTTGTCGGAGGGGACCTTCTCGCTCGCCGAGGTAGTCGATGAAGGGTTGCCTCCGGTCCACGTCGATCATCATGACCTCCTCGCCCGACGTGGTGGATGAGGGCGGTACGGTGGTCGGTGGCGCCGGCTTCGGGATGGATGGCGTGTGAAGCTCATGGACGAAGACGCCCGCGGTACTTGGGCGCGGGTGGATCCAAGCTTCGAGAGGACGTCCGTCGCAACGTTGTTGTCGCGGACAATGTGATGGAACTCGAGACCATAGAATTTGTTCTCGAGCTTGCGGACTTTTAGGCGATGGCGTCCATGTTCTCCTTGTTGCGGTCCCGGGACTTGTTGACTTGGTTGATGACCACCGCGGAGTCGCCGTAGACTAGTAGCCGCTTGATGCCCGGTGAAGGCCGCGAGGCGGAGCCCGTGTAGGAGAGCTTCGTACTCGGCTTCGTTGTTTGAGACCTTCCGGAAGATCCGCAGGACGTACTTGAGTTGTTCGCCCGTTGGAGAGATCAAGAGTACCCCCGCGCCCCGCGCCCTCGAGGTTGAGTGAGCCATCGAGGTACATCACCCAATGCTCGGTCGCACGGTGGGAGTAGGTAGGCGGTTCTCCCGCCACTCGCCATGAAGTCGACTAGTGCTTGCGATTTGATGGCCGTGCGTGGCTTGAAGTCGATGGTTAGGGCGCCGAGCTCGACGACCCACTTGGAGATTCTTCCGGTGGCGTCTTGGTTCCTCGAGATGTCACCGAGCGGGTAGTCGGTGACGACGGAGACCGAGTACTCCCGGAAGTAGTGTCGTAGCTTCCGCGAGGTGATGAGTAGAGCGTACGGGGAGCTTCGCACGGCCGGTAGCGAGCCTTGGACTCGATAGAACCTCGCCGACGAAGTAGACCGGGCGCCGGACCGGGTATGCGTGGCCGTCTTCCCCGCCGCTCGACAACGATGGCGTGCCGACCACGTGAGTAGTCGCAGCCTAGGTAGAGCGATGGCCGCTCGCCCTTGTGAGGAGCCGTGAGGATTGGCGGCTTTGACAGGAAGTCCTTGAGCCGGGCAAGGGCTTGATCCGCCTGCGGAGTCCACACGAACTTCTCGTGATGCTTGAGTAGTTTGAAGAAAGGGAGACCCCGTTCTCCTAGCCTCGAGATGAATCGTTCAACGCCGCCATGCACCCCGTCGGCCTTCGGACGTCCTTGATGCTCGTGGGAGCTTTCATGCCGGTGATGGCGGAGATCTTCTCGGGGTTGGCTTCGATGCCGCGCCGGGCCGATGATGAAGCCGAGTAGTTTGCCCGAAGGGACGCCGAAGACGCACTTGTTCGGGTTGAGCTTCCGGCGGTACTCGCGTAGCGATGCGAAGGTCTCTTCAAGGTCGTCGATGAGGGTACCGGAGTCCCCGGTTTTGACAACCACGTCATCCACGTAGGCCTCGACGTTCTTGTTGAGTTGCCGCTTGAAGCAGCGCCCGGATGGCCCGTTGATATGTAGCGCCGGCGTTCTTCAACCCGAATGACATGGTCGTGTAGCAATGACGCGCCAAACGGGGTGATGAACGCGGTCTTTTCCTCGGTCTTCCTCCTTGATTGCGATCCGGTGGTACCGGAGTAGCGCCGAGGAAGCGAGCAGTCGCAGCCCGCCATGGAGTTGATGACTTGATCAATCCGCGGCAACCCGAAGGGGTCCTTGGGGGCGTGCTTGTTGAGGTCGGTGTAGTCGACGCACATCCTCCACTCGTTCGAGTTCTTCTTGCGGACGAGGACGGGGTTCGCGAGCCACTCGGGATGGAAGACTTCTCGGATGAAGCCGCGTCGAGTAGCTTGGCGAGCTCCTTCTTGATGGCGTCCCGTCCGTCGTCGGCAAAACGTCGGAGGTGTTGTCGCTTGGGGGGTGGCCTTTGGATCGACGTTGAGGCGGTGCTCAATCAGCTCCCCGGGCACTCCCGGCATGTCCGTCGGCTTCCACGCGAAGATGTCGCGGTTAGCCCGAAGGAAGCCGATGAGCACGTCTTCCTATTTGGGGTCGAGGCCGCCCCGATGGTGGTGGTCTTGCCTTGGGGTCGCCTGTTCCAAGGTCGACCGTCCTGACGAGTACCTCCTCAGGTGGCTGAGGCTTGTTGGTCTTTGTCGGACTTCTCCGGGATGTCGAGTTCGCTCGTAGCGAGCTTTTTCGACGCGGCGTAGACCTCCATCATTGCGTTGGGTACTTGGTTCGTAGAGGCGATCACCACGGCCTCTGTATCGCAGTCGTGGGAGATCTTCAAGTCCCCTTGGAGGGAGAGTACGCCGGCCGGACTTGGCATCTTGAGTACCAAGTAGGTGTAGTGGGGCACCGCCATGAACTTGGCGATGGCCGGTCCGCCGAGGATGGCGTGGTAAGAAGTCTCGAAATCCGCGACCTCGAACTTGATGTACTCGGTGCGGTAGTTATCCCGAGACGCCCCGAAGGTAATCGGCGGTACCACCGAGCCCGGTGGGATAGCCGCGTTGCTCGGGACGATGCCGTAGAAGGGCGTGTCTGCTCTTGGTGAGCATGGGGGTGACGTCGAGGTTCATCTTCTTCAAGGTTTTGGTGAAGAGGACGTTGAGCCCGCTTCCACCGTCGATGAGCACCTTGTTGAGCTTGGAACTCGCCACCGTTGGCTTCGGACGAGGGGGAACCGTCCCGGTTCGAAGAAGTTGGTCCATTGGTCCGCGCGGGAGAAGGTGATGGGTACCTCCGACCACCCGAGAGGGGTCGGGACCACCGGTTCAATGGACATCACTTCACGACGGGTAGCCTTCTCGCTCCCGCCTCGCCGGGCGCTCCACCGAAGAGGACGTTGACGGTCTTCTCGGGTTCTTGGAAGTCGTTGTCGTCGCCGTCCTTCTTCTTGCCCTTTTGGTCGTGAGGGTGCGGTGGCTCCGGCGTATCCTTGAGTGCGTGCCCGAGCCGGTAGCACCGCTCGGTAGTGTGGTTGCCGTTTAGATGCCACGGGCACTTCTCCTTCGGCGAGGTCCTTGAACCCGCCGAAATTCTTCTTCGAGTTCCCTTTCGGAGGGCGCCGGATAGCCGCGACGGTGTTGTCCGGCTTGCGCTTGCGGTTGGAACCCGAGTAGTTGTTGTTGTTGTTGTTGCTTCGCCGCGGCCGCCTTGGTTTGCATTGCTGCCTGCCGCCGCCGCCCGGTTCTCGCTTGGACTTGCCGCGGATGGCGTCGTACTTGGCGTTGGCCTTGTCCTCTTCATCCGCCCGGACGTGATCATGTCCTTGAGGTGGGGAATGGACTCGGGGCGGCGACGACCGAAGTCCTCGAAGGTGCGGCGATGGTAGAGGCCGTCCCGGAAGAGGTCGATGACCTCCTTGTCGGTGACGTCGACGACGGTAGCGCGCTTGTCGAAGAAGCGGCGCATGTACTTGCGGAGGGTCTCGCCTTGTTCCTCGCTTGATCATGGCAAGGTCCATGCGAGTACCCGAACGGCCCATGGCGCCCGCGAAGTTGCTCGTGAACCGCTCCTTCGACCGGTCCCACTTGTCGATCGAGTGCTTGTCCGGCCGACTCGAGCCATGTGAGTGGAGCTTGGTCCGGACGAAGGGGAAGTAGAGGCATTTGGTGTCGCCGTTGCCGCCGGCGTTCTCGATGGAGAGGGCGTAGCATCGGAGCCACCGGATGGGATCTGCTTCGCGTCGTACTTGGTGATCCCCAAAGGCTTGAACTTGTCGGGGAGGAGCAGAGGTTGCGAAGCCGGGGTGAGAAGGCGGGGGAAGCCGTCGCCTTCGGCCGCGGTGGTCGACTTCTTCCGCCGCGGCTCCTCGATCTTCGGCGAGCATCGTACCCGCCATGAGAGGCACGGAGGCGTGGGCGTTCGCGTGGGCGTGGCCGCCGCGGCCGCCGCCGCCTCCCGGCCCTCCCGTTGGCCCCGTGGTTGGAGCCGCCGCCGCCGCCGCCGCCGCCGTCGGGGGTCGTTGCCGCCGCCACCGCCGGAGCGCGGTGGGGAACGACTTCTCGGTTGCCTTGGTCTTGTCGAGAAGGTCCGCCCGGCGGCGTTGGAGCGGCGGCGGTTTGGATCGGCCCGGGGAGGTCGGCCTCGAGTACGGTTGGGGCCGGGGTCGGCCGCCGCGACTAGTAGCTTCATTGTCGCGGGGCTTGGGCCGGGAGAGGTTGATTGACTGCGTTGTCGACCCGCATGAAGTAGGCTTCTTCGGCGAGCTTGGCGATGACCTCTCCCGGCGCGTATGCCCCGAGCCCGACGTGCGATCGTTGTGATCGACATGAGGCATTGCTCGGGGGTGGTGTGCACTCGCTCTCGACCGCCTCGAGAGCTTCCGCAAGGTTGCGGATGGGGAGGTTGTCTCGAGCCGCCGGCGTCGTTCATCGCGCTTCTCGTTGCGTTCGCGTCGAGCATCCCCTGTTGGCGGCGGTCTCGTCCGCGGGTGCGTCGGCGCGACGGCTCGTCCGCGGAGATGTCCTCCGTGTACTGTCTTCGGCGTGCTCGAGGGTCCCGGAGTTTCGCCGGCGGCCATGAAGACTTGGCGATCGGGGGTACCCAAGCCGGGACTCGCAGGGTGCCACCTCGGTTGGTGTGCTTGAGTCGGCCGCGGGCCGGTGGTGTTCCCTCCTGGAACGGTAGTGAGTCGATGTAGGCGACGTAGCGTGAGTCCTCCTTTGCCGAGGTCGGCGGGCTTGCGGTCCGGCCGCAGACGTATCTTCCGCCGGCGTCGATCTTATAACCGGCCCCGCAGGCCGGCCCTGACAAGGGAAGCTCAGTGGGGTCATCTTCGGACTCGGGCTCCTCAGGGTCCGACCCGAAGTCGAACTCGTAATCCGGGTTCGAGTAGAACTCGGAGAGAGGGCTGGAGTCTGAGACGTGGTCGGGGACGGCGTCGGAGTCCGAGTTGTACTCGGTTACGGGCTCTTTGCCGGCCCGGCGTGGTGTAGGAGCCTCCGTGCGGGCCCGGCCGAGGACGCGGGGGCCACGCGCGGAGCGCCGGCGTGGTGAAGGGGCCGCTCGCGATGGGTCGAGCGGCCGGCTCGCATGCGACGGCCCATGGCGACGTCGGGTTCGAGTTGGAGACGGACTCGAGCTCGAAGTCGGCGTGATGGTTGAAGAGCGAAATTTCGCCGAACTTGCCGACGAGTTCGCCCGTGACGGCCTCGGGAAGCGTCACGAGGCCTCGTCCTCGGGTTGGGCCGCATGGTCGGGCGGCGTTGGAAGGAGCCCGCGCCATCGGCGGTGCGGCACCCGTGCGCCGAAGACGAAGGTGTCGCCGCGGTTGAAGGCGACGGTTGGCTTGATGTGAACGGAAGCCGTCGAGTTCGCCATGTGATCTCGAGCGAGATCCCCTACCTGGCGCGCCACCGTGTCGGTGTTTTAGACCGGCAACCTACTACGGGGAGTACCCGAAGTAGATGAATGTGACTCGCCGAGATCGGTAACTCGAAGGAAGAGACACGTGGCACACAATTTAGACGAGGTTCGGGCCGCGAGGTGCGTAATACCCTACGTCCCGTATGCCGCGTAGCTCGGATTGATAGGGCACGCCTCGCCTTATATAGTCCGGAGGAGCGGGGTTACAAGTCGGAGTAGGAAGAGAGTACTAGTCGAGTACGTCTAGGAGTCCTCCGCACGGTGCGGAACATGTACGCCTTCCTAACCGAGTACTACTCCCGTGTAGTCCTTGTGCTCCACGCCTTCGCATGCCGTGTAGCGCAAGCCGGTAGTCCCAGTGGGCCCACCGAGTAGTCGGTCCCGGTACCCACCGAGGTAGTGGGCCCGGGGGAGGTCCATACGACGACCGCCGTGGGGTTTTCTAGAATTACACAAGACAATGCGGACCCTCACAACACACGCACACCCACCCCTATGAATACACGTACGCAAACCCTACCTATGAGCACCTGCAGATCTGGAGATTCTCGAAGTCATCAGGCGCGTCGTCGTCGATTGGAACGTCGCTTACCACTTAACGTCGGGAAATCCCAGAATAAATAAAGGAAAAGGTGCGAGCACCAGTATTTGAACTCTGGTGGGTAACGTCCCACTGGACCGTCCTACCATTAGACTATAAGCCCATTCACAGCGCCCAGGTGGTTCAAACAAAACCAATGCCATGTGTCCCACACGTGTGCGCGGCCTACACCGAACGAGTGCAATCTAGCAGGGTACACGTAGCAGGGGACGAGGTGAGGTGGTGCGTGAGATTCCATTTTTTCAAAAATCATTCGTCTTGATCGCTGTCAGTAGAGACGGGAAACGTGGGTGAACGAAGGGAGAAATGACCGAGAGAGACTGGCCACCGGGCGAAAATGACACGCACGCTACCGCGGAATTTGTCACCTCCTGTCGTCCTCCCAATTTGCACCCAAGCTAGCTAGCAATATAAAATGCTAGTACGCAATGTTGGCGGCTTACGCGCACCCGTGGAATTTGCGGTGGGCCCGGACGCCACGAGCGAGGGTTGCTTGCGTTCTGCGGCTTCCGCTGGCGTGCTTAATTTGTGTCATTTCTTGGTCGAGACCGGATCGATCGTGAGTGTGCACCGGCGGCGATCCGTTATCAGCAGATGACGTGGCTACGCCACGTGGACTGGATGATGGAGAGATTCTGGAAATGGCTCTTGGTAACTCACTCTGTGTCGTGACACCTGTTTTTATCCTCATGTTTACCGCGCGGCTTGGTAACTCTGTACCGTGCGCCACCTGTTTTTATTATCTTGTGGAAATGGTTGGTACGAGCACCAACCGTATCTACTCCCATAATCTATGTATAATATACGTGCAGGCCAAACCATCCCAGAGATACACGCATGTGTATGACCGCAGGGCTATGGAGTACTGTACAATACATAAAAATTACCAAGTGCTACATGGGCCAAACCATCCCGGACTTGTTTTCTGAGGATTGTGACAACTGGGAACCTGGCTGGACTTGTAAAACAAGCCAGGTGCGTCTCGGCCGCCAGAAACTGTAGCACAGTAGTTGACGCCTCGATCGCCTTGTTGGGTGAGAGGCTGCAGGTTGCGCGCCTTGGGAGGCTGCAGGTTGCGCGCCTTGAGATGCTGAGAGCAAGTATAATAATCCTAGTCAGCCGGCGAAATGAGCCCGCCACGTCGCTTCGGTCCGAGTTGGAGGAGCGAGAAAGGCGGGACGGGCGTTTCGCGACTCGCCCGCTCCGCACCGCGGAACCGAGGCAAGTCGCCCGCTCCGCGCCCGTAGCCGCCGACTCCGCGGGCGACTCCGCACTCCGCTCGATCTCCTCGCTCGCCCACCTCTCTCCCGCAAATCTCCCCACCAAAACTGCCTTGCGCGCGCCAAATCGATTTCCTTCGCGCCAAATCGCTCTCGCACGCACCGAATCGATGCATAAATCCCCCAATTTCGCCCCCGTTCATCCTAAATCGCCGTACCCAAACCCTAGATAGCCATCGCTCTTCTTCCTTGCAAGATGCCGCCGTCCAAGAGGACCTCTGCGCCGCCACCGATGGAAATCCCACCGGCTTCTAGGACTCAGTCCGTTCCTCCCCCAAACGGTGCCCAACCTGTTCCACCAACGGCCACCCCTTCTATTTTTGCCTCTGGTGCTTGGTGTCCTCCATATCCACAGCAATCGATGGCGCCCTCCTCCACTCCGTACTGGATTCCCGGGATACAACATCCAGGCATGGCTAGTGCATCGGCTCAAGGCCCTTGGCGGGCACCTCCTTCATCCACGGATGCAGGAGACTCTGAGCTGCAGGTTTGGTAAGTGATATTTAACTACACTTGTTGATTTGTATGTTGATATATAGATGTCGTAAAAGAGATTCAGAGTTCAATTCCATGCTTGCTTGCTTGCTTTGATGAGCAATCTTGCGTACCTGTAATTTTTTTAACATTTTTGACTACATGGAAATTGGAATGCTTGGATGAGTACGTAGTAAATTTTTAGCTACCTGAATGCTTGAATGCATATGACATAAACATTTTTTCTGTACAGATAATGGATGCAGAAGACATAAGCAAAATTACTTTTATCTTTTTGGCTACCTGGAATGCTTGAAGCATGCATTTTTGTTCTAATTATTTAAATTTATCTTATATTGACAGGGGAGTGGATTCTATCCCACCCGGTGGCATGTTTATTTTTTTGACTAAAAACATACCTAGGCATGGTCCAAGACATTGCCTATGAGTACGGTAATTCATCGCAACCGATCAATGTTAGTGATGACACCAATGATTCTGATTGTCCTAGGACTCGGAAGCGCTTACTATTTACAAAAAAAAGAAGATATTGCACTGGTTAGTGTTCTTAATTCAGTTATTTCCATCCATTATCTGTTAATTAATAGCAATGCAATGAACCGTCTTCTCTGATTATATTTTAGGTTAGTGCATGGTTGAATAATTCAAATGATCCAATCCATGCAAATTACAAGAAGAACGAGCAATATTGGAAAGAAGTTACTGCTGCCTACAATTCAGGCATCCCAAAAAATCGTGCAAGGCTACTCAAGCAAGTCAAGGATAGATTTGGGAGGATTAAAAAAAGAGTTCAATGGTTCTGTGGCAGCTGGAAGGAGGCTAATGCTTTGTGGGCTAGTGGTGAATCTGATGCAGACTTAATGAACAAAGCACTGAACCTTTATGAAGAGGAACACAAAAAAGACGGCCCATTTCAGTTTAGGCATTGTTGGGAAGTTCTGCGGAAAGCACCAAAATGGGATGCATATTTGGAGCACCTTGCAAATTTGGATCCAGAAAAGAGGAAGTACAACGTTGATGATGATGTGGAGCAATGAGTATAACACAGGTTACTATCTTGCTGATGGTATATACCCGGAATGGGCTGCGTTCATGAAAAGTATATTGGCTCCCCAAACTGAGAAGCATAAGCTTTTTGCTGAGTATCAGGAAGGGGCAAGGAAAGACGTGGAGCGTGCTTTCGGGGTAATGCAGTCACGTTTTTCAATTGTTCGTCGCCCTGCACGTTTGTGGAAGCGCAAGAGTATTGCAAGGATCATGTTAGCATGTGTGATTCTCCACAATATGATAGTGGAAGATGAGAAAGAAGATGAGACCATCGAGATCAACTTGAATGAGAGTCCAGGGGCATCAATTGTTCTACCTCCCGAGGTGAATGTTGGTGGCAATTTGTGTTTCAGAGATGTGCTGCGTAGAAAAGCTACTCTTCATTCTCGTCCGCAACATACCCAACTGAAAAGTGATCTCATTGAGCACATATGGCATAGGTTTAGAAATAAGCGTCGTAATTAACCATGGTACAGTACTGCTGCTCATTTCTATGTTTTCTCTTAACATTTGTTTTTAAACATCAACATGTTTTCTTACAAACATCTGTTATTTCAGGATCTTGCCATGATGTGGTCATTGCTGGTGGTGCTACTGGTGTTCCTTAAAGTTATATATCCTATAACAGAGTTTGTTCTGTTCATTAAGTCAAGATTTTTGTTTCAAGTTTACTCAGTTTTCTACTTTTGAACTTGTAGTGTTGCTGTTGGATTGCTGATACAAGACAACTTGGTCGCTCCTTTCTACCAACAATTTGGTCTGCTTCTTTCTACCGAAGATCCAAGCATTGGTTGTGCCTTTATCGTCGTCGTTTAGATCAATAATTGGTGGCTTGTGCCTTTACCGTCGTCGTTTAGATCAATAATTAGTGGCTTGTGTTTCCTCGTAACTTATTTAGTATCACTTTCGCTGTTTAATTTTATTTCGCAAGACTTTTGTAATGCTTATTGTCAGTGTCATGGTGATATCTGTGTCATCACATTATCTACTAGTTAATATGAAGCATGTCATTGACATGTTTGGTATATTCCAATGGTTCCTCGATGAGCAGTGTGTGGTTTCTGTACTGTGTATACATGGCCACAAAGATCTTGATCACATCAGATTGTATCTTCATGCCTGCATTAAGTGCTTCTTATTAAATGCAATGACTTTCTTAGCCAACCTAACAGTCACTGGGCACGAAAAACCGAGAACCGAGAACCGAACCGAAGTAACCGAGAACCGAACCGAAGTAACCGAACCGATCGGTTTCGGTTCCTAATTCGGTTCCCGGATCTCGGAACCGAAATAACCGGGTTAATTCGGTTCCGGGGCTCGGGTACCCGAAATAACCGAACTAACCGAAATATATATTAGCACGGGCCAAAATACCGAGTAAAGGTGATTGTTATGTTTGATGCTTGTGGAACATTGCTTGTTTGCATTAGAATTTGACACATATATGTGTCGTACTGCTTTTATGCTTATTGCTCCTTAAATTGTCTATGTTGGGTGCATAAAAAAGAGATGAAATGCTATCAAAATTTGCATTTGAATGTGCTATTTTTTATGTTTTGAAAATTTCGGTTCCTTTCGGTTAGAACCGAAACCGAACCGAATTACCCGAAACCGAAAAGCCTCGGTTCCGAGTTCTCTCGAGGAACCGATCGGTTCTAGGTTCGCCGGTAACCGAATTAACCGAATAACCGAAGAACCGAACCGATCGGTTTCGGTTAACCGAATGCCCAGAGTGACCTAACAGCCAACTCCACTATACGTGATGGCTGTGTTGCTTGGCTAAATCTGACGTGTGCATGCATTTCGCCGGCTGCTGGCTAAACCATTAGCCCTGCTCTGAGTGAAAAGAAGTACATATCGGCGGCCGCGCGTGCTTTCAAAGCCGGCCGGCGGCCAACCAATTCCCAGACGGGGCGGCCGCCGACGGCGACCCATCCGCCGGCTCGTCCTGCCAAAAAATTCAGAGGTGTCGGCCGCAGCGTTCATCACTGCATATGGGCGCGCGCCCCGGACAGGCAGACGGCAGCGGGTGTACCATCCCCGGACAGGCAGACAGACAGGCATGGAGCAACTTGTGATATCGTCGGTGCTGATCACATCCGTCATCAGCATGGCATCGGAGTTGTATTCGTGCCACAAGTGCCACCGGCACATGGTTAATGTTTGGCGTCTGCCAAACGCCAGTGTGCCTCGTCAGTAATGGCGCCCGCGGTTGGTTTAATCGATTGATTTTGTGCGATGCGATGCGACAAACCGTAACCGAGATCCGAGCAGAGGATATCTAGCTAGGAATTTGGCAGCTCGGATCCGAGGACATGCCGGTATGAATATGCCACTCTTATACAAGTCAAACTTACTTTTCTGCCATCAACCCCTTTTGGCTTTGGCAGAAATCACACTAATGATGATTACCAAAAAGGAGTGCTACGTAAAACATGTTGGTAAATAGGAGCAATTAGTGGACTAGGGCCAGGGCACTTCTGCTCAAAACAGCACCTAGAATTGACATAAAAAACAGGCTAAGGTGCAAACTAATTTGTAGCCTGTTCGGTTAGCTGGTGGCTGATGGCCAGTCTTTGGTTTGTTCCGAGAGAAAAATCTTGTTAATTGCTTGATGGATGGTGATTTGTTCTGAGAGAAAATCTTTTCTTACTGGTGGCTGTTGGTCTATTCACATCATCACGAACATATCCTTCTTTTCACACCTAGGCTCACGTGAATATTTGCTCAAGTTGTAGCTTAGCATGCAATTCGCGAAATCAAGTGTTTTGCTAGAGTGAATTGGAAGCTCAATATTCTTCTGAGCCAATAACTGCTATAATTTCCATGTAGTAAATTTCTAGATGGTTTCAAATAGCAGCAATCAGGTCCAACTGCCCCCACTCTTGTTTTCAGGTAGTGTGAGGGCATCGCTAATCGTGGACTGAATAATGCAGTCACCATGATATTCCAACCAGCCTCAAATGTCTGTACACTGATTGATAAGAATGATGGGAACCAGTACTCAGTTTTCTCTAAGATCTCAGTTTCCTCGAAAATTTGCACCGATTGGTATGATGTACTCTCACTCTTATTTAGTTGCGAAAATGAAACGGCTGCTCAACATGATTTACTAATAAGAGGGCAGCCTTGCATCTAATACACACAAACGCTTCCAAGGCAACGGTATATATATTGATCTGGAGAGCACAACTTCAGACAAACTCTTGAGCAATGTGGTTGCATAACTTGACCATCAGGTGAAGAATAGTGTGAAGAAATTGCAGGGAAGATGGGGGCAAAAACTTTAATTACTAGTGCCCGCAGCATGAACTGATCATGCAGGCCGTGAGCAAATACAAGTAGCGTGACTATAAATAACATTAGCACGAAGAAAACGATTTTTGAAGTTGTGAAATCCGTGGAGCCAACCAATCCCGCTGGAACTACAGACGGGACGTCAGACAGCAGCATGGCAGTACTAATGTCTATAAATACTTCTTTTTGGAGAGAGTGACATAATTTACGGCAATATTTCCACTGAAATGTACAATGATGAGAAGAAATGCACGATCGCATCAACAATAACAATGCAATATTCCCAACTGGGCTTGTAAATTGCTGAAACTGATGCATTGGAATTGACAGCCAAAATGAGGCTTAGATGCGACCGGGCGCATCACATCATATACAAATATATATAGAGAGCAACCCACTAAGGGTCATAGTTCTATTTCTCTCAACATTCATCATTCCACATCATAACCTCCTATACGCCATCTCAATATCCACAATACGCCATGTCATCATCCACCACACCGTCTAGTTATATCTTCAACCAATTTTCTGTGGCTAATAGCATGTATTTGTGACTAGCGCACCATAAAATTCCCGCAAAAACATGTAGGATCTATCATTTTAGAATGGTTCATTCTCAACAAAATAACATATTTTCATATATAATGTTGTTTACAAATGAATGTTGTCATGTAATAACTTTAGTGTTTCTACTTCCACATTTGAACTTAAAATTTTGTTTAAAAAATTCTCACAGCAATACACAGGTATCATCTAGTATTCAAATGGTAAACAGGCTCATATGGAACAAAACCATTGGGTCCGAGATGTTTAATGTCCAATTTGTCCAATTTGTCGACTTATATATTCAACTAAGAGAGCAGGTACCATCACGTAAAGACTCTTTTCTCGAACCCAATGGTTTTGCAGTGACCTTGGGACAAAAACATCCGAACCAACTGTGCAACAAGAACTGACCATGTGCAAGCTGTGAGCCTGTGAGCAATATAGCATGACAATGCATGACATCCACATGACAATGGTTTTTGACGAACTGTGTTTTGTGAAATCTGTAGACCAGACAACAGACCAGCAGCCGCTCCTGTTCAAGAACACTCAGTTCATCAGCAGCATAAGCACTGCCACATGTTTCACTGTATAATCATAGCACCAAAAATCTATGGTCCCAGTGTTTCCATGGACCAACTGAATCTTTGTCCATGGACTGACTCATCAACAAAAGAGCAGTTGAATTGACAGCCAAATGAGGCCCAAACATGCAAATCACATTACAAGAAAACTTGATTATTGAACTGAGATGTTAATGTCAACAAAGCATGTTGCAAGCATACCATGGGCATAAAAAAAAGGATTGGTCTTACACGCCTCCTGGGATAAACATACAACACAATGAAGTAAACCTTTCTAAGTGTGTTCTACTTATCACCTCAACTTTAGCCTCACAGGATAGCATTTGAGCGAATCAGAGGGTGTTGATCATCCGCTTCATTTCTGCAGACCTTCTTGGGTCAGGTTCAGCTATGGCCCTCTCAGTCAAGACATGCTTTATCCGGCACATTGATTTCTTCACCTGAAATTATGCAAGAGCAAATATAGGAAAGGAAATGGAAGATGAAACACATGCAGAAATGTACAGTGATGAGAAGAAATGCACATCACATCAACAATAAAGCCCATGTCAGAGTCTATACCCACTATAGCAAATTTGTTGGAATTTTTTTCAAATGTTCATAATTAGTTTTGAATGGTAGGTCACGTTGCACAGGATGCCCATGTTTTTTTTTCAATTCTGCTGTGCCGCACACAAAAGAAAAATGATTTCAGAACTATTTACATATGCTGGGAGGTGGGAACTAAATAGAATGCAACTGATAGTTCATTATGAAGCTGCTGTCTTTTAAGACAAACTTTAGGTATGCATTATATTGGCTACAGGTTCGGTTGTCAGATACCTCAACCCCAATTCAAGAACATTCAGTAACACATAAAACACAAACAGAACCCACTCAGTTTAGTCAAATGTATTAGAGTAATCTGTTATATCTAATAGGAAACAGTATTTAGTATGATCTGCAGTTGTAAAGCTATACCCACAGTTGACTCGATAATAACTAGCAAGCTCATTAAGAAATCCCACTGCAAACAATAAGCAAAAAAGAAAGCAGGACAGGCCCCCCCAAAAGATCAATTTACAAAGGAAAAAATGCAGGGCCCATAAACATCATCTTACAAAGCCTATCACAGTTATTTCAAGAAACCATAGTCCCTTCAAATTTTGTTACACATGACATCAACATGAATCTGTGGAAATGAGGGTACAAGTATTGTGTAATTAGTTGCATGAGGAGCTGTGCTATTGGTGTCAGTCCAATACCTTGGAAATACGCTCTGGATTTGGAAAACGCAAGTTCTCTGCATACAGCATCTGCCGCTGAGTCATAAGCATGTTCTTTTCCTTCAGAAGAACATACCAAAGCTTCTGAAGATCATCCCAAGATTTTAGGCGCAATTCGGAAGCCTTCCAACTACGACCTACCAATTAATGCATCAAAAAAGGAAACAATATTAAGTTATGTAGAGGAATACAGTGCTTACAGCATAAAAATATGCAGAATAAGTGCACAATATTAAAGTATGGGATGTAAACAATGATATGGAAAAACTCACTTGTCAATAATTACATGTGTAGTAATGCAGTATAAAGGCAAGAAGGTACAACCATTTCAGTATTGCTATTGAAGAAACCCTCTCAGTTACTCACAGATATGCTTATATTTGAAGTGTTATATGTGCACAAGCAATAGCAGCCCATAATTGACCCCAATGCAAACAAAAAACGGTTTGACTACACTACCCATAAGACATAATCTTCAAGTGTCTAGAAGCACACGTCCTACTCCATTCAGATATGTCATATCAGGGACAAAATTGCAATCCAACACAATAGATGGGATGATTTCCTTCACCATCTACCGCTAACCAATACCGACCAACGAACACTCATGAGATCGCCGCGAATCTGCGAGCCATAACCACAACCAGTCTACAAAGAGGCACGAGCGGCGGAGGGTAGGGGAGGGAATGAATACCGTAGTGGGGAGGGGGCTTGTCCTCCTCGGTGCTCCGCTCGACTTCGAAGAATTCCTCGAGCGGGTTCTGTGCCTTCCGCACGGCCGACGTCGACGCGGCCGCCGCGGACTCGGATGCCGCGGCGGCGGAAGAGAAGAGGCGCCTCCCAAGCGCCCGCGACAGGGACAGCATCACGGCGGCGGCGGCGGCCTGCCAGCACAACGGATCAAGGAATCCAGATACGCGAAGAGTTCGATTCGAGGAAGTGAGGGGAGGATCCGAGAGGGAGGCGAGTGAAATACCGGCTGCGGCGGCGGCGGCGAGTGATCCGTGGGAGAGTTGGGGGGAAGGGTTTAGATGTGAGAGGGTTTTCTTTCTCGTGCAAATCTAGCGTTCTATGGGTGTGGTGTGGGAGAAAGACACTGACGGTGCGGGCCCACTTGTCACCCCCTCTCTGTTCAGGAGGTCAGGTTGGGTGTGTGGGAGAAAGACACTGACGGTGTGGGCCTACTTGTCACCCCTTCTCTGTTCAGGAGGTCAGGTGATAATTCTTTCTCTTTTTTTTGAGAACAGGTGATAATTCTTTCTGGCAAGCTGGAACTGGAATGCGACGAGAACGTCGAATACTAACCAGATCAAACAAAATACAAATGTATTTTTCTTAGTCATATTCGTATCTTAGAGCAACTCCAGCAGTTTGGCAAATCAAATTGACATCCATCTAATTTTGACAAAACGAGAAAAATTGGCCTTTGGCAAACTAACTTAACAAAAATAGAAACTTGACAAAACTCACCTCCCTATGCGCATATATGCGCGCGCGGATCGTGGTTGTCATCGGTGTTTCCCTCTGGATGGAAGAGTGTAAAAAAATAAAGAATAGAGAAAGATTTCCAATGTAAGTTTCCAAGAGGTGGAAGAGTATAAACATAAATTTGTCTCTTTCAGTAAGTTAGATCTGGGTTTGACAAGTGAATTATGCTAAATTATTGGAGATGAACTTTTTTTTATTTGACATACCTTTTTAGAAGTTGGCAAAAACACAAGATTTGCTAAGTAAAATTTAGCAAACTTTAGGAGATGGTCAGTGAAGAATTTTGCAGTGTGGCATAACTCTCCACACCGTCGATTTTCCGGCATGCTTGGAATGAAAATTTGCCAGAATCGTTCACTCCTGGTTAAATAAATCCATGGTGGTGATATCATACCCAGGCATCCAGCACACACTTGTCCAAGCGACAATTTTAAAAAACACAGCACACCATGCTTGGAATGATAATTTGCCAGCTGTTCAGATAAACGGGAAACGTAACCCGACGTGGGCCACACACTTGTCCAAACGACAATTTAGAAAGCACCGCAAACCTATCTATTTTACGGTTTCATTCACGGGGCAAATCCATTGCAAGACTGACCAGAAGATAAATTATCTATGAGTAACTACAAAATTTTGGTGTACCAACTACCAAACTCATTGCTATGCCTATTGTAAAGGAATAGCCATTTGAGTCACCACGTTTACCCGGATGGAGTCAATTTGTACTCTTACAATGTAGAGCTACAATGTACTTTTCACCAGCACTTTTCACCAGCTAAATGTGAATCACTCTTGTGTGTGTCGATTCCCAGGGAAATATTCCCATTTCCAAGTTTACCAAAACCGTGGAGAAGGCAGGATGGCACTGTGATGGCCCTACATCTCGAAACCAGAACACAGCTCATCCTCTGCCCCTGCCCCTGCCCCCCCTGCCGCCTCTTCCACGACCACCTCTCCCTCTGGCCCCGCCTCTTCCTCTGCCACGATTTCCACCAAACATGTAGAACTCAGCTTTACCCTGCTTCAACCCCAGGGATTGTACGCCTCTCCTCTTGAAATCATTTGGTCCTTCATCATCGCTAGGCGATTCTTCCTTGTGCTTTCTTCTGCTTCCAGAGATGAATGAGATCTCTCTTGAACCACCAGGTCCATATTTGACCTTTTCAAGTGCTTTGGAGCTCTGTTGCCTTTCCAGAGCCGCTATCCTATCCTCTATGGGCACAGCGTCCTCATGAGCTAGGGAGGTGCTTTCCAGAAATGCTTCCGCATGCCGTTCATCCTTGACTTCATATAACCTGAAACATAGAAAGCAATAGTTACATCTTCGATGTACCAGTATGATACAGAGCACATAAATGCGACAAAAGAGTCTAGACCCAATTTACAAATGATGTAGGGAGGAAAGACTAAGTTTAAAAATGTAATAGGAAGCCACAAGGCAATCAGCTTAGAAATGCAGAGCTTAAAGCAAGACATATGCTTATACGAGAAATAAAGCTTAAACGTGCACACCATGCCGTCAGTATACATTAACAAAAGAAAATCTGAAAACTCTAGGGCACATGCGCAGTTCACCCAAATGATGTAAGCCCACCTTATACGCTTTGAATTATGCACGTCATTGTCACTGTCAGACATTCCTGATACATCTGATTGTTGCTCATCTTCACTAACACTATCAAAATGCTCTGCAATTGGTGGGGGCTCCTTGGTAGCCACTTGAGGATGAAGTGCAAGGTATTCTTTCGATTCTTCATCAATTTGGAAATCCTGCCAAATCAATGGGATAAAAATCAATTACCAGTGATAATATAGTATTAATTAGCTTACAAACTCATACTGATTAAAGAGCATAAGCTTTATACGGAAAAAAAACAGCTGTATCGCCACAAGTATAAAGGGAAAGCATGAGATCAGGTAAAAATTAGGTAAAGGGATGAAATATATATTGGATTTGATTTCATAAGCTAAAATTTGCATACATTACTGTCAAAAGCAGCAGTAGACTTCCCACCTTATTCTCAAACATGTCTTTGAACCGTACATCTTCCAATAGATCCTTATTCACTTTAAGTCTTCTATCCTTCTTCTTCTTACTTGATTTATCAGCATTCTCTGTATCAGCATTCATTTCGTCTTCAATTATACTGTCGAAAATCTGTCTGTTAACCTTTGGTATCCTGACGACTCTCTGCGGAAAAAAGAGAAAAATTTGACGTTCATCAGGGTAGGGTTTGAAGCTTATAATACAAATAAAGCAGGTGAGCGAACTTACCGTTATACGAGATTTTTGTTGTTCTTCTATTTTCCTTTTCTTCATCTGTTCTCTAAGTGCCTTATAGTCAACTGGAGCAGCTGCTGCCTGTTGCTGCAAAGAAATAGAATACTAGTAAATACCATGTCTCAAGTGTGTTTCCATTAACCCAATCGACTGCAGAAATGGACTAAAGCCAAGCCATGGAGTTCAACTATACAGTTAGATGCCTAACTATACATGCAGCAGTACTTGACAGTACAACTCGGTACAACCATGTAGCTAAATCATCAGGTGCATTAATGAGCTTTCCATTCAGGAAACTTCAACCCTTTAGATCCTGAGTTGTACTCGAGTACTTAAGGGATTGCAAAGAACAAACTGGTACAGTACTACATTAACAAAAGAAAATGCCTTCAGGTTGCAAATTCAAGCATCTAGTCGACAACAAACATACTTCAACTTGGAAGTTGAAAGTATACTACAGTTCAAAGAAGATATATCTGTCACTCGCCAAAAAAAAAGAAGATATATCTATCAAAACGTACATTATAAAGAAAAGCTAACAAAAAATATGTAGACAAAAAAACCAGATTTACCTTCTTATATAGTTCATAACGGACGATAAATCCATGTAAATGTACTTTTACAGCATTGGTGCCAATGTATTGAGTAAGATTCAGTCGCTCCATATCTTCTTTAGTCAGGAACTTGTATTCATCATACACTCTGCTATCTGATTTCTCTTCCATCTCCTCCTATACAAAAGTAATACAAATAACGAATTGTTTAGCCAAAAGATTACTAAAAACTAACTACAACTGAAGTAGTCTCACGCACAGTTAGGTTATCAAGATGTGAACACCACTTTGGAGCAGGGCCGAGTGCAGGTATAAAGTGGGCAGGTATCTGGCTATTATCCAGAGCTAATAACATTAAACCACTATTCCGGAAGATGCAAACATCATTGATAGCACCACCATCTGGTTCAATGCTAGTCATGTTATTTCCCTGCAAGAAAGATTGAAGCCATCACCCATCAAACATCAAACCATGAAAATGTGTATCAGAAAGTCATACATCAAACGATGAAACCACAGGAGTATAGAGTTGAGGAACTGTAGAGTAAATGGATTATCATAGCCCATATAAATATTGATGTCATTTAACAGCATGGCATACATATTGATTGATGGCCTTTAAGGCCATTTTTTTTGAAGCATCCCTTGGCAAGAATGTTGATTTCTAAACCCACACTATTTGGTTATCCTAAAAATTGTGAGTTCCCAAGTTCAAGAACTGAGTTAAAAGCAAGGGTCAAGCAGAGATCAAAACTGCTCAGCATTGTATATTTCTATTTGACACTTGAGATTTCTTTAAGGCTATGATCTTAAAGGCTTCAACCAAATTTCTGCAACATAACAAAAATTTGGTTGAAGCCTTTAACGTCATATCCTTAAAAGACATGTCTAGCAAACAAACATGCATTGGTCATCAAATATCAAAGTCTTATTTTGCTTCAAACTCACATCAACACTGATATGGTTGTGTGATCACACCATGAAATAAGGAATATAGAAGTTTTGGAAAAGAAAGAACTCACTGTATTAGGATCCCAAACTCTCACTATGTGCTTATCAGCAGTGATAAGTTTAGGTTCAGTAGAATTAAGCGACTGGTGCCACTTGATATTTAATATTGGACTACCGTACCTGAAACAGAAAATAACATCAATGCCATAATGGTCAGCAAAAGGTACAATATAAAGTGTGGCAGTTATATAATAGAACTGAAAAAAGGATGGTACGTTGTTATGGTAGTGGGCTGGGCCTATTATGGGCTGAGGCCAACCCAAAAGGGGGGTGCGGTACTGTTCGCAGGACATTGTAGCCACGTGAACAGTAAGCAAGTGGGCAATTAGGGTTAGCAGGTTGCCTAGTCTATAAAGGCAGCCTAGGTGCTAGGCTTAGAGGCATCGAAGAAGTAAAAGTTCCCGTGAGGGCTCTGTTCTTCGGCGATCTGGCTGGGTTTCCTGCCCGACCAGGCGTTCCAATCTACAATCCATCCTTCAGTTCTAGCTGTTCCATAACATATGTAGCCAGAATGATATGATATGGGAAAGGGGAAGTAAGTAAATGTACGAGCCCATTTGTACTGAACATTATAGTAGGAACTAGGAAGTCTTCATCTAGTGAGATGAAATTCCAATGAAAATAATCTAATTGACCATTGACAACGGGCAACGTATCGGGTGCAAACCAACCTCTCAGTGCAAACTGTGCAAACGTTTAATATGGGCCACATGATGTTGATTGGAGCACATGTGATTAGGTAATTTTACACTAAACCACCCACCCCTAATCACACTTTTGCAATGTGGTCCAGATTAAAAGTTTGCAGGGTTGCACGGAGAGGTTGGTTTGCACCAGATACTTTCCCTTGATAATGAGCTGGAACCCCACCCTCAAATGAAGATACAGAACTTACATGTGATCCTTAACTCGCAGAGGAGAAGACACGCGTAGATCATATATTGATATCTGCAGAAAATCTCAAATTTGTAAAATTCATAATTTTAAAAGACTTGGTTGCATGAAGATATAATAAAGAGACGAATATCATATTTCTATATATAAAAAGATCTCAAAACACCACTAGACTAGCAAACTGCGAATTGTTGTCAGAGGTGATCACACTTTTTTCATATTGTTAGACTAATAGTTTTTGGTCAAAGATTACGAAATTGAATATTGAAATATGTGTGCGCCTTATATTTTGGATGGATGGAGTAGCCACCACAGATAGTTACATAATAGAAGAAATGTTATTTGCATAAATTCTGAGCATGAAACAGACATAAACGAAGTGAAACCACATAAACCATTACAAGGATGGAGATACTGTATAATTTGCTATGCATATTGCAAACCACCAACATTTCTTAGCTATACATGCGGTAGTTGTTATAATAAAAACTGCAAACTGGACACTCAGTGAAAATAACTAGGCTGAGAAATGAAATCAACAGGTAACAACAAACCCTACCTTTCCTGTGCTGCTCCCTACTGCCATAAGGTATCCTTGATCTTCGTCGAACTGCAAAGATGTGACCTCCTGCAGTTTCAAATGTGAGACCCAGTTGCAAAACGTAAAACATCAGCTTTGGCAAAACGTAAAACATCAGCTTATAAGTTTCTATTGAAGAAAATATGATACCTGATCATAATCTTCAGAAGAAACAGATGGAATATTAATTCTGCCAACAGAAGACTTTTTCCTCATATCAAAGCACTCAACCGCACCATCCTCACCACCACAAGCGACAAGCCCATGGACCTTACTGTGAGCAACGCAAGAAAATCGAGAAGTTAACAGTTGATATTCATGTCACCTGCAAGACATGTAAGTTAATAAAGAATTACTACCTCCGTGTAACTGCATTAATTGCTGGCGATTGGGAGGAAAGAGAAGCAAGGAATCGTCCCTGCAAGGCATTAAAAAATGTGCAAATAAATATTTTTATCTAGAAAAACTGAAAGCAACCAGAATTAATATCACAAAAATCAAATAGGATGTATGTTAGGTGGAACTCCATTCAAAATAATCTGCTTAAGTTTATGAGAACCTCAATTCTGTATTAAGTCTGAAAAAATTATCAATATGATATTTTGCTTAGTCACTAAAGATAAACAAATTACTCGAATGCATATGACTAATTAAGTAATGAAAGTAGACCTGCTCTAAGTTGATTCTGTACAGATCTGGTGATGAAGCAGCACATAGCAAGTCACACGACCAGCAATCGTAGGCCATGTCCCTTCCCATTCTGTCAACAAAATCATTATGGACATTCAAAATATGTCAGATTAATATTTGGAAGAGGTATGTCTACAACTTTTTAATTAATTCCCTAGTATTAGATGTTATCTTAACGGACTTCCCAGTTTAGACAGAAAATATGAGAACAAATACACTATGTGTTAATTAAATTAATACAGAATGACTTTTAACGCCAGAAGAACTAATAGTTTCCTAAAGATACCCAGATAGGTGACAAGTATATGTTACTACTGCAGAGTGTGGAACTAGACGAGAAATATGCATAGATAAGATTGAGTTAAATATAAGTATGTTTGCATTAATACTAACCTTGGAATTCTCAAGCTATAATGGCTTCCATATTTTGCATGCAGATTTACAGAACGATCAGCACACAAGAACGCAAGTTTAGAATAATCATCACCAAGGATCTGAAGAAAGAAACAAGCAAACCTGTTAGAGAACCAATGCAGGCATCCTTAAGCATATTAGGAATTTTGAGCCGTTTTTCTCCTGTGAATGCATCAACTAGTAACCCTCTACACATATTCCATGAAGAAGCAGTAACAATTTTCACAAATTATGTAATATATATTATACAATATTAACTTCCTCGGCACTAAATAAGCAGCCCATGTTAGTCCTTTGTCACCCTCAGTCACATCTACTGTTTATAGAGAAATCGAAAAAAATACAACTATATAGAATTCCATAGTGTCAGGTGCAGAAAAAGAATATGGTTATAAGGGGGGGGGGGGGGGGGATGACACAGCTCATGTAGGGGGTGTATATGTCGATGAAGTTGCTGTGAAATGGAAAGTTCGTTTAAGTACAGAGGAATGCTGCGTCAAAAGGTAAATAATTGAGTGGCTAGAATAAGTTGAGTATCAATATAAAATGAACAGAGACGATCCTCACAGAAACAAATTAATTAATAAAGCAGCCAACTACTCAATGATGGTGACTAATCGACTGTCAATCAACATACAACAACAACTTAGCCTTTTGTCCCAAGCAAGTTGGGGTAGGCTAGAGATGAACCCACAAGAAACAAGGGTAGGAGAAGCACAAAGCACAGGAACACAAAAGCACAAAAGAAAAAGAAAAGATCATGTCTCAGGCACATTGATTGCAAGTCTCCAAGCACTTCTATCCATAACTAACTCCTTGGGGATGTCCCACTCCTTAAGCTCTCTTGACCGACTCATCCCAAGTTAGTTTAGGTCGACCTCTACCCCTTCTTACACTATCGACCCGGTCTAGCACCCCACTACGCACCGGTGCCTCGAGAGGCCTCCTCTGGACATGACCAAACCATCACAATCGGTGATGGACCAATTTTTCCTCAATTGGTGCCACCCCAACTCTATCCCGAATGTCTTCGTTTCGGACCTCTATCTCTTCTTGTATGCCCACAAACCCAACGCAACATACGCATCTCAGCGACACTCAGTTGTTGGACATGTCGCCTTTTTGTAGGCCAACATTCAGCACTGTATAACATCGCCGGGCGAATCACCATTCTATAGACCTTACCTTTTAGCTTTTGGGGCACCTTCTTGTCACAGAGGACGCCAGAAGCTTGGCGCCATTTCAGCCAACCGGCTGAAATCCTGTGCCTAACATCCTCATCAATGTCACCATCCTTCTGTAGCATTGATCCCAAATACCTAAAGGTCTCTTTCTTGGCCACCGCTTGTCCGTCAAGGCTCACAACTCCATCTTCATGTCCAGTCATGCTGAAATCGCACATCATGTACTCGTTCTTGGTCTTGCTGATTCTGAAACCTTTCGACTCTAAAGCGTCCTTCCACAACTCAAGCTTCCCATTAACCCCTGCCCTAGTCTCGTCAACTAGCACCACATCATCAGCAAAGAGCATACACCATGGGATACTACCTTGGATGTCCCTTGTGACCTCATCCATCACCAAAGCAAATAAATAAGGGATCAATGTTGACCCCTAATGTAGTCCTATTTTAATTGGAAAGTCACTAGTGTCACCACCGCATGTACGCACACACGTCACCACATCCTTGCACATATCCTTGATAAGGATAATGTACAACATTACCCTTATCAAGGACATGTACAAGGATGTGGTGACTGTCAATTAACATACAAGTCTGTAAATTCTGGAACCAAATATGGCAAGGCAATGATCTAAATGTGCTTCACAAGGAGTACCTGGAAATCTATAATTTCTGAAATCAAGTGCCTCTCAAACTTCATGGACAATTCCTTCAACTCATAGACTTTAACTTGTGGTGGGTAGATGCCTAGATATAAGCAAGATAAATAAGTATGCCACATTGCCTATGAATAAATTAAGCTAAGCATAGCCATTAATCAAGCTAAACACACCTGAGGCGATCACGTACTGGTCATCGGGGGTGAGCTTGATCTTGGTGGTGGCGGTCTCGAACCTCAGGTCATGGATCAAATCCAACCTCCGCTGATACTCTACACCCAAACAACGAAAACAGGAGGCGTGATGAATCAACAAGGATCACAAAAATTTCCCGCACTAATCCCGTCAACAATGGAGAAGATACGCGGCGGGGTGGTATGGGGTAGGCACCTTTGTCCTTGCGGAGGGAGCGCTTCTTCTTCGCGAGAACCCAGGGGGCGACGTAGCGGTTGCCGGTGAGCGAGTAGAGCTTGACCCCGTTGATGGAGGTGGACTTGAGCGTCCCCGCGCCATGGTTCGCCGCCATACTCGAAGCGGTCGCCCGGAGATCTATCCCACGCTCCTCCTGTTCCTCGTCGTCGATGGCGCCGTTGCGGTGGCGGGCGCCGCTGCTAGGGTTTAAGGAATTTGGAGGGAGGGAGGGAGGGGCAGAGCCGGCGGCTTTCGCTGACGCTGCCCGTGCAGGCTTCAACCCTTGTGGCAACGGAGGGACAGGCAGAGGCGTCGCCGCGACGGAAGCTTTCGCAGCCGTTGGATCTCGCCTTCGCAGCCGTTGGATGATCTGTACTGGTGACCTTCGTGGGCTTCATGCTGCTCGTTAGTGGTGCTATGGATGGATCGTGGTCTAGTCGTTCTCGGCCCATGAGTTCGGTGATTGGGCCTTCATTTGGAAACAAAATTATATTTCTTGTTTTCAGAAATTTTTTTCCGTTTCTCTGATCTCCATTCGAGGTTCAATGCATGCTTGCGTAGGCTCGTGACTGGCCGGGCGTCGGCCGCCATGCACGCCGCCCTCTCAGCTCAACTGCTCAAGCTCTGTGCAACTGTGCAAGTGCAGCAAGTCGTCACTCAACAGCTCATCCAAGACCAAGAGGTACGGTAGGCTGAACAGGGAAAGCAACTCTGAACCCTGCGTTGCCCAGTGTAGAGAACACTTCGCATTTTTGTCACAGATTCATCTGAACCTCGCAGCGCCTTTTCAGGACTTGGCCGCCGGTGAGGTGGTGAGCTCGACGCCGTCGACGAGCAAACCGGCGCACAACTCGCGTTTCGGCCAGTAGTAGTAGCTGTTGTTCCGGAAAAGGTAAAACGTTTTGTGCTTAGCTTGGAAGTGAGGTAGCGATTCGCGGGAGGTAAAGAATCTATCTATGGGAAAAAATTGAGCCATGGTCGACGGTGACTCGATGCACTTCAGCACTAACAAGCTCTGTGCACTTCGAGTTCTCTGATGGCAGCTGCAATAACAGTCTAAAACCAACTGCAATTTTATCTACCACATGCACTTCAGCACTTCGAAACCCACAGGGCCGCAACCCATGATTTGTGGTTCCCATGTTCTGAAACTGACAGCGAAAACAGGACATTCCCCGCATTGGGATGCTTTGTTTTGTGTATGCTATCTGCTATACAAAGGGCCCTCGCCCAGTGACATCCCCAACGCCACCTGGTGGCCAGATCATGGATGTGGTTTACAAGGGATGACAATTGACAATTGCAACAACTAGCTGTTGGCAGCTGCTGTGATATGACAAAACTAGTCTCTGTTAACTGCAGGGCGTGTGTTACTGCTACCTCGACGCCAATTGTTATTCCTGCTGCACAAGCCAGATTTTTACCCACCAAAACAGAAATCAATCAAGGATAAGAGAAGGATTCAATCAACTGACCAAACAAAAACCTTTGGTAGACTTGAACTGAAAGCAACGCGGTCACCTGCCATCACCAACCGCTGGACCTCCTCCCTCAAAGTCGCAATCAGAGCTTGAAACATGCCAACTCCGGTCGAGGAGACCCAGACCCTTGCACCGCTGTACCCAGGCAGTAACCACCCGCCCGTGTCGCCTGCCCCGTCCGTGGTGGCCGCAGCCCCTCCCAAAAAACACGTCTTGCCCAAAACGAAATCCACCCGAAAACGCCCCAAACGCCGTGCTCCTTCCTACTGTACTGTACCCCAATCCGCCGAAACCCCCCAACTCCACCAAACCGCCCGAGCCGAGCCAGCCAGCCGGCCGTCCGCCTCGGCCTCCCCCCCTCACGCTGCTCGCCAGCCTAGCCCACGCTGCCCCCCAGTCTCCCTCTCCCCGTCCCTTTCCCCTTCGGCGGCGTCGTCAACCCACCGCACCCCCCACCCGCCGCTCGGCCTCAGCTGCCTCCCTCCCGCCTCCAACTCCCCGGCGCTGCCCAGATCCCGCTCGCCGGTGGTGGGACCCCCGCCGCCGCTGGCGCCGGAGCAAGGGGGGACCCGAGAAGCCGAACCCTAGGAGAGGGGAGGGAGGAAGTGACAAGTTAGTGAGCGCGCGCGCCGAGATCCGGCGGGCGGCGGGCGGCGATGGGGGACTTCAACCTCGCCCTGGTGATCGTGGCGGTGGTGGTCAGCGTGCTTGTGCTGCTCGTCAGCGTCTACCTGCTCGTCAACTACCAGCACCCCGACGACGCCAACCAGGCGTACTTCCCCAAGCTCGTCGTCGTGTTCGGCCTCACCGTCGCCGTCCTCTCCATCCTCATGCTCCCCGCAGACGTCGCCAACCGGCAGGCCTGCCGGAAGGCAGTCTACAGCGGCGCCTGCAACCTCACGCTCCCCATGCGCACGCTCTGGCTCGTCGTCTACATCGTCGACGCCGTCCTCGTCTTCCTCGTCATACCATTCGCCATGTTCTACTACGAGGGCGACCAGGACAAGTAAGTATTGGCCGCATAATCCCTTCTCTTCATCCAAAAAATGGGTTTTCTTCCCCTTCTTTTTTGAAAAAAATGAAGTTTTCCGCTAATTGGATCTGCCTTGCTGGCCTGCTGCAGGTCCGTGGGGAAGAGGCTGAAGTCCGCGCTCATCTGGGTTGTCGCTTCCGCGGTGGTTTGCGGCCTCGTCCTTGGCATCCTATACGGTTCGTGTGGATCAATCCAAGCTTCCCCATTTTTCTCTCGCTCAAGAATGCCCTTCTGAATTCTTGGATTTTGAATGGTGTTTTAGTTCAGTTCAAAAAATGTGGCATCTTTTGCCTGAATCTTTAGGCGAATTCCATTGCACCCTTGCATTTGGGTTTGAATTAGAGCGAAAGCTTCAATCTTTCATAGGTTTTTTTCATGAGTAATCAGAGTTGGCGTGGCATACTGCTTAGATCTGGAATTGAGTTTGTCCTGTTGCTGCCTTGTTGGGCTGGCTGATTCTTCGTTTGCTTTGCCAGCTTAGTTTAGAACTATGCAATTTTTTTTACTGTACTGTATGTTGTTGAAAGGTTGGATATGCATTCCTTTACACATGGATTCTTTTTTAGTTCAGGCCACACAAGATTAGCTTGTCTTGTCTGGTTTTCCACTTATATGACTATGAGATAATGTATATGACTTTGGAACATACCAAAATTACACAAAAGGGAGGTGCCTATGGTGAAAACCTCACCTTCCGTAAACTTCATAACACACAAATGTTAACAGCATGGGATGTTCATGGCTAAACATTTTTATGAGATCATCCGATATCAAATTTCTAAGTTCTAACAATGCCAGATATGTGTATTCTGTTAGTTGTGTACCTAATTAGGCTGATCCCATTTGCATTTGATTGCTTCAGGACTTGTTGGTAAAGTGGACTTCACTGTCAGGCACCTATCTTCATCAGTCCAGACGTTTCCAAACTCATTTTCTGGATTGTCGAGCGGTCAGCCTTGCTTCAGTTCATTGCCTCGTGTGGTTAGTCTTTGATGGAATCACCCTTCTTGTTGATGACTTATAGTCTGTTTCTTTTCTCTATCATCTATTTTTGGCTAAATGAGTAATAATCTGACTGCAACTATTTGTTACCATTCATGGTCCTCCAGTTTATCTGACTATTAGGCCTACAGATTTCGTGACTAGTTGCAACTTACCTTACCTCTCCTGTCTTGTCTTTTCAGTGTGCGGCTTCTACGGCACCGGCTAACTCTTTAACAACTTGGACAATGCGTGCTACCTTCCCTGAATATGTCGTTGCTCTTACAACTATTGTTGGATCTGTGCTTTTCACCGTGAGTTTATTTCAAACCTCATCATTTCTTTAGACATTTGCATGTGAAATAAGAGCCTTGTTCATCCAACATCTGTACTGCTGCAGTCATGCTGTTAGCTTTTTGCAATTTTGCCTTCTATCTTGCTAACTATATTGTTTGCTTGTTAGATATTTGGTGGTGTTGGCATTGCTTGCCTTCCATTGGGGCTTATATTCTCATTTGTCCGGCGTCCAAAAGCTGTCATCACACGCTCACAGTATATAAAGGTGCGAGCACATTCTTATTTACAACATTTTGGTCATAAAGGATGTTTGCCACCACTTGTTACCGAAACTTTCTTGCTTGTGATTATTTGGACATTATTATATCCTTGAGGTTAAACATGTGCTTTTGTTCAAAAAGGTTAAATATGTGCCCTGCAGGAAGCAACTGAATTGGGAAAGAAGGCCAGAGAGTTGAAGAAAGCGGCTGAAGCCCTTCACCAAGAAGAGAGAAGCGGGAACAAGGGCAGGAAATGGCGCAAAAATGTGAAGGCTGTGGAAAAGGTATGTACTCCACCTTTAGCCTATTTCAGAGATCCACTGCCTAGCAGTTTATTTGGGTATAGTCTAATTTAAGTTCTTGAGGGCTTTCTGCCTCCCATTTAGCTATTGGAAACTTTGCAGTTTGCGGTACTCACTTTCATGTAGTTTCATGTCTGTTTGGCTTAGAAGAAAAGTTCAGAATGATTTCACATGTATTTATAGAAGTCATTGAATTTTTTGTGTTTTGATGGTTATTAAATTGTTCTCCATTGAGCTGGTGTCCATAATTCCTCATAATGTTTGTGCAGTGTTCATATGGAGTACTATCGGTCCCTGATTATTGTAGTAGACTTGTTCTCAATATTCTGTCATTCTTGTAGCAACACTAACTGCTAAGTTCACTTCTTTTAACATCAGGAGTTACTACTTCTGGAAGATGACATGAAGGCTCTGGAAGAGATGTATCCTCAAGGAGAACAGGTGACACGATATAAATTCTAATGTCATAGGTTTTATGTGTAAGGTTTCTCCTTGACACCTCTTCTGGCACAGGCTGAGGCTACTTGGGCATTCACAGTCCTTGGGTACATTGGAAAACTTATATTTGGTGTTGTTGGGTGAGTGTAAATTCTTTGTCCTGTGCTTCTACTTCTCTCTTTTTCAAGTCCACTTTCTCAAGTGATTTCTTCTGAAATGGTGTTATGCGTGCAGGTTAATCATATCAATAGCATGGGTTGCACATATCATCATATACTTATTGGTTGATCCTCCTCTATCCTCTTTCCTGAATGAAGTCTTCATAAAGTTGGATGGTGTTTGGGGTATCTTCTGATCTTTTGTATTCTTGTAAAGTTATGCTATTGAGAGAATAGTCTGGTCATTCTTCTGATTTATGTACCAGGCCTGCTTGGGACTGCCGCCTTTGCATTCTTCTGCTTCTATCTCCTTATTGCAGTGATTGCTGGGGAGATGATGCTTGGTTTGAAACTCGTTTTCATCACCATTCACCCGATGAAGTAACCAACCCATATTGTAGCATACCTTTTCCCCTGCAGTTTTGCTTATTGGATCTTGTTAACAAACCAATCTATTTATTTCAGATGGGGAGGCACTTTAATGAACTCTTTCCTGTTTAATGTTGGACTCATTCTACTTTGCTCCATCAGGTATGCCATCAATGCCATCTTTTAGGTACATATGTTCTGTTGTATCATATAGGTTAGTATTATGCAGTGTCAATGATAGTTATTGTGTTATGGTAGTGGGACCGGCTATAGGCCTGGGTCTATCTTATAGATTAGTTAGTTAATTGGATTAGATTTGTTAGGTGCCTTGTGTCTATAAAAGGCAGCCATGAATCCTAGGGTTAGGCAAGCGGAAAATAGATCAGAGAAAGCATCTCAGAGCCTTCAGCGGGAGGGTGAGTTAGCCGATCTATTCTGCCATTAGTATCCAAATAGTTCAGTCCACATCATATTGCATTTGCTGTAGCATGCCCTTTGTGTCGGTTGTTTTTGAATTTCCATAATATGTAAAGAATATAACAGTTAGCAATAATGCATGCTCAGAACAGCATGTTCTTCAATCTACCATACTGAATGGATCTAGCTTGGGTTTTCCCATGTTCTTTGCTTATTACCAAATATGAAAATGGCGGCTACATGAGCATCAATTTTGTTGTTTTGATCGGTTTTTTTCATTATGTAAAGAAAGGTCATAAACCCCTCCATGAGCATTGATTGCCAATTTGCTATTTCAGTTTGCGCTGTTTTCCGTGATATAGAAATCCTTTTCATTTAATATCATTTTCTGCTGTTCTTTGTGCAGTGTGATTCAGTTCTGTGCCACAGCTTTTGCCTACTATGCTCAAGCAACTGCAGCTCAGGAGATCTTTGGCCACACATTGCAATCTCTCCGTGGAATTAAGTACCTTTACAAGTAAGTCTTAACTAAAATGAAGACATGCAATTTGTTGCTTTTGTGTATTGCTCTTGTGAACATTAAATTTTGAGTGTGTGCTGATTTTTAACCAAATGTATACAGGTACAATGTCTTCCAATATGGCTTTGTTGCTCTTGCCATACTCACACTCTTCTACTATGCGATATTCGTGAGTCACTCCTGAGTTTTCAGTTATGCACATAAAAAACTATGGGGGGAAATGCTGACTGTTATTTCCACTTGTTAGGGATGGCGAAAGAGGAAACCGACAGGAAGGTTCCAGCTCTCAAATTGATTTTCTGGCTTGCCCTGTAAGTGAAGCTTGACGGACTCAAACATCATATTTGTTCAGTTAGCGTTGTATATGATCAACCAAACCAAACCATCTTCTCGAAGAGCCAAGGAAACTGCAACCGGTGTAGATTATCAACTATGAAACCTGGGAAGGCGAGAATGGGGGAACTGTTGGTTACCACGGACATGATCTTACAAGTGAACCCAGTTGATTTTGCAGTGTACACATTTATTTGTGTCAGCTCTTCTTTTACGTCTGTGTATTATTCTTGAGAGATGTTTGGTGTGATTGGGCGCCATGTGGTTCCTGTACCTTTTCTTGGCTGTTTCTGGAGTTGTTTTAGGTCAGTCCATTGCTTTATATGTATCTTACTGTGATTACAGCATGAGGCTTTAGGTTGTATTAACGATGTCTCGATCATGTGCATGCTTATCCGTGTCACTGTCTGGGATCCCATCCCAGCTTGCTGTCTCTCAAGAATTGCCTGAATCTTTGCCAACGCAATGTTGTGTTCAGTGTTCACTCAGCAATTTGAAAACCGTCTTCTCCGTCAGCAATTTGAAGACCGTCTTCTCCGTGGATCCAAAACAAAACATAAGGAAAAAGCATTGCTTTACAATAAAACGAGAGAGAAGCAACTGAAAGGTTGAAACAGGTCCAATGGCGTCCACAGCAAGCCCGCATGGCTTGCGCCGCACCTCTTCCTGGTGCTCCGGATGGATAGTCCGATTGGACATCCACAGCAAGCCCGCATGGCTTCTGCCGCACCTCTTCCTGGTGCTCCGGATGGAGGGCTCCAGGAGCCAGAGGCACTAGATGTAGGGATTTGAGGATTGCCGGTGGCAACAACAGGAGCCAGAGGCAATAGAGGTAGGGATGAAAGTGGTACGGATATTATCCGTCCAACCGACTGAAAGGGTCAAACACTCAAATGGTAATACCGTATTCGAATCCGAACATTTAATATCCGTAACTATCTGTATCGCATCAGTATCCGGAAATTCAAAGTTGAATTTCTATGATCCAAATATGATGCATATCACTATTCACAAAAACTATACTGTCCGATCCGTATTCGATCCAAATACGATCCGAGAATTCAGTCCGAGAAAGAAAAATTATCTGTATCTGTATTTGCAGTATCTAATCCGTTTTCATTCCTAAGTAGACGCCATCTGAGGAGAGGACGGATGTGATCCGGTAATGCCTGCCTCCTCCCTTTGCCATGTTTTTTAAATATTTTAACCATTTTGCAAAATTATACGACGATTACAAAATTTTACAATTTTCACGACCATTCGATCCATGAGAAGGGAAACAAAGCAGTGACTCAGAGAAAACACACCTTAGTACTAGGACACTGTCACTTTGTGGGCGAGACGATCCGTGGGAGGGGAACGCGTCAGTGACTCAGAGGAAACACAACGACTTTGCATATTACAGTCACTGTAACGAAACACACGTAACAGATAAAACACACTCTAATGCATTTCGATTAAAGTTCTTAAGGATACAAACTGAGGACCCTAGTTGACGATGTCATGAAATCCGACATTATTTGATACAGTCCGGCTAATACTCCAGGTCTACAGAGTACAACGAGGGTATTTCCCCTTCCTGATGGCATCCGGCCCAGCTGCCTTGGCCCGGTGAGCCCTCTCCCTCTTCCTCTCTCTCTTAGCTTCACGGGCCTGGGCCGCTTCACGTTCTCTCATCTCCTGACGATGACGCATTTCCTTGTGCTCCTCCTTCTTTTTCTCCTCTCTCTTTTCCCACTCAACCATGCGCAACCACCTCTCCCTTGCATCACGGGCTTCTCCCTCAACGTAGCTCTTGTCGAAGTCGGACTGCTCGATATCTAGCCACTGCATGAACTCACAAAGACGAGGTAGAGTCTTTTTACAAAGACATGTCAACAAATATTAAATCACAAATGACAAATGAATAATTAAGAAATGTAGTAAGTCTTTACTTTGGCTCTAGGTTACAGTCGAATGGCTGGATCGGGCCGTGCGCATAGTTAGCGCACATGAAGAACCTCATCCCGTAGGTGTACCCCAGAATCTTGCACCTAACAAGCTTGCAATTGTCACCGCAGAAGCACTTAGGAGTGTCGATCCCCTGTGGCACCTCGACATTGTCCTTCCTCTTCATGAGGAAGTCCAAGTCCAACTGAAGACCTGAGGAGGCCATTGCAAACCTGCAAAACAAGATTAGAACAATCAGAGGCAAAAAATAATACAACTGAAATCGGCATGAATTATTAAAAAAATAATAGAACAATCGCTAGCAAAATAATACAAATAGAAGTTCAATTATTACAATACACTACCATGCATAAGTTCATACAAGAAATATAGTTCAAATATTACAAATTCCGAAGTTAAATGCCCTAACATTACAAGCAACTATGATCATCTGAATCCTGCGTTGGTCCTACGCCCATGTCCGCGTCCGCGTCCACGTCCGGATGGGGGTTGGGATGAGCCCACACTGGCCGTAGGTGGTGCGTTGCAAGCATAACTTGTGGCTGTGCACCTCTTGTACGTGTGACCCGTGTTGAGGCACTTGTAGCACATCACTACCGCAGGTCCAGCTTCTGCTTCGTCCATGTTGTTCCTAATCCTCTTCTTCTTCCGTCTTCCAACACCTTGGCACAACTGAGGATCTGGATTTGGTATGTGCACAACATTTTCTTTGGGTTTCTCAGTAAAAGAACCCTGCACGAGGTAGCCCTGAATTGTTCGGTTCCAAATGTTACAAACAGTTTCCTTGGCGTAGTACCATGGCACGTACCTATGGTAGTTGAATTGTTGCAGTTCATAGCATACGACGATCACATGTGAGCAGGTGATGTGTAGTAGCTGCGGCTTCCGGCATATACATATGCATATTTGGTTGCCAACTTCAGCAACTTGATATGTATTTCACACGAAGGGCCTAGGCGCATTTTCCCTTTGCACTCAACCTCATAACTCCACATAATTTTATTGTCATTAGACTGGTGCAAAGGCTGCGCTGTGACATTGTGTTTAAGTGCTTTCTCCTGAGCCTTGGACAGATACTCAGTCATTTTTGTGCAGTATCTCATTTGAGTATTCCTCAGAACCTTATCCGCTATCTTGCTCCTTGTGTGAAAGTACAACATTGTACGATACATAAAGAACTCAATGATGCCAACTAGACGAAGAGGTCTTGCACCGCGGAGCACACACTTGTATACCTCAGCAAAATTAGTGATCTTTATTCCATGTCTTGCTCCACCCTCGTCAAACATGAGACACCACTTCAGGCTCATTCTGAATCCACTGGTTGAAGGTCTTCACAGCACGCCCTCTTCTGTGCCTGACTTGAGGGCCATCTAATCCCACATCCTCGAGAGAAATTGGCTCCTCTCCAGGTTCGGGATTCACTGACCTCTTTGCTATCTTCTCTGATGCCTTCTTTGTCAGCTCATCTAATTTCTTCCAGATGGCATCAAACTTCTTCTGCTGAGTCTGCTCACACAACCGCTCAAAGAATTTAGACAGGGTCTTGTTCTTGATCTGGCTGTGGAGGTTTGCTTTCATGTGCCTAAGGCACCACCTACTCTTAACATCTGGCCACAATGGAGCTCTGTATCGCTTTGTGCTGCCCTCTTTCATGTCATTGATTGTTTGCAAAATACCTTTGTGCCTATCATGTATCACACACACATCCTGCACATCCTGTACCACCATGTTCTTCAACCTCTCAAGGAACCAGTACCAACTGCCACCGTTCCCCCCCTCCGCAAATGCAATGGCCAGAGGAAGCAACTGGTTGTTACTATCAGTTGCCACAGCTGTCAGAATTGTTCCTTTGTATTTGCTTGTGAGAAAAGTGCCATCTATGCAAATGACCGGTCGACACACTTTGAAAGCCTCAATGTAGGCACCAAATGCCAAGAATGACCGCTGAAGCACAAGCTTTCCTGAACCACACAAGGATAGTCTTTGATATCATAATAGCTGCCAGGATTCATCTGAACTATTGTGTGTAGCAAGGTAGACAAATTGTAGTAGGATGCTTCATAAGTACCCCACCTATGCTCCAACACCTTCTTCTTTGCTTTGTATGCCTTGCCGTAACCGATGGTGTACCCAAACTTTTCCTCAATTGCACTGATAATTGCGTTAGGTGCATATTCAGAGCTATTCACTATGTGAGGGTATATATGGCTTGCAACAAAATCGACTGAAATGTTTCGGTGCCTTGCATCAATATGATCAAGGGTACAAGTGTGACCTTTCACTTCTTTCACTTGTAAGTAATTATCCCACTTCCCCATATATGCATACACTCGAAAAGAACAATCATCCTTGTTGCGACACACATCATATATCCTAGGAGAGCTTTGACTACCCTGAAATCTCTGTGTAGAGTCAAGGTGGACCGCTGCTTCACTGCATCCTTCAGATGTGCAATACTGGGGTACATAGCGCCTACACAAACCTCATTCTTCGTGTACTCCCATGGCACATTCTCACCAGTATTAACAGTACACCGGGAGAAATCGTAGTTCTGCCAATGCAAGGGCACATCATCATCATCATCATCATCATCATCATCATCATCATCATCATCATCATCTAAAGAGTCATCTTCCAATGCACGTTCATCAGCTTCCAACTCTCTCTGATATTGTCTCATCACCTTTGGGTTTACTTCTCCTCATCAATAACACCAGTGACAACATAACCTCTAGATGCCTGCTCACCCTCATAATCCCCTTCTTCCTCCTCTTGTTGTTGACCTTCTTCAACATCTTTCCCTTCTTCAGCACCTCCCCCTCGTTCACATCCTCAGCTTCCTTATGCACTTGACTGCTAGACCCACCCTTCTGGTAAACTTGGATAAACAAAATCACAGGCAAACCAACTCGACATGAATTTCTGATAAAACTCCTCCATTGTGGAGTCCCTTTAAGTGCCACGAGCTCCCAATACAGTGGCGCACTTCTGTTGATTAGTGCCATCACCGACATGCATTGGTGCTCTAAATCTACTGATAATGCCTTGACCAACCAGTTGGTTATAGCCTCCCAAGTTCTTTCTCCTGCTCTTGAAACATTTTTCTCAATTGAGCTATAATTTGACAAGTCAACTCCTTGTGGACCATATATAATTTCTCCAATTCCATAATATAATTCGATTGTGACTGTCTTCGACATGTCTGATTCATAATAAAAAGTAGTAACTGCTATCAAATACTACATCTAGGGACTAAGAAACAAATAAACTTATATCTAAACTAAATTAACAAACTAATCAGTCGCAATCTACACACTTAACAGTAAATATGTTACGTAATTTAAACTACAACTACAGATCTATAAACTACAACTACAAATCTGTACTCCTGAAATCTATACCATACATAAATCTACATAAATCTACACTACACCAAAATAGCAGTTAGTGAAATTAGTGAAATCAGTGAAATACCTGCAATGAAGCAAAGAAGCAGCAGAGCTTCACTGCTCTGCACCCTCCACCTCTTCTCTTATCCTTCTCAACCCTAACCCTACAAATAGGACATTTTTAATACTACAGATCTAAAGAAACGTAGTGAATCACTAAATACAGTTTCTAAGTATAGGTGTTAAAAGAGTTGAAATCGATGAAATACTTACAATGAAGTGAAGAACCGGCAGAGCTTCGCTGCTCCGCCCCCTCACTCTCTTCTCCTTCCCAACCCTCTCTTTCTTTTTTTCTGATTTTTATGACATTTCCGGGTTAATTTTCGGCTTATATAGAGGGCAGCAAACCTGCCGCCGTACGCCACGGCGGCTGCGTGAGCTTTACCACCGTGGGCTACAACGGTTGGCCTTGCCACCGTAGCGCACGACGATTAGTCGTCATTCGCCGTGGCCCACGACGGCTGACCTCCATGCCTATGGGGGCCCACGGCTGTTGGCCGAACCACCATGGCCCACGACGGTTGGACTTCAAACCACCGTGAGCCACGATGAATGGTTGTCAAAACTATAAAATTTTGAAACCGTCGTATAATTTTGCAAAATGATTAAAAAAATATAAAAAAATTTCCCTTGCCATAGATGCTGTCCATTTGGTTGTTTCCACATGTTCAGTCATGGATGGGTAAATTGAATTTGGTCCTCTTGCGCTGCTGTTTAACCCCTCAATGTTGGAACGCGTAGTTCGAGTAATCATTTGCCGTTTGTTTTCTAAAAGTTTGGGGCTAATATTAAGTCTAATCTACAGCCAAAGCAATGAATTTCGGTCTTCTGCTGCACAGAAATAGGGAATAGGGAAATTTTGAGGTGTCAGCAGTTATTGACTGAACTTATGAAACTAGCTAGATTTTGTTTGATGCGAGTGGTCCATCAACCTAATATCTGATGATCATGGTGGTTCTTAGCAGTTTTGATGGTTTTATGGCATATAATTAAATATTTCTTGAAGCTTCAACTCATACAGGCTTTTCAGACTTTCAACTTCTCAAACTAGCTAGATGTGTTTTCAGTGTTATGGCTACCTTTTCTAACATCAAGTTTGAGATGTGGAATGAGAAGGAAGCGGGGTTTTTACTTCCAAAGGTTTGGGTTAGAATTGGTGGACTGCGAAAAGAGCTTAGGGAGTTTTTGGAATTGTGGGCGATTGGCTCGTTGCTCGGGTCGACTCAAATGGTGGACATGGAAACAACAAGAAAGAATGACTTTGGGCGGGTATTGGTTGCGGTCCTTAACCCAGCTTTGATCCCTAGTAATCTTGATGTGGTTATTGGTGATCACTACTTTGAGCTTGAGTTTGAAGTGGAAAAAATGGGTTTTGATGAGAACGGAGAGGAGGCGGCAATGGAGTGGAGTGGGGGTGGCAGCAAGGAGGGAGATGGAGAGTTAGAGGGGGCTGAGTTGGAGGACGGGCGAGAGGCAAAAAGGCAAAAGATGGAGATAGGGCAAGAGGAGGGCAACAAGGGTGACTAGGCTGATATTAGCAACATCACAAAGCTGTCACTCAAAGAGCAAGTGTAGAATATGGATGAGGTACAATTTGAGGCTCTCCTAAGGAAGAAAGCGGGGGAAATTATGAATATGGTGGCTGTCCTGGTGATAGCCGAGCTAGTGGACAAGGTGATGGAAGAGGAAGTGGAGGAGGGGTAGCTGGCTTAGGCTGAGAACGGGGGGCAAGAGGAGCACAATGTGGAGAACAAGCTGGAGAAGGTGGCTGCAGTTCTGGAGGCTAATTTGGGGCAGGTTCGTTCCAGCCCACAGCTGCAGCGCTCGAGAGACGAGCATGCCTTGGCTAAAGCTGAGGGGAGGGCAGCAAAGAAGAACTTGGAGCTAGGAGGAGGTATGCTTTCTTCCAATCCTTTACTATCTATTGATAAGTCCTTTGCATTGGATTGCTTGCAACAAATAGGGATTACTTGTGGTGAATCAGATCAATGTAAATTAGATAACATTCAACATGTTTTAGCCTCAAATTTAGATCAAGATAACTTAGATCAAGATGATAGAGAACCTTTTGATTCGGATAGTGGCAGCGATAGAGAAGGTATTTATGAGTTTGAAATTAATGCTTAAAAAACCTTTGCGAGGAAATGATGGAGGAGGTGTTTGATGAGACAAGTTTCCCTTTAAACTGTGAACTTAATGGTCACTTGAGAAAGGGCAAGTTTCATGCTAAGTCGTGCTTGAGAAAAACTTGTAAGATTAGGAAAGCCAGTATATTAAAGGTGTTTCAAGATGAAAGGCATTTTTTGGAATAGCAGAGGTCTTAGTGACTTGGCTAAATCTAGATTTTTAGGTGATCTAACCAGAGAGCACAACCTAGAGTTTATTGCTCTTCTGGAAACGGTGAAGAATGATTTTTCTCAAGACATACCGGATAATTTCAGTGGTGGGAGAAATTTTATTTGGCATTGGACTAAGCCTCACGGTAGATCCAGGGGTATTTTGTTAGGAGTAAATTTGGAGGGTTTGGATATTGGTAGCATAGAAGAGGGGGATTTCTTTGTGAAATTCATATTGAGAAATAAGAAAGATGACTTCAAATGGGTGCTGGTGGCGGTCTATGGGGCTGCCCAACCTGAATTTAAGGAGTCATTTTAAACTGAATTAGTGCAATCTTGTAGCAAGGAAAACCTCCCATTATGCATGGGTGGTGATTTTAACATCATTCGGAATAGAAATGAGAAGAACAACGATAGATTTGATGAGAGATGGCCTTTTCTCTTTAATGCGGTGATTGATGGGCTTGATTTAAGAGAAATTGAGATGTCAGGTTGTAAATACACCTGGGCCAATTCTTGAAGGATTCATACTTATGAGAAGCTTGACATGGTGTTAGTGAGTTCGGAATGGGAGCAAAAATTTCCTTTAGCCACAGTGGTGGCGCTGAGTAGAGAGATCTCAGATCACATGGCGCTTCTTCTTGATACCAGGGAGAAGGGTGTGGGTAAAGATAAGAATGCTTTCAATTTCAAGCTGGGTTGGCTTCTGAAGGATGGCTTTTTTTGAGCTGGTGTCAAAAGTATGGCATAAAGAGAGGAAAGGAAATTCTCCCACGCAGAGGTGGCAAAACAAGATTAGGAGGCTAAGGCAATTCTTAAGAGGCTGGGCAAAAAATATGATGGGGGCTTATAAAAAGGAGAAACAAGAGCTTTTGCGAAGAGCTGAGGAGTTAGATAAAAAAGCCGAGACCCAGCTGCTGAGTCAGCAAGAATGGGACCTACGGCAGTGTGTTAAGGACAGACTCGCACAACTTCTTAGGGAGGAGGAGCTGAGATGGTTCCAAAGGGCTAAGACCAATGAAATTCTTAAAGGGGATAATAATACAAAATATTTCCAGATGATCACTAATGGGAAAAGAAGAAAAACTAGAATTTTTCGACTTGAGTAGGAGGAAGGCACTATAGAGGGAGAAGATCAGCTACAAGAATATATAACAAATTATTGCGAAGAATTATTTGGGAAGCCGGAGAGGAATAATTTCTCAATGGACGAATCCTTGGTTGAGGATGTTCCTTAGATTACTCTGGAGGAGAATGAAGCACTAGTGGCAGAGTTCTCAGAGAAGGAGGTGCGAGATGCGATTTTTCATATGAAGCATAATAAAGCGTTGGGACCGGATGGCTTCCCGGCTGAATTTTATCAGGTTTTTTGGTGTCTCATTAAGAACGACCTTATGGCTATGTTCAGACTTTCACAATGGTAGCCTCCCTCTGTTCTGCCTAAACCATTCATCATGTTATCTGTGCTTTGGTTCCTGAACCATCATGTGCTCACTCGTGCATTGTACATGCTCGAGCTCAAAGAAAGACCTTTATCTGTGTGGCTACACCGCAGACGTTGCATTCACCCGCCGCTTCCCATCTCCGTGCCGTCGGCCGTGTGCCGAGTCCTTCTATTGCAAGAGTTGTTCGCTCAAGAACCGGCTAAGCTTTTCCTTTACCCACTGCTCGCCGTTTGCTTAGCCACCTTACTGCTTGTCGTCGCCTTGCAAGCAGTCACACCGCCGCGGTCCTGGAGTACTAGTGCACCACGCACAAGCACACCCGTGTCGCGGCCGTGGTCGGTCACGTGCCTGCAAACACACAACACAGAGAGTCCAAAGCTTCACCTTTGGTCGCCCGGTACGCCGAGCTGCTGTGCGTCCACTAAGCGCCATGCCGTCGACCTTGGTGCGTGTCGCACCTGAAAATCGGCTAAGCCCCAACCTTTTTCTCGTGCTAGCCTTGTCCCTAGCTTGTCTAGACCTTCACCATCGAGTCGTGCTCTATTCCTCGCCATGCTGCCGCCGAGCACCGGACAAAGGCCATGGCCTCCTTAACATGACATGTTCATAGGCCTTCCTTAACCCCGCCATCGTTTTCTTTTGTCGGTCATCGAAGAGCTCACCGACGACCGTGTCGTTGCCATCGCAGGATGCCGTTGCGGCATTCTGTCGAACATCTGGAGGGCGTCTAAAGCCCAGGCCTTGATGCCTTAATTCACAACCATCCACACGCTGCCTATCACACCGCCTATCACACCGAATCCCGTGAGGCCGCAGCCACCTCAACCGCCACGTGGGCTGCCATGCCAGTCCACGAGCCACCTTGCAGCCAGCTTTATCCACCCGCGTGGCAGCCATGTAAGCGGCTAAAGCTAACCTTCAGCCAGCTTGTAGATAGATTAGAGGTAACCGAAGCTAGCCTATAACTAACTATGAGATGAATGTATTGTTTATGCGTAATTAAATTTCATAAATGGTTTTGATCTTTAAAAATACATAAAATATGAAATCAGTTTCATAATCTTTCTAAAAACATGACACACCCGTTAGTCTAGTATTTGCTCTCTTTTTGGCTCTTATTGCTTCTCTTTGGAGTTTATTTGCATTAGCTTCGATATTTATTTATTTATGCGAATCTAGGAACTACTAGAGTCGAGGAGTTGAGCCAGAAGTTCGAGTACAACTACGGTGACTACGACGACTACCCGCTCACAGGTGTTCACACCCATCCGACTTTGAATACCTATTAGGCATTGCTTATTAGAATGCTAGCGCTTTATTTATTCGCATGATGATGATGAACCTTGCATAACCTATTTTGATATCTTGTCCTTGTTTGACCTACTACTACTATACTATATATGCGTGTATATACACTGAGCTTCTCTATGCATGTGTGGGAATAGATGTGGTTTTAAACCTCTTGGCGTGAGTTGTGGGTTGGGAAAACTTGGAGAGTTTCGAACCCCCGGCTGGAGTAAGAAGATAACAACCGACTTTCAAGTCGGGACAAGAGGTGACCTTGGACGCCTCCTACGAATATGAGATGAGGAGTTTGGAGTGGCGATACCTGTGAGGGGTGCCGTAGCGGACCACATGGTGGAGACGCATTGGTAGACTTGCTGCTCTGGTCTAGATGTATCGGTGGAACCTATGCTTCGTGGGAATATGTTGACGTGCGCACCACTTACCCTATGGGAAGGGTTCCAACCATTCTCTAGTTAGGCGGTACCAACTCTGCGGGAGAAGTGTGTTAGGATTGGGCTTGTCGTTTCACGAGGGTGTGCGAAGCCTGGCTGCTGTTCAGCCCTTGTTTCCGAGACCCTCGACACCACTATTTGGCCAGGTTAGAGGTTCATGATCCCGGGGTCGTTCGGTCTTTCGAATGGGTCCAGACCTGGGAATATAGTCTGGTACCGTTCTTCTAGTGAGTCTTGATTGTTGATTGTGTCTCAAGATGGCGGCCACCGTCTGCAACCCGAGTGGGTCCAGGTGTACACACTTTGCAGAGTTTTGATCTATACGTATAGCCACATCCTCGGTTATGGACACTCCTACGTTCTGTTACACTGATTAGTGTTTTGGGATTTCTATCTCCCCCTCTTCTAAAACTATAGGTCGGGTTGTGAGAGCTACTAGTTCAGGAATAGGATCCGACGTTGGCCGTTGAGATGGGAAGGATAGAAGCTTTCCCATCGACTCAAGAGGAGTTGTGGAGGTAAGGTTGAGACGGAGCCATGGAATGCCAGGGAGGGCCGTGGTGTTGTGATATAGTTGGGGTGATGGAGATTTTACTCTTCTACTTGTTGTTGCTGCTGCTGCATAGGAAACCCGAGATTGCTCCTTGACTACTTTTCTCACCTTTAACTTTAGGCCACTCAAAGCTTGCATACAGTTGGTGACGTGAACCTATCCCGTTCCTTGGGGATAGTTTGTGAGTGTGTAGGATCGGACTTGGAGTGAGTTCCGAGTCTACGGATTCCATGAAGGAAGGGCTGCGTTGCTTCGCTCAAGGATGCATGTGGAGAAGATCGAGGATGAAGACTTGAGACCCTAGTTACCGCTGCGCAGGATTTTCTTCTTGTCGTTTAGCCCAAGGGGCTTGTACTAAAATCGTATGCCGAGTTGTTTCAAATGTAATATATTTTATTTTGTACTCTATTTTCGTTGTATGGAAATGATATTATTCTATAATGAGTTATGTACGTGATAGCTACTGATCCAGGGACTATCACAAGGGTACATGGAGTTGGGTTTCTCTCACCGAAAACCCGGGTCGTTACACCGTGAACGTCTTCGGAGGGTCACACGGATGGTTGTGACTGGAGAGTTGGACTCGGGGCTTGGATAACGTCTTTGAGAGATCACACAGATGGTTGTGATGGAAGAGTTGGGCCCATTGTGTGACGGGGGAGATTGTTAGGTTTAGTCACACATCAGAAATTGATTTGTGGGGGAACACAACATAAAGGTGGGAGCAGTCCTCACCCATCAGGCTAGTCTTTTGTGTTGAGTTAGGCTCAGGGCCTTGTTGTTGTGGGCTCCGGTGGACCTAAAGCCTGATGGGCGCCGACTCGTGGGTATAGTGGGCCGGGCCGGATTCCGCTGCGCCACTCTAACACGGGTAATCTTTTCGGTGTAGAATGCTTCAACGGTAGAGAAATGTGAAATATTTGGTAGAAATGTCTTCTGATGAAAATGTGACTGCAGCATTGGCAAAACATAGTGTTATTTTTTTTCAGACACTGCTACTTGCATCTAAGTAAAACCAACCATGCCATAATTTGGGTTAACACACTGTCATTACATTACCACTCCATTAACATGGTATTGTCATTAGCTTGTTATTGAAGGTTACTGAAGGAGAATCAGTACAAATTAGAAATGTAAATGACATGCCTAATTTTTGCTAGACAACTCCCATAAACCTTTGCTATACATAATCAGTTCTTATAATACGTGCTTATTTTTATTAATCTTACAAGGGGGCTTGACACCTGAATCTACATGAAGGGTGAAGTTGTCTCAACTCATCCATGCTGTTTGTATTACCATGTAGAGTCACCATGAATCTTCTCAATGCCTAAGATTACCTCTTCCGTAGATGTTTCATGGATTGGGATAATGAAAATTGTCAACACATATTGCTAGTTTCCTCTAAACTCTCAAGCCATATGCATATCTAAGTGTTTGTTTTTTGAGTGAATGAAATAACATGAAATGGAACTGTCCTAGGCCCTAGGGCAAGCCACATCTAATTTCCTAATAGAAGTAATACACATGAATTATTTCTGTGAAGTCATGAGGATATATAACGAGGCAAAGACGAGGATGTGATTCATGAAGGGTGTGGTTCATTTGCATGACTAAAAGGCAGGAAGAGCATGCTGTGAGCAAAGCAAAGTCATACACACATATATATCAGCTAGAGCCATAGTAAGCCTAGATGAGCAGAAACATCAAAAATGGTTTTAAAAAAATTGGTGTATAGTGTATTTCTGGATGCATACAAACATCAATGAACCTAGACAAGGCTAAACGACTTATAATTTGAAATAGAAGGAATAACTCAATAACATGATGTGAGCATATAACATATAAGCATGAAGAAAATCCCATGGTATATATCGTACTGTTTGTGAGCCTGCAACATAGATTCGTATTGTTGAGAATATATGAATAGTGAAAAATCCAAATAATATAATTTGTGCAAATTACAAATTTACCCATACCAAAAAAATGGATTGTACTCCATATTTGTGCACCGTAAAAGAGCTCAATAAATATTGTGCCCTTATAACTTAAGAAAAAAATTGGTAATGATTCACAATTTTTCAAAAAAGGTTATTTGTAGTCTTCTATACCAATTGGAAATATTTTATGCACATGCACCTGCACGCTCCGCGTGTGCACACATAGCAAACTCATTTTTTAGAATAAAAAATCAAACAAGTGGGACTTTAGATATATGTCTACCATTTGATGCATGAGACTGAGAGTGCAAAATAACTTTCAAGAGTTCAAGTTCAGAGCAACCACAAAACTTCTTTCAAACTAAAAACAAAGCTCGTACTTTAGAACAAGAGAGACAAAAATGACATGCTTCTATCATTTTACTTTGTGGGATTGGCTTGAATCAGACCATATGCCTTGCAATTGACATATTATGAAGTGAGCAATCCTCATATGAAGAATTTATAAGAAACCCTTAGCAGATTTCCCTGGTGAGTTGTGAGGATTTCAGGTACATTTGCAGTCTGTATAAAGCTGACTCATGCACCTAAATTTGAATGTAAGGGTTGGTACAGGCCTCGGGCCTCGACGGCGAGAAATTGAGAATCTATAATTGCACTGTCTTGTATCGGATGTCTTGGCAATGATGAGGGGAAACACACTACTGATAGGCATAAACATAAATATAACATACTTTTATTCATGTCGTTCGACTTCAACCCAATTGTGGACAGGAAAATCCAAGTACTCCCTCTGTATTACAATTAGAAGATGTTTTGAACAAGGCTCGGGTCAAACATTGGGATTATATATAAATCTTGAATAACTTTTAAGTTGTTGAGTTTATAAATATGAAAATCATATCAATAGATTTGTCTTGAAAATTATTTTCATAAAAATGTACACTTTTCAATAAATATTTTTACAGAAAATAGATGTCAAAGTTATGCTTTGGAGACCGTGTCGCTATTCTAAACGTCTTCTAATTGCAACACGGAGGGAGTAGCATGCTATTCAAACCAACCACAACTATGGAGATGACAATCGCTAAGGACCAACAACATCAATTCTCAGTTTTCTCTACTCTCAATGGGCAAATGACAGCATCTGTCCTGAAGGAAACCAAGACACAAAAGTAGAGAACGCACAAGAATTGGAGATGCTAAAGGATTTATCACCACTTCCAAATCCCAACTAAATTTGAGAGAACATAGAGAAGCTGCCGAATTAAAAAAATGATACTTTATGAACCATTCCTGAAGGCAAAACTCTTGTTGATTTATATGTCTAACAGTACGATACTAGATATAGTTTTTGAAACCTTTGCTAAATAGAATAATGAATTACTCACCAAATTCTATGTGAAAATTTCAAAGAAAGATAACAAATCTAGATCAGGACTTGTTTGGCGTAGTTTAGCTGTTGGTGTAGGTGCAAATAAACTACAGTAGTACACCAGCTTCATGGCAGCTATTGGTAGCATCCATTTTCAGTTCCTCTAATATCTCAATTTGTATGTTCAAATAGTAAGCTTGTTTGAAGAGTAAATAAAACACTAGCTCAATGAGTCTCAACTTGTATATATGTTAACATAGTAAGCTTGTTTGAAGAATAAATGAAATCCTAGCTCGATGGATGACTTCGTGGCGGATTGCATTGAAATAGTTCTGCAAAGTCACAGGGGTATAAATAATGAGCCAAAGGCCAACTAAAATGTCACTTAAACTAAAATGATACAGTGCATGAATAACGCATGACCAGCAAGTAAAAGAGCATGATCTTCATCAAAGGTAAGTAAAAAGAGGGTGATTAAATACAAGCAAAGCAGCGGTCAAAATTTTAGTTAAACAAGCAGTGCAACAAATAGTCTCTGAGCGATAAGCCATATGCTTGTGTCAGACTGTCAGTTGCAATATAAGTCAGGATATCTAAATTATGAAAAACACTGTCCTTTTCAAGTTATATATGAAGTTGTTCATAAGAAACTGATGATTCACAATGTGAATTGTGAAATAGAGGATTAGTGCGAAAACAAAACAAAATATGTATTCCTTTCTGTTAAGTGTAGTCTGATCTATATGATGTAAAGAGCAAGACAGCTATTGGTAGCATCCATTTTCAGTTCCTCTAATATCTCAATTTGTATGTTCAAATAGTAAGCTTGTTTGAAGAGTAAATAAAACACTAGCTCAATGAGTCTCAACTTGTATATATGTTAACATAGTAAGCTTGTTTGAAGAATAAATGAAATCCTAGCTCGATGGATGACTTCGTGGCGGATTGCATTGAAATAGTTCTGCAAAGTCACAGGGGTATAAATAATGAGCCGAGAGGCCAACTAAAATGTCAGTTAAACTAAAATGATACAGTGCATGAATAACGCACGACCAGCAAGTAAAAGAGCATGATCTTCATCAAAGGTAAGTAAAAAGAGGGTGATTAAATACAAGCAAAGCAGCGGTCAAAATTTTAGTTAAACAAGCGATTCAACAAATAGTCTACGAGCGATAAGCCATATGCTTGTGTCGATCGTGTCGATTACAATATAAGTCAGGATATCTAAATTATGAAAAACACTGTACTTTTCAAGTTATATATGAAGTTGTTCATAAGAAACTGATGATTCACAATGTAAATTGTGAAATAGAGGATTAGTGCGAAAACAAAACAAAATATGTATTCCTTTCTGTTAAGTGTAGTCTGTGGTCCAACTCTTCCTCTGGTTGTTCTTCGTATAAGAATTCAGAAAATTGAATCAATGTAATTAGTTTGCCCTCAAAGATCACAACATAAGGACGTACCAGTGCCGTAGGCTCCCGCACTGTGCGGGGTCTGGGGGAGGTTATTAGCGGGAGGCCTTTCCCACACATCGTGCAATGTGTAGAGGCCACCGCTCGAACCTGTGACCTCTTGGTTCACACGCGGCAAGCACTACCACTTGCACTAGGCCGCCCTTTTTTCATAGATCACAACATAGAAAAAAAAGACTTAAAAAATGGCTACCATGTGACACTCGAGATTCAGAGTAGGTAGGTACTACTAGATCACGGGCTTCAAATTTGGATTTAAGAGCAACCACAAAAAAAGTTCAGAACAAGAGATAAATTAAAACACAGGCAAAGTTATCAGAGACGTTCCCTGAGCCTCTCAGGGATCATTTTTAAGACGTTAATTTGTAGCAAATTCATTTTTCAGAAGTTACTGTCAGCTGTTTGTTCCTAACTTGAGGCATTCTTTAACTAAGTGATCTTCACATAAGTTAGACTAGATTTTCAGAAACAGAGTTGTCTTTTACCTATAATTGAGAACCTTTTAAAAGACAATAAGACATAAATTGACCAGGAATTAAGGAAATTTTCGTTGTGAAATTACAAGATCCATGTCTTGATCATTGCACGCCGGGACATAAACGGACCGAAAGTTTCGGATTAGGATTGCGAAACTTGCCAAGCATGGCAGCCGGCCGGTGCACTAGAAGGATGTGCGTCTTGAGAATTATGGTCCCTCGTTGGCTCGATCCACGGCGGCGGGCCGCTGCGATGACGGTTGACGGCGGCGGCACGCGGCCATGGCGCGGCGCACCGCCGTTCCTCCGTACCTAGTCCGCCCTCGCTTTCATCCGTGGCCTCGTCGAAGAACGCTTCTACGAGACGCCTACGAGACGCACCCGGTCGGTCGCCTCCTCGAACACAACCGGGCACGCATCATAACGTCGTGGAGGCGCACCTCGTCGTCCCAAAAGCTACGACGCTTGAAGGCACCGTCGTGGAGCTCCGCATTGATCGGCCGATGGGTGTTCCGACCGATTGGCGGAGCACACCGGCGAAACCGAGCCCCGGCGCACCGCCGTCGTCACGTATTCCGTACGCCACAAGATGATATAATCCTATTGGCATGATATTCAAAGCAACCTTAACTATGCGGATGCTAATCAACCGGTATTAGAAACCTCAACTCTCGGTTTTCTCTAAAATTAGAAACTCTCGGTAGGTAGGTAGGTACTACTGGATCACGGGCTTCAAATCCGGATTTAAGAGCAACCAAAAAAAAAGTTCGGAACAATGGATATATTAAAACACATGCAAGTTATCGGAGACGTTCCCCGAGCATCTCGGGGATCATTTTTACGACGTTAATTTGTAGCAAATTCATTTTTCGAAGTTACTGTCGGTTGTTTGTTCCTAACTTGAGGCATTCTTTAACTAAGTGATCTTCACATAAGTTAGACTAGATTTTCGAAAACGAGTTGACTTTTACCTATAATTGAGAACCTTTTAAAAGACAATATCCATGTCCAGACCAGACATAAATTGACCAGAAATTAAGGAAATTTTCATTGTGAAATTACAAGATCCATGTCTAATCATTGCACGCCAGGACAGAAACAGACCAGAAAGTTTCAGACTAGGATCGCGAAACTTGCCAAGCATGGCGGGCGGCCGGTGCACTAGGGATCTGCGTCTCATTCGTGATACTGATTCTTGAGAATTATGGTCCCTCGATGGCTCGATCCACGGCGGCGGCTGCGGCGATGACAGTTGACAGCGGCAGCGCGCGGCCATGGCGCGGCAGTACCACCGTTCCTCTGTACCTAGTCTGCCCTGCTTTCATCCGTGGCCTCCTCGAACGCTTATACAAGACGCCTACGAGACGCACCCAGTCGGTCGCCTCCTCGAACACAACCAGGAACGCAACATAACGTCGAGGAGGCGCACCTCGCCGTCCCCAAAAGCGACGGCCCTTGAAGGCACCGTCGTGGATCTCCGTATTGATCGGCCGATGGGTGTTCCGACCAATAGGCGGAGCACACCAGCGACACTGAGCCCAGCGCACTGCCGTCGCCACGTATTCCGTATGCCACAAGATGATATACTTCATTATAATTGTGGACCGAATAATCCTATTGGCATGATATTCAAAGCAACATTAACTATGCAGATGCTAATCAACCAGTATTAGAAACATCAACTCTCAGTTTTCTCTAAAATCTCAGTTTTATTGTTTACTAGCTGGGCAAATGGTAGGTAACATATGGTTCATGTCCTGATGGAGCTACCCGGAAACACACAAACTTATTTGCAAGGCACCGAGATATATATTAAGGCAGAGGCCAAAGTTCAGGTAAGAAAAACATAGCAGTTACCATTAATTCTTGAGTGATACAAACTCATGAGCAACGTGATTACATCGTGTGACCATTAAGTAAGACGAGCATGACTCTCTTTTCTCAACGAGCAGTGCGGCTAGGCCACTAGCTAGGGTGGACAAATTATAGTGAATCGGAGATCAAAATTTCTGTAGAACAGGCAAATTAAAGTAACGCAATTATGAATGTATGATGCTAGCTAGATGGTACAAAATCATGAGCAGTCTGAGCAATTTGCGAAACATTGTGGAATGCAACTGAAAGTTCTATCCGCGTGCGCGCCCGCGGGTGACGATGTTGCCGCCGTGCGCCAGGCCGGCGGTCGGTGGAGCTGGCGGACGTTGCCGGCGGCCAGTGTTGTACGGAGGAAGGCGTCTACACACACGGGCACGCGGCATCGTTATAGGTGACGAACGCGGACGACGGCGGCAAAAAATGGGGAGCGGGAGCTTATTAGGATCGCCTGACATGACTGTCCATCAGCTTCGCGGAATCACGGTGGGTGTCAAGCGTGTTAAACATGTTGGTTACCACAGTGCAGCGGACGTGAGCTGATTGCCATGGACACTCCATGTTGATTCTGCTATTGTACACTTGGGGTGGTTATCAGTGCCGACGTGCTGTTTTCTCTGCCCAAGTTCTGATTTCCTTTCCCCTTCAAGAAAAGCAGGAGACACATTCAAGAGACACATTCACACATGGTGTTGTAAGCGTAAATGATGTGTGCAATTTGCTATGCTGAGGTCCATTTGACGCGAGATCTATGAAGTTGCCAATCTCACCCCATAACAATAGTGGAGTTGATGATATCAACCTAGGTGAGCATCATAGCACCCACTTTCAGTTTCCACAATCACCTCAAGTGAAGATGGTTTGTAAATAAGCTGAAGAAGGCTAAAGTTGGGGAGATCTAACATGAGTCACAGACTAATGTTTCAGCTAAACCAATGGTTTAGAAGCTATACAATTCATGGCAAATAGAATTCAATAATAATGCGCTTCAATAGACGACCAACAATCAAGAAAAAATGCGACCTTTTACGGAAAAGGATATAGGATGGGCAAGTTACAGAAAAATGACGGTCCAAGCTTTTAATTAATCAACTAATGTCAATTACCTGCAGCAGTTTTAATTTTGTTAGTAAAAAATGTTTACAGCACCGGGATGGTATTTTAATGTCAATTTTTCAGATGAACCTAACAGCTTCGGTTGATAAGTAGAGGACAACAAAACAAGTATCTTGTCGTTAACATTATAAACTAGTATTATTTTTTTAGAGACTAATCTAAAGTCTAGATTGCTCTTCTTCTTCCCTCATCTTTATTTCAAGAGGATGAAGCATACAGAGATTTTGCTTAGAAACCGACGACAGAATTTACAGAGAAACCAAAAAATGACAGGTGGAGAAACCATCCCAACCAGATTTGCCTCCATCAATGTGAACCTCCAATAGATCAGCCCAGTCGCAATTGCAACGCTAAAAAGACCGTCACAATCCCAATGCATGGAAACACCGAATCCTTGAAATAGTCCTCCGAGCATAAACACAACTACTAATAGATAATTATTGGGATGAATTGCTAGCTTAGCATCTATTTTCAGTTTACTCTAAAATCTCAACTCATACAGGCTAAGATTGTTTGAAGAGTAAATGAAGGTCTGTCTCATTGCAAGTCGGCTCCTGGAGGACCTGCATGTCATGTGCTCAGACAAAACACAAACATAACAATTGCGGGAAGTCACAAAGTTGGGCGAATATATGTATATATAACAAACAGAGATCCAAATTTCTGCTAAACACTACATGGACGTGAGTGACACTACATGGACGTGAGTGACATAATGTATGAACGGTGTGCGGTGTGCCTAAATAGCATGAAAACCAAGTAAAAAGAGCATGACATTTCATATGGATAAATTACGGTCCAAAATTCAGTTGAACAAACCTGCAACACAGCAACTGCTGTTGGGCAGCTATCGGCCGGCATCTAGACCATCTATACTAATCAAGAAAATTATCTCTGATTTTGGACAAGCAAACTAATGCCTGTTATCTTGCCTGACTAGAAAAGTTTTTAAATATGTCAGATGGAGGTACATTTCAACTCAAATAAGCTGATGTTGATCGACCCGAGAGGCTGGGAGGGAGCTTCACCTCGGAGGACATGACTGAGCTGGTGGACCTGCTGGCGTTCTAGTGCCTGAGAACGTCGACGAGGTGGCGGCGGATTAGAGCTGGACCAGATTATGGAGGAGACGACCCTGACCACACCGTCATGGGCAATGGCAACATGCATCCTCGTCACACTCGATCGGAAGCCAGCTCTTCAAGTCCTGATCAGATCGATACACTAGGTAGAAATCAAACATGCATGGATGTTGGGTGGATAGCTTTGAAGCTAAGAGGGGAAATGACCCCGCAATTGGCGATGTGCTTAGTGAAACCGGACTCAGGAGAAGCATGTGAAAAATTGATGCAACTTGACATAAATTCAGCCCTCTTTGCAAACTCCCAAACGAAAATTGTGAAATGAAATTTTTGTGTCAATGTGCTGGCTCCATCGTTACGTTCTGTATTCTTAATCAATTTATAAACACGTTGATAAAAAATTCAGTGTACCACGACCGAAGCAAGCACATAGAAACTAAATTTCATTTCATGCGGGATCGATCAAGCTATGGGCACACATGAAGCAGGCACCATTTTGTTGAGATCAGCATGCGCACCAGAAGCTGCTTGACCGATCCAGCATGTACTCTGCAAAGCCACCAGAAGCTCTAATTTGAGCTGTTTGCTCTGCTGGATGAAACTTTTAGAAACGGAGTTGCCTTTTTACCCAGAATTGAGGACCTAATTTCCACTATATTACAATCATTGCGAAATTAAAAGATTTATGTCTAGATCACTGCATCACAGGACACAAACGGACCAGCAAGTCTACTAGCACCTCGTCGTTGCCGAATAAGCGGCGGCCCAGTTGGGGAATTCAGGAAAACCCGTCACCCTCGAAACGTCGAGTTTAACAAAGTTCTTGAGATATGTTTTTCAGGGTCGCGAACGTGCGATTTTCGGGAGTCTTGGACCTGCGAAGCCCCAGGGTCGCGAACATGCGATTTTCGGGAACCTTGGACCTGCGAAGCTCCAGGGTCCCGAACATGCGATTTTCGGGAGTCTTGGACCTGCGAAGCCCCAGGGTCGCGAACATGGAGCCTGGAATCTCGAATCGGTGAAGTCACGAATTTCGGAGGGTGGCTAACTCAGGAACCTGTCGGAAGTCAAGTTCGGAAGTCGCGAACGGAGAAATTCACAAACTGGTGGGAAGCAAAGTCAAAGTTGTCGTCCCAAAAAGTCCGGGTTTAGAGTGTGAACTGGTGGCAGGCTTGTAAATGTGTGACATGAAAAAAGACATTCTTGTATGTGTTCACATTAGGAATATTCCTTGAGCTCAAGGGTGTTATTGGAATGTAAAAGTCCCTTCGTCTCCCTATAAAAGGGGGCGTGAGGGCACGTGTAAACGGATTCAGAATTTTGGGAATTTGAGCCATCAGTGGGAGATCTTTAGTCTCCTTCTCTCTTACTATTGCATTTGAGCCCGTCCACCGCTTTCTCTCTTTTTCGTGCTTGTGTTCGAGGAACCCTACCGGATTTTCGGATACCCCCAACATTGGCGCCCACCGTGTTTCAGCCGAAGAAAAGCTCACGATGCCACCACAGAAGAAATCCAAGAAGAACGTCCCAGCAGAGACAAATCGAGATGACCACCATCCTCCTCAAGGGAATGAAATCCCCTTCGTTCCTGAACCTTCTAACACCACGGACCAAGAGCGGAGAGCAAAGCTCGAAGCCCTGATGAAGGCAAAAGCTGAGAAGACGGCTCAAACCCAAGAACAACCTGCTGAACAGCAAGCATTTGAGAATGTCGATGATGATGACGACACCATAGACGGGGAACTAGAAAGAGTTCGGCAAAAAATACGAGAACTGCAAAAAGACAAGGAAAAATTCGCGAGTCGGTACCGCAAGCAAAAAGAAAGATCTCGAAAAGTTAGAACAAGCGAACAAAGCAAAAGAACAAATTGAAATAATACGAGAGAGAAATCGATGAGATGAAAGAACAAGAAAACGGCTCCCCGTGGTAGGAATCACCACATCGAACTACGAGCCGGCAAGAGAACCCCCGAAAGAAAACTTCTTCACGGGAAATGGAATCTCACACTTCGTAGATTCTGAGTCGCCACTGTCCATTGGGCTGCAAACAGCACCTTGGCCGCCGAAGTTCAAGCCGGTCTCTCTCCCAAAATATAACGGCTTCGGAAACTCCAGGCAATTCCTCATGAGGTATGAATCAGCTGTGAATTCAGCAGGAGGGGATGATGTTGCACTGGCCAAATCCTTCATCATTGCTTGCGAAGGACCAATACTGAATTGGTATTCCTTGCTGCCGCCGCATTCAGTCTACAGCTAGGCAGATCTCAAGACAAAGTTCATGCAAGCATTTCAGATGTTCCATGACACAACAGCTGAAGCATCGGATTTGTACAACGCAAGCGAGAAGACGAGAGAGCCACCGGGGAACTTCGTGAGAAGGTTCATGCGGCGAGAGATCCCAAATTCCCGAAGCGGATGAAAGAACAACAATCAATGCGTTAATCAAGGGCCTCACTCCGGGGCCAACGGCTTCACATCTCACCGAAAGAAACCCAAGACGGTCGAGGAACTTTTTCGTGAATTGGAGGAATACATCTTGTCCGATGATGATCGTCGCAAGAGAGTATCCGAACGAAACGAAGCAAGGCGGGGAAACGAGAGAGATGACATGGAGAGCACGGTCCCGAAGATCCGCGAAATGTCAACAATGTCGAAAATCCACAACCCGACCAAAACAAGGCGGCCAAGCACCGCGAGGAGGGTTCGCGCCCGGAGGAAGGGGAAGAGGAAGAGGATCCCCGAGACCCACGAACCATAACCCGAAAGACCCTTACTTCTATTGCCGGTATCATGGGAGGGGCCACGAGCACCGAAGGGTGCCCGAAACAAAGAAAAATATGGCAAGAATTCAACAAGAAAAAGCGTTAATGAGCATCGCATCCTCAATACCAAGCCAATTTTGCCCAAATTTTTGGCAGCCGCAATTCGCGAACTCACAACCAAGTCCAGTCCCAGTTCAGCAATTCTCACAACCACAGTCATCGTGGCAACCATCGCAGCAATTTTTCCCTCAGTCACAGGCAATCCAGTCAATCCAGCAACCACAACCGATTCGGGAAATCTTGCCACCACCTCCAGAAAGTTCGTCAAGGCCTCAGTCAAGTGCAGGACCTCAGAACTCCAAAGCATTGCCATCTTTCGGGACTATCATGCCAATCACAGGAGGGTCAGCTATGGAATTCGAGACCAAGAAGAAAAAAATCAATTACTTCAGGTCTGTAAACACCATCATCAATGACGGCCCAGCGGCACGTCCGGAGTGGGAAAAGGTGCCGATCACCTTCACAGAGGAAGATTTCAGGCTGAAATCGCGATTCATAATGATGCTATGGTCATTGAGGTAAACATAGCCTGGATGGGTCATATGAAAAGTCCTAGTTGACAATGGAAGTTCGGTGGATATCTTGTTCTTGAAGACTTTCGAAAAGATGAATCCGAGCCTCGTCGTATGGACCTCCCCGGGCCCACTACCTCGGTGGGTACCGGGACCGACTACTCGGTGGGCCCCCGGGACTACCGGCTTGCGCTACACGGCACCCGATGGCGTGGAGCACAAGGACTATGGAGGAGAAGTACTCGGTTAGGAAGGCCGTACATGTTCCGCACCGTATAGAAGACTCCTAGACGTACTCGACTAGTACTCTCTCCCTACTTCGACTTGTAACCACCGCCTCCCGGACTATATAAGGCGAGGCGGGGACCCTTCTCTAGCATCCAATCTCATCTCACGACGCACGGTTACACCATATTGTAATCGTGCCCAATCAATCCCGAGCTACGCGGCATACGGGACGTAGGGTATTACGCACCTCGCGGCCCGAACTCGTCTAAATTGTGTGTCGCGTGTCTCTTCCTTCAAGTTACCGATCTCGGTGAGGCCACATTCATCTACTTCGGGTACTCCCCTTAGTAGGTTGCCGGTCTAAAACACCGACACCGGCGCGCCGGTAGGGGATCTCGCCCGAGATCACATGGCGAACTCGACGGCTCCTGTCTACTTCAAGCCAACCGTCGCCTTCAACCGCGGCGACACCTTCGTGTTCGGCGCCTGGGTCTGCACTGCTGACGGCGCGGGATCTTTCCAGCGCCGCCTCACCATGCCGCCCAACCCGAAGACCGGCTTCGTGACGCTCCCTGAAGTTGTCACAGGCGAACTCGCCGGCAAGTTCGGCGAAATTTCGCTCTTCAACCATCACGCCGACTTCGAGCTCGAGTCCGCTTCCAACTCGAACTCGACGTCTCCATGGGCCATCGCATGCGAGCCGGCTGCTCAGCCATCGCATGTGGTCCCACCACCCCGTGAGCGCTCTGCGCGTGGTCCCCTCGTCCTCAGCCGGGCCCGCACAAAGGCTCCCTCTTCGCGCCGGGCCAGCAAGGAACCCGTACCCGAGTACAACTTGGACTCCGACACCGCCCCCCGGCCACGCTTCGGACTCCAACCCCCTCTCCGAGTTCTACTCGAATTCCGCATACGAGTTCGACTTCGGGTGGGACCCGGAGATCCCGAGTCCGAGGACAACTCCACCGAGCATCCCTTATCGGGGCCGGCCTCGGGCTAGTTATAACATCCACACCGGCCGACGGATTCGTCTCATCGGCCGGACCGCAAGCCTCGCCGACCCGATAAGCGGAGACTCACGCTACGTCGCCTACATCGACTCGCTCCCGTTCCGGGAGGGAACACCACTTGCCCGAGCCGACTCGAACACCCCAACCGAAGTGGCGGTTTGTGAGTCCGGCCTTGGCACCCCTGATCGCCAAGTCTTCATGGCCGCCGGCGACACCCCGGACCTTCGGGGACGGTTCAAGACAAGTACCTTGAAGACATCTCCTCCAACGAGCCGTCCGCCGATGCTCCGACGGACGAGACCCCCGCCAATAGGGACGCTCGACGTGAGCGCAACAGGAAGCGCAGCGAACGACGCCGGCGTCTCCGAGACAACCTCCCCATCCGCAATCTCGCGAAAGCTCTCAAGGCGGTCGAGAGCGAGTACACACTACCCCCGAGCAATGCCTCATGTCAATCACGGCGATCGCACGTCATGCTCCGGCATACGTGCCGGAGAGGTCATCGCCAAGCTCACCGAAGATGCCTACTTCATGCGGGTCGACAACGGGGGTCAACCGGCCTCCTCCCGCCGTGCACCGCGACAACGAAGCTACAAGTCGCGCGCGCCAACCACGGTCCCAACCGTACTCGAGCCGAGCTCCCGGCCTTAGCCCAACCGTACTCGCTCAAACGCCGGCGGACCTCCACGGGGTGGCAACAACAACCGCGAGGTCGTCCCTCACCGTGCTCCTCGCCGGCGGCGGCGGCCGCGACCCCGACGGCGGCGGCGGCAGCGACGACGGAAGCTCCAACCATGGAGCCAACAGGAGGGCCGGCGGCGGCAGCAGTCGCGGCGGCCGTGGACACGCGAATAGGCACGCCTCTGGTGCCTCACAGGGCGGCTACGACGCCCGCCAGAAGATTGAGGAGCTGCGGCGGAAGAAGTCAACCACCGCAGGCGACAACGACGGCTTCCCCGCCTTCTCACCTCGACTTCGCAACTTGCTCCTCCCCGACAAGTTCAAGCCTTTGGGGATCACCAAGTACGACGCGAAGCGAGACCCGATCCGGTGGCTCGGGTAGTATGCCCTCTCCATCGAGAACACCGGCGACAACAACGACACCAAGTGCCTCTACTTCCCCTTCTGCCTGGACCAAGCTCCACTCACATGGCTCAAGTCGCTGGACAAGCACTCGATCGACAAGTGGGACCACCGAAGGAGCGCTTCACCGGCAACTTCGCGGGCGCCATGGGCCGATCGGGTACTCGCATGGACCTGGCCATGGTCAAGTAGGAACAAGGCGAGACCCTTCGCAAGTACATGCACCGCTTCTTCGACAAGCGCGCTACCGTGGTCGACGGCACCGACAAGGAGGTCATCGACCTCTTCCAAGACAGCCTCTACCACCGCTGCACCTTTGAAGACTTCGGTCGTCGCCGCCCCAAGTCCATCCCCCACCTCAAGGACATGATCACGTCCTGGGCGAATGAAGAAGACAAAGCGAACGCCAAGTACGACGCCATCCGTGGCAAGAACAAGCAGAACACGGGTGGTGGCAGCGGCAACAACGGGAACCAAGGCGGTCGCAACAACAACAACTACTACTCGGGTCCCAACCGCAAGCGCAGGCCAGACAACACCGTCATGGCTATCCAAAGGCCCCGCAAAGGAGAACTCGAAGAAGAACTCCGGCGGCTTCAAAGACTTGCTCGAAGGAGAAGTGCCCGTGGCATCCGAACGGCAACCACACCACCGAGCGGTGCTACCGGCTCGAGCATGCACTCAAGGGTACTCCCGAGCCACCGCACCCTCACGACAAAAAGGGCAAGAAGAAGAATGACGAGAGATAACAACGACTTCCGGAACCCGACAAGATAAGGACAAGGGATCGGCGGACCGCGGGGTATGGACTCGCTCTAGCGGGGGTTGGGTGAGTTATTCTTTTTATGGTGGGGTATCGACCTGCTAGGGGACTTTATACCTTGCTAACTCGATCCGGACCTTGTGGGTCACAACTTGCCGGAGAACCTTTGTAAAGGCCATGTAGCGTCCCTATGCAATCACACCTCGGTAGTGTGGTATGGTGCCCGATCGGCACCGCATGGTTGGGTCCAAAGTTCTTTGGAGCTTTTACACTGCTTGTGGTGAAAGTGTACAACCTCTGCAGAGTGTAAAACTAATCGATTAGCCGTGCTCACGGTCAAGAGCGTCCTGGACCCTCACATGATAATTGAACTTGAAGATGGACTTGAATTGTGGTTTCTAGTTATCTTAGACATGTGCTCATGGTGTTTCTTTTATCTTTATGCTTAATTGAGGGTTGGTATAAACTTATACTTTATTAGTAATCAGGTGCTAATAAAACTTGACCAATTAAAATTGCTTAAATGCTTATAGCCCAGTCCACTATAAAGCCTTTGCATTCATTCTTTTCCCCACACTTGCCGAGTACGACAAGTGCTCACCCTTGCTATAAACAATGTTGCTCGAAGGAGGAAGCTACTCGAAGTCTTGTGAAGATGTTGCCGGTTCTAGGCGTACGCAACCCCCGGCCGATCGCTTGTGAAGTTTGGTGCCTCCGTTTCCGGGATATAGCGTAATACTCGATAATCTCCCTTCTTCTTACGTGATATTGTTTCGTTATTCACTTTTGTCGGCTATATGCATGAAATTTGATCCTAGCATGCATATAGGTTTGCACTTGGTTTTCTTTGGAAAAACGAGGTGTGACAGAGTGGTATCGTAGCCGTATCGACCGTAGGACGTGAGCCTAGATAGTAATGGTCGTCTCTTAAGGTTTCCTTTGATCTAAAATTCATCACTACCTTTCCCTTGAGCTTTATGATGAATATTCTCGCTTCTTAAACCATATCTTTCATCAATCCTCCTTGATAGCTCACCTTTGACTGTCACATTTTCATTTGCACATCATTGTTTTGCAAATGATTATGACCTCTACCCTTGCCTATTTATTCACTCTTCCCTTGGTCTTGATCTTGTCTCTCTCTTCCACTTCTCTCAAGCAATTCCACCAATAAGTCAAAAGGTGAATTGCTACCCTTGATATTCTATCTGTTCGCGCAGCTCCCCGACACATCAGCGCTGTTTTAATTCTTTCTCGAGCTGCAGAACTCCGATTGATATGAAATCAGTTGGGTTAGTTCTTAAATTTCATAAGTGAATTTCTACCAAAAATTCAGCCCTATCCAGTATATATCCCAAGAGCTATGCTTGAAGCATTAGAGCTATCAGAATCTGTAAACTCTGCTGACCCAGTTACCTTCATTATTTTATATCTCGGGCTATGGACCTCCGATTGAGGTAAATCCAACTGGAGTAGTTCAGGAATTTCATAAGTTTCACTCTGACCAAAATTCATTAATTTTGGTTGCATATGCAGAGGGTTATTCCCGAAACTTTGGAGGTTCTCGAATCTGTCAACACTGCTGACATAACCATCTTGTTTAATTCATATCTTGAGTTCTAAACCTCCGATTGAGGTGATTCCAATTGGGATGAACTCATAATTTCGGCCTCCCTGATCTGGGAAAAATCCATTATTTATGGATGTCCTTGTTGGGAGCTACATCGGATCCATTAGGAGGATACCCTCGACTTTATTAACAACGTGTAGTTCGTTCCCTTACCATGTCTTGTTTGGTGATGTTCTGTGCTTGCTTGATGATGCTTGGTTTTATGACATTGTTTGTGTTGGTCCTTTGAAGTGAGTGTTGGTGTATTGTGGATCTTACATCTGCAATGACATCGCTTGCTTAGTTGGGTTCTTCTTTTGTATCTTCCACCTCCTTGATCTTCCCATTCTTTCTCTCTACTCTTGACCCTATCTCTTCTGATCCTATCGCAAATACCCAATCATATGGAGAGCTCCAACATACATCATAAAGATAAAGATAATAAAGGAAACATCAACATTCCTCTTGCAACCTCATCATTGGAGCGCAAGATGTTGGAGCATATCACCGCACACACTCAAGTTTTGCAAGTAATGGCTCAAACCATAGTTAAGATTCATCGAGTCCATTACAAAGCAAGCTCCACTTCCTAAAGATCACGATACGGTCACCAATGATAACCATCAAAACATGCCTCCTCCACCATTTGATAAAGAGGAGCTATCGGCTATGCGGATTCAAGACTTACAAGAAGGAAGCGACCTAGCACAACCTACTTTCGTAATGAGATGGCCAAAGACGAGTTCCCATCGGGCCGGTGAAGAGGCAAGTTGTTGAAGCATGGAATAATTAAAGAAAGAAGAAGAAGAATGAAGCACTAAAACTAACAATGGAGAAACAACATGAGGGTAAAAAAAAGGCTCCGGATATGTGTCCGTGTGGTGAGCACCACGATCTTTCATGTCCTCGAAGGAAGCTAGTCTTATGATAGCGAGAAGCTCGCCAACATAACCCTATAGATATCAATAAGCGAGAGGATGTTTTCCACCCAAAACCCAACTCAAGAAGAAGGTTCTCAAGTCAAGATCATACTCAAACCCTAAACCTTGATGATTGGATTATCACTTGGAAGGAATACAAACCTGGTAGACGCAAGCGATCTAACAAACAAAACCGTAGAACAAGACGAGAGAAGAAGTCATCACATTCGAGGGCGGATAATGGTATTAAACCCGGTTCCGACAAACCCCGGCCTAAGATGGCTCGACCTATGTCACTCCCCTCAAGAAAAAAACCCCGATGCACAAGTCGACCTTCCAAGGACTATGATGGAACAAAGCGAAGAATGGAGAAATCACGGTGATAGAAGAGTGGATAAATTATAAGTGGGATCGGACCTATATAATCCTATACAAGTCCAATGAGCTATGGAGAGTAGAAGAACATGTTTGGTATGCTTGTGTAAGGAAGCTCGATATAAAGAAAGTTGATAAGCCTTGGATAATACCCCCATGAGTCTTTGTTCTTGCTAACCTTTCTCGAATCTCGGGACGAGATTCCTTTTAAGGGGGTAGAGTTTGTCACACCCCGAAATTTCCAATTTCGGGATGTGAATTGAGAGAATAATTAAATAACGATTTTCTCATAATTTTAAAATTTTTCCAACATTTATTTTTCTTTACGGAAATATAGTATAGGAAAAATCCTTGTTTGATTTTCCGAATTAAAACAAAGTTGTGAGTGTTGCATTCATGCCGATGCATCTTGGTGCTTCCTGAGTGCTTAGGGTTTCAAAAATGCGTTTAGGAGCTGTCCAAACCCTCCCGAGAATTTTCCGGATTTTTCTGGAATTTATTCTCATTTTTCTTGAGCTATTTCTATTTATTAGAAGGCTCCAAAATCTTTTTCATGAGCACCAAATACTTTATTTGGATTGTACATGCTCAAATCTATCTCTCGGAAATTTTTATGGAATTTCTGTGATTTTCGGAGTATTTTTAGTGCCTTTAAACAATTTCTAGGTTTTCCTGGAATTGTTTTCGCACTGAAAATTAAATTCGAAAAATAAATAAACCTTTGTTTCTATTGGGCCAAGCCCGACCGCGGAAGTCCTTCCGTGCCCCCTTATCTCCTCGCCATCCACCGCAGTAGGCCGCGGCCCAGATTCACTTGCGGCCAATACAGCCCAACTCGGCCCGTCGATTGAAGTCTAGTGGTGCTCCCTCAACTCCTTCGCCGGCCGCAGTTACTTCACAAGCCGCAGCCCGACCCAGGCCCGCACCAGCCCGAACCCGAGCCCGCCCGCGGAACCCATCCGGGGCCCGGCCCGCCGTCCGCTCCGTGCACGACTCCGCCGGAGTCCCGCGCTTCGCCGCCACCACCGTCCATGCCCGCCACGACTCCTCCCCTCGCTCCTATAAAACGACGAGGCCGAGCCACCCGTGCCCTAGTCCTACCGCCGCCTCCCCTTGCCTCACGGCCGCCGCAGCCGCTCCGCCGGAAGCCGCATGCCGAGTTCGCCGCCGCGCCGCATGTTTCACCGCCTCCGTCGTCCTCTCCGGAGCCAATCGATGCCACCATCATGTCCACCTCGCCGAGATGGAGCCGGTGAGACGCTTCCCATCGATCGCCGTCCACCGGAACCCCATCGCCACCGAGAGCACCCGCCGGCCACCATGGCGTACCGCCGCCGCCCCTTCGAAATCCGGCAACTCCCTTCCATCCCCGCCGCCGGTGAGCACGAATCCGTGACCCCCCGGTCCTCCTCTCTCCGTTCGCAGTCTCACCCGCACTCTTAGGCCGCCGAGTCGCCGGCGATTTGGCCGGGCGGGGCCGCCGTTCCCACCCCCGCTCGCTCCCCGGCCAAAGGAAGAAGAAAGGCACAGCGGTTTGCGATTAAGTCCCCGAATTTTCTTGTAAACCTTAGATCCGATCCGTGCCTTGGCAAACCTGCAGAGAACCCCCTACAAAGATACCCCTTACACACATAAAGCCCACCCACACCCTTTTACGGATCTAACCCCCGCATTAGATCTATTCGCGAGCACTTGTTTGATGTGTCTCGGGATTCTCCCTTGCTAACCCCTAAAGTCTATAGTTAATTACGAATAGATCCTTTAATCTTGTTTCCCTCATATCTTCTTCGTTTTAACTCCGATTTGATCCATTCAAATTGCGTCGGTCCATAATAATGTAAAGCACGCGTTAGTGGTGTGTTTTCACCATGTTTTGTTTTCTCGAAAATAAAATTAATATAAATTTTGATTAATGTCTATTTACACATGTCTTTTATAAATAAAAGCAATATAGATCTATACATCGTTTTTCATAAGCAAATATAATTTGATTAATGTTTCTATCACATGCTTTTGTAAATAAAATCTAATTAGATCTTTTACCCGGTTTTGCATAAGTCAAATATTAATTTGCTTAATGATTTATTTTTTTTATAATTAAAAGTTGATTAGGCTTTTACTCCGGCTTTATAAATAAATGTTAATTTTGATTAATACCAATGTAAATGCTATTTTTAATAATAATAATATGATCTACTCGAATACAAAGTTACGTTTAAATTGTTCATATAGTTTAGTTTTTATAAAATTAAATGTTTAATTGATTAATTCATATATGAATCTTTATAAATAAAACTTGACTAGTTCTTTACACCGGTTTTGCAAATAAAGTTTAATTTACTTTAATTCCAACAAAGGGTATTTTATTTCTGAAATGTCCTTTATATTTGTTTTATTAATTAAAATAAACCTAGCTCGCATAATCTTGTTCCATCTTGAATGCAAATCGTTAGATAGTCGTTCTTCACCCGTTCTATCTTAGTATCTCTTTTGATCAAGTTTATCGAAGCTCTAAACCTTTCTAGTGTTAGCCCAAGCTCAACCGTGTGCATCTAATCAAGCCTTAGAGTTTCGTTTAGCTTAGCGACTTTATCCGTGTGAGTAGTTTGCACCTTGCTCATTTGTCTATCAAGTAATCTTATCACTCTTGTCTCATGTTTATCCTAGAAGCTTATTTATCGGCATCTAGCTAGTTGATGTCTATTCCATCTCGGTTGGTTGTCTCTTTTTGAATCAACTGTGTTCTTGTACCTAATCTATCGTAGCTATCTTTCTTTAAAGTTTATCCTGTCATTTGTTTCACCTCGCCGATCGGTTCACCCTTGGTTAGTGTGTCGAGTTGTTCATCCGAGTTCTCTTTGTAGAATAGTTCTTCCAAACCCTAGCCTAAGGTTTGTGTGTGCGTTATGGTTCATTTCTATCTTTCTCGTTCGTTCCATCCTAACTTGTACGTTAGCATGTGTATCACCCGTTACTTGTTTTAATACTAAAGATGCATGCTAATCTTGACTAATTCTTATTCCAATGCTTTTATAAATAAAAAGTGACTAGGTTCTATCCCGGTTTTCATAAGCTAAGATCTAATTTGGTTAATCCCTGTTTATAATTAGCTTTCTTTAAATAAAAGATGTTAGAGTAAACATCGGTTTTCGTAATAAAGTTAATATGCCTAATGACATCATAAATGCCTTTTCAATATTAAATATGTTTAGTGAACACGTGACATAAAGGTACTCGCTTAGATCTCTTATACTTGCTTTATCTTTCTAAAGTAATTGTTAATTTGACATAATTTCTACTCAAATGTTATAAATAAAATATGATTAGGTTTATCGTGATTTCCTTAATTAAAAGTAACTTGTTTAATGGTAACATAGAGTATTTCTCTCGAAATATTCTTTCACATGATTTCTTAATTAAAATATGCCAAGCGTAGTCTCTTGTTGTTTGATAATAATCTCACGATAGTTTCAAGCTTAGTTCTCGTTTCGGCGTTTCTTGCGCTTACGTGACCAATAGGATCGAGCTCCACCCTAGTGTGATCTTTTCGGTCCTTGCTCAATCTTTCGCGACCGTCTCTCCAAAGTTAACCAAGCCTTTCCCTTCCAAGCACTTTGTGTTCTTTAGTGATCCATCTGATCGAGCCTGTCCTTTAGTGCGTTCTTTTAAAGTTTCCTATTTGATTGGTGCTTTGTTCTTAGTTATGCTTGTTTGTTTGCTTTGTATGCTTGTGCTCGATGATTGATGCGAGTAGAATGAACGTGGTTTGAGAGCTTTGGAAGAGTATGAAGATGAAGTATTCGAGCAACTACTCTTTGGTTAAAGGCAAGTGTGACCTTGATCTTTTGTCCTAATAACTTTATTAATCACTTTGCATTGCTTTGCATTAACTTTGATGGGTTCATGTTAAGGATGACTAGCCTCTTTTGACCATTATCTTGAACCGGGTTTTAATTAATTTTGATGGTAGATATTGCTTAGTTTGCTCAACTCGGGTTGGTAATAATCAACATGGTTATCATTTTATGCTCTATGTTCCTTTATGATAATTTTAATACAAGATCACTCGTGCATTAATCGGAACATGGAGAACCACCCAGGAAAACAAGACAACCACAAGAACTAATGGGCAATGGTCTTGGTCGAATAATTAGGAACTTTAGCTTGTGGTGATCTTACCGATAAGGACAAGGGATCGGCGGTATCGCGGGGTATGGACTCACTCTAGCGGGGGGTTGGGTGAGTTATTCTTTTTATGGTGGGGTATCGACCTCGCTAGGGGACTTTATACCTTGCTAATCGATCCGGACCTTGTGGGTCACAACTTGCCGGAGAACCTTTATAAAGGCCATGTAGCGTCCCTATGCAATCACACCTCGGTAGTGTGGTATGGTGCCCGATCGGCACCGCATGGTTGGGTCCAAAGTTCTTCGGAGCTTTTACGCCGCTTGTGGTGAAAGTGTACAACCTCTCGCAGTGTTAAACTAATCGATTAGCCGTGCTCACGGTCAAGAGCGGCTGGACCCTCACATGATTAATTGAACTTGAAGATGGACTTGAATTGTGGTTTCTAGTTATCTTAGCCATATGCTTATGGCGTATCTCTTATCTTTATGCTTAATTGAGGGTTGGTATAAACTTATACTTTTATTAGTAATCAGGTGCTAATAAAACTTGACCAACTAAAATTGCTTAAATGCTTATAGCCCAGTCCACTATAAAGCCTTTGCATTCATACTTTCCCCACACTTGCTGAGTACGACAAGTGCTCACCCTTGCTATAAACAATGTTGCTCAGAAGGAGGAAGCTACTCTGAAGTCTTGTGAAGATGTTGCTGGTTCTAGGCGTACGCAACCCCCGTCGATTGCTTGTGAAGTTTGGTGCCTCCGTTTCCAGGATATAGCGTAATACTCGATAATCTCCCTTCTTCTTACGTGATATTGTTTCGTTATTCACTTTTGTCGGCTATATGCATGAAACTTGATCCTGGCATGCATATAGGTTTGCACTTGGTTTTCTTTGGAAAAAACAGGTGTGATAGAATGTTATCATAGCTGTATCGACTGTAGGACGTAAGCCTAGATAGCAATGGTCGTTTCTTAAGGTTTCCTTTGATCTAAAAAACATCACTACCTTTCCCTTGAGCTTTGTGATGAATATTCTCGCTTCTTAAACATATCTTTCATCAATCCTCCTTGATGGCTCACCGTTGACTGTCACATTTTCATTTGCACATCATTGTTTTGCAAATGACTATGACCTCTACCCTTGCCTATTTATTTACTCTTCCCTTGGTCTTGATCTTGTCTCTCTCTTCCACTTCTCCCAAGCAATTCCACCAATAAGTCAAAAGGTGAATTGCTACCCTTGATATTCTATCTGTTCGCGCAGCTCCCCGACACATCAGCGCTGTTTTAATTCTTTCTCGAGCTGCAGAACTCCGATTGATATGAAATCAGTTGGGTTAGTTCCTAAATTTCATAAGTGAATTTCTACCAAAAATTCAGCCCTATCCAGTATATATCCCAAGAGCTATGCTTGAAGCATTAGAGCTATCAGAATCTGTAAACTCTGCTGACCCAGTTACCTTCATTATTTTATATCTCGGGCTATGGACCTCCGATTGAGGTAAATCCAACTGGAGTAGTTCAGGAATTTCATAAGTTTCACTCTGACCAAAATTCATTAATTTTGGTTGCATATGCAGAGGGTTATTCCCGAAACTTTGGAGGTTCTCGAATCTGTCAACACTGCTGACATAACCATCTTGTTTAATTCATATCTTGAGTTCTAAACCTCCGATTGAGGTGATTCCAATTGGGATGAACTCATAATTTCGTACTCCTTGATCTGGGAAAAATCCATTATTTATGGAGATCCCTGCTGGGAGCTACATCTGATCTATTAGGAGGATGCCCTCTGACTTTATTAACAACGTGTAGTTCGTTCCCTTAACCGTGTCTTGTTGGGTGAAGTTCTGTGCTTGCTTGATGATGATTGGTTTTATGACATTGTTTGTGTTGGTCCTTTGAAGTGAGTGTTGGTGTATTGTGGATCTTACATCTGCAATAACATCAGTTGCTTAGTTGGGTTCTTCTTTTGCATCTCCCACCTCCTTGCTCTTTCCATTCTTTCTCTCTACTCTTCACCTATCTCTTCGATCCTATCGCAAATACCCAATCATATGGAGAGCTCCAACATACATCATAAAGATAAAGATAATAAAGGAAACATCAACATTCCTCTTGCAACCTCATCATTGGAGCGCAAGATGTTGGAGCATATCACCGCACACACTCAAGTTTTGCAAGTAATGGCTCAAACCATAGTTAAGATTCATCGATCCATTACAAAGCAAGCTCCACTTCCTAAAGATCACGATACGGTCACCAATGATAACCATCAAAACATGCCTCCTCCACCATTTGATAAAGAGGAGCTATCGGCTATGCGGATTCAAGACTTACAAGAAGGAAGCGACCTAGCACAACCTACTTTCGTAATGAGATGGCCAAAGACAGAGTTCCCATCGGGCCGGTTGAAGAGGCAAGTTGTTGAAGCATGGAATAATTAAAGAAAGAAGAAGAAGAATGAAGCACTAAAACTAACAATGGAGAAACAACATGAGGGTAAAAAAAAGGCTCCGGATATGTGTCCGTGTGGTGAGCACCACGATCTTTCATGTCCTCGAAAGGAAGCTAGTCTTATGATAGCGAAGCTCGCCAACATAACCCTATAGATATCAATAAGCGAGAGGATGTTTTCCACCCAAAACCCAACTCAAGAAGAAGGTTCTCAAGTCAAGATCATACTCAAACCCTAAACCTTGATGATTGGATTATCACTTGGAAGGAATACAAACCTGGTAGACGCAAGCGATCTAACAAACAAAACCGTAGAACAAGACGAGAGAAGAAGTCATCACATTCGGGGCGGATAATGGTATTAAACCCGGTTCCGACAAACCCCAGCCTAAGATGGTTCGACCTATGTCACTCCCCTCAAGAAAAAAACCCCGATGCACAAGTCGACCTTCCAAGGACTATGATGGAACAAAGCGAAGAATGGAGAAATCACGGTGATAGAAGAGTGGATAAATTATAAGTGGGATCAGACCTATATAATCCTATACAAGTCCAATGAGCTATGGAGAATAGAAGAACATGTTTGGTATGCTTGTGTAAGGAAGCTCGATATAAAGAAAGTTGATAAGCCTTGGATAATACCCCCATGAGTCTTTGTTCTTGCTAACCTTTCTCGAATCTCGGGACGAGATTCCTTTTAAGGGGGGTAGAGCTGTCACACCCTGAAATTTCCAATTTCAGGATGTGAATTGAGAGAATGATTAAATAACGATTTTCTCATAATTTTAAAATTTTTCCAACATTTATTTTTCTTTACAGGAAATATAGTATAGGAAAAATCCTTGTTTGATTTTCTGAAACAAATAAAAAGTTGTGAGTGTTGCATTCATGCCGATGCATCTTGGTGCTTCCTGAGTGCTTAAGGTTTCAAAATGCGTTTAGGAGCTGTCCAAACCCTCCCGAGAATTTTCCGGATTTTTCTGGAATTTATTCTCATTTTCCTTGAGCTATTTCTATTTATTAGAAGGCTCCAAAATCTTTTTCATGAGCACCAAATACTTTATTTGGATTGTACATGCTCAAATCTATCTCTGGAAATTTTTATGGAATTTCAGTGATTTTCGGAGTATTTTTAGTGCCTTTAAACAATTTCTAGGTTTTCCCGGAATTGTTTTCGCACCGAAAATTAAATTCGGAAAATAAATAAACCTTTGTTTCTATTGGGCCAAGCCCGACCGCGGAAGTCCTTCCGTGCCCCCTTATCTCCTCGCCATCCACCGCAAGAGGGCCGCGGCCCGCATTCACTTGCGGCTCAATACGGCCCCAACTCGGCCCGTCGATTGAAGTCTAGTGGTGCTCCCTCAACTCCTTCGCCGGCCGCAAGCACTTCGCGAGCCGCGCCCCGACCCGTGCCCGCACCAGCCCGAACCCGAGCCCGCCCGCGGAACCCATCCGGGCCCGGCCGCCGTCCGCTCCGTGCACGACTCCGCCGAGTCCCGCGCTTCGCCGCCACCGCCCGTCCATGCCCGGCACGACTCCTCCCCTCGCTCCTATAAAACGACGAGGCCGAGCCACCCGTGCCCTAGTCCTACCGCCGCCTCCCCTTGCCTCGCGACCGCCGCAGCCGCTCCGCTGGAAGCCGCAGGCTGAGTTCGCCGCCGCCGCATGTTTCACCGCCTCCGTCGTCCTCTGGAGCAAATCGATGCCACCATCATGTCCACCTCGCCGAGATGGAGCCGGCGAGACGCTTCCCATCGACCGCTGTCCACCGGAACCCCACCGCCGCCGAGAGCGCCCGCCGGCCACCATGGCGGACCGCCGCTGCCCCTTCGAAATCCGGCAACTCCCTTCCATCCCCGCCGCCGGTGAGCACGAATCCGTGACCCCCCGGTCCTCCTCTCTCCGTTCGCAGTCTCACCCGCACTCTTAGGCCGCCGAGTCGCCGGCGATTTGGCGGGGCAGGGCCGCCGTTCCCACCCCCGCTCGCTCCCCGGCCAAAGGAAGAAGAAAGGCTCCGGCGCTTTGCGATTAAGTCCCCGAATTTTCTTGTAAACCTTAGATCCGATCCGTGCCTTGGCAAACCGCAGAGAACCCCCTACAAAGATACCCCTTACACACATAAAGCCCACCCACACCCTTTTACGGATCTAACCCCCGCATTAGATCTATTCGCGAGCACTCGTTTGATGTGTCTCGGGATTCTCCCTTGCTAACCCCTAAAGTCTATAGTTAATTACAAATAGATCCTTTAATCTTGTTTCCCTCATATCTTCTTCGTTTTAACTCCGATTTGATCCATTCAAATTGCGTCGAGTCCATAATAATGTAAAGCACGCGTTAGTGGTGTGTTTTCACCATGTTTTGTTTTCTGAAAATAAAATTAATATAAATTTTGATTAATGTCTATTTACACATGTCTTTTATAAATAAAAGCAATATAGATCTATACATCGTTTTTCATAAGCAAATATAATTTGATTAATGTTTCTATCACATGCTTTTGTAAATAAAATCTAATTAGATCTTTTACCCGGTTTTCCATAAGTCAAATATTAATTTGCTTAATGATTTATTAATTTTTTATAATTAAAAGTTGATTAGGCTTTTACTCCGCTTTATAAATAAATGTTAATTTTGATTAATACCAATGTAAATGCTGTTTTTAATAATAATAATATGATCTACTCGAATACAAAGTTACGTTTAAATTGTTCATATAGTTTAGTTTTTATAAAATTAAATGTTTAATTGATTAATTCATATATGAATCTTTATAAATAAAACTTGACTAGTTCTTTACACCGGTTTTGCAAATAAAGTTTAATTTACTTTAATTCCAACAAAGGGTATTTTATTTCGAAATGTCCTTTATATTTGTTTTATTAATTAAAATAAACCTAGCTCGCATAATCTTGTTCCATCTTGAATGCAAATCGCTCGATAGTCGGTCTTCACCCGTTCTATCTTAGTATCTCTTTTGATCAAGTTTATCGAAGCTCTAAACCTTTCTAGTGTTAGCCCAAGCTCAACCCCCGTGCATCTAATCAAGCCTTAGAGTTTCGTTTAGCTTAGCGAGCTTTATCCGTGTGAGTAGTTTGCACTGCTCATTTGTCTATCAAGTAATCTTATCACTCTTGTCTCATGTTTATCCTAGAAGCTTATTTATCGGCATCTAGCTAGTTGATGTCTATTCCATCTCGGCTTGGTTGTCTCTTTTTGAATCAACTGTGTTCTTGTACCTAATCTATCGTAGCTATCTTTCTTTAAAGTTTATCCCGTCATTTGTTTCACCTCGTCGATCGTTCACCCTTGGTTAGTGTGTCGGTTGTTCATCCGAGTTCTCTTTGTAGAATAGTTCTTCCAAACCCTAGCCTAAGGTTTGTGTGTGCGTTATGGTTCATTTCTATCTTTCTCGTTCGTTCCATCCTAACTTGTACGTTAGCATGTGTATCACCTGTTACTTGTTTTAATACTAAAGATGCATGCTAATCTTGACTAATTCTTATTCCAATGCTTTTATAAATAAAAAGTGACTAGGTTCTATCCCGGTTTTCATAAGCTAAGATCTAATTTGGTTAATCCCCGTTTATAATTAGCTTTCTTTAAATAAAAGATGTTAGAGTAAACATCGGTTTTCATAATAAAGTTAATATGCCTAATGACATCATAAATGCCTTTTCAATATTAAATATGTTTAGTGAACACGTGACATAAAGGTACTCGCTTAGATCTCTTATACTTGCTTTATCTTTCTAAAGTAATTGTTAATTTGACATAATTTCTACTCAAATGTTATAAATAAAATATGATTAGGTTTATCGTGATTTCCTTAATTAAATGTAACTTGTTTAATGGTAACATAGAGTATTTCTCTCGAAATATTCTTTCACATGATTTCTTAATTAAAATATGCCAAGCGTAGTCTCTTGTTGTTTGATAATAATCTCACGATAGTTTCAAGCTTAGTTCTCGTTTCGGCGTTTCTTGCGCTTACGTGACCAATAGGATCGAGCTCCACCCTAGTGTGATCTTTTCGGTCCTTGCTCAATCTTTCGCGACCGTCTCTCCAAAGTTAACCAAGCCTTTCCCTTCCAAGCACTTTGTGTTCTTTAGTGATCCATCCGATCGAGCCTTGTCCTTTAGTGCGTTCTTTTAAAGTTTCCTTTTTGATTGGTGCTTTGTTCTTAGTTATGCTTGTTTGTTTGCTTTGTATGCTTGTGCTCGATGATTGATGCGAGTAGAATGAACGTGGTTCGAGAGCTTTGGAAGAGTATGAAGATGAAGTATTCGAGCAACTACTCTTTGGTTAAAGGCAAGTGTGACCTTGATCTTTTGTCCTAATAACTTTATTAATCACTTTGCATTGCTTTGCATTAACTTTGATGGGTTCATGTTAAGGATGACTAGCCTCTTTTGACCATTATCTTGAACCGGGTTTTAATTAATTCTGATGGTAGATATTGCTTAGTTTGCTCAACTGGGTTGGTAATAATCAACATGGTTATCATTTTATGCTCTATGTTCCTTTATGATAATTTTAATACAAGATCACTATGCATTAATCGGAACATGGAGAACCACCCGGAAAACAAGACAACCACAAGAACTAATGGGCAATGGTCTTGGCTGAATAATTAGGAACTTTAGCTTGTGGTGATCTTACCTGATAAGGACAAGGGATCGGTGGTACTTGCGGGGTATGGACTCGCTCTAGCGAGGGGGTTGGGTGAGTTATTCTTTTTATGGTGGGGTATCGACCTGCTAGGGGACTTTATACCTTGCTAATCGATCCGGACCTTGTGGGTCACAACTTGCCGGAGAACCTTTGTAAAGGCCATGTAGCGTCCCTATGCAATCACACCTCGGTAGTGTGGTATGGTGCCCGATCGGCACCGCATGGTTGGGTCCAAAGTTCTTCGGAGCTTTTACGCCGCTTGTGGTGAAAGTGTACAACCTCTCGCAGTGTTAAACTAATCGATTAGCCGTGCTCACGGTCAAGAGCGGCCTGGACCCTCACATGATTAATTGAACTTGAAGATGGACTTGAATTGTGGTTTCTGGTTATCTTAGCCATGTGCTCATGGTGTTTCTCTTATCTTTATGCTTAATTGAGGGTTGGTATAAACTTATACTTTTATTAGTAATCAGGTGCTAATAAAACTTGACCAACTAAAATTGCTTAAATGCTTATAGCCCAGTCCACTATAAAGCCTTTGCATTCATACTTTCCCCACACTTGCTGAGTACGACAAGTGCTCACCCTTGCTATAAACAATGTTGCTCGAAGGAGGATGCTACTCGAAGTCTTGTGAAGATGTTGCCGGTTCTAGGCGTACGCAACCCCCGCCGATCGCTTGTGAAGTTTGGTGCCTCCGTTTCCGGATATAGCGTAATACTCGATAATCTCCCTTCTTCTTACGTGATATTGTTTCGTTATTCACTTTTGTCATCTATATGCATGAAATTTGATCCTAGCATGCATATAGGTTTGCACTTGGTTTTCTTTGGAAAAACAGTGTGACAACCACTCCCTTCAGAACATTCTGTTTCGTGAGAATGCCAGAGGGGCTAAAGAACGCAGGATGTACATTCTAAAGAATGATAGCAATAGTACTTCACCCACAGATACGGAAGAACATCTTGGCATATGTGGACGACATAGTCATCAAAAGTGTTCAGAGGAAAGACCACATCAGTGACCTGGCGGAAACATTTGCAAACATGAGAGCAGCAAATCTGAAACTAAATCCGGAGAAATGTGTATTCGGCATTCACAAGGGGAAAGTTCTCGGATGCCTAGTTTCAACAAAAGGCATAGAGGCAAATCCCGACAAAATCAGGGCTCTAGTGGAAATGCAAGACCCAGTTTCAGTGAAAGACGTGCAGAAGCTGACAGGGAGAGTGGCTGCCCTTAACAGATTCATTCCCAGAGCCGCAGAAAGAAGCTTACCATTCTTCCAAGTCCTCAGAAATGCCAAGAACTTCCAGTGGTCTGAACCTCAGAAACGAGCCTTCCAAGAATTGAAAGATTACTTGTCCAATATGATCAAGCTCTGTCCTCCCGAACTGAAATCACCACTTCTGCTATATGTGTCTGCATCAAATTTGGCAGTAAGTGCGGTGCTAGTGCAAGAAAAGGAGGAAGAAGGGAAGATCAAACAAATTCCTGTATACTTTGCTTCTGAAGCTTTGTCTGGCTCCAAGATCTTCTATTCCGAACTGGAAAAAATCGCATATGCAGTCATCATGGCAGCAAGGAACCTAAGGCACTATTTGGAGGGTCACAGGATAAGAGTCATCACCAACCAGCCGCTAAATGATTTGTTCGCAAATAAAGAAGCATCCACCCGAATAATCAAGTGGGGCACTGAACTCTCTGAATATGTGGTAGACTTCGAGAGAAGAAGTGCAATAAAATCGCAAGTTCTGGCAGATTTTGTCGTGGATTGGACTTCACCTATTCAGAACTTCGAGGAAAATGTACCTGAACCTTGGATAGTACAGTGTGATGGGGCATGGTGTTACAAAGGGGTTGGAATTTCGGCTGTCGTAACGTCCCCAATAGGCGTAGTGATAAGATATGCAGCTCGGCTCGTATTCGCGAACAATGAACACTCCACGAACAACACAACAAAATACGAAGCCCTTCTTTTAGCATTAAGGAAAATGAAAGCCTTGGGGCAGCAGACCTTCATAATCAGAACGGATTCGAAAGTAATTCAAAAACATATCGAGAAAGAAAGTGAAGCAAGAAATCCTGTTCTCATGAAGTATCTAGAAAAAGTCAGGGAAATGGAAAAGCACTTCAAAGGTTACTCAGTCCAGCATATCCCAAGAGATGACAACAATGAGGTAGACAAACTGGCAAAAGCAGCAGCTAGAAATCAAGAGCTACCTCCTAATGTGTTTTTCGAAAACATCAGGGAGCCATCCATCAAATATTCAAGGCCGAAAATCGTGAATGTAGTAGACACTCCCGATTGGAGAGAAGAAATCATGGCCTATCTGAGAGGCCACTATGAGCCACAAGATGAGTTGGAAGAAAAAAGATTGAAACAAAGGGCACGGGGCTATACAGTGGTAAACGGAGAACTATACAAATCAGGAGTCACTGAGCCTTGGCTGCGGTGCATCACTTCCCAAAAAGGCCTGGAGCTTCTAAAGGAAATTCACAGTGGATTCTGTGGTGCGCACATAGGCACCAGGGCTTTGGCTGGAAAGGCAATAAAGCAGGGATTCTATTGGAACACCATAAACATTGATGCCAAGGCATTAGTTCGGCAATGTGAAGCATGCCAGAAAACAGCGAATCAACAGAATTTGCCTTCAATGCCAGTTCACTTAATTCCACCGTCGTGGCCACTACAAAGGTGGGGAATGGATCTAGTGGGTCCACTGCCAACGACTCAGGGGAATTGCCGATTCACGACTTTGTTGCGGTCGATTATTTCGAAAAAGTGAGTGGAAGCAAAACCACTTGCAAATATCAAAGCAACAACAATTCGAAGTTATTTTGGCAGAACATAGTCTGCAGATTTGGGGTTCCTAGAGAACTAACTATTGACAATGGCAAACAGTTTGATTGTTACACTTTCAAAGAGTATTGCAAGACCTTGGGTACTCAGGCAAAATTTTCGTCAGTATATCACCCACAGTCCAGCGGAGCAGTTGAGAGGGCAAATGGCCTGATTTTTTCGAGAATCAAAAAGTGCTTGTTCGACCAAAAGAAGGGTAAATGGGTGGATGAATTGCCGAAAGTGATCTAGTCTCACAACACTACAGTGTCAAGAGCAACGGGTTTCACACCTTTTCGCCTACTTTTCGGCACTGAGGCAATGACACCAGAGGAAATAAAAAAATGAAAGCATGAGAGTCCTGAAAGAAAAAGAGATTGAGGAAATTGACAAGAAAGTGGAAAAGGACATGATCGAGCTAACAATTCTTGAAGCTGCTGAAAACATTGAGAAGTACCAAAAGGAGACTAGGGCTTGGAGAGACAAGAAAGTGGTCCGAAAGGACATCAAAACTGGCGATCTTGTGTTGAAATGGAAGAAAAATTGGGAGAACCTAGGAAAACTTCATGAGTCTTGGGAAGGGCCTTACATTGCAAAGGAAACAGACATGCCAGGGGCTTTTCGCTTAATGGAGCAAACTGGCGAAGAGTTGCCATATTCGTGGAATGCGGACAGCCTGAAAAGGTACTACCCTTGAAAATTCCAGTTGTAGCTAGATGCAATATAGAGTGTTTTTTCTATTTTCGCAAATTTGTATTTTAAAAAAAACAAAAATCTGAATCACGTGTCTATAAGTGATTTCGGGAAAAAATAAGTTGTAGCTAGATGTAATATAGCCTTTACTTTTCTAGTCGCATTAGAATAAGGAGGACCGTACTCTTTTCCTTGCAAAGGGGGCTCTAAATCAAGAGGCAAGGTTTTTAACGAGGCGGATCCTGTGTAAATACTCTTTGTGATATATATATAAAGAGTCTTCCCCAAAATCGCGTATTTCGAGCCATCGTGAAAAAAGAGAAAAGTTCGCGAAAAAGGCTTCGTGATGGCCAGAATTCCATCGTGAAAAAAGAGAAAAGTTCGTGAAAAAGGCTTTGTAATAGCCAGAATTCCATTGTGAAAAAAGAAAAAAGCTTGTGAAAAAGGCTTTGTGATAGCCATAATTCCATCGTGAAAAAAGAGAAAAGTTCGTGAGAAAGGCTTCGTGATAGCCAGAATTCCATCGTGAAAAAAGAAAAAAGTTCGTGAGAAAGGCTTCTTGATAGCCAGAATTCCATCGTGAAAAGGGAAAGTTTGTGAAAAAGGCTTCTCGATAAAAACTTATCGAAAAGAAGACAAGGTTGTGAAAAAAGGCCCGAGACAACAATAAGTTGTGGCCTAAAATCCCATCCACGAAGGGATTCCCATAAAAAAGGCTCGAGACAACAATAAGTTGTGGCCTAAAATCCCATACACGAAGGGATTCCCACCAAAAAGGCCCGAGACAACAATAAGTTGTGGCCTAAAATCCCATCCACGAAGGGATTCCCACCGAAAAGGCTCAAGACAATGATGAGTTGCAGCCTGAGTTTCCAGCATGATAAGTAATGACGATTTCGGGTAATTGAATGTGTGTGGCATTGTTCCAAAATTATGTTTCCTTAATGAGAACTACCGAAAAGTTTTTCACGAAAAAAACGTTTTGGCAAGAGGCAAGGGGCTCGTGTAGAAATTAGTAGAAAATCATGGTTGAAGCAACTGAGGGTTGCAATATCAACCAGGGAAAGTGTGCCAACAGGCTCAAGTCCACAAAATTCGAGAACAAATTTTGTCGACTTGCCTAAAAACACTCGAAGCTTTAAAGAATTTACGAAAACTGCTACAAAAGCGCATTTGATCAGAGTATTCGAAAAGCAGTAGAGCTTCGGCAATCTATCTACAAATTTTCATGCAAAACGGTAAGGTGGGGGAGGGTGACGTTTTTTCAAAGGAAAACGTCTTCATTGCCTTATTTGCATTAAAATTTCGAAGCAGTTCATCGATAATTACATCAATTAGTACAAAGTCTAGAACGAAAGTTTGACAACATATCCGGGTTCGCAGCTATCATCTTCGGCAATGTCACTAGCGTAAGCAAAGTTGAACTCGCCGGCAGTTGGGCTAAGGGGCTCCATCTTCAGAATCTTCGCGAAACTTGAATTCGTAGATGTAGAACCTTCCTTCTTATTAATTGGGAAGCAGGAAGCAAGGTCAAAGCATCCCATAGAAAATTTAAGTGAAGTTTCGAGCCAAAAATCGGAAAAGTCTTGTTCGGGATGAGCCCTTTGGAACAAATGCCACGCTTCGCCACTAACAAACATTTTATCACGATGAATCCGTAGTGGCATCACGTCCTGCGCAGGCCCAACTTGCAGGACCTGCGCAGGTTAAAGTTTACAAAAATAGTTGTTCAGACAAACTAAGTGAATGTACAAATATACAGATGCAGCCTCGAAGGCGCGAATAATTCAGAGATATATCTAGTCCGTGATGTCAACCTTCGGAGAATTCCCTTCGCGCCCAGAAGTTTGGTCGCCATCACCGCCATCGTCGCTGCTGCTGCTCGAACTCTCGTCTCCCGAATCGCTAGAGTCTTCATCTTCAGCAGACGATTCAGGAGACACAGCGCCCTTTCCACGACTTTCTTCCTCAATCAGCTAAGAAAGGTAGTGAAACAAATGTAAGGAAAGCAGAGAAACAAAAATGTCACGAAAAAGCAGTGAACAAAAATTGTACGAAGATCAACCTGAGCAAGCTTAGCGCGTGCAATGCTCTTGACAGCCTCTTTCCCGCTGGCTACCCAAAATTCCCTCGCGAATTTGGACTTGATGACTTGAACATCCTCGTTTGGCCGAATTCTTGAGGTACTTAGGGCATCGGGAAACTGCGAGAGTTTTTCCCGAAACTTAGCAAGATCCGCGCAGTCGAAATCGTGCAGGAGCTTCAGAATGCTTTCAACAGAGAAGACTGCTGCGAAATCGTTAGCGCCAGAAATGACTTCGGGGAGCGCCTTAAAGTCTGTGTCGATCCAATCCATGAATTCTGAAATCCCTAAGTTAGAAGGAAGTGGAGCTAGACGAACGTCAAACTCATTCAAGGATTTCTCATATTCCACGAATAAAGCTTTCAGCCCGTTGACAATCTCAGCAACCCTTCTCCCAGAAGACTCTCTCTCTCCGGTCAAGGCCTTCTCAAGATCTTGAATTCGTTGGTCCTTGCCGCTCAGGGATCTGGCCAAGTCGGCATTGTTAGCGCGTAAATCCTCGACAATTTTCGAGGATTTGTCATGGTTCTTGCGAAGATTCTCGATCAGGCTCAGATTGTCTTCATGAGTCTTTTGCAGCTTTTCCAACTCCTTCTTTGATTGCTCAAGGGTTTCACCAGCGACTTTCTTCTCATCCTGGCAAATCTTCAGGGCCTCCGCTAGTTCGGCCACCTTCTTCTCAAGATCCAGATTCGCAGATTGAGCAATTGCAAAATTACGCTTAATCTCTTTAGATTCCTGAGAAAGTTGTGCATTGACTTTCTCTTGCTCGACAAGCCGCTCAACAACAATCCTCCCAATCAATGAAGACTTAACTGCGTAAGTATCTTGAGTTCTCAAAAGCTTGGATGAGGGATAAGAGCGAAGAAGATCTTTGAACTCTGAAAAAAATTCATAGATAAAGTCACGAACAAAAAATCGTAGAAGTCTGAAAATCAAAACCTATCACAGAGAGGGGTGAACCTTGTCTGCTATAGTTTTTCATGATAACTCTCTTCCCCGAACTCGAGGAAGATTTACCCGCAGAGGCAGAAGCATTCTTCTGAGTAGAGTCAGCCGCCTTCCTGGAGATGCAGGCGATTCCTTCAAGCGAATCATCCGAACCTTCCTCCCCTGTTTCATCAATAAGTGCAGGCGATTCCCAAAGCATTAAAATCCGGGGGTTGCCATCTCTATTTTTAGTCACTTCGCGGCCAACGCTTAGCAGTTCACCGCGAAGTGACGTACCGAAGCTTTTGTTGAACGCGACAATGGAGGGAGAAGGATCTTGACCTTCGGGCAAAGATTCACGAACTTCAATCAAGGGAACGTTAGTAGCAGGATCTTCATCTTTGCGAATTGTAAGCTCAAGCTCCTTGACGAATTCGGCGGATGCCTCTCTCACCGGATCAGCAGGCTAGGAAATAGCAGCTTCGGGGGCTGCAGCAGAGGGTTCAGCGGTGGCATCGGGAGTAACCTCTCTCCGAACTTCAGGTGCGGCATCTGAAAAAGAATCAATATCCATGAACTCACTCTCAGAACCTGATGGACAATGGTCATGAAAGTCAAATCTCAACAAGGGCCAAAAGAAGAGACCTTTCGCCTCAGATTCCACGAAGATGTCGTCAAACGCGGAGGGAACTCGTTGAACACCCGAAGAGACAACCTTCTTGACAGCCTTCTTAGATTTTCTGTGACTCATCTGAGCGAGGCCAGGGCTGCTTGGAGTTCGGCATCAGAAATTTGTTCGGAAGTCCTGTGCCTGCACTTCGTCGATTCTAGAGATTTTGTCTTGGAGGGTTGGACGCCAGAGGAAGTGCTCTCTTCAAAAACTGACGAACCCCGCTTCGAAGATCTTCTTCTTGGGGCACTTATGGGAGCAGCCGAACAACTGGCGACAACGACTGCGGGAACCTTCAATTTGCGACCAGGACGTCGAGAGTTGAAGGACTTGTCACCACAGACTTCAGTAAACACACGATTAATTCTTCTCTTGTGCTTCACCAGTGCCTTGTATGCCTTGTATTCGTTCATGGTGTACTTGCCTATCATCAGAGTAACTCTTTTCTCGATCTCAACCATGAACGCGTCGGCACTTTGGCTTTCCCTCGGTCTAATACCGAACTTCGGGAAGGGTACTTCTTGAGTCGCCCAATTCACATTGAAATATACGATCTCGTTGGGAGCCCAGCCACAAGAAATCGACCAAATTTGTGCAGCAACAAACTCCTCGATGATGTCGCGGCCCCCAAGTATAGTGCTGGCAAGGTGAAAAGCACTCTCGCAATTTCTGATCCCTACTGCCTGATGATTGAACTCGGCGGTGTTCACAGCAGTCAAGGGTGCGATAGAGCAGGACAGAGGATAAGCTGGTCCTTCATAACCAGGAACTTCAGACATGTTGACCTTCACGTAGAACCAATATGAATTCCAATCATCAGTGAGGTTGGTCTTGCAGGAGGGAGAGATCTGGATTCGCGTAATCCCTTTTCGGGTGTTTTGGCGTCGGGTGTTAAAGGTGCAGCATGCGTGCTGAGCTTCGTAGAATTGTCCGTCGTCAACTTTTATGACATCCAGCACAGTAACCAGTTCGAAAAATCTTGCGAAAGCATCGGCACTAAGGTTACATCCGAACGTCTTCATAATCCAGATAAACTTAGAAATTTCCAGAAAAGATGTTGGTGAAAGCTGATGAATCTTTACTGAAAAGGCATCCAAGAGCGCGGGCAAAATAGGGTCACAAGGAAACCTGAGTCCACAGATGAAAAAGTCCCGAAACACAACAACCTCTCCATCTTCGGGAACCGGGATTTGTTCGTCCAGAGGGGCTCGCCCAGTGCCCGAGGAGAAGAACCCGGCCGCTTCATATTCTCGAATCATGTTGGCCGTGACCTTAGACTCTTCGAAAACGAGAGAGGGAGGCAGAGGTCTTCCAGCCTTTGCCTTAACCAGATCGCCGATGCCGGCGTCTACACCTCCGACATCCTCGTCATCCATTCTGACTTCGCCATCCTCGTGACTCCTGGAGCCACTGGCGGCGGGAGAACTCGCATCTTCGGGAGGTGGAGCATTCTCAGGACCTTCAACAATCGGTTCGGCTGGAAGACCAGCGACAACGAGCTCTTCGGTAGTCATGGGTCTCGCGGTGCTTTTGACTCGAGCCACCTATTTGACAGTTTTGCAGGGAAGAAGAAATAATAACAACTTTCGCGAAAAAGTTTGCAAAATAAAAAACCTAATGCAATAAAAAGAACAAGTAAGAATTAAAGAGCGAAAGGAACAATACCTTAGAGATATCCGAACAAAGCCGGAAGGTCGCGAGCTCTGAAGCACAAGATGAGATTCCGCGAAGAGAAAGAGTTACGAATCGCAACAAAGAGCAGGAGAACGGTGAAAAAATTTAACAGCGGAAGCCACCTATTTATAGGGACGAGGGGGGAAGTTCCGTGAAACCTGCCTCGATTAGACCGTTGTGGGGTTTCTGGGTGACGCGTGTCCCCTCCGACGTTCCGAGGGTGACGTTTTTTACTGAATTTCTGAGATTTTCGTGGAATCGGATCGTCGGAGTCAACCTGCTTCCCCGAGGGGCTAGTGTTGGGGAATTCAGAAAAACCCGTCACCCTCGAAACATCGATTTTAACAAAGTTCTTGAGATATGTTTTTCAGGGTCGCGAATGTGTGATTTTCGGGAGTCTTGGACCTGCGAAGCCCCGGGTCGCGAACATGCGATTTTCGGGGAACCTTGGACTCGCGAAGCTCCCGGTCTCGAACATGCGATTTTCGGGAGTCTTGGACCCGCGAAGCCCCAAGGTCGCGAACATGCGGGAGCCCGGAATCTCGAATCGGTGAAGTCACGAATTTCGTAGGGTGGCCGACTCGGGAACCCGTTGGAAGTCAAGTTCGGAAGTCGCGAACGGAGAAATTCACAAACTGGTGGGAAGCAAAGTCAAAGTTGTCGTCCCAAAAAGTCCGGGTTTAGAGTGTGAACTGGTGGCAGGCTTGTAAATGTGTGACATGAAAAAAGACATTCTTGTATGTGTTCACATTAGGAATATTCCTTGAGCTCAAGGGTGTCATTGGAATGTAAAAGTCCCTTCGTCTCCCTATAAAAGGGGGTGCGAGGGCACGTGTAAACGGATTCAGAATTTTGGGAATTTGAGCCATCAGTGGGAGATCTTTAGTCTCCTTCTCTCTTACTATTGCATTTGAGCCCGTCCACCGCTTTCTCTCTTTTTCGTGCTTGTGTTCGAGGAACCCTACCGGATTTTCGGGTACCCCCCAACAGGCCCTTGAACGCGCCTTCGTGGAGCTCCGGCTTGATCAGTGCATACCAGCACTGGAAGGGAGCCGTGTTCGGTGCATTATTATTCTTCCTAATATCTACAATTGCCACCACGAAACTTTTTCAGATGGAAAAAAATCACAAAGTTCACACTCTAGAACAGCATAGACAAAAACTTTATCCTTGTATACATTGTGGGATAGAGACAAAATCAGAGCTAATTCATCAGAACTATGTGCTTTTCTATTATAATCTCTAGAGATTTTGGAATGATACATTCATGACTGAGAGAATGCACATCATCTAGCGAGGAGACTCAAGCACCTGAATTTATTTGAACGTGACGGTGAGTTGGGCTAGAATGGTGCGAGATCAAGAATACAACACCACATTATCTTGTATGAGATGCCTCGATAATGATAAAGGAAGAGTCGCAATTGATTGGAAGAAACATAAATAAAAATGCTTTTTAGACACGCTGCTCCACATCCATGTGATTGTGGACTCAATAATCATATTAGCATACTATTCAAAGCAACCTCGACTATGCAAATTCCAATCGACCAGAACTAGGAGCACAAACTCTCAGTTTTCTCTAAAATCTCATTTTATTGTTCACTGGGCAATGCAAATGGTGGCTCAACTTGATTGGCTAATGAGCAGAGTTGCATCTCATGTCCTGATGGAGGCACCAGGACACACACAAACATTGCCAATGCACCGATATATATATATATATATATATATATATATATATATATATATATATATATATATATATATATATATATATATATATATATATATATATATATATATATATATATATAGAGAGAGAGAGAGAGAGAGAGAGAGAGAGAGAGAGAGAGAGAGAAAGACGAAGCCAAATTCGTCGTCAACCGCTATAAGAAGCCCCGAGCCCTCCCCTTGTGCGCACACGTCTCCCCGCCGCCGTCTCTTTCTGCCGCCGCGCCACCATTGGGGTCGCCACGGTGAGCTCCATGCTCTGACCATCCTTGCAGCCGACCGTCGCTTCAAACCTTCTCCTTAGAACTTCCTAAAGCCTCTATCGTTGCTTGTTGGCCAGCCCTGCCCGTCGGCTCGCCAGAGGGGAGCTTCCAGCGGCCGCCGTCGAGAAACCCCGCGAGCCCCCCTCGCCGGTGCCGCCTGACCCCAAACTTCGGTCCCAAATAGGTCACATGTGACCCTAGACCCCTCTCCTACCTTTCCCCGGCCAACCCTGCCGCCGGTCCCACCGGAATCTGGTGAGCCGCGCCGCCCCTAAGCCCCAGGGACCCAATTGCATGGTTCGTTTTCTTCTCAGGGGTCTGTGCACAAACCGAGGGCAGATCTGTGATGGTTCAAAACTTTCCAGGGGTCTTCTAGCAAATTGATTCTTAAACCTTTTGAGTGCTTTAGCTGCACCTTGTAAAATCCATATAAAATTGTAGAGATATCCAAAAATTGCAAATCCAATTTTTCTGTGCTCTGTGTGACTAGTCCTACAATTTCTGCAAAGCATGTATATACTTTTGAGCTATAGTTTTTGGTTGAAAAATTGAAATGTGATTTACCTAGATCTGTGATTCTGCAAAATCCATACATGATCTGGAGCTGGATTTTGGATATGTTGTAGATACTAGCATGTGTAGGTCCTGTGCCAAAAATTGCACAAATTTACTAAAGGAATCTTTTTGTATTATTTATCTTGTATTATTGAAAAATCTGCCTAGATGAATTTTATAGCTTAAAATAAATTTATTTTTGAGCCCTACTTCTAGCTATCATATTCTTATGTTAAAATGCACCTCTGATGAATGTACCATGTTTTTATCTCTGCTAGAAATATTATTTCCTAATTTATTCTTGTTTTTAATCATAAATGTGTAGATCAAGATCTATAAAGGGTATATATGTGTTTGTTGGTTTCCTAGACTTGTTTTGGACCAGAGAAACAGTGAGAGAAAGTTTGGATCCAGAAGTGCTTTATTTATTTTTATATGCATTTATCTTGTTTGTGGTAAGTAGAAATGCTATATTTGATATATTTATTTTATTGCTTAAGCAAGTGTGCATGTGTGAGCAGTGGCTTGCAGTAAACTTAATGATCTCAGTGAGTAACCCACTTGGTGTTTTATGAATTATTTTGTTGCATAAATGTGAGGGAACCTTTGTAGGTTTGATATTGAAATTAATTGGGAAAACAACACTCCACACCTAAAGACTTTGTGTTTGTGTTGTGAAACTTGCTAACAAGTTTATAATCAACCCCTTGCTGTCTTGTGAGAATTAAAATAATTTATTTGTATATATATGTACACAGTCGCTATTAAAAAGTAGCATCACATATTGTTCCTTTATAGGAAGAGTATGCTGAATGTATTATTATCTAGGTGAATGTGGTCAACCATGCACCCCATGGTTGTCATAAGTTGTTTTGAAACTAATTAAATCAATTTGTCAATTAAGTCTTGCATTTGCATCCTCCGTGTAGAAGTTCCCAACGGTAGCTACACGCTCATGCCAGTGGACGTGAATGAGGGAGCAGGAGGAGACGTGCACTACGTCACCGTAGAGCAAGACCCGGACCAAAGTCCGAAAGTTTGTGAAACTGCTTGTGCCAACAAAGGCAAGCCCTGGTTTATCATTAACCCATGTTTTATTTAAAATTATGCAACTATCTTTGTTATTCTATGTGCATTTACGTTTAGGAATTGAATGAAACCCTAGTTGCATGATCCCTAGGTGCCTATGTTCTTTTAGTAGCGTGTTAGGTCGTTAGATGCTATGCTCTAAGGACCCGGTAAAAGTCGAGTGATGTTCGTCACTCGCGAGAATAGGATTTCCTTTTTGGAATCACCCTATTTATAAATGAATTGCTCATGTGGTAAGAGCATGAGATTTGGGCTCCGGTCCAGTGGCTTCGTGGGCTAAGCTTTTGAACGTACTAAGCACTTGTCGGGAATAGGACCGGTAAACCTAGTACCTTAATGAGACGACACGGGATTTTACTATTACTACTCTCGATTCGTCTCCTGCCCGGCTTGCAACCGGGAGGAGGTCACATGTGTGAGGCTGGATGTACTAGGTAGGGCATGCCAGATAGCCTTGTACCCGGGACTGTAAGCTATTATCCTAACCTGAGGATTTTTGGGAACCGTTTGGTCGGTGTGGGCTCTGTTGGGGCACCGCTCCGTGTGTTTAGGTCTACCTTGCAAGGTTTTTGAATCAATCGATTGTCGGCCTCTCACCGTTATCCGAGACTGCTTAATCAACTGGCCATGATATCCCTTAATGATGGAACTATGTGAAATCGTCTGCGTGAATTAATTGTATTGTACGATTCTTGATTGTATTAGTTTCTCATCATAGTAATGATAATCTCACTAGAATCTAAGCTAAAATATTGAAAGTAAGGATCCATGATCCTATTTGCTTTTTGGCAAAACAAACCCACCAGCCAAAAGCCCTACATGTGTAGAGGTAACTGTGACAACCCACCCAGGAAAGTACCGTACTATCACCTAAGACTGATCCACGTTGGTCATTAAGCAATAGTAAAGTAGCATCCTGCCATTAGTTGCCAGGTTAACACCCGGTAAATCACTTGGAGTACATACAGAGGATTGACATATGCATTAAAACTCACGCAAAGGCGAGTCTGGAGTACAACACGAGTTAAAAACATTTTATTACAAACCATTGTTCCTGACATGGAGTAAAGGTTCAAAGTTCGAAAATAGCGGAAATACATTCAATTAGCGCAACGGTAAACATCACAGGAGGCCATCCGTGATGTCATCACATGTCGTCACCCTCCCGGTCGACAACACCTGCAACAACAGTTTTAAAGCAAGGCTGAGTATACTAATACTCAACAAGACTTAAACGTCGGGTGATAACTACATCACCAAACTCTAGATATGAAGGCTTTTGGTCGGTGGAGTTTCTTTTACTGAACAGCTACTAAGAGTAGGTCCTTACTTTCAATATTTTAGCACAAGTTCTGATTGCTTACCATTTCTAAGTGTGCCAACTAATTCAATCAAGAATTGGACAAGCAGTTAATTCATACAACAATATACACCGAGTTCCATCATTACGGGATATCATGGCCAGTTGATTAAGCAATCTCGGATAACGGTGAGAGGCCGACAATCGATTGATTTAAACCTTGCAAGGTAGACCTAAACACACGGTGGGATGCCCCTCGCGAGGACAACCACCAAGCGGTTCCCAAAACTCTTCGGGTTGGGATCGAATCTTATAGTCTTTGGTGCAGGCTATCCGGCATACCCCGCGAGGCACCCGGACTCACCATACACCACCGGTAGCTAGCCGTGAGACGTATCCCAAAAGTAGTAATAGTAGGATCCCTCGCCGCCTCATTAAGGTACTAGGCTTACCGGTCCCATTCCCGACAAGTGCTTAGTACGTTCAAACACTTAACCCACAATAGCCATTGGACCGGAGCCCAAATCCATGCTCTTACCACATGAGCAATCCATTTAAGGAGATCTTATGATTCCTATCTAGGAACCTATTCTCGCGAGTGACATCATCACCCGACTTGTAACGGTCCTATAGCTTAGCAGCTATCGACCTATCATACTAGTAAGGACAAAGGTACCTAGGGATCATGCATCTAGGGTTCCATACAACTCTTGAACTTAAATGCACAAGCATCCATAGATAATTGAATAATGAATTTGAAAACTGGGTTAGATGCACCAGGGCTTGCCTTCATCAGCTATGTTAGCCTGAGCACCCTCGGTGTCGTCGAGCACTTCCATGTACTGCAGCGAAGCTTCTGCTCCTTCCTCGGATTCCGGGACGAGTGAGTAATCACCGTTAGGAAGATCTACACGGAATGCAATGCAGGGTTCAGGTGGTGTGACAGTTTGTTTATCTTATCCAACTCTTGTTGGTCATATTCACCTTAACAAGTAATTAACTAATAAATTCCTTTTAGGAAGGTTATTAATTACATGTGGTTTATTCTTTTATTGCACACTTGAATTAGTGTTTCTTTTATACTTGCTATTCCAAGTGGAGGTTTTTTTTCTTTTTCCTCTCACTAGTAAGGGTGTGAACAAAGATATTTCTTTATAAATTAACTCCTTATCAGCAAGGGTGTGTTCTTAGCCTTTAATTAAGTTAGGTAACACTTCCCAAAAAGGGGATGAAGAATTAAAAAACATTTTCCTTATTTAATTAATCTTTAATCTTTAAAAGACCTTTAACCTTCTTATTAAGCAATAAATCACTAAAAATCTAACGAAAGGTTTCTTAGGCATCACAACATCCATAATGAACCACTGGACTCACATGCAAGGCTTGGGAGCTAGAAAATAAAATATTTTGTAAAATGACAAAAGACTAGCTAGTAATCAAATTAAATGCATACAAAACTAAATAAGCATCAAAATGCTTCAATCTTTCTCATGCATGCTCTCTAGTCCTAAACAAGCCTAAAGAACCACCAAGCACACCTAAAAGCTCTACTGATCTTGCTTCATTAATTTACAAAGAAAATCATACACAAATTAAGAATAAATATTTCTGATAAACCAAAAATCATGATTAATTCACCAGACCTGTGATTTGTCATAAAAAGACAGCATGCACAAGTTGGGCACAAAAGCATAAATATTTTTAGCTACAAAAATCATCTAGGAAGATTCTGCATAAATAGAAAACAATTTATACAAAAATATTTACTGCATAACTTTGTGCAATGTTTGGCACAGGAGCTAGTCATGACAATATACACAACATATCCAAAAATTGGACACAGAAGATTTATAGATTTTGAGATATTGCAAATCTAGGTTTTTCATATTTCTATTTTTCATGCAAAAACTATCAGGAACTAGCTCAGACAAGAATAACAAAAGTTGTAGGATCTTTCACCACGAATCCAAAAACATTGAGTTTGCATTTTTCTGATTTTTCTACGATTTGCTACGGATTTTACAAGATTCTGCAAATAACAATCACTATTGGAGTTACAGCTTTGCAGTCAGCCCCCTAGGTTTTCTGCAGATTCACAAATGGGCCCTTATTTTGTGGTTAGGACCTCGGGCAATTTTCTCACCTTGCAATGTAGCCCCTGGGGGGCGGTGGCCGGCGTGGCTCGCCGGATTCCGGCGAGCTCGCCCACGCCCGCGGCTGGGAAAGGGTGGGACGGGGGTCTCCGCCTCCGAGGGCTCGATTTCGAGGGTTGCTTGGCCTAGGGAGGCGGACGGCGAGCGGTGCACCGACCGCCGGCGGTGGTGGCCGCCGCGGGCCGTGCTGCGACGCAGCAGGGGCTCGATTGAGGACTGGCGAGGCACGAGTGGCTGTCCTAGGGGTCGGTGGTCGTGTCTAGACTCGGATGGGGTGCTCGGTGGCGGTTGGCTCAGGGAGGAACGCGCCGGCGCCTTCCAGAAGGAGCTGCGCGCGGTCCACTCCTCTACGGCGGGGCGCCGACCCTTAAATGGGCGTTGCGGCCTCCAGACACGCGCCTGCGATTGCCGAGGCGGGCGCGAGGTCCCGGACCTCGGCCGACGTGTGCGATAGGGGCGCGGACGGAAGAACGACAGTCGGACCACCGGTCCATAGCGCGCGCGTTTGGCGGCTCGGGGCACGAGGCATTCTCGGTGTGCGGGGCATTGGGAAGGCGCATTGCGACCTTGGGAAGGCACGAGGCGTGGGTGCCGAGGCGGCGGCGGGCCGTGGCGCGCGCGCGCGCGGCGCGGCCGGCGGCCCGGCGACGTTGCGGCGCGGCCGGCGTGGGCGACGTCGCGGCGTGGCGTGGCGCGGTGTCGTCTGGCCGACTCGTGTCCAGGTGTCCCTGTTTGAACACGTAAAACTCCAAAAAGTTGAATAGAAGTGCACAAAGTAGTGAATAGGAAAGTTGTAGATCTCACTACCCCCTACAACTTTTAAAAAGGCTGTATGGTGTTTTTCTCAACGGATTTTGCACAAATTACTGCCAAACTTTGAATGTCGTCATGTTTTAGTGAACAGGAGGTACTGCCAGTTGACCAAGTTTTTCACCAATTTCTTCTCAAAATCTAAAATGCCAATCTACATGAAAGTTGTGTCCCTCAACAAACTGGACAACTTTCATATTGGTAGATTTTTAAGTGTTTAGGTGAAATTTGAAGAACGCGGCAAAAGTTCCGGACGACATTCGCCGACGTCATTGTATAAGCGGGGTTTGACCGTGTCTTTGACCAAGTGTTGACCACGGGTGTATGTAGACTTGGTCAAGGGGTTCAATAGGGTTTGTCGATGAGGTTTTCGAGGTGATGACCCAGGTTGACCTAGGTTTGACTAGTGCCGGCCGGTTTGACTCGGCTGATTCGGTCATTAGCATTAATGACGTTAATTAAAAACCTGGGGCGTCACAGTAACTTTTGTCGGGTAAGTCTTGCTGAGTGTTAGTATACTCAGCCTTGCTTTAATTGTTGCTTTCAGGTGAAGTTGTTTGGCCTTGTGAGATTCCACCCGGTTGGGAGCTAGAATGGGTGGATTATGACGCCGAGTGATGGCATCACGGATGGCCTCCTGTGTTGTCGTATCGTGTCACTATTAGTACTTCTGCTGTTTTAATAAACTCTGAATCATTTACTTTTATTTCAAGAACTATGATTTGTAATAATGGACCCTACGGGGAGATTGGTATTAATTTGTAAGGCACTCTGGACTCTCCTTCGTGGGAGTTTTAATGCATACGTTCGATTCTCTCTATGTTTTCAAGTGATTTACCGGGTGTAAACCCGGCAACACTCGACGAGATGATTCTTTAGTATCGCTTAATGACCAAATTGAGTGGTTTAGGCGATAGTACGGAATTATCTCGGATGGGGTTGTCACACTAGCTCGATGGATGACTTCATGGCGGATTGCATTGAAATAGTTCTGCAAAGTCACAGGGGTATAAATAATGAGCCAAAGGCCAACTAAGATGTCAGTTAAACTAAAATGATACAGTGCATGAATAACGCATGACCAGCAAGTAAAAGAGCATGATCTTCATCAAAGGTAAGTAAAAAGAGGGTGATTAAATACAAGCAAAGCAGCGGTCAAAATTTTAGTTAAACAAGCAGTGCAACAAATAGTCTGTGAGCGATAAGCCATGTGCTTGTGTCAGACTGTCAGTTACAATATAAGTCAGGAAGTCTAAATTATGAAAAACACTGTCCTTTTTCAAGTTGTATATGAATTTGTTCATAAGAAACTGATGATTCACAATGTGAATTGTGAAATAGAGGATTCGTGCGAAAACAAAACAAAATATGTATTCTTTTCTGTTAAGTGTAGTCTGATCTATATGATGTAAAGAGCAAGAATTGGATTATGGTCCAACTCTTCCTCTGGTTCTTCTTCGTATAAGAATTCAGAAAATTGAATCAATGTAATTAGTTTGCCCTCAAAGATCACAACATAAGGACGTACCCAGTGCTGTAGGCTCCCGCATCGTGCGGGGTCTGGGGGAAGTTATTAGCGGGAGGCTTTTCCCACACATCGTGCAATGTGTAGAGGTCACCACTCGAACCTGTGACCTCTTGGTTCATATGCGGCAAGGAATGCCACTTGCACTAAGCTGCCCTTTTTCCATAGATCACAACATAGCAAAAAAAAGACTTAAAAATGCCTACCATGTAACGCTCGAGATTCAGAGTAGGTAGGTACTACTGGATCACGGGCTTCAAATCTGGATTTAAGAGCAACCACAAAAAAAGTTCAGAACAAGAGATAGATTAAAACACAAGCAAGTTATCAGAGGCGTTCCCTGAGCCTCTCAGGGATCATTTTTAAGACGTTAATTTGTAGCAAATTCATTTTTCAGAAGTTACTGTCAGCTGTTTGTTCCTAACTTGAGGCATTCTTTAACTAAGTGATCTTCACATAAGTTAGACTAGATTTTCAGAAACAGAGTTGTCTTTTACCTATAATTGAGAACCTTTTAAAAGACAATAAGACATAAATTGACCAGGAATTAAGGAAATTTTCATTGTGAAATTACAAGATCCATGTCTTGATCATTGCACGCCAGGACATAAACAGACCAGAAAGTTTCAGACTAGGATTGCAGAAACTTGCCAAGCATGGCAGCCTGGCCAGTGCACTAGAGGGATCTGCGTCTTGAGAATTATGGTCCCTCGTTGGCTCGATCCACGGCGGCGGCTGCTGCGATGACAGTTGACAGTGGCAGCACGCGGCCATGTCGCGGCAGTACTGCCGTTCCTCTGTACCTAGTCTGCCCTGCTTTCATCCGTGGCCTCGTCGAACGCTTCTACGAGACGCCTACGAGACGCACCCAGTCGGTCGCCTCCTCGAACACAACCAGGCACGCAGCATAACGTCGTGGAGGCGCACCTCGTCGTCCCCAAAAGCTACGGCGCTTGAAGGCACTGTCGTGGAGCTCTGCATTGATCAGCCGATGGGTGTTCCGACTGATTGGCGGAGCACACCAGCGAAACTGAGCCCAGCGCACTGCCCTGGCCACGTACTCCGTACGCCACAAGATGATATAATCCTATTGGCATGATATTCAAAGCAACCTTACCTATGCAGATGCTAATCAACCAGTATTAGAAACATCAACTCTCAGTTTTGTCTAAAATCTCAGTTTTATTGTTACTAGCTGGGCAAATGGTGGTTAACATATGGTTCATGTCCTGATGGAGGTACCCGGAAACACACAAACTTATTTGCAAGGCACCGAGATATATATTAAGGCAGAGGCCAAAGTTCAGATAAGAAAAACATAGCAGTTACCATTAATTCTTGAGTGATACAAACTCATGAGCAACGTGGTTACATCGTGTGACCATTAAGTAAGAAGAGCATGACCCTCTTTTCTCAACGAGCAGTGCGGCTAGGCCACTAGCTAGGGTGGACAAATTATAGTGAATCGGAGATCAAAATTTCAGTAGAACAGACAACTTAAAGTAAAGCAATTATGAATGTATGATGCTAGCTAGATGGTACAAAATCATGAGCAGTCTGAGCAATTTGCGAAACATTGTGGAATGCAACGGAAAGTTCTAGCAGCGTGCGCGCCCGCGGGTGACGATGTTGCCGCCGTGCGCCAGGCCGGCGGTCGGTGGAGCTGGCGGACGTTGCCGGCGGCCAGTGTTGTACGGAGGAAGGCGTCTACACACACGGGCACGCGGCATCGTTATAGGTGACGAACGCGGACGACGGCGGCAAAAAATGGGGAGCGGGAGCTTATTAGGATCGCCTGACATGACTGTCCATCAGCTTCGCGGAATCACGGTGGGTGTCAAGCGTGTTAAACATGTTGGTTACCACAGTGCAGCGGACGTGAGCTGATTGCCATGGACACTCCATGTTGATTCTGCTATTGTACACTTGGGGTGGTTATCAGTGCCGACGTGCTGTTTTCTCTGCCCAAGTTCTGATTTCCTTTCCCCTTCAAGAAAAGCAGGAGACACATTCAAGAGACACATTCACACATGATGTTGTAAGCGTAAATGATGTGTGCAATTTGCTATGCTGAGGTCCATTTGACGCGAGATCTATGAAGTTGCCAATCTCACCCCATAACAATAGTGGAGTTGATGATATCAACCTAGGTGAGCATCATAGCACCCACTTTCAGTTTCCACAATCACCTCAAGTGAAGATGGTTTGTAAATAAGCTGAAGAAGGCTAAAGTTGGGGAGATCTAACATGAGTCACAGACTAATGTTTCAGCTAAACCAGTGGTTTAGAAGCTATACAATTCATGGCAAATAGAATTCAATAATAATGCGCTTCAATAGACGACCAACAATCAAGAAAAAATGCGACCTTTTACGGAAAAGGATATAGGATGGGCAAGTTACAGAAAAATGACGGTCCAAGCTTTTAATTAATCAACTAATGTCAATTACCTGCAGCAGTTTTAATTTTGTTAGTAAAAAATGTTTACAGCACCGGGATGGTATTTTAATGTCAATTTTTCAGATGAACCTAACAGCTTCGGTTGATAAGTAGAGGACAACAAAACAAGTATCTTGTCGTTAACATTATAAACTAGTATTATTTTTTTAGAGACTAATCTAAAGTCTAGATTGCTCTTCTTCTTCCCTCATCTTTATTTCAAGAGGATGAAGCATACAGAGATTTTGCTTAGAAACCGACGACAGAATTTACAGAGAAACCAAAAAATGACAGGTGGAGAAACCATCCCAACCAGATTTGCCTCCATCAATGTGAACCTCCAATAGATCAGCCCAGTCGCAATTGCAACGCTAAAAAGACCGTCACAATCCCAATGCATGGAAACACCGAATCCTTGAAATAGTCCTCCGAGCATAAACACAACTACTAATAGATAATTATTGGGATGAATTGCTAGCTTAGCATCTATTTTCAGTTTCCTCTAAAATCTCAACTCATACAGGCTAAGATTGTTTGAAGAGTAAATGAAGGTCTGTCTCATTGCAAGTCGGCTCCTGGAGGACCTGCATGTCATGTGCTCAGACAAAACACAAACATAACAATTGCGGGAAGTCACAAAGTTGGGCGAATATATGTATATATAACAAACAGAGATCCAAATTTCTGCTAAACACTACATGGACGTGAGTGACACTACATGGACGTGAGTGACATAATGTATGAACGGTGTGCGGTGTGCCTAAATAGCATGAAAACCAAGTAAAAAGAGCATGACATTTCATATGGATAAATTACGGTCCAAAATTCAGTTGAACAAACCTGCAACACAGCAACTGCTGTTGGGCAGCTATCGGCCGGCATCTAGACCATCTATACTAATCAAGAAAATTATCTCTGATTTTGGACAAGCAAACTAATGCCTGTTATCTTGCCTGACTAGAAAAGTTTTTAAATATGTCAGATGGAGGTACATTTCAACTCAAATAAGCTGATGTTGATCGACCCGAGAGGCTGGGAGGGAGCTTCACCTCGGAGGACATGACTGAGCTGGTGGACCTGCTGGCGTTCTAGTGCCTGAGAACGTCGACGAGGTGGCGGCGGATTAGAGCTGGACCAGATTATGGAGGAGACGACCCTGACCACACCGTCATGGGCAATGGCAACATGCATCCTCGTCACACTCGATCGGAAGCCAGCTCTTCAAGTCCTGATCAGATCGATACACTAGGTAGAAATCAAACATGCATGGATGTTGGGTGGATAGCTTTGAAGCTAAGAGGGGAAATGACCCCGCAAGTGGCGATGTGCTTAGTGAAACCGGACTCAGGAGAAGCATGTGAAAAATTGATGCAACTTGACATAATCAGCCCTCTTTGCAAACTCCCAAACGAAAATTGTGAAATGAAATTTTTGTGTCAATGTGCTGGCTCCATCGTTACGTTCTGTATTCTTAATCAATTTATAAACACGTTGATCAAAAATTCAGTGTACCACGACCGAAGCAAGCACATAGAAACTAAATTTCATTTCATGCGGGATCGATCGAGCTATGGGCACACATGAAGCAGGCACCATTTTGTTGAGATGAGCATGCGCATCAGAAGCTGCTTGACTGATCCATAGTGGGCACGTACTCTGCAAAGCCACCAGAAGCTCTAATTTGAGCTGTTTGCTCCGCTGAATGAAACTTTTAGAAACGGAGTTGCCTTTTTACCCAGAATTAAGGACCTAATTTCGACTATATTACAATCATTGCGAAATTAAAAGATTTATGTCTAGATCACTGCATCACAGGACACAAACAGACCAGCAAATCTACTAGCACCTCGTTGTCGCCCAATAAGCGGCGGCCCTTGAACGCGCCTCCGTGGAGCTCCGGCTTGATCAGTGCATACCAGCGCCGGAAGGGAGCCGTGTTCGGTGTGTTATTATTGTTCCAAATGTCTACAATTGCCACCATGAAACTTTTTCAGATGGAAAAAATCACAAAGTTCACACTCTAGAACAGCATAGACAAAAACTTTATCCTTGTATGCATTGTGGGATAGAGACAAAATCAGAGCTAATTCATCAGAACTATGTGCTTTTCTATGATAACCTCTAAGAGATTTTGGAATGATACATTCATGACTGAGAGAATGCACATCGTCTAGCGAGGAGACTCAAGCACCTGAATTTATTTGAACGTGACGGTGAGTTGGGCTGGAATGGTGCGAGATCAAGAATACAACACCACATTATCTTGTATGAGATGCCTCGATAATGATAAAGGAAGAGTCACAATTGATTGGAAGAAACATAAATAAAAATGCTTTTTAGACATGCTGCTGTAACACCCTAAAAATTCCATCACTAAAATAATTTAGCAACAAAAAGGCAAGGTTTAAAATTTTCTTTAAGGACATAAATAAATCATTAAAACAAATTGGCTTTTAAATAAATAAACATCACTAAAATAATTTAGAGATAATAAGTGTTTGTGCATCATGGTTTGAATGCATGGTTTTCATTTGATTGGAGTTTGAATGTTTGAAAAAAATGAATTTGAAAGAAGTTTGAAAAAAAAGACAAACCCTTCTCTCCCTCTCTCTCCCTTTCTCCTATTCTTTTGGCCCGCAACCCTTTCCAGGCCAGCAGGCCTTCTTTTTTTCCTTTCTTTCCCGCGCAAGCAAACCGGCCCAGTGGCCCAACTCAGCGCAACCGCCGGCCCAGCACCGCCCCTTCCCTTTTTCTTTTCGCTGCGGCCGCTGACGGGTGGGACCCGGCTGTCAGGCCCGTCTCCCTCCTCCCCCAACCCCCCCCCCCCCCCCCCTTCCCCCCCCCCCCCCCCCCCCCCCCCCCCCCCCCCCCCCCCTCCCCCCCCCCCCCCCCCCCGCCTTCAAACCGCGATTTTAAGCCGCCTTGAAGCCTCCCCATCAATTCCCCCTCTTCAATCGGCCGTTACCGCCTCCTTCAAACCCCTCCCCCCCCAACCCCCCCCCCCCCCCCCCCCCCCCATATAAACTCCCCGGCACCCCGCTATCCCCCCTTCGCTTCACACCGAGCTCCGCGCCCCCCATGCCCTAGCTTCTTGCGCCGCCGCCGTGAACCGTGCGCCGCCGCGCCATTGCCGTCGCCCGAGCCCGTCCGCCGTCCGCGGTCGCCCCCGGACCCCCCCCTCTTTCTCTTCGCCACGTGTGAGCTAACCGTCGCATCGTATCGAACCCGTAGCCGGCCCTCGTGCCCCCGCACGCTCGTCGCCGCCCGCGCAGCATTGCCCATCCACCTCCCGCCCACCGCAGCTCCTACCCGCCGTAAGGACCCTATCCCCGCCCTTCTTTTCACTTGTGCCCGACCGTACCCCCCCCCCCCCCCGCCCCCCCCCCCCCTCCCCCCCCATGGCCCCCTCGCCCCTCCCTTTTCCACCCGTGCAAGCACGCGTTTGAACTCGCGTCGTTCCCCCCCACACGTAGGGCTTGTTTCCGCGCGTTTTCGTGCGCCACCCACCCTACCCCCCCCCCCCCCCCCCCCCCCCCCCCCCCCCCCCCCCCCCCCCCCCCTCCCCCCTGATGGCCATCGGATCGGCCATCCACCCCCCTCCCCGGGCTCCCCCTTAACTCAACCCGGGACAATTTGCTAAAGAGACCCCCAACTCTTTTATTTTCGCAGCCTCCCCGTCCTCCCACCTTTAAAGATCCCTACATTTCGTCTCCCTGAGTTTTGTATTTAAGCCCCGTTTTTATTAAATCTTTGCTCGCAGGTCCCGCAGAACACCCCTTTTAGAGTTTAAACCTTCTGTTTTTAAATTTATTTAAGTTTTGCCCCTGTATTCTTGCTGTTAGGCCCCCGTTTTGTTTAGTTTATCGCATTAGTCCCTAAACCTTGTTTTTAGCATAACTTCTCCGTTATAGCTCCGATTTTAGCGTTCTAGTAGTCCTTACGATCGTCTCGCGAGCCCGTCGTTTTAGTAGCATGTTTTTAGTCTTTAGGATTGTTTGGTGATCTGTTTTATTTATTGTATGCTTTATGTGTGCATCGTAGATATCGTGCCCGTTTCATCCGAGCCACCTCTCGGGGACGATCGGGAGCGGTTGTTCTTGAAGAGGAAGAAGTTTTTACCGTAGTTGAGGAAGGCAAGTGGTCTTCCCCCCGCATGTTCTCCTCCTATATAATTGCATTATAATTAATGTTTACTTTTATGATATCATTGCATTAATTTGACGGGAAAACCTTTTAAGGACTTACCTAGATCTTTTACCCTGATCCTTGGCCTAGCCCCTTTTAAATAAAGTTTTGGGTAGAAAACGCTAGTTGCTTAACATGGGTTGGTTAAATGGGTCTTTTATGGATATGATATATGGCTTATAGTTAATGTTTTGGGTAATGCAAGAACGCTTGATTTAATCGGAACATGGAGAACCACCCAAGAAAACATGCGCAACCACAGTGTTACATGGCTCTGACCTTAGCCGAATAATTAGATGTGTGATCGTACTAGTGGCCCTTTTCCGAAAGACGAGGGGGGATCCGGGGGTTGCGGGGTATAGCCCGGTCCTTTTGGGGTAGTAGCCTTTGCTAAGGACGACCACTAGGGAGGGTTATGGTCCGCCCGATCCGTAACTATGCGGGTCGTTAGTCTTTTGCATGCCTTTGTAAAGGCTTCGTAGCGTCCCTATGCAATCACACCTCGGAAGTGTGGTATGGTGCTTGGCCGCATCGCATGGTTGGGTTTAAAGTTCTTCGAGCTTTTACGCGAGCCGTGGGTAAAGTGTGCAAACCTGCGAGTGTAAAGCGATCGATCGGCGTGCTCACGGTCATGAGCGGCTTGGACCCTCACATGATAATCAAACATAAAGATGAAATTAAATCGTGGTTTCTTGTGCGTTTTTTGAGATGAGATGTTTTCTAAATGTTTAAGTGGGTTGGTATGAACTTATATCTAGTAACTAGTTGCTTGTTAATTAAAATTTGACCAACATTAAAATGCTAACCGCTGTAAACCTTAGCCTATCCTTGATAGCCTTGCATCTTCCCCCACTTGCTGAGCTCCAACCATAAGTGTGCTCGCCTTGCCTATCGCCGTTCCGGAGGAGAACTTTGGAGGGGAGTTCTACGATGACTTCGATGGCTGTGAGGCTTGCGGACCCCCGATCAGTGCACGTGGGAGCGGAAGACGAGGACTCGACGAGTAGTTATCGTTTTCCGTTGTTAGAGACCTTCGAGTCTCCCCGCATGAGTGTAATAAGAGGTTAAACTTTGAAATACGTTTGTAAACCTGTTTATGGTATTTCACTCATTTTTGTCTATCATATGTGTGTGAACCGATCCGCGCACATATGAGATGCACTTGGTTCATCTTCGGAAATCCATGTGTGCCACCCCCATCCACTGTGATTGTGGACTCAATAATCATATTAGCATACTATTCAAAGCAACCTCGACTATGCAAATTCCAATCGACCGAACTAGGAGCACCAACTCTCAGTTTTCTCTAAAATCTCATTTTATTGTTCACTGGGCAATGCAAATGGTGGCTCAACATGATTGGCTAATGAGCAGTGTTGCATCTCATGTCCTGATGGACGCACCAAGACACACACAAACATTGCCAATGCACCGATATATTGTAGCGAACATGGCCCCATTTGCCATTTGTTCGAGTTGATTTTGGTGATTCATGCTAACACAAGTAATGGGACTAACCACATTGTCTAGCATGTCTTTGTAGGCATTCATAGGTCTCATGGATGTTACCACATGTTAACATACCATGCACAAGTTAACATACCATGTCCAAGCTAACATGTCATATCACAAGTCAACATACCATGGACATGTTAGGTTACTTACAGCAAATTTGAGGACTTAGTATATATTTGGAGTCTATAAGTAATGGCATGTTAAGTAGAAGCAAAGATCCAAGTTGAAGACGCGAAGAAAAAGAAGGAAAAAGACATCGTCGGATGAACCGACGGTACCCAAATAACAAGCGTCGGTGCAATCGTCGGACGAGTTGGTGCACGGGGTGAAACCCTAGGTACTGTCGGATGAACCGACGGTCCGCTTTTTAGTAGCGTCGGATGAGTTGTAGAGGAAAAGTAGCGAAGACGGTAGCACGGATGATCGCCCCGAGAGGGCACCCCCCCCTACACCAAACCCCCCCGGACCCCGCCCGGGGGGGGGACCCCCCCGCCCTACCGACCCCCGCCTTGCAATTCATACGAGAGACGCACCAAGACAAAGCCTTCGGCACCGGATGATCCGACGCCTTGGACAAGGTGTAGCGTCGGTCTATCCGAAGGTCGAGTGGAAGCTAACGAGAGGCGACTTGAGCGCGGAGTCTTCGACACGGATGATCCAACGCACTATCGGTTCATAGCATCGGAGCGGCTTGTGTCGAGAACCTCAATGGCTACGTGACGTGGGAGGGGCACCGGATGAACCGACACCCCGGAAAAGCATAGCATCGGATCATCCGACGGTACCTTTTTCGGCGGCTTTTAGCCAACGGCTAGTTTGATGCCTTGGGACATTTATACCCCCCTCCACTCACCCATTTGAGGTTGCCGGATTATGTGGAAGTGCGAGAAGAGTTCAAGACACATTGAAGATCATATCCAATCCATCCAAGTGCTCAATTGCTCATCCTTAGACTTGCATATGCTTTGTGTATGTGCTTAGTGCTAGGCTTAGCTTAGAGCTGAGTGAGTGCAAGGTTGTGCCAACCTTGTGAGGTGATTCTTGAGTGAATCCAGTTGTGCAAGGTTCGCCAGAAGCCTTGGGGCCTAAGTGGATCACCGGCAATCGTCATCGACCCTCCGGCTTGGTGTGGAGTGGCGAGGACACTTTGTGCGGGGGACGTGGAGACCCCCTTCCTTGGTGAATGTTGGGGAATTCAGGAAAACCCGTCACCCTCGAAATGTTGAGTTTAACGAAGTTCTTGAGATATGTTTTTCAGGAGCAGGGAATTCACGATTTTCGGGAGTCTGGAACCTGCGAAGCTTCGGATTCGCGAACGTGCGAATTTCGGGGATCTTGAATCGGTGAAGACCCGGAGTCATGAACACGCGGAAGCCTGGAACCTCGAACCGGCAAAGGCACGAACTTCGGAGGACAGCTGATTCGTGAATCTGTCGGGAGTCCAGTTCGGAAGTCATGCGCGGAGGAATTCGCGAATCGGCGAAGAAGCAAAGTCAAAGTTGTCGTCCCAAAAAGTCCGAGTTTTGAGTGTGAACTGGTGGCAGGCTTGTAAATATGTTAGATGAAAAAGACATTCTTGTATGTGTTCACATTAGGAATATTCTTTGAGCTCGAGGGCGTTTTAGGAATGTAAAAGTCCCTTCATCTCCCTATAAAAGGGGGCGCGAGGGCACGTGTAAACGGATTCAGATTTTTGGAACTTGTGCCATCGACTGGGAGATCCATTGTCTCCTCATATACTAATTCTGTGTTTGAACGTGCCGAAAATTCTCTCTCTCACTTGTGTTAGGGGAACCATCCGAATTTTTCAGGTAACCCCCCAACAGTGAAGAAGCTCCTAAGTGGAGGCGGCATCAAGGTGACCAAGGGAGCTTGACAAGTGCCTAAGTGGCTAGCCTTTGTGGCGAGTCAAGTGGTGCTCTTTGGAGAGACTTGGTGACCGGGAAGCAATACTCTTGTGTGAGTGCTTCAACAACGTGGACTAGGGGTGGCTTAGTGCCTACCGATACCACGGGATAAATCGCGTGTCAAGAGTTTGCTTCCTCTCATCCCCTTTAAGTTTCCGCATTTACTCTATTGCAATTTTTGTTTGCCTCTACTTTCCTAGAGTAGTATCATGCTAGGATTGGCTATAGGCTGCAAACCTTCTTTTGGGATGGGAGTTTCACACTAGAACAACCTAGTTACACATATAGATAGTATGTTCTAGTTTAACTTTGTGTAAATTTAGTGAAGCCATAGGTTAAGGTTTTAAGTTGCCTAATTCACCCCCTCCCCCTCTTAGGCTAACGGGCATCCAAATCCGAGGACCATGTGTGGTTCGAGGACCGGTGGATGGTCGCTTCCTTGTGTGATGAGTGATTGACAACGTTGTGTGGACCGATTCTTGGCTAAGTATTGCGGGTGCGGGGTTGCGGCTTGACCGGTGTTGGTGCGGGTGAAGAACAAGCGCGAAAGGTCGTCGCCGGTGAGGCCTCCAGGTGTGGAGAAGACAAGTAGGCTTCGTTCGAGGGACCCGGTGGCCAGTGGGTCAAGTGCGGGCCGCATGGTGGCGAGGAACGACAAGATGAAGTCATGGACGGTTTCTTCGTTGAGCCTCAAAACCAAGGTCGAGCGGGGACTACGTGGGAGCCGAGTCATGAGTGGAGATTGGCGGAGGCTACACCGAGTTTGCAGGGTTTCCGGTGGTTCACCAGAAAACCACTAGGTTCCTTGGTTGATCGAAAAAGCCAAGACCGAAGAACTGAAGACGGTCTTTGCGACGCAGTGCGGACCCGTCGACCGGGTGGGTCCGACCGGTCGGCCCGGTGGGGAGCACCGGTCCGACCGGTGCGCGACGACGTAGTCCGAGACTTCGAAGCAAAGGACACGCATCGGGATCGCATGGCTTGCGTCGAGGCTACGCAGGGTGCGGTCGCCGGGCATCCGTCCGATGGTGAAGACATGAAGACTTCCAAATCCGCCCTTGAGGGGCTTGTATCCCTAGTTATTAGGAAAGGGCATTTTAGACTTTCGGTTGCCTCCATATAACCCAAGAGGTGAGAGGATGGTAGCCAACTCTTGGAACCCTAGCTCACTTATTTTCGCTTTCTCCTTCCTATTTTCCTTAGGTTTTCTATAGGACTAGCTTGAGAGCTTCATGGAGAGATCTTGTTGAGAGGGATGGATGATCGGGCGGCTTTCTAGACCTTGTATGAACCTTTGTTTCATGTATAGATGATTCGGCGTGGTTCCTCAAGGTTTGGATGTGTTTTCCCGGTTGTTCTTGGTGGTGATTTTCGGAGCCCTCTCTTGGTGATTTCTTTTGGTTGTTTTCGGGACCTTTCTCTTGGGGATTTGATGGGGGAAATTTGTGGGAACCCTTCGTGGTTCTTTGGGCTGTGATTCCCCTCCCAAATCCGTGAGTAAAGGTGCTCAATTTTGGGGTTTCTTGAGTTCTTGGGTTGGAAGTGCTATTGGCGGGATTTCCTTGATTCCTCCTTTTTGGACGAGTTTTGGTGGGATTCAACTTGGCTATGGACTCCTCATGAGGTGTTCCTAATATCCCCAAAGTCTTGTTCAAGTCCGTGGAGCGATTCGGGAGATCGAGGTTTGGATTTGGGGGGAGTTGACCCGCGGGTCTTTGTTCATTCCGAGTCGCCCGAGCTACACCGGTCGACCGGTGCTCTTGACCGGTCGACCGGTGCAACCCTCGGTGGGTTTTTGCTCGGGTGAACGTTTGGGTGTGTTCGCTGTTGTCTTGTGTTGCTGCTCTGTTTCGAGTTTGGGTCGGTTTGGTGGTCGGTTGGCTTTGTTTGGTGCTTTGGGGGCTTTCGGTGTGTGACCGGTCCGACCGGTGTGTCTCACCGGTCGACGGGTGTGGAGCCACTTAGTGAAAGTTGCTCGGTTTCACCGGCGAGGGACCGGTCCGACCGGTGGTGCTCACCGGTCCGACCGTTGTGGGTCCGTAGACTCGAGGTTTGGTGTTCCGCCGCGTTCTCGGGTCGGAAGGTTGTGTGTTGGTTCCTAGGTCCAGTGGCACTTCAGTGGCTATGTGGGCTTGACCAACCTTGGTAGTGAGTCGGAGACGTGTGTTGGAAGCCGTGTTCATCTTGTTGGAGTTTCCATCTCCTTCGAGAAGAATTTTTATCGGCTCCCATTCACTCCCCCCCTCTCTGGTTCGCCGTATCGGTCCTTCAAGTGGTATCAGAGCCGGTTCGGGTCTTTATTGACTCTAACCAGTCTAAGATCCAAGGATGGCGTACCAGGAACGGGGTTCGGGTCCTCCACACTTCGATGGCAAGAACTACCAGATGTGGAGCAAGCGGATGGGTGTGTTTCTCCGCGGAAAGGGTCAGATCCTTTGGGATGTCACGGTGGATACGGGATATGTCCAGCCGATGGACTTCCTCACTCCGGGATCGAGGGACGGTTTCGACGCCAACAATAAGGCGGTCGACTACTTGTTTCGTGCTTTGTGTCGGCCGAGTTCGATCGGGTGCACACCGAGCACTTGGCTTGTAGGATTTGGGCGGTGTTGAAGGAGGCTCATGTTGGGAATGCCCGTGTTCGGGCACGAATGTATGCGACCTACGGAGAGAGTACGAGAACTTCACTTATCTCCCCGGTGAGTCCATCGATGCCTTGTTTCGCAGGTTCACGGTGGTTGTGAACAACATGAGGGCTAATGTGGACGTGCTCCCGTACGATGATCATGATAGAGCGGTCAAGCTCTTACACTCTTTGGATCGTACGATTTGGGGCGTAAAGTTCGAGGCCATTGTGGAGTCGGAGAAGTATGACACTCGACGGTGAACAAGCAATTTGTTCTCGAAGCTCAAGTCGGCTGAGGTGGATAGGGGCATGACTGCCAAGCTCGAGGGACCGACTGATTCCCATAGTCTTGCCCTCGTTGGTGGTTCAAATGGAAAGGCTAACACTAACCCATCCACCAGGATGTTCTCTTTGTCCTCTTTGATGTCTATGCCAGATGAGGAGTTCGACGTGCTTGGAGAGGACGAGCTGGCGCTCCTGACGAGGCGGTTCGAGAGGCTGCACGAGAACCGGGTGAACATGAGGAGGAACACGAGGACATGCTTCAAATGCGGCAAGGCTGGACACTATTTCGCCGAGTGTCCGAAGGTGAACAACCACGACAAGCACAAGTTCATGGAAAAGAGGAAGAAGTTCAAGAAGAAGGATCATGAACATGGGAAGAAGGCTTGGTCTCGAGAGAAGATGAAGAGATCAAGCGACATCGAGTCCGATTCCGAGGACACGTCTTCAAGCTCAAGTGATGAAGACGAAGAAGAAGAAGAAGAAGAAGAAGAAGAAGAAGAAGAAGAAGAAGAAGAAGAAGAAGAAGAAGAAGAAGAAGAAGAAGAAGAAGAGGAAGAAGAAGAGGAAGAAGAAGAGGAAGAAGAAGAAGAAGAAGAAGAACCTCGGCAAGTATCTCAACAGCCTTTGTGTGATGGGCCTAAGCCTCAAGGACGACTTCTTTGGCATGGCTCGCGATTCGAGCACAAGAGAAGCCGAGAAGGACGCCTCGGACTTGGATTCCGAGGATGAGGTATGTGATGAGCTCTCTTCTTTGCGCAAGGAGAATGAGGAGTTGGTTGACTTGCTTGATAATCACGATCACATGCTTAGAGAGGCTAAGAAGCTTAGGAAGGAGCTTAGATCTTTGCTCGAGGATGCTAGGACTAGAGTGGCTGAGCTAGAAACACAGGTTCTTGATAGCAAGCTTGAAATTGATTCTCTTAAGGCTAGCCCTGTTGTTTCTGATGAGAACGATTGTGCTGATTGCTCTGCTTTCTGGCTGACTTGACTGATCTTAGGGAGAAGTATGCTTCCAAGTGTGAGGAACTAGATGTGCTTAGGGTTGAGTTGGATGAGCTACAATCTAGACCCACTTTGCTTGGTGCTTGCACTTCTTGCCCTGGCTTGCATGAGAAAATTGTTGAGCTTCGTTCTCGCGTTGTTTCGCTTGAGGCCGATTTGAAAGTGCCTATTCCTACTTCTTGCTCTACATGTGAGTTGCATGCTATGAAGAATTTGGATCTTGCAAAATGTGTTGGTCGCTTGCAAGATGAGAATGATAAGTTGCGTGAAGCACTGAGTTGGTTGTCGAGTCAAGAACCTCGGCTTGGTATGATGATTGCTAGCCGTAAGCACTTTGACGGTTGGGCTTTGGGATTGGATAAGGTTGGTGAGGGCGGTGGTGAGAGAGAAAGGAAATTTGGGAATGTTTTAGTTCCACCACAACCCACACCCAAAGACAAGTTTGCATCCAAGCCAAACCAACCAAGAGAAAAACCTAGTGAGAAGACAAGTGAAACGCCTAGTGAGAAACCAAGTGAGAAGCCTTGTGAAAAGCCTCATCCCAAGCCTAAGCCCAGATCAATCCGTTTCCATTGTGAGTTTTGTGGAAAGGATGGTCACAAGAGAGCGTTTTGCTTCAAGAGGAAGCGTGAGGAGAGAATGGCGAAGGAGTGGGCTAACAAGGACAAGTACCACCCTTCCGATGGTGTACTTGAGCCTCGTGTGCAGTTGCCCAGGGCCAAGGCGAGTGTGAGGTCAGTTCGGGCTTGGGGAGAGCGGAAGGCTGTTGGAGGTGCTGCTGCCCAGGCTACACCGGTCAGACCGGTGAGGGGCACCGGTCAGACCGGTGCAGGCCTGGACAGGCAGCAGTTTGGGTTTCGTGCTCGTACAGGTGCGAGGTTTGGTTCTGGAGTTCGTGGTTCTGGTGGTTGGGCTGGAGAGTTTGCAGGAGGTCAGTTTGCTAGGCATTCTCCCCCTCGAGCTCACTACGGGGATGGGAGGAGTCTTAGCTTTGAGAAGGAGAGGAGGGACAGTCCACGGGCTTTCTTTCGTGGTTTTGGTCCTCCTCCAGGTAGAGAGGTTTGGTTACCTCATGGTGGTTACCGTGGTGGTGTTCGTGGAGGTAGCTTTGGTAGGAAAGATGGTTTGGTTTGTGCTAACCCCACTTTCGAGCAAATGGCTAGGCACTGGTTTTACACATTTGGAACTAACCCCAGTGTTGAGTCGCTTGCACGCTCTCGCTCTTGGTTTTGAGTTGCAGGTGGATAGCCCGGAGAACGTCTGGTTGATATCGAGGGTGGTTCTTCGGCTTCATATCCCAGTGGTGACATGTAGGTGCATCACTTTCAGGGATGGTGGACAAGGATGAGTGAATTGTGAAGAAATGATAAAGGTAAGTGTATTTGTGACCTTCGAGTGTGTGGCCTTGGTCAAGCCACTTGGTTTGTTTTGCTCCTTCTCTATCTCATGTGTGTAGGGTGAGCTTTGTATGCTCTTTGGCCCTAGTGCATGTGTTTAGGGGGAGCTTGTGAGTTTTGTGCTTCTTTGCTCTTTTGCCGGTGGTGTCGAGCCCTTTTTGCCTCCCCTCGAGGAGCCGGTGGTTTGTGAGCTTTGTGTGTGGGAGCTCCTTTGTAGCATATGTATAGCTTTCCTTTGTGCATTTCTTGCATTTGGCATGGCATATGTAGCATGTTGTATAGGCATCCTTGTATCTTAGATTGCATGCATTTTGTATCATATGCATTGGATAGGAAAAGCTTCTCCTATATACATTGTTCACCATGGAATGAGATATATGTCTTTGTGAGCTTGTTTGGTATGCTATTGTTAGTTTGGCTTAGCTCTTGATGATCTTGGTGAATAATCCATGGTTGATAGCTATGTTTTTGAAAAATGTCACATATATGCTCTCTCATGTGTAAATGCCTTTATATGCTCTTGACATATTTTAGTGGCTTGGTTATGCTTAATTTGTGGTTGGATGGCTAGTTTATTGATCATATGGGGCCAAAGGCTCATTTGCCATCATGAATGTTTAGCCCTCTTGCTTCATCTTGTGGAGGGGCATAAGTTCCTTTTTATCGCAAAGACATTTCATGTACCATTTATCAATCTGAAAATGAAATGAAAAATGCTTGGAAAATATGCTCTCATGTCATATGTGCTGAATTTAATTTGCTTTGGGTGCTAAACCGTTGCATGATGCCTACCAATGAGAAGTCTCATACATAGAAGTAGGCACATGGCTCGGTGGCTTTGACATGACATGAGGTGCTTGTGGGTGTTTGTGATGGTCTTATGATTAGAATGGCTGTCCTAGCATGAAGTTTGTGTGGCTTTGCCATTTTGATATGTTTTGATCATGTTTAGGACTTTGCTCATGAGAGGTAAGTTTTTTTTCGTAAAATTGCCCAAATCCATCTTAGCTTCGTCAAATGGTTGTGAAACTTGGTGATCATGTAGTTGAGATCGATACGAAGCCGTAGAGTATCTAACTCGGTTCATTTGGACATGTGTAGCATTCTTTGTTGAATTTTGTCTATTTGAGAAGCTCTAGGTTGAAAGTTTTGCATTTTTGGCTTGATTCATGCATTGCCAACAAGGGGGTGAAGTTTGAGCTTGAAATGGCTTACTTGGATGCATTTAGAAGGTTTTCGGGTGGTTTCGAGCCATTTACGGGCTCCGTTGTACACCGGTCCGACCGGTGAGGAGCACCGGTCCGACCGGTGTGAGTGCTGGTCCCGTGCACATCTTAGGCACCGGTCCGACCGGTGGTGATGACCGGTCCGACCGGTGTGAGTGAAATTGCCGGCCTGCCCTATTTTCGACCGGTTTGCATGCATTCGTCCGGGGGAGGTGCATTGGTTCGGGGGGAGCTTGCATGTATGCGAGAGGGAGCTCTTTGTGGTTTTTCGAGCTTTGTTTTGGTGGTTCACGCTCTTTGCTTGAGCTTTGTTTTGTCTCGGATGTGTCGAGCCGTTGCCCTTGCCTAAGGGGTCCGAGACTTGTCTTCTTCAAGTGATCTTGCTCTTTGCCTTTATTTGCCTTTCGATCGCTTGTTGGAGTTTTTTTTTGTTCATTTCTTTTCTTTTTGTTTTCTCTCTTGTTACTTTCGTGTGGGTGTTGTCAATGCACTCATCAAGGGGGAGATTGAGGACCATGTGTGGTTTGAGGACCGGTGGATGGTCGCTTCCTTGTGTGATGAGTGATTGACAACGTTGTGTGGACCGATTCTTGGCTAAGTATTGCGGGTGCGGGTTGCGGCTTGACCGGTGTTGGTGCGGGTGAAGAACAAGCGCGAAAGGTCGTCGCCGGTGAGGCCTCCAGGGGTGGAGAAGACAAGTAGGCTTCGTTCGAGGGACCCGGTGGCCGGCGGGGGTCAAGTGCGGGCCGCATGGTGGCGAGGAACGAGCGAAGATGAAGTCATGGACGGTTTCTTGGTTGAGCCTCAAAACCAAGGTCGAGCCGGGACTACGTGGGAGCCGAGTCATGAGTGGAGATTGGCGGAGGCTACACCGAGTTCGCGGGGTTTCCGGTGGTTCACCGAGCAAACCACCGGGTTCCTTGGTTGATCCACAAAGCCAAGACCGAAGAACCGAAGACGGTCTTTGCAAAGAAGTGCCGGACCGGCCCCGACCGGTGGGTACCGGTCCGACCGTGGGGAGCACTTTTTTCGACCGGTGTGCGACGACGCGGTCCGAGACTTCGAAGCGGAGGACACGCGTCGGGATCGCATGGCTTGCGTCGAGGCTACGCAGGGTGCGGTCGCCGGGCATCCGTCCGATGGTGAAGACATGAAGACTTCCAAATCCGCCCTTGAGGGGCTTGTATCCCTAGTTATTAGGAAAGGGCATTTTAGACTTTTGGTTGCCTCCATATAACCCAAGAGGTGAGAGGATGGCAGCCAACTCTTGGAACCCTAGCTCACTTGTTTTCCCTTTCTCCTTCCTATTTTCCTTAGGTTTTCTATAGGACTAGCTCGAGAGCTTCATGGAGAGATCTTGTTGAGAGGGATGGATGATCGGGCGGCTTGCTAGACCTTGTATGAACCTTTGTTTCATGTATAGATGAGTCGGTGTGGTTCCTCAAGGTTTGGATGTGTTTTCCCCGGTTGTTCTTGGTGGTGATTTTCGGAGCCCTCTCTTGGTGATTTTTTTGGGTTGTTTTCGGGACCTTTCTATTGGGGATTTGATGGGGGAAATTTGTGGGAACCCTTCGTGGTTCTTTGGGCTGTGATTCCCCTCCCAAATCCGTGAGTAAAGGTGCTCGATTTTGGGGTTTCTTGAGTTCTTGGGTTGGAAGTGCTCTTGGCGGGATTTCCTTGATTCCTCCTTTTTGGATGAGTTTTGGTGGGATTAAACTTGGCTATGGACTCCTCATGAGGTGTTCCTAATATCCCCAAAGTCTTGTTCAAGTCCGTGGAGCGATTCGGGAGATCGAGGTTTGGATTTGGGGGAGTTGACCCCGTGGGTGCTTGTTCATTCCGAGTCGCCCGGGCTACACCGGCCCGACCGGTGCTCTTGACCGGTCTGACCGGTGCAACCCTCGGTGGGTTTTTGCTCGGGTGAACGTTTGGGTCCGTTCCCTTGTTGTCCCGTGTTGCCGCTTCGTTTCGAGTTTGGGTCAGTTTGGTGGTCGGTTGGCCTGTTTCGTGCTTTGGGGGCTTTTAGGCTGTGACCGGTCTGACCGGTGTGTCTCCCCGGTCTGACCGGTGTGGAGACACTTAGTGAAAGTTGCTCAGTTTCACCAGCAGGGACCGGTCTGACCGGTGGTGCTCACCGGTCTGACCGGTGTGGGTCTGTAGACTCGAGGTTTGGTGTTCCGCTGCGTTCTCGGGTCGGAAGGTTGTGTGTTGGTTCCTAGGTCCAGTGGCACTTCAGTGGCTATGTGGGCTTGACCAACTTGGGTAGTGAGTCGGAGACGTGTGTTGGAAGCCATGTTCATCTTGTTGGAGTTTCCATCTCCTTCGAGAAGAATTTTTATCGGCTCCCATTCACTCCCCCCCTCTCGGTTCTCCGTATCGGTCCTTCGATTCCTTACAAGTGGTATCGAGCCGGGACTCACTTCCTTCACAAGGATACGCCAATTCGATTGGTAAATTGTGAAAACCGGCTCATTGGAACGGTTAGGCTTCACCGCCTAGGGAGTTGCTCTTTAGAGAAATGAAAGCGGTGGATACCTTAGGTTTGGCTCCACATTTCGATGGCACGGGCTATCCTCGGTGGAAGGTTCTCATGGAGGCCTATCTCCAAGCAAGGGACCTTGATGTTTGGAGAGTCACTGATGAGGGCATGAAAAATGGTACTAGAAAAGAAAAGCAATTTGATGTAATTGCTAAGAGTATCATTTTGTCCTCACTAGATGTAGGCGTTTTCAATAGAGTTTTTACTTGTGAAAATGCTCATGAGCTATGGAAGACCATCAAGGAGCAAAATGAGGGTTCAAAAGAAGTTGCTAATGAACGCTACGGTTGTCTCCTTGAGGAATTCAATAGCTTTAAGCAACTTGCTAATGAAAATGCCGAATCTATGTACTCATGCCTAAATGTGCTTGTTAATGAGATCAATGCTTTAGGTGTGAAGGACATCTCAGACTTGAACATCAACCGCAAGATCCTTCAAAGTCTCCTGAAGCCCAATTATGACTTGGTGAAGGCAATAATCTACGAGAAGAAGCTCGAAGATTTGAAGTCATCTCACATCTTGAGCAAGATCATGGCACATGAGCTTCAACTCATGCCCAAGTCAAAGAAGGCGCCCCAAGAAAAGCCCCAAGAACCATCCTCTCCAACTACAAGCCATGCTCTCTCAAGCCGACAAGAGAAGATGTTGAGTAGGATGGCTACTCATGGAAGCTCAAGCAGGGATTATGGTGATGATGGTGACGATGGAGATTCCTCTAGTGATGAAGAGGTTGAATCCATGGTGGTCGAGTACGTGAAGAAGATCTTCAAGTATGTGAAGAAAGTCAACATGTACGGCTGCAACGTCCACTTGAGAGAAGGGCGTCATCACCAACACATCAAGTTCACCAAGATCAAGCACAAGCCCAAGAAGAAGGTGGTCAAGGAGAAAAGACCAAGGCAAGAAGCAACTTTCGCCATCCGTGAATGGACAAGTGGTGGAGGATCAAGTTCTTCTAGCTCAAGCGATGAATCAAGAAAGAACTTCACCACCCACTTCATGCAAGGTCCTTCATCATCACACATGTGCCTTATGGCCAAAGGTATGGAAAGTAATGTAAGTGATGATGAATCCGACACCACCTCTCTCAATGATCTTGTTGAGCTAGTTCATGAGCAAAAAGGAATGCTTGAAAAATAAGCTAATGAAATTAAAGAACTCAATGCTCTCAATGATCTTAGTGACACCCTTGCTATAAATTATGAACATTTGTTGTGCAAATTCAAATTGCTTAGCAAGGAGTGTGAGGAGCTAAAATCTAAGCTTGAGAGCAATGAGACTAAAGCAAGTAATTCCTTTGAGCTTAATGAAACATCTATCCATTGTGCAATTCCTATCTCCAAGGTAGATGCTTCAACTTCTTGCATTGATTTAATTGATGAATCATACTCACCATCTTGCCATGAGAATGTTTTTGTAGAAACATGTGATTATCTCATAGGCAAGGAAAATGATGAGCTCAAGCAAGAAGTGAAATGGCTCCGAGAGAGGTTGGCAAACTTGATGGGCAAGGGCAAGAATGATGAAGAACAAGTGGACATCTCTCAAGACATGAAGAGCAAAGTCCAACCTTCTCAAGATAACCGTGATCCCATGGTGAAGAAGCTTGAGAAGGGGGCAACCGTGACTTGCTACAAGTGTCATGAAGAAGAGCACAAGTTCTACAAATGCCCTCAATTTGTCAAGAAGATGGACAAGGGCACAAAGAAGAAGTTGAAGCCCACCATCAAGAGCTCCCTCATCTACACCAAGCCCAACTGCAAGAACAAGACCAAGAGCAACACCTACGTCATCAAGAAGAAGGCTAATGGCATGGTGGTAGCACACAAGGTTGGGAAGATGAAGGAGGAGTGGGGTTGGAACCAACCCATTTGGGTGCCCAAGGAAGTTATCATCAACATGAAGGGGCCTCAATTGGTTTGGGTTCCAAAGGCCACTTGAAGGTCTTGAGTGTGGGGACTTGGGAGGCTTGGCACAAAGCGAGTTGTGCAAATTCATGTCTACAAGCCAAGCTTGCAAGTTGGACATGTGTTGCCCAAGTTCCCCGATTGAGGTAATGGAAACTAGTATCTATCTCTTATATCATTGTAGATCCATTGCCTTGTTTAGGTTGCATCTATTGCAATATTTGCATATGGTAGGTTGCTTGTGTCATGTGCTAACCCATGAGCAACTTACATGGTTTGATAAGTGTGTAGGAAAGCTACACTTGTTCTTTCATGGTGCATGTTTTCATATATATATCTTTGCATCATGAGCAAGCTGTAGGGTTAGCTTCCCATTTGTTGTCATAAACAATGTGCATACATTTGGTTGGTTATTCAAACACTAAATGCACACATTTAGGGGGAGCTCATCCTATGGTTTGGTTATGGGACTAATATTGTTTGAAGCTTATCTTATGTAGTCCCTTGGTGACGCGTTCGGTGTGGTAATTCATTCTAAGAGAATGCTATTTCACTCTCAATGTGATCTATCATCTCTAAAAGAGTGAAAAAAGCAATATGAGCTTCATGCTATTGAGTCATGTCCTTGCAAGCTTATGTCACTATATAAGTTCAAAGGTAATGTACTCATACATTCCTAATCCTTGTGGTACCCCAAGTGTCTTCTATGCAAGCTTCTTTCAAGTGGTGTCACCTAGTGATATCATTTCCAAGTGGCTCATCTCAATGTGGTGCCAACAAGGTAGAGAGGATCATCCCCGGAGGTATGCAAAGATCAAAAGACTACGGTGATATCTACAAGTGGTAATGTAACAAGAACCCATTTGTCTCATCTCTTGTCCTTTAAGCTACCTCCTTGCATGATATGCTCTAAGCTTCCTTGTCTTTCAAGTTTGTAGTTGTGCACTTGTTTCTCACTACCCTTGTCTTACAAGTGGTACCCTTTTGTGCACACACTTACGGGGAGCTTAGTTTGTATCATGCTAGTCTCATGAGCTTGTGATCCACCTTAGTCATTCTCACATGTGGTATCTTCATTGATATCATACATATGGATCATGGCTCATGCGACTTTCTCCCTTGTATTTAACATCTCTCTTTTGAGCTATGTTTGCTAGGTCTTGCTAGTTTCCTTGGACCCTTTTGCTTTGGGACTTTTTGGAGATTTTATTCCAAAGGGGGAGAATGTGGGACCAAAGCAAGCTTGTGGCTTAAGCTTACAAGTGGTTTCAAGGATATGAGACCAAAGGGGGAGAATGTGAACATGAAGATCAAAAAGGGGGATGTTTGATCTAGGGGGAGTTTCGATGATGGTAAGCATCCAAGCAAGTGTAAGTGGTCCTAATTTTGTCAATTCTTGCAAATTTATGCTTGCTTTGCTTGTGTTGTCATAAATCACCAAAAAGGGGGAGATTGTAGCGAACATGGCCCCATTTTCCATTTGTTTGAGTTGATTTTGGTGATTCATGCTAACACAAGTAATGGGACTAACCACATTGTCTAGCATGTCTTTGTAGGCATTCATAGGTCTCATGGATGTTACCACATGTTAACATACCATGCACAAGTTAACATACCATGTCCAAGCTAACATGTGATATCACAAGTCAACATACCATGGACATGTTAGGTTACTTACAGCAAATTTGAGGACTTAATATATATTTAGAGTCTATAAGTAATGGCATGTTAAGTATGTTAAGTTGAAGCAAAGATCCAAGTTGAAGACGCGAAGAAAAAGGAGGAAAAATACACCGTCGGATGAACCGACGGTACCCAAATAACAAGCGTCGGTGCAATCGTCGGACGAGTTGGTGCACAGGGTGAAACCCTAGGTACCGTCGGATGAACCGACGGACCGCTTTTTAGTAGCATCGGACGAGTTGCAGAGGAAGAGTAGCGAATACAGTAGCACCGGATGATCCGACGGTCTGAGTGGGGACAATGTCGGTCTATCCGACGGTCGAGTGGAAGCTAACAGAGGCGACTTGAGCGCGGAGTCTTCAGCACCAAATGATTCGACGCACCGTTGGTGCATAGCGTCGGAGCAGTTGTGTCAGAGAACCTCAACGGCTACGTGACGTGGGAGGGGCACCGGATGAACCGACGCCCTGGAAAAGCATAGCATCGGATCATCCGACGGTACCTTTTTCAGTAGCTTTTAGCCAACAGCTAGTTTGATGCCTTGGGCTATTTATACCCCCTCCACTCACCCATTTGAGGTTGCTGGATTATGTGGAACTGCAGAAGAGTTCAAGACACATTGAAGATCATATCCAATCCATCCAAGTGCTCAATTGCTCATCCTTAGACTTGCATATGCTTTGTGTATGTGCTTAGTGCTAGGCTTAGCTTAGAGCTGAGTGAGTGCAAGGTTGTGCCAACCTTGTGAGGTGATTCTTGAGTGAATCCAGTTGTGCAAGGTTCGCCAGAAGCCTTGGGGCCTAAGTGGCTCACCGGTAATCGTCATCGACCCTCCGGCTTGATGTGGAGTGGCGAGGACACTTTGTGCGGGGGACGTGGAGACCCCCTTCCTTGGTGAAGAAGCTCCTTAGTGGAGGCGGCATCAAGGTGACCAAGGGAGCTTGACAAGTGACTAGCCTTTGTGGCGAGTCAAGTGGTGCTCTTGGGAGAGACTTGGTGACCGGGAAGCAATACTCTTGTGTGAGTGCTTCAACAACGTGGACTAGGGGTGGCTTAGTGCCTACCGATACCACGGGATAAATCGCGTGTCAAGAGTTTGCTTCCTCTCATCCCCTTTACGTTTCCGCATTTACTCTATTGCGATCTTTGTTTGCCTCTACTTTCCTAGAGTAGTATCATGCTAGGATTGGCTATAGGTTGCAAACCTTCTTTTGGGATGGGAGTTTCACACTAAAACAACCTTGTTGCACATATAGATAGTATGTTCTAGTTTAACTTTGTGTAAATTTAGTGAAGCCATAGGTTAAGGTTTTAAGTTGCCTAATTCACCCCCTCCCCCTCTTAGGCTAACGGGCATCCGATTCCTTACATATATATATAGAGAGACAGAAGCCAAATTTCAGGGAAAAAACACAGCAGTTACCATTATTTATTTGGTGATACAAACTCATGAGCAGTGAGATTGCATCGTGGTAAGAAGAGCATGACTCTTATTCAGGAATCTGCACCTGCTGGTCGCCAGGCCGAGGTCGATGGTGAACGGCAAGCAGAACCCGCGTCACATGCTTCCGTCCCGCCACCGCCTCTGCCGTCAGTAGTCGCTGCAAGCCTGCAACCTCTGCCTGCAACATGGTACAGGACATGGGACTCCGGGAACCTCAACTTGCGCGGCGAGAGTAATACAAAGAGTGTTGGTGGTGAATTTAAATAAGACTTTTGCCTCTTGATCTGTTTAGTTAATGGAGTCATTTCAACTGTTGTTTGCATTCGTCTCAAATTAATTGTCGATTTGACTTCACTAAGTGTGTTCCTTTTGCAAAAGCACCGAATGTCCGCGGAAATGACGGAAGGGGCGATTGGCGGCGGACGGGCGAACGCGACAGCATGGTGATCCTCCGGCGAGGGGCTTGCGAGATGCCTCACGAGCGTTTCCTAATGAAGCTAATCGGCGGGAGAGGGGCGTTGGCGGAAAGAACGCGTGGCGGAAGCGGCGCGGAAACGCTCATGGTGCATGGAGATTGGGGTGCCTTGGGCACCCCTTGGGCGGCGGCGGGCCCGTTGGGGACTCTGGCCGCAGTAATGGTGCGGGCTGGGGGCTTCTGCCCTCTGCTGCGCGTTGATGGTCTGTTAGGCCGGCTGCCTCCGTGGAGAGAGGTCGGCAAAAAACCCTTGCTGCTGTGCGCAGCAGTGGGCCTCGAGGACGTCAAAGGCATCTAGGTGTTGGCGGCGGATCTCCCTGGGGCTTTGGCCGTTCCTTTGCGTTGCGTAAAGAGGGGGAACCGGGGTTTGGCCCCTATGGTGGCTCCCTGGTGGTCTGGATCGGCGGTGGTCGTCGCCGGCTGAGCGACGCCAAATGCACGGGGCGTGGCGGCTGGCGGCGCGGATACTCCCGGCCTGACAGTGGGCCTGCCTGGGGCTCTGTGGATTGGCCCTATACAGACCGTTGATGGGTATCTGAGGATGCATGATCTGCGGTTGGACGGCCAGCAGGTCATGAAGCGGTTCCCAGTTTTCTCTGGAGGGTTTTGTGGAGGGGTTCATAAGTTGCAATCCGTGACTCTAGGGTTTAGTCCATGTGCTGTCATTCTTTGCCGGTGCTACTATTTCGCCTGCGAGCCCTGGTTTCGATCTTGGTTCAGAGGTGGGGGTGACAAGGGATCTCTGGTGAGGAGGTTACCCACCCGAAGCCAAAGTCCCAAGGTCAGCCTAGTCTTGTGCTGGATTGTGCCGACGGCGGTTGGGACGTGCTTGGCAATGGAGCAACAACCAGCGATGGCGGAGGAGTTGAAAGAGATGGAGGGGGAGAATGTCAAGGAAGTGAGCAGGGGGCAGGCGCTGGCACACGGGGAGACAGACGTAGTTGAAGGAGAGGGGAGGATGGTCAGTGACAGGAAGTTGGTGATCCATGACCATGGAGATGGGGATGAGGGGGATTCAGAGGGGGATGATGAGGAGGAGTTCATGTTCGGAGAAGACGACTCCGAGGAAGGTCTGCTCAAAGGATGGTTTGCGGTGGCTAGGTATTATTCAACCCACAGCTTCCTAGTAAAAGTGCTATTTTCGGATCTGTTTAGTATCTGGGGGGATGGTACGACAAGGGACCTCGGAAGTAACAAGTATCTCCTTGAGTTTTCATCTGATAAGTCGTTGAGCTTTGCTATTCGCGGTGGCCCATGAAGTTTCAGAGGGGATGCTATGATTTTAGTACAGTATGATGGCCTCACGAAGTTGTCGGAGGTGACTATTGAGTCTATCCTGTTGTGGATTCGCATATATGATATTCCTGTGTCAATGATGACCAAGGCTTTCGTGACGGTCCTGGTGTCGGGCATACTCCCCGGGTACTCATGCAAGGAAGGAGGAAGAGTAGAAGACGGACTCCTACTAGAATTCCCCCCGTACTCCTACTAGGACTCGCTCTGTGTAATCCTACTAGGACTCGCCTTGTAACCGACTAGGAACCCGCCCCCTGGACTATATAAAGGAGGGCCGGGTACCTAGCCGCACATCCCCAATCCCTCCGGGGACAACCCAACACCAAGCGCAGGGCGCCATACTTGATCCCTCAAACAGGACGTAGGGTTTGCCACCTTGGCAGCCCAAACCTGTATAAATCTTGTGTCTTGTGTCCTTGCGCATACCTTCGAGTTCTCGGTCTCCCGATCACGATCCCCACCGCACAATCTACTACCTCGGGTATCCTCTTGGTAGGTTTGCCGGTCTAAAACACCGACACCGGCGCGCCGGTAGGGGTGATCATCACCACCGGCGAATTCGAAGGACCCTCGTCAACAAGATCAATCCACTCATCGACTCGCCGAGATCCATTGAAGCAAGTCGCCTTGCTCTTGTCAAAGCGGAATCAATCTTTCTACGTCGCGCTTCCGGTTGCTTCGGCACGTCGCGCGGCTTGTCCCGCGGCTTGTCGCGCCGCTCGTCGTCGACTACTCCGCCTCGCCCGGGCTCGTCGTCGACTACTTCGTCTTCGTCGCGCGTCGGGTGCCTCGGCACGTCGCGCGGCTCGTCACGCGGCTTGTCGCGCCGCTCGTCGTCGACTACTTCCACCTCCGCCACGCGTCGGGTGCCTCGGCACGTCGCGCGGCTCGTCCCGCGGCTCGCCGCGCCGCTCGTCGTCGTCGACTACTTGTCGTCGACTACTTCGCCTACGCCGCGCGTCCGGGGTGCCTCGGCACGTCGCGCGGCTCGCCTTGCGGCTCGTCGCGCCGCTCGTCGTCGACTACTCCGCCTCGCCCGGGCTCGTCGTCGACTACTTCGTCTTTGCCGCGCGTCCCGGGTGCCTCGGCACGTCGCGCGGCTCGTCCCGCGGCTCGCCGCGCGGCTCGTCGTCGACTACTCCGCCTCGCCCGGGCTCGTCGTCGACTACTTCGACTTCGTCGCGCGTCCGGGTGCCTCGGCACGTCGCGCGGCTCGTCACGCGGCTTGTCGCGCCGCTCATCGTCGTCGACTACTTGTCGTCGACTACTTCGCCTACGCCGCGCGTCCCGGGTGCCTCGGCACATCGCGCGGCTCGCCTTGCGGCTCGTCGCGCCGCTCGTCGTCGACTACTCCGCCTCGCCCGGGCTCGTCGTCGACTACTTCGTCTTCGCCGCGCGTCGGGGTGCCTCGGCTCGTCGCGCGGCTCGTCCCGTGGCTCGTCCCGCGGCTCGCCGCGCGGCTCGTTGTCGACTACTCCGCCTCTCCCGGGCTCGTCGTCGACTACTTCGACTCGTCGCGCGTCCCGGGTGCCTCGGCACGTCGCGCGGCTCGTCACGCGGCTTGTCGCGCCGCTCGTCGTCGACTTCTCCGCCTCGCCCGGGCTCGTCGTCGACTACTTCGTCTTCGTCACGCGTGCGGGTGCCTCGGCACGTCGCGCGGCTCGTCACGCGGCTTGTCGCGTCGCTCGTCGTCGACTACTCGTCGTCGACTACTTCACCTCCGCCACGCGTCCGGGTGCCTCGGCACGTCGCGCGGCTCATCCGCGGCTCGCCGCGCCGCTCGTCGTCGTCGACTACTTGTCGTCGACTACTTCCGCCTACGCCGCGCGTCCGGGTGCCTCGGCACGTCGTGCGGCTCGCCTTGCGGCTCGTCGCGCCGCTCGTCGTCGACTACTCCACCTCGCCCGGGCTCGTCGTCGACTACTTCGTCTTCGCCGCGCTTCGGGTGCCTCGGCACGTCGCGCGGCTCGTTTCGCGGCTCGCCGCGCGGCTCGTCGTCGACTACTCCGCCTCGCCCGGGCTCGTCGTCGACTACTTCGTCTTTGCCGCGCGTCCCGGGTGCCTCGGCTCGTCGCGCGGCTCGTCACGCGGCTTGTCGCGCCGCTCGTCGTCGACTACTCGTCGTCGACTACTTCGCCCCCCGCCCGCGCGTCCGGGGTGCCTCGGCACGTCGCGCGGCTCGTCGTCGTCGACTACTTGTCGTCGACTACTTCGTCTTCGCCGCGCGTCCGGGTGCCTCGGCACGTCGCGCGGCGGCTCGTCACGCACCTTGTCGCGCCGCTCGTCGTCGACTACTCCGCCTCGCCCGGGCTCGTCGTCGACTACTTCGTCTTCGCCGCGCGTCCGGGTGCCTCGGCACATCGCGTGGCTCGTCACGCGGCTTGTCGCGCCGCTCGTCGTCGACTACTCCGACTACGCGCGCGCTCGGGTGCCTCGGCACGTCGCGCGGCTCGTCTTGCGGCTCGCCGCTCCGCTCATCGTCAACTACTCCGGGCTCGTCGTCGACTACTTCACCTCCGCCGCGCGTCGGGGTGCCTCGGCACGTCGCGCGGCTCGTCACGCGGCTTGTCGCGCCGCTCGTCTTCGACTACTCCGCCTCGTCCAGGCTCGTCGTCGACTGCTCCGTGCACCGCGACTTCGTCTTGCGGCCACGCTGGCTCCACTTCATCCACGCCGTGCGTCGCGACTACTTGTCTCGCGGCAACACTGGCTCTACTTCGAGTATGCCGCGCGCCGCCACGACGTCGTCTTCCGGTCGCACCGTGTCGACCTTTCATCTTGACTAGTTTTCCAGACTAGTCGAGAGCGGCAGTCACGCCCCCAACAACTAGTCGGAATCAACTCTGACTAGTCAACTTTAGCAACAACCGTCGCGGCTCCATCGCCGACCGCCACGGCTTCATCATCAGTCTGCCCAGGCAGCAACAGCTAAGTCATTTATCTAAATGATTACTGTTCTCTTGGCTTGTTGCCGACTACTCATTTGTGTATGCTTCTCGGCGGGTTTTCACGGGAGCTACACTCTGCTGACTACTCTTGGGGCATATCAATCAAGTCGCCGCGAGTCTACTTCATCAACTCGGGGGCTATCCCTAGGAGGCAGTTTCTAAAGTCCGCTACGCGCGGCAATCTAAAGTCGACTTCTAAAGTCGCATTCTAAAGTCCGCTCCGCGCGGCAACTTAAAGTCGACGCCGGTCGCATCTTCGCCCTCGCTTCGGTGGCATACTACGTGTGTAAGCTTCGATGGAACCTAGGCCGTAAGCGGCCCTCGGGTCCCGGCGACGATGGAACCTAGCCGCACGTGGTCTTCACGCTCCGTACCATGGGTCCAAGTGCCCTAAGTACTCGCGCTCCATACCTTGGGTCCGAAATCCATGGCCCGGCACGCAAGTCGACTCGGTCGCACCTTCAAGTCCACTACGGTGGCACCCGTACCTTGGGTCCGAAATCCATGGCTCGGGTACTTAAGCCCACTTTGGTGGCACAAGCCCGCTACGGCGGCAATCGTACCTTAGGTCCGAAATCCATGGCTCGGGTACTCAAGTCCACTCCGTGGCACAAGTCGACGCTAACGGTCGCATCCAAGCCCACTCCCGGTGGCACAAGCCGACTCCGGTCGCACCCTCAAGCCCGCTCCGGCGGCAACTTGAGGACCATGTGTGGTTCGAGGACCGGTGGATGGTCGCTTCCTTGTGTGATGAGTGATTGACAACGTGGTGTGGACCGATTCTTGGCTAAGTATTGCGGGTGCGGGTTGCGGCTTGACTCGTGTTGGTGCGGGTGAAGAACAAGCGCGAAAGGTCGTCGCCGGTGAGGCCTCCGGGTGTGGAGAAGACAAGTAGGCTTTGTTCGAGGGACCCGGTGGCCGGCGGGGGTCAAGTGCGGGCCGCATGGTGGCATGAACAAGCAAGATGAAGTCATGGACGGTTTCTTGGTTGAGCCTCAAAACCAAGGTCGAGCCGGGACTATGTGGGAGCCAAGTCATGAGTGGAGATTGGCGGAGGCTACACCGAGTTCGCGTGGTTTCCGGTGGTTCACCGGAAAACCACCGGGTTCCTTGGTTGATCCACAAAGCCAAGACCGGAGAACCGAAGACGGAGGTGCGGCGGCACCGGACCGGTCCGACCGGTGGGTCGGCCGGTCGACCGGTGGGGATCGGTCGGACCGGTGAGGAGCACCGGTCGACCGGTGTGCGACGACGCGATCCGAGAATCTTCGAAGCGGAGGACACGCGTCGGGATCGCATGGCTTGCGTCGAGGCTACGCAGGGTGCGGTCGCCGGGCATCCGTCCGATGGTGAAGACATCAAGAATTCCAAATCCGCCCTTGAGGGGCTTGTATCCCTAGTTGTTAGAGAAGGGCATTTTAGACATTCGGTTGCCTCCATATAACCCAAGAGGTGAGAGGATGGCAGCCAACTCTTGGAACCCTAGCTCATTAGTTTTCCTATTTTCTACCTATTTTCTCTAGGTTTTCCTTAGGACTAGCAAGAGAGCTTCACGGAGAGATCTTGTAGAGAGGGATGGATGATCGGGCGGCTTGCTAGACCTTGTACGAACCTTTGTTTCATGTATAGATGATTCGGCGTTGTTCCTCAAGGTTTGGATGTGTTTTTCCCGGTTGTTCTTGGTGGTGATTTTCGGAGCCCTCTCTCGGTGATTTCTTTGGGTTGTTTTCGGGGCTCTTCTCTTGGGGATTTGATGGGGGAAATTTGTGGGAACCCTTCGTGGTTCTTTGGGCCGTGATTCCCCTCCCAAATCCGTGAGAAAAGGTGCTCGATTTTGGGGTTTCTTGAGTTCTTGGGTTGGAAGTGCTTTCGGCGGGATTTCTTCGATTCCTCCTTTTTGGACGAGTTTTGGTGGGATTAAACTTGGCTATGAACTCCTCATGAGGTGCTCATGATATCCCCAAAGTCTTGTTCAAGTCCGTGGAGCGATTCGGGAGATCGAGATTTGGATTTGGGGGAGTTGACCGCGGGTGCTTGTTCATCCCGAGCCGCCTGTGCTACACCGGTCGGCCGGGTGCTCTTGACCGGTCCGACGGGTGCAAGCCCTTGTGGGTTTTTGCTCGGGTGAACGTTTTGGTGTGTTCGTTGTTGTCCCGTGGTGCTGCTTGTTTCGAGTTTGGGTCCGTTTGGTGGTCGGTTGGCCTGTTTGGTGCCTTGGGGGCTTTCAGGGCCGCCATCGGTCCGACCGGTGTGTCTCACCGGTCGGCCGGTGTAGAGCCACTTAGTGAAAGTTGCTCGGTTTCACCAACGGGGACCGGTCCGACCGGTGGTGCTCACCCGTCCGGCCGGTGTGGGTCCGTAGACTCGGGGTTTGTTGTTCCGCCGCGTTCTCGAGTCGGAAAGCCGTGTGTGTTGGTTCCTAGGTCCGGTGGCACTCCGGTGGCTACGTGGGCTTGGCCAACTTGGGTAGTGAGTCGGAGACGTGTGTTGGAAGCCGTGTTCGTCTTGTTGGAGTTTTCATCTCCTTCGAGGAGAATTTTTATCGGCTCCCATTCACTCCCCCCCTCTCGGTTCGCCGTATCGGTCCTTCAAGTGGTATCGAGCCGGTTCGGGTCTTTGTTGACTCTAACCGGTCTAAGATCCAAGGATGGCGTACCGGAACGGGGTTCGGGTCCTCCACACCTTGCGATGGCAAGAACTACCGGATGTGGAGCAAGCGGATGGGTGCGTTCCTCTCGCGGAAAGGGTCGACTGCTTTGGGATGTCACGGTGGACACGAGGCTATGTCCAGCCCGATGGATTTCCTTGCTCCGGGGGTCGAGGGACGCATTCGACGCCAACAATAAGGCGGTCGACTACTTGTTTCGTGCTTTGTGTCGGCCGAGTTCGATCGGGTGCACACCGAGCACTTGGCTTGTAGGATTTGGGCGGTGTTGAAGGAGGCTCATGTTGGGAACGCCCGGGTTCGAGGCACGGTTGTATGCGACCTACGGAGAGAGTACGAGAACTTCACTCATCTCCCCGGTGAGTCCATCGATGCCTTGTTTCGAGAGGTTCACGGTGGTGGTGAACAACATGAGGGCCAATGTGGACGTGCTCCCGTACGATGATCATGATAGAGCGGTCAAGCTCTTACACTCTTTGGATCGTACGATATGGGGCGGAAAGTTCGAGGCCATAGTTGAGTCGGAGAGGTATGATACTCTGACGGTGAACGAGCTGTTCTCGAAGCTCAAGTCGGCTGAGGTGGATAGGGGCATGATCGCCAAGCTCGAGGGACCGACTGATTCCCATAGTCTTGCCCTCGTTGGTGGTTCCAAAGGAAAGACTAACTCCAACCCATCCACCAGGATGTTCTCGTTTTCCTCTCCGATGTCTATGCCGGATGAAGTGGCCACGCTTGCCACACTTGTAGCATGTCCCCGAGCTCGCCTTGCGTTCCTCCGACTCTCGTGTAGTCGTTCAAACCTTCTTGAGAGCAAGGCCAGCTCCTCCTCGCCCAGCACATCAAACTCCTCATCTGGAATGGACATAAGAGAGGACAGAGAAAACTGTCGACAGGAAGGGTTAGATTTGCCTTTTGATCCTCCCACAAGAGCAAGACTATGGTCAGTCGAGCTCTCATGCTTGGATAGCATCTTCCTGTCAACCTCGGCCGACTTGAGCTTAGAAAAGAGGTCATCCAACTCAATAGTCAAATAATTCCCAGACTCCTTGATGGCCTCAACCTTAGCACCCCAAACATTTGGATCCAAGACATGCAAGAGCTTTAAAGCCTGATCATGCTCGGAGTACGGAAAATCCTCAACATTAGCCTTCATGTTGTTCACGATAGCGATGAACCTCTGAAACATCGCATCAATGTCCTCACCGGGAAGTGGAGTGAAATTCTCATATTGCATCCGGTAAGAGACAAAGAGGCGAGCCTTCACATGGTTATCACCACCGTGAGCAACCAACAACTTATCCCAAATTTGCCAAGCAAGATCCAAATGGCGAACACGATCAAACTCGGATCACACAAGCTCCGGCACAAGTGATCAACGGCTTTTGCATTAGCCTCATACTTGGCCTTGGCATCGGCATCGGTCACCATAAGAGTATGGATGTTGACCGGAATAGCATATGTCTTGTCAAGCACAATAAACTCCAACGACTTTCCTCGAAGAAAAATCCTCATACGAGCCGCCCACTTGTGGTAACCCTTGCCATCGAAGTGCGGCGGACCGCCCCTCTCAATGTACGCCATCTTAGGATTCGAGACTTGTCAAAGTCGCAAAGAATCCGGCACCAAGCTCCGATACCAATTGAAGGATCAGATGGCGACTAGAGAGGGGGGGAGTGAATAGGAGCCGGTAAAAATTCTTCCCAAAGAACCCGGCCTATGTCCTACTCAAATCCCGGTCACACACAAGCGATGGATCGAATCACGCACCAATCGCCAAGACCACGAGGTTATGGATCAACCTCTAGCCTTAGGAACGATTCCTCAAAGCACACGCGGAAGCACTAGAAAGGGAGGAAGGAATCGAACCAAGAAGCAAAGCACACGGGCTCGGCGGACCGTCCGCGCGGGAAGGGCGGGCCGTCCGCAAGAGCCGCGCGGACCGTCCGGCCGGGTATCGCGGACCGTCCGCACCCGGCCGCGGACCGTCCGGCCTTAGCCGCGGACCGTCCGTTAATTTACACAGAACGACCCAAAGACACCCCCGTGCCACGGACCGTCCGCGGGGAGCACGCGGACCGTCCGCCTAGCACCCGCGGACCGTCCGCCCGACACCGCGGACTGTCCGAAACTTCGTCCAACCAAAAATCAAAATCACAACGGATCGAAACAAAGGACGAGCAAGAACACGAAGAACACGGGATGAACTGGAGCCGCGCGGACCGTCCGCCTGGTCCTCGCGGACCGTCCGCCGTGCGGACGGAACGTAAAATAGCCCGACCCCGAAAGTCAACTCCCCCAAATCATCATCGGATTTCCCAAACGGTTGAAGCCGTAGAGACAAGGGTTTGGGGACTTGAAAAGCATCATACAAGGATGCTATAGCCCAAAAATCTTGCCTCCTAACTCCCTAAATCACCGGGAATCGCGAATCCTTTGAGCACCTCCAAAAACTAGAGCACCGAACGAAAACTCACGAATCGAAGTGATTTCCGGCGTTTGAGGGCACAAGATCAAGCACAAAGATGCACAAGGCATCTATCCATGTTTCCCTCAAAGAAATCCGGAAGAAACTCACTCAAATCCGCGGAATCACACCGAGAACAAAGGCACGAAAATAAGCACAAAAAGGCACGAAAAACAACCCCGAATCTTCTATACAAACCAGGAAAGATTCACAAGGTCTAGCATGCCGCCCTAGCATCCATCCCTCTCAACAAATCTCTCATGAAGCTCTCATGCTAGCCTAGAGAAAATAGGAAGGAAAATAGCTACGAAAATGAGAAAGGGAAGGGGGAAAATGAAACCCTAAGTTGCGGAGAGAGAGAGCCATCAACACACACTCCGGGCTTATATATCGGTCCCGCCGGAGTGGTAAATGACTCGACTACCCCTAACTACACTACCGGCGATACAACCCACGTAGGGGCATTTTGGTAATGTTTGTGGGTCTTGCCATCGGACGGCCACGCCTTTGCCGCACCCCCGCGTCCTCCCGACGCAAGCCATGCGATCCCGCCGCGTGTCCTCCGCTTCGAAGCTTCCCGACACGCCCCGGATCCCGTCTCCGTCGTGTTGGGCCCTTGGACTTGGTTTTGAGGCCCAAACCAAGAAACCGTACGCCGATGGTTTTGTGGGAAAACCACCAAACCCCCGCGTGCCCGGTCCGGCCTCCCGCCAAACCACTTGACTTGACCGCCACCGTGCACCGGCTCACTTGTCCATGACTTCGTCTTGCTTGTGTCGCCACCATGTGGCCCGCACCCGGTCCCCGCCGTCCACCGGGTCCCTCGAACCGAGCCTACTTGTCTCTCCATCTCCCGGAGGCCCCTCAAGGCCGAAGACCTTTCGCGCCCGTTCTTCACCTCGCAACAACACGAACTAGGCCGCCGGCCTACACCCGCGCACTAAGCCAAGAGTCGGTCCAACACCCGTTGTCAATCACTCATCACTTAAGGAGCGGTCATCCACCGACCACCGGGACGCTCCCGGTCCACAATCTCCCCCTTGATGAGTGCATTGACAACACACAACGCGAAATGAAATTCGAGTGAAAGAGAAAGAAAGAAGAAAGAAAAACAAGGAAGCTCAACTCATGACCAAAACCGAAGAAAGGCGAAGAAAGGTCACAAGCCAAGCAAAGCACAAAATCCACACCGAAAACGGCAAGAGAGCTCCCCCCCTGAACAAATGCAAGCTCCCCCCCGAACATGTGAATGCAAATTTCCAAATTTCAGCTCACCTCTTCCGAATTTTCATTAAGCTCACCTTTTCTCCCCCTTGTTGACAATGTATGAATCAAGGTGAAAATGCGAAATGCAAAGCATATAGACAACTACATGAGCTTCTCAAATAGGCCAAATCTAGTGTCAAAGGCTAAAAATGAGACAAAGATCACACACATGAATCATAGCATAGTCAAAGCATTGCCACAAGTAATATATGAAAATACAAGCATGTGACAAAGCAAAATTTTCAGATTTAAGCAGTTTTACCAAAAGAAGACTCGCTTCACATGTAAAAGCCTATCCATGTCACACTTGAGCCACAAACATGCATATTACTCAAAGATCATACAAGGATATCAAATTCTCAGCAAAAGATCATGGCAAACACCCATAAAGCAAAGCATGTCATGTCAAAGCTCATGAGCCATGTGTCCACTTCGGGGAGACTTCTCCACCGGTGAACATCATGCAACATGTTTTGCACCCATATGTGAAAGATAAGACATTGTAAACATAGACATGATGGATGGAGCATTTTTCAAGCATTATGCACTTCTTTTCAAGATTAATTCATTTCATGGTACATGAAGTGCCTTTGCGGCAAAAAGAAGCTTATGCTCCCCCATGAATGCAACATAGGCTAAACATTCACAATGATATCCGGCCTTTGGCCCAAATGCAAGAACAGGGCATCCAAGCACAATCTAAGCATGAAAAGCATATTTAGACCAAATTGTGACATGGATACACAACTACACACGAGTGGAGCATATTTCATCAAAAATTAGTCAAGTTAAGCATTTATCTCAAAAGGGGCTATCTCACCACACATATATCTCAAATATTCCAAGAGCATAGCCTCACATCACCATTTCTCCACACATATAACCAATATCTCACAAATAGCCAAAGAGACTCAAATATGGCATATGAAAGAAGCTCATCATCCTAAAATGCAATATGACACAAATGCAACATGATATATGACAAGATGGCTATCCTACCATGGTTTATACATCAAGCAAAGCATGTATATACATCAAAATAAACATGGTATGATACATATGGTACAAAAAGGAAATCTCCCAAGAATCAACTAGAAAGGGCAACAAACCCCAAGTTCCCCCCGCAAGCGCACAAATGTAGCTTGGTCGAGAGGCTTTGTAAAGATGTCGGCTAGGCGATCTTGGGTAGGGACATGGCTCAAAACAATGGTTCCTTTCTCCACATTGTCCCTCGAAAAATGATACCTCACTTCTATATGTTTGGTTCGGGAGTGAAGCACTTTGGATTTTTGGCTACGCTTATGGCACTGGTGCTATCACAAAGAAGTGGGATCCGGGTGCACTCCTCACCAAAGTCTCTCAAAGTGTATGAAATCCACGGCGGTGGGAACAACAACTCGCGGCGAAGCAACATACTCCGCCTCCGTGGTAGGCCGAGCTACACTAGGCTCGCTTGCGGGAAGACCATGAGACCAACGAAGAACCAAGAAACCGACAAGTGCCGAGAAGTAGACTTCCTCTCGACTCGACAACCGGCAAAATCCGCATCGAAAAAACCATGAAGAGACGAGTCGAGGAGGAAGAATACCAAAGGCCAAGACCGAGGGCGGACGCGTAGGTACACGAAAATCCTCTTGACGGCCCGTCGATGTGATGTCCTCGGCGAAGCCCGAAAACGAGCACTCAAACACACGGCCGAACCGTATGTCCGGCCTCGTCGCCGTCAAGTAGAGGAGGGAGCCGATCATGCTCCCGTACTCCCGCCGGTCCACCGGTTCTCCATCCTCATCCGCATCCAAAGTGGCCGTACTCCCCATGGGAGTCGACATCGGCTTCACATCTTGCATCCGGAACTTCCTCGGCATGTCTTTCGTGTACTTGGTTTGGTGCACAAATGTACCATCCTTCACTTGCTTGATCTCGCAGCCCGAGAAAATACGCAATTCGCCCATCATGCTCATCTCGAACTCCCCGCTCATCTCATCCGCAAACTTGGCAACAAGGTTATGTGACGAGCCACCAAAGACAATATCATCCACGTAAATCCGAACAATCGGCAAGTCATTTCCATGCTTGAGGAGAAACAAGGTTCTATCCACGGTACCCATCACAAACCCTCTCGCTCAAAAGAAAACCTCTCAATCTCCCATACCAAGCACGGGGCGCCCTGTTTCAACCCATACGAGCCCTTTTCAACCCGTATACCCCGTGTGGGTACAACTCGCTCTCAAACCCGGGTGGTCGCTTCACATACACCTCCTCCTCTATGACCCCATTCGGAAAAGCACTCTTCACGTCCATCCGAAACAACTTGAACCCTTTAGCCACGGCAAAGGCTAGAAGAATCCGAATTGCCTCAAGACGGGCCACGGAGCAAAGGTCTCCTCATAGTCGATCCCCTCCTTCGACTAAAGCCCCGAGCAACAAGTCCGGACTTGTTCCTCACAACCATCCCATTCTCTCCCTCTTTGTTCTTCCAAACCCACTTGGTTCCTATGGGATGGCAATTTGGAGGTGGTTCAACTAACTCCCACACCCGGTTCCTCTCAAAGTTTTCCAACTCCTCATGCATAGAATTGACCCGGTTTGCATCGGATAAAGCATGTCCAATGTCCTTGGGCTCAAAAGTAGCAACAAAAGCGACATGAGCAAAATGAGAGGAATTCCTCGGACCTCGACCGTGTAGTGCGTTCATTGATGTCTCCAATGATCTTCGACATGGGATGCACTTCTTGAATCCGCCGGGGAGCCTCACGCCTCGAGACTACCTCCCCCTCAACTTCGGCTTCTCTCGCCCTGGTCCTCTTGTTGCACCGTCGTTGTCCATGAAGTAGACGGTCCATGCTCCAAAGTAGTCGTAGGGGAAGTAGTGGGTACATGCTCGGCTTCGGGCGCATGGTTCTCCCCATCATCATCTCCGGCTTCATCTTTCTCCTCTTCAAAGAGGTCCTCGGCCATCTCTTCATCACCCGCACATTCAAAGCCAAGAGAAGTACATGGCATTGTCTCGTCGAAGGTCACCTCGCAAGTCTCCATGATTTTGTTAGTCTCAAGGTTAAGCACCCTATAGGCTCTAGAGTGGTTAGCATATCCAAAGAAAATACCATCACTAGACCTAGCCTCAAACTTGTCGAGTTTTCCCTTTTTCAAAATAAAGCACTTGCAGCCAAAAACTCGGAAATGACTCACTTTGGGTGCCCGACCATGCATAAGCTCATAACGGGTCTTCTTCTTGAAAGCTCTCAATAAAATCCGATTGGAAACATGACAAGCTTGTATTGACCGCCTCGGCCCAAAACCTCCTAGGAGTACTGTGCTCATCGAGCATCGTCCTAGCCATTTCACAAAGAGTCCGATTTTTCCTTTCCACGACTCCATTTTGAGGGGGCACATAAGGGGTCGAATACCGATGTTCAAGACCTAGATCACGACAAAAGGCATCAAAACGAGAGTTCTTAAACTCGCAGCCATTATCACTTGCGGATAGCTCGAATAGCATTCCCATGCCTCTCGTTTTTCAACCTCACGATCGGATCTCGAACAAAACCAAAAGTCTCACTCTTATCCTCCAAGAAGAACACCCGGGCATAGCGAGAGTAATCGTCCACCACAAAAAGGACATACCACTTCCCACCCACCGAGCGAACTCGAGCCGGCCCAACAAGGTCCATATGCAACGGCTCCGTCGGACGCTCGGTCATGACATCGGTCGGGGGTGGATGGGGAGTGGCTACCATCTTACCATGCCTACAAGGAGCACAAACCAAATCCTTCTCAAACTTCAACTTCGGCAATCCTCGGACAAGGTCAAGACCACTCAAGCGGGAAACCAAATCAAAGCTTAAGTGTCCCAACCGCCTATGCCATTTCCACAAATCGAAGAAGACGGACCGGCCATCAAACGGCGAGCGGGACCCAAAGAGCGAGAGAAATCGGCCACGAAAATCGACCCTCGGGGATGATCATACGGACAAGATCACCTCGAGAATCAAGCAAACGAGACTCGCCGGACTTGAAACGCACCTCAAAACCCTCATCAAGCAAGCGAGAAACCGAAAGCAAATTGAAACCCAAAGACTTCACAAGAGCCACTCTCTTCAACGTTACCTTGTCACTCACATGCACAACACCCTCTCGAAAGCACCCTACCTCGTCCATTGTCCCCAAATGTGATGTCTTGCTTTTCCTTCACCGGGGTGAGGGCCGGAGAACCACTTCTTATCTCCGGTCATGTGTCGAGAACACCCGGAGTCGATCAACCAAATGTTCTCCAAGCCTCCCCGCCGGTCGAAAACAAGAACGAGAATGAGCTAGCGACTCGACACCGGGGGTTAGCACGAGAGAAAGTTAAACCGGTGTCGAGCCATCTGCTCAAAAGAGGGGTTAGCAAACATCACTCCCTTGCCACCAAACTTCCCATGTCCCATGGGAGGAGTACGAGCACCACGAGGGGGGAAAACGTGGTCCGTAGTTCCTCTCGGAACCCAAAGCTGCGATCATCTCCCCTAAACCCGTACCGAGGACGAGTAGGAGGACGTCCGGCAAAACCACCACGAGCCCGACCAAACTTCTCACCAACACGCACACCATCATCTCTCCCGACAAACCTCTCACCAAGCACCTCTCCGTGGGAACACCCTAACACTCCTCACACTTCCCACACCCCGTGGAAGTGGCACTCTAGGCTCGGGAACACCATGAGGGCCGGCGATACTGTCTCGGTTCGCTTGCTCCCTAGCAAGTCTCTCATCCCTCTTCCTCTTGTAGCAAAACTCGCAAGATGCCTCTCCTTGCCACAATACTCACACCTGAAGGGGATGGGTTTTGGTTTTGGCTCGGCTTCTCTCTAGGCTTCTCACCCTTCTCACCCACAAACTTCATCGGTTTACGGAAATCATTTGTTTTAGGTGGGAATTTGGGTGGATCTTGGGTTGTGTCAAGCTTGTTGCAAAGATGGTTGGGCTTTGGTGTGAAAGAGTTCTTGGGTGCTTTTGGGAGTGGGACTTGGATCTCTCCGATCACCTCAAACTCGGGGTTCGACTCAACACACTTCTCGTACACACTCTCCCCACTGTTCTCTCCCACTTTCTCACCCAACTTCTCAAAACCCAAACCACGACCATCAGCTCTCTTGAACTCCTCAATCATGATTTTCAATTGAGGTTCCTGCCCAGACAACCAACCCAACACCTTCCTCAAATAGTCATTCTCCTCATAAATGACATCCAAACGGGAAGTAAGTTCAAGATTACGCAAAGTGACTTCATCACGGCTAGAACATGCATTTGCAACGGGAGATTTCAAAGATGCTTCCAAAGAACTAATGGTAGAATGAGCATCAACAAGCTTAGCATGCATAGTAGGACATGATTTGCAAGCACCAAGCAAAGTAGGTCTAGCCTTAAGCTCATCATGTTCGAGTCCTAAGAGCATCTAGTTGAGCCAAAATAGAAGCATTCTTCTCATTAAGCGAGTTTGATCTCATTCAACCAAGCATCACATTCAACACATTCAACATCATCGGGAGAAGTAGGAGCAAGTTTCAAAGAGTCATTCTCAAGTTTCAATTCAAGCGAGTTTGACTCTAACTCTCCTACTTTCTCGCTAGCATTCTCAAGCCGAGCCCTAAGATCTTTTCTCATCTTTTTGGCATCTCTCGGCACACTATCACGGTTATCAAGCAAACCATTCAACCTAGCAATCTCGGCAAGCAAAGAGTCGGGATCACGGTTTACCTCATCCTCCGAGTCGGAGTCGCCGTCTTCCTTCACACTCTTCTTGCTTTGCTTGAGCTATGGGCCATGCCACAAAAGCCCTCGAGCGCCACACGGCTCGGCCCGGCGAGGTTCCGGCTTGCACTCTTCTTGCCACTTTGCGCCTCCCGGCGTCTTCATCTTCGCCGCTTGAGCTTGATCGCTCCTCGCTTGAGCTTGAGTCGACGTCGCTTGCACCGGCCACCATCGCTCTTGCCTTGTTCTTCTTGTAGGTGCTCTTGCTCGGTCGCCGCTTGTCCTTGTCCTTGCTCTTGGACTTGTTAAAGTGCTTGCCCTTGGAGGAGTACTTGTCTTCACGCCTTGGGTGCGCCTTGTACTCGTTCACCTTGTACTTGTTTTCCTCCGCTTCGGGCACTCGGCGATGAAGTGGCCACGCTTGCCACACTTGTAGCATGTCCCCGAGCTGCGCCTTGCGTTCCTCCGACTCTCGTGTAGTCGTTCAAACCTTCTTGAGAGCAAGGCCGGCTCCTCCTCGCCCAAGCACATCAAACTCCTCATCCGGAATGGACATAAGAGAGGACGAGAGAAAAGCGTCGACGGGAAGGGTTAGATTTGCCTTTTGATCCTCCCACAAGAGCAAGACTATGGTCGGTCGAGCTCTCATGCTTGGATAGCATCTTCCTGTCAACCTCAGCCGACTTGAGCTTAGAAAAGAGGTCATCCAACTCAATAGTCAAATAATTCCCAGACTCCTTGATGGCCTCAACCTTAGCACCCCAAACATTTGGATCCAAGACATGCAAGAGCTTTAAAGCCTGATCATGCTCGGAGTACGGAAAATCCTCAACATTAGCCTTCATGTTGTTCACGATAGCGATGAACCTCTGAAACATCGCATCAATGTCCTCACCGGAAGTGGAGTGAAATTCTCATATTGCATCCGGTAAGAGACAAAGAGGCGAGCCTTCACATGGTTATCACCACCGTGAGCAACCAACAAATTATCCCAAATTTGCCAAGCAAGATCCAAATGGCGAACACGATCAAACTCGGATCACACAAGCTCCGGCACAAGTGATCAACGGCTTTTGCATTAGCCTCATACTTGGCCTTGGCATCGGCATCGGTCACCATAAGAGTATGGATGTTGACCGGAATAGCATATGTCTTGTCAAGCACAATAAACTCCAACGGCTTTCCTCGAAGAAAAATCCTCATACGAGCCGCCCACTTGTGGTAACCCTTGCCATCGAAGTGCGGCGGACCGCCCCCGCTCAACGTACGCCATCTTAGGATTCGAGACTTGTCAAAGTCGCAAAGAATCCGGCACCAAGCTACGATACCAATTGAAGGATCAGATGGCGACTAGAGAGGGGGGGGAGTGAATAGGAGCCGGTAAAAATTCTTCCCAAAGAACCCGGCCTATGTCCTACTCAAATCCCGGTCACACACAAGCGATGGATCGAATCACGCACCAATCGCCAAGACCACGAGGTTATGGATCAACCTCTAGCCTTAGGAACGATTCCTCAAAGCACACGCGGAAGCACTAGAAAGGGAGGAAGGAATCAAACCAAGAAGCAAAGCACACGGGCTCGGCGGACCGTCCGCGCAGAGGGGGTGGACCGTCCGCAAGAGCCGCGCGGACCGTCCGGCCGGGTATCGCGGACCGTCCGCACCCGGCCGCGGAGCCGTCCGGCCTTAGCCGCGGACCGTCCGTTAATTTACACAGAACGACCCAAAGACACCCCTGTGCCACGGACCGTCCGCGGGGAGCACACGGACCGTCCGCCTAGCACCCGCGGACCGTCCGCCCGACACCGCGGACTGTCCGAAACTTCGTCCAACCAAAAATCAAAATCACAACGGATCGAAACAAAGGACGAGCAAGAACACGAAGAACACGGGATGAACTGGAGCCGCGCGGACCGTCCGCTCCGGTCCTCGCGGGCCGTCCGCCGGTGCGGACGAACGAAAAATAGCCCGACCCCGAAAGTCAACTCCCCCAAATCATCATCGGATTTCCCAAACGGTTGAAGCCGTAGAGACAAGGGTTTGGGGACTTGAAAAGCGTCACACAAGGATGCTATAGCCCAAAAATCTTGCCTCCTAACTCCCTAAATCACCGGGAATCGCGAATCCTTTGAGCACCTCCAAAAACTAGAGCACCGAACGAAAACTCACGAATCGAAGTGATTTCCCGGCGTTTGAGGGCACAAGATCAAGCACAAAGATGCACAAGGCATCTATCCATGTTTCCCTCAAAGAAATCCGGGAAGAAACTCACTCAAATCCGCGGAATCACACCGAGAACAAAGGCACGAAAATAAGCACAAAAAGGCACGAAAAACAACCCCGAATCTTCTATACAAACCGGAAAGATTCACAAGGTCTAGCATGCCGCCCTAGCATCCATCCCTCTCAACAAATCTCTCATGAAGCTCTCATGCTAGCCTAGAGAAAATAGGAAGGAAAATAGCTACGAAAATGAGAAAGGGAAGGGGGAAAATGAAACCCTAAGTCGCGGAGAGAGAGAGCCATCAACACACACTCCAGGCTTATATATCGGTCCCGCCGGGAGTGGTAAATGACTCGACTACCCCTAACTACACTACGGCGATACAACCCACGTAGGGGCATTTTGGTAATGTTTGTGGGTCTTGCCATCGGACGGCCACGCCTTTGCCGCACCCCGCGTCCTCCCGACGCAAGCCATGCGATCCCGCCGCGTGTCCTCCGCTTCGAAGCTTCCCGACACGCCGGATCCCGTCTCCGTCGTGTTGGGCCCTCGGACTTGGTTTTGAGGCCCAAACCAAGAAACCGTACGCCGATGGTTTTGTGGGAAAACCACCAAACCCCGCGTGCCCGGTCCGGCCTCCCGCCAAACCACTTGACTTGACCGCCACCGTGCACCGGCTCACTTGTCCATGACTTCGTCTTGCTTGTGTCGCCACCATGTGGCCCGCACCCGGTCCCGTCGTCCACCGGTCCCTCGAACCGAGCCTACTTGTCTCTCCATCTCCCGGAGGCCCCTCAAGGCCGAAGACCTTTCGCGCCCGTTCTTCACCCGCAACAACACGAACTAGGCCGCGGCCTACACCCGCGCACTAAGCCAAGAGTCGGTCCAACACCCGTTGTCAATCACTCATCACTTAAGGAGCGGTCATCCACCGACCACCGGGACGCTCCCGGTCCACGGCACTTCGGGGAAAGTGTTCTTTGGGAAGGAAAGTGAGAAGGCTAGTGGTGAGAAACTCGGTGGAGGGTTTGAGTGGAGAGAAACCAATTGAGCGACCACATTCCAAGCCAAAGCCTAAGCTTGTGAGGTTCCATTGTGGCTATTGTGGGAGAGATGGCCATAAGGAGGAGTTTTGCTTCAAGAGGAAGCGAGAGGAGAGAATGAAGAAGGAGTGGGCTAACAAGGACAAGTACCACCCTTCCGATGGTGTACTTGAGCCTCGTATGCGGATGCCCGGGGGCAAGGCGATTGTGAGGACGGTTCGGGCTTGGGGAGAGAAGAAGGCCGCAAGTGGTGCTTCTTGTCCGGGTCACACCGGTCGGACCGGTGTGGGGCACCGGCCGGACCGGTGCGGGCCCGGACCGACGGATGTTCGGGTTTCGAGCTCGTGCGGTGGTGCGAGGGTTGTTTCGGTGGTCGTGGTTCGGTGGTTGGGCCGGAAAGGGTGCGGTGTGGTCGGTTGCTAGGCATTCTCCTCCTCGTGCTCAATACGGGGATTGGAGGAGTCGTGGCGTTGAGTTGGAGAGGAAGGACGTTCCACGGGCTTTCTTGCGTGGTTTTGGTCCTCCTCCGGGCGAGAGGGGTGGTTCCCTCGGGGTGGTTACCGTGGTGGTGTTCGTGGAGGTAGCTTTGGTAGGAGAGATGCTTTGGTTGGTGCTAACCCCACTTTCGAGCAAATGGCTCGGCACGGTTTTCCTCCTTTGGTACTAACCCCGGTCTTTGAGTCGTTTGTTCGCTCACGTGCCTATTTTTGATTTTCGGGTGGGAGACTTGAAGAACATTTGGTTGATTGACTCCGGTTGTTCGAGGCATATGACCGGAGACGGGGGTGGTTCTCAAGTCTCGTCCCGGTGGTGACGAAGAGGTACATCACTTTTGGGGACAATGGGCGTGGGCGTGTGCTTTCGAAGGTGAGATAAAAGTGAGTGACAAGATCACTCGAGGCGTGTTGCTCTTGTTCAATCGCCGGGGTACAATTTGCTTTCCGTGTCTCGGTTGTTAGATGAGGGTTTTGAGGTGTTGTTTCGGCCTGGTGGTTCTCGGATTGTGGACTCTCGAGGGGACCTTGTTTGTATGGTCGTTCCCGAGGGTCAGGTGTTTCGTGCTGATTTTTCTCAGTCTTCGGGTGTTGAGCGTTGTTTCTTGGCTGGTTCTTCAAGTGAGTTGTGGAAGTGGCATAGGAAGTTGGGTCACTTGAGCTTTGACCTTTTGTCTCGCTTGAGTAAACTCAATTTGGTCCGAGGATTGCCACGGTTGAAGCTTGAGAAAGAGTTGGTTTGTGCTCCGTGTAGGCATGCCAAGATGGTGGCCTCTTCTCACCCGCCTCTCACCGATGTGATGACTGAGCGTCCATGCGAGCTGCTCCATATGGACCTTGTTGGCCCGGCTCGTGTGCGATCCCGCGGGTGGGAAGTGGTATGTCCTTGTTGTGGTGGACGACTATTCTCGGTATGCGTGGGTGTTCTTTACGGAGGATAAGGGGGAGACGTTTGGTTTTGTTCGAGATCTAGTCTTGAGGTTGAGGAACGAGAGGCACGGAGATGCCATACGAGCTATTCGCGAGTGATAATGGCTCGGAATTCGGGAACTCTCGTTTTGAAACCTTTTGTCATGACTTGGGTCTTGAGCACCGGTTTTCGAGTCCGTATACGCCTCCCCGAATGGTGTTGTGGAAAGGAAGAACGGGACCTTGTGCGAGATGGCTCGGACGATGCTTGATGAGCATAGGACTCCGAGGAGGTATTGGGCCGAGGCGGTGAATACCGCATGCTATGTGTCGAACGAATATACCTCGGAGTGCACAAGAAGAAGACATGCTATGAGTTGATGCATGGTCGCACACCCAAGGTGAGTCACTTCCATGTCTTTGGTTGCAAGTGTTTTATTCGAAGAAGGGCGGGGAAGGCGGATAAGTTTGAGGCTAGGTCTCGTCGATGGCATTTTCTTTTGTTATGCATCTCATTCTAGAGCATATCGTGTGCTCAATCTTGAAACTAACCAAATCGTGGAGACTTGCGAGGTAACCTTCGACGAGACGAGCCACGTAGTCGGCTTGTCTTTGAGTGTGCGGTGATGATGAGCTTGGCGAGGAGATCTTTCGGGAGGAGGAGCATGAACATGGTGATGATGAAGATGGCGGTGTGGTGCCCCCGCCGAACATGTACCCACTACTTCGACTACGATGATGGATGGACCCTCTGCTACACCTACGACGACAAATCAAGAACGAGGAGAAGCTGATGTTGAGGGGGAGGTAGCTTCGAGGCGAGAACCTCCCCGGCGAGTTCAGGTGGATCACCCAGCTTCGAGGATCATCGGCGACATGAATGAACGCACTACACGGTCGAGGGTTCGAAACAATTCCCATTTTGCTCATGCTGCATTTGTTGCTTCTTTCGAGCCCAAAGACATTGGACACGCACTATCTGATCACAATTGGGTTAACTCGATGCATGAGGAGTTGGAGAACTTTGAGAGGAATCAGGTGTGGGAGTTGGTTGACCCTCCCCCAGGGTGTAAGCCGATTGGTACAAAGTGGGTGTGGAAAAACAAAGAGGGAGAGAAGGGTGAGGTTGTGAGGAACAAGTCGAGACTTGTTGCTCGGGGGTTCGGTCGAAGGAGGGGATCGACTACGAGGAGACCTTTGCTCCCGTAGCCCGTTTGGAGGCGATTAGGATCCTTCTAGCCTTTTCTCGTGGCTAAAGGGTTCAAATTGCACCAAATGGATGTGAAGAGTGCTTTTCCGAATGGTGTGCTTGGAGGAAGAAGTGTATGTGAGGCGACCTCGGGGGTTTGAGAGTGAGAAGTACCCCCACGGGGTGTACAAGTTGAGGAAGGCGCCGTATGGGTTGAAGCGGCGCCTAGAGCTTGGTATGGCAGGTTGAGGGGGTTCTTGTTTGAGAGAGGTTTTGAGATGGGGAAGGTCGATCGGACCTTGTTTTTGCCGAGGCGGGCGGAGATATCCCGATTGTGCGGGTGTACGTGGATGATATTGTCTTTGGTGGCTCGTCTAACTCTCTTGTTGCGAGGTTTGCGGATGATATGAGCGAGAGAGTTTGAGATGAGCATGATGGGCGAGTTGCGCTTCTTCCTCGGGCTACAAATCAAGCAATCAAAGGAAGGAACATTTGTGCACCGGGCTAAGTACACCAAGGACATTGTGAGGAAGTTCAAGATGGAGGACTCCAAGGCTATGACGACGCCGATGAGTACGACTACGGCTCTTGATGCGGATGAGGAAGGTGAACACGTGGACCGGAAGGAGTACCGAAGCATGATCGGGTCACTCCTCTACTTGACGGCGACGAGGCCGGACATACGATTCTCGGTGTGTCCGTGCGCTCGTTTTCAAGCGTCTCCGAGGACTTCGCATCGGCAAGCGGTGAAGAGAATTTTCGGTACTTGCGTCACACTCCCGACTTCGGCCTTTGGTACTCCGCGTCCTCTTCTTTGGCGCTTCATGGCTTTTCGGACGCGGATTTTGCCGGTGTCGGTTGGATAGGAAGTCCACTTCGGGACTTGCCGCTTTTGGGTTCTTCGTTGGTGTCTTGGTCTTCTCGTAAGCGCTCGAGTGTTGCTCAATCCACGACCGAAGCCGAGTATGTTGCCGCCGCTAGTTGTTGCTCTCGGCTCCTTTGGATCACCTACACCATGAGTGACTTTGGTGAGGAGTATACCCATGTCCCACTTCAATGTGATAGCACCAGTGCCATAAGCGTTGCAAAGAACCCAGTGCTCCATTCTAAAACCAAGCACATAGAAGTGAGGTATCATTTCCTGAGAGACAACGTTGAGAAAGGAAAGATAGCGTTGATCCATGTACCCACACATTACCAACTAGCCGATATTTTCACCAAACCCCTAGATCAAGCAACTTTCACTCGTTTGCGGGGGGAACTTGGTGTGTGTTTGATTTCCTGAGTTGGGTGTGTGGGAGCTTTCTTTTGCCGGTGGTGTCGAGCCCGTTTTGCCTCCCCTCGAGGAGCCGGTTTGTAGCATATGTATAGCTTTTCTTTGTGCTTTTCTTGCATTTGGCATGGCATATCTAGCATGATGTATAGGCATCCTTGTATTTTAGATTGCATGCATTTTGTATCATATGCATTGGTTAGGAAAAGCTTCTCTTATATACATTGTTCATCTTGGAATGAGATATATGTCTTTGTGAGCTTGTTTGGTATGCTACGGTTAGTTTGGCTTAGCTCTTGATGATCTTGATGAATAATCCATGGTTGATAGCTATGCTTTTGAAAAATGTCACATGTATGCTCTCTCATGTGTAAATGCCTTTACATGCTCTTGACATGTTTTTGTGGCTTTGCTATGCTTAATTTGTGGTTGGATAGCTAGCTTATTGATCATATGGGGCCAAAGGCTCATTTGCCATCATGAATGTTTAGCCCTCTAGATTTATCTTGTGGAGGAGCATAAGTTCCTTTTTGTCGCAAAGACATTTCATGTACCATTTACAAATCTGAAAATGAAATGAAAAATGCTTGGAAAATATGCTCCCATGTCATATGTGCTGAATTTAATTTGCTTTGGGTGCTAAACCGTTGCATGATGCCTACCAATGAGAAGTCTCATACCTAGAAGTAGGCACATGGCTCGGTGGCTTTGACATGACATGAGGTGCTTGTGGGTGTTTGTGATGGTCTTATGGTTAGAATAGCTGTCCTAGCATGAAGTTTGTGTGGCTTTGTCATTTTGATATGCTTTGTTCATGTTTAGGATTTTGCTCATGAGAGGCAAGTTTTTCGCAAAATTGCCAAAATCCATCTTAGCTTCGTCCAATGGTTGTGAAACTTGGTGATCATGTAGTTGAGATCGATACGAAGCCGTAAAGTACCTAACTTGCTCATTTGGACATGTGTAGCATTCTTTGTTGAATTTTGTCTATTTGAGAAGCTCTAGGTTGCATTTTTTGCATTTTTGGCTTGATTCATGCATTGCCAACAAGGGGGAGAAGTTTGAGCTTGAAATGGCTTCTTTGGACGTGTTTGGAAGGTTTTCGGTGGCTTCGAGCCATTTCTCGGGTTTCGTTGTACACCGGTCCGACCGGTGAAGAGCACCGGTCCGACCGGTGTGAGTGCTGTCCCGTACATATGTTGGGCACCGGTCCCGACCGGTGGTGATGACCGGTCCGACCGGTGTAAGCCGAAAGTGATGCGGCTGTCCCGTTTTCAAGTGGTTTGCATGCATTCGTCCGGGGGAGTTGCATTGGTTCGGGGGGAGCTTGCATGTGTGCGGGGGGGAGTTCTTTGTGGTGTTCGAGCTTTGTTTCGGTGGTTTGTGCTCTTTGCTTGAGCTTTGCTTTGTCTCGGATGTGTCGAGCCGTTGCCCTTGCCTAAGGGGTCCGAGACTTGTCTTCTTCAAGTGATCTTGCTCTTTGCCTTTGTTTGGCTTTCGGTCGCTTGTTGGAGTTTCTTTTTGTTCGTTTCTTTTCTTTTTCTTTTCTCTCTTGTTACTTTCGTGTGGGTGTTGTCAATGCACTCATCAAGGGGGAGATTGAGGACCATGTGTGGTTCGAGGACCGGTGGATGGTCGCTTCCTTGTGTGATGAGTGATTGACAACGTGGTGTGGACTGATTCTTGGCTAAGTATTGCGGGTGCGAGGTTGCGGCTTGACTCGTGTTGGTGCGGGTGAAGAACAAGCGCGAAAGGTCGTCGCCGGTGAGGCCTCCAGGTGTGGAGAAGACAAGTAGGCTTTGTTCGAGGGACCCGGTGGCCAGCGGGGTCAAGTGCGGGCCGCATGGTGGCATGAACAGCAAGATGAAGTCATGGACGGTTTCTTGGTTGAGCCTCAAAACCAAGGTCGAGCCGGGACTATGTGGGAGCCAAGTCATGAGTGGAGATTGGCGGAGGCTACACCGAGTTCGCGGGGTTTCCGGTGGTTCACCAAAAACCACCGGGTTCCTTGGTTGATCCACAAAGCCAAGACCGGAGAACCGAAGACGGAGGTGCGAGCGGCACCGACCGGTCGACCGGTGGGTCCGACCGGTCCGACCGGTGGGGATCGGTCGGACCGGTGAGGAGCACCGGTCGGCCGTGTGCGACGACGCGGTCCGGAATCTTCGAAGCGGAGGACACGCGTCGGGATCGCATGGCTTGCGTCGAGGCTACGCGGGTGCGGTCGCCGGCATCCGTCCGATGGTGAAGACATCAAGAATTCCAAATCCGCCCTTGAGGGGCTTGTATCCCTAGTTGTTAGAGAAGGGCATTTTAGACATTCGGTTGCCTCCATATAACCCAAGAGGTGAGAGGATGGCAGCCAACTCTTGGAACCCTAGCTCATTAGTTTTCCTATTTTCTACCTATTTTCTCTAGGTTTTCCTTAGGACTAGCAAGAGAGCTTCACGGAGAGATCTTGTAGAGAGGGATGGATGATCGGGCGGCTTGCTAGACCTTGTACGAACCTTTGTTTCATGTATAGATGATTCGGCGTTGTTCCTCAAGGTTTGGATGTGTTTTTCCCGGTTGTTCTTGGTGGTGATTTTCGGAGCCCTCTCTCGGTGATTTCTTTGGGTTGTTTTCGGGGCTCTTCTCTTGGGGATTTGATGGGGGAAATTTGTGGGAACCCTTCGTGGTTCTTTGGGCCGTGATTCCCCTCCCAAATCCGTGAGAAAAGGTGCTCGATTTTGGGGTTTCTTGAGTTCTTGGGTTGGAAGTGCTTTCGGCGGGATTTCTTCGATTCCTCCTTTTTGGACGAGTTTTGGTGGGATTAAACTTGGCTATGAACTCCTCATGAGGTGCTCATGATATCCCCAAAGTCTTGTTCAAGTCCGTGGAGCGATTCGGGAGATCGAGATTTGGATTTGGGGGAGTTGACCGCGCGGTCTTTGTTCATCCCGAGTCGCCCGGAGCTACACCGGTCCGACCGGTGCTCTTGACCGGTCCGACGGTGTGCAAGCCCTTGTGGGTTTTTGCTCGGGTGAACGTTTTGGTGTGTTCGTTGTTGTCCCGTGGTGCTGCTTGTTTCGAGTTTGGGTCCGTTTGGTGGTCGGTTGGCTTTGTTTGGTGCCTTGGGGGCTTTCGGTCGCCATCGGTCCGACCGGTGTGTCTCACCGGTCGACCGGTGTAGAGCCACTTAGTGAAAGTTGCTCGGTTTCACCAACGGGGACCGGTCCGGACCGTGGGTGCTCACCGGTCCGACGGTGTGGGTCCGTAGACTCGGGGGTTTGTTGTTCCGCTGCGTTCTCGAGTCGGAAGGCCGTGTGTGTTGGTTCCTAGGTCCGGTGGCACTCTAGTGGCTACGTGGGCTTGGCCAACTTGGGTAGTGAGTCGGAGACGTGTGTTGGAAGTCGTGTTCATCTTGTTGGAGTTTTCATCTCCTTCGAGGAGAATTTTTATCGGCTCCCATTCACTCCCCCCCTCTCCGGTTCGCCGTATCGGTCCTTCACAACCGTACCTTGGGTCCGAAATCCATGGCTCGGGTACTTAATCCCACTCCGGTGGCACAAGCCGACTCCGGTCGCAATCTTAAGCCCGCTCCGGCGGCAAAACTACTCGTTTTCTCTGATTTTTCATTCGCTTTGGCTTTCCGGAAAGTGCTTTTCGTTTTTTGCATCTTAAGTCCACCCCGCGTGGCACAAAGTCGACTTCTTCAGTCGCATCTCAAAGTCCGTTCTGCGCGGCATTCTAAAGTCGACTTCTAAAGTCGCATCTCAAAGTCCGCTCCGCGCGGCACAAAGTCGACTTCGGATTTCAAGTCGCATCTCAAAGTCCGCTCCGCGCGGCACAAAGTCGACTTCGGTTTTTAAGTCGCATTCTAAAGTCCGCTCTGCCGGCATCTAAAGTCGACTTCGGTCGCAACTAAAGTCCGCTCGACGGCACGACTACTTCTCAAGCTCCATGGCTCGACGCCAAACTACTACTTGGAATCTCTCCGGCTCGGGGGCTACTTGAAGATAACTTCGACATGCTTCGCTCGCTCCCAAGCTCGGGGGCTCCTCACCAATCACTACTCGACATGGCTCATATAGCTCTCTTATCTCGAGGGCTACACGCTGCAGAGTACTCGGATGATGGCTTTCGCGAACACCGAAGACCCTTGGATTGATTACCTAATCATTTCAAGGCTCGGGGTCGCTATGCTACACCCATCATTCAAATTTTTCAAGACGGAAGATTTGGAATCAAGATTGACCCTCGGCTAGAGTCCGCAACTCAACCTAAGGCTCGAGGGCTACTCCATATGGAGTGCGATTTTGCAACCGCACTTCCATATAATCTCGACTTCAAGACCGATGAGTCGGACCACCTTCCGGCCCTCGCGGCGAGTCAAGTACTATTGAAGGCTTCTCCAAGCGATACTCGAGGACGCTCAAGAACTACTCGAAGAGGCTTCAAGACTACTCGAACTACTACTCTCGACTACAATGTGCTCGGGGGGCTTGTCGGGCATACTCCCCGGGTACTCATGCAAGGAAGGAGGAAGAGTAGAAGACGGACTCCTACTAGAATTCCCCCGTACTCCTACTAGGACTCGCTCCGTGTAATCCTACTAGGACTCGCCTTGTAACCGACTAGGAACCCGCCCCCCCGGACTATATAAAGGAGGGCGGGTACCTAGCCGCACATCCCCAATCCCTCCGGGGACAACCCAACACCAAGCGCGGGCGCCATACTTGATCCCTCAAACGGGACGTAGGGTTTGCCACCTTGGCGGCCCGAACTCGTATAAATCTTGTGTCTCGTGTCCTTGCGCATACCTTCGAGTTCTCGGTCTCCCGATCACGATCCCCACCGCACAATCTACTACCTCGGGTACCCCCTTGGTAGGTTTGCCGGTCTAAAACACCGACACCCGGGAGAGAAGGTGGGGCGCGTGATGGAGGTGGGTGATGCAATAAGGGATTTCAAAAGAGTTCGCATTGATTTTGATCTAAGCAAGGCCCTAATGCCGCATGTGAGCATCAAAGTGCGAGGAAAAGGAGTTCTAGAGTTTGTGGTGAAATATGAGAGTGTGCCTCATTTTTTTTCCTTTGTGGACATATCGGGCATGCTGATCGGGAGTGTCCTGATGAGGAGTTGTATGAGAAGGGCGCAAGGTTTGGCACTGAGCTCCATACCTCTCCTTTCAAAAGAGGTGCTGGCAGGCTCTTATCATTTCATGCGACTTCCTCACCAGCCAAAAGGGGCCTGAACTTTAGTGGGGAGCAGAAAGACCGAGTGGTCTCTCACACTAGCTCCTCTTCCCTGAATGCACACCGTCAGGGCCCTTTGGCGCCGAATGGGAGAAGCTCGGGTGATCAAAGACAGGCGGATGGGAGTGGTAGTGGGTTGGGAGGCACGGCTAAGGGTGCTATGTCCACGGCAGCTACAGATGCCCTTTCACATGACGTACAGAAGATGGCCTTGGGCAAGAGACCCCGTACTGCCAACTCACCGGCAGCAAGCCGAGACAGTGGAGTTTTTGTAGAACCACAAAAAGTCTCTGGCCTGGACTCTTATAACGGATTGAGCGATGCGTCGCTTGGTTCAGGTCTGAATGCACCGTCTACTGTGCATGACCGGCTCCATACTGCTAAGTCGAAGGCTACTGGATCATTTCTGGATCGCAGCAAGACCCAGAAGGATATCGCTAAGCTGAAACGAAACAAAAAGGTGCTCAGTTTGGAACGGATTGCACAATCATTCGTCGGATTACAGCAAGGAGGGTGGAAGCAGTCGAGTCAAGAAAAAGAGTTGGAAGGAAGCCATCAGAAGCTAACGGGAGACATCAACATGCAGGATCAGGAGGTGGCTGCCAGTGGGAGCCCGCTGGTGCCCAGCACCACCTTTTGTGAGAAGATGAATTTGGATGTTAACCTGACGGGTCCTCATGGCGAGGCCTGTCAGGAGAAATGAATGCCTTGGTTTGCAACTGCTGAGGAGTGGGGAATCCCCGGACAGTTCGAGAGTTGGACGCTCAAGTGCGTCAGTATCATCCCCGTATAGTCTTTCTTAGTGAAACTATGATTAGTGAGAGTAGAGTTAAGAATTTAAGATGGAGGTTTGGTCTTAAAGGATGTTTAGCAGTTGATAGTAAGGGTAAGCGTGGTGGGCTGGCCTTATTTTGGTATGAGAACATTCAAGTTGATTTATTAGCTATTGATGAACGTTATATCGATGTGTTTGTGCGTGAAAATTCGTCCTCTGATCCTTGGAGGGCAACCTTTATTTATGGGGAACCTCGTGTTGAGGATAGGCACCGTATGTGGGAGATTTTGCAACGTCTCAAATCTCGTTCTAATGACCCGTGATTGTTATTGGTGATTTTAATGAGGCTATGTGGCAATATGAGCACTTTTCGAAAACTAAAAGAGGGGAGAAGCAGATGGCTGCTTTCCGAGACGTGCTTGATTTTTGGGGGTTGCAGGATGTAGGTTTTACCGGAACACCATGGACGTATGACAATAAGAAGCCGGGGCCACGGAATGTCAAAGTCCGCCTTGACAGGGGGCAGCCTCTTAATCTTGGTTAAATCGTTTTTTTATTCTTATGTTACTCATCTAACGTCTCCTTGCTCTGATCATTGCCCATTACTTTTACAAGCTGTACAGGAGGCGCCGAACTTGTCTGGTGGAAGGCAACCTTATCATGAGATAATGTGGGAAAGGGAGGCATCCCTAGAGGAACGAGTTAAACAAGCATGGGCAGATGCTAATACACGGGGAGGTCTTGGTCAGATCAGTATGGCGTTAAAAGAGGTGCTGGCAAAGTTGAAGGCTTGGAGCAAGGAGAAATTTGGATCAGTGAGGAAGGACTTGGCGAATATGAGGAAAAAGCTAGCTGATCTGCAAGCGGCAAACATGGATCAAAATGCTATAAAAACTACGATCAGAGAGATGAATGAATTATTATATAAGGAGGAGATGATGTGGCTTCGGAAACCCCCCAAACCCCCCCCAAAAAAAAAAAACCCCCCCCCCCAACCCAAAAACAAAACAAAACACAAACCCCACCCAAGACCCAGACAACAAGAGCACAAAAGCCCAACCGGTTTTGAGAAAGGTGGATTAGGCTGCGTGAAGGTGACAAGGAGGAAGCAACACTAAATTCTTCCCCCCCCACCCCCATCGGGATAGAGCCGGGTGGGGTTCCCGACCACAATTGGAGAGCACGTAGGAACCGAGTGCACAAGGCGAAGCGAGTTTTTTGCGGAAATTGGGTGGATGACCTGGAGAGCATGAAGGAGATGGTAATGGATTATTTCCATAAATAACATGGGGTATCCGCCGACGATCCCGGGAAGGATGAGCAAGTCAACCCCCAGGAGGTCTCTAATCTTTTCAATGGCAGCGTGTCAGAAGATACGAATCAAACTTTATGCCAGCCGTTTACAGAGGAGGAGGTTGGAACGACCCTTTTTCAAATTGGGCCTTTGAAGGCGCCTGGTCCGGATGGATTCCCGGCCCGTTTCTTCCAAAGAAATTGGGCAGTCCTAAAAGAGGACGTGATCAGGGTAGTTCAGAAGTTCTTTTAGGTCGGGGAAATGCCAGAGGGTGTAAATGATACGGTAATCGTGCTAATTTCGAAGGTTCACAGTCCAGAAACTCTTAAAGATTTCCGACCAATCAGTTTATGCAATGTTATCTATAAGGTGGCATCTAAATGCTTGGTGAATAGACTTCGGCCACTGCTTGAAGGGATAATTTCAGAGAATCAGAGTGCATTTATTCCTGGCCGTTCGATCACCGACAATGCATTACTTGCTTTTGAATGCATCCATGCAATCCAGCAGGACAATTCGGACAGAAGCCATTTTTGTGCGTACAAATCGGATCTTGCCAAGGCTTACGATCGTGTGGACTAGAGTTACTTGGAACATGTCTTAGTGAAGCTGGGCTTTCACTGAATTTGGGTACAGTGGATTATGGCTTGCGTCACCACAGTACAGTATAGGGTGCGAGCTTCAATGGGGTCCTCTTGGACCCTATCCAACCCACACGGGGACTTCGCCAAGGGGATCCCTTGTCGCCTTACTTGTTTTTGTTCGTCGCTGATGGTTTGTCAAAAGTGCTACATGAGGAGGTAATGTAGGGAAGAATTGAGGGGATTAAGGTTTGTAGAAGAGCCCCGGTTATTTCCCATTTGCTGTTTGAGGATGATAGTCTGCTTTTCTTCCGAGCAAATGTCCAACAGGCAGATAAAGTAAAGGCCTCTTTGGAGAAGTACTGTAGGGGCACCGGCCAGTCCATAAATTTTGACAAATGCTCTATTCTGTTCAATGCAAAACATGAACCAGCGTTAATAAATGAGGTGAAGTGTTGTCTGAATATTCACAGGGTGACCTTTGAAGCCAAATATTTGGGGCTCCCAACTCCAGAAGGGCGGATGAAGGCTGAGAGGTTTCAGGCTATTACGGAAAGATTAAGTATGAGATGCAATGCATGGGACGAATGATGCTTATCTGCTGGGGGGAAGGATATCTTAATTAAATCTGTAGCGCAAGCAATTTCGGTTTATGTTATGAGTGTTTTTCTGCTACCTGGACCGTTTCATGAAGCACTAACAAGAACAATCCGTAAGTATTGGTGGGGAGAACTTGCAGGTAAAAGAAAAACTCACTGGATAGCGTGGGACAAATTTACGAAAGCCAAATGCGAAGGAGGATTGGGATTCCGGGACCTAAAGATATTCAATCAGGCGTTGTTAGCCCGACAAGCATGGAGATTGGTGGAGAGCCGGAGAGTTTGTGTGCACGTGTGCTTAAAGCGAAGTACTTCCCAAATGGTAACCTGCTCGACACTTCTTTCCCGATAAATCAGTCAATTACATGGAAGGCTATTGTACATGGTTTAGAATTACTAAAGAAAGGTGTATATTGGAGAGTAGGAGCAGGAAATTCAATCCGTATATGGCGTGATCCATGGATTCCCCGTGGGTGGTTACAGAAACCACTAGGAAAACATCAACCTTGCCGTCTAAAATGGGTAGCACAAATGATGGATCAGACTACAATGGAGTGGAAAGAAGAGGTGGTGCGTGATGTATTCAAAGAACAGGATGCTGATGAGATCATGCGCATCAGGCTCCCCTCCAAACCAACTGAGGACTTCATTTCGTGGTTTTATGAAAAAATGGCTTATTCTCTGTGCGTAGTGCGTATAAATTGGCTAAGGAACTGAAAGATGTAAATGATGGCCAAGGAAAGCAATCCAGCTTTGGTAATCAGCAAGGACAACCGCTCTGGAAGGAGTTTTGGAAATTACCAATCCCACACAAAGTCCTGATCTTCAGGTGGAGAGCGGCAAACAATGGCTTAGTTGTTCAGAGCAACAAGAAAAGGTGTAAAATCTGCATAACTAGCTCCTGTGAAATTTGCGGTATGGAGGAGGAATCAGTGATGCATGCTCTAGTCAGGTGTGGACATGCATCGGTTCTAAGGAATGCAATGCGCGAAATCTGGGATTTGCCGGACGAGCTACAATTGCTGAATATGACCCCAGATAGTCTGTTGCCCATGGTGGTGGAAGCTGGCATTGATCAGGGGTCAAAGATCCTCCTTCTTCTATGGCGAACATGGTATGTAAGAAACAAGATCACACATAGCTCAGATAAGCTATCTTTTGCGACCTCTGTGTCCGACAACAGAGTGGCATCAGGGATACTAATGGCAAGAAACCAGTTGTTGTTTCTCTATGTGCAGGAAAACAAAGGAAGACGCGGGAGCAGACAACCTGGGAATCTCCGCCACACGGCTGGATTAAAGTAAACATTGATGGAGCATTCGATGATGGCTCGGGTGTGGGAGGTGTTGGAGTTATTATCCGCAATGCCAAAGCTGAAGTGCAGATGATGGCATGGAAATACATCGAGAAGGGAACAAGCGCAGAGAAGGTAGATGCCTTGGCGTGCAGAGAGGGCTTGCTACTAGCAACAGAGTTCGGTCAGGGCGTCATCTTGGAGACTGACTGCGGATCCATTGTAGCTATGCTAGAGGCAAAGTCAGTGCAACGTTCCTACCTCAAGTTCATCATTGATGAGGCGATTGAAGCTAGTAGCAATCTCACCCAGTGGCAAGTTGTCCACAAGAGAAGCGAGAGTAATGTGGCAGCTCATGAGCTTGCACAACTGGCAAAGCGAACAAAACATTCGGCAGTGTGGCGGTTCGCAGCCCCGGTGTGTGTTGAGCCAATTGTTGCTCAGGAATGTAATCGTGTTTCTGAGTAATGAATGAACTCTCTTCTCCTTGCAAAAAAAGATGGAGGTACATTTCAACTCAAATAAGCTGATGTTGATCGACCCGAGAGGCTGGGAGGGAGCTTCACCTCGGAGGACATGACTGAGCTGGTGGACCTGCTGGCGTTCTAGTGCCTGAGAACGTCGACAAGGTGGCGGCGAATCGGAGCTGGACCAGATTATGGAGGAGACGACCCTGACCACACCGTCATGGGCAGTGGCAACATGCATCCTTGTCACACTCGATCGGAAGCCACACTACATGAGACAGCTGCTTCCCCGGTGCCAAATGCACTCGGGGAAGGCCCCAAAACACTCGGGGAAGCCTTCCCCGAGTGCAACACTCGGGGAAGAGCCTCCGGGGATGCCTCTCACAGGAAAGAGGCCTTCCCCGAGTGCCAAAAATCGTACACTCGGGGAAGCCTTCCCCGAGTGCCATCCTCCCCCTCGGGGACGATTTAACACCGTCGGCGTCGTCTCCCTTTTTTTACTCAACACTCGGGGAAGAAATTTCCTTTTTTATTTTGAAACCTCTTCCCCGAGTGCAACACTCGGGGAAGAAATTCATTTTTTTTTTGAAAACCTCTTCCCTGAGTGCCCATGCCCAGGCACTCGGGGAAGCCCCCTTTGTTTTTTTAAATAGCCTTCCCCGAGTGCCAAATGCACAGGCACTCGGGGAAGCCCCCTGCCTTTTTTTTAATATGGCCTTCCCCGAGTGCCAAGTGCCCAGGCACTCGGGGAAGCCACTTTTTTTTGTTTTTTTTGTTTTTCGTGTGAACAACAAATCATATATATATATATATATATATATATATATATATATATATATATATATATATATATATATATATATATATATAGACACATACACAGACATCACAAATCAACACCAATATATCAAGAACCACATTTATATATCACAAATGATCAAATTTGTCTGGAGTCCACAATATATTGTTACAAGTAAAAGAACAACCAGATGAACGTGACTTACACAACACAATGGATACAGTTTTGATTTTTGACACCATGACAGGGTTGAGAACGGAGGCAAAGAAATCAACAACAGTAAATATATCACAAAGCACATTTATGAATCACAAACGAACATTTTACTAGAAAAAATATGTGAGAAACTTGAACATTCAGTAGAAAAAATATATTTTACATGACCATAGGTAGCTAAAGCAACCTAAACCTTTTATTTTCTAGAGTTATACAAATAAAAGTTTCATTACTGGATAATAAACTTGAGGGCCATAACTTCGTTATTTAGGGCCATCAAATCTTTAGATCTATAATTTAGGGCAGTATATGTCACTAACCTATTCATTAAAAATTCCTCCTACATACACATTTTTTTCTACATATCCAAAAGTGGTTGATCAAAACTTTGCTAACAAGAGAACTAAAAGTTCAGCAATAAGAAGTCATCAAGGACCAGGAACTGAACAGAAACAATCCTAAGTGAGCTAAAAATGTAAATACAACATTATCAAGACATCTCATTTCTACAACAAACTAAAACAAAAGGTCCCAAAAATGAATGGCGTGTCATTAACTCACCATGTATCATAGGTTTGGAATCAAGCATGCTAGCAGTAGACTCCTCACATGCTTCGCTTAGGTGTCAGATGCACAAAAGGTCAGTTGCATGTTATCATCATTCTCTTGTTAGCTTATGCCTTCCATATCTATTATGGATATAAATTCTTCAATATCTTTATCATAACAGAAACTGAAATGGCAATGACAATAAGTTGGTAAACTGAAATATTGATCAATATGCTTTATGAATGAATAATCAGAAACAAGTGACAAATAAAAACTGTCTAGAATCGATGCAACCTTCTGTCTAGAAGTACTAATACACATCAGGGGCTGCACCATTGTTACTGCTCCAAAGTGGTTCTCGCCAAATAAAGGGGGTGGAATGTCACAGTGGCGATCATAAAATCATTTTGTCAGTTTGAGAACATTTGGTATTTTGTTGGGTGCATTTTTCCTATGGAGCGAACTGACTGATCGAAACTGAAAATTCTCACATCATGTATCAAAAGAAAATAAAAAAAGGGTAGAAACTTATTTACCTGTTTCATTCTGCGCATCTCGAATTCCCCGCGGAACTGGTTCGACTATTCTGTCCCCTTAAAGTAATCGTCATCAAAAAGGTGGAACAACAGAAGATGTTCAGATGCTCACTAACCTGCTGAGCCAACCTGAAGAAACCATGCAGTGTGGACAGACAGCATTAAGTTTTAGTCAAATGGAAATGGGATGCCAGCTACAACAATTTGCACAACTTCTGTTTTGTAAATGCTGAAGCTGTCTGGCTGCTTTGTTTAGTTACATTCAGATTCACCACTTGCTCTCTCTTCTTTGAAACAATCCTAGCCATCATGGTGGTCCAAAGTTCACCACATAACTACATGTAACTAACTATGATTTTCTATCAATGAATCATGTGAGCCTTTTGATTTTTATGAGCACCAGTCAACATGGTTTCAAATTTCAGCTATTGAAATACTTTAACATCTTTGCTCAAAAAAATACTTAAACATCCTTCCCTGTTCCAGTATATTGAATATTATAGTATGTAGTACACATGTGGCAATATTTACAAAGTTGTACACATACACCAAAGATCTCCAATAAAAGCCTAATATGTATACATGTTCAGAAAACATTTGATGCCGATTTTTCTCCGTCCATGCACTTTATCTAACTTGTACTTTTCACTTATTTGAATTTATGCTATGGTGCTACGTTGCGATATGTTCCTTTATAGAATGCCTAAATTATACGGTGGGAAACCTCATCTAGCTTAAATTAATGTACAAATGGTTGGACACAGGCAGAGGGAAGATCAAGCAGCCATTGACCAAGGATGCTTGGATGTGAAGATGCACCATTCTAGGCAGCGAACTGACTGGTCGATTTTCTGTAAAACATTCCATTTGGTCTGAATCTCCCGGTGAGCTATCAAATGTTTGCAGTAGGCCAGTAGTGGTACTAGCCACACTATTGTGGTTGAAAACCAAGATTATTGGTCCAAATGCTAATGCAAAAGAATGAAATTAAATCTCTGGATGGCGACATTTCCTATATACCTGAAAAAAGAATATTGTGGTATATATGTCGATCAGATGGAATGACTAATTGCAACCTCAGTTTCAGTTGTTTGCAGCAGTGGTAGACGAACATCAGAACAAGATCGATGAAGTTTTGCCTGGATCAGCTAGTGTACCTGTGGCCTGAGGGCGAGGAGAGGCGCGCCTTAGCCATCCATGAGGAGCAGCTCGCCGGCGAAGATCTGCTGCGGCGCGAGTAGTTGTCGAAGCAACGGTGAGGGCGCCGGCGGCGTCGTAGACGAGAGAAGCCGTCGGTGCCACGGAAGCCGTCGGTGCCTTCCGCGTCGCCGGGGAGCCGGGAGCGGGGGGAGGGAGCCGGTGCTAGATCCGGCCACCGCGGCCCCCTTCCTCGCCTCGCCGGGGTGGAGGAGCCCGAAGTCGAGCCGGCGCGGGGCCGGGGCGCACCGGTAGTGCCGGGCGGGGGTGCGGGGCCGGGGGCACGCCGGCGGTGCGGCGGGGGCACGGGGGCGGGGCGGCGCCGGTGGGGGAAGGGGTGGGGGCGGGGAAGGCACCGGCGCCGGCGCGGGGTAGGGGCAAGGGCGGCGGGGGTCGGGACGGCGCCGACGGGGCAAAGGGGGGGCGGCGGGGCGGCGGGGTCGGGACGGGGGCACGGGGCGGACGAGGTTAGGGTTAGGCGGGTGATGGCCTATTGGGCCGGGAGAGGGCTTGTATGCGGGGGATTCTTTTTCATCTCTTTCCCGAGAGCCGCCCGGCTGACACTCGGGGAACACAGCTCTTCCCCGAGTGCCCTGTATCTAGCACTCGGGGAAGGGATCCTTCCCCGAGTGCCTTCTTTGGCACTCGGGAAATTATTTTTATTTTTAAGTTTTTCTGCCCCATATTTTTTATGAGTCATTCCTACATTATTTCAAACTTGTTGCTCAAATTTGGGGTAAGTTTGATTTTTTTAATATTTCGTTAATTTCTTTTGTTTTCTCGAATTTTTGGGCACACTTCAAAATTGAACTGCAGGTACATCAAATCATATAATTTGGCGATTCAAAAAATGATATTCATAATATTTGGTGTATATTGAGGCCTTATCCACCAACTCACATGAAATATCGAGCATATTGTTGTCGTAACATGACTAACAACATACGGGAAAAGTGTTTCTAAATTAAAAAAAACCGGACGAAGACCGAAAATCACGAAACTTGTCGGGGAGTTGTGTTATCACATGTATAGGTTGTGTGCAAGAATAGAGAAGATTTCGAGCAAGTTGTGACGTTTGATGCGTACAACTCACATATCTCTGGGTGTGTTATCACATGGATCACATGTGGAGATGTCTGGGTTTCAGGCATCACACATCGCAACTTGCTCGAAATCTTCTCAACTGTTGCACACAACCTCTACATGTGATAACATGATGTCCCGACAAGTTTCGTGTTTTTCGGACTTCGTCCGGATTTTCTGTAATTCAGAACCACTTTTCTCGTAAGTTGTTCGTCATGTCACGACAACAAGATGCTCGACATTTCATGTGAGTTACTGGATACGGTCTCAATATAAACAAAATATCATGAATATCATTTTTTGAATCACCAAATTATATGATTTTATGTACCTGTAGTTCAAATTTGAAGTGTGCCTAAAAATTCAAGAAAAATAAAAAACTAACGAAATATAACAAAAAATTCAAAAGTAAGCCAAATTTGGGCAAGAAGTTTTAAATAATGTTTGAAGGCCTCACAAAAAAATTGGGGCAAAAAAACAAAAAAACAAAATATTTCCCCGAGTGCCAGGGACAAGGCACTCGGGGAAGAGGTCCCTTCCCCGAGTGTTGGGAGCCGGCTCTCGGGGAAGAGGTCACCTTCCCTGAGTGCTAGGGCTAGGCACTCGGGGAAGAGTTTTTTCAATTTTTTTTTAAACGGCTCCGTCTAATATTGCCGTCAAATGCAACTTTTCTTTTTCGTGTGCCCGTCTTCCCCGAGTGTTGCACTCGGGAAAGATGGCCTTCCCCGAGTGTCATGCCCTTTTAGGCACTCGGGGAAGCCAATCTTCCCCGAGTGTTGCACTTCCCCGAGTGCAATTCTTCCCCGAGTGCAACACTCGGGGAAGATTGTCTTCCCCGAGTGCCCGATTTTTGGCACTCGGGGAAGTGCGTGGCACACTGGCACTCGGGAAAAATTGTTTCTCCCGTAGTGCCAGCTCTTCAAGTCCCGATCAGATCGATACACTAGGTAGAAATCAAACATGCATGGATGTTGGGTGGATAGCTTTGAAGCTAAGAGGGGAAATGACCCCGCAAGTGGCGATGTGCTTAGTGAAACCGGACTCAGGAGAAGCATGTGAAAAATTGATGCAACTTGACATAAATTCAGCCCTCTTTGCAAACTCCCAAACGAAAATTGTGAAATGAAATTTTTGTGTCAATCTGCTGGCTCCATCGTTACGTTCTGTATTCTTAATCAATTTATAAACGCGTTGATAAAAAATTCAGTGTACCACGACCGAAGCAAGCACATAGAAACTAAATTTCATTTCATGCGGGATCGATCGAGCTATGGGCACACATGAAGCAGGCACCATTTTGTTGAGATGAGCATGCGCACCAGAAGCTGCTTGACCGATCCATAGTGGGCATATACTCTGCAAAGCCACCAGAAGCTCTAATTTGAGCTGTTTGCTCTGCTGGATGAAACTTTTAGAAACGGAGTTGCCTTTTTACCCAGAATTGAGGACCTAATTTCCACTATATTACAATCATTGCGAAATTAAAAGATTTATGTCTAGATCACTGCATCACAGGACACAAACAGACCAGCAAGTCTACTAGCACCTCGTCGTCGCCGAATAAGCGGCGGCCCTTGAACGCGCCTCCGTGGAGCTCCGGCTTGATCAGTGCATACCAGCGCTGGAAGGGAGCCGTGTTCGGTGCGTTATTATTCTTCCAAATGTCTACAATTGCCACCACGAAACTTTTTCAGATGGAAAAAATCACAAAGTTCACACTCTAGAACAGCATAGACAAAAACTTTATCCTTGTATACATTGTGGGATAGAGACAAAATCAGAGCTAATTCATCAGAACTATGCGCTTTTCTATGATAACCTCTCGAGATTTGGGAATGATACATTCATGACTGAGAGAATGCACATCGTCTAGCGAGGAGACTCAAGCACCTGAATTTGAACGTGACGGTGAGTTGGGCTGGAATGGTGCGAGACCAAGAATACAACACCACATTATCTTGTATGAGATGCCTCGATAATGATAAAGGAAGAATCACAATTGATTGGAAGAAACATAAATAAAAATGCTTTTTAGACACGCTGCTCCATATCCATGTGATTGTGGACTCAATAATCATATTAGCATACTATTCAAAGCAACATCGACTATGCAAATTCCAATCGACCAGAACTATGAGCACCAACTCTCAGTTTTCTCTAAAATCTCATTTTATTGTTCATTGGGCAATGGAAATGGTGGCTCAACTTGATTGGCTAATGAGCAGAGTTGCATTACTTGCATCTCATGTCCTGATGGAGGCATCAGGACACACACAAACATTGCCAATGCACCGATATATATATATATATATATATAAGAGAGAGAGAGAGAAGCCAAATTTCGGGGGAAAAAACATAGCAGTTACCATTATTTATTTAGTGGTACAAACTCATGAGCAAGTGAGATTGCATCGTGGTAAGAAGAGCATGACTCTTATTCGGGAATCCGCACTGCCGGTCGCCGAGCCGAGGTCGATGCGGGGTTTTTTTACCGCTGGGTACCGCGCGGCATACCGCGGTTACCGCGGTTACCGCCGGGGTACGGTAACGGTACCCGGCGGTAGAACCCCCCCCCCCCAAAATTCAAATTTGAATTTAAATTCAAAAAATGAAAAAATCAATAAAAATCACCAAAAAAATAGTTCATGATTTGTAGAGTCTTATGGTGTCGAATGTTTTCAAATTTGAGCGCATTTGGTATTTATTTGGACCTTTAGAAGTTGAAACAAAAAAGAAAAAGAAAAAACAATGGCCGGCTCGTTAAGGCCCATGAAGCCCAACCGAGGGTTTAACCCTACCTAGCCCCAACCGAGTGCCCCCGCGGCCTCCCGGACTCCTCGGCACCCCCGACCGCAACCCTCCCCTTCGCGTCCGCCGCCGCATCGCCGTTACCGCGCCGCCGCCGGCGGCCACCGCGCCCGGCCGCGGTTTACCGCGCGGTAGCGGCGGTGGCGCGCGCCGCGGGCGGATCCACGCCCTACCGCGCGGGCGGCGCGGTTAGCCGCGTGGTAGCGCGGTATACCGCGGCGACGCCTCGGTATACCGCGGTTAGGTATGTTTTTTTTTGCTTTTGAGTACATTAAGGCTTTAGGAATTGTGTTAGGAGCTAGGATTTGAGTTAGGACACCTTATTCTATCTCGCTACTCGAATATATTGCTTACACAATCGGTTGCACATGCAGCGGCCTGGTGGATGATGTTCGGTGGATCTACTCCACAGTTGCAGCGCCTAGCTTTGCGGCTTGTTTCACAGTGTGTTTCCTCAAGTGGATGTGAGCGTAATTGGAGTACTTTTGCGTTGCTACATACCAAGGTTAGAAATCGGTTGACACACAAGAAACTTAACAAGCTTGTATATGTCAACTACAACCTTCGGCTGCGACTTGAGGATGCCACTCCTGGGCGTGATGATGATGATGATGATATTATTGAGCATCTTGGCCGGCTTAGCTTCTATGATGAGAAAAATCCGGTCCGGAATGGATGGAATATGGTAGATCAAACCGGGAGCCGGTTCTTGATGAGGAGGATGAAGACAGTGACATTCCTATCCCGTCCCAGCTTGTGAGGGATCAGATAGACCCCAGAGATCTCGAAACTGCTACGGGTGATGATTGCATTAGTGATTGGGCACGAAGAAATGTGGGTAGCAGTCACATTGAGAAGAGGTTGTTCCAGAGTGGGCCTAAGCAGGGTGACCCAAAACGTCAAAAAGGCAAGACAACGACACTAATAGAAGTGACCAGCGACGCCTCCACTGATGATGATGATGGTCGGCGTAGTCCACCGTACCAGAGTCCGGGGGATAGCAGCTCGGATGAGGATGACGGCGATGATGATGATGATGGTGATGGTGATGGTGATGGTGATGGTGATGGTGACGGTGGTGGTGGTGATGATGATGGTGATGGTGGTGGTGGTGGTGGTGGTGGTGGTGGTGGTAATCTTTTAAAGGTATACACATCTAAATTTACACACACGTATGATGTTTCTAACTATATGTGCTAATTATGATCCATGGTTTGGTGACCATGGGAGCGGAATTCACACATGCTACCCCGGGATCGCGACCATGGAGCACGAGAACGGTTGGAGCGTCACAATACGACCCAACGTACTCTTCTTCCTCCCACACTGATACCTCGCAATCGCGTTCTTTTTATCCCATTCCGGACATCAACGCGCAGCCACAGACGACATGGGTGTATGAATGGGAAGACCCTGATTTTTACAACTTGTTAGTCGGTGAGTGGCAGACGACAGTAGCGTGGACGGACCTAACTTGACAACAAGACAAGGGTGAGTTGCTTAGGACGAGAGGCTTGAATGTCATGTCCATCGCCGAGTACCACTCCGCGACCCAGCTAGGGATCTTTCCTTTCTACCATTGAACTTGTGTTGTATGAACTATTTGTGTGAATTATTTGTATGAACTATTTGTATTTGAACTACCAACTCACTTATGCACGGCTAGTATTATTGTGTTTGGTGTAGTATTTCTATGTATAACTATAAATCATTGATTGGGGGTGCTATTTAACACTAATTTGTGCCAACACCATGCCAAAATTTTCATTTATTCGAAGCCGGGAGGTCTTTTTTATTTCCAGTGGTATAAATAGTTTATACCGCGGTATAAATAGTTTATACCGCGGTAAAAATAGTTTATACCGCGGTAAAAACTATTTATACCGCGGTATACCGTTTAAAACCGTTTGAACTAGCGGTAAGAATCGGTTTTGGTTTGAAATTTGAATTCGAGCGGTATTTAGCGGTATACCGCGGTATACCGCGCAGTAAATACCGTTACCGCCGGGTACCGTATTTAGTCAATGGTCGGTAAAAAAACCCCGGGTCGATGAACGGCAAGCGGAACCCGCGTCACATGCTTCGTCCCGCCACCGCCTCCGCCGTCGGCGGTCGCCACGGCCACGCACGGCTTCCCCTTCTCATGGCCTCACGGGTAGTACGGACAGTGCGTCCGATCATTCGCTGAAATTCTGAAAATTTGGCAGCGACGATCGAAACATTACGGTGAATAATCATCTGCAGATGCACGTTCCAGGGGACCAGCCAGCGAGAACATGACGCCATTCTCGCGCCGAGCGGCGGACGACCGGACGCCTGCTCGCCGTGATGGCATGCTCCCAACTACCAGAGCTAGCATGCATGGCCAATCTCTAAGAGGTTTTACCTGTGTGTCACTGCAAAAGTTCCACATTACCTATGTACCATCGAAGCTTTGACAAGTTCCTCAACACCATTATTGGTCGACATTTTCATTTACCTATTTACCATTCTGTCTAACTAATTTAACAAACTGGGGCCCTGACACGTGGGACCCACTCAACATTCGACAAGTTTGCCATTCTTCCAGCTCCCACTGATGTGTGGCCCCACACCTCAGGTCGTCTTTAACCTTCCACCCCTTATTCCTCGCTTCCTTGTCCCCCCTACCGCCGCTGCTTTGGGCGCATGCGCCGGCCGCCAGCCGCCACGGAGGCTCGTCCATGCCTCTGAGATACCTTGGGCCCTTCGACGGTGCCCACTCACCCCGTCTCCATCCTCATCCTCCTCGTCCTTTTCCTTTGATCTCCGTCAGCCGGCCAGCGACCCGCGGTGGAGGAGCCCAAGCGGTGGGCCGGCGGCCTCCAGAACTCCACATCGCGCGCGACCGAGCTACTAGACGGCGGTTGATCCTCCATCGAGCTCACGTGGTGGAGCATAGAGCGGCCCGATGGGTCAGCACGACAGTGGGGGGACTCGGAGTAGGGAAAGAGGAGCAGCTCCAAGCGAGTGAGCTCCGCCTCACGCGCGCGGCCGCTGCGGCGCTTGCTCGCGCGGGCGTCGCCACGCGTGCGGCCGCCTCACGCGCCGGTCGCCGTGAGAGAGCTTCGCCACGCACGTCGTCCGCCTCGCGCACGGACCGCCGCGGGCGGGCGCCTTGCCCGCAGCGCCCGTAGCGAGCTTCGCAGACTGCTGCTTGCCAGAGATGGGAAGAGGAGGAAGAACATATGGGGTGGGAGGTTGAAGAAGCAGGGAGTGTGGGCCCCACGCGTCAGGGATTGTTGTGGAGAGAAGTAGCAGGGCACAAAGGTCATTTTGTTTTGCCGTTAGCTTCTGTTAGCACCAAAATTGACGTAATGGTTCACAGGTAAAGAAATTTTTCTTGGATGGTGCTTATGAACTTTTTCAAAAACTCAGTGGTACCGTTAGAGTTTCTCATACCGGTCCATACTGACTGGTATACCGCGATTTTGGGGCTACCGGGCCGGCCTAGTAGCTAAACCGGCCGCCGGTATACCACTCTCTAACCGGACACGAAAAATCCCCTCTCGGTAAGCGGTCGGTTTGACCGGTATACCGGTCCGGTTTTACCCGTTAAAAACCGGCCGGTTCAGGATTTGGTGAACCCTGGTTACCCCTGCCCCTCCCCTCCGCGGGGAGCTTGGACCTCGGAGGCGGCCGGGGAAACATGAGAGGGCCGCCGCCACAAGGCACCACAAACCTTTGGATGTCGCGCGTGGCGTGGCCGGTCTTGTGCACCGGGCGCGCCCCGCGGGTGACGCAGCGATAAAGATGGCAACGGGTACATACCCGATGGGTAGTGCCCACCCGTACCCGTACCCGTTAGGACTAAATTTTACCCGTCGGGTTACCCGCAAATGCACACGGGTAGGAAAATAATTCCATACCCGTACCCGTTGGGTAAATTCTACCCGACGGGTAACCGTACCCGACAACATACCCGAGAATTGCATAAATAATCGGACATCGTCACACAAAAATAATAAATAATTCCAACTTTTTAGTAAGTTATAAATTATAAATATTGATATAACCATATCATTGCAACAAGCTAATAGAGTAACACACATTAGGACCAATATATAGGCCAAATTCATGCACCATATGAGCTAAAATGACTTAGGGTGGCTGTTATTTATGGGGGTTTTTCTTACCCGCGGGTAGACGGGTATGGGTAGTCTACACCCACACCCGTACCCGCATACCCGATGGGTATGAGATTTTGCCCAATAACGTACCCGCGGGTACGAAGTTCCTTCCGTACCCACCTCCTTATCGGGTAAAACCCGTCGGGTACTCGGGTTTCGGGTACCCATTGCCATCTTGACGCAGCGACAACCACGGCGACGGCGGCACCTCCCCGCGGCGCCGGCGCGCGGCCATAGCCCAACTTTTGGCACGTGGCGGTGATTATGGAGAACGCGAGGGAGTCCAGGGGAACGCCGAACTCGGCTGGGCCGCCCGGCCGGGTACGACGGCACGGATGCCCGGCGCCGGACGTGTGCGGGGACGTACCGCTAACACTCCATGCGCCGGCCATACAAGTTGTTCGAGAGAAACAAGACGGCGGCGGAAGGCATCGGACTAGGATCGAGGAGCATGGTACTTCCATATTGGCTAGGAGAGATTGAGAGTCGTCATGGGATCGGTGTGCTCTCCTGGTGCCGTTCGCCGGCGTTTGTAACCAATACAAGAGAGCGACGTCCACGGCATGGGATTTCGAGTCTGTTGGGAGGTGTGATCGGAGCTTCCCTCTCGCAATGCGTTGGCCGGCGGGAAGGTGTCCTCCGATCTCGTCAAGCCATGCGGGCTGAAAGCCTGAGACAAAGGGGAAGGGAGCTCATTGCCACCAGGAATGAAACCTTCTTATGTGAAATCATGATCATTTTTCAGAGGCTATTGCATAAGAAGCAGCAAAGTAGAAAAAATAAGGAAAAAGTCCATTTTTTACCATCTAACTTTTAGCTCAGTTTGGTTTTGACCATCGAACTTCAAAACCGGATATCTTTGACCATGCAACTCTTAAAACCGTTCACAATTGGCCATCGAGCGGTTTTGATAGGTGGTTTTAACTTTTTTTATTTACAATTTAGTCCTTAGAACTTGAAGTGATCATTATTTTTTTCTCGTAGCTCTGGTTTAGGTGATCCTTGCGATCACGTGTTCATAATGGTGGGGTTTATTTTTTTAGAATGTTATTATACAACTTTATAACTATTTGTTATATTATTTTTCTATTGTTGTGTAAAAACAATAATATAAGAAATGTAAAACAAATAGTTAAAAAATAATATGAGCAACATTTTAAATGATAAATATCATCTTATGGACGCATGACCACAAGAATTGAAGATACGAGAAAAAGTAGTAATCATTTTAAGGTTCAAGGACTATTTTTAATCATTTTTTACAATTTAGTCCTTGGATCTTAAAATGGTTACTATTTTTTTCTTATATCTCTAATTTAAGTGATTCTTATAATCATACGTTAATAACGATGAGCTTTATCTTTAAAAATGTGTTCATATTATTTTGTAATTATTTGTTTCACTTTTCTTATATCATTGTTTTTACACAACAACATAAGAATAATATAACAAAAAGTCATTAAATATTATAAAAAACATTTTAGAAGTTAAAGCTCATTGTTATGAACACGTGACCGCAAGGATCACCTAGATCGGAGCTATAAGCAAAAGCAATGATCATTTCAAGTTTAAGGACTAAATTGTAAATAATAAAAGTTAAAACCACCCATCAAAACCGGCCGATGGTCAATTGTGAACGGTTATAAGATTTGGATGGTCAAAGATATCTGGTTTTAAAGTTCGATGGTCAAAACCAAACTGAGGCAAAAGTTGGATGGTCAAAAATGGACTATTTCCAAAAAATAATAATGTTTGAAATCTTGAAATGCATGTGCAATTTGTGAAAAGAAATGGAGGGTGTACAAATTGTAGAAGTAATAAGGCTGCTCAGTTAGACAGGGGTCGTGACGGTGGGACGATGGAGCTGTGTGATAGATGCAACTGTTTTTAAGAAAGGGAGTAGCTCTTTACTTGTTTGGGGATTGTGATTGTATATATAAGGTAATTATCCATGAGTCCATGGTTTTTTTTGAAAGGAAGCAAGAGTTTTGCCGTAATTTTTATTAGAAGATGATCAAAAGAGAGGAAAAAACATGCAATTGTTTTTAAGAAAGGGAGTAAAACTCTCTACTTGTTTGCGGATTGTGATTGTATATATAAGGTAATTATCCATGAGTCCATGGTTTTTTTGAAAGGAAGCAAGAGTTTAGAGTTTTGCCGTAATTTTTATTAGAAGATGATCAAAAGAGAGGAAAAAACAAAAAAAGGGCAAAGAACAGGGGTGTGTGGAGGAGCGATAACTACCAGCTCCAACCCTCCAAAAAAACCAACTCTACCAGAGCTTACAACTTCCAAAGGACAGATAAAGAAGAAAATACAGCTCTCGGAGACCCTTGGACCGGCTACTCAGTGAATTGTTTCTCGTGGTCCTGTTCGTGTGTTTTTCCTCGCTTCCTGATATAACTTGGTGTCATTCACAATCATTTGTGCACCTTGGTCTCTTCCAAAAAGTTGTGCCGAAAGATCCATCGGTTGCGTTCCTTCCAAATATTCCACCAGAAATATAACATGAGTCCATCGAACACAGGTTTCAGCTTTTTGTCACAAGATCGTCGCATCCATCTCCACCAGCCAATGATGGTATTTGAGGCAATGTTGCCGTAAATGGTCGTGTAGGCCGTTTACACGGCGTTTAAATGCTACTCAGCGGTCAACCGTGTTGGCCGTGTAGGCCGTTTAATCAGTTTAATCCCGTGTAATCCGTTTTTTGGTCCGTTTACTCAACCGTATAGTCCGACTATTCACTAAATGAAGTGTGACCGATCGTGTACCGTGTAGCGTGTAGGGCAACATTGATTTGAGGATGATGTTTGCAGGTCCTTCCTTCCAAGCTCCGAGTTCAACAGAGTCCATACGTTCTGAGTGAGCGAGCAATGTAGACATAGATGTGTGGGTGTTTCTGGCGCCGCATTACATAATTTGCACATCGGATCGTGCGGCCAGTTCCGTTTGGCTAGGTTAGTGGCCGTGAGGATTTTGTGTTGGAGGATCCATGCAAAAATCCGACATTTAGGCTCGGCTTTTGCTTTCCAAATAGGAGTTAGAGTCGGCTTCTTGCATCGTCCCTAAAATTGTATTCGATAGGCACTTTGTGTGGTGTATTGTCCACCCGGAGTCCATCTCCACCTAATCTCATCTTCGGAATCCCCCCTCCTGCTTACTGTGTTCACCCCTTCCCACAATTCAACAAACTCACCAGCCAAAAGCCTACATGTCTAGAGGTAACTTTTGTTGGGTAAGGCTTGCTGAGTATTAGTATACTTAGCCTTGCTATAATTGTTGTTGTCAGGTGAAGTTGTTTGGCCTGGTGAGATTCCACCCGGCTGGGAGCTGGAATGGGTGGATGATGACGCCGAGTAATGGCATCACGGATGGCCTCCTGTGATGTCGTATCATATCACTATTAGTACTTCCGCTATTTTATTAAACTCTGAACCTTTTTCTTTCATGTCAAAGAACTATGGTTTGTAATAATGGACGCTACGGGGAGATTGGTATTAATTTGTAAGACACTCTGGACTCTCCTTCATGGGAGTTTTAATGCATATGTCGATCCTCTCTGTGTTTTCAAGTGATTTACCGGGTGTAAACCCAGCAACACTCAACGGGATGATTCTTTATTATCGCTTAATGACCAAATGGAGTGGTTTAGGCGATAGTACGAAATTATCTCGGATGGGTGTTGACGATGAAAATCCGTCAACCTAGCCATGAGTTTACCTTCGGTGTTGGCATAAGTTTTATACCTTATCCATTGGTACTAACCCCCGTGGTATAATAAGTTCACTTGTGCATGTCGGATTTGGAGTTTAGTGTTTATGCAGGGTTTTAGCGTTGAATGCAAGATTTTCGGGATAAGTTCATCAAGAACCTTGTGACAAGACCTTGAAGCCCTGTACAAGTCATGCAATGAAGCAAACTTAACTCAAAGAAGTCAGGGACTTGATCCGAGAAGATGACAAACTCCGAGGACCTAACCAGAAAAGTGCCGAATCTTGCAAGACAAGGAGCTATGTCCAATTTGGAGAGAAACTAACGACAAGGGCCTACATGCAGAAGGGGGAAGCATCTAGAAGACACGGGAACCAACATCAAGCAAAGGAGGCCACGGGGGCCGGGCCTCGGATGGGCCCGGCCGGCCCAGCCGACCGGCCGGCCCGGCCCGGTCCGGGCCGTTTGCCCCCTCCTTTGCCCTAGCCGCCATTCGGGCTATTTATAGCCCCGGGTCGAGAGCCACGCATCATCCAATTCGTCATCGGCCGCCGAGGAGCGAGAGAAGAGAGGGACACCATCCCGGAGAGTAGAGGGTCGAGCTAGTTGACTAGGGTCTCCCTAGCCGACGTGGGAACCTTCCACGGAAGACCACGTCGGAGTTCCGGAGCTAGAAGCAAGATCAAGGAAGGATCCCGGTGGTGATCTTGTGTATGTATCATTGTCATAGTTGAATTATCAAGTTGAATCTATTCTCGAGATAGATTACTTAGGGTGTTCTTGTAGCCGCGGTGGCTAGAGGTACACGCCGGATATTCCGAAAGAATCTCGACTTGTCTTTGGACTCGCCCTAAGCTACCCGCATGAGTAGGGATACGTTGTGACGAACGGGGGTTCCGAAAGGCGGATGTTTTCGGAGTTGGATGAGAAACCACGATTTAAAGAGGCTTCTAATAAGATTCGATTTGCTACTTCTTCTCTTGCTTGGAACTTCAACAAAAGGCTTAACATGATCTCTCTAGATCGGTTTATCTACCCAATCTTTCTTTGTTATCTCCGGTCTTTAGTAGATTAGATTAGTTTCGTATTCTTCATCTAGATGCATTAGGGTTTCTTTTACCGAAGATTGAAGTTACTTGGCTTTACTAGATCATCTTTTGCGTCACACATTTGTTCCACGGATTCGATACCTTGGGTTCACCACTCGAGGGAAGAAGGGTCCCTTGACTACGACGGGAGACTTGTTCTCTTGCAAGTCTAAACGAACTTTGATACAACTATTAACCGTCAACAAGCCCCTTTTTTCTGGCGCCGTTGCCGGGGAACAAGTGATCAAGATTTGATTTTTTATTGCCTTTTTGTGATTTTTAGTTTTTCTTTTTGCATCTACTAAACTTTGATCATCCTCAAAATACATCTAATCTAGTTTGTCTAACCCAAGTTTCCATAGATTTATTTTTACTTTCTAGTTTTTGCATATTTTGTTTATTGCTAACCCTAACAGGAGATGGACGGCTACCTCTCTAACAAACCCGATAATTTTGTGGATGATCCAGAAAAACTTTACAAGCTAAGGAGATGCAAAGCACATCAAGCTAAAAAGCTGGATTTTGTAGATTCGAAGTCGGAGGACAAAGGATCGAAGGAATCTCTGAAGAATTCACCACCTCAAAGTCCTCGGGAGAATCGACTTCCACCAATGGGTGACCAACCGCAAGAGCGCAAGATTGGGGAGCTATGCACCCCGAACATCATCGACCTACCAATCTTGAACCTTGAGAAGATCGGAAGACCGTTCGAGATCAAGACCTCAACAATCCGCATGGTGCAACATTCACCCTTCACCGGCAAAGAGGATTCGAACCTTCACCTTCAAGCATTCATTCAACTATGTCAAACTTTCAACATGGATGGGGTGACTCAAGATCAATGAGGGCAAGGCTTTTTCCGTTCTCACTACTCGGGAAGGCTTTGCAATGGTTCCACTCTCAACCGGCGGAGACGGTGCAAAATTGGAACACGTTGATGAAGGCTTTCATGAAGGAATATTACTCGCCGGGTAAGACTCAAAGTTTGCGTAATAAAATTGCCACCTTTGTTCAATATCGTATGGAAACTATCTCGGAGACATTCGAGCACTTCAACGAGTACACTCGGGCGGTTCCGCATCACAAGTTCCCGAAGGAAGACCTCGTGCAAAATTTCTATCAAGGACTCACCATGGCGTCAAGGACGATCATCGATGCATCGGCGAGAGGATCTATCATCAAGCTTACACCGACAGAAGTTTTCACTCTATTCAAGAAGGTCGCGGATAATGACACATGGGCATCATCCGGGCGCCTACACCCGGTTCAACCCACGGGGAATGTCAAGGGAGTCTCGCAAGTGGAGAAGGAGGACATACTTGAAGGCAAGATCGACTTGCTCATGAGGAGGTTGGAGATAGAAAAGAAAGAGGCTCAAGACTTGAAGGCCGCCAAAGCAAGATCCACATGCGAAGAATGTGGGGAGTATGGCCATGTCCGCAAAGATTGTCCGGAGGAAGCCAAAGTGCTCAACTACATGAGGAAGGGAGAATTGCCAAACTTCCGCTACGGGCAAGGTAGACCTCAATTTCATGCAAGCTCATCCATTCCGAATTCGGTTCCTCTTCGTATACAATTGAAGGAATTCATGGACGAGCAAGCTAAGATCAACAAGGACACCGTCGCCAAGTTCAAAACCATAGACAAGGTGTTGGAGAACATCGATAGCAAAGTGACGAAGGTCGGAAGTTCCAATCATCAAGTGCTCGACATGATGAAGATGCTCGAGACGCAAGTTAGACAACTTGCGGGGCGCCTCACTAATGATGAAGGGAAGCTTTCGGGACAACCTAAAGGTCCCGAATCGGCGAAGGGTATTCAAACACGTTCGGGAAAGGAGACAGAAGATCCGGAACGTTCCGCGGGAGCAAGGAAGCTTAAACCATCCGCCGAGGCGGAAAAAATTGCGAAGGAGAAGGTTATGGGGACCGTCACCGAAGAGCCCGAATTTGAGATGCCAGAAGAAGACACGAGGATACCGCAACTCAAGCCACGCTACTTCCGAGGTAAACTTGACAACCACTTTGAGAAGTTTGTGGAGGTTGTGCGTAGACATAGCATCAACATGCCATTACTAGATGCCCTACAAGTACCTACATATTTTCGTTACTTTAAAGACATACTTGCAAATAAATATGAGATAGCAACACTCGGGGTAGATCATGTTAAGATGTCCGAGGAGTGTAGTGCCGCTATTGCTAATGGACTACAGAAGCAAAAGGACCCCGGGTGCCCTACAATTCCATGTTCCGTTGATTCTTTCAATTTCGAGAAGGCGTTATGCGACCTTGGAGCAAGTGTGAGCGTCATGTCGAGGGATGTGTTCGAGAAGCTACGCCTACCATTGGAGCCTACGGGTATGTGTTTGGAGTTGGGAGATAACTCCATTCTCTATCCCTTGGGCATTGCCGAAGATGTACCCGTGAAGGTCGGACACCACTTCATCCCCGTCGACTTCGTGGTGCTCAAGATGGGAGAGAGGGAGAAGCCGCCGCTCATCCTTGGGAGGCCTTTCCTCAAGACCGTGGGAGCTACTATTGATGTTGGCAAGGGGGAGATCATGTTCGATATCAACAGAGAAAGGAGTTCCTTCAAGTTTCGACCACGACTTGAGGCATGCAATATGATTGAAGTGAAGGAAGAACCAAGGAAGAAGGAGGGGCTGAAAAAGAAGAAAAAGCCGAAAAAGATGAACGTAAAGAAAATCAAGGAAGGTGTTGCATCCGTCATGACAAAGGAAGAAAAGCCGCCTGTGAAGACCAAAAAAATGACTAAGCCGGAAGACAAACCCATGCCTAAGATGGTGCGGAAGTGGGTACCCAAGATCGCAACACCCACAAAGAGCATTGATCCGAAGTAATCAAGTTAAGAAGTCTAGCCATGGACTATAAACGAAGCGCTAGGCGGGAGGCAACCCGTTTCGTCGAGTCAAGAATAAGCTACCGGGAGGACAACCCGATTCCATGTTTTTCGAGTCTTTTTAATAATTTAGTTTTGAATTTTATTACGCAAAGACATTAGACTTAGAAGTGGTTGAACAATATTAGAGAAATAATTCTTGGTTGAATATTTTGCTTTATCATAAACCCTTTACTTGAACCCTCCTATGTGTTTGTTTGATTCTTTTTGAGAAACCACAACCAAATAATTTCAGAACCTAACTCAACCTTTCATCCTAATTATGATGTTGTGGTTGACTTATTTTTCATGCTAAAAACACACGAGTAGAGCCACGACTTATACCTAGGTGTTATTTAAGTTTCAGCATGTGGTAGGACTCGCGTGAACCTAGAACTAAACTTTTGGTTGGTTTAAAAATCTATATCCTTGGTTTCTCTAAGATTAGAATTTTTTCCAAGCCTCATTTAATTTTGTTTTATTCAAAATCTCTCTCATTTAGCCAAAATTAGAACCTAAACCTATGCCCCCATGATCAAGCTGGGAGAAGTTTGCTCTCAACCGATGAAGGCAAATTATACCGGTGAGACCAATATCAACGTAGTCGGAAAATATTTTCGACTTACATTTGTTTTTAATGGTTTAAAAACTTCTCTAAATTTATGCTTGAGCTGTTCCATAGCTCTGAAAATATTTTTAAAATTCGAAATTAGAGGAGTGCTTAACCTTAAACATACTTATAGGGAGGCAATCTAGTTTAAATTAATCATGCATGCACCATTGGATACCCTTTCATCAATTTTCATCAAGATCACATGCAAAGGACAAGCATGGGTGGGCAGCAAGCATGACTTTGCAGGAATTTGATGGTGGCATGTGAAACAAGTGGAGCAAGGGAGCATGGACATGACTCAAAGCATGAAGCATCAAGTGGAATGACCAATAATGCAAGAAAATGAGTGGACGAGAGCGTTTGGGCGGTGCAACTCGTGGAGCACGCGGGCAAGAAAGTCATGGAAGAGAAATGATCGTGCTGGAGGAAAACGGGGCCTTGGGGAGCACGCGGCCACCCAGGCCGGTCGGCCCAGACCGGACGGCCTCCCCTACATAAGGAGCCCCCCGGCTCCCGTCTTCTGCAGGCAAGCATCCCTCTCCTTCCTCAGTTTGTGTGCTCAAGTTTGTGTGCCCAGAACCACCATAGACATAGCCAACCTTCCCAAGCTTGATAGCTCAAAAAAATCCACAACCTTAATCCACTCAAAGTCCACATTCGAAAGTAAGTTTACTGCCTAGTTACCGGTTGCAACCCGGAATTTTAGTGGAGAGAAGAGTGCTGCAATCATGTGGAAGAAAACACAAGTTTATTCTCCAAGAAGAAGGGGTCATCGTCATCCAAGCCGTCGTCAACGACGTCTTCGAGGAGGCACTCGGTTTCCGAGTCTCCTCGGAGCATGGAGGAGGATACGGCACCACCAAGGAGGAACGATACTCTCCTCCTTGGTGGCATGAGGGCAACAAGGAGCACGTCCATGAGGTTTACCGAACCTATGGGCATACGGAGGAGCCGCCCGTTCCACCACGACGATCGACCCGTTCAACCGCACCACCTCCATACACTCCGAAATATTCCTCATATGGCTTCATCATATTCTCGGAGGAGGAGGAGAAGAAGCTCTCTCGTCTTGAGAAGAGGCTTGTGGCCAACGTCGACTTCGACGACCAAGCACTCAACTACTTGGGTTTCGGCACCAATTTATATTATATGTTGGGGAACCTTGGATGGGTGCAATTCTCCAACGGGGTATTGGACACCCACAAGGAGTTCACCTTGGAAATCTTGATGACCATTACACCTATCCTTGATGATGGGGTGCAAAGTTTATCATTCCGTTTGGAGGGAGTCTGTCGGGCATACTCCCCAGGTACCCATGCAAGGAAGGATGAAGACAGATTCCTACTAGAATTCTCCTATAATCCTCTAGGACTCGTTCCGTGTAATCCTACTAGGACTCCTGCCTTGTAACCGACTAGGAACCCGCCCCCTGGACTATATAAAGGAGGGCCGGGTACCTGCCGGGCACCTGACCTGACCTAACCTAATCTCAACCAACACCAAGCACAGGTCGCCATACTTGATCCCAAAATAGGACGTAGGGTTCGCCACCTTGGCGACCCGAACCTGTATAAATCTTGTGTCCTGTGTCTTTGTGCATACCTTCGAGTTCTCGGTGTCCCGATCACGATCCTCACCGCACAATCTACTACCTCGGGTACCCCCTTGGTAGGTTTGCCGGTCTAAAACACCGACAGCTGGCGCGCCAGGTAGGGGTGATCATCACCACCGGGCGAATTCGAAGGACCCTCGTCAACAAGATCAATCTACTTGTCGACTCGCCGAGATCCATTGAAGGAAGTCGCCTTGCTCTTGTCAAAGCGGAATCAATTTTCCTACGCCACGCTTCCGGTTGCTTCGGCACGTCACGCGGCTCGTCGCGCTGCTTGTCGTCGACTACTCCTCGTCGTGCGGCTCGTCCCGCGGCTCATCGCGCCGCTCGTCGTCGACTACTCCGCCTCGTGTAGGCTCGTCGTCGACTACTTCGCCTCCGCCGCGCGTCCGGGTACCTCGGCACGTCGCGCGGCTCGTCACGCGGCTCGTCGTTGACTACTTCGCCTTCGCCGCGCGTCCGGGTGCCTCGGCACATCGTGCGGCTCGTCACGGGGTTTGTCATCGACTACTTCACCTCCGGCGCGCGTTCGGGTGCCTCGGCACATCGCGCGGCTCGTCATCGACTACTTCGACTACACCGCGCATCCGGTTGCTTCAGCACGTCGCGCGGCACGTCGTGCTGCTCGTCGTCGACTACTTCGCCTACGCCGCGCGTCCGGGTGCCTCGTCACGTCACGCGGCTCGTCATGCGGCTCGTCGCGCCGCTCGTCGTCGACTACTCCGCCTCGCGCGGGCTCGTCGTCGACCGCTTCGCCTCCGCCGCGCATCCGGGTGCCTCGGCACGTCGCGCGGCTCGTCACGCGGCTCTCGCATCGCTCGTCGTCGACTACTTCGCCTCCGCCGCGCGTCCGTGTGCCTCGGCACATCGCGCGGCTCGTCACGTGGCTCGTCGCACCGCTCATCGTCGACTAATTCGCCTCCACCGCGCGTCCGGGTGCCTCGGCACATCGCGCGGCTCGTCACGCGGCATGTCGCGCGGCTCATCCTCGACAACTGCGCCTCGCGCGAGCTCGTCGTCGACTACTTCGCCTACGCCGCGAATCCGGGTGCCTCGACACGTCGCGCAACTCGTCACGGTGTTTGTCGTCAACTACTTCACCTCCGGCGTGCATCCGTGTGCCTCGGCACGTTGCGCGGCTCGTCGTCGACTACTTCACCTCCGCCGCACGTCCGGGTGCCTCGGCACGTCGCGCGGCACGTCGCGCCGCTCGTCGTCGACTACTTCGCTTCCGCCGCGCGTCCGGGTGCCTCGGCACATGGCGCGGCTCGTCACACGGCATGTCGCGCGGCTCATCCTCGACTACTCCGCCTCGCGCAGGCTTGTCGTCGACTACTTCGCCTACGCCGCGCGTCCGGGTGCCTCGACACGTCGCGCGGCTCGTCACGGGGTTTGTCGTCGACTACTCCACCTCTAGCGCGCATCCGTGTGCCTCGGCACATCGCGCGGCTCGTCGTCGACTACTTCGCCTCATGCAGGCTCATCGTGGACTACTTCGCCTGCACCGCGCATCCGGGTGCCTCGGCACGTCGCGCGGCTCGTCGTGGACTACTTCACCTCACGCAGGCTCATTGTTGACTACTTCGCCTACGCCGCGCGTCCGGGTGCCTCGGCACGTAACGCGGCTCGTCACGCGGCTTGTCGTCGACTACTCCGTGTGCCGTGACTTCGTCTTGCGGCCACAATGGCTCTACTTCAGCCACGCCGTGCGTCGCGACTACTTGTCTCGCGGCAATATTGGCTCTACTTTGAGTACGTCGCGTGTCGCCACGACGTCGTCTTCCGATCGCATCGCGTCGACCATTCACCCGAGAACGGCGGTCACGCCCCCAACAACTAGTCGAATCAACTCGACTAGTCAACTTCAAAGAACAACCGTCGTGGCTCCATCGCCGACCGCCACGGCTTCATCGGCGGCCTCGCCGGAAGCAACGGCTAAGTCATTTATTTAAATGATTACTGTTTTCTTTTCTTGGCTTGTTCTCCTCATCATGTAGGACTACTTGTCGACTACTCATTTGTGTACGCTTCTCGGCGGGTTTTCACGGGAGCTACACTCGCTGACTACTCTTGGGGTATATCAATCAAGTCACCACGAGTCTACTTCATCAACTCGGGGCTATCCCTAGGAGGCAGCTTCTAAAGTCCGCTCCGTGCGGCAACTTAAAGTCGACTCCGGTCGCATCTTCGCCTGCTTCGGTGGCATACTACATGTGTAAGCTTCGATGGAACCTAGCTGTAAGTGGCCCTCAGGTCCTGGAGACGATGGAACCTAGCTGCACGTGGTCTTCACGCTCTGTACCATGGGTCCAAGTACCCTAAGTACTCGCGCTTCGTACCTTGGGTCTGAAATCCATGGCCCAGGTACACAAGTCGACTCCGGTCGCACCTTCAAGTCCACTACGGTGGCACCCGTACCTTGGGTCTGAAATCCATGGCCCATATACACAAGTGACTTTGGTCGCACCTTCAAGCCGCTCTGGCGGTAATCGTACCTTAGGTCTGAAATCCGTGGCTAAGGTACTCAAGCCCACTCCGGTGGCACAAGTCGACGCCAACGGTCGCATCCAAGCCCACTCCGGTGGCACAAGCCGACTTTGGTCGTAATCTTAAGCCCGCTCCGGCGGCAAAACTACTCGTTTTATCTGATTTTTTGCTTTTGTTTTCCGGAAAGTGCTTTTCATTTTTTTGCATCTTAAGTCCACCCCGCGTGGCACAAAGTCGACTACTGCAGTCGCATCTAAAGTCCGTTTCACACGGCAATCTAAAGTCGACTATTGTAGTCGCATCCAAAGTCTGCTCCGCGCGGCAACTAAAGTCGACTTCGGTTTTCAAGTCGCATCTCAAAGTCCGCTCCGCACGGCACAAAGTCGACTTCGGTTTTTAAGTCGCATTCTAATGTCCGCATTGCCGGCATCTAAAGTCGACTTTGGTCGCACCTAAAGTCCGCTCTGACGGCACGGCTACTTCTCAAGCTCCATGGCTCGATGCCAAATTACTACTCGGAATCTCTCCAGCTCGGGGACTGCACTCAACATACTACTCGAGGATAACTTCAGCATGCTTCGCTCTCTCTCAAGCTCGGGGGCTCCGCACCAATAACTACTCGACGTGGCTCATACGGCTCTCTTATCTCGGGGGTTACAAGCTGCAAGAGTACTCGGATGATGGCTTTCGCGAACACTGAAGACTCTTGGATTGATTACCTAATCATTTCAAGGCTCGGGGGCTGCTATATTGTACCCATCATTCAATTTTTTCAAGACGGAAGATTTAGAATCAAGATTGACCCTCAGTTAGAGTCTACAACTCAACCTAAGGCACGGGGGCTACTCCATATGGAGTGCGATTTTGCAACCGCACTTCCATATAATCTCGACTTCAAGACTGATGAGCTGGACCACCTTTCAGCCTCATGGCAGTTCAAGTACTATTGAAGACTTCTCCAAGCAGTACTCGAGGACGCTCAAGAACTACTCGCAGAGGCTTCAAGACTACCCGAACTACTACACTCGACTACAATGTGCTCGAGGGCTTGTCGGGCATACTCCCCGGGTACCCATGCAAGGAAGGATGAAGACAGACTCCTACTAGACTTCTCCTATAATCCTACTAGGACTCGTTTCGTGTAATCCTACTAGGACTCCTGCCTTGTAACCGACTAGGAACCCGCCCCCTGGACTATATAAAGGAGGGCCGGGTACCTAGCCGGGCACCTGACCTGACCTAACCTGATCTCAACCAACACCAAGCGCAGGTCGCCATACTTGATCCCAAAACAGGATGTAGGGTTCGCCACCTTGGCGACCCGAACCTATATAAATCTTGTGTCCCGTGTCTTTGTGCATACCTTCGAGTTCTCGGTCTCCCGATCACGATCCTCACCGCACAATCTACTACCTCGGGTACCCCCTTGGTAGGTTTGCCGGTCTAAAACACCGACAGAGTCCAACAAGTGGTTCCCTACGAGCATGTTAGGGAGCTACTTGGATTCCATAAGGGAGCTCCGGAGAAAGTTGACGTGCCGCCTGGCATGTTAGATGGGTTTTGGAGATTGATCTCCGGGAGAAGCCCACCAACAACGCAATTTCATCCGTAACCCCATTATCCAAGTATTCCACTCTTAGACGTGCAAGAGGATTTTGGGGAGGATGAGGGAGACGAAGGTGACCGATACGAGAGTTGAATTGGCTCTACTCGGCTTTAATTGCCAAGCGGCCAATAGACCCCTCATACCTTATGATCAACCGTTGGTGTTGCGAGGCAACATCGGGGGCGGGAGATATTGGTTTGGGGTGCTACCTCTCTATGTTGGCCATCTCCCTACGGCTCGGGGATCACAAGAAACCCCGAACATCTTTTGCGTGGAACCTCTCTCGGCTTTGTGTATTTGAGACAAGGCAAATATATTAGTGGAGACGAGAGAGGAGGTTTTCGTTTGGCCACGGTGAACTTACCCCTTCCGAACGCAAGGCTTAGGCTTTTCATCCAAGGAAGGGAAGATTGGTTGGAAGAGGGACTCCTTGTCCCGGCGAAGAAAAATAAAAGAGGAAGAATCGTAGAGGAGGGATCCACCTCCGCACAAGCGGGTAGTGCACAACCCAATGTTGTGCCACCTTTTGGCGGGATTCCTACTCCGCCAAGTTAGGAGGGGGCACTTGTGAGGCGATGGGACGGCCACATGGTGGCAGGAGGCCAAGGGCACGGCGGCGAGGCTTCTTCTTCCCGCGTCGGCCGCTCGCTCGGGAGAGGAGCGCGTCGACGAGCCGACCGCCTTCACCGACGCTCAAGAGGAGCAGCGGCGGTGGGGCGGAGCTCCGTGACCACGGCGCCGCGCTCAACCGGCGTTGAACGAGGCGCTGCGGATCCACGGCGGCCCGGCGTGGCGCGTCTTCCAGGTGAGGCACCGTTGCCCCTTTTCTTCAATTCCTCCGTCTTCGTGTTTGTTTCTCGCATCGTGACATTTGCCGGTTCCCGACCTCGTTGGCGGCGGGGAGCTCGAGAATCGCGCCCGGGACAAGTATGGCGCCTTCGACCAGATGAGTGCTGAGCTTCGCCACCTCCGGGAGCGGTGCGATGCCTTCGACGCGCTCGCCGACGCTTTGGGGACCCCGGACAGCTGGCTGTCGTACCGGGCTGAGGCCCTACGCGACCAGCTCCAAGAGTGCGAAAGGCAGGACGCGGTGTGCCCCTCCACCCTCGAGCGGGTTTGCACGGCCCTCATCGATCGGGATGAGGCGCTGCAGCAGACGCGGTCGGATCTGGAGAGGATGCGCACGTTGGCATCCAACTGGGAGGCGGAGGTGAGCACTGTCCGGGCCGACAATTAGGAGGTCCGCGCGTGGCTCTGGGAGGCGCAGGCCCAGCAGAGCCAGACCGAGGAGAAGGCGCGCGCGGCGAGCGAGCCGCCGGGAGGCCGACGAGCCGAAGGCCACCCTCAACGCCAAGGTCGCCGCGCTCGCCACCGCGGAGGACCGGCCTCCCCGCAAGAGCGTACCGCCCACCGGGGGCGAGGGGCGGCTCCCGGCGGAGCGGGCCGCTCTTGCCGACACCCGGTCGGCGCTTGAGCGGGAGCGTACCGCTCGCGAGGCGACGCGAGGTCGCCGGAGGAGCGGAACGGCGAGTTCTCGAAGCTCGAGGGCAAGGCGGTGGCTCTCGGCATCACAAGTGCGGACTAGGAGCGGTCCCTCAAAGAGCGAGAGCGCCACCGTCGTCGACTGCAGCGGGCGGTCGAGGCCGAGCGCCGCGCCCTCGAGGTGGAGAGGAAGCGAGGTTGAAGGTAGGTTGTTGTCCCACCTCTTGTTTTACCGATCTTCCCTTTGAGGGTTCGTTCCCCCCTTCGATTTCTTTCTTCTTGGGTAACGCTCGGGCCCTGCGCGCCGCACCTTGGGGCATGCGACCGACCGGCCGAGGCGGCTGCAGGCCTCCTACAACTCCTCCGAGCGGGAGCCGCCGGAGCTACGTGCCGCGGCCCTCGAGACCCGCCAAGCCGTGGAGGAGGGCGAGGCGCGGTGGGAAGCTCGGCCGGCTAGCCGCCGCCGCGCCCTTGGCGGGCATGTCTCCGGCGCATGCGCCGGGCTCGCACCTTGGCGTCCAAAAGGCTCTCGGAGTGGTGCGGTCTCACTATGAGATCAACTTCGAAGCCGTGGCAGAGGGCTACATCGTCCCAAAGGGCGTCGAGGACGAGGTGGCGATGGAGCGCGTGGACGCGTTAGGCGCCGACGCCGCCGAGGCGCTCGCCGAAGCCTTCGAGGAGTTCCTGTTCCCGGACGCCGCCGATGCCGATGCTCCTCGGGGCACCGAAGGCTGCCGGGCGCCAGGCCCTTTTTTGTTTGTGTGTTAGTATGTGGGCCGCGTGGCCATGTAAATGAACAATCATTTTGTTTCAAACATTTGATGAAGCAAATGATGTCTGTTATTTTTATGGCGTTGTTCTGTTTCTTCCTTTGCCTGAGTAAATTCAAGTTAGGGGAGTTCGATTTTCTCAAACAGCCTGCTGGGCCGGGGGCAAGAGAGAAGGGTCGTATCCTCGTGGAGGCGTAGGCTGTCTCTGGCTTGCGCGCCCTTTCCGCTAGGTCGTCCGCACCCCTGTTTGAACTCGCTCGAGGCCAAGGTTGAGCCAAACTTAGCGCATGTGGGTTTTTTGCGAAAAAATGGGACCATTTCTTGGGGGGGGGGGATGCCCCCCGTAGTAGCCCCCGAGGGTGACTTGGGTTTCAGGGGAAAGCCGAGTTGCCCTTTTTTATTGAACCGGTCTTGTTTACATGTTCGTTGCCAAGCTCGGGGTGTTGGGCGTGTAAGTTACAACAAAAGACTTGGAAATCCTAGCTAGGGGTAGAAGCGACATAGGCGTTGGATGTTCCAAGCGTTGGTGAGTTCTTCGCCGTCCTCGTTGGCCGCCTTGTACGTGCGGGCTTGAGCACCTTCACCACGACGTATGGTCCCTTCCACGGAGGTGATAGCTTGTGGCGTCCTCGGTTGTCTTGGCGTAGCCTTAGGACCAAATCCCCCTCGGCCGAAGTCCCGCCGGCGTACCTTCCGAGCCTGGTAGCGCCTTAGGGACTGTTGGTATCTTGCGGAGTGCATCAAGGCCACGAGGCGCGCTTCATCCAGCTGGTCCAGTGAGTCCTCGCGGGCCCGCTGGTTGGTGTCCTCGTCATAGCCTCGCACCCTGGGCGACCCATACTCTAAGTCCGTGGGGAGGACGGCCTCCGCGCCATGGACTAGAAAGAAAGGGGTGAACCCGGTGGCTCTGCTTGGGGTGGTCCTTAGGCTCCACACGATCGCGGCGGTTCTCGGAGCCATTTCCGACCAGACTTGTTCAGCTGGTCGAAAATTCTGGGCTTGAGGCCTTGTAGAATCATGCCATTGGCACGTTCTACTTGGCCGTTGGTCTGTGGGTGTGCCACAGCTGCCCAGTCCACACGGATGTGGAATTTGTCGCAAAACTCCAGGAATTTCCTGCCCGTGAACTGGGACCCGTTGTCGGTGATGATGGAGTTCGGCACTCCAAAACGATGGACGATGTCGGTGAAGAACGTCACCGCTTGCTCCGCCCTGAGGTTCGTGATGGGGCGTACCTCCACCCATTTGGAGAATTTGTCGATGGCAACCAACAGGTGGGTGAAGCCCCCGGGCGCCTTTCGTAAGGGCCCGACGATGTCCAGCCCCCACACGGTGAAAGGCCATGTAATGGGGATGGTTTGCGGGGTGTGCGCGGGGAGGTTGGATTTTCGGGCGTAGAATTGGCACCCTTCGCAGGTGCGCACGATCTCGCTGGCATCTGCGACCGCGGTGGGCCAGTAAAAGCCTTGGCGGAACGCGTTGCCTACGAGGGTGCGGGGCGCGGCGTGGTGGCCGCAAATCCCCGCATGTATGTCCCGGAGGAGCTCGCGCCCCTCGGGGATGGGCACGCATCGCTGCAGGATGCCGGAAGCGGCACGCTTGTACAGTTCGCCGTCGACGAGGGCGAAGGACTTGGCCATCCTGGCGATGCGCCTGGCCTCGGACCGGTCCGAGGGGAGTTCCCCTCGGTCCATCCAGGCGATGTATTTGTCGCGCCAGTCCGCCCTGATGGGGGCTGGCTCGATGTCCATTACTTCGGCCTCGCTGGCGCCGTACCCCTCGAGGAGGGAGAGCGCGTACGCCTCATTCGAGGGGTCCTCGTCCATGGGCTCCGCGCCTGCTCGGATTCGAGGGAGCCCCCAAGGGTTCCGTGTGGTTCGAGGGGGTGAGGCTCGAGGGTGACGGACGGGCCGGGCGATATCTCGGGCGAAAACGTTCGGGGGGGACGGTGGTCCGCCGGACGCGATCTTGGCAAGCTCGTCCGCCTCCTCGTTGTACCGGCAGGCACGTGATTAAGCTCGATGCCGTAGAACTTGTCCTCGAGGGCCCGCATGACCTTGCGGTATGCTTCCATCTTGTCGTCGTGGCAGCTCGCATTTTTCATGACTTGGTCATTCACGAGCTGCGAATCTCCCCGCACGTCGAGGCGCTTGACGCCTATCTCAATGGCGATCTTGAGGCCGCAGAGCAGGGCCTCGTACTCAGCCATGTTGTTTGAAGCGGGGAAATGGAGGCGCACCACGTACCGCATGTGCTCCCCGAGGGGTGACACGAAGAGCAGGCCCGCGCCCGCCCCGGTCTTCATCACAAAGCCGTCGAAGTAGAGAGTCCAGCATTCTGCCTGGATCTGCGGCAGCGGCAACTGCGTGTCCGTCCACTCGGCAACGAAATCTGCCAAGATCTGGGACTTGATAGCCTTGCGCGGGGCGTAGGCGAGCGTCTCGCTCATCAGTTCCACCGACCATTTGGCGATTCTGCCCGCCGCGTCCGGATTGCGGATGATCTCCCCCAGCGGAAAGGAGGAAACCACCGTGACAGGGTGGGCCTCGAAGTAGTGGCGAAGCTTGCGCCGCGCGAGGACTACTGCGTAAAGCAGCTTCTGGACTTGGGGGTAGCGTGTCTTGGTGTCGGACAAGACTTCGCTGATGTAATACACCGGCCGCTGAACCGGCAAGGTGTGCCCCTCCTCCGTGCGCTCTACCACGATCACGGCGCTGACCACCTGGGTGCTCACGGCCACGTAGAGTTGCAGAGGTTCGCCGTCTTGCGGTGGTGTGAGGATCGGGGCGTGAGTCAAGGATGCCTTCAGTTTGTCAAGCGCCTCTTGGGCCTCTGTGGTCCAAGAGAAGCGTTCGTGCTTCTTGAGGAGGCGGTAGAGGGGTAATCCTTTCTCGCCGAGCCGCGAGATGAAGCGGCTCAAAGCGGCAAGGCACCCCAGCACCTTTTGTACCCCTTTGAGGTCTCGAATCGGGCCCATACGCTCGAGGGCTGCAACCTTTTCGGGGTTGGCCTCGAAGCCTCGCTCGGAGACAATGTATCCGAGAAGCATGCCCCGCGGCACACCAAAGACACATTTTTCGGGGTTTAACTTTACCCCGTTGGCCCGTAGGAAGCCGAACGCGATGCTGAGGTCGCCAACCAGGTCGTCCGCCTTCCTGGTTTTCATGACTATGTAGTCTACATACGCCTCGACGGTCCGGCCGATGTGGTCTCCGAAAACGTGCTTGCATTCACCGTTGGTACGTCGCACCCTCGTTCGGAGGCCAAACGGCATCGTGACGTAGCAGTACATCCCGAACGGCGTGATGAATGAAGTCGCGAGCTGGTCGGACTCCTTCATTTTGATCTGGTGGTACCCGGAATAGGCATCAAGGAAACAAAGTAGTTCACACCCAGCGGTCGAATCAACGATTTGATCGATACGTGGCAAAGGAAAAGGAACTTTAGGACATGCTTTATTAAGACTGGTGTAGTATATACACATCCGCCACTTCCCGTTCTTTTTCTTTACTAGTACAGGATTGGCTAGCCACGTAGGGTGGAATACTTCCTTGATGAACCCAGCCTCAAGGAGCTTCCGCAGCTCCGCTCCGATCGCCCGCCGCCGCTCCTCGTCGAAGCGGCGGAGCCGTTGCTGCACGGCGCGGGAGTGAGGTAGGATATCAAGGGAGTGCTCGGCGACCTCCCTCGGGATGCCTGGCATGTCCGAGGGACTCCACGCGAAGATGTCGGCGTTGGCGCGGAGGAAGTCGACGAGCACCACTTCCTATTTTGGGTCGAGGGTAGAACTGACCCTCAACGCCTTGCCCTCGGGGGCAGCAGGGTCGAGGGGCACTTCCTTGGTCTGCTCCGCGGCCTCGAAGTTGCCGGCGTGCTTGGTGGTGGAGTCGAGGTCCTCGTTGACCATCTTCTCCAGGTTGGTCACCAGCGCTTCATCCAGCGCTAGCGCTTCTGCGTGCTCCACGCACTCGACGTCGCAGTCGAAGGCGTGCTCGATGGACGAGCCCACGGTGATGACGCCGTTCGGTCCCGGCATCTTCATCTTGAGGTAGGTGTAGTTGGGGATAGCCATGAACATGGCGTAGCAGGGCCGCCCAAGTATGGCGTGATAGGCGCCCCGGAACCCCACCACCTCGAAGGTGAGCACCTCCTTACGGTAATTGCTCGGATTGCCGAACCAAACGGGCAGATCGATCTGTCCAAGGGGCTGGACGCGCTTGCCCGGTGCAACGCCATGGAACGGCGTCGTCTTCGGGCCGCAGCCTGGTCCAACCCGATTCTCGACGAGCGCGGCGTGTGCACGTAGAGGATATTGAGGCTACGCCTCCGTCCATCGGGACCTTGGAGAACCGCGCGTTCCCAATGACCGGGTCAACCACCAGTGGGTACTGGCCCGGGTTAGGGATGCGGTTCGAATGATCCTCGCGGCCCGAAGGTGATGGCATCCTCCGACCAGTCAAGGAAGGAGGGAGGCGCCTTCTCCGTGGTGAGAACTTCGTGCCGCTCCCGCTTGCGCTGGCGGCTCGACATGTCGATGGTTGGCCCCCCGAAGATGAGGAACACGTTCTCCACGGCGGGGAATCCGCCGGCGTCTCCATCACCCCCCGTCCTTCTTGGCTTCGGCATCCTTCGCGGCGGCGCGGCCATAGAACCGCTTAAGCAAGTCGCATTGCTCGAGGGTGTGGTTGACTGGTGTCTTGTGCTAGGGACATGGCTTCTTCAGCATGTCGTCGGACACCCCCGGACCTCGAGGGGTCGGTCGAGGGCCCCGTCGAGCCGGGTCAACAGCAAGGGCTTCACCATCGTCGGCGTCGCGTCCCTGCTTGCGCACCTCGCGACGCGGCTTCTTCCCCTTCTTGCCTCACTTATCCTTCCGGTGGGGCTCCTTGGACTTGCTGCCCTCCGCGGGCGCGTCGTCCGTGCGTTTGCCCTTCTTGCCGTTGAAGATTGCACCCACGGCCTCTTCGCCTGAGGCAAAGCTAGTGGCGATATCGAACAGCTCGTTCGAGTCGACCAGCGGGCTGCGCCCCAGTTCGCGCACGAGGTCCCGGCACGTGGTGCCCTCGAGGAAGGCGTGCACAATCTCGGATTGCGCCATGCTTGGGAGTTCCGTGCAGCGCTTGGAGAAGCGCGGTATGAAGTCCCGGAGCGACTCGCCGGGCTTCTGGGTGCAGGAGCGCAAGTCCCAGGAGTTCCCAGGGCGCACGTACGTGCCCTGGAAGTTGCCGACGAACGTGCGGACCAAGTCATCCCAATTGTGGATCTGACTGGCCGGCAGGTGCTCGAGCCATGTCCGGGCTGAGTCGGCGAGGTGCAGGGGGAGGTTGCGGATGATGACCTCGTCACTGGTGGCCCCGCCCAGCTGGCACGCTAGGCGGTAGTCATTGAGCCACACGCGGGGATCCGTCTCCCCGTTGTACTTGACGATGGTCGTGGGCTGGCGGAAGCGCTGGGGGAAGGCCGCCGCGCGGATCTCCCGGCTGAACACGCGGGGTTACGGAGGCTCCGGCGTTGGCGAGCGGTCTTCATCGCTGTCGTAGCGTCCGCCCCGCCGAGGGTGGTAGCCTGTTGCCGCTCGCGCATCCGCTTTGCTCGTCTGCCGAGCGTTGATGAGGTTGCGGGCATCGCCGCCCCGTGCTTGCCCGCGCGTATCGAGGAGCCGTTCTTTAACCGGCGTGCGTCCCGGGTTGGCGGGGCGCTCCGTCGCTCCACCCTCGTGCACCGAGGGTTCGGGCTCCCGCGCGCCCCCATCGTCCCGTGTGTCCCCCTGGCCGGCGGATGCGGGATGCCGAGCTCTCGGCCTGGCCGGACGGCCGCTTGCTCGATGAGCGCTGCGCCTCACGATGCGTGTTCCCGCGCCTCGGGCGTTGAAGGGGCGGTCATGGCTCACGCAACGGCATCGCGGCGGCGATGAGCTTTTGGATCACTAGCGGAGGTGTATCCGAGTTGTCGACGTTGAAATCGGCATTGATGCGATCGCGGGCGCGTATGCCCGGCTCACGCGCGCGCTCACCGCGCGCGGAGGCTTCCCCCCCGCCATAGAGGCGCGGAGCAACCGCACCGTCCGATACTCTTCCGCCGGCTTGGCCTCGAGCTCGCGGGCTTGGGCCACCGCGCGTTGATGTCGGCCCCAGTCGGGGGGTGAAGGAGCAGGGGCGCTTGGTCCCGCTGCCAGGCGTGAACCGGTCCCTAGAGCGGGCGTAACTTCTCCGTCGCCAGCGCCCGCTGCGCCGGTGGCATTCGCTGGGTTGTTGGCGATGACGACGCAGCATTCCCGCGCGGGATCGTAGCTTCCGGTGCTGGAGTCATCGGAGCAGCCGAACCAGTAGTCCGTGGCGTCGAGAAATCGCCTGAACATTACTGGGTCCGGCACGCCGGAAAAGTCCCACTCCGCGTACCCGTGCAAGTTGGCGGGTGGCAACGCGTCAAGAGAGACTAGGGACGACTCGTCGCCGGCGGAGGCGCTAGGGTCCCTGGCGACGTAAACGTAGCGGCCGGGGGGAACCCCGCGCACGCGGCGGCGGCGTTGGTGTTGGCGGTGTAGGCCGCCGTAGCGCCACGCGGACCGAGGGGGAAGCGCGGCACGGAGACCACGCGCTCCCCCGCCGGGGGCGGGCCCGTCGTCGTGCGACGGTTGCGCCGCGTTGCGAGGCGACGCACTCGGCGTGCCGTCGCTCGACCGGTGCCCGGCGCGAGCGTTGGCCGGAGCGGCGGCGGCGGCGTGACGCCGACGGGTCCGCGGCGTCCGTGCTTTGGCGGGCATTGGCGTCGTGGCGACTCGTGCGGCGGCGGCCGGGGCGGACCCGGCTTGGTGCCGCGCGCGAAGTTCCTCACGGTTGGTGAGGCGCATCGGGTAGATGTTCCCCGTAGCACGGAAATTCATGCCCCCGAACCGGATTTCGAACCCAGCGGGGAGGGGGTCCGAGCTGCCCATAGAGTAACGCGTGCCGAGGTACTCGGTGCGAATCACCATGGAGGGAGTTGACGGTGGATTGACCTTCAGCGCTCGCGTGCCCCACGGTGGGCGCCAACTGTCGGTGCGGAATTTGGTCCCGACACTAACCAGTAATAAGCGCCAAGGTCTATCCCTCAATGGTCGATGCTAAGCGATTAAAGACACAAGATTTATCCTGGTTCCGGCCGGGGGCCGTACGTCTAGCAGTGGCGTGCTCGTGGCACTATATTGCTCAGCACCGGGGTGCCTGTAGTGGGGCGGCTACAAGCAGGTCGGGAGAGGAGGCGTCGCCTCCAAGTCCCTGGTGGGATGATCTGAATGAGTTCAGATGTTGTGGGAGAATTGGAGAATGTGTGTGTGTTGTGTCGTGTCTTGTCCCGTCTCCCCTGCGGCGGGGGAGTTCACCTTCCTTTTATAGGCCAAGGAGAGGGCGAATTACAAGCATACCGCACCTTTGTTCAACTACATGGGGAAGCATGGTGTGCAACACCGCGAGTAGGCGGCCGCCTTGACGGTCCTTGCCATGATCTAGTCATCATGGCGTATCTTGTACCCGAACGGTGGCGGCTTCGAGGGTAGGGGCGCGGTGGTTGACCGTGGCGCCCCCAGACGGGCTTGAGGAGGTTGCTGACGTCGATCCGTACGGGGTACAGTGGCAGGCGTGGCGATGTCCCGTTCTCGCATGCCTCACGGCGCCGGAGTTGTTACAACAGTGCCCGGCGTGGCGCTGTACGCACGGGGGCGGCCGCCCGCAACCAACAGTGGCAGGGATGGCGTCCCGCGGGCCTAGCGTCATGACCTGACCCTGCAAGTTCACGAGAAAGCGGTTCGAGGGTGTGGCCGGCCCCCCTTCGAGGGCTCGACACGTTAGCCGTACGGGAGTAGGCGGCGCAGTGTCACGGGGCTGACACCGGCCACGTCGCACAGTCCCCCACAGTGGCGGGGATGGGTTTCCCCTAGGGAGTTGGTGCGTCGGGGCCGGGCGTGATTCCCGGGCGCATGATGGCGCCGCCCCGCCGTGCCGAGCATTAAATGCCCGTATCCGCGTGCGGGACCGGCGTGCGCGTGAGGGATCCTCGAGCGAGGCGGAGCTCGCTCGAGGGGGTTGTGAACCCTCGAGCGAGGCGGAACCCGCTCGAGGGAGGCGTGTACCCTCGAGCGAGGCGGAGCTTGCTCGAGGGGACTTTTGAGTGGGCCGCTTTGGTGGGCCGCGGGGTCCACCGTGGTGCGGGCCGTGCCCCGTTGGTGTGCTTAAGTGAGGTGTGTTTAACTTTGGTTTTTTGCAGGTTTTAAGCGGGGTTTCCCCGGTTGTTTTAGGGGACCCTCGGGGCTGTCCCCGACACATGCCTAATTTTTGCTAGACAACTCCCATAAACCTTTGCTATACATAATCAGTTCTTATAATACGTGCTTATTTTTATTAATCTTACAAGGGGGCTTGACACCTGAATCTACATGAAGGGTGAAGTTGTCTCAACTCATCCATGTTGTTTTTATTACCATGTAGAGTCACCATGAATCTTCTCAATGCCTAAGATTACCTCTTCCGTAGATGTTTCATGGATTGGGATAATGAAAATTGTCAACACATATTGCTAGTTTCCTCTAAACTCTCAAGCCATATGCATATCTAAGTGTTTGTTTTTTGAGTGAATGAAATAACATAAAATGGAACTGTCCTAGGCCCTAGGGCAAGCCACATCTAATTTCCTAATAGAAGTAATACACATGAATTATTTCTGTGAAGTCATGCGGATATATAATGAGGCAAAGACGAGGATGTGATTCATGAAGGGTGTGGTTCATTTGCATGACTAAAAGGCAGGAAGAGCATGCTGTGAGCAAAGCAAAGTCATACACACATATATATCAGCTAGAGCCATAGTAAGCCTAGATGAGCAGAAACATCAAAAATGGTTTTAAAAAAATTGGTGTATAGTGTATTTCTGGATGCATACAAACGTCAACGAACCTAGAAAAGGCTAAACGCTTATAATTTGAAATAGAAGGAATAACTCAATAACATCAATTCTCAGTTTTCTCTAAACTCTCAATGGGCAAATGACAGCATCTGTCCTGAAGGAAACCAAGACACAAAAGTAGAGAACGCACAAGAACCGGAGATGCTAAAGGATTTATCACCACTTCCAAATCCCAACTAAATTTGAGAGAACATAGAGATGCTGCCGAATTAAAAAAAAATGATACTTTATGAATCATTCCTGAAGGCAAAACTCTTGTTGATTTATATGTCTAACAGTACGATACTAGATATAGTTTTTGAAACCTTTGCTAAACAGAATAATGAATTACTCACCAAATTTTATGTGAAAATTTCAAAGAAAGATAACAAATCTAGATCAGGACTTGTTTGGCGCAGTTTAGCTGTTGGTGTAGGTGCAAATAAACTACAGTAGTACACCAGCTTCCTGGCAGCTATTGGTAGCATCCATTTTCAGTTCCTCTAATATCTCAATTTGTATGTTCAAATAGTAAGCTTGTTTGAAGAGTAAATAAAACACTAGCTCAATGAGTCTCAACTTGTATATATGTTAACATAGTAAGCTTGTTTGAAGAATAAATGAAATCCTAGCTCGATGGATGACTTCGTGGCGGATTGCATTGAAATAGTTCTGCAAAGTCACAGGGGTATAAATAATGAGCCAAAGGACAACTAAAATGTCAGTTAAACTAAAATGATACAGTGCATGAATAACGCATGACCAGCAAGTAAAAGAGCATGATCTTCATCAAAGGTAAGGAAAAAGAGGGTGATTAAATACAAGCAAAGCAGCGATCAAAATTTTAGTTAAACAAGCAGTGCAACAAATAGTCTCTGAGCGATAAGCCATATGCTTGTGTCAGACTGTCAGTTACAATATAAGTCAGGATATCTAAATTATGAAAAACACTGTCCTTTTCAAGTTATATATGAAGTTGTTCATAAGAAACTGATGATTCACAATGTGAATTGTGAAATAGAGGATTAGTGAGAAAACAAAACAAAATATGTGTTCCTTTCTGTAAAGTGTAGTCTGATCTATATGATGTAAAGAGCAAGAATTCGATAATGGTCCAACTCTTCCTCTGGTTGTTCTTCGTATAAGAATTCAGAAAATTGAATGAATGTAATTAGTTTGCCCTCAAAGATCACAACATAAGGACGTACCCAGTGTCGTAGGCTCCCGCACTGTGCGGGGTCTGGGGGAGGTTATTAGCGGGAGGCCTTTCCCACACATCGTGCAATGTGTAGAGGCCACCGCTCGAACCTGTGACCTCTTGGTTCACAGGCGGCAAGCACTACCACTTGCACTAGGACGTCCTTTTTTCATAGATCACAACATAGAAAAAAAGACTTAAAAAATGGCTACCATGTAACGCTCGAGATTCAGAGTAGGTAGGTACTACTGGATCACGGGCTTCAAATCTGGATTTAAGAGCAACCACAAAAAAAGTTCAGAACAAGAGATATATTAAAACACATGCAAGTTATCAGAGACGTTCCCTGAGCCTCTCAGGGATCATTTTTAAGACGTTAATATGTAGCAAATTCATTTTTCAGAAGTTACTGTCAGCTGTTTGTTCCTAACTTGAGGCATTCTTTAACTATGTGATCTTCACATAAGTTAGACTAGATTTTCAGAAACAGAGTTGACTTTTACCTATAATTGAGAACCTTTTAAAAGACAATATCCATGTCCAGACCAGACATAAATTGACCAGAAATTAAGGAAATTTTCATTGTGAAATTACAAGATCCATGTCTAATCATTGCACGCCAGGACAGAAACAGACCAGAAAGTTTCAGACTAGGATCGCAGAAACTTGCCAAGCGTGGCAGGCTGGCCGGTGCACTAGGGATCTGCGTCTCATTCGTGATACTGATTCTTGAGAATTATGGTCCCTCGATGGCTCGATCCACGGCGGCGGCTGCGGCGATGACAGTTGACGGCCGGCGCGCGCGGCCGTGGCGCGGCGCACCACCGTTCCTCTGTACCTAGTCTGCCCTGCTTTCATCCGTGGCCTCCTCGAACGCTTATACAAGACGCCTACGAGACGCACCCAGTCGGTCGCCTCCTCGAACACAACCAGGAACGCAACATAACGTCGAGGAGGCGCACCTCGCCGTCCCCAAAAGCGACAGCCTTGAAGGCACTGTCGTGGATCTCCGCATTGATCAGGCGATGGGTGTTCCGACCAATAGGCGGAGCACACCAGCGACACTGAGCCCAGCGCACTGCCGTCGCCACGTATTCCGTATGCCACAAGATGATATACTTCATTATAATTGTGGACCGAATAATCCTATTGGCATGATATTCAAAGCAACATTAACTATGCAGATGCTAATCAACCAGTATTAGAAACATCAACTCTCAGTTTTCTCTAAAATCTCAGTTTTATTGTTTACTAGCTGGGCAAATGGTAGGTAACATATGGTTCATGTCCTGATGGAGCTACCCGGAAACACACAAACTTATTTGCAAGGCACCGAGATATATATTAAGGCAGAGGCCAAAGTTCAGGTAAGAAAAACATAGCAGTTACCATTAATTCTTGAGTGATACAAACTCATGAGCAACGTGATTACATCGTGTGACCATTAAGTAAGAAGAGCTTGACTCTCTTTTCTCAACGAGCAGTGCGGCTAGGCCACTAGCTAGGGTGGACAAATTATAGTGAATCGGAGATCAAAATTTTAGTAGAACAGGCAAATTAAAGTAACACAATTATGAATGTATGATGCTAGCTAGATGGTACAAAATCATGAGCAGTCTGAGCAATTTGCGAAACATTGTGGAATGCAACGGAAAGTTCTAGCAGCGTGCGCGCCCGCGGGTGACGATGTTGCCGCCGTGCGCCAGGCCGGCGTGCTCGGTGGAGCTGGCGGACGTTGCCGGCGGCCAGCGTTGTACGGAGGAAGGCGTCTACACACGCGGGCATGCGGCATCGTTATAGGTGACGAACGCGGACGACGGCGGCAAAAAATGGGGAGCGGGAGCCCCCCCCAAAAAAAAAAAAAAACAACAAAAACCAACCAAGTAAATGATGTGTGCAATTTGCTATGCTGAGGTCCATTTGACGCGAGATCTATGAAGTTGCCAATCTCACCCCATAACAATAGTGGAGTTGATGATATCAACCTAGGTGAGCATCATAGCACCCACTTTCGGTTTCCACAATCACCTCAAGTGAAGATGGTTTGTAAATAAGCTGAAGAAGGCTAAAGTTGGGGATATCTAACATGAGTCACAGACTAATGTTTCAGCTAAAACAATGGTTTAGAAGCTATACAATTCATGGCAAATAGAATTCAATAATAATGCGCTTCAATAGACGACCAACAATCAAGAAAACAAGTATCTTGTCGTTAACATTATAAACTAGTATTATTTTTTAGAGACTAATCTAAAGTCTAGATTGCTCTTCTTCTTCCCTCATCTTTATTTCAAGAGGATCAAGCATACAAAGATTTTGCTTAGAAACCGACGACAGAATTTACAGAGAAACCAAAAAATGACAGGTGGAGAAACCATCCCAACTAGATTTGCCTCCATCAATGTGAACCTCCAATAGATCAGCCCAGTCGCAATTGCAACGCTAAAAAGACCGTCACAATCCCAATGCATGGAAACACTGAATCCTTGAAATAGTCCTCCGAGCATAAACACAACTACTAATAGATAATTATTGGGATGAATTGCTAGCTTAGCATCTATTTTCAGTTTCCTCTAAAATCTCAACTCATACAGGCTAAGATTGTTTGAAGAGTAAATGAAGGTCTGTCTCATTGCAAGTCGGCTCCTGGAGGACCTGCATGTCATGTGCTCAGACAAAACACAAATATAACAATTGCGGGAAGTCACAAAGTTGGGCGAATATATGTATATATAACAAACAAAGCTCCAAATTTCTGCTAAACACTACATGTATGTGAGTGACACTACATGGACGTGAGTGACATAATGTATGAACGGTGTGCGGTGTGCCTAAATAGCATGAAAACCAAGTAAAAAGAGCATGACATTTCATATGGATAAATTACGGTCCAAAATTCAGTTGAACAAACCTGCAACACAGCAACTGCTGTTGGGCAGCTATCGGCCGGCATCTAGACCATCTATACTAATCAAGAAAATTATCTCTGATTTTGGACAAGCAAACTAATGCCTGTTATCTTGCCTGACTAGAAAAGTTTTTAAATATGTCAGATGGAGGTACATTTCAACTCAAATAAGCTGATGTTGATCGACCCGAGAGGCTGGGAGGGAGCTTCACCTCGGAGGACATGACTGAGCTGGTGGACCTGCTGGCGTTCTAGTGCCTGAGAACGTCGACGAGATCGGAGCTGGACCAGATTATGGAGGAGACGACCCTGACCACACCGTCATGGGCAATGGCAACATGCATCCTCGTCACACTCGATCGGAAGCCAGCTCTTCAAGTCCTGATCAGATCGATACACTAGGTAGAAATCAAACATGCATGGATGTTGGGTGGATAGCTTTGAAGCTAAGAGGGGAAATGACCCCGCAAGTGGCGATGTGCTTAGTGAAACCGGACTCAGGAGAAGCATGTGAAAAATTGATGCAACTTGACATAAATTCAGCCCTGTTTGCAAACTCCCAAACGAAAATTGTGAAATGAAATTTTTGTGTCAATGTTCTGGCTCCATCGTTACGTTCTGTATTCTTAATCAATTTATAAACACGTTGATAAAAAATTCAGTGTACCACGACCGAAGCAAGCACATAGAAACTAAATTTCATTTCATGCGGGATCGATCAAGCTATGGGCACACATGAAGCAGGCACCATTTTGTTGAGATCAGCATGCGCACCAGAAGCTGCTTGACCGATCCATAGTGGGCATGTACTCTGCAAAGCCACCAGAAGCTCTAATTTGAGCTGTTTGCTCTGCTGGATGAAACTTTTAGAAACGGAGTTGCCTTTTTACCCAGAATTGAGGACCTAATTTCCACTATATTACAATCATTGCGAAATTAAAAGATTTATGTCTAGATCACTGCATCACAGGACACAAACAGACCAGCAAGTCTACTAGCACCTCGTCATCGCCGAATAAGCGGTGGCCCTTGAACGCGCCTCCGTGGAGCTCCGGCTTGATCAATGCATACCAGCGCTGGAAGGGAGCCGTGTTCGGTGCGTTATTATTCTTCCAAATGTCTACAATTGCCACCACGAAACTTTTTCAGATGGAAAAAATCACAAAGTTCACACTCTAAAACAGCATAGACAAAAACTTTATCCTTGTATACATTGTGGGATAGAGACAAAATCAGAGCTTATTCATCAGAATTATGTGCTTTCTATGATGACCTCTAGAGATTTTGGAATGATACATTCATGACCGAGAGAATGCACATCGTCTAGCGAGGAGACTCAAGCACCTGAATTTGAACGTGAGGGTGAGTTGGGCTGGAATGGTGCGAGATCAAGAATACAACACCACATTATCTTGTATGAGATGCCTCGACAATGATAAAGGAAGAGTCACAATTGATTGCAAGAAACATAAATAAAAATGCTTTTTAGACACGCGGCTCCACATCCATATGATTGTGGACTCAATAATCATATTAGCATACTGTTCAAACGACCAGAACTAGGAGCACCAACTCTCAGTTTTCTCTAAAATCTCATTTTATCGTTCACCGGGCAATGCAAATGGTGGCTCAACATGATTGGCTAATGAGCAGAGTTGCATCTCATGTCCTGATGGAGGCACCAGGACACACACAAACATTGCCAATGCACTGATATATATATAGAGAGAGACAGAAGCCAAATTTCAGGGAAAAAACATAGCAGTTACCATTATTTATTTAGTGATACAAACTCATGAGCAGTGAGATTGCATCGTGGTAAGAAGAGCATGACTCTTATTCAGGAATCTGCACCTGCTGGTCGCCAGGCCGAGGTCGATGGTGAACGGCAAGCAGAACCCGCGTCACATGCTTCCGTCCCGCCACCGCCTCCGCCGTCAGCAGTCGCTGCAAGCCTGCAACCTCTGCTTGCAACATGGACGGCCACGCACGGCTTCCCCTTCTCATGGCCTCACGGGTAGTACGGACAGTGCGTCCGATCATTCGCTGAAATTCTGAAAATTTGGCAGCGATGATCGAAACATTACGGTGAATAATCATCTGCAGATGCACGTTCCAGGGGACCAGCCAGCGAGAACATGACGCCATTCTCGCGCCGAGCGGCGGACGACCGGACGCCTGCTCGCCGTGATGGCATGCTCCAACTACCAGAGCTAGCATGCATGGCCAATCTCTAAGAGGTTTTTACCTGTGTGTCACTGCAAAAGTTCCACATTACCTATGTACCATCGAAGATTTGACAAGTTCCTCAACACCATTATTGGTCGACATTTTCGTTTACCTATTTACCATTCTTTCTAACTAATTTAACAAACTGGGGCCCTGACACGTGGGACCCACTCAACATTCGACAAGTTTGCCATTCTTCCAGCTCCCACTGATGTGTGGCCCCACACCTCATGTCGTCTTTTAACCTTCCACCCCTTATTCCTCGCTTCCTTGTCCCCCCTACCGCCGCTGCTTTGGGCGCATGCGCCGGCCGCCAGCCGCCACGGAGGCTCGTCCATGCCTCTGAGATACCTTGGGCCCTTCGACGGTGCCCACCCACCCTGTCTCCATCCTCATCCTCCTGTCCTTTGCCTTTGATCTCCGTCAGCCGGCCAGCGACCCGCGGTGGAGGAGCCCAAGCGGTGGGCCGGCGGCCTCCAGAACTCCACATCGCGCGCGACCGAGCTACTAGACGGCGGTTGATCCTCCATCGAGCTCACGTGGTGGAGCATAGAGCGGCCCGATGGGTCAGCACGACAGTGGGGGGACTCGGAGTAGGGAAAGAGGAGCAGCTCCAAGCGAGTGAGCTCCGCCTCGCGCACGGGCGCCGCGGCGCTTGCTCGCTCGGGCGGGCGGCCTCGCCACGCGCGCCGGCTGCCTCACACGCCGGTCGCTGCGAGCGAGCTTCGCCACGCACGTCGTCCGCCTCGCGCACGGGCCTCCGCGGGCGGGCGCCTCGCGCGCAGGCTGCCCGTAGCGAGCTTCGCAGACTGCTGCTTGCCAGAGATGGGAAGAGGAGGAAGAACATATGGGGTGGGAGGTTGAAGAAGCAGGGAGTGTGGGCCCCACGCGTCAGGGATTGTTGTGGAGAGAAGTAGCAGGGCACAAAGGTCATTTTGTTTTGCCGTTAGCTTCTGTTAGCACCAAAATTGACGTAATGGTTCACAGGTAAAGAAATTTTTCTTGGATGGTGCTTATGAACTTTTTCAAAAACTCAGTGGTACCGTTAGAGTTTCTCATACCGGTCCATACTGACTGGTATACCGCGATTTTGGGGCTACCGGGCCGGCCTAGTAGCTAAACCGGCCGCCGGTATACCACTCTCTAACCGGACCTGAAAAATCCCCCTCTCGGTAAACTGGTCGGTTTGACCGGTATACCGGTCTGGTTTTACCCGTTAAAAACCGGCCGGTTCAGGATTTGGTGAACCCTGGTTACCCCTGCCCCTCCCCTCCGCGGGGAGCTTGGACCTCGGAGGCGGCCAGGAAACATGAGAGGGCCGCCGCCACAAGGCACCACAAACCTTTGGATGTCGCGCGTGGCGTGGGCAGTGCTGTGCACCAGGCGCGCCCGCGGGTGACGCAGCAGCAACCACGGCGACGGCGGCACCTCCCGCGGCGCCAGCGCGCGCCCGTAGCCCAACTTCTGGCACGTGGCGGTGATTATGGAGAACGCGAGGGAGTCTGGGGAACGCCGAACTCAGCTGGGCCGCCCGGCCGGGTACGACGGCACGGATGCCCAGCGCCGGCGTCGCCGCGACCGTGAACGTGTGCAGGGACGTGCCGCTAACACTCCATGCGCCGGCCATACAAGTTGTTCAGAGAAACAAGACAGCGCTGGAAGGCATCGGACTAGGATCGAGGAGCATGGTACTTCCATATTGGCTAGGAGAGATTGAGAGTCGTCATGGGATCAGCCGTACGTGCTCTGCTGGTGCTGTTCGCCGGCGTTTGTAACCAATACAAGAGAGCGACGTCCACAGCATGGGATTTCAGGCTGTTGGGAGGTGTGGATCGGAGCTTCCCTCTGCAATGCGTTGGCGGCCGGGAAGGTGTCCTCCGATCCTGTCAAGCCATGCGGGCTGAAAGCCTGAGACAAAGGGGAAGGGAGCTCATTGCCACCAGGAATGAAACCTTCTTATGTGAAATCATGATCATTTTTCAGAGGCTATTGCATAAGAAGCAGCAAAGTAGAAAAATAATAATGTTTGAAATCTTGAAATGCATGTGCAATTTGTGAAAAGAAATGGAGGGTGTACAAATTGTAGAAGTAATAAGGCTGCTCAGTTAGACAGGGGGTCGTGACGGTGGGACGATGGAGCTGTGTGATAGATGCAATTGTTTTTAAGAAAGGGAGTAACTCTTTACCTGTTTGCGGATTGTGATTGTATATATAAGGTAATTATCCATGAGTCCATGGTTTTTTTGAAAGAAAGCAAGAGGTTTGCCCTAATTTTTATTAGAAGATGATCAAAAAAGAGGGAAAAAACAAAAAAGGCAAAAAAACAGGGGTGTGTGGAGGAGCAACAACTACCAGCTCCAACTCCAACCCCAAAAAACCAACTCTATCAGAGCTTACTACTGCCAAAGGACAGATACAAGGAAAGAAAATACAACTCTCGGAGACCCTTGGGCACGGCTACTCAGTGATTTGTTTGTCGTGGTCCTGTTCGTGTGTCTTTCCTCGCTTCCTGATATTGGTAGAAAACTAGGCATTTTTCGGTACATTTTAATTCCAGAAATTATTAACAAGTTCATGACAAATATAAGTGAGAGCAAAGCATATGCTTGTGTTCAAGTTAAATCTCAAATAAAACTCGAACAAAAATACACGAAAAAGGTTTAGTTTGTATCCAAAGGCGGGACGGTTGACGGAGTCAACCGGTGCGCCGTCATCCCTTGGACTAGACATGCTAGTCGTGGAGGGACCTTGTTCGGTGTAGTCGTACGAGAGGTGATGCGGTGGCGAGTCGTTGCGGTGAAGTCCCACGAACGGCCTTCGGGAAGTAGTCGTTCACGCCGATGTAGTCGTTCTCGCGGAGGACGTAGTCGTGCGGAAGTAGTCGTTCTCGCGGACGGGGACGTAGACATACGGAACAGCGAGCGAGCGCGCGTACGGGTACGCTCCCCAAAAACCTTATCGCCCGCTTACCCCGAGCAGGGATCGCTAGGTGGACGAGGTTCGGAGGCAAGCGCTCACGCAAACGGTGTGCGCGCAAAGCTTGCGTTGGGAATGGCGAGAGAGCGACAACACGAGAGGGAGAAGAGAGAGGTCTCCTAAGCGGGAGTACCGAGTTTTAGAATGTGTATCCGTGCCATAGGAAGGAGTCCTCTTATATAGGCGCAAAGGAGAGGAGGAGGGAATGAACCTCGGACGCCGCCGACCATCATAATTCTCATTAAACGACGAGCTACCGATGATTCGCCGTATTCAACATCATCGGTTACCGGTAACGGTCACATCTCGTCTCGTCTCGTCTCGACACGACACGACACGACACGCCCACGGCCCGGCGCGGCGCGCCGAGGCGAGCGAGCGCGCGCGCGCGTGTGGCACGCCCTTCTCCTTTTACCAATTTCACAAGTGGTCCACCATTGGTCCACCCTTTAAGTTAGTTAAGATTCTCATTGGCTTTCAATGCGGGATTGAATCCCTAGCATTTATTTTGTGGACCTTTTAATTCTTAAGATTAATTGAGACTAAATGGCCCAAGGCCCAATTAATCCAACAATCCCCACCAAGAATTTCAAGGTACACAAAGAAATGTCCTCTTCTCAACTCTTGTTTTGATATACTGACTTTATGGTGGAGACTGTTAAGTTGAACATCCACCTGAGACAAAAGCTACACTCATTCACAACTGACCCATGAACTATGCCTTGAATTGGTCGGGTTTCGTGCAAACAAGTTTGACTAGAGCCCCTTGCCAGTACTAGGCTGCTATAAGCATCCCCTCGGGTTGGAGTGTATAAGTCATACTCCGTGCCTTTCATGGGTATCTAGAGATCACCCTATCTCATAGATTGTGACTAGCAATCGGACCCATATAGGTGCAATCCTTTAAGATGTTCCGTAGGCCAACATCTTTGCTCCTCTTTGAGCCACTCGGATCACATTAAGGTTTTTCACCAACCTCGCCATACGGATTTTAGAAAAGAAATGCATCTCTACCGGAATGAGCCCTTTACAAAGGTTCTCTTCTCTCTCGTTAAACGATAGTTTGTTGCACTATCCTAATTCACGGGATCTCCGATCACATAGGACAGGTTACCACTACTGAATAACGCTGACGGGTCTCAAGCCCAATTCCCTGGATGCATTGTCTATCACATTACGTGAAAGACCCTTTGTGAATTGATCTACCAGATTCTTAGCCGTTTGGATGTAGTCCAAGGCTATCACTCCGGAGTTTCTCATTTTCCTGACAGATTTCAGCCGCCTCTTTACATGCCTAGATGACTTCATGTTGTCCTTTGCACTATTCACCTTGACAATCACCGTTTGATTATCACGAGTTCATGAGGACTGCCGGTATCGGTTTTTCAACTACCGGTAAATCCATAAGGAGTTCACGAAGCCATTCGGCCTCAACCGTGGCGGTGTCCAATGCGGTGAGTTCGCCTCCATAGTTGACCTCGTTAAGATGGTCCGCTTGCAAGACTTCCGGAGACGGCGCCACCTCCAAGTGTAAACACATATCCACTTGTGGCTTTAATCTCATCCGCATCGAAGATCCAATTCGAATCACTATAACCCTCTAGTACCCTAGGATACCCGGTATAGTGAATCGCGTAGTTCATTGTTCCTTTCGGATAGCGCATTACCCGTTCAAGAGCTTCCCAATGAGCATCTCCCGGTTAGACACGAATCGACTCGGTTGCTCACGGCATATGCGATGTCGGGTCTAGTAGCGCTAGCTAGGTACATTAGTGAACCAATGATTTGGGAGTATCTCGGCTGATCTCTCATTATTCTTATGTTTTTCCTTAACATTTTACTAGCATCATAAGGTGTTGGAGCCGGCTTGCGGTCGTTGTAACCAAAACGACTCAAGATTTTCTCCACATAATGAGATTGTGTAAGAACAACCCCACCATCACCTTCTCTTACTAGTTTAATGTTTAGAATCACATCAGCCTCCCCCAAATCTTTCATCCGAAGCTTTGAGACAAGAAATCTTTCATTTCCTTAATCGCATTAAAGCTTGTCCCAAATATCAGTATGTCATCTACATACAAACATAGGATCACTCCTTCGCCCCCACCATAGCGATAGTACACACATTTGTCAGCTTCGTTCACAACAAAGCCAACTAATGTTAAAGTTTTGTCAAACTTCTCATGCCATTGCTTAGGAGCTTGCTTAAGACCATACAAAGATTTTACCAATTTACACACCATCCCTTCTTGACCTTTTACTACGAATCCATCCGGTGATCCATATAGATCTCCTCCTCCAACTCTCCATTTAGGAAAGGCTGTCTTAACGTCCATCCGGTGAACGATAAGACCATGGGAAGTCTGCCAAGGAAAGTAGTACTCGAATAGTGGTCAATCGGGCAACCGGTGAGTAAGTATCGAAAAAATCTTCTCCTTCTTTCCGAATATAGCCTTTAGCCACCAGCCTTGCCTTGTACTTATCAATAGTACCATCGGACCTAAGCTTTTTCTTGAACACCCACTTGCATCCTACGGGTTTGCACGCATAGGGACGCTCCACAACCTCCCAAGTACCATTGGACATAATAGAGTCCATCTCACTCGAACTGCTTCCTTCCAATAGTCGGCATCCGAGAGAGGAATATGCCTCTTCAATGGTTCTAGGAGTGTCATCCACGAGGTACATAATGAAATCATCACCAAAGGACTTTGCAATCCTTTGTCTCTTGCTCTTTCTAAGAGCTTCATTGCCATCCTCCTCGGGATTTTTCTCATGTGGTTGTTCATTGTGTTCTATCAAAACGAGCGGGTTCTTTGAGTTCATTATTAATAGACAATTCGTGACTAAATGTGTTATCTATCTCTTTCATAGGAAAAATGTCCTCAAAAAATGTAGCGTCTCCGGATTCCATGATGGTGCCAACATGCATATCAGGTACTCCAGACTTCAATATTAAAAATCTATAACCCACACTGTGTAGAGCATAACCAAGAAAGATACAATCGACAATTTTAGGTCCTAGTTTACGTTTCTTGGTTATAGGCACATTCACTTTGGCCAAACATCCCCAAGTCCGTAAGTATGAAAGTGTTAGCCTTTTCTTTCCCATTCCTCGAATGGTGTTATCTCTTTGTTCTTTACAGGAACACGATTCAGGACATGACATGCAGTCAATATAGCCTCACCCCACCATTCCTTGGAAAGTCCCGTTGTGTCTAACATGGTGTTAACCAAATCAGTTAGAGTGCGGTTCTTTCTTTAGGCTACCCCGTTTGATTGAGGTGAATAGGGAGGCGTCCTCTCATGAATTATTCCGTGTTCCTCATAGAACGCAGTGAAAACATTAGAAAAGTACTCTCCACCACGATCAGACCTAATTCTTTTGATCTTTCTCTCAAGTTGGTTTTCTACTTCAGCTTTATAGATTTTAAAGTATTGTAATGCTTCATCTTTAGACTTCAACAAATAGATATAGCAAAATCTAGTACAATCATCTATCGAGTCATGAAAAACTTTTTACCACCTTTTGTCAACACACCATTCATCTCGCATAAGTCGAATGAATTAGTTCTAGAGGTGCCAAGTCTCTCGCCTCGGCCAAAAAATGAGGCTTGCGAGGTTGTTTTGATTCAACGCACACATGGCACATAGAATTTTTTACTAAGGTAAATTTCGGAATTAAACTCAAGTTTGCAAGACACATCATACAACCAAAATTAACATGACAAAGTCGCGAATGCCAAACATTTGAATCATCATTAACATTTGAGACATGGTTCACAACTTTATTACGGTCATATGACAAAGAAAAGCGGAACGGGGCCTCCGCTATCATAACCTTTTCCAATAAAACTTCCAAACTTAGAAATTACACATTTATTGGATTCAAAGACTAATTTAAAACCGTCTCTACACGGAGAGACCCGCCGACTAAGTTCTTCCTTATAGTAGGGACATGCGCACGTTCTTCAATCGAACGATCTTTCCCGAAGTAAGCTTCGGATCGACCGAACCAACACCAAGAACACGCGCATGTGATCCGTTTCCCATCAACAAGGAGGAAATTCCGCCCGCTCCGGTAAGAGGAAAACAAGGAAATGTCGGCACAAACATGAATATTAGCACTTTGTATCAATCCACCAATCGGGTGATCGACATACTTGAAAGAACTGTAGGTAAAAGATTACCGTACCCCGACGTTCCACCGGTTTCACTAATAACCATGTTGGCACTTTTGCCATCTTTCTTATCCTTGCGATCCGGAAACTTTGCGGCAAAGTGTTCCGTGCTACCACAAGCGGTAGCATTTTCCGGTTGGCGGCTTTTTCGCTGGAACCGAGCCGTCCGCTTAGCCTTTGGTTGATTTTGATGCGGCTTGTTCTTCTTTTTGAATGCATTGTTGTTCTTCTTACTGCACCATATTAGCACTAGAAGACCCAACAATCCCTTTACCATGTGTATTGTCCTTTGCTCTCGCCTTCTCTTCAACATCAAGAGTGCCGATAAGATCGACAACATCAAACTTTTGCCTCTTGTGTTTTAGAGAGGTTCCAAAGTCCTTCCAAGAAGGTGGTAACTTGGAGATAATACCTCCGACCACAAACTTGTCGGGCAACTTACATGGTGCATCCTTGCTATAATTCTCAAGATTTCTAGCTAGCGCTCGAATCTCATGGGCTCCGCTCTACCACGAACGGCCTTCAACCATTTTGTAGTCATAGAGTCGTTCCATGACATACGGCTCACCACCGGCATCGAAACCCCAAATTTAGCCTCAAGCGCATCCCAAATATCTTTGCCACTTGGCGACGAAGGTACTTGTCCACAAGGTTTTCGGCGAGAACACTCAAGATGGCACCACGAAACGGGTTATCGGCTGCCTCAAAAGCCTTCTCCTCCTCTGGAGAAAAGCTGTTCGGGCTTCCCCCGTATGACATGCATGATGCTCATCGCTCGTCAACCAATACGTAACCCTTTGCTTCCAACGCTTGTAATTTGAACCATCGAAAACATTTGGTTTGAGCGTTGCGGCGAAACTAGTTACCGAAAGCCTATCAACAATGTAAGGTTTTTGGATTGTTAGAAAACTAGGCAATTTTCGGTACATTTTAATTCCGAAAATTATTAACAAGTTCATGACAAATATAAGTGATCCCGTGAGAGCAAAGCATCCGCTTGTGTTCAAGTTAAATCTCAAATAAAACTCGAACAAAAATACACGAAAAAGGTTTAGTTTGTACCCAAAGGCGGGACGGTTGACGGAGTCAACCGGTGCGCCGTCATCCCTTGGACTAGACATGCTAGTCGTGGAGGGACCTTGTTCGGTGTAGTCGTACGAGAGGTGATGCGGTGGCGAGTCGTTCCGGTGGAGACCCACGAACGGCCTTCGGGAAGTAGTCGTTCACGCCGATGTAGTCGTTCTCGCGGAGGACGTAGTCGTGCTTGGAAGTAGTCGTTCTCGCGGACGGGGACGTAGATGTACGGAACGGCGAGCGGGCGCGTACGGGTACGCTCCCCAAAAACCTTATCGCCCGCCTACCCCGAGCCGGGATCGCTAGGTGGACGAGGTTCGGAGGCAATCGCTCACGCAAACAGTGTGCGCGCAAAGCTTGCGTTGGGAATGGCGAGAGAGCAACAACACGGAGGGAGAAGAGAGAGGTCTCCTAAGCGGGAGTACCGAGTTTTAGAATGTGTATCCGTGCCGGAGGAAGGAGTCCTCTTATATAGGCGCGAGAGGAGAGGAGGAGGGAATGAACACGGACGCCGCCGACCACCATAATTCTCATTAAACGACGGTTACCGATGATTCTTGTATTCAACGTCATCGGTTACCGGTAACGGTCGTTTTAATACGAGAGGATTATGGGCGACATGAATGACCGGCATGAATGACAAAAACGGTGCATACGCATCACGTTCACGGTCACGGTCACGGTCTCGGTCTCATCTCGTCTCGACTCGACATGACACGACACGCCCACGCCCACGCCCACGGCCGGCCGGCCCGGCCCGGCGCGGCGAGGCGAGCGAGCGCACGCGCACATGTGGTACGCCTTTTTCCTTTTACCAACTTCACAAGTGGTCCACCATTGGTCCACCCTTTAAGTTAGTTAAGATTCTCATTGGCTTTCAATGCGGGATTGAATCCCTAGCATTTATTTTGTGGACCTCTTAATTCTTAAAATTAATTGAGACTAAATGGCCCAAGGCCCAATTTAATCCAACAGATATAACTTGGTGTCATTCACAATCATTTGTGCACCTTGGTCTCTTCCAAAAAGTTGTGCCAAAAGATCCATCGGTTGCGTTCCTTCCAAATATTCCACCAGAAATATAACATGAGTCCATCGAACGCAGGTTTCTGCTTTTTGTCACAAGATCGTCGCATCCGTCTCCACCAGCCAATGATGGTATTTGTTGAGGATGATGTTTGCAGGTCCTTCCTTCCAAGCTCCGAGGTCAACAGAGTCCATACGAGCAATGTAGACATAGATGTGTGGGTGTTTCTGGCGCCGCATTACACAATTTGCACATCGGATCGTGCGGCTAGTTCCGTTTGGCTAGGTTGTTGGCCGTGAGGATTTTGTGTTGGAGGATCCATGCAAAAATCCGACAGTTAGGCTCGGCTTTTGCTTTCCAAATAGGAGTTAGAGTCGGCTTCTTGCGTCGTCCCAAAAATTGTATTCGATAGGCACTTTGTGTGGTGTATTGTCCATACGGAGTCCACCTCCACCTAATCTCATCTTCGGAATCCCCACTACTGCTTACTGTGTTCACCCCTTCCCACAACTCAACAAACTCATGCAGCTCCTCGATCGACTGGACGGGGGGATATATGTGAAACTCATTTGTTTTGCACCATGGCCTTGCTTACTGTAATGTTTTTTCTCTTTGTTTTTCGGAACAACAACGTAGGGGCGATGTACTTTGGCGCTTGCCCATTAATCCAACTGGAGTGCCAAAAAGTGGCCTTGTCGCCTCTGCCGACAGTGACGATTGTCGAAGCATTGAAAAGATCCTTGTCTGTACTGTCGCAGGGAATATCTAAGCCCGCCCAAGGTCGATCAGCGTGCTGCCAACTGATCCAAAGCCATCGTAATCTCAATGCGTGTGCAAATCTCTCTAGGTCAAGAATGCCTAGTCCCCCCAGATCCCTTGGCGCATAGGTCGTTGGCCAATTTACCAGGCAATGGCCCCCGCTAAACTTTTTCAGTTCCTTTACTTTCCATAGGAAACTTCGTCGCATCTTGTCAATTTGTCGCAACATCCACTTTTGCGCAGAAAAAACAATTAGGTGGTATATTGTTTGCGACGTAAGCACGCTTTTCCCCAACGTCTCTCTTCTGGCCATTGAGAGTCCATGTATGTTTGCAGATGTACATACAATAATCAACAAAGATAAACGATAAGAAACACTATTGGAATGTTTTTTAAGATGAAGATCATATATCAAAAAGAATCCTCTTTCTGATCTCAGTTATGAGAGTAGATAGTTTAGTGGACTTAACATGGAGACCAACCCTGCCTACCCAAATTCCATCTATCTTGAATTGGTAGCACGCATTCTCAGGTTCCTCTAAAATCTTAACTAATGTGATATCATATGGTCAATATTCTTTGAGCTAGTGATATCCTCATGGCCGATATTCTTTGAGCATCATCACCAAAGAACCAGCCTTTGATCTGATCATCTGAGCCTTCAGTTCTGGTACGGTAGCATGGAGGAAGACACCACCACGACCTTGATGAGCGACATAGTCGAACCCCTTTCCCACCGCGCCATCTCTACCTATCCCACGGTACATATTCTCAGTTTCCTCTAAAATCTTAATTAATGTGCAACATTAGAGAACAATATATGCAACTCAACATGGCTTAGGTTGGCTATTAGTAGACTTGTGTTGACACCCAAAATTGGCAGGTCTGCGCTAACCCGGTTAGACCGCCATGTACCCCGGTTAGACCGCCTGGCCAAAGTCCTTAAAAGGTAATTTGGACTTCCCCATTGGATAGGTCTCGTCGAGTAGATCAAGATCCAAATATAGAACGTCGAATTCGGAGTCCGGATGAGAGAGATATGGCTTCCGGAAGATCTCCACGTCACCCTGGCGGTTAGACCGTGGGGTCCAGGCGGTTTGACCGGGTCCGGGCTTTGTAAACCGAGTTGGAGTTGTATTTTAGTACGGGATTTGTTAGGGCTTCAACTCCAGCAGGGGCAAGACCTCCCCACCCTATAAATATAAAGGGCCGTGGCCGATTGAGGAGCTATAACTCAATCGAACATAACAACTTTACCTTTTTATCTCCAAATCCTACTTTTCCAACCCTTTGCTTCCTTCTTCGTCTCTACAATGATTTAGGGCGTTCTAAGTGGCCTGCCGATCTTAGAACAACCCTAGGAGCGTTGTCCCTTACGGGGTCCCTCCCGGGCCAGTGATCTTAGGTTTTCGCCGACGTTCCTGTCCAAGGCAGTTAGACCGCCCCCAGGCGGTTTGACCGGCCCGTGCTGGTAACCTCGACGAGGTGATATCGACTACCGCGCGATCCAGCGCACTCATGTGTTCGACCGAAAAACGCGCCAACACACTTTTGGCGACCCCGCTGGGGAACAGTTCTGGTTTTACAACCGATCATGGTGAACATAGAAGATCTCAGCGAAAAGGACCAAAGGAAGTACATCGAGCTTCAGGAGTACATCAAGCAACAGTTCCTCTCTGGCGCCAGGAAAGATCGCTCAGGCAAGGTGACGATGAATCAAGATTTCGAGCTGCCGGCGATCAAGGTCAACAACGACAAGATTGAGGTAATCACCACTGTAAGCAAGCCTGAAACTGATATATCTATGAAGATTACTAAAATATCTGATAAATTCGAGCGTGCTTTTCATAATCAGCATAGTCAGGTTGCTAATATGATTGCTCGCTTAGAAAAAATTGAGGGTAAAAGTAGTAGTTTTAATTTTCCTAATGATCTTATCCCTCAAGTAGATTCACAAGGGATATTGCAAACAAGCTTGTCGGCAGTGTCAGGAACCTCGATTGAGACACCTGTGCATGGCATGCCGACTGGTTTTTATCTGGGACAACCATCATTATCAGAGCTGACCCCGGTCAGACTGCCCCCCATGGCCGGTCTGACCACCTCGTCTGGCCAGATGATGGGCGTTCCAGGGAATCTACCTCTTGTGAATAAAGTTGATTTATCAGCTGCAAGGCAATCCCAACTAGCTGCTATGGATGAACTTAATAAATTTAAGGAACAAGTAGCTAGCATGATTAAAAATAAATTCGGTATTGATATGGGTAATTCTAGGTTATACCAAAAACCCTATAAAGTCGATTTTGATCTTATGGCTTATCCCCCTGGTTGGCGCATACCTGATTTTATAAAATTTAGTGGTGAGGAAAATCGTACAACTTGGGAGCACATAAGCCAATACATTGCCCAACTAGGTGAAGAAAGTGCCATGATTCTTTTAAAGTGCGTTTGTTCTCTTTATCTTTAATGGGTACCGCCTTCGCTTGGTTTTCATCTTTAACCCCCAATTCTATTGATTCTTGGAATCATTTGGAACAAAAATTTCATGATCACTTCTTTAGTGGGGATTATCAATTAAAATTGACAGATTTAACATCGGTTAAGCAAGGTAAAGACGAGACGGTCTCTAATTACCTTAAGCGTTTTAAAGAGGTTAAAAACTGTTGTTTCAATTTGTCGATTTCTGATTCTGACCTAGCTAATCTTGCTGCTAAAGGTTTAAAATATGCTCTTAGAGAAAGATTAGAAGGTGTGAATTTTTATTCGCTTGATTTTGTTCTTGTGAGAGGCATGGCACAAGAACTAAAATTGAATAAAGAAAAATAAAAACTTGAGTCTCATCGGTCCGATGTTCGTGTGGTTGATTATGTTTCTAATAATTTGAATGATGAGACTGAAATTTATAGTGCTGAATTTGTGTGGCCTTCTGAAGATAAATTTTTTTCTTGTGCATCACTTAAGCCGTCTAGTAAAGGTCGGCAAGAAGAATTAAGATTTACTTTTGATGTTTCTAAGTGTGATCGCATTTTTGATGAATTGCTTAAACTTGGAAATATTAAAATATCTCATACCATGCCTCCACTTGATGAGATAAAGTGACGTGCATATTGTAAATATCATCATTCTTATTCGCATGCTACTAATGATTGCAATGTGTTTCGTCGCAAGATTCAATCGGCCATAAATGAAGGTCGTTTGGTACTTCATGAAAAGCAAGTTGAGAAGCATCCTTTTCCTATCAACACCATGGAATTACAACAGCCCAAGGTTCTGGTTCGGCCACATCAAGTCAAAGCAACTAAGGGCAAGAATGTGGTGGTCGGAGAAGCGAAGCCCGATTTGAGAAGAAAAGAGTTAACAAGAGAAGTTGCTTATGTGAAGACCCCTGATGGTTGAGAAACATTCAAGATCACTGTCAACGCTTCTGGACTTGGGGGGCAAGGGTCGTCCGCGCCTGTCAGTCAGCAACCACTTGAGCCTAAAAAGGCTGGGGCGGTTAAACCGGGCCGGGGGTAGGCGGTCAGACCGCCCCTGCCCATGGTCACCCAAAGATGCCTATTCTGAAGCGGCTGAAGATTGTAAATTGGAAGCTCAACGTGGCAAAGAATCAGGGGAGTGTTCTAAAGCCAAGGGTCACATTTGACATGCTATTTGACAAATACTCCAAACAAAAGGCCGTTATGAGTGATCGGCCAATAAAAAAGGATGAGGTCACCCACACATCAAGAGAGGCCATCATCGCTTCGCAGAGCAGCTGTCAGGTTCAGGGGTGAATCAACTCAAAGACAACACTTTACTCCAGCTTGGGCTCCGTCAAGTTCAAATTCGCATGGTCCAATCTACGACGATAATGGAGTGATGTGGGTGCCATATCAACAATCCTTCCACGTCGGTCCGGACGGGGTCACCGGGACCACCGGTTAGACCGCCCCCTACGGGAGGTAAGACCGCCACCGCCGAAGAGTTCAACTTCCTCCGAAACAGGTGTACAAGCCCAAGATTAGAAAGGAGGAGGTTGAAAAGATGGATGTTGACACAGAAAGGACTACTAGTCAAGATATCATCCAGATTGGGACGATGGACGTTCCCGTTGAGAAAGATAGCAAGAGACCGGTTGTTTTAAATGATCAGGTTGGAACATCTGCAAAAAAGGGATCTGTTGCCATTGATGATCATGAGGCCAATGGAAGAGGTTCAAACTCTAGGTACTTTCTACCAAGATGGTGTCCTCCTGGTTTGACTCACACTCAAAGGAGGAAGCTTCAACGCTTGAGGTTGCAGGAGAAGAAGGAAAAGGGGCTGAAAGAACAGAGGGACAAGATTTTCAACAGCTACAGGCCCATGGTACCACAAGGGAAGGAGCGGAGAGCCAAGACGACACCTCAGGAAGAGGCGGTCAAACCGCTAGAGGAGGCAGTTGAACCGTCAGAAGCGGTCAAACCGATTGACCAGGCAGTCAGACCGGGTTCACCAGAGACGCCGCTCAATTTCTCTTCTTCAGTCCCCATGGCTCGCGATGATAAGTTGTCGTCGGTACCTGCTCCAGAGGACGACGAGCAACTTATTGATTACAGTTCTTTTCCAGAGCGCATGGATCTTGAAAACAATTGAGAAGACATGGCCGATTTCAATGAAAATCGCCCTTAGGACAAAATGGCTGGTGGATAGTGTTTCATCGACCTTAGAATTGTTTTTTAGTACACAAGCTTTACTAAAAAACAGGGGGGCATATGTTGACACCAAAAATGGCAGGTCTGGGCTAACCCGGTTCGACCGTCATGTACTCTAGTTAGACCGCCCTGTCCAAAGTCCTTAAAATGTAATTTGGACTTCCCCATTGGATAGGTCTCATCGAGTAGATCAAGAGCCATATATAGAACGTCGAATTCGGAGTCCAGATGAGAGAGATATGGCTTCCGGAAGACCTCCACGTCACCCTGGCGGTTAGACCAGGGGTCCAGGCGGTTTGACTGGGTCTGGGCTTTGTAAACCGAGTTGGAGTTGTATTTTAGTACAAGATTTGTTAGGCCTTCAACTCTAGTAGGGGCAATACCTCCCCACCCTATATATATAAAGGGTCGTGGTCGATTGAGGAGCTATCACCCAATTGAACATATCAAATTTACCTTTTTATCTCCAACCCTACTTTTCCAACCCTTTTGCTTCCTTTTTCGTCTCTACGACAATTTAGGGCGTTCTAAGTGGCCTGCCGACCTTAGAACAACCCTAGACGCGTTGTCCCTGACGAGGTCCCACCCAGGGCAGCGATCTTAGGTTTTCGGCGACGTTCTTGTCCAAGCCCCTCCCCCCCCCCCCAAGCGGTTAGACCGGCCCGTGCTGAGAACCTCGACGAGGTGATATCGACTACCGCGCGATCCAGCTCACTCATGTGTTCGACCGGAAAAAGCGTCAACAACTTGCATCTCATGTTAGGATGCAAGACAAACAAAATTAGCACTCACAACCATTACCAAGGTATTGAGGTATATATTAAGCAAGAGCTTAGAGACCAGCATTATTTCAGAAATCAACCATGTGTAGCTACATAGCATGACTAATAAGTACAAAAAGCTTGAGTGCTTTCTTAAGAAGAGCGTGAATAAACGGAACCTAGGGACCAAATATTCAGTTGTTGAACCTGAGGCATGTTGGCAAGTGTGTGACGATGAACTGTATAGCTGACCATGTGGGCATGTGCTGACTGCGGATGATACAATTAGCATGACTCCAAGTAATAGCAGCATCAAGAAAGTTTCACTATGCATGTGTGAATATGAAATAAACCACCAACTACAGCCTACACCCAGAAGCCTAGAATATAGCATGAACAATTAATAATGTTTCTTTTATAAGCTAAATTAACATGCATTTGACAGCTGATGATTCACTATAATAATTTAATTTGTTGAAACTAGGAAGTCATAAAAACCAAAACATATATAGTTTTTTTGAAAGGACGGTGGAAGCTTATGCTTCCCCGAATTTTTATTAGAAGAAGAGAGTTGACCTAGTTTATAAGGAAAACCGGGCCCGAAAACCATACAACTCTGGTCGATCGACCACACAACTAGGGGAGTAGAACCCCGAACGACTCCGGTCCGCAGACCATACAACTAAGCCCTTCGGTGGGTTGGATTGGGACCTCAACACGCACCGCTCAACTCATCGGTCGGATTGGGACATCGACACGATCAACTCAAACAACTTCAAAGGATCCGTCCGGTCAGAAAGGAACATCGATCCTAGTTTCCACAACTCTGTTCTGCTGTCGACACAAGCCACCACAAACACCGCCAGGAACCACAACATCTCTTATCCCCCGTTCAAAGGAGAAACTACTATCTACTAAAACTAAAGCTCTTTTTTTTCTTTTCTTCTTTTTTTCACAAAGAAAAGAAAAGGAAGAGAAAAGCGACCTCACAGAGCATCCACCGCCGAAGCACCATGTCGACGACGCCGCTGCCGGCCCAAGGCAGAACCAGGGTAGGCAACCGAGATGCCCGATGTTGCCTTCAAGAAGGGAATGACACCATCGCTGCGCCAACAACACCTTCCCCTGACTGAATCAGGAGCGAAGGTTGTTCACCCGCATCGTCGCCGCCGGGTAGTGAAAATGGCCGGCTCCACCAACCTCGCCACCATGGTGCTGTCGGGGATCCACCGCACGACCTCCGCCAAGGGCACCACCACGATGTCGCAGGAGCACGTTCGCACAAAGACCACGGACGGCCGTGCCACCAAGGCACCGCCGACCTTCCACCGCTCAACACCGGGCCAACTAGAGGACACCGCAACGCCGAGACCACAAGGGGCGAACCCGGCCCCAAGCGAGAAACGGGCGTGGTCGGCCGGACGTAGGCCCCCGCCGCCGCGGACGGAGCACCACCCATCCACGTCGCGTCGCACGTCGGGGGGGGGGGGCGAGCCGGCAACCCCCGGATGTCCACCCCACGCGGTTGCCCTCCGTCGGCCGACCCGAAGACCTTGCGCCCCTGCTCGAAGCCAAGTAGATGCGAATGGCCTCCTTGTCGCCGCTACCCGCAGCCCCGACCGCGCGCGCCGGAGACACCGCCGCCGCCGGCGGGGAGCGAGCGCCGCCGGAAACGGCCGCCGAACCGCGGCCACGGGTCGGGCCCGATGCGCCGCCGGTCCGCACGACAAGGACGGGGGATCCGGCTAGCGCGCTAGCTGCGAGAGCCGCCATCGGGTCCCCGCACCGTAACCCGCCAAGGCTACGTGCCGAGCACCCCGCCGCCGCCGCCAACGGCGCTCGCCGGCACCGAGGCCCGGGGGCGGGCGGATCCGTACCCCCAGGGCGCGGATCCGGCCACCCCAAGGGCGGATCCTGACGAGGCCGGCCAGGGATGACCGCTGTTGCCATGGATGAGGAAGACCATCCGGGAGAACTGCGAGGGAGGAGGGAGGAGAAGAGGAGAGAGGTGGGGCCTGCCGCCACCTACCTTGCGGCCGCACGGACGTCCGGCGGCCGCTCAGGCGACGGGGAGGGGGGTGGTGGTGCATGGAGGGGAGTGGCCGCGTGGGGCTCTTGGCTCTGCCCGTGTCGCCCCGAGAGGAGCGACCCAAAACATATATAGTCTCTAGTAAAAATTTAACGAAAACCGCATGACATACTTGATTGGGCTGCAACTGGAGCTGGTGCACGCCCGGCGTCGTCAATGCGTGCTGCGTTGCGAGTACTTTTAGCTCAAGCAAAGCGACAGACGTAGAGAGGTTGGTGGTGTTGGCACCTTCTGGAGCCAACAGCACACAAAGGAAGCTATCACAGTGCCTTTACGTCGACATCGGTCAGGCCGGTGGGGTAGACCGGTCAGACCGGTCGCCGGGAGATTCCGGTAGTAGACCTCTGAACGTCGCACGGGCATGATCCCGTCAGGGAGACGCACATAGGGTTGCTCTAGGGTCGGCAAGGCCACCTAGAACGCCTTCAAACATCGCGGAGACGAAGGAAGAAAAGCAAGCAGTAGATTGGAAAAGTTGGGAAGAGGTAAAAGTAAATACGAGACAATAAAAGGTAAATGTATTTGATCGATTCGATGATTATTCTCAATTGGTCGTGGCCCTTTATATTTATAGGGTGGGGAGGTCTTGCCCCACAAGGAAATCCTTTTACTAGCCTAATTTATCAGGACTCCTCAATTTGTCTCGGAATCGGGGAGGCACCGGTCAGACCGGTGCACCCAACGTGTAGGTCTTGGAGAAGTCATATATCCCTCATCCGGACTCCGATTTAGACATTCCACATATGGATTTTGATCTACTCGACAAGACCTATACAATGGTGAAGTCCATATAGGATTTCGTGGACTTTGACCACATCATTCTGACCGGTGGGCCCACAGGTCTGACCGGTCGGATGAGACCTGCCAATTTTGGGTGTGAACATATGCCCCCCTATTTTTGGCAAAGGATACGTGCCAAAATATATTATTCTGAACTAAAAAAACACTTAGGACGATGTTTAACAGAACAACGGCCGTACACATATTTTACTCAAGTCAAGGATGACGCCTGCTTTGTTCTCCACTCCTTCCGCTTTGACTTGGTTGGCTTCTCTTCAATCTGCTGCTCCATTGCTCCTTGCTTACGTAGTATTTGCAACCTCCTTTTTTGAGTATGAGACAAGCCTGAGGGACACCACCTCAGCTACATCTCCTTAGCATTTTGCTTGTTGCTATTCTCACCTTGCTTAATAGTAGTACACACATTATTTTTAACCAGATTGCTATTGCAAACAATCGGTCTTTGTAATGCATTATAATTTGAGTATGCAACAGGATATTGAATCATATATGAATTCATGTACATACTACTATAATCAGCAGGTGAATCATAACAAGGATAATACCAAGATGATGGCATAACAGATCCAACAAAAGGATATTGTGAAAAGTTACCTTGTTGGTGATGAATACCTTTATGTCTTGGTGGTGCTTTTACGCCCTTAGCACCGATTGGCTGATTACTTCGATCCTTAATAGCTCCTTTCCTATTATCTTTGGCCAGGAGCTCATTAAAACTTGGCCTTGCTTTTTTCTTGGGATTGGAGTATTTTGAACATTCTTGAAGGCACTGGTTAGACCAGCCTAGGCACCGGTCACGCCGGTCGATGCAGTACCGGTCATCTTGATCCTGTCTTGCCCCTCAAGCGTTGAAGTCGCTGAAACCTTGGGGATCACCTCCAGAGGCTGCCTCTTGTCGTGTCTTTGCTCTCCAATGATCACATTCTTTCCTTTAGCATTTTCGGCTTGATCCAGCCGAATAAACACCTTAGTATTTGACAACTCAAGAGTATTAACAAAGGCACTATTAGGGAAAGGATTTTCATCGACCTGCATCTCATGGAATTTCAAACAACCTTCATTAATATCCAATTGTATTTGCCGACGAAAAGTATTGCAATCATTGGTAGCATGAGAAAAAGAAGTATGAAATTTACAATATGCACGTCTTTTTAACTGATCAATAGGTGGTATAGTGTGAGACATTTTAATTTTACCTGACTTAAATAACTCATCAAATATCTTATCACACTTAGCTACATCAAAAGTAAATTTCATCTCATCCCGACTCTTATGAGCCGGCTTAAGAGAAGCACAAGTGTTTGCTTTTATCATTAGGTAACCAAGTAAATTAAGCAGCACACGCTTCTTTACTCTTATCGTCTGATGATTCATAATCTAACATATGCATGTTGGGACGATCAGATTTAAGACGAGTATCTTTGCTTCGGCTCTCATGAGCTAAATCTCTTACTAAGACTTGGGCAACATTAATAAATTCATGACCCTCTAATTTCTCTCTAATATGGGATGTAAACCATTAAAAGCTTTTTCAGCAAGATCCCTTTCGGAGATAACAAGATTATAACAATGGTTTTGATTTCTCTAAACCTTCTAATATAGCTAGTAACGAGTTCATCACGCTTTTGCCTAACCGATGTTAAATGACTCAACCTTAACTCATTGTCCCCGCTATAAAAGTGGTCATGAAATTTTTGTTCTAATTGTTCCCAAGTACGAATAGAGTTCACAAGTAATGAAGCAAACCATGAAAAAACATTGCCGGTTAAAGATAAAGAAAATAAACACACTCTTATTTCCTCTATGGCACTAGCTTCTCCTAGTTGAGCAAGATATTGACTAACATGCTCCCACGTAGTTTTACTATCATCCCCATTAAACTTCACAAATTCAGGACAACGCCAACCAATAGGATAGGAAAAAGAATTAAAACTAGAAGGATACGGTTTTCGATACAAAAGATTTTTATTTTTTTACTTCTATCTCATTTGTTTAGCAAGATTAACATTAAACCTATCGATGACTTCCTGGATGGTGGTTGGCATTGGCGTAGTGGAAGCATTCGATTGCATCATATTCGGCTACGTGTACGAGCCAGAAGTGTGGTGTTGCAAACGGCTATTAACTTGGGGATTAGGTGCGTAATCATACCCAACGCCTGTCTCAAATGAAACCATAATCGGAATACCTTGAGCAACTGAAGTATGCCCACCGGATCGGCCAGAAGCAGCCTGAACGAGAGGAATAGTAACTATAGGTTACGGAGACGAGGGAAAAGGCACCATAGCGCCAGCACCGGTCTGACCGGTCGGACCCATCGATCTGATCGGTCTGTTCTGACCAAATGACGGCGGTGGTGATTGTCCCGCAAAATATTTCAACGGCATACCATACTGAGGATTAATTGTTTGTGTAGCCGATAAATTAATAGGTGGGGTCTGAGGTGCCACAGTTTTAGAACTAGATGCAATATTATCATCACCCTCTACCCGTTTACCAAGACTCTTATCAACCATGTTTTGCATATTTTCAATCATTGATAAATGAAAGCTATCCATCACAGTAGTAAGATCATTGACGGTAACAAAAGAGGATGGAAATAATGATCTGCTCACATTGGGTGGTACCTCAGGTGGTGGAGTGTCAAAGGTGACGTCCTTGATCTTCTTCACCTTGCCTTCGCGATTCTTCTTGAAGTGCGACTAGTAATGAAGTCGATCGTTCTCAGCCTTCTCCTTCATGAGCTTTTATACTTCTTGGCGATCTCGTTCGGCCCTTTGCTTCATGAAGTCCTCCATGGCTCGATGATCTTCAGGTGAGAGCTCTTCATCTGTGAAGTCGATGATGTTTCCCTTGTCTAGCTTACACTGAGACATGTCACCGGAGTTGGATAGATCGGTTAAGATAGCCAGATCTTCGCTCCCCAGCGGAGTCGCCAATTTGTTGGCACCTTCTGGAGCCAACAACATGCAAAGGCAGCTGTTGCAGCGCCTCTGTGTCGACATCGGTCAAACTGGTGGGGTAGACTGGTCAGATCGGTCGCCGGGAGATTCCGACGATAGACCTCCGACGTCGCCCGGGCAGGATCCCGTCAGGGAGACGCACGTAGGGTTGCTCAAGGGTCGGCAAGGCCACCTAGAACGCCTTCAAATGTCGAGGAGACGAAGGAAGGACAACAAGTAGTAGATTGGAAAAGATGGAAAGAGGTAAAAGTAAATACGAGACAATAAAAGGTAAATGTATTTGATCGATTGGATGATTATTCTCAATCTGCCGTGGCCCTTTATATTTATAGGTTGGGGAGGTCTTGCCCCGCAAGGATATCCCTTTACAAGCCTAATATAGCAGGACTCCTCAATTTGGCTCGGAATCGGGGAGGCACCGATGGCACCGGTCAGACCGGTGCACCCGACGTGTAGATCTTGGAGAAGTCATATCTCCCTCATCCGGACTTCGATTTAGACGTACCACTATGGATTTTGATTTACTCGATGATAACTATTCAATAGTGAAGTCCAAATAGGATTTCGTGGACTTTGACCACACCGGTCTGACCGGTGGGGCCCACAGGTCTGACCGGTCGGATGAGACCTGCCAATTTTGGGTGCGAACAGGTGTGTCGTCACTGCCAGTATAGCCCGCCGGGGTACGACGCGATCGATCTCTTGTTCATGAACTCGCCATCGTCATTCGCGACTAATCCTTGCGAGAAGGCAAAACAGCAACACTTTCTAAGTATTGTCGCTGGGATTCTTTCGACGCCATGCAAAGTGGAGACCGGAGTATCTGAGCAGCTGCGGGAAGCTCGCATTGCCGGCGTAGTAGCACAGCAGTGGTGGGATGCATGACCAGCGCTTGGTTCTTTTAACTACGTGTCCACCAACCAAGGAGAAGGGAAATTCGCAATGGGAATGAGGCAAAGAAGCACACGTCCTGTTCTATACCATGGGGGATCTAGTTCTACATCTCTATCGTGTAGATCGTGTCTCGGAACTTCGGCAGCCGACGTGTGTGTTCTCCGAGAGTAGCCCCACATATCATTGTATACTTTCATGTGAAAATCTTACCCCGTCCACAAATTCCTCATTTCATAGTATATAAGCACCACATGAGCCTCTTCCAAACAATAATTGTTTACCCCGCCCATGCCATGTAGTTTGGTTATTGTGTAGAAGCCTTTCATGAAAGAGAATTGGTTTTTACGAAGATAGTCATAATTCACATTATGTGTTATAGTAAAACGAGTTGTAATAATTGATACAGAAAAAATAAAACAATTGAAATTAAAAATATGAATAAATAAATATACTAATAATTTAAGCATATACATCTAGCATGTCGCATGTGTTCGAGACCCAAACGACTTCTGCGTTGGTGGTGGACTGAGCAAGAGATTCGATCATCATGGTAATTAAACCAACCAAACTATGCATATAGAAAAAAACAACTGACTGCATCAATTATCAAATTCCTCTAAAATCTCAAATGAGCAACTTGTTTAGGGCGCAAATGAAGGACAAGCATTGTTAACTGGTGTACAGTGTAAGGAGATCGAGTTGATCTCGTGTTTAGATAGAAAACACAACACAATGCTGCAAGGCTTGTGGTTAATATAATAAGCGAGAGACCAAAACCTCATAGCAGTACTCTTCATGAATAATGATACAATTCATGCACATTTCGAATTTCGATCCAACCAGCATGGGAAGTATGATATGCTTCAATCTTAATCCATGACCAAGATGTGAGCATACATATCAGAAGCGTGAAGAAAATGTCACTATCTTGTACCATCATGAGGCAGCAATCCAGATTCATGAAGTCATGACAAGCATGAATAATACTATGTCCTTGTAAGTTAAGCATGAAACTAACATAACATAAACATGATTATTCACTATCTGCAGCAGGTAATCTGTGCAGGAAGATTTACCAGCTCGACATCTATTTTGAGTATGTCATGTGGCCTAATAAGATTCTTTGAAAGAGCAACTGAAAAGGATGCATCTCTCGTGATTTTGATTCTTGGGATACATGGTCTCGTCCCAGACGTGAGAGCTTGATTCACAGTGGATGCCGGCGTCCAGCAGTCATGACACCGTTGGGTGTTGGATTTCATTGGGCTTAACCCTTTCTCCAAGCAATTAAATCAATAATAATTCAGGCCCGCAATTAATAAGGTGATTAATCCCATATGGTTAATTAAGAAGGAATGAAATGCATAGCGTTGCCATTTTGCACCATGAGACACTTATTGTGAGAATTAATTTATGAGTTACTTGTGCTAATGGCTGCGCTATTCCCAACTAACCAAACCCACCACCCAACCCAGCACACACCCAACCCAACCGGATCCCACATTCCTCTCCCCGACCCGTTAACAGGCATCTCGCACCCATCCGCTCTCCACCATCCCAAACCGGCCTTCTTTCCCCCGCGCGAGCCGGCGCGGAGCGCGGCCCGCGGCGAGCCAGTGCGCAATGGCGCACGCGCAGATCGGCAGGGGCCCAGCGCGGGCGGCGGGAGGCGCAGTGGCGTACGCGCAGATTGGTGGGTGGCGGCAGAGCGGAGAGGCGCCCCGGGAGGCCCGTGACCGGCGAGCTGGGGGCGGCAGTAGCAGCGGCGCAGGAGGAGCAGCGGAATCGGGGCGCGTGCGCGCGGAATGCGCTGGCGGGCAGCGGCATTGGTGGTTGCACGCAGCGCTCGGCGCGGGCGGCTCTGGGATGCGCTCGGAGTCCTGGAGTATTCACAGCGCAGGTCGCACGGGGCAGGCCCCGCACGGCGGCGCGCATGAGCTCCACCTCCCATCAGTCCTCCACCCCCTCCCTTGAAAATCTCGATCTGAATCGATATGCTCGTCAGTAATCGGTAATTTCGCAGGTGCACACGCGCCGCACTGGATTGAGCTTGCCTCCCCATATCCCATGCCGTGGGGCGTGGGCCAATCCGAGCAAGCGGCAGCGCACAACGAGCAGTAGAAAGGCAATGGGTATAGATCGATGCTGAATCTGATGCCCTGCAGCCACGATTGGGTATAGATCGATGCTGCTTCTGCTACTTGAATTGTTGTTTTCATTAGCCAAGCACAGGAAGGTTGGTGCTGCAGGTGCGCAAAGGAAGATTGGTGATGCAGCTTACTCAAAATTGTGCGCCTCCGAACCTCTTTAGTTCAATTATTTGCACTACTTCAACTCAATTTTGAAGTAGTACAAATAATTGAACTAAGGAGGTCCGGAGGTGCACCTAACGGTTACCCCTTTGCAGCCTTAAAGTTAGGGTGTCTCTTCGGGAGTTGTATCACGCTAATGCAAGGAGGCGCCTCGATCTCTAATAATGTAGTGGTCTTTTGCAAAGAAAAGAACTATGTAAATTTGTAACCTTAGTGAATTTGGAGCAAACTATGTTTACAAGAACTTCAACATGCAAAGATGAACTGTTTACTGCCATTAAACCGGATGTTCGGGTTTGGGATGCATTAACAGACGGGATGTTTTGGTCTAGAAAAATATACAGAAAGGAGAAATATTTCCGGATCTGTAAGAGATGCTTGTTTTGATTTTGGGAAAAGGTGATCTATGATTTCATAGTTTATGATAGCTATAAATTAGGATAACATTTATAGGGAGACAAGGAAGAGAGATGGTCAGTGAAACAAAGGAGAAACAACTTCAAACAAGGGGATTGATCAACAAACAAATGATAACCAAAATCACAAACATGGTTTGGGTTTGGGATGCATTAGCATTTCGGATGTTTTGGCAATAACCGGATGCTTGTTTTGAATTTGGTCAAGGTGAGCAACGATCACATTGCCATTTCTTATTAATTGTCCAATATTGATCTTCAACCTCTCCAAATCATGTGTCACGCTAGGAAACACGATCATGTAAGTACAATACGAGTGAATGTTCTTGTCTATGAAACACGAATACGCCCATGGAAATGTAAAGTTACTAATTAACATCACGATGTTCACATACATAAGACAATGTTCCCACAAAATCTAAAGATAATAATTAACATCACAGATAACATATCGACATTGGTCTTCCACTAGCACGGCTCGCTCACTCCATCCACATCCATCCCTCGTTTCTGGCTAGGACGTGGTGGCGGCTCCATTTCTTCATGTTGTCCTCCCTCAGGGAATCAGACCTGGCCATCCCAAGGACGTGGTCCTTGATCTCATTCGGGTTCCTCCACCGGTGCATACGGTTGGGGAAGACAGGGCACCCGTAGGTGTTGGTAGTGCGCCAGAAGACGCGCAAATCAAAGGTATAAAGATGGTCTACGTCAGTTTGGGTGTCGGAGTTGGAGTCAGAATTGAAGTTGGAGTCCAACTCTACAAGTGGTGCAGGAGGCTGGCAATCCACTGGCGACATACCAGCGGCTTCGAGTATTGGCGGGTCGACATTGGTGCCATTGCAGCGGGGCGGATCCATGCCATGGAGTTGATGCCCTTGCCACTCTAAGTAGGTGTGGATGAAGTGGAGGCCGCACGGTGATAGCCAGGGTCCGGATTCGGCTCCTGAGGAGGCGGTGGGCGCGATGCTGGCAACGCTGCCGAACCGACAAGCAGGGGCGGGTACGACCATGTGCCTGAGCTCTCTGTGTCTGGGGAGACTGATGGCTTCATTGAGTTAGATTGGCAGTAGGACTGAAACGCGAGTGTTTGGGAAGAAAACTATGGGTAAAGTGACCGGACCGGACTAAATAGTTTGTTGAATTGTTATTAGAAAAATACGATCGCATTGTTCGAATGAACATCCATCCAAAGTAGGAAATAGAATCCATTCTAAAGTGAATAATTGAATATCACAATTTCCACATACATAAGACAATGTTCCAATGAAATCTAATGATACTAATTAACATCACTGATAACATAACATAACATCACAAAGCATAGCATAGCATAGCATAGCATAGCATAACATAACATAACATAACATAACATAACATAACATAACATAACATAACATAACATAACATAACATAACATAACATAACATAACATAACATAACATAACATAACATAACATAACATCACAAAGTTCACATACATAAGACAATGTTCCAACGAAATCTAAAAATACTAATTAACATCACAGATAACATAACAGCATAGATCTTCCACCGACACGACTAGCTTACTCCATCTACTCCATCCATCCCTCATTCCTGGCCACGACGCCGTGGCGGCTCCACTTCTTCTTGTAGTTCTGCCTCAGGGGAGCAGACTTGGCCATCCCAAGGACATGGTCCCGACCTCATTCAACTTGCACCACTAATGCATAAGGTTGGGGCAGATAGGGCACACGTACGTTCCATTGAAGCGCAAGAAGACACACAAAGCATCACCTCAGGGACCGGAGGGATGTAGCCGAGGAAACGGTCCTCAGACGAGTCTGTGTCAGCTTGGGAGTTGGAGTTGGAGTCAAACTCACCGGCAAGAAGGGTAACTGTTAACGTAATCTTCCGAGGTGGTGACGGTGAAGGAGGCTGGATATACCCACATGCGAGACACCAGCTGCTCCTGGCAAAGTGCCAGCAATCGACGGCGGGTCGACGTTGGTGTCATCGGAGGGCGGCGGCGGTGACCTGTTGAGCAGGGACGGGAATGGCCATGCGCCTGATCTCTCTGAGACAGTCGACACAACGGATGCACTTGACATTAGTAGCGGAGTGGACAACCATGAGAACCATGTGCGGCCAGCCCGACCTCTCGGGCACTCCACCCACTGCATGCCGTCTTCTGGAGGTGACGGGTACGGCCGTGCGCTTGAGCTCTCCGGGACAGTTGAAGCGGCGGGTTCACTTGACATCAATGGCCGAGCGGCTAGTAACGCTGCCAGCCTGGGGATCATGGATGGGAATAGCCGTGCGCTCTCTGGGACAGTCGAAGCGGAGGACGCACTTGACATCAATGGCGGAGTGGAGGGACATGGCAGCCACGTGTGACAAGCCCAGCCTCTCGGGCACTCTACCCACTGCATGCCAGCTTCTGGTGGTGGCAGTGAGACAGGAATCGTGGTTTGATAGATCCGGAGAGAATGTATGCCCACCGCTGCCTGGCATGCCAGCGACGAAGGCCATAGTCAGCACATAGCGTGTCGGGTCCCATCAGCCCGGCCATCCATTGCAGTGTTTCTGTCCTACTGTAGTCATTGTATCTCGGCCCCGCCAGAGCTTTAGCCAGCGTGGATGATAGGAGAGCAAGCTCCACAGGAGGCACATGATGATTGTCACCAGCCATTGGGGGAGATGCTCTGAAATGCACATTGGTCTGCTCAATGAGGTGGAAAAGGTCAAAAGAATTAAGAAATTGATTGAACTGGGAGAGAGGATGACGGTACTTGCGCCGATAGGAGGCAATGCCGATGGGGTCTTCTAGTGCCGAGAGGAGGAGATGCCGATGGGGTTTTCTTTCGTTGAGGAGGAGATGCAAAAGTGTTTTCCAGTATATATTAATAGATCTCATTTGCCAAGGGAAAGGCGTAGGGTCTCATCGGGGATCGTGCCAGGCAAATAGCCTAGGCGCGTAACTTGCAATCTCATTGAACTTGGAGCAAACTTAATTCACTTGAACATGATGAGATCGAAATCTTCCACACGAGACCGGTTATTCTGGTATACGAAACATTATCAGACCAGACTAAATCTTTTGCTATGAGATAAGCAATAGAAGAAGGGCACGAAAGGAGGTTGGATGTTTTGGTTTACGAACCATGAGTAGACCGGAGAAATATTTTTAATCATTTGATGGCAAAAGATGCTTGTTTTAAATTTGGAAAACGTGAGCTATGATATGATCCTTCTTAGGGAGAGCCAAAAACGTGCACAATTCGAATGTGAAGCCATGGCTTAGGTAGAGCAAATTAAAGGGATGGGAAACAAATTGGCTTTCAGTATGACAGTGTCTACTCTATCTAGTGTACACTACCCCATCTAGCAAAGATTTGTTTTTCAAAGACTTGGTTAGTAGGAAAGAATCGTGAAGACAAGCAAGATGACTTAGAGTTTGAACCACGACTTAGTTCTTCCTTGTTGAAGAGTCATGCTAGTTAACAACAAAATGAAAGCATGCAATGAGATAGGCAATACAACCCGCCGGACCGAATATTTGGGTTTACGATACATTAATAGACAGGACAAAAAAATTCATTCCTTTCTTGGTCAAACCTGATTACGGATTTCATTGTTTCTGAAATAGTGAAAATTGGATCACATCATTTGTTTTTTAATTGTCCAATATTGATTTTCCACCTCTCTAAATTGCGATTAACTATTCCAACTACCAGCCATGGTAAATAAATGGGGGAAGACCAGAAGTTGGTTTCCATCACGTCAATGCATGTGCGAGTATTGCTACACGGGAACCAAGGAAGAGAGATAGAAACAGATATCATTGGATTAATCTAGAAACAAAATATATCCAAAATCACTCTCACATGTTAGGGTTTAATTTGTTTGGATGCAGATATCCAATTATTTTGCTAAAGAATATATCACATTCAGTGTGAATTTGACATTCCTCGTTACAAAAATGTGACCATTCTTCCCAGCTCATATTGAAGCATAGGCGGCTTGCGCACTGATGATTGCCGCGCGCCACTGGCGGCGCCATCACTGCACGTCGGTGCCACGTCACTCTCCGGATCACCTCTGAGGCTGCCTCACGGCACCGCAAGCAACCCTTGTTTGTCCACATCATCATCGATGTCACAGTCGCCGATTCTTCCTCGCCCTCGACCTGTCTGATGTACCGCCTCGCAGTGTCATCATCATCGGCGCTGCCATTGTCCATGTAGAGGACCATGGCGGCTACGTAGGTCGCCACGTTGTGCCCGGCCTAGGTGGCCTCCTCGATCTTGGCGATGAATGACCGGGAGCTATAGGTTCCCCTAAATAGGATGTCCATCCCGGAGAGGAAACATGCCTTCGGGTTTCTCATGTGGGTCAGGCAATCGAGGAGGGCATCGTAGCCCTTGTAGTCATTCCATTGCAGCTCAATGGAAAATCACTCTAGCACCACGCACCGACCAATGGCCGCGTTCTTGCACACGTGACACATCTCCCGGCAGGTCGCCCGTGGGCTGCGGAGGTCATCCATGGCCCACTCCGCGGTCGCAGTGAGGTGATGGATGATGCCAATGTTCACCTTGGTAGGAAGCACCACCAACAATAACAACAACCACCTCAACGACATGATTACTGACCTACCGGCGTCCTGAAAATAGTTTGATCAACATCAGCGTGCCAAATCAAATCCACATTCAAATTGATACAGAGACTTGGAAGAGAGCACTATACTCTCACAGATCTTCCTTCCGAGTGGAGGAGATGCAATTGTAAAAATGTTCTATGTACCCCAGGCGGAAGAAGTCGATCAATGCCCCATTTACAACAAATCCACCATTCCTTTCTCCGCATTTATAGTAAATTCACAGCTCCTTCGCCACCCAAAACAACCTTCGCTGCTGCTCCATTGATTTTGGGATAACAATAATAATTCATTATGATTGTTGGTGATCCTAACAGAAATTATGTTCTTGGAAATGTGAACAGGTCGGAATAAATGGTCAGTACCATGTGTTGGATACTAACTGCCGCACATTTCTTGGTCGATTTTGGCAATACATCATCAGTACAATGCTCAGAAGCATAGGGCACAATGTTCAAAATACATGATCGCACATTATTCATAATACCAAAGTGACACTTGCAGAATACATGATCGACACATCTAATTAGCCTTGCCACCTAGCATCAATCCCGCCATTACCGCAAAAACATCAAATAAAGCAAGCAGCACATGAGCGAGTTTGATGTTGTGCCTATAATTCTCAATTGACTTCAGCTCGACAGTAGCATTCTGAAGTTTTTGTCGCGCTATTTTGAGCTCATTCCTAATCTCTCTAAGCTCACAGTTAGCTTTTACCAATTCCCCCTCCCACTGCTTTGCAATCTCTTCAGCTTTCACTTTCTTCTACATGAGCTTCACCATAAGAGCATACGACCTTTCATCCCATTCTGGATCAATCCAGCAGAAGTAATCACATTGCTCTTTTTCTTCCTGCAAATTAAACAACCCATTAGCAATAGCTGTTGACCACATGAACCATATAAGCAGGTAGCCAACTAGCCATTACCTTTGGGCAGACAGCAAACTGGTGGCCAGGGTTGAGAAAGGTCCAAGCATACTTCACCATAGCTCTCAACCCGTGTTTGCACTTGTCTTTAGGATGCCAATGGCTACTATTGCAGGAAGATGTCTCCGAGCAATAACTACCAATGGAAGAAGATGCTAGAGTACACGGATGCTTCAAAAAATTTCATTGAAACTTGAAATCAATGCTTAGTTTTGCACTTTCTAAACTAATGCCTATCAATCAACTTGTAACAACAATCGTGCTTCAACCGAAATCCCCAATTACAAATATCACTTCCCGTTCACAAAAGGGGAAAGCAGAGGCACAAAATTGGGTACTGACCTGACCGTAGCTCACTTTCCTCCCTTTGATGCGAAGATCCTCCATTCCCACTGCGGGTTGTAGCTCTGCGCACCAACACCTCTAGGCTAGATATTTGCCACAACGAACCACACGAATGTGTTGAAAAGCCCCTTACAGGGTACGCGGTTGATATAGTTGTTGGCCGTGGGTTCGACCCCTGCTATTCACATAGCATCCTTTTAATTTTCCTCTGTTTTTTATCAGACTAACTTGTGGGACCTTTGTTGATGGTGAATTTCCGTCAACCTAGCCATGAATTTACCTTTAATGTTGGCATTGATTTATCATTCTAACCACTGGAACTACCCCCCTGTACATAACAAGTTCACTCTTGCATGTCTATTTTGGAGTTTATTGTTTATGCTGGAAATCTACGCTAAAGAGGAGACTTTCGGGATAAGCTCGTCAAGCACTTCAGAAGAAGATCATGAAGCCCGACAAGAGTCAAGACATGCGATGAACATGACTCCAGATGACCCGAGGACGGAAGCGTCAACATGCAAATCTACAGGGACTCAACCAGAAAACGACGAAGCTTGGATAGCAAGATTCAAGCCTTAACCGTGAAGGAAACGACGTCAAAGGCCCACATGCAAGGGCACACAAGTATGGAATCACGCGAGAAGCAACCGGAGAGGAAACCGGGGTCGAACCGGGCCGAAACGGGCCTGGGCCGGCCGGCCCAGCCCATTCCGGGCCCGGTTCGACGCCCCCTTTGACCTAGTTGCCTCTCGTGCTATTTATAGCCCCCTGACCAAGAGCCACGCGAAAATTCATTCGTCATCCGCCGCCACAAGACCGAGAACAAGATGCAGATTGGATCGCGAAGGGAGCACTCGTGGCCTTCATCTACTTCGGGGGATTCTACACCATGATCAGCGCTACAATGAGTAATATTATGGGGTAAAGTCCTTGTTTGTCCTAGGGGTTGAAGGGGGATCTTGAGTTGTAATCACCGAACCTATGTTTTGAATCTTTTGCTATCATATTCATGTTCATGTTGATGGTGCTTTAATCATATTGGTCGGCCGGCTTGCTTTGGGGATGCATCGCTCATAGCTTCGCTATTGTGTTCCTTTTGTTCTTTATGCGATTACCGTTGTGTAGTGACAGTGCGCGGGGGGGCATAATGAACTTAGTTCACACCTTTGATCATGCATGCCTAGAACACATCAACGTCTTGTGCACTTGGTGTTCGATCACGGATTACCCTCGTGTAGTGACTAGTATGCGAGAGGGAAAGGGTTGGACTCCGTGCACTTTTACCTTTGATAGATTAGATTAGTTTGTTCTTGCTAGGTGGTTGCATCTTCAAGTGATCCTAGATCCCTTGGACAAGCGTTCTACGTTCTTGAGATCTCCTTTCCATCACTCTCTACTTTGTCTTCTTTAACCAATATTAAATTAGATTAAGTTCCTTACTTACACATATTTGATAAAGAGCTTTAAATCAACAACATTAGTGCTTAGTTGAGCATAGCAATCCACTTATTCCATGGATTGATTAACCTTGGGGGAATATTCTAAGGGAAAAGCTACAAACGACTCGTGCGCTTGCGAATCGTAAGTTGACGCATTATTTAACCATCAACAAGCTTTTCTGGCGCCATTGCCAGGGAACAAGCTAGTTTGCTACGTTTAACTTTGTATTAATTTTGTTGATTACTAACACCTAACCTTTTGTCTAGAAATCCTTGTTTTTTTGTTTTGTTTTTGTTGTCTAGATGGCTTTTGTCAATCACCCCATGAAGGAAGAAGAAAAACCACTATGGTACTATGCTAGCCCGCAATTGGAAGATATTAAAGTCCAAAAATCCGATTTGATACTCGAGGCTACCGAGTACAAGATCAAGCCTCAAATGATTGAGATGGTGGCAGCCAACCTATTTAGAGGGGTGAAGACGGACAATCCATATAGGCACGTCAAGCGTTTCACGATGCTATGCAACACAGTGCAACAAGAAGGGATTCCCGTCGATTGGTACAAATGGAATCTTTTTCCATACTCACTTGCGGATAAAGAAAAACGATGGCACTCACTTGCATCCTTCGAGGTGGAAGGAAATTGGAATCGATTGGTGAAGAAATTTTGTGAAAAAATCTTTCCGATAGGTAGGGTTCAAAATGTGAGGAAGCAAGTGATAAATTTTGCGCAAGGAGAAGAAGAAGGAATAGATCAAGCTTGGGAAAGATTCAATGGATTAATCAAATAAGGACCAAGGCTAGGGTTCTCCGGTGATGTACTCTTGCATACCTTTTATTTTTCCCTAACTCCTGAATGCATGCGGTATGTTCAAATGTGTGCATGTGGAAATATCATGGAAAAACACTCACGAAGGCCACCCAATTACTACAAAGAATAAGCGAAGGGGTGGCCATGCAAAGAGATTGGGAAGAACATATTTCGGGAAGCGTTGAGCAAGAAACTTGTGTGGAGGTACTTGCTGGAATTTGAAGAAAAGAAGCCCCGAAAGTGAAGAAAGAAGAAGCAAGGCAAGAAAAGATTGAAGGGGCAACCCACAATGAAGGAGGACCAATCCAAGGCATCAAAATTTGCAAGCTTGAAGAGTTACAAGGAAGAAGTTTGGCGAATTCAAAGCCGTTAAAGGAGTTCGAACAAATGGATTGGATCCCAATTAACTTTGAAGAAATATTCAACAAGAGGAGACCATGCCCGAACCAAAAAGAGTCGATGAGAGTTATAGAATTCAACTTTCCAAAGGAGAGGCACTCGGGGTATGAGTTCGACAAAGAATCAGCCGGAGAGATTATCCAAAGGCTTTTCAATGAGGAAGAAGAGGTAGATCCGGATCACATTGCCGAAGTAAAGAGGATCATGGGAGTGAAGCCGGAGGCCTCACCATATGCACAACTAGCTGAGGTGTACACTATAGGAGCCGACCATGTCGAAGGTACCTCTCTTCCGACACCTCACATAAGTTGCAACATTAATGGAAAGAAAATTTGTAAAGCCTTATGTGACATAGGAGCTCAAGTTAGTATCATGACTTCCAAGATTTATTATGAGCTTTTTAGTAAAACTTTAAATCTTGCTCCAACACAAATAAAATTAATCATGGGAGATGATAGAACAAAAAGACCTTTGGGTGTGCTTAGAGATTTAGATGTTGCTATCTCAGGTAAAATTATTCCAATTGACTTTTTCGTAATCGATGCTTGCCATAATGAACATGATGATATAATTCTTGGTAGGCCTTTTCTTAAGTTGGTCAATGCTGTTCTTGATGCCAGAAAGGTCAATGTTGTTCTTGATGCCGGAAAGGGTAGAGTTACTATTGATCTAGATGGAACTAAATCCACATATGATTTCCTACCCGCTTCTCGTATTGCTTTACCCTACCTCTTGATAACGAAGAGGTACAGGATCTTTGTTTTGTTGATACTTTCAAAGACCCTCTCCAAAGAGCAATGGACAATGATGCTATGTATGATGATCAAGATAAAGAACTAGCAGAAGCAATCAAGGGGTTGAAGGCACAAGATGAAAGCTTGGATGAAGAAAATTATGAACATATTGGAGATTTGGAACAACAAGAACCCGAAATGCCCGATATTGAGTTAAAGCCACTTCCCAAGGGATTAAAGTATGAATTTTTAGGAGTCGATAAGACGTACCCGGTCATCGTGAGTGATGAATTAAGTCCGGAGGAGATGGATAAGTTGCTGAACTTATTGAGGAAACACAAGAAGGTGATCGGGTACTCGATATGTGACTTGAAGGGTATTAGTCCAGCATTTTGCATCCACCACATACCACTTTAAGAACAATTCAAGCCCATTGTTGAGCCTCAAAGAAGATTGAGTCATGCCATGCACGATGTGGTGAAGAAGGAGGTGATCAAATTGTTGGATGTAGGAATAATATACCCCGTGCCACAGAGTGAATGGGTGAGCCCGGTGCATTGTGTACCAAAGAAAGTAGGAATAACAGTTGTAAAGAATTAGAAGGATGAGTTGATACCACAACGGATAGTGACCGGATGGAGAATGTGCATCGACTATAGGAAGTTGAACAAGGCAACAAGGAAGGATCACTTTCCGCTACCCTTTATCAACGAGATGCTTGAAAGGTTAGCTAAACATTCTTACTTTTGTTTCCTTGATGGATACTCGGGGTTCATGCAAGTTCCCATTTATCCGGATGATCAACAAAAGATAACCATCACATGTCCGTATGGAACTTTCGCATATAGAAGAATGCCATTTGGTTTATGTAATGCACTGACCACTTTTCAAAGATTCATGACGGCTATATTCTCAGATTTTATTGAAGAAATTATGGAGGTATTCATGGATGAATTCTCGGTGCATGGTACGTGTTTTGAAAGTTGCTTGCAAAATTGGAAAAAGTTCTTGAAAGGTGTGGAGAAATTGACCTAGTGCTTAATTGGGAGAAGTGTCACTTTATGGTGAAACAAGCGATAGTGGACATGTAATCTCCAAGAGAGGAATAGAGGTGGACAAAGCTAAGATTGAAATGGTTGAAAAGCTGCCGCCTCCGACAAATATCAAATCGTTAAGAAGCTTTCTCGGGCATGCCGGATTTTATAGAAGATTTATAAAGGATTTCTCAAAGATCACCAAGCCATTGACACAACTTCTCCAAAAAGATGTGGAATACGATTTTGATGAAGAATGCTTGCATGTTTTCCGGACGTTGAAGCAATCTCTCATAAGTGCACCAATTATGCAACCTCTCGATTGGAATCTACCATTTGAGATAATGTGCGACGCAAGTGATTATGCCGTTAGAGTCGTTCTTGGACAAAGGAAGGAAGGGAAGGTACACACAATTTATTATGCAAGTAAAACGTTAAATGGTGCTCAAGTGAATTATGCAACTACGGAGAAGGAATTGCTTGCCGTAGTGTTTGCGTTTGAAAAATTCAGATCTTATATTGTGAACTCGAAGGTGATCGTGTACACCGACCACGCTGCAATCAAGTATCTCTTGTCCAAGAAAGATGCCAAGAGTTTGATTATATTATTACAAGAGTTTGATATGGAAATTAGAGACAAGAAAGGGTTGGACAATGTCGTAGCCAACCACCTATCAATGATGCATCATGGAGATGATGGGATGGAGCTAATTGAAGATAAAATGAGAGATGACCATCTATATCGAGTACTTGATAGAGGATGATGGATGCATGATATCATAAGATGCCTACGGAAGATGCCATTAGATCACTTGGACAAAAATGCTAAAAGAAGGGTAATTGCCAAGAGCAGAAAATTTTATTGGGATGCACCATACCTATATAGATGTGGATATGATGGAGTGCTAAGATGTGTGCCACGGGAAGAAAGAGAAGAAATTCTAAGAAAATGCCACTCGTCGGTATGTGGAGGACACTATGGACATTTTAGAACACAAGCAAAGTTATGGGCAAGTGGATTCTATTGGCATGAGATGCATGAGGATGCTAAAAGGTTTGTTGCAACTTGCCCGGAGTGCCAAAGGAGTGGAAATATATCACAAAGGAATGCGATGTCGCTGAATTATAATTTGCAAGTTGATCTATTTGATGTTTGGGGCGTCAACTTTATGGGACCATTCGTGAACTCGAATGGATATGACCACATCTTGGTCATAGTGGATTACGTATCAAAATGGGTTGAAGCAATTCCATGTCGGAAAGCATCTACGGAAGAGGCTATTCAAATGATCAAGACGGTGATATTCCCTCGATACGGCGTTCCTAGAATTTTAATAAGTGATGATGGATCATACTTTATTGGCAAGATGTTTGGCAAAGTTGGGAATCGAGCATAGGGTGTCTACGGCCTATCATCCACAAACAAATGGCCAAGCGGAAACATCGAACAAGCAACTCAAAGGAATCCTCATGAAGACAGTGACTAAAGAAGGAAAAGATTGGTCAAAGAAGCTAGAGGGAGCATTGTGGGCATACCGGACCGCACATAAAACACCAATAGGTATGAACCCTTATCAATTTGTTTACGGAAAAACATGTCATTTACCGATAGAACTAGAGCACAAGGCTTATAGGGCAATAAAGGAGATGAATCTTGATATTGATGCGGCACGAATAAAGCGGAGGATTCAAATAAGTGAACTTAAAGAGCTAATATTGAAGGCATATGACAACCCTAGCACCTATAAAGAAAGGATGAAGAGATGGTATGACAAAAGATTGCATAAGAAGGAATTCAAGGAAGGAGACAAGGTCCTACTATACAATTCTCGATACAAGGTCTTCGGCAAAGGAAAACTACAAAGCAAATGGGATGGACCGTACGTCGTACATTCAGTGTCACCATCGGGAGCGGTAACAATCATGGATGCCAAAGGAGATCAATATGTTGTGAACAGACAACAACTCAAGGTATTCCTGGAGCCTGACGTTGTGCCTATTAAATACGTTGACGTCTACACCTTGGATGGTGACTCGGACCATCAAGACTAAGCGGTGAAAACAAGGTAAGTTGTAAATAGCCTTCTACTTTATTTAATTTTCAGCATGTGTGTTAGTGTTAAAGATCACCATGAATAAAGTTTCCCACCTTGATCAACCTTTGGTAAAAATATTAAGTTGATGCCATGATAATATATGATGTAAAGTTGCCACTTTGCTCAACTTTTGTACTTGTTTCATGCATGATTAAGCTAATGCTCTCTTTAATATGAATCTGAAATTAATTAAATGCTAGCTTAATCTTTGTGGAGGTAATGATAAAAATTAAGGCCCATAGTGTTATTTTCATGCTCTCAATTTCGGATGAGTTAAAGATGATTTGTTCTTAAAAATATATATGCTAACCTTGTCAATTAATGCTATTTGCATTTTGCTCTACCTATCCAAAGCCATATATATATGTTGAGTGCATAAACCTTAGTGTACAAGAATTATTTTTGGGTGAGTTATTTCAGGCCTTGATTTCTCTGGCCCGAGACTAAGAAGCTGTTCATTCTGTTTTTTGTGTATCTCTCTTTTTGATAGCCTTTCTATCTGTGCATTGTGTATCCCTACATCGGAGATTTCACAAACCTCGCCGGATATCCACCTTTAAAACCAAAAATATCATCTTTTGTGTTTATCTCCTTGACCACAACCTATCATTGAGTATGGATCGTCAATTCAAGGAAGATTGCAAGATGGTGCCAAGGTTGATGATTTCAAGTATCTCTCCAAAGGAAAAATATTTCTAGTACCTACCTTATCTCTATCACCTCTTTGCCCGAGGACGAGCAAACGTCTAAGCATGGAGGAGGAGGTAGGTACAATGCAATTTAGAGTTCAAGGGGAGCAAATAAAAAATAATATTGAAAAAAAGAAAAAAATGAGTATAAAGAAAAAAAAGAGAGATAAAGAAAATATGTATGAGAAAAGAAAAAAATATTAAAGTGAACTTCCCAGTTCTCTAAAGTGCATTAGGAATCTCAAAAGTTTCAAGATTTAAAAATCCAAACTCATTTTTCCATCCATGTGCAATCCGATAACGAGGACTTCCATTGTGCCTCGGGATCACTCTTTGCCATTTGCACATGTCCACCTATCTGAAAGTGTGTGTATTTTTCTCTCCCCCTCCTCGACATAACATTATTTTCCAATGACCTTTTTGACGAGTCTCGGTAAGACCATGAGAAGCTTGTCTTGTTTTGACAACATCTCATTTATAATATCTTGGTAGGACTAAACTTTTCCCATGTAGCTCCACATAAAGCCTTCCACTATAAATATTGAGAGGGGAAAGCAATAGAATGAATAGGCTTTGAGAGACAAGATGAGATGAGAGTACAAGAGAAAGATGCAAGGAAGTTTGTTTTTGAACTTGGTTTAGCTATTTTTCTTCATCTCGCTCTTAATTTCAAAATTTCTAAGATTCATTTGAAATTTGGGAGCATGAGGTAATCACTTGTGGGAAGTGCTTGAATTAATATCTACCCTCCATAAGGATGAAGGCTAATACATTATGGAACTTTAATGATTAAATCCTTGAGAGCATTATGTTTTCTCGTGTGTGATCAAGTGCAGGGTATAAAGCAATGAAAGGCAACAGTGATATTCATTAAAGGCTTACTCGAGGCGAGCAAGGTTTAAGCATGGGGGAGTTGTTGATGGTGAATTTCCGTCAACCAAGCCATGAGTTTGCATTTAATGTTGGCATTGATTTATTATTCTAACCACTGGAACTAACCCCCGTATATAACAAGTTCACTCTTGCATGTCGATTTTGGAGTTTATTGTTTATGCAGGAAATCTACGCTAAAGAGGAGACTTTCGGGATAAGTTCGTCAAGCACTTCAGAAGAAGATCATGAAGCCCGATAAAGTCAAGACATGCGACGAACATGACTCCAAATGACCCGAGGACTGAAGCGTCAACATGCAAATCTTCAGGGACTCAACTAGAAAACGGCGAAGCTTGGATAGCAAGATTCAATCCTTAACCGTGAAGGAAATGACGTCAAAGGCCCACATGCAAGTGCACATAAGTAGGGAATCGCGCGAGAAGCAACCGGGCACAAACCGGGCCGAAACGGGCCTAGGCCGGCCGGCCTGGGCCGAACGGCCCAGCCCATTCCGAGCCCGGTTTGACGCCCCCTTTGACCTAGTTGCCTCTTGTGCTATTTATAGCCCCCTGGCCGAGAGCCACGTGAAAATTCATTCGTCATCCGCCGCCACAAGACCGAGAACAAGATGCAAATTGGATCGCGAAGGGAGCACTCATGGCCTTCATCTACTTCGGGGGATTCTACACCATGATCAGCACTATAATGAGTAACATTATGGGGTAAAGTCCTTGTTTGTCCTAGGGGTTGAAGGGGGATCTTGAGTTGTAATCACCGAACCTATGTTTTGAATCTTTTGCTATCATATTCATGTTCATGTTGATGGTGCTTTAATCATATTGGTCGGCCGGCTTGCTTTGGGGATGCATCGCTCATAGCTTCGCTATCGTGTTCCTTTTGTTCTTTATGCGATTACCGTCATGTAGTGACAGTGCGCGGAAGGGAAAACATAATGAACTTGTTCACACTTCACACCTTTGATCATGCATGCCTAGAACACATCAACGTCTTGTGCACTTGGTGTTCGATCACGGATTACCCTCGTGTAGTGACTATTATGCGAGAGGGAAAGGGTTGGACTCCGTGCAGTTTTACCTTTGATAGATTAGATTAGGTTGTTCTTGCTAGGTGGTTACATCTTCAAGTGATCCTAGATCCCTTGGACAAGCGTTCTACATTCTTGAGATCTCCTTTCCATCACTCTCTACTTTGTCTTCTTTAACCTAGATTAAATTAGATTAAGTTCCTTACTTACACATATTTGAGAAAGAGCTTTAAATCAACAACATTAGTGCTTAGTTGAGCATATCAATCCACTTGTTCCACGGATTGATAACCTTGGGGGAATACTCTAAGGGAAAAGATACAACCGACCGTGCGCTTGCGGATCGTAACTTGACGCGTTATTTAACCGTCAACAAGCTTTTCTGGCGTCGTTGCCGGGGAACAAGCTAGTTTGCTACGTTTAACTTTGTATTAATTTTGTTGATTACTAACACCTAACCTTTTGTCTAGAAATCCTTGTTTTTTTGTTTTTGTTGTCTAGATGGCTTGTAACTTGACGCGTTATTTAACCGTCAACAATCTTATTAAATTTTATGATGAGTTGGAACCACAGTTGGAAACAAGTAGTTTCGCGATTGTTCCTCCGGAAGGTCCTTCCAGCAAAACATCAACAGACCGGAGCTTTGTCGTCCACCGAGCAACAAACATCATTTATGATCAGGTAGCATCAAGTTGCTCAACTCATGACCACAAAGTTCACAACACCAAGTAGAAGACATCATAGGATGATCATCACGCCAAGTAGCAACAACTTTTTTAACTCATGACCACAAAGTTCACAACACCAAGTAGCAAACATCATAGGATGATCATCATCACAATTTTCAAAATAATTATAACCACCCATTTGTAATCATAACGATAAGAACTGATCATCAATTTACATCTGTAGGCATTGATTCTCCATCCATAGATCCATCCTGCAACTGTCCCTTCACCTTCTGTAGCTCAGCAGCAGTAGCTTTAAGCTTCATGTTAGCTTCTGAGGATCCTTCCCATTGTTGATCCCTTTTCACTTGGCTGACCTAAAGAAAACATAAACACCAACAAGTTCCATAACACTATGTATTATGATTAGGAGGAACAGCCAGTAATTAAACATCAACAAGGAACAAATTTCATAGTAATCAAGCACTACCTATTTTTATCTTCTTGCACAGTATCCGTTGCTTCTCCTTCTCCATCTGGATAACACTCTGTTGTATCGATTGCTTCTCCTTCTTGATCTCGATAACTAGCTGCTCAACCGATTGCTTATACACTTCCATCGCATCGATGGCATGTTTCAGCTTTTCCTTCACATTTTCCAGCTCAGTGGTAGTTGCTTTAAGCTTGATGTTAGCCTTTGCACATTCTTCATTCCATGACCTTGCCTCCTCTTCAGGTTTTGCCTTCCAGTCCAGTGCCAAGTCTTTTGACTCTTGGTCAAGAATCTCACTTATTTCTTGCAATAAGGCATTGTCCTGGCGTAACATGTTGGCATACATCTCCTTGCATTTGTTGGTCTGTTGCAATGTTCATGCAATAATTGGTCATCCATCTCCTTGAATTTCCTCATCTCTTGCATAGTTGTATTTAAAATTTCCTGACACGGCTCCTTGTATTTTATAGCCTATTGTTGCGCCATGAGTTCTCTGCCTTCTTGTTCTTGTAGGTCTCTCTTCACCTCCTATAATCTAGCTTTAGTGGCTTCAAGCACCTCTACAAGGTAGTAAAATACAAGAACCTATCAATCCATCAAACGATGCAAACTGAAAACTAACTAAATCTAACACCTATGAATTGTCTATAGCCTATCAACTTGTAACACCAAATGAAGTGCAAATATGAGGGCACGATGAAATCTGATTCTAGTGTATATGCTCATCAATCCGTTAGATCCCCAAATCTAGAAATTCCTAGGACAATAGGGGAAACTATAGTGGTTCAAATCAGAGAACTAATTTTGTCAAGCCGTTTCAGTTTCTTATAGCTAGAAGGTGGCGGCGGAACCATCTTCCCGTCGCCTCTAGAACCTTTGTCGTCCACCGAGCAGCAAACATCATATTATGATCAGGTAGCATCAAGTTTCTCAAGTCACGACCACAAAGTTCACAACACCAAGTAGCAACAAGTTTCTCAAATCATGACCACAAAGTTCACAACACCATGTAGCAACAAGTTTCTCAACTCATGAACACAAAGTTCACAACACCAAGTAGCAAACATAATTATGATCAGGTAGCATGAAGTTTCTCAACTCACGACCACAAAGTTCACAATACCAACTAGAAACAAGTTCCATCAACTCATGACCATTCTTAACACTCAAGAACTAAACATCAATTACATTTGTAGGTGTTGATTCTCCTTCCATAGCTCCATCCTGCAACTTCTACGGAGAAGTAGCTTCAAGCTTCTTGCTAGCTTCTGGCGATCCTTCCCATTGTTGTTCACTTTGTCATTTGCATGATATGAAGTAAACATCAGCAGCAACAAGTTTCATAACACTACATGTCATTCAGGGCATTCATCACTATGAAGTGAGCAACAACCAGTAGTTAAACATCAACAAGCAACAAGTTTCATAATAATCGTAACTATATATTTTTATTGAACTCACAAAGCATCGATTCTTTCTCCTTCTCAACACGTTCCAGCTTTGACTTCACCTTTTTCAACTCAGCGGCAGTAGCTTCAAGCCGCTTGTTAGCAATTTCATAGTCTTCCTTCAAATCACTTGCTTCCTCTCGACCTTTTTCAACAACCTTTGTCAACCTCTCCAAAACAGCAGTATTCCTAGCATCCCATTGAGGATAAATCCAAATAAACATCCCACATTGTTGTTCTTCAGGCTGTAGACACCAAATACATACATGTTCATACAATTATCCATTTGCAACACTAACATCAAGAGTACAAGTACTATAATTCTAGTGTAATTTAAAAAGTTATTGTTTACCTGACCGCAGATTCCATACCGGTGTCCAAGGGTGCACAATGGTTCCTTGACAAGGACATATGCTCGTACTTGTTATAGCAATCCACAAGGATCAGATCAGCATCAGGAGGGCCCGATGTAACGAAATCAGTGGACCGAGCCACCTCCAGAAGCTAGTAAAATACAACAACCTATCAATCTGATGCAAATTGAAAACTAACTGAATCTAACACCTATGAATTGTCAATAGCCTATATCAACTTCTAACACCAATTGAAGTGCAAATCTGAGGGTACGAAGAAATCTGAATCAATTGTATTTGTATATGCACAACAATCCGCTAGATCCCAAATCTAGAAATCTTCATCCCTAGGTTGTAGGAGAAAATGTAGTGGCTCAAACCAGAAGACTGACCTTGTCGTGCAGACTTAGGTAGTGGTAGCCGGGAGGTGCCTCATAACTCACCCTCTCATCGCTAATAGGATTCTCCATTCCTACCACAAGCCGTCGTTGCAGATTTGCGTAGCGGAAGTCGAAAGTCTTTGTGAAGTTTGAGTGAAGCGTCTCGCCAACCATTCGATGGGCAATTATATTAAAGACTCACCAGAAACTTACTTGTGGGACCTGATCACTGTAAAGAATTATCCAAAAATTTAAGTAGAAGGAAAAATTTTCCCGTAAAATTGACACAACAAAGAAGTGGTGCAGTGGTAAATAGCGCAGTCTTGTTCCAATAGGTCTCCAGTTCGAACCATAGTAATGGCAAATTGTTTTTACAACATTTTGTGACCTGGCCTCCGGTAACCTGGCAAAAATGCGCGAGTTGTGGGACCCTGGAAAATTTCGTGACGAGTTGGAACAATCTATTTTCGAAAGAATGCTTACATGTGGGTCCCTACTGAATTTTATGACGACTTGGAACTCTATGTTTTTAAAATAATACTTACATTTGGGACCGATGTTGGTTTATGATGTTTTTGCAGAGCTTATGGCGTCATGGAATAGTGAATGCCCAGCTCCAGTACCAACCGTAATGACAAAAGTTTTTTTTCACTAAATTCGCTCGAAGTGAAATATTATGACGAGATCAGCCAGGAACGTCATAAATCAATGACTCTAAAATGTGGTTGCGTCACTAATCAACAATTTTCTTGTAGTGTAATATCTTCTAGAAGAGTAATTTTGATTACCTCAAACCAACAACCATAAGTCAGTCGTGCGCCTCCTTATGTGGCACACAACGAAGTTAGGCCGTTAACAGCACATGGGTGGGGTGCGCCGCTAATGCCTTTATTACGTTGTGCGTCGTTGGTGATGCACGACAAAAATCTTCGTCGTGGGCCCCGATAAAAGGCGCATGGAAAAATATCTTCACTGTGCGCCCATATAAAAGGCACATGGTGAAGGCTATTCGCTGTTGTTGACACCCAAAATTGGCATGTCTCTGTAGGCCGGTCTAACCGGCATGGCATACTCGATTAGACCGCCTTGGTCAAAGTCCTCAAATGGCAATTTGGACTTCACCATTGGATAGGACTCAGTGAGTAGATCAAGATTCATATATAGAATGTCCAACTCGGAGTCTGAATGAGGGAGATATGGCTTCCGAAAGGTTTGCACGTCGGGCATGCGGTTAGACCGCGTCCCTATGCCGGTTAGACCGCCCTACCCTGCCAAATACGAGTTAGGAGTTGTATTTTGATACGCCTTTGTAAGAGTTTCAACTCCTAACGGGGCAAGACCTCCCCTCCCTATAAGTAAATTTATAAAGGGTCATAGCCGATTGAAAATAGATCCACAATTGAATCTATCAATTACACTTTTATCTTTTTAACTTTCTTTCTCTCTACTTTTCCAACCCCATGTTCTGTTCCTCTGCTACCTCTGCGGCATAAGAAGACGTCCTAACTAGCCTGCCAAGTCTAAGACAACTCAAGGTGCGTCTGCCTCGATCAGGTCCCTCCCGGGTGGGCATTCGTTGGTTTCTCGCAGATAAACCTGCCGACCCTGGTCTGACCACCCCTCCAACGCAGTTTGACCGCCCTACGAGGTGCGGGGAGGAGCTCCTCCGCGTGCTCATTGGCTCCAGAAGGCGTCAAACAGCTGTGCAAAAATTCGCTGTGTAGCCTTCGCTATGCGTTTTCAGATATTACGCACGGTGAAGGCATCGGCGTGCATTTGAGGCACATAACAAACGTGTGGATTCCGATAGTGAGAGCCACCCGGGTCGCCTGACATGTCTCTTCGTCTGTTTCACGGTGTGGCCGACCAATGCAGGGACGTGAGCTGATTGTGCCATTACCTCTCCATGTTGACCTGGGGTGCTTGCCCTGTGATGCCGACGTGCTGTTTTCTCTGCCAATATTAAGTTCTGTTTGCTTTGCACCACCCCTTGTGTTTATATCTTTTAATAGGATTAGACTCGACTCGAGATATATTTTAATACTCCTTGTCTCCTTCCATATCGAAATATTTGTTGTCATATGTTGACCTTTTTTTTGTAAATTTGACCATTTGTCTAATTCAAAAAATTATGCAGGTATCATCTATTTTATTTTCTACATGTTTTAATATTATTGGTATTTTCCTTTGACAACTGTGCAATACTTTTTGAATAAGACGAATTGGTAAAGTTGTAAGATAAAGTTAATGTCGACAAATATTTCAATGCGGAGTAGTTAATCTTCGATGCTGCAGCTATATATTGTCTCCGTATGTTTCACAAGGAATGTTGCTAGCACTGTGAGAACTGCTCCTTTTTAATTGATTATTACTTAGCAGGGAGGGGGGAAAGTGAACATGATGTTGTAACCATGAATGATTACCAAAAGGAGAGCAGAGTTGTCACAGCGGCAACGAACCAAGTCTTGTGCAGGATTGCACCGTGAGTGTAATGGTGCCATCAGCACATAGTACAGTGCTACCAGGATTCAGATCTACAACAATCTTTTTGTAGCTAATTGAAATCATGTTTTCATCACCTTTTATGAAATATAATATACCAGTGGTTATATATTGTAATCTCTTTGCCCTGCGTCATCTAAACAGGCTTGCCATCTTTCAAAAATCCCATGCGAATCTCTGGTCCCTGTACAAACCGGCAAATTATAAGGTTCAACACACAAACAATCTTGCACAGTAACTGTTATATATTTTTTGAAATATAGTAGATGCATTGTTCAATTTGTACACTGTTCCACAAGATATTCAGATAGTTTGTCAGTTATAATAATCAATACATGAATTGCTTGCACAAATCTGACAAGCAGTGTGTTGCAGAAGTTAATCCATTTCAAACTACAAAGATAGTGAATCCACCTCTAATAATCATCAGATAAACTAATGCATTTTGCATCAATCATGTAAATTAATTAAAATTTGCTGTGAAACCGAAAAGGAAATTTACCGAGAAGCCAATAAGGCAAAAACCTTTTTGCCTCCATCAACGTGAACCTTCAATAGCTCAGCCTTGTTGCAATTGCAATGCTAGAAAGGATGTCATTATCCCAGTGCATGGAAATGCTGAACCCTTGAAACAGTCCTCTGAGCATCAACACAGCCACTAATAGATTGTAATAGGAAAGAATTGCTAGCTTAGCATCTATTTTCAGTTTCCTCTAAAATCTCAACTCATACAATCTAAAATTGTTGGAAGAGTAAATGAGCACTGTCTCGTTGCAAGTTGGCTCCTGGAGGACCTGCACATCATGTGCTCAGACAAAACACAAACATAATAATTACGCAAAGTCACAAAGTTGGGGGAATATATATCAAACAAACAGAGAGATCAAAATTTCTGTTAATCATTACATGGACGTGAGTGACATAAGGCATGAACGGTGTGCGGTGTGCCTAAGAATAGCATGAAAACCATGTAAAAAGAGCATGCCATTTCATCATATGGTAAATTTGAGGTCCAAAATTCAGTTGAACAAACCTGCAGCACAGCAACTGCTGTTGAGCAGCTATCGGCGCTAAACCAACCGTGCCAATCCAGAAAATTCACTCCGATATTGAACAGTAAAAAGATAAATCCCGTGATCTTGCTGACTATAAAGTTCTTGCCAAATCTGTCAGATGAAGGCAACTTCCACTTTGAAACAAGAATACTGACCCACCCCCCCCCCCCCCCCCCCACCCCGAAGTGGTGTTGTGCTTAGTCAAGCCAGTCTCAGGAGAACACGTGAAGCTTGATGCAACTTGACATGAATTCACCCTATTTGCAGCTCCTAATGAAAATCTTGAAAAGGAAATTTCGTGTCAATGTACTGGCTCCGTCATGACGTTCTGGGTTCTTGATCAATGGGTATTGTGAATTTTTTTGTCCACCTACGCGCTAGCTGAAGAGCCGGTGTGGTCAGATGTATAGGTGGACAAAAGATCCACAGTTTCGTTGATCAAGAGCCCAGTGCATCACGATCGAAGCAAGCACATTGAAACTAAATTCCATTTCGCGTGGGATCAAGCTATGGAGACACACACGAACACGAAGAACACATGAAGTTTCTGAGGTACAAAGCAGCCACCATTTTTTTCATTGCAATTGATCGAATTTAAAGGACTATATATGTACAGAACATGCCCTGAATAGCCAGCACATATCGCAACTATGACCGCTCTCGTTCAACCAATTGGTGTCCAGCTGAACAACCAAAATAACCGCTTGACTAAAAATAGCTAGAGATCTATGGAGGGTGGGCACTCTGACTAAACATATAGCTAATTACAGGTCCCTAGTATTTAAACATAGATGGAGCTGATTTCTGACTCACGCAGTTTAACTTCACGCAAAACTGCAAAGCCACCACTTCCAGACGTGTTCTGACATGAGTTGTTTGCTCTGGCTCATTTGCCCTTGCTAGAAGAAAAACATGTTGGGTCGTTAGGGACACACAGGATATTTTTGAAACAAAATTTATCGGCTCCTTCCCCTCCGGACTTTTCTCGTCGTCTGAAGAGAGTTTGAAGATTGATTAAATGAAAAGATTTAGCTTCATATATCCCTTCATGGATATAGAAGCCGAATTCTTATACATTATAAATAAATAAATAAATAAATAAATAAATAAATAAATAAATCTATCTATCTATCTATCTATCTATCTATCTATCTATCTATCTATCTATCTATCTATCTATCTATACTATAAGGAGCGAAGACAATTGAAAATTTTTCTCACCCAAATCGGACCCGCCTTACCCCTCACGTCGGACCCGCCTGTCATATGTTTTTAGAAGTGGATAGGGTGGAAGGACTATGCAGTACCAAAAAATCGCAATTTGGAGAGTGTTTCTGCCAAAAAACTAATTCTTTTCTCACCCACAATTTTTTACCCACATGTGTACCCACATACAGTCCTATCTCATCTCGTCATCAGCCTGCCCACACACCCGGTCCTCCAACGCAGCGGGATCCTAGAACCATACAGGAAGGCCCCGTATAGCCTATCGCGGTGCGATTAGGTATCTCGACTACGCCGTCCCCTCAGGCTACCACGACGGCGTCGTCTCGCACACCATGGACGTGACGACATGCTCCGGGCACTACCTGTCATTTAGGGACCGCCTCACCGCGACGCAGGGTGAGATCGACGCGAGGTACCAGACGGCCCTCTGGAACGCCGCCAGGGCCGGGTGTCACACCCCAAAATTTCCAATTTCGGAATGTGAATAGAGAGAATAATTAAATAACGATTTTATCATAATTTTTTTTAAAAAATCCAACATTTATTTTTCTTTACAGGAAATATAGTATAGGAAAAACCCTTGTTTGATTTTTTTGAATAAGAATAAATTGGTTCGATGTGAGTGTTGCATTCATGCCAATGCGTCTAGTGGTTCTTGAGTGCAAAAGGTTTCAAAAATGCGTTTAAGGGCCGTCCAAACCTTCCGAGAACTTTCCGGATTTTTCTAGGATTTATTCTCATTTTCCCCGAGCTATTTCAATTTATTAGAAGGCTCTAAAATCTTTTTCATGAGCTCCAAATGTTTTATTTGGATTGTTCATGTCTCAATCTATCTCTAGGAATTTTTCTGGAATTTTTATGATTTTCGCAGTATTTTTCATGCTTTTAAAATAATTTCTAAATTTTCCGGAATTGTTTCGGCATTAAAAATAAATTCAAAAAAAAAAAATTATCCTATCCCTTCGGCCGAGCCCGTGGGCTCGACCCGCCCGCATCCGCTCCGCCCGCGCCCGTGCCGGCCCACTCGCCGTGCCCGCCAAGGCCCATCGGCGAGGCGAGCCATGGCGCCGGCCGCGCCACCGGCCCGCGTGGCTTGGGCGTGAGCGCCCGGGGCTCCCGCGCCCGCGCCCCCATAAAGGCCGCGGCCTAGCCGCCCGCGCGCCATGCCCCCGCGCGCCGCGCGAAGCCCGACGCCGCCGCCCCCGCCCGAGCCGCCGCCCGGTGGTCAACCGCCGGCGTTGACTTCGATTCCGCCACCTCCCTTCATCTCGCCGGGAGCACCCCTATCGAGTTCGCCCTCGCCTCCTCTATCCGTTTTGTGCCCTAGCTAAGTCCCTCGACGCCCGAGCGTCGGCGACCCCATCGACCAGAGCTCCTATGCGCCCGTGCGAGTTCTTGTCCGGAGGTTGAAGATAAGGCCGGTTTTGCATCTAAGCCCTTGTCATTCTTGATAATTTTTAGATCTATTTCATGTGTCTTAGCAAAACTATAAGAAACCCCCTAGAATCTATTAGATGCTTCCAACCAGATCCATCCCAAGCACTTTTATAGATCTAACCCCGAGTTTTATCCTTTTCACGAGTACTGTTCCTTGTGTTTCGGGTTTCTTATCGCTACTCCTTGAAATCTATAGATAATCGCGAATAGGTCCTTATCATCTTGTTTTGCTCCTAGAATCTTCGTTTTAGCTTCGTTTTAATCCGTTCAAGTTGCGTTAGGTCCATAATAATGTAAAGCACGCATTAGTGGTGTGTTTTCAGCATGTTTTATTTTCTGAAAATAAAAATAATATTAATTTTGATTAATGTCTAGTTATACATGCCTTTTATAAATAAAAGCAATATAGATCTATACATTGTTTTTCATAAGCAAATTTAATTTCATTAATGTTTCTATCACATATTTTTGTAATAAAAGTTAATTAGATCTTTATCTCGGTTTTCGTAAAATAAATGTTAATTTTTTAACAGCTTAATTAATCTTTTCTAATTAAAATTTGATTAGGCTTTTACATCGGCTTTTATAATAAATGTTAATATGATTAATGTCGGTTACATACTGTTTTTAATAATAATATGATCTACTCGAATTAAATAGTTTCGTGTGGACTGTTCATATAGTTTAGCTTTTCTAAATTAAATGTTTAATCGGTTAATTCATATATGAATCTTTATTAATAAAACTTGACTAGTTCTTTACACCGGTTTCATAAATAAAGTTTAATATTGCATTAATGTCGACAGAGGGTATTTTATTTCGAAATATCCTTTATATTCGTTTTGTTAATTAAAATGAACCTATCTCATAGCCTTGTTCTCTTATTTATGCAAACCGTTCGTTAGACGTTCTTTATCAAGCTCTGTCTCAATGTGATCTTTCCGGTTCTTTCTCAATCTGCCGCAACCATCTCTTTAAAGCTAACCAAGCTTTTCCCTTCCAAGCACACTTTGTGTTCTTTAGTGATCCTTAGAATCGATCTTTATCTTTTAGTGCGTTCTTTTAAAAGCTTTGATTTAATTGATGTATTGTTCTTAGTTGTGCTCGTATGTTTGCTTTGCATGCTTGTGCCCGATGATTGATGCGTTTAGAGTGAACGTTGTCCGAGAAGCTTTGAAGAGCAAGAGGTTAAGACATTCTGAGCAACTACTTTGGTTAAAGGCAAGTGTGTCCTTGATCTTGTCCTAAGAATTATACTTAATCACTCATTGCATTGCTTGCATTAATTTTGATGGGTTCCTATTAAGGATTACCTAGTCTTTGATTGTCATTCCTTGTTAACCTGGGTTTACATTTATGTTGGGTAGCTATGCTTAGTTGCTATACCTGGGTTATGGTGGTTTTCATGAACAATAACGATGAATCATGCTATACCTTTATGTTATATCTTTGGATGTTTAATACAAGACCATATGTTTAATCGGAACATGGAGTGACCACCCAGGACAACAGTGCAACCACAAGGACTATATGGCTCTGGTCTTGGCCGAGTAATTAGGGAAGTCTTTGTGTGGTCATTAGTCGCATAGTAGGTTGGTGACGGAGGAATGCTTTTATGTCTTCTATTCCGCAGTGGTGTTGGAACGGAAGTACTCTATGGTTGACCGTCCGTGAACAGAAGTATGGTACGAAAGATAGCCTCTATGACATACTACTATGGACTAATACGCACGGGAGGACTCTTTGTAAAGGCCCCGTAGCGTCCCTATGCAATCACACCTCAGTAGTGTGGTATGATGCTCGCGCAAAGCATCGCATGGTTGGGTTTAAAGTTCTTCGGGACTTTTACGCGACTTGTGGGTAAAGATGTACAACCTTCCGCAGCGCAAAACTAATCGATTAGCCGTGCTCACGGTCAAGAGCGGCTTGGACCCTCACATGATAATTGAACTTGAAGATGGACTTAAATCGTGGTTTCGGTTATGCTTGCCATATGCTTATGGTGTATCTTATCTATCTCTTTATGCTTAATGTGGGTTGGTATATACTTATACTTTATTAGTAATCGAGTGCTAATAAAACTTGACCAACTAAAATTGCTTAAATGCTTTGAGCCGATCCACTATAAAGCCTTTGCATTCATTCTTTCCCCACACTTGCCGAGTACGACAAGTGCTCACCCTTGCCATAAATATTGTTGCTCGAAGGAGGAAGCCGATCCGAAGTCTTGTGAAGATGTTGATGAGTGCTAGGCGTACGCAACCCCCGCCGATCGCCCGTGATGTTTGGAGCCTTCGTTTCCAAGATTAAGCGTAAATCTCTCGATAATCTCCCTTTTTCTTTTGTGATATTGTTTCGTTATTCACTTATACGTCACTATATGGATGAAACTTGATCCCGGCATGCATATAGGTATGCACTTGGTTTCCTTCGAAAAATCGGGTGTGACACCGGACGAGTCGAGGCTGGTGGTGAACAACATCCGTGACAAGACCTACGCGTTCAAGAAGGGCGCTGGGTACCACCCGACGACGTCAATGTGCGGCCGGAGGGACTACCTAAACAACACCTACTACCACAACGCCAATGACAATAGGGTGCCCTTCAGGTTCGATTGGGCGCTACACACCGATGTGTTTGCCTTCGGCAAGCTCAAGGAGTACAGGGACAAGCCCAAGAAGTAGGACTCAAACTTCGCCGAAGCCATGGTCAAGCTCAGCAAGCTGCCCGCTGAGGGCAAGGACAGAAGAAGTGCAACGCCACCAACAAGCCGAGCTACTAGAGGACGGCTGCACGAACTAAATGTGCTTGTCAATGTAACGCACGCAAAGCTACCTGAAGCAAAGAAGCGACTAAAGACCTTTAATACTTATTCTGCATTACAATAACTTGATAATTGTTTGTTTGTTTTGCATGATACTGAGATTTGAACATAATATTTATCTTGAGTGGGAAGATGCGGCGGGATTTCATGCACTATTATTGTTGTTTTTACTGAAAGTTGTTATTTGATTAGTCTACCCGTATCTGGTAAGGATCTGCACTGACATAATATACTATCTATTGAGGTGACCTAGATGCTATTTCAAGAGATCCTAAGGGTGTAACTTTTACTCATCTCAAAAGTTGGGCTAAAATGAAAATCTTCATATTCTGAATCTATATAGTTCATGATCCTTTCTTTATTTGTGTATAATATATTAATTGATGCACCTGCAGGTACAACATCACCCCTTCTGATTATGCTTTAGTGCTCATATTATGGAATGGTAAGATGCACTTCAGTACTCTTAAAATTGTATTACATTTAATCCAATTGTAGCCAGCTTAATGTTTCTAAAAGTTTAGTGTGATGTTCCTTGTACCGTATTATGAAAAGTTGTCAACCGAAAATTAAAAAATTTGAGATTCAAATGTCTCTTCTTCTTAACACAACCTCTTAATGTTAGCCATAATAATTACAGTCCATTTCCATTAATTTTTGCAACTGATTACTTTTACTTGCTATTTAATTACTTAATTGTATAGTGTTGTACACATTGTGTATTATAGATGGAGTATAAACCACCCCACATTAACAATTTGCCATTATGAATGAAATGATCATAAGTTGAGTTCCAATTAATCACGTGCATTGCAAGATGCACTATCATGCTTGATGGTGTATGCTTTGTACGGCATTAGTGATCCAGTCTGATACAGGTCTGTGATTAGCTGTTTGTCACTGCTTTGTACCTCTATTAATAACTTGAAATTATTAGGTTGATCAGCGACATGTTGTACCAAAAGAAACTGGGAAATGTATGATCTCATTTGAAAGCCAATGCACATTGTATATGTTTGATGCATCTATCTCTCTTTTCAGACTGAATGGATAGGATTTTGACTATAAGTGAATTGATGACTTCTCGTTCAATTACCTTAGTTAAATTTAATTTGTGGAAGGTCACCAATTATACAAGTAAAAGAATTGGTCAGCTGAAATTTGGGATGGTAAAATACACTATTTGATAAGATGCAAAAATTATATTTAGAGAAGGTAGAAAAGAAAGATTTATGATTCTTTTGGAACAATGCACACCATCTCATTAATGTTGCATCCCTTTTTTAGATATCAAGTGTTAGTACAGGGAGTGATTAGTAATGAGAGCAGAAATTGGGACTTTATTTTGTGTTTACACATAAGATTGAACCTACGCTTATTTTGGATCCAGTTATTATCGATTTTATATCTAGAGTGTGAAAAAGATTATTTCATTATATCAAAATTTTAATATCATGTAAATAAGTTACATGTGTGTGTCACCGGAGCATTGTTGCATGAATGTACTATATATTGCACCAAGAAAACTCAATTTTTGTGGTTTTTAGTACCATCAAGAAATCTTTGGTTACAAATGTACATAATAATAAGTTTTAGTTCAATAAAAGAAATTGGTACTACTAAACATGTTCTATTAAAAATAACATGTGCTTAATAATTTTATTGAAAACACGTGTGTGTCGCATATGCACCTTGCTAGTAAATGAAAAGGTGACTCAAGATGGCTGTTGGGGACCAGCACATCTCCTGTGATAATGGAAATATGCAAGATAAGGCTAAGTCCAATAGGAGGGGAAAATCTATTTTTGCCTCTCCAGGAGGTACCGTGCATCGTGAAATGGCCTCCAATAAGGACATGCAAATGGGGATGCATTTTGAATAGGAGGAGAGAGGTGAGCCAAAATTGCATTCCCTCTCTCATCCGAAGCATCTCCTTAACATCGCTAGGCACCACCCCTGCAGCAGCTAGGCCCACAACGGCTGGAGGAGCCAATGGAGGGGTTGGGACGGGGATGACGATGACGGAGACGTGAACGTGGAGAGAAGCGTGTGGCGTGGTCGATGAGGTGCGGGCGGAGGGGAAGGTGGGTGCGGGTGCTGGTGAGGGAGTGGGAGGCGCTGCCACCGCTGGGCGGGGGGAGAAGCAGCTCCATGGCCTAGGAGGTGGGGAGTCCCAACAGTGCCGTGAAGGAGCTGCCGCTTCCTCCTCTTTCTCCTCCTCTACGGGCGGCGGACAAGGTGGGCCCCGGGGTGGCAGGGATCAATGGCGCCTGGATATCGCCCCCCGGCGGCGGGGAGCTCCTGCGACGGTGCCGATGGTGAGGTAGCAGGGTGGAGCCGGCCCACATCCTCCTCCCCCCCCCCCCCCGACAGGAGGAGCCATGCCATGGAATGGAGTTTTGCCTCTCTTGTTGTTGGAGACATCAGAAAATGGATTGGTCTCTCGCTACTGTAGAAGCAAGGTAAATAGAGTTTTGCCTCTCCAATTTGCCTCTTATTGTTGGGGTCAGCCTAAACACACACAAAATATATCTCAGCAAAGATGCAAGGGGTATATAACATGACCAGAAGATCGACCAATAATATTTCTGTTAAGCCAATAGTGAAGTGGGAATCGTCATGAAAGAAATATCTTAATACCATGACTATCAACTATTATCAAGTAAGTGGTTAAAAAAATAAAAATATGAAACAAGTATAAATTGTTAACACACGCTTGTGATATTGCATGAATAGTAATTAATAGTAATAGCAAAGATGCTTAATCAAACGTAGATGGTTGTTCTGAAAATTGGACATTAACTTTAGGAAATGCATAAGAACATGCCTCTCAATCTAATAGGTCACTCCTTCTTTGTCTCTATATCTCATATCATGCTAACGGTTTTAAGAAAACTACTGAAAGAAGTATAACAAGGGGATCATTTGTTTGTATTATTAGCAGCCTTGAACTTCAAAGAATTGCATAGGTTGTGATAAAATCACAAGGGTGTTACTTGGATCTTGTCGTAAGGTACATAATCTTTGACACATGGGGCTGCAAACCAATAATTTCCTGCAAACCAATATTGGGGTTGGCTTATATATTGCCTATCTGAATTTATGTCGGAGAAGTTCATTCAACTAACTATTGATGACATATGGATTACAGGTACTATCATAGAATTCAGCTGATTGCCCTTTGTTTGAAATTTATTTCCAGAAACATGCAATACATACAAACATAGAGACGGATGCTAAGTAGTGGGAGGTTCGCGTGCGTGCAATAACACCGCAATCTGCAAAGACTTAGTTTACCGGTCTAAAACACCGACAGCAAAGCACCCATTTTCAGTTTCCACTAAAACCTCAACTCGTAGGCATAGCCCTCCTATGATTGTTTGAATGGCTCGATATCAACGTTGGGATGTTGTGCATCTCATGCAAGCATCTCCTTTTCTTCCAACAAAGGAGATGCTTCTAAACAACTCGCGTCTCCTTTTCTTGGTACAAAGGAGACGTGTTTTCTAAAGAAGTGTTTTTTTCTTGAACAAATAAAGGAGACCCGTTTTATGCAAAAAGGTCTCCGAACTCGTCTCAAAGAAGACGCCGAAAAAATAATTCGTAGATGCTTGCGGATGTGTCTCTTTTTGATGAAGCAAAGAAGACGTGTGTGGGGCGCGTCTCTTATCTTCTCATGAAAGGAGACACGTGTGAGAAGCGTCTCTAATCTTTTGTCATCGTACGCATTCTTAGAGACACGTTTTTTACGCATCTCCTTTGAGGGTTAACCCGTGTCTCCAAAGTGGGTTCCTTACATAGTGTAAGAAAATGGGAAATAGAAAACAGCTCCACGAAATCGGGAAGATATATATCCAACCGGAGACCCAATGCAATTCGGCTAATTTCATGGCGTAGCATATAGGTTACATTCGCGAGCCATACGGACGTTCCGCTTGTTGTTCTTTTTTCATTTTCTCCAATCTTGACCGTGATATAAAATATCCTAAAATTTTTACGAGATAGGTGCATCGGAAGAAGTACAATTGCACAAAAAACACAATTCTACGAGAACTTAGAAAATTGCATATTTGGGATTCCAAACGTCATGATTTGCAATTTTGTCATTTATAACGTGACTTTGCAAAAAAAAGTCCCAAAACATGTGACACTAGTTTTCCGTACCACTTTGTATATTTCATCCGTTCACTTGGTAAAGTAATCGGTAGCCATAATCACAAAACAATATCCCTTTGATGAAGGAGGGTGAATCTTACCAAGAAATATAATCCCCATCCTCTAAAATACCAAAGCTTGATAATTGGATGCATTAATGCAATAGGCACCAACCGAACATCTCCATGTTTCTAACACTCCTCGCATCCTTTGTAATACTTAAAACAATCAGTCTCATAGTAGGCCAAAAAACAAGCTCGCCTAAGGAGCCACTTCATCTTAGGAGCCGATTGATGAGTACCACAAATGCCCTCATGAACCTCTACCATAGCCAACACGGATCGGGACCCAAGCACTTAAAAACAAATCATTCGCGGTCCGATGATACAACTCACCATTATCTAGAACAAACTTGAGAGCTCAATGTCGACTTTTCTATCAACCGAACTACTAAAATCCTATAAATAATTAATCGAGGCTTTCTCCAATTATCCAATTCGCCCTTGTCATCTTTTGAATGAATAATGGCCGAAACAAAATATTCACCACATGACTAGCCGGACCGGCCACCCGTGCCGGTTAGACCGATGACACCGGTCGGACCGGCTGGAGGGTCAATCCTGGCCGGCTCCTCTAGGGTATAACACGGCCTCATAAAACGTCGGTTTTTGTTCTCAAAAGTTTATTTTTTGAACATTATAACCAAATTCTTGTTGAGCCGAGCATTAGCCTTCGGATTGTCCTCTCGTGGCACAAGATAAATAATAAATTCATCCATACAAGATATGATGTCTAGACATTTATCAAGATAAACATTTAGGAAGTCATATAAACATTGGCATACCTTAGAAACTTGTTGTACCACTAGTAGAGAATCATCATAAGCTTCCACATATTTTACTCCCGTGTCATACAAAATTTTCAACCCAAATAGATGAGCCTTATATCTGATTTGGTTGTTAGCACACTTATGATCTAATCGGCTAAGAGTTTCAAAATAGCCCCATTTGGTGAAATAAAACAATAATCCCAACACCACAACCACTTTTGCAAACCGATCCATCAAAATGTAATTTCCATGGAGTGCAAGTAACATAACCGACATTTAAATGAAGTTGCTAGATCATCTACTCTATGTTCAATAATAAAATCGGCCACAATTTGTCCTTTCATTGAATTTAATGGCTCATGATGTAAATCATATTCAACTAAAGCATAGGCCCGCTTGCCGACTCTACATCTCAAATTGTTGGTTTGACATGCTACTATGCAAGTATTTGGTACCAATAAGTAATGCCTCAACTTGGTGCATATATGATATAATGATAAACAGAACTTTTCAATAAAGTGTACCTTGTTTCGGTGTCTAATAACCTTCTACTCTCATATGCAACAACATATTCCTTGCCTTCAGCTTTCTTGAGTCAAAACACATCCAATGACCTCTACATACAACTTGAAAGGAATTCCACTCTTGGATGCTTGAACAACGGGCAACGAAGTCAAATAATGCTTGATCTCCTCAAATGCTTTGCCACCCCCTAAGTAAAATCAAGCTCATTCTTCAACCGAAGTAATGGAGTAAAAGCATTCACTTTCCCCAACAAGTTGCAAATAAACCTCCCCAAATAATTTACCTTGCCCAAGAACTTTTGCACACCTTTAGGATCTATCTCTATGCCATTTTCATGTATAATGGTATTAGAAACATGTGACACTTGTTTGGAGACTCAAATTTACGATGTCGATGTTACAAATGGAAAAACTGCGAAACACCAATGATTGAAGTCCCATTTTTACAATTTTCTCTCGCACCGTACACAAGAAGTACACTTGCACAAAGAACACAACGATACGAGAACCGAAGCCAAAGCCGGGGGTCATTCATGTCCGAGATTGCGACAACAACGGCATTTAGAGGCGGAGGAAGGGGGGCTGGGGGGTGCCTAGCACCCCCCAATGGTCTACTAATTCCTCTAATATACCATATATCATATAGTTAATTACTCCAAACTTTATCTAACAAAGCTCATTATTGTCTCTTCTAGTATCAACCGCAACCACCGAAAGATGCTTTTTAGCTATGAAACTTGCGGAGACACACATCTTAGATGTACAATGGAAGTTGAATTCTTGCGAGATTGTGTCTTTATATTGTGAAGCAATTGGCTACATCAATTAATAGTGATGAAATTATTGAAGCATACGATCTTGCTGCTAGTCGTAGAGCTAATTTGAAGTTGATACATATGAAATTATGTTTTGATTAAGACTTGTGAACATACAACTATTATGTATGAGTAAGATCATATGATGTAATTGTTAGTTCTACCTTCTTATGTGCATGGACCCGGTGGTGGAGCCAGGTTTTGCCGACCGACTAGGGCCAAAATTCAGCTGTCAAAGTGGTTGTATATATGACATGATATAAAGTAATAGCAAAATGTAAGGTCCAACTTAGCAAAGAAACTAATAATTGTTTATTAATGTGATACAATAGGTGTGAACATTATGTATTACAGGGCTAGTTTCTTGATTTTTCTCTCTTCCACTTAAAATTTTGCCACTATCCAATTAAAACTTTGGGACAATTGATTTTTTTCTAACAAGAAACATTGACGTGATTGACAATTAAAGTAGCAATGTTAAAGAAATCAAATACCGAGGACAGCACTTAGAAATCATATACCGAAGATTATGGAGAACTGGAGATTGGAGAAGATTGAGATGAATACCTGCAGGGCAGCAGGGAGCCGCAGAGAGGCAGGGGCCGGCCGCCAGCAGGTGGCGCACGACGGCTAGCACCGGCGGGCGCAGGATCCCCACGGGCCGCGGCCGCACGACGGAAAGCAGGATCCTTGCGGCGTGCGGCTCTACAATCGTAGCCTTGGGGAGGAGTAGTAGTGCCGTCGCAGCCTCGGGGAGGAGTCGGAGGACCGAAGGAGCAGCCGCGTCGTGCCGCCGTCGTCCGTCATGGCCTCGAGGAGCAGCAGTAGCGCATAGGTGGCCACCGTGCCGTGCCGCACGACATGCGGCACGGCCATGCCGTGCCAACACGGCACGGCCGACGTGCCGCGCCATGCCGCCGTGCCGACCGTGCCGTGCCGCACCGTGCTATGGGCCGGGCCTTCGGCCCCATGACACGGCACATGGGCCGTTTACCCGTGTCGTGCCGCCCGTGCCGCCCATGGGCCACGGTGCACGCGTGCGAGCTAGGCGGGCGGCCGTGGAAGGAGAGGGAGCGCGCCGGCCGTGGAAGGAGAGGAGAGGAGGTGAGGCGAAGAAGATGCCGACGGAGGCGAAGGAGATGCGATCGCGGTGGGGATGCGAGGAGAGGAGGCGAGGTGTGGCCGTGCCGCACCGTGCCGCCGTGCCGCCGTGCCGTGCCAAGGCCGTGTCATGGGCCGTGCCGGCGGCCCATGACCCGCACGGCCCTTCGTGTCGTGCCGCACGGCACGCTCGTCGGCCGTGACGTGCCGCCCATGGGCCGTGCCAAAAGGCCGTGCCGCCGGCCCATGGGCCGTTTGTACACCTATAAGTAGCAGCGTGAGCGGCAGGCGGACTATTGCTGATGGTCTGGCCTACTGCCTCACGCGGTGCCCTAGTCAACTAGCTGGGTTGGGAGAAATGATTTTTTGGTACAAGAACTATTGAGGGTATGTGGGCTTCCATGGGCCACAACTAATGCCTAGGCCAGGCCGGCCCTAGTTGGAGCTCCACCTCTGCATAGACCCCAATTCTTTAAATCCTGGCTCCGCCAGATAGTCTGATTCACACAAATGTAAACTGACATTCGACATGGACATGGGGCAATTAATATGCTCGCCTGGTGCCTGGTGGCCATGGCCAACTGCCCAGCCCAACGCGCTCGATGGTGACGGGCTTGCATCCTCATGCGCGGTTGTGAGTGTTGGGACGATCTGGCGGCGTCGATCGAGGGTTCATCTCGCGGACTCGCTAACGCAATGTACGACTTCTATATGGGGATCTCGACGGAGGCGACGTCTGGCTCACAGCAGGACGCGCGTGGTGAGACGAGGCCGGAGACGACCGGGGCGCCGCCTGCGGGCTCATTCGTGATCTTGATTCTTGAGAGTTATGGTCCTGACCGTGCGGGCTGGGTCCACGACCGCTGCTGTTCCTCCTGCGCTGCGATGGCGCATGTCCGCGGCGCGGCATGGCAGCAGTACCCGTCTCCTCGCTGTACCTACTCTGGTCAGCTTTCATTCCTAGCGGTGCGATATGAATCGGACCTCTCAGCTGCCTTGGGGTGGATGGTAACTGAAATACCGTCCACCCCTGATGCCAAGCGTCCAGCGGCCATGGCCACTCGCCGGGGAGGTGCGACTGCAAGGGGACGAGGGAGGCACGGAAGACGGTAACAACGATGAGGACAAGAGCGCATCATGCGCCCACCTGCTTCGGTACTAGGCATGCCCACGGGCGCCCGGCCCCTTAAAGTCACGCAGCCAGGCGTGGAAGAGCACAAAGGCGCATCCCGGTCGCCGGTCGGTCACCTCCTCGAACACAGCCAGGTAGTATGAGCCGACGAGCCGCCGCGCCCGCAGCGTAGGACGACATCGAGGAGGCGCGCATCGCCATCGCCGAAGAAGAGGCAGCCCTTGAGCGCACCGCCGTGGAGCTCCGACTAGATCAGTACATCTCAGTACCGGAAGGGGAGTCGTGTTCGGTGCACGCGCTCTAATGGGTGGGGCGCGCCGATGAGGCCAAGAGGGCATCCCGGTGCACCGCCGGCGTCGCTGTGGGAGTGGGAGCTTAGGGAAACTGGTATGGCCTCCTATGCTTCAGGAGTTCACGGAGATGTCAAACATGTTACATGTAGGGCGTACCCCATGGTGCAGTGCAGCGTGTAGGGATGTGCTGCTTACACTTAGCCATACAAGTTGTTCAGAGGAGCCTTTCCAAAAAAAAAAAAGTTGTTCACAGAACGTTAACATATGATGCTTCCAAATGCCTACCATTGGACTTGAGATTAAGAGAAAATATAATAAAGCAAATTTGAACCGACAACAAAGAAAGTCAAAACAACACGAAACCAGGTGCCACCATCGCACAAACACACAGCCGAAGAGGGTCGCACCTGCACGGGAAGGTACAACAAGAACGCACGCACATCACCGAGTGTCTAACAATCCATAGCCGACGGAAGAGGTGCGAGGACGCCCTGCAGAACGATGCATCCAAGGGGGGAGCGACGCTGACCGACGCTGCCATCATCCGACTACCCACGAAGGAGCAGACCAAGTTTTCACCAGGCGGAGCCAAATGGGTCCGGAGACTGCAACAACACCCCCAACAAGGTGAGTACCCAAAGGACCGGAACCGTTGTCGACACCGATGAGAGGAGAAAGTGCTTTCGCTAAGGCGTTCAAATCTAATTTCTCGCAACTACCTCCCAAACTTGGTTGAGAGACAAACGATGGAGAAGCAGCGAGCAAATCAAGGTGATGGGAATGAGAGTAAATGCAGGACTGCGGCTAGCATGGTGACGAAGTGACCGTGACGACCAAATAACTACCACGAAGAGGAAAGAGATGCCCTCCTACAACGTGAAGACGATGAAAGGTTGGCATCGAAGCAATAGAAGCCATAGTGGAGTGCCGGCAACCTAGAGCACCAAGGGTAGGATGAGACCCATCCTCCCATCCCATCCATAAGCGACGGACGATCCACAAAAAGGCGACCAGCTATGCCACCACCAAGCACGACGACATGAAGCAGGTGACAACGTGAATCGGGGTCGACCACCGGGACACAAAGCGACCAATTTCGAGGCGACCGAGTAGTGAAGACCAAGATGACCAAGAAGATCAACCGAAGAGGACTAAGGAAAGGGCACATGAAGGATGCCTCAAGAGGTGAACAACTTTTGCCAAGCCCCAATGCCTCGAGAGAGCGTCGACGACCTTGGAAAGGCACATATTGAACCCGCAAAACCTCGGCTCCACCGACCACAAGGCGTGTTGCGGGCGACGCCCAGGACAAAGGCGCGGGAAGACACACAAAGCATCACCTCGATCACATACACCATGAGTGACTTTGGTGAGGAGTATACTCATGTTCCTCTTCAATGTGACATCACCCAGGTGCCATAAGTGTAGCAAAGAACCCGGTTCTCCATTCCAAAACCAAGCACATAGAAGTGAGGTATCATTTTCTGAAAGACAACATAGAGAAAGGGAAGATAGCTTTGATCCATGTACCCACACATGACCAACTAGCCGATATTTGCACCAAACCCCTAGATCAAGCAACTTTCACTTGTTTGCGGGGGGGGGGGGGGGGAGGGGGCTTGGTGTGTGTTTGATTTCTTAAGTTAGGTGTGTGGGAGTTCCTTTGTAGCATATGTATAGCTTTCCTTTGTGCATTTCTTGCATTTGGCATGACATATGTAACATGATGTATAAGCATCCTTGTATCTTAGATTGCATGATTTTTGTATCATATGCATTGGTTAGGAAAAGCTTCTCCTATATACATTGTTCACCATGGAATGATATGTATGTCTTCGTGAGCTTGTTTGGTAAGCTATGGTTAGTTTGGCTTAGCTCTTGATAATCTTGGTTTATATACATGGTTGATAGCTATGTTTTTGAAAAATGTCACATGTATGATCTCTTGTGAGTAAATGTCATTATATGATCTTGACATGTTTTAGTGGCTTGGCTATGCTTAATTTGTGGTTGGATAGCTTATTTTGATCATATGGGGCCAAAGGTTCATTTTCCATCATGAATGTTTAACCTTCATGCATTATCTTGTGGAAGGACATACGTTCCTTTTTGTCGCAAAGACATTTCATGTACCAAATATGAATCTAAAAATCAAATGTAAATTGCTTGGAAAATGTGCTCCCATGTCATATGTGCTAATTTTAATTTGCTTTAGGTGCTAAATTATTGCATGATGCCTACCAATGAGAAGTCTCATATATAGAAGTAGGCACATGGCTCGATGGCTTTGACATGACATGAGTTGCTTGTGGGTGTTTGTGATGGTCTTATGATTAGAATGGTTGTCCTAGCATGATGTTTGAGTGGCTTTGCCATTTTGACATGTTTTGCTCATGTTTAGGACCTTGCTCATGAGAGGGTAAATTTTCGCAAAATTGCTCAATTCCATCTTAGCTTCGTCCAATGGTTGTAAAACTTGGTGATCGAGGTAGTTGATGTCAATACAAAGCTATAGAGTATCTAACTTGCTCATTCGGACATGTGTAGCATCCTATGTTGAATTTTGTCTATTTGAGAAGCTTTAGGTTGCATTTTCCAAATTTTGGCTTGATTCATGCATTGTCAACAAGGGGGGAGAAGTTTGAGCTTGTTTTGGGCTACTGGATGCATTTAGAAGGTTTTCGGTGGTTTCGAGCCATTTCTGGGCTCCGTTGTGCACCGGTCCGACCGGTTGGGGTCACCGGGTCCGGCCGGTCGAGTGCCTGGTCCCGTGCATATGTTGCGCACCGGTCCGACCGGTGGTGTCGACCGGTCGACCGGTCGTAGCCGGGCTGATACAACCGCTTCCGTTTTTTGTCAAGTGGTTCGCATGCATTCGTCCGGTGGAGTTGCATTGGTTCGGGGGAGTTTGCATGTGTGCGGGGGGAGCTCTTTGAGGTTTTCGAGCTTTGGTTTGGTGGTTTGCGCTCTTTGCTTGAGCATAGTTTTGTCTCGGATGTGTCAAGCGCTTGTCCTTGCCTAAGGGGTCCGAGACTTGTCTTCTTCAAGTGATCTTGCTCTTTGCTTTTCTTTGGCTTTCAATCGCTTGTTGGAGTTTCTTTTTATTCGTTTCTTTTCTTTTTTTTCTCGGGTTAATATATTTGTGTGTTGTCAATGCACTCATCAAGGGGGAGATTGAGGACCATGTGTGGTTCGAGGACCGGTGGATGGTCGCTTCTGATGTGATGAGTGACCGACAACATTGTGTGGACCGATTCTTGGCTAAGTATTGCGGTGTGCGGGTTGCGGCTTGACTAGCGTTGGTGCGGGTGAAGAACAAGCGCGAAAGGTCATTGTCTTGGTGAGGCCTCCAAGTGTGGAGAAGACAAGTAGGCTTCGTTCCGGGGACCCGGTGGCCGGCGGAGTCAAGTGCGGGCCGCATGGTGGCAAGAACGGCAAGATGAAGTCATGAACGGTTTCTTGGTTGAGCCTCAAAACCAAGGTCGAGCCGAGACTACGTGGAAGCCGAGTCATGAGTGGCGATTGGTGGAGGCTACACCGAGTTCGCGGGGTTTCCGGTGGTTCACCGTAAAACCACCGGGTTCCTTGGTTGATCCACAAAGCCAAGACCGAAGAACCAAAGACGGAGGTGTAGCAAGATCGGACCGGTCCGACCGGTGGGTCCGACCGGTGGGTACACGCGATCCGGAGACTTCGAAGCGAAGGACACGCGTCGGGATCGCAAGGCTTGCGTCATGGCTAAGCAAGTTTTCTAGTCACCGGGCATCCGTCCGATGGAGCGATGACAAAGATTTACGAATTCGCCCTCGAGGGGCATGTATCCCTAATTAGCTTGTAAGGGTATTTTAGACTTTCGGTTGCCTCCATATAACCTAAGTGGTGAGAGGATGGCAGCCATCTCTTGAAACCGTAGCTCATTTTGTTTTCCTTTTTCCCCCTTCCTTTTCCCCTTGGATTTTCTAGGTCTAGCTTGAGAGCTTCATGGTGAGATCTTGTGAGTGGGTAGGATGATCGGGCGGAAGCTAGACCTTGTATGAACCTTCATGGTATGTATAGATGATTCGACGTGGTTCCTAAAGGGTTGGTTGAGTTCTTCCCGGTTTTCCTCTTTGGTGATTTCGGAGCCTTTTCTTAGCAATTTTCTTGGAGAGTTTTCGAGGTCTTTCTCTTGGGGATTTGTTGGGGGATGTATGTATGAACCCTTTGTGGTTCTTTTCCCTTTGACTCCCCTCCCAAATCTGTGAGAAAAGGGGCTCGATTTTGGGGTTTTGGTTGTCCTAGGGTTTGTGGTGTTCTTGGTGGAAATATTTCGATTCCTCTTGATTCAACGAGTTTTGTTGGACCATATCTTGGCTATGGAGTTCCCATGAGGTGTTCCTACTATCCCCAAAGTCTTGTTCGAATCCGTGGAGCGAATCGGGAAATTGGGAGTTGGATTTGGAGGAGTTGACCCGCGGATTCTGTTCATCCCGAGCTGCCCCCGGATTTCATCGGTCCGACCGGTGCTCTTGGCCGGTCGACCGGTGCTCTTGACCGGTCGACCGGTGTGAGCCCTTTATGAGATTTGTCTCGGGTGAATTACTTAATCCGTTTCTTTGGGTTGTGTTGTTGTTGGTCGGTTCTTGGCCGGTTTGGAGTTGTTTTGCTAGGCTTTGTGTAGGGTACTTCTTCCTTGCGGGTTGTGTTTTGGGGGTGTTTCTCGTTCCGGGGCCTAGAGAATTCACCGAGGCTCTCTAGAACGCTTGTTGTACGGCTGCTGCAGCCACCGGCCCGACCGGCTCGTCCACCCGGCTCGACCGGCGTAGCACGAGCGATGAGCCGTGCAAGTTTCCGCCGTGTGTGTGTTCGTGAGTTTGGGTTCGGAAGGCCGTGTGTTGGTTCCTAGGACTAGTAGCACTCTAGTGGCTACGTGGTCTTGACAAATTTTGGTAGTTGAGTCGAAACGTGTGTTGGAAGTTGTGTTCATCTTGTTGGAGCCTCTATCTCCTTCGAGAATAATTTTTATCGGCTCCCATTCACTCCCCCCTCCGGTTCGCCATTTCGGTCCTTCAATTTTCAGTCAATGGTAATATTCTCTGCAAAAATTTGGGGGAACTATGCACACACTATCATCGATGGAAATAAAATCATAGTTTGTTAAACCTACAGAAACATTAAGATATTATTATTATTTTATATAAGTTGGTCACAAGTGCTACACTGGAAATAAGAGCAGCTGCAATTGAGGAAATGATAGAGCCGTGAAAGTACCTAGTAGCCTTTATTAATGGAACAACACAGACCCTCATTCGAACTGCTGCTTTGTCCCCAGCATTCCATTTGCACAAATCTGCTTAGAAATTCCAAACAGGAATTAAGTCGTGTCACACCACCTACATCTCTTGATTTTTTAGGACCGAGGAACGCACTGGTTCAATATAATTTCTTAGCCTTGCCAACAACCTGCTCACAAAGCGCACTTTGTATCAATAGCGCTGATGCAGAAAGTTAGATCATACGTTGTGTAACTCGTTTTCCAAACTTGTATGCCAGATAAGCAGCACCGCTCATGAACTAAGCAACCACTCCTAACAACCAGTAAGAACTCTTATGGAGAGGTCTGTTGGGGGTCCGAAAAATCGGAGAGAGTCCCCGAACACGAGTGCAACAAGAATTAACGTACAATTCACGAAAGACAAGGAGACAAAGAATCTCCAAAAGATCGCTCTCGCCTCAAAAGTTGTAAATCACTTTACACATGTCCTTACGCCCCCTTTTATAGGGAGATGAAGGGACTTTTTACATTCCGAAACTACCCTCGAGTCTAGAGAATATTCCCGGTGTGAACATGTACATGAATGTCTTTTACATTTCGTGATTTACGAGCTAACATTACATATTTGCCGGCATGCCACTAGTTCACACTCTAAATCCGAACTTTTTGAGACGGTGTATTTGACTTGGCTTCTTCGTGATCTCTGAATCTTTTATTCGCGAAGAACACCACTCATTATAATTTCCGAATCAAGACTTCGGCGGATTCCCCGAACTTCGCGAGTTCCAGCTCCCGAATTTCGCGATTCCCGGTTCCGAGGCTTCGCAGCCTTCAAATTCCAGCATTTCGCAGGTTTCGGTTCCAAGGCTTCACGATTTCAACCACCCCGAAATAGACGGTAAATTCACATGTCGAAACCATATTCGGCTATTATTTTTGCATATTACGGAAAGCTTGAAAAATACTTGAAACTTATCGGGGGTTCTTCATGAATGTCAAACTTTTCACGAAACTAGAGCTCTCATCTCGAAGCTGAACCGCGAACCTTTCTCACGAGTTTCGGCGAACTCGACGTTTCGAGGGTGTAAGGTTTTTCCTTGATTCCCAACACTAGCCCCTCGGGGAAGCGGGTTGACTCGACGATCCGATTCCACGAAAACTTTTGAATTCGGTAAAAAAACGTCACCCTCGGAACGTTGGAGTGGACACGCGTCATCCGGATTTCTCGCAACGGTCATATTGAGGCGGTTTCATGAAACTACCCCCCCCCCCCCCCACCCCTATAAATAGAGAGCTTGCACCGTAAAATTTTTTCACCGTTCCTTGCTTTTCTCGCGAAAGTTTGTTAGTTTTTCTCCGTAGAAGAGCTCTTCGCGACAAGCGAGGCTCGAGTTCGAGCTTTCCTCGGTTTTCAAATGTATTACTTTCTTCATTCTTTTGTTTCGTTCTTATAGATTCGAACATTCTTTTTTGCATATTTTGCTTCACAAAAGTCATCTTAGGGCTTGTACTCGTATTTTTGTCAAATAGGTGGCCCGTGTTAAAAGCACGGCTACACTCATGACTTCGAAGGAGTTGGCCGCTGCCGGTATTCCACCTTTCGTGGGGGAAGTTCAAGGATGCGAAAACACCCAACCTTAGGACAAGCAACCCGGTTTACGCTTCTTCGAGTCCGAAAATCGTGAAGATGGGGAGATCGGATCCGAGGGAGAAGATCTCGGAGATATTGATGTTGATCCTAGGGATCTTATTTACGCAAAGCGTTCGAAACCACTCCCTCCTTCCTTTGTTTTCGGTGAATCCAAGGTCACTACAAACCTTATCGGGGAATATGAGACGGCTGGTTTCTTTCCTGCCGGTGATGGTCGTGCTCCCCTTGATGAGAAGATTCCTACTCCCGCATCGGATGAAATTGTTGTTTTTCGTGATTTCTTCACTTGCGGACTCGAGTTTCCTTGCAACCCCCTTTTGCCCGCAATTACGGACAAATTTTTCGTGAAGATTCATCAACTATCACCGAGTTCTTTTCTTGAGTTGTCGAAGTTTTCCGGGTTATGAAGACCTTCGGATGCAACTTTAGTGCCGATGTGTTCGCAAGATTATTTGAGTTAGTCATCGAGCCGGATATCATCGGACTTGATGACGGCCAATATTACGAAGCGCACTATGCATGCCGCACCTTCAATATTACGAAGCACACTATGCATGCTGCACCTTCAATATTGCTTTGCAAGACGGTATTAATACGCATAGACGGAATACGCGAAAAGGCCTTACGCGAATTCAGATTGCTTCTTGTTGCAAAACCAATCTCTCCGAAGATTGGAGCTCTTACCGGTTCTATCTCAAGGTGGATATGTCCAAGGTCCCTCGCTACGACGGACCGGCTCACCCTTTACGTTCGCCGATTGAAGCATTGACCGCCACTTGCACTACTCCTTATAATCATTGGGCGATGGGATTTCGGAATTGTGAAAATGCGTTCCATTTGGCCGGCATGATTCTCGGCGGCCGTGACCTCATTGAAGAATTTCTTGCTGCGAAGTTTGGCCGATTTCCTACGAATGGGCCCCTATTGAAATTGTGGGATTCAACATGAACCGGGCAGCTCAAGAGGTGCCCTTTCCCCGATTCGGGCTTCGGTCGAGAGATGGCCGAGTGTCGAAGATTTCATGGATGAGGTGGAGAAAAAGGTGAATGCCATAATTGGCGAATCCACCATGAACGAATATAAGGCTTATAAAAATCGGTGAAACATAAAAGAAGGATCAATCTTATATTCACCGAGATTTGTGGTGAAAAATCGTTTCGTTCTCGTCGCTCGGGCGCTCCTATAAAGATTCCAAATTGTTGTCGTGGCCGGTGCTCGGCCGCACCCTTGAAGGTCCCAAGAAGAAGATCTTTGAAGAAAGGAAAAGAAAACCGAGATGAAACATCCTCCTCCGCGGTTCGTCCCGAGAAGACAAGGTCTCTTGAATGAAGTAAACGGAAGCGTAAATCATCCAAAACTCGTTTCGGACATCGAGTTTTAAGTGGCTTCCGGCCTTGTTCGGTTGAGCCGAAAAAAGACTAAGAAGGCGAGTTAAAAAGATTACTATTGCCGAAGTTTGGCGTGTCCCCTCCGCTCGTGACGATGACATCATCGACGAACCCGAAGCACTAAAGGTTTTTTCTCTTTCCCGTGGCCCGACTTAAGATTCGATGTTCGTAGGCATTGTACTCCGGGATTTGAGAATGAATTCGTGGATGTTGAAAATATTTCGGATAATGTTGCCGAAGTTCGGAAAGAGGTTACGACATCCGTTGTTGTTGCTGCCGCCGATGTAATTGATGATCCTCGGCCCTCTAATCCCCAAGACTAAGCTTCTCCCGAATTCACCAAAGAACTAGAGATGACCGTTCACCGGGGGGGAAGATCCGGTACAAAATGCTCCCTTCTCCCTTGGTGATTGCCTTCAAGAAAAGCTTTGGTACGTCTTATCGGGGCGAACTAGTAAGTGTTGGATATGAAAAGGCCGATGCGAGAGATGGCACATCTAGGCTTCTAACATTATGGGACTAGTCTAAAATCATGGATGAAACAAGAGAAGGAGCTTCGGAGCCGGCGTCTCCACCACCGGTTGGGACTCCTCACCACTCGGGAAAGCAACCCTCTTCTTCTTCACGAAAACTTCTTCGGACTCGGTACCTTCCGGCCGGATTACCGTCGAAACCCTTAGCGAGAAAAGGTTCGCGAATTGTCTTACCTTCTTAACTCGTTGTCTCATATTTTCCCGCAACTTTTGAATTTTGCAATTTCTTGCTTATTTTGTTTTTTATGATTTTTCCGCATTTCGAAGCACTTCTCCGAACGTATCCGGCTTCCGGAATCGAAGAATACCAAAGAGCTTATTCCCCGAAGGCTTCACTTCTTGGAAAAATTGTCTCCGGACGTTTGGTGGAGCAAGAAGAGGTTGCTAAGAAGTTGTTTAAGGAATCTCGGAAGCTGAAACATGACTTTAACTTGGCTCAAGCTGCGAACATAGACTTGGAGAAGAAAGTTGCCGAATTGGCCGGTGCTTTGAGGAAATGCCAAGATGAAAAGAAAATCGCCGAGGAATCCCTTGGGTGCTTGAAAAAGGATCTTGACAAACTTCGGAAAACTCATGATGAAGATTTAAAATTAATTGAAAATCTTCGGAAAGATCATGACAAATCCTCGAAGGTCGCCGAAAACCTTCGGGTCAACAATGCCGATCTCGCGAAGGCCTTGAGCAACAAAGATCGAAAAATTCAAGAACTTGAGAAGGCATTGATCGACCAAGGCAAGACTTCCGTGAAGGAGGTTTCGGATATCAACAACAAGTTGAAGCTTTGTTTAACGAATATGAAAAAGCTTTGATGGATTTTGGTGTTCGTCCCGCTCCACTCCCTGTCGACACAGGAATCTCTGATTTTATGAAATGGATCGACACAGAGTTCAAAGCGCTTACTGGGGTCATTTCTGGTGCGAGCGATTTCGCTGCCACTTTCTCAGTTGAAAGTATCTTGAAGCTGCTTCATGACTTAAACTGCGCTGACCTTGTGAGGTTTTGCGAGAAGCTTTCACTATTTCCTGATGCTTCAAGCACTTCAAGACTTCGCCCCAACCAAGATGTTTTGGCTATCAAAGCTAGGTTCGCTAGGGAATTCTGGTTCGCCAGCGGGAAGCAAGTTGTGAAGAACATCACCCGCGCAAAGTTAGATCGGGTTGATTTCTCGAAAACGCCGTCGAATTTTACGAATTCACGAATTTTCGAGTCTTTGGTTTTCTTAGATTTCTTCATTTGTTCTTTTCGGTTGATTGAAAATGAAAAGAGAGGAAAGGGCATCGAGGTGTGGGAGTTTTCTTCCGAAGATGAGGATGATGAAGGCACATACAATGCCGAAGAAGATTCGATGAAGATGGTGGTAACGAGTGGCAACGGCGATGGTGTTGAGGACGAGTTCGACCACGAGGAATCTTCTCCGAAGGTTGACATCACCGGTTGAGATGTTTCAAAAACTTGCCCCTTAAGGCAATTTGTGTAAAACTAGTAAATTCGTGGGTTGCGAACCCTTATCCGAACAACTTGTAAATTTTAACTTGCGCGAGGTCCCGCAAGGTGGGCCTACGCAGGATGTGTTACCGTTGCGAATTCATCATGGAAATATGGTTGTCGGTGGCGAAGCTTGGCCACTATTCAAAGAAATTCATCCCGAGCGAGATTTTTCTCGATTTTTGGCTTGAAATTTCGCTAAATTTTTCGATAAATAGCTTTGATCTTTCTTTGCTTTTTCTTCTTCATGAAGACATCACTCCTACCGCAACGGCTGCAAGTTCTCGCAGCTTCGTGAAGACGGAGCCCCTTGGCTCCGAAGATTAGCGAACACGATTTTGCTTACGCTAGTGATATTGTTGAAAATGGCGATCACGACCCGTGCCACATAGTTGAGCTCTCGTATTGAACCCTTTGGGTCTTTGATGTAATGTAATGATACTTGATTGAAATTTTGTATGTAACTAAGGAAATAAAGACGTTTTTGTTAAGAAAAATGTCATCCTCCCCCACCTTGCTGTTTTGCATGCAAAATTTCGTGGTAGTTTGAAATTTGGAAGCTCTCGTGTATTGTTTTTGTTTCATGAACTCTCCGTGAATTTTTTACCAATTTTGAAATCACGGGAAAGTTAGCGTAAGTCAAAAAAATTTGTTTTACGAATTTTGTGCACTTTGCTCGCTTGGCATACTTGTACGGGTTGATATCGCAACTTTCGGTTGCTTCAACCACCCCAACTTACGAATGTTAGCTCTCGGGGGAACTCGAGCCCCATGGCCTCTTGAGGGAAAATGAATCTTCATAAATTTGATTCGTGACTTTCATTTTACACCTTTTTGCGCATAGAAATTCTTGAACAAAAACATATATATAATTCACTAGTCACAATCCTCAATTATTCCCAAACTTTTGGTAGGACATCCCTTCATGATGGGAACTAGGCCACAACTTGCTATTGTCTCCGGCCTCTTGGTGGGAATCCCTTTGACGGTGGGATTTAGGCCACAACTTGTTGTTGTCTCCGGCCTTTCGGTGGGAATCCCTTTGACGGTGGGATTTAGGCCACAACTTGTTGTTGTCTTCGGCCTTTCGATGGGAATCCCTTCAACGGTGGGATTTAGGCTTTCACGGAGCCATCGGCCTATCACGAAGCCTTTCAAACTTTTTCTTTCACACAATGGAATTCGAGCTATCACGGAGCCTTTCACAAACCTTTTCTTTCACATGATGGAATTCAGGTTATCACAGAGCCTTTCTCAAACTTTTTCTTTCACACAATGGAATTCGGGCTATCACGGAGCCTTTCTCAAACTTTTTCTTTCGGACGATGTAATTCGGGCTATCATGGAGCCTTTCTCAAACTTTCACGAATTTTTCACATGGTGGAGCTCGCGAGGCACATGATCTAGGGGAAAACTCTTTTCATATATATTACAAAGAGTATTTACATAGGATACGACTCATTAAAAACCTTGCCTGCCCCCTTTGCAAGGAAAAGAATACGGTCCTCCTTATTCGAAGGAAGTTATGAAAAAAGTAAATGTTTTTGTTCTAGAAACCACTTATAGATTCGTGGTTCGGTTTTCTCGAATTTTTACGAATATAAGCTATGAAAAGAAGTGTTGAACAAAAAATAAATCTAGCTAACTTCGGGATTCTCAAGGGTAATACCTCTTCAAGCTATCGCATTCCACGAATATGGTAGTTCCTCACCGGTTTGGCTTAACGGACGAAAAGCCCCTAGCATGTTTGTTTCCTTGGCTATGAACGGCCCTTCTCATGATTTTTGGAGTTTTCTAGGATTTCCCCAATTCTTCTTTCTTTTCGTAACTAAATATCCGGTCTTGATGTCTTTTCTAACCACTTTTCTCGTCCTTCAATGTCTTTGTTTTTTTCTCGGTACTTCTCGATGTTTTTAGCGACTTCGAGAATCATTAATTCGATCATATCCTTCTCTACTTTTTGATCAACTTCTTCGATTTATTTTCCCTTCAACACTCTCATGCTTTCATTCTTTATTTCTTCCGGGATCATTGCTTCGGTGCCAAAGAGTAGGCGAAAAGGTGTGAAACCCATTGCTCTTGACACCGTGGTGTTATGAGACAAGATCACTTTCGGTAATCCGTCCGTCCACTTGCCTTTTTTCGATCGAACAAACACTTCTTGATTCCCGAAAATATCAAGTCATTTGCTCTTTCAACGGTGTTGACGGTTAATAATTGTATCAAAGTTCGTTTGTGACTCGCAAGCGTACAAGACTCCCATCGTAGTCAAGGGACCCTTCTTCCCTCGAGTGGTGAACCCAAGGTATCGAATCCGTGGAACAAATGTGTGACGCAAAACTTAATCTAATAAAGCCAAGTAACTCCAATCTTCGATAAAAGAAACCCTAATGCATCTAAGTAAAAGACATGAAACGAATCTAATCTACTAAAGACCGGAGAAAACAAAGTAAGATTGGGTAGATAAACCGATCTAGAGGGATCGGGGTAAGCCTTTTGTTGAAGTTCCAAGCAAGAGAAGAAGTAGCAAATCTAATCTTAATAGAAGCCTCTTTAAATCGTGGTTTCCCGTCCAAATCCGAAAACATCCGCCTTTCGAGACCCCCGTTCGTCACAACGTATCCCTATTCATGCGGGGAGCTTAGGGCGAGTCAAAAGACAAGTCGAGATTCTTTCGGAAGATCCGGCGTGTACCTCTAGCCACCGCGGCTACAAGAATACCCTACGTAATCTATCGCGCGAATAGAATTGGAGTAAGCAAAGCCGATCGAAAAACGAAATCTTCGAGGAAACACTTGATCGCTAGGAAAAGATTCAACTTGATAATTCAACTATGACAATGATACATACACAAGATCACCACCGGGATCCTTCCTTGATCTTGCTTCTAGCTCCGGGAACTCCGACGTGGTCTTCCGTGCAAGGTTCCCACGTCGGCTAGGGGAACCCTAGTCAACTAGCTCGACCCTCTCCTCTCCGAGATGGTGTCCCTCTCTTCTCTCGCTCCTCGGCGGCCGATGACGAATTCTTCTCCCCGAGGCTCTCGGTCGGGGGGCTATAAATAGCCCGATTGGCGGCTAGGGCAAAGGAGAGGGTGTTTGGGCCCTAAATGGGCACCGGGCCGACCGGACCGGGCCGGCCGGCCCGGGCCCATTTAGGCCCGGCCCCGAGGGCTCCTTCGCCCCCGGTCGGTTCCCTTGCTTCCCGGATGTTTCCCCCTTCGCATGTAGGTCCATGTCGTCGGTTTCTCTCCGAATTGGACTCAACTCCTTGTCTTGCAAGATTCGAGCACTTTTCGAGTCGAGTCCCCGGAGTCCGTCGTCTTCTCGGATCAAGTCCCCGGCTTCTTGGAGTTAAGTTTGCTTCATTGCATGACTTGTACGGGGCTTCAAGGTCTTGTCATGAGGTGCTTGATGAACTTATCCCGAAAGTCTTGCATTCAACACTAAAACCCCGCAAAAACATTAAACTCCAAAACCGACATGCACACGTGAACTTGTTATACCACGGGGGTTAGTACCAATGGATAAGGTATAAAACTCATGCCAACACCGAAGGTAAACTCATGGCTAGGTTGACGGATTTTCACCGTCAACATCTCCCCCATGCTTAAACCTTGCTCGTCCTCGAGTAAGCCTTCGATGGATATCATCATTGCCAAACAATGTTAAAACTTTGCACTTGATCACACATGAGAAAACATAATGCTCTCAAAATTTTAATTCATTGAAGTTCCATAATGTACTAGCCTTCATCTCTACGGAGGGTAGATTCTTATTAAGCTTATCCCACAAGAATTAACATGCTCACAAAGTTTTAAATAGATCTCAGAATTTTTGAAATAAAGAACGAGATGAAGAAAAGCTAAACCAAGTTCACAAATTTAAATCATCTTGTATATTGCTCATGAACTCTCATCTCACTTGTCTCTCAAGCCTATATATTCTACTCCTTTCCCTCACATATATATGTGTGAGGCTTTATATGGAGCTTTGGGAAAGTTTAGTCCTAACAAGATTTTATAAATGAGGTGTTGTCAAAACAAGACAAGCTTCTCATGGTCTTACCGAGACTCGTCAAAAAGGTCATTGGAAAATGATGTTAAATCAAGGAGGGGAAAGAGAAAAATACACACACTTTTAGATGAGTGGACATGTGCAAATGGCAAAGAGTGATCCCGAGGCACAAAGGAAGTCCTCGTTATCGGATTGCACATGGTTGGAAAATGAGAAAGGATCTTTTTAGCTTGAAGCCTTGAATGCACTTTTAGAGAACCTAGGGAGTTCACTTTACGCACATATTTTTTTCTCTTTCTCATATTTCTCATTCTTTTCTTTCTTTCTTTCTTTCTTTCATTATATAAATTTTTTCTTTCTGCACCTTGAAAGTCACGCATATCGCCGAATTTTTTTTCTTTCATCATTATTTCATTATATATATATTTTTAAAATACTCCCTTTTTGAACTCTAAAACTGCACCGTACCTACCTCCTCCCCCATGCTTAGACGTTGCTCGTCCTCGAGCAAAGAGGCGAAAAATAAGGTAGGTACCGGAAATATTCTTCCTTGGAGAGATACTTGAAATCTTCAATGTTGGCACCGTCTTGCGATCTTCCTTGAATTGATGATCCATTCTCAACAATAGGTTGTGGTCAAGGAGGTAATCACAAAAGATGATATTTGGTTTAAGGGTGGATATCCGGCGAAGTTTGTGAGATCTCCGATGCGGGGATACACAATGCACGGATAAGAGGCTAGCAAAAAGATAGATACGCAAAAATGGAATGACCAGCTTCTTAGTCTCGGGCCAGAGAAATCATGGCCTGCAATAACTCACTCAAAAATAAATCTTGTACACTAAGGTTTATGCACTCAAATATATATAAGGCTTTGGATAGGTTGAGCAACACACAAGTGATATTTGTGACAAGGTTAGCGATATTTTTGAGCATAAAAGACATCTTTAATCTATTCATAACTTGAGAGCACATAAAACACTATGGGTCTTTATTTTAATCATAACCTCCGCTGAAAATTAAGCTAGCATTTAAATAAATTCAGATTTGTATTTTTAAGAGAGCACTAGCTTAAACATGCATAAATCAATTACAAAGATGAACAAAGCTGCAATTATAATCATATATCATCATGGCACGAATTTTGTAACTTTTCCAATGATATAATCAAGGTGGTGTCTTTATTAATGATGACATCAAGTTGAAATACATACTGAAAATAAACAAACATGCTTGCTGAAATTTAAATAAAAACAGAAAATACTACGCAAACACACATAAGCAAAAGCTGAAAATTACGAGAGAAAAAGAAAAGAAAAGAAAACTAAAGTTCCTAAATCTTCTAGTCCTCCGCCGGTGGTTGATGTTGATGATCTTGATAATAATACCCTTGCTCATAATATGATTGGACATTCCCTCCGACGAATTGATTTGGCTCCACGAGGTGAAGGCGTCCGAGCTCGAAGGCAATATTTGCATTTCCTTCACCAAGTTGAGCTGCGTTAGATTGGATGGCTGCGATGTTTTGAGCATTTCTTGCAGCATACCCTCCAATTATGGCCATGCTTTGTTGTGGTTGGGGATGATGAGCGTAGGACTCCCGCGAAGTTAGCGTTGGGCACAACATAATTTTGTGGGGGTACCGGTGCACCACCCCCCCCATGCTTGCTCTTGTGGCCCTCCGTAATAACTTGGCGGAGGAGGGATCCCGCCGAATGGTTGCACATTGGGTTGTGCTCCACTCGCTTGTGCGGAGGATGTTCCCTCCTCTACGATTCTTCCTCTTTTGTTCTTCCTTGCGGGGACAAGGAGTCCCTCTTCCAACCAATCTTCCCTCCCTTCGGTGAAAAGCCTAAGCCTCTCATTCGGAAGGGGTAAGTTCACTATGGCCAACCGATAACCTCCTCTCTCATCTCCACTAATGTATTTGCCTTGCCGCAAATACTCAATACCGAGAGAGGTACCACGCAAAAGGTGGTCGGGGTTTCTTGCGATCCCCGGCCGCAAGGAAAAGGCCAACATGGAGAGGTAACACCCCGAACCAATATTACCCGCCCCCGATGTTGCTTCACAACACCAACGGTTGATCATGAGGTAAGAGGGGTCTATTGGCTGCCTGGCGATTAAAGCCGAGTATAGCCAATTCAACTCCGTGTCGGTCACCTTTGTCTCCTTCATCCTCCCCAATACCCTCTTGCACATCCAAGAGTGAAATATCCGGATAATGGGGTTGCGGATGCAATTGCGTTGTTGATGGGCTTCTCCGGAGATCATATTCCAAAATCCCGCCAACATGCCGGGTGGCACGTCAACTTTCTCCGGGGCTCCCTTGTGAATCCAAGCAGCTCCCTCACGTGCTCGTAGGGAACCACTTGTTGGACTCCCTCCAAACGGAATGACAAGCTTTGCACCCCATCATCATCAATGATGGGTGCAATAGTCATCAAAATTTCCAAGGCGAACCCCAAATGGGTGTCCACCGATACTCCGTTGGAGAACCTGCACCCATCCAAGGTGCCCCAACATATAGTATATGTCGGTGCCAAAACCCAAGGTGAAGAGTGCTTGGTCGTCGAACTCGACGTTGGGCACAAGCCTCTTCTCAAGATTAGTGAGCCTATCCTCCTCCTCCGCCGACAAGATGATGAAGCCGTACAAAGAGTATGTCGGGGTGTAAGGAGGTGGCGCGGTGGAGCGAGTCGATCGTCGTGGTGGCGCGGGCTGCTCCTCCGTGTGCCCACGAGGTTCGGTGAACCTCATGGAAGTGCTTCTTGCGGCCCTCATACCACCAAGGAGGAGGGCATCGTTCCTCCTCGGTGGTGCCGTATCCGTCTCCATGCTCCGGGAGACTCGGAAACCGAGTGCCTCCTCGAAGACGTGGTTGATGACGGCTTGGACGACGACGAACTCTTCTTCTTGGAGAAGAGACTTGTGGTCTTCTTCCACATGGTTGCTGCACTCTTTTCTTCAACTAAAACTCCGGGTTGCAACCGGTAACTAGGCACTTAAACTCTTTGCTTCGGATGTGGACTTTGAGTGGATTAAGGATGTGGATTTTTTTTTCTTGAGCTATCAAGCTTGGGAAGGTTGGCTATGTCTACGGAGGTTTTGAGCACACAAACTTGAACACACAAACAAGGAAAGGAGAGGGAAGCTTGCCTGCAGAAAACGGGAGCCGGGGGCTCCTTAAGTAGGTGAGGCCAGCCGACCCAGGCCGGCCGGCCTGGGGGCCTCCTGGCTCCTCCCCGACTCGTCTTTCTTCCAGCACGATCATTTCGCCTCTGCAACTTTCCTGCCCGCGTGCTCCACGAGTTGCACTGCCCAAACGCTCTCGTCCACTCCTTTTCTTGCATTATTGGTCCTTCCACTTGATGCTCCATGCTTTGGGTCATGTCCATGCTCCCTAGCTCCACTTGCTTCACATGCCACCATGAAATTCCTGCAAAGTTGATGCTTGCTGCCCACCATGCTTGTCCTTTGCATGTGGAATGGTGAAAGTTGATAAAAGGGAATCCAATGGTGCATGCATGATTAATTCAAACTAGTTTGCCTCCATTTAGGTGTGTTTAAGGTTAAGCACTCCTCTAATTCGAAATTTAAAATATTTTTCAGAGCCATGCAAGAGCTCAAACATAATTTTAGAGAAGTTTTTAAACCATTAAAAACAAATGTAAGTCGAAAATATTTTTCGACTACGTCGATTTCGGTCTCACCGGTGTAGTTTGCCTTCATCGGTTGAGAGCAAACATTTCCGGCTTGATCATGGGGGCATAGGTTTAGGTTCTAATTTTGGCTAAATAAGAAAGATTTTGAATAAAACAAAATTAGAATAGGCTTAGAAAAATTCTAATCCTAGAGAAACCAAGGATAAAGATTTTTAAAACCAACCAAAAGCTTTGATTTCTAGGTTCACGCGAGTCCTACCACGTGCTGAATTTTATTAACACTTAAATATAAATCGTGGCTCTACTCGTGTGGTTTTAGCATGAAAAATAAGTCAACCTCAGCACCATAATGAGGGTGAAAGGTTGAGTTAGGTTCTGAAATTATTTTGTTGAGGTTTCTCGAAAAGAAAAGAATCAAACAAGCACATAGGAGGGTTCATGCAAAGGGTTTATGATAAAGCAAACATTCAATCAAGAATTATGTCTCTAATAACCACTTCTAAGTCTAATGTCTTTGCGTAATAAAACTCAAAAACTAAATTATTAAAAATACTCGAAAAACCTGGAATCGGGTTGTCCTCCCGGTAGCTTATTCTTGACTCGACGAAACGGGTTGCCTCCCGCCTAGCGCTTCGTTTATAGTCTATAGCTAAACTTCTTCACTTGATTACTCCGGATCAACGCTCTTTGCGGGCGTTGCAATCTTGGGTACCCACTTCCGCACCATCTTGGGCGCGGGCTTGTCTTCCGACTTAGTTGGCTTAGTCATTTTTTTGGTCTTCACAGGCTGCTTCTCTTCCTTTGTCTTGACGGATGCAACACCTTCTTTGATTTTCTTTACGTTCATTTTTTTCGGCTCCTTCTTCTTTTTCAGCCCCTCCGTTTGTTTTGGTTCTCCCTTCACTCCAATCATGTTGCATGCCTCAATCCTTGGACGGAACTTGAAGGAACTCCTTTCTCCGTTGATATCGAACATGATCTCCCCCTTGCCAACATCAATAGTAGCTCCCACGGTCTTGAGGAATGGCCTCCCTAGGATGAGCAGCGGCTTCTCCCTCTGTCCCATCTCGAGCACAACGAAGTCGACGGAGATGAAGTGGTGTCCAATCTTCACGGGTACATCTTCGGTAATGCCTAAGGGATAGCGAATGGAGTTGTCTCCCAACTCCAAACATATTCCCGTAGGCTCCATTGGTAGGCGTAGCTTCTCGAACACATCCCTCGGCATGACGCTTACACTAGCTCCAAGGTCGCATAACGCCTTCTCGAAGTTGAAAGAACCAACCGAACATGGAATTGTGGGGCACCCGGGTCTTTTTGCTTCTCTAGCCCATTAGCAATAGCCGCACTACACTCCTCGGACATCTTGACATGATCTACCCCGAGTGTTGCTATCTCATATTTATTTGCAAGTATATCTTTAAAGTAACGAGAATATGTAGGTACTTGTAGGGCATCTAGTAATGGCATGTTGATGCTAAGTCTACGCACAACTTCCACAAACTTCTCAAAGTGGTTGTCAAGTTTACCTCGGAAGTAGCGTGGCTTGAGTTGCGGTATCCTCGTGTCTTCCTCCGCATCTCGAATTCGGGTTCCTCGGTGACGATCCCCCGTAACCTTCTCTTTAGCAGCTCCTTCCACCTCGGTGGATGGTTTAAGCTTCCTTGCTCCCGCGGAACGTTCCGGATCTTCGGTCTCCTTCCCCGAACGTGTTTGAATGGCCTTCGCCGATTCGGGACATTTGGGTTGTCCCGAAGCTTCCCTTCATCATTAGTGAGGCGCCCCGCAAGTTGTCCAACTTGCGTCTCGAGCATCTTCATCATGTTGAGCACTTGATGATTGGAACTTCCGACCTCCGTCACCTTGCTATCGATGTTCTCCAACACCTTGTCTATGGTCTTGAACTTGGTGACGGTGTCCTTGTTGATCTTAGCTTGCTCATCCATGAACTCCTTCAATTGTATACGAAGCGGAACCGCGTTAGGAATAGATGAGCTTGCATTAAATTGAGGCCTACTTGCCCGTAGCGGAAGTTCGGCAATTCTCCCTTCCTCATGTAGTCGAGCACTTTGGCTTCCTCCGGACAATCTTTGCGGACATGGCCATACTCTCCACATTCTTCACATGTGGACCTTGCTTCGGCGGCCTTCAAGTCTTGAGCCTCTTTCTTTTCCATCTCCATCTTCTCCAACCTCCTCATGAGCGAGTCGATCTTGCCTTCAAGTATGTTCTCCTTCTCCACTTGCAAGACTCCTTTGACGTTCCCCGTGGGTTGAACCGGATGTAGGCGCCGGACGACGCCCACGTGTCATTATCCGCGACCTTCTTGAATAGCGTGAAAGCTTCCGTCGGTGTAAGCTCGATGATAGATCCTCCCGCCGATGCATCGATGATCGTCCTTGACGCCATGGTGAGTCCTTGATAGAACTTTTGCACGAGGTCTTCTTTCGGGAACTTGTGATGTGGAACCGCCCGAGTGTACTCGTTGAAGCGCTCGAATGCCTCCGAGATAGTTTCGTAGGATATTGAACAAAGGTGGCAATCTTATTACGCAAACTTTGAGTTTTACCCGGTGAGTAGTATTCCTTCATGAAAGCCTTCATCAACGTGTTCCAATTTTGCACCGTCTCCGCTTTGTTGAGAGTGGAACCATTGCAAAGCCTTCCCGAGTAGTGAAAACGGAAAAAGCCTTGCCCTCATTTGATCTTGAGTCACCCCATCCATGTTGAAAGTCTGACATAGTTGAATGAATGCTTGGAGGTGAAGGTTCGGATCCTCTTTGCCGGTGAAGGGTGAATGTTGCACCATGCGGATTGTTGAGGTCTTGATCTCGAACGGTCTTCCGATCTCCTCAAGATTCAAGATTGGTAGGTCGATGATGTCTGGGGTGCATAGCTCCCCAATCTTGCGTTCTTGCGGTGGTTGGTCGCCCATTGGTGGAAGTCGATTCTCCCGCGGACTTTGAGGTGGTGAATTCTTCGGAGATTCCCGTGATCCTTTGTCTTCCGACTCCGAATCTACAAAATCCAGCTTTTTAGCTTGATGTGCTTCGCGTCTCCTTAGCCTCGTAAAGTTTTTTTGGAACATCCACAAAATTATTGGGTTTGTTGGAGAGGTAGCCGTCCATCTTCTCGTTAGGGTTAGCAATAAACAAAGTATGCAAAAAAACTAGAAAGTAAAACAAATCTATAAAAACTAGATTAGATGTATTTTGAGGATGATCAAAATTTAGTAGATGCAAAAATAAAAACAAAGAGAAAACTGAAAATTACAAAAAGGCAATAAAAAATCAAATCTTGATCACTTGTTCCCCGGCAACGGCGCCAGAAAATGGGGCTTATTGACGGTTAATAATTGTATCAAAGTTCGTTTGTGACTCGCAAGCGTACAAGTCTCCCGTCGTAGTCAAGGGACCCTTCTTCCCTCGAGTGGTGAACCCAAGGTATCGAATCCGTGGAACAAATGTGTGACGCAAAACTTAATCTAATAAAGCCAAGTAACTCCAATCTTCGATAAAAGAAACCCTAATGCATCTAAGTAAAAGACATGAAACGAATCTAATCTACTAAAGACCGGAGAAAACAAAATAAGATTGGGTAGATAAACCGATCTAGAGGGATCGGGGTAAGCCTTTTGTTGAAGTTCCAAGCAAGAGAAGAAGTAGCAAATCTAATCTTAATAGAAGCCTCTTTAAATCGTGGTTTCCCGTCCAAATCCGAAAACATCCGCCTTTCGAGACCCCCGTTCTATCACAACGTATCCCTATTCATGCGGGGAGCTTAGGGCGAGTCAAAAGACAAGTCGAAATTCTTTCGGAAGATCCGGCGTGTACCTCTAGCCACCGCGGCTACAAGAATACCCTACGTAATCTATCGCGCGAATAGAATTGGAGTAAGCAAAGCCGATCGAAAAACGAAATCTTCGAGGAAACACTTGATCGCTAGGAAAAGATTCAACTTGATAATTCAACTATGACAATGATACATACACAAGATCACCACCGGGATCCTTCCTTGATCTTGCTTCTAGCTCCGGAACTCCGACGTGGTCTTCCGTGCAAGGTTCCCACGTTGGCTAGGGGAACCCTAGTCAACTAGCTCGACCATCTCCTCTCCGAGATGGTGTCCCTCTCTTCTCTCGCTCCTCGGCGGCCGATGACGAATTCTTCTCCCCGAGGCTCTCGGTCGAGGGGCTATAAATAGCCCGATTGGCGGCTAGGGCAAAGGAGAGGGTGTTTGGGCCCTAAATGGGCCCGGGCCGACCGGGCCCGGGTCGGCCGGCCCGGGGCCCATTTAGGCCCGGCCCCGAGGGCTCCTTCGCCCCGTGTCGGTTCCCTTGCTTCCCGGATGTTTCCACCTTCGCATGTAGGTCCATGTCGTCGGTTTCTCTCCGAATTGGACTCAACTCCTTGTCTTGCAAGATTCAGCACTTTTCTGGTCAGGTCCCTGGAGTATGTCGTCTTCTCGGATCAAGTCCCCGGCTTCTTGGAGTTAAGTTTGCTTCATTGCATGACTTGTACGGGGCTTCAAGGTCTTGTCATGAGGTGCTTGATGAACTTATCCCGAAAGTCTTGCATTCAACACTAAAACCCCGCAAAAACATTAAACTCCAAAACCGACATGCACACGTGAACTTGTTATACCACGGGGGTTAGTACCTATGGATAAGGTATAAAACTCATGCCAACACCGAAGGTAACTCATGGCTAGGTTGACGGATTTTCACCGTCAACAAACAGCCCCATTAGATCGCGGGTGGTAGGCGAAGAAAACTTTGCGTGAGTGTCCGCAGTTCCGCGGTATTCTCCGAAAGAATAACAATCGAATTGTTTCCCATTGTCTACAGTCAGTTCTCTTGGAACCCCGAATCTGCAAACTATGTTTTGCCAGAAGAATTTCTGGATTGTTGGTGCCGTGATGTTCGCCAAAGCTTTCGCTTCCACCCATTTGGTGTAGTCCACGACCACAACTGCGAATTTGCAGTTTCCTTGAGCTGCAGGCAGTGGTCCGACGAGGTCCATCCCCCACCTTTGCAAAGGCCATGATGGTGGAATTAGGTGAACTGGCATGGATGGTAAGTTTTGTTGATTTGCGGTTTTTTGACATGCTTCACATTCCCGAACCAATTTATTTGCATCTATGTTTATGGTAGGCCAGTAGAATCCTTGCTTTATTGCTTTGCCTGCTAGAGCCCTTGTGCCTAAGTGTGCTCCACGGAATCCACTATGGATTTCCTTGAGAAGTTCGAGACCTTTTTCGGAGGTGATACAACTCAGCCATGGTTCGGTGACTCCTGATTTGTACAAGTCACCATTGAGTACCGCATAGCCCCTTGCCCTTTGCTTCAATCTTTTTCCCTCCAACTCATCTTGTGGTTCATAATGGCCCCTCAAGTATGCCATGATTTCAGCTCTCCGGTCGGGAGTCTCTACTACAACATTCACGATTTTCGGCTTTGTTTCCTTGATGGATGGTTCTTTGATAATTTAAAAGAACACATCGGTAGGCATTTCTTGATTTCGATCGCCGCTTTGGCAAGTTTGTCTGCTTCATTATTGTCATCTCTTGGAATGTGTTGTACTGAATAACCCTTGAAATGTCTTTCCATTTCCCTGACCTTCTCAAGGTATTTCATCAAAACATGATTTCATGCTTCGCCCTCTTTTTCGATATGCTCATGAATGACTTTGGAGTCTGTCTTGATGATGAAGGTTTGCTGACCCAAAGCTTTCATCTTCCTTAATGCCAGAAGTAAGGCTTCATATTCCGTTGTGTTGTTCGTGGAATGCTCGTCATTCGCGAATATGAGCCGAGTTGCATATCTTATCACGACTCCTGTTGGAGATGTTACAACTGCTGAAATTCCAACCCCCTTGTGACACCAGGCTCCATCACACCGCACTACCCAAGGTGTGAGAATTTCTTCACCGGGATTATGAGTTGGTGAAGTCCAATCTATGACAAAGTTGGCCAAGACTTGTGATTTTATCGTGCTTCTTCTTTCGAAGTCTACGGTGTATTCCGATAATTCGGCTCCCCATTTGATGATTCGGGTGGATGCTTCTTTGTTTGCGTATAGATCATTCGGTGGTTGATTTGTGATAACTCTTATTCCGTGGCCCTCAAAGTAGTGTCTTAGTTTTCTCGCAGCCATGGCAACCGCATATGCTATCTTCTCCAATTCGAATAAAAGAGTTTTGACCCCGAGAGAGCTTCCGAAGCAAAGTATACTTGGGATTTTTTGAACTTCCCTTCTTCTTCCTTCTCTTGCACTAGCACGGCACTCACTTGTCGAATTTGAAGCGGAGACAAATATAGCGAAGTGGTGATTTTGACTCGGGAGGGCATAGCTTAGTCATATTCGATAAGTAGTCCTTGAGTTCTTGGAAAGCTTGTTTCGAGTTTCGCGACCATTGAAAAATTCTTGAATTTGTTGAGAGCGGCAACTCTCCCCGTCGGTTTTCACATATCTTTCACCGAAACTCGGGTCTTGCATTTTGATCGGGCTTTGATTTTGTCGGGATTCGCTTCTATGCCTTTTGTTGAAACAAGACATCCAAGAACTTTTCCCTTGTGAATGTCGAATACACATTTCTCGGGATTCAACCCGAGGTTCGTCGCTACGAGATTCGCAAAAGTTTCTACCGGATCACTAATGCGGTGTCTTCTTTGAATGCTTTTGACTACAATGTCATCCACATTTGCTAAAATGTTCCTCCGAAGTTGAGGGTGAAGAACTATTGATATCATTCTCGAAAATGTGCACCCCCGCATTCTTCACCCCTACGGCATTCTCACAAAATAAAATGTTCCGAAAGGAGTGATGAAACTCGTTTTCTCTTCATCTTCTCTCCGCACTCTTATTTGGTGATATCCGGGAGTGAGAGCATTTTACTGTTGGCCGCATCATCGACGATTTTGTTTACCCTCTCCAATGGGAAATCGTCCTTCTTGCATGCCTTGTTCAGATCTGTGAAGTCTATGCATATTCTCCATTTTTCGTTCTTTTTCTTCACTGGTACAGTGTTGACTAACCAGACTGGATACAAGACATCTCTGATCACTTTCGCATCTTGAAGTCTCTGTACTTCAGCTTCTACCACCTTCACTTTCTCTTTAGACATTTTCCTGAGCCTTTGCTTCTTTGGGGGTATCTTCTCATCCGTTCCGAGGGTGTGCTCTATGATGTCTCTGTCAACACCTTGCGGGTCTTTGGGCGACCGGGCGAAAACATCTTTGTTTTTGTTCAAGAATCTTATGAGCTCATTTTCTTCTTCGGGGGTAAGATGAGCCCCTATTGTGAGACTCGCTCTGTCGGGCATGTCATCTAGGTACACTTTCTTGGTTTCACCATCGGCGGCTATCTTGATTTTCTCTTTGTCTCGCTTGGCCTCAATGCAAGGCTTCCTCTCTTCTTCGCAAGAGTTCCGCCGATATTGTCGGGGACAGCCACGGGGGTCCCCTTAAAACAACGGGGAAACCCCACTTAAAACCCGCAAAAAGCCAAAGCCGAACACGTCTTGCTTAAGCACGAACACGGGCGCGGCCCACGCCGCGGTGGCCCGGGCGGCCCACCAAGGCGGCCCACTCAAAGATCCCTTCGAGCGAGGCTCCGCCTCGCTCGAGGGCGCACACCTCCCTCGAGCGGGCTCCGCCCGTTCGAGGGCGTACGCTACCTCGAGCGGGCTCCGCCTCGCTCGAGGGTCCACGCCGCCCCCGAGCGGGCTCCGCCTTGCTCGAGGGCGCTCCGCACGCGCACGCCCGTTCCCGTGCGCGGCACGGGCATTTAATGCTCGACAACGGAGGGGCGGCGCCATCATACGCCCGGGACTCATGCCCCGGTCTCGTTGCACCAACTCCCTAGGAGGGAACCCATCCCCCGTCACCGTGGGGGATGTGCGACGTGGCCGGTGCTAGCCCCCTGGACGCCGCGCCGCCTACTCCCGTACGGCTAACGCGCCGAGCCCTCGAAGGGGGGCCGGCCACACCCTCGAAATGTTTTCCCATGACTTCGTAGAGCCGGTCGTGATGTTAGGCCGGCGGGGTGCCATCCCCGCCACCGCAACGACGGGCGGCCGCCCCCGCGCGTACAACTCCACGCCGGGCACTATGGTCACGGCCTCCGCGCCGTGAAGCATGCGGGAACGGGACGCCGCCATGCCCGCCACCGTATCCCGTGCGGATCGACATCGACAACCCCCTCGAGCCCGCCCGGGGACATCATGGCCATCCACCGCACTCCTACCCTCGAAGCTACCGCCGTTCGGGTACAAGATATGCCATGATGGCCATATCGCGGCAAGGACCGTCAAGGCGGCCGCCTACTCTACGACGCGGCGCACCATACTTCCCCCGTGTAGCCGAATAGTGCGGCATGCATGTAATTCGCCCTCTCCTTGGCCTATAAAAGGAAGGCGAACTCCCCCGCCGCGAGGGGCCAAGACAAGGAACAACGAGAAAACATACGACACACCACACACTCGCTTTCCAATTCTCCCACAACATCTTCGACCACTTCACCGGGGACTTGGAGGCCACGCTTCCTCTCCCGCCTTGCTTGTAGCAGCCCCACTACGGGCACTCCGGTCTTCGAGCAATATAGTGCCCCGAGCACACCACCGCCGGACGTACGACCCCCGGCCGGAACCGGGATAAAACTCGTCTCCGATTGCTTGGCATCGACCATTGAGGGATAGACCTTGGCGCTTATTACTTGGTTAGTGTCGGGACCACATTCCGCACCGACGCTGGCGCCCACCGTGGGGCAAGCGAGCACCTAAGGTCAATCCACCGTCAACTCCCTCCACGGTGATCCGCACCGAGTACCGCGGTACGCGCTACTCCATGGGCGGCTCGGACCCCCTCCCCCGCCGGGTTTGAAATCCGGTTCGGGAGCCCGAATTTTCGGGCCACGGGGAACGGCTACCGACGCGCCTCACCAATCGTGAGGAGCTCCGTGCGCGGCGCCAAGCCGGGTCCGCCCGTGGTCGCCGCCGCGCGCGTCGCCACGATGCAAACACCCGCCGGCATGGATGCGCGGGCCCGTCGGCGTCCCGGCGTCGCCGCCGCTCCGGTCGGCGTTCACGCCGGGCGCGGTCGGAGCGGCGGCAAGCCGAACGCGCCGCCTCCCAACGCGCGCGCGCCGTCGGCCGCGACGATCGCCACCCCGGCGGGGGAGCGCGCGGTCTCCGGCCGCGCTTCCCCATCGGACCGCATGGTGCCACGACAGCCTCAACGCTAACGTTAACACCACGATGCGCAGGGTTCCTCCCGGCCGTCATGTCTTCGTCGCCAGGGACCCTAGCGCCTCCGCCGGCGACGAGTCGTCCCTGGGCTCCCTCGATGCGTTGCCACCCGCCAACCTACATGGGTATGCGGAATGGGACTTCTCCGGCGTGCCGGACCCAGTAATGTTCAGGCGTTTTCTTGACTCCACGGACTACTGGTTCGGCTGCTCCGATGACTCCAGCACCGGGAGCTACGACCCCGCGCGGGAATGCTGCGTCGTCATCGCCAACGACCCGACAAACGCCACCGGTGTGGCGGGCGCCGACGGCGGGGAAGTTACACCCGCCCCGGGGATCGCTCCGCGCCCGACGGCGGGACCGAGCTCTCTGCGCGGGGGCCGCATCGACGCGCGGTTAGCTCAAGCCCGCGAACTCGAAGCCAAGGCCCGGCGGAAGAGTACGGCGGTGCGGTTGCTCCGTGCCTCTATGGCGGGTGAAGCCTCCGCGCGCGGCGAGCGCGCGCGGAGCCGGGGCATACGTGCTCGCGACCGCATCAACGCCGATTTCAACGTCGACAACCCGGACACGCCTCCGCGAGCGAGCCAAAAGCTCATTGCCACCGCGACACCGCCGCGGGCCATGCCAACCCCCTCGACGCCCGAGGCGAGAAACCCGCACCGTGAGGTGCGGCGCCCTCATCGAGCAAGCGGCCGTCCAACAAGCCGAGAGCTCGGCGTCCCGCATCCGCCGGCAGGGTGACGCACCGGGCGATGGGGTGCGTAGGGGGTCGGGCCCTCGGTGCACGCAGGCGGAGCGGCGGAGCGACCCGCCAACCCGGGACGCACGCCGAAAAGGAACGGCTCCTCGACACGCGCGGGGCACGGGACCGGCGACGCCCGCAATGTCATCAATGCTCGACGGACGAGCAAAGCGGATGCGTGAGCGGCGGCGGAGGCTACCACCCTCGGCGAGGTGGACGCTACGACGGCGATGAAGACCGTTCGCCGACGCCGGAACCCCCGGGGACCCGTGTGTTCGGCCGGGAGATATGCGCGGCGGCCTTCCCCCGGCGCTTCCGCCACCCCACGACCATCATCAAGTACAACGGGGAAACGGACCCCCGCGTGTGGCTTAACAACTACCGCCTAGCATGCCGGTGGGCGGGGCCACCGAAGGACGATGTCATCATCCGCAACCTCCCCCCCCCGCACCTCGGCGACTCGGCCGGACGTGGCCCGAGCATCCGCCGCCGCCGGATCCATAACCGGGATGATTTGGTACGCACGTTTGTGGGCAACTTCCGGGGCACGTATGTGCGCCCGGGGAATTCCCCGGGACCTGCGCTCCGCACCCGTAAGCCCGGCGAGTCACTCCGGACTTCATACGGCGCTTCTCCAAGCGCCGCACGGAGCTCCCAAGCGTGGCGCAATCCGAGATTGTGCACGCCTTCCTCGAGGGCACCACGTGCGGGATCTCGTGCGAGAGTTGGGGCACGGCCCCGCCCGCGGACTCAAACGAGCCGGTCGACATCGCCACCGGCTTCGCCTCGGGTGAAGAGGCCGTGGGGGCGATCTTCGACGGCAAGAAGGGCAAGCGCTCGGACGACGCGCCCGCGGAGGGCGGCAAGTCCGGGGAGCCGCACCGAAGGACAAGCGGGGCAAGAAAGGGAAGAAACCGCGCCGCGAGGCGCGCGAGCGAGGGACGTGACGGCGATGACGCCGAGGCCCTTGCTGTTGACCCGGCTCGACGGGGCCCTCAACCGGCCCCTCGAGGTCCGGGGGTGTTCGATGACATGCTGAAAAAGCCATGTCCATACCACAAGACCCCGGTGAACCGCACCCTCAAGCAATGCGATATGCTCAAGAAGTTCTACGGCCGCGCCGCCGCAAAGGACGCAGAGGTCAAGAAGGACGGAGGAGATGGCGACGACGGCGGCTTCCCCGCCGTGGAGAACGTGTTCCTCATCTTCGGGGGACCGACCGCCGACATGTCGAGCCGCCAGCGCAAACAGGGAGCGGCACGATGTCGTCGCCGCGGAGAAGGCACCTCCCTCCTTCCTCGACTGGTCGGAGGACGCCATCACCTTCAGCCGGGAAGATCACCCGAACCGCATCCCCAACCCGGAACAGCATCCACCGGTGGTCGACCCGGTCATTGGGAACGCGCGGTTCTCAAAGGTCCTGATGGACGGAGGCAGCAGCCTCAACATCCTCTACGCGCACACGCCGCACTCGCCGGGGATCGGGTTGGACCGAGCCGCGGCCCGGCACGACACCGTTCCATGGCGTCGTGCCGGCAAGCGCGTCCAGCCCCTCGGGCGGTCGATCCGCTCGTTTGGTTCGGCACTTCGAGCAATTTCCGCAAGGAGATGCTCACCTTTGAGGTGGTGGGGTTCGGGGCGCCTATCATGCCATACTTGGGCGGCCCTCGCTACGCCAAGTTCATGGCCGTCCCCAACTACACCTACATCAAAATGAAGATGCCGGGACCGAACGGTGTCATCACCGTGGGCTCGTCCATCGAGCACGTGTTCGACCGCGACGTCGAATGCGTGGAGCACGCGGAAGCACTGGCGCTGGACGAAGCGCTGGTGACCACCTTGGAGAAGATGGTCAACGAAGACCTCGACTCCACCGCCAAGCACGCCGCAACTTCGAGGCCGCGGAGCAAAACAAGGAGGTGCCCCTCGACCCCCGCCGCCCCCGAGGGCAAGGCGTTGAGGGTCGGCTCCACCCTCGACCCGAAATAGGAAGTGGTGCTCGTCGACTTCCTCCGCGCCAACGCCGACATCTTCGCGTGGAGCCCCTCGCATGTGCCGGGCATCCCGAGGGAGGTCGCCGAGCACTCCCTTGACATCCTGCCCTCATTCCCGCGCCATGCGCAACGGCTCCACCACTTCGACGAGGAGCGGCGGCGGGAGATCGGAGCGGAGCCGCGGAAGCTTCTCGAGGCCGGGTTCATCAAGGAAGTGTTCCACCCTACGTGGCTAGCCAATCTCGTACTAGTAAAGAAAAAGAACGGGAAATGGCGGATGTGTATAGACTATACTAGTCTTAATAAAGCATGTCCTAAAGTTCCTTTTTCTTTGCCACGCATCGATCAAATTGTTGATTCAACAGCTGGGTGTGAGCTACTTTGCTTCCTTGACGCCTACTCCGGGTACCACCAAATCAAGATGAAGGAGTCCGACCAGCTCGCGACTTCATTCATCACGCCGTTCGGGATGTTTTGCTATGTCACGATGTCGTTCGGCCTCTGGAATGCGGGTGCAACGTACCAACACTACATGCAGCACGTTTTCGGAGACCACATCAGGCGAACGGTCGAGGCGTACGTAGACGACATCGTCGTAAAAACCAGGAAGGCGGACGACCTGGTTGGCGACCTCAACATCGCGTTCGGCTGCCTACGGGCCAACGGGGTGAAGTTGAACCCTGAAAAATGTGTCTTTGGTGTGCCGCGGGGCATGCTCCTAGGATACATAGTCTCCCGGCCGAGGCATCGAGGCCAACCCCGAGAAGGTTGCAGCCCTCGAGCGAATGGGTCCAATTCGAGACCTCAAAGGGGTACAAAAGGTGCTGGGGTGCCTTGCCGCCTTGGGCCGCTTCATCTCGCGGCTCGGCGAAAAAGGCTTGCCCCTCTACCACCTCCTCAAAAAGCACGAGCGCTTCTCCTGGACCGCCGAGGCCCAGGATGCGCTCGACAAGCTGAAGGCGTCCTTGACTCGCGCCCCAATCCTCACACCACCGCAGGACGGCGAACCTCTACAACTCTACGTGGCCGCGACCACCCAGGTGGTCAGCGCTGTAATCGTGGTGGAGCGCACGGAGGAAGGGCACGCCCGCCACTCCGGCGGCCGGTGTACTACATTAGCGAAGTCTTGTCCGACACCAAGACACGCTACCCTCAAGTCCGAAGCCGCCGTACGCGGTGGTCCTTGCACGACGCAAGCTCTACTTCGAGGCCCACCCCCGTCACGGTGGTCTCCTCCTTCCCGCCGGGGGGAGATCATCCGCAATCCGGACGCGGCGGGCGGGGATCGCCAAGTGGTCGGTGGAGCCGATGGGCGAGACGCTCGCCTACGCCCCGCGCAAGGCCATCAAGTCCCAGATCCTGGCGGATTTCGTCGCCGAGTGGACAGACACGCAACCGCCGCCGCCACGGCATCCGGGTAGAGGCCGGACTCGTATTTCGACGGCTCGGTGATGAAGACCGGGGCGGGCGCGGGCCTTCTCTTCGTGTCACCCCTCGGGAGCACATGCGGTACGCGAGACGTCTCCACTTCCCCGCGTCAAACAACATGGCCGAGTACGAGGCCCTCCTTTGCGACGTCAAGATCGCCATCGAGATAGGCGTCAAGCGCCTCGACGTGCGGGGGGATTCGCAGCTCGTGATTGACCAAGTCATGAAAAATGCGAGCTGCCACGACGACAAGATGGAAGCGTACTGCAAGGCCGTGCGAGCCCTCGAGGACAAGTTCTACGGCATCGAGCTCAATCACGTGCCCCGCCGGTACAACGAGGAGGCGGACGAGCTGGCCAAGATCGCGTCCGGGCGGATCACCGTCCCCCCGAACGTTTTTGCCCGAGATATCGCCCAGCCCTCCGTCACCCTCGAGCCGCACCCCTCGAACCACGCGGAACCCTCGGGGGCTCCCTCAAATCCGGCAGGCGCGGAGCCCATGGATGAGGACCCCTCGAACGAGGCGTATGTGCTCTCCCTCCTCGAGGGGTACGGCGCCGACGAGGCCGATGTGATGGATGTCGAGCCGCCCCCATCGGGGCGGACCGGCGCGACAAGTATGTCGCCCGGATGGCTCGAGGGGGAACTCCCCTCGGACCGGGCCGAGGCCGGCGCATCGCCGGGATGGCCAAGTCTTTTGCCCTCGTCGACGGCGAGCCGTACAAGCGCGCGCGCTTCCGGCATCCCCGCGGCGATGCGTGCCCATCCCCGAGGGGCGCGAGCTCCTCCGGGACATTCACGCGAGCGTCCGCGGCCACCACGCCGCGCCCCGCACCCCTCGTGGGCAACGCGTTCCGTCGGGGCTTTTGCGGCCCACCGCGGTCGCGGATGCCGGCGAGATCGTACGCACCCGCGAAAGGTGCCAATTCTACGCCCGCAAATCCAACCTCCCCCGCTCACGTCCCGCACACCATCCCCATCACATGGCCTTTTGCCGTGTGGGGGCCGGACATCGTCGGGCCCTTGCGAAAGGCGCCGGGGCTTCACCCACTTGCCGGTTGCGATCGACAAATTTTCCAAGTAGGTAGAAGTACGCCCCATTACGAATCTCAGGGCGGAACAGGCAGTGACGTTCTTCACTGACATCGTCCATCGTTTTGGAGTGCCAAACGCCATCATCACCAACAACGGGTCCCAGCTCACGGGCAGGAAATTCCTGGAGTTCTGCGATAAATTCCACATCCGTGTGGATTGGGCAGCTGTGGCACACCCACAGACCAACGGCCAAGTAGAACGTGCCAATGGCATGATCCTACAAGGCCTTAAGCCCAGAATTTTCGACCAGCTGAACAAGTCTGGTCGAAAATGGCTCCAGGAATTGCCTGCGGTCGTGTGGAGCCTAAGGACCACCCCAAGCAGAGCCACTGGGTTCACCCCGCTTTTTTCTAGTCCATGCCGCGGAGGCCTTCCTCCCCACGGACTTAGAGTATGGGTCACCCGGGGTACGAGGCTACGACGAGGACGCCAACCGGTGAGCCCGCGAGGACTCACTGGACCAGCTGGACGAAGCGCGCCTCGTGGCCTTGATGCACTCCGCAAGATACCGGCGGTCCCTCGGCGCTACCGGCACGAAAGATATGCGGGCGGGACTTCGGCGAGGGGGGATTTGGTCCTAAGGCTACGCCAAGACAACCGAGGACGCCGCAAGCTATCACCTCTCGTGGGAGGGACCCTACATCGTAGTGAAGGTGCTCAAGCCGGGCACGTACAAGCTAGCCAACGAGGACGGCGAAGAACTCACCAACGCTTGGAACATCCAACGCCTACGTCGCTTCTATCCCTAGCTAGGATTTCCAAGTCTTTTGTTGTAAATCACGTGCCCAACACCCCGCTTGGCGACAACCATGTAAACATCACCGCTTCAATAAAAAGGGCAACTCGGCTTTCCCCCCGAAACCCAAGTTACCATCGGGGGCTACTACGGGGGGCATTCCCCCTCCCCGAAAAAAAAAAAAATGGTCCCATTTTTTCGCAAAAAACCCACGCGCGCTAAGCATGTTTCCACTTCGGCCTCGAGCAAAATTCGAACAGGGCGCAGGCAGCCTAGCGGAAAGGACGCGCGAGCCAGAGATAGCCTACGCCTCCGCGAGGATACGGCCCTTCTCTCTTGCCTCCGACCCAGCAGGCTGCTCGCGAAAACCGAACTTCCCTAACTAGAATTTACTCAGGAAGAAGGAGAAACAAAAAAGCGCAATAAAGTAAAGGACACCATTTCACTTTCACAAGTGTTTGAAACAAAACGATTTGTCCATTTACATGGCCACATGGCCCGTACACTAACACAAAAACAAAAAAGGGCTTGGCGCCCGGCAATCTTCAGGGCCGGCGCAGCATCGGCGACGGCGGCATCCGGAACAGAAACTCCTCGAAGGCCTCGGTGAGCGCCCCGGCGGCGTCAGCAGCTAATGCGTCCACACGCTCCATCGCCACCTCGTCCTCGACGCCCTCGGGGACAATGTAGACCTCCGCCACAGCCTCGAAGTTGATCTCGTAATGAGATCGCACCACCCCCCGAGGGCATTCTCGGGACGCCGAGGTGCAGCGCCCGGCGCATGCGCCCGGTGACGTGCCCGCCAAGGGCGCGCGGCGCGGCCGGCCGCCGAGCTCCCGGCCCGCGCCTCGCCCTCCTCCACGGCCCGGCGGGTCTCGAGGGCCGCGCAGCGCAGCTCCAAGAGCTCTGCTCGGAGGAGTTGTAGGAGGCTGCGCGCCTCGGCCCGCCTCGGTCGCGTGCCCCGGCGCGGTGCGCGGTGCGCCCGAACGTTGCCGCCGAGAAAGGGATCGAAAAGGGGGCGAACCCTCTAAGAGAAAATCAGCACAACAAAAGACAAAACAGTGACCTACCTTCGACCTCGTTTCCTCTCCACCTCGAGCGCGCGGCGCTCGCTCTCGACCGCCTTGCTCAAGGCCGCCGACGGTCTCGCTCGCTCCCCGGAGGGCCGGCTCCGGCTCGCGCTCGTGATGCCGAGCACCACCGCTCCGCCCTCGATCTTCGAGAACTCCGCGTTCCGCCCCTCCGGCCGACACGCGCCGCCTCGCGAGCGACGCGCTCCTCGCCGAGCGCCGACCGGCGTCGGCAAGAGTAGCCTCGCTCTCCGCTAGAGCGCCCCCTCGGCCCCCCCGGCGGGCGGTACGTTCCTCGCAGGGAGCCGGTCCTCCGCGATGGCGAGCGCCGCAACCTTGGCATCGAGGGTGGCCTTCAGTTCGTCGGCCTCCTTGGCCTTCTCGCTCGGCCGCGCGCGCCCTCTCCTCAGCCTCGGCTCGCCGAGCTCGCGCCCCCGGAGCAACGAATGGAGCTCCGGGTTGTCATTGCGGACGGCGACCACCTCCGCCTCCCGCTTGGCCGCCGTGGGTGCGCATCCTCTCCGGGTCCGCCCGCGCCTACCGCGGCGCCCTCATCCCGGTCGATGAGGGCCGTGCGGACCCGCTCGAGGGTGGAGGGGGCGCGCCGCGACCGCCCCTCGCTTTCTTGGAGCCGGTCGCGTAGGGCCTCCGCCCGCACGACGCCCACCGTCCGGGGTCCTCAAGGCGTCGGCAAGCGCGTCGAAGGCGACGCACCGCTCTCGGGAGACGGCGCAGCTCGGCGCTCATCCGATCGAAGGCGCCGTACTTGTCGCGGGCGCGGTGCTCGAGTTCCCCGCCGCCAACGGATCGAAACCGCAAGCGACGCGCCGCAAGGACCGAGCGTGAAGACAAAAAAAATCACGAGAAAAATAGACGACGGCGCCTCACCCGGAAGACGCGCCACGCGGGGCCGTCATGAATCCGCGGCGCCTCATTCAACACTCGGTTGAGCGCGGCACCGTGGTCGCGAGCTCTCCCCACGGCTCCTCGCTCCTCCCGGGCGTCGGTGAAGGCGGGCGGATCGCCAACGCGCCCCTCTCTCGGGCGGAGCGGCCGGCCGCGGGGAAGAAGAGGCCTCGGCACCGTGCCCTCGGCCTCCGGCCCACCATGTGGCCGTCCCGCCGCCTCACAAGAGCCCCCTCTCCGGGACTCGGGGGACGACGTGGGGAAGCTCACCCACCGGTCCCACCCGGGCGGCGGGGAGTCATCGTCCGGATCTCCACCACCACCGCCCGAGAGCCGCCGGCGGGTGTAGGCCCATGCCGCGCCTCCACCAACGCCTCCGCCCGCGCCTCCGTGGCCGCGGGCTCTCGCCGCGCGCGCCGCGGCCACCGCCTCCGGCCGCGTCTCCGCAACCGCGGGCGCCACCGGCCCTCCTCGGCAGACGCCGCCGGCGGTGCCACCGCGGCCGGCGCCGCCGGCCGCGCCTCTACCACGACCGGCGCCCGCCGCTCCTCGACGGTCGCCGGCCGCGATGCGGTGGGCGAGAACCACCGGTTGCGACCTCGAGGCCTCGGCCGCATCCCCGCGAGCCCTCGCCCGCCGTGGCCACCGCGCTCGCCCCCGCCCGCGGCGCCCTCGACGAGCGCCGCCGGGTGGGGACGGATGCGTCCGCCCTCAACACCTTGGCCGGTGCGAGGGGGAGGCACGGTTGGCACCACCCCGCGCAAACACGAACAAACGATCGGGTCCCCGTTTGTCGGATACGCAACCCCCGCGAAAGAACAAGCCTCTCACCTCGAAGAAGAGAAGGCGCGCTTCCTCTTCCTCGAGGTCCCGGCCGACGACGCCGCGCGGCCGGCGCGGTCGCCGCCGCGCCTCCGCCCATCTCCACCGCGCGCGCGGGCCCCCACCTCGCGCGCGCGGGCGCGTCCGTCGCGCGCACCTCCGGGGTGCGCGCCGACGCCTCCGTGGCCCGCGCCGCCCTTGTTGTCGATTGCCCGGCGGCGAGCGCCTCCGCACCCACCCCGTGCAATGCTACTCTCGCCGCCGGAGCCGGCTCCGGCGCGGGGGCGCAGCTCCCACCTATCGGGGGAGACCCCCGCCCCCGCCCTCTTCCTCCTCTTCCTCCTCGTCCGAGGACGAGTACTCCCTCGGTCCCCGGAGAAGAGAGCCCCCTCGCTGCTCGCGCGGCCGTACTCCTCGTTCCTCCGCTCGCGACGCTTCCGATGCCTCGTCGCGCGCTCCTTCTTGTGTGCCGCTCGCTCCCGCTCCCGTTCTCGCGCCGCTCGACCGAGCACGAAAGAGCGGGGAGTGGGCGGATCGGACTTCGCGGCGCTCGTGGCTCACCGCCCACGGGCGAAGCATCAAAGCGTGTCAACAACCCGAAGTATCGGCAAAAAAAAAACAAAAATGGAACCAAGAACTCCACTCACCGGTGGCCGGTGGGGAGCATCTCGAGATCCCACGAGGGGATCGGTCGTTGCGCACGGACCGGAGTCGACGGCGCTCCGCGCCCGGTAGCCGCGTACTCGCGCAGAGGGGGCTTTGCGCATCCGCGACCTCGCCGCGCGATGGGGTCCGCCGTCTCGGTCATCTCGAAGATGCGGAGCGGCCTCTCCATCGTGGGGACGACCCGCCGGTGGTGGAGGAAGGCAAGGACGGCCCCCGCGGTCGCCCCGCGGCCCGCCGCATTCCTCGCCGCGGCCGCAGGCGAGTCCAACCGATTCCGGTCCTGGGACGGGGACACCCCATGGCGCCGGGAGTCGGGCCTCTCCCGAGCACCAAACCGGTGTAGGGGGGAGACCGGGCTCGTCGTTGCGAAGGTAGAACCACCCCCGCTCCCGATCGCGTTGTTGGTCGTCATGGTGCGGGGGATGTAGTCGTCTTTGTGCCGACCCCGCAAGGCGAGCGACATACCGCCGGCGCGCACCGCGCGGCGGGTCCTCCGCTCCGACGTCGGGCCGCGTGAACGCCTCCGCGCGAAAGAGGTGAATCCGAGAGATCCCAATTCACCGGATCCCTAGATACCCCTCGCAAACGCCCACGAACGTGGCCGCATGCGAAATTGCGTTCGCGCGCGAAGTTGTGTAGTTCCACGCCATAGTGGTGGCGAGAGCGCCCGCATGAAGCGACTCGCCGGCGCCGCGAAGCCTCGCTCATGGAAGTGGGTGAAGCTAACCACGTAGCCACTTGGCGGGTTGGGCGCGTGGTCCCCGGGCCGGCGGCACGATCCACTCGGCCGGCCGGCCCTCCTCGTTCGCCTCCACCGGCCGGCGGACACCCGGCTCGTTCGGGGGCCGGCCGCGTTACCGTCGAGCGCTCCCACGCGTACGGGTTGACGATGACGAGAGGCGGTAGAGGCGCCATGAGGAAAGACAAAGGGGCGAGGGACGAAGAACGGGGAGGAGGAGAAGAGCTCCGAAGGCGGAAAGGCGCTATGGCAAGAACGGCTCGGGGGCTGGGGCGCAAGGAGCGAGAATGGCGAATGCTAAGGTAAAAAACCGCCGTTTTCCCCTCTCGTCAGATTTATAAGCCGCGGGCGTGCTCTCCCCGAGCGTGCGCCCCACGCGCATTAACCGCAGGAGGAATCTTCTCTAGCCGACAAGCGGGCCCCACCACGACCGTGGCGGCCACGCAACCGCACACGGGCCATCATCACGGCGTAGAAGTGGGAGGGCCGTGGCGGGCGGTCACATCCTCCCCGCCCGCGCCGCCCACTACACACGCGGCCGCGAGTGCTCGAAAAGGCGCGCCCACGGCGCCAAACCGCGCCCGCGACCGAGAGCATTAAATGGCCCGGTCCCTTACTAAGTAAGGAAGACCCTCGAGCGGCGCGAGCCCCCGGCTTAGAAAAAATTCGACCCTCGAAGGGTGCAAACATCGGTGGTGACCTCGGGACCCGTTTGAAGTAAAACAGGCACCACAGGTACCCTCGATGCACTATTTTACTGATCAGCGTTTCGAGGGCTGACACGGTCAGGGACCCTCGATTCCCGCAGATGCGAAGACGGGAGCGCCTCGCCGCCACCCCGCACTACCCTACCGATCCGCCGTATCGAGGGCCGACACGGTCAAGGAACCTCGAAACCCGCGGATGCGAAGACGGGAGCGCCCGGCCGCCACCCCGCACTATCCTACCGATCGGCCGTTTCGAGGGCCGACACGGTCGGGGAACCTCGAAGCCCGCGATGCAAAGACGGGAGTGCCTAGCCGCCACCCCGCATGGCCCCTACCGATCAGAGGTTCGAAGCCTGACCCTCGACGGGTTCGAACAGGCGCCCCAGATCACCAGAGTCAGGGACGACGAGGGCACGCGCATTCGAGCCGTTCCTCGAGCCCGCCGGCTCGAGGGTGCCCCACATGTCGTGTTCGGGAGCCAGCGAGGGCAGCTAGCCAGGGGGATCCCACCGAGGGAGAGCTTCCGCGCCCTCGGTCCCTAGCGAATGGGACCGAGCCCCACCTAGCAAACCCACGCAAGCGCTTTAATGGACGCGTCCCCGGACCACACAGCCTACCCTTATCGAACGGGGCATGGGCGTCCACCCGAACCACCCACTAACAGCTCGACGAGGAATCCGCAATCCGCAACCCGATCGATGGGGGTTGCGGAAACCTCACCCTCCGTCCCGCGGAGGGACGGCGAGGGCGCGTTAAAAACAAAGTCGTAGAGCTACTACCCGATCGCCTCGAATGGGCCCGTGCTCGGGGGCTCGACGCATGGCTACACCTCCCGGATTGCACCGGCCGCGGATGGCACCGCTCGCGCGTGCGTCACCGAAGCCGGCTAAAACATTGCCGACGCCGGTGAGATATGTACCATGCCCTCTCGACCAAATCTCGCAAGAAAACCCCCCCGGGAGCACTCACGCTCCTACGGGGCTTCGAGGCTAGACCCGCGGGTCCGCCGACGCGGACCCACGGAAAGCACTCGCAAACCGGGGGGAAGGACGTCCTATCGGTAGGCTCCGGCATCTGCGGGAGCCTGGCCGGCGAACCCGCGGATGCTCGGGGGCTACTGTCGGGGACATCCCCCGGGGGTCCCCTTAAAACAACTAGGGAAACCCCACTTAAAACCCGCAAAAAGCCAAAGCCGAACACGTCTTGCTTAAGCACGCACACGGGCGCGGCCCACGCCGCGGTGGCCCCGGCGGCCCACCAAGGCGGCCCACTCAAAGATCCCTTCGAGCAAGCTCCGCCCTCGCTCGAGGGCGCACACCTCCCCTCGAGCGGGCTCCGCCCCCGTTCGAGGGCGTACGCTACCTCGAGCGGGCTCCGCCTCGCTCGAGGGTCCACGCGCCCCCGAGCGTGCTCCGCCTTGCTCGAGGGCGCTCCGCACGCGCACGCCCGTTCCCCGTACGCGGGTACGGGCATTTAATGCTCGACAACGGCGGGGGCGGCGCCATCATACGCCCGGGACTCATGCCCCGGTCCTGTTGCACCAACTCCCTAGGAGGGAACCCATCCCCCGTCACCGTGGGGGGATGTGCGACGTGGCCGGTGCTAGCCCCCGTGACGCCGCGCCGCCTACTCCCGTACGGCTAACGCGCCGAGCCCTCGAAGGGGGGCCGCCCACACCCTCGAAATGTTTTCCCATGACTTCGTAGAGCCGGGTCGTGATGTTAGGCCGGCGGGGTGCCATCCCCGCCACCGTTAGCACGGGCGGCCGCCCCCGCGCGTACAACCCCACGCCGGGCACTATGGTAACGCCTCCGCACCGTGAAGCATGCGGGAACGGGACGCCGCCATGCCTCGCCACCGTATCCCGTACGGATCGACATCGCAACCCCCTCGAGCCCGCCCGGGGACATCATGGCCATCCACCGCACTCCTACCCTCAAAGCTACCACTATTCGGGTACAAGATATGCCATGATGGCCGGATCGCGGCAAGGACCGTCAAGGCGGTCGCCTACTCTACGACGCGGCGCACCATACTTCCCCGTGTAGCCGAATAGTGCGGCATGCATGTAATTCGCCCTCTCCTTGGCCTATAAAAGGAAGGCGAACTCCCCCCCCCCCCCCCCCGCGGGGCCAAGACAAGGACCAACGGACAACTTACGACACACCACACACTCGCTTTCCAATTCTCCCACAACATCTTCGCCCACTTCACCGGGGACTTGGAGGCCATGCTTCCTCTCCCGCCTTGCTTGTAGCGGCCCCACTACGAGCACCCCGGTGCCGAGCAATATAGTGCCCCGAGCACACCACCGCCGGGACGTACGGCCCCCCGGCGGGAACCAGGATAAAACTCTATCTCTCGATTGCTTGGCATCGACCATTGAGGGATAGACCTTGGCGCTTATTATCGGTTAGTGTCGGGACCACATTCTCGCACCGACGACGGATATACGTTGGTTTGGCTCCGGGGTATGACCCTTTTCTATGTTTCGGACTCTTGCCGATCACCAAACACGGCGATGACTCCTTTGGGTGCCGGTATCTTCATCCATAGGAACTGTTGTCTTATGACAACGTCAAATTTGTTCATGAATCCTCTACCGAAAATCGCGAGATACGGATGATATATATCAACCACATCGAAAGTGAGAGTTTCTATTCCGCATTGTCAAGATCTCTCGAAAGATACCGGAAGAGATACTTTTCCAACCGGCTTGATTGGCTTTCCTCCGAAACCCCGTAATGGGTATTCGCGTGGGTGCGGCATGTGCCGAGACCAATTCATCTTCTCGAAGGTTTTCAAGAACAGGATGTCCGTCGAACTTCCATTATCTACAAGAATGTTTCCAATGACCCATCCGGCTATGTTCACCTCGATGGCCATGGCATCATTGTGATTCGTGGACTTGAGCTTGAAGCCTTCTTCTCGTGAATGTTATCGGCACCTTGGCCCATTCTCGGTCGCGCGTACCGGACCATCATTTATGACCGTATTCACGGATCTAAAAAAGTTGTTTCTCTCGCCTTTTGGTTTCGAATTCCATGGCTAATCCTCCCGTAGTGGGCATGATTGTTCCGAAAGATGGCAAGGCTTTCGGGTTCCGAGATCTTGAACTTGATTCCGGTCTTGACGAATTGTCGGGTGGTGGTGGCAATATTTCTTGAATTGGCCGCGGCCGCCGAATTGACCGAATTGCTGCGCGACCGAGGGTAGAATTGCTGGGAAGGTTGCCATGATGGTTGTGGTTGCCGAAACCGCCGCATCGTGACCGGACTTGGCCGAGAATTCATAAACCGTGGTTGCCAGAAGTTCGGGCGAAGTTGGTTTGGCATTAAGGAGGCGATACTCATCATTACCTTCTCTTGCTGAATTCTGGCAATATTCTTCTTGGTTTCTGGGCACCCTTCTGTGCTATGACCTCTTCCGTGATACTGGCAGTAGAAGTATGGATCTCCTGGGTTGTGGTTTGTGAGTTTCGGGGGTCCTCTTCCCCTTCCCCTTCCCATGGGTGTAAATCCTCCTCTTGTGTTTGGTCCGTTGTTCCGATTAGGCCGAGGATTCTCCACATTGTTGATGTTTTGTGGATTCCGAAATTGAGGTCTCCACGTCATTTCTCTCGTTGCCTTGTCTTGCTTCATTTCGTTCGGCCGACTCTTCCGCGGTGATCATCATCGGACATAATGTACTCTTCAAGTTCATGGAAAAGTTCATCAATTGTTTTGGACTTCTTTTGTGTCGGATGTGAAGTTGTTGGTCCCGGAGTCGACCCTTAATCGGTGCATTAATCGTCATTTTGTCATCTCGCTTTCGGGAATCCGGGATCTCTCTTGCATGAATCTTCTTACGAAGTTCCGTAATGGCTCTCTATCTTTCTCGCTTGCAATTGTGCGGATCTAATGACTCGCCGTTGTTTCATGGAATATCGGGAATGCTTGCATGAATTTCGTTTTGAGATCGACCCGGTTCAGACCGAATGTGGTTGTAGTAGAGAATACCGAGTTCGGAACTAGACCTTCACAAGCAATGATGAAGGATTTAGCCGCCGCAACATCATCTCCTCCAGCTTGAATTTACGACCGATTCATATCTCATGAGAAATTGTCTGGAGTTTCCGAAGCCATTATACTTCGGGAGAGAAACTGATTTGAACTTTGGTGGCCATGGTGCAGTTTGTAGCCCTATGGATAGTGGTGATTCAGGATCCACGAACTGTGAGATTCCATTACCCATGAAGAAATTTTCTTTCGGGGTTCTTTTGTTTGGTCCAGAATTCTGGTGCGGTGAGTCTTGCCACAATGAACGGTTCTCTTGTTCTTTCATTTCGTCAATGTCTCTTTGAATTCTTTTAACTTGTTGTTTTGCTTGATTAAGTTTTTCTAGCTTTTCTGAAGCCTTTATTTTTGCTTGCAGCTGGTTCGCGAATCTTTCTTTCTCTTTTTGTAGTTGTTGTATTTTCTGTTGTACTTCCTCTAGTTCTCTGTCTATAGCCTCATCGCCATCATCGTCATCTTCATGAGCATCTTGTTGTGCGAACTGTTCCGCAGTCCGTGCCTTTGTCTTCTCAACTCTTGCTTTCGGAGAGCCTCGAGTTTTGCTCTTCGTTCTTGATCCGTGATGTGTGAAGGTTCCGGAATGTGAGAGATTTAGTTGTCTTCATCATGATGGTGCTCCTCTTGGTCGGTCTCGGTGGGACCATTCTTCTTGGACATCTTCTCGTGGTGGCATCGTGAGCCGTTTTTTTCGGGCCGAGACACGGTGGGCGCCAATGTTGGGGGTCCGAAAAATCGGAGAGTCCCCGAACACGAGTGCAACAAGAATTAACGTACAATTCGCAAAAGACAAGGAGACAAAGAATCTCCAAAAGATCGCTCTCGCCTCAAAAGTTGTGAATCCTTTTACACGTGCCCTTGCGCCCCCTTTTATAGGGAGATGAACGGACTTTTTACATTCCGAATCTACCCTCGAGTCTAGAGAATATTCCCGGTGTGAACATGTACGTGAATGTCTTTTACATTCCGTGATTTACGGAGCTAACTTTACATATTTGCAAGTCCGCCACTAGTTCACACTCTAAACCCGGACTTTTTGAGACGGCGTATTTGACTTGGCTTCTTCATGATCTCCGAATCTTTTATTCGCGAAGAACACCACTCATTGTAATTTCCGAATCAAGACCTCGCTAGATTCCCGAACTTCGCGAGTTTTGGCTCCCGGAATTTCGCCGATTCCCGGTTCCGAGGCTTCGAAGGCTTCGGATTCTAGCATTTCGCAGGTTTCGGTTCCAAGGCTTCGCGATTTCAACCACCCCGAAATAGACAAGTAAATTCACGTGTAGTAACCGGATTCGGATATTATTTTTGCATATTCTTGGAAAGCTTGAAAAATACTTGAAACTTATCAAGGGTTCTTCATGAATGTCACACTTTTCACGAAACTAGAGATCTCGCCTCGAAGCCGAACCGCGAACCTTTCTCACGAGTTTCAACGAACCCGACGTTTCGAGGGTGTAAGGTTTTTCCCTGATTCCCAACAAGGTCATATGTGAGCAGGAACACATGGAGGTGATGGCAAGCAACGTCGACCAAAATTTGTTTGCAGTGCAAGAAAACTTGCAGTCAGTCCTTGTTTGCAAGCATGTTCCTCGGAAGGTTACAGAATCAATGAGAGAGATACTTGATCGACCATTTACAGCGGAAGAGGTGGAGAAGGCCTTGTTTCAAATGGGACCTTGTAAAGCACCACGACCTGACGGGTTCACAACAGCCCTTTTTAGAAGCATTCGGTGAATATAGATGATCGTGGTACTGGTACAATTATGAATTTGCAAGTGTTGTTAGAGTTTTTTTAGCAATGTCCTTGCAAATATTGGCAACACAATTATAGAGTCACCTATTTGAATTGGACAATCTTTTTTTGCTGAAATCTAAGGTTGTTGGGACCAGCTCTACAACAATATGTTAATTTTTATTTTAGATGGCTTATGGTGTCTGCTTCCATTAGATGTAAGCCGCAGTATGCACAATCTATACTAATTTGGGCGAAGGTTTTGAGTCTCCATGAAAATTATATAAATTTGAGATTGACAATTCTTTGTTATCATGAGTGTGATCTAAAAAGTTATTAAATTATAAAAAATTTGTTAGCCATTGAATTTGTTAAACTACGACATCATAAATTAACTTACAGTAGCGGTTAGCAAACACGTGCGTGCCGCACGTGCATCATTGCTAGTAATAAGAAAGACCAAAACCTAAATCAACACCGAAGCAGTAGTACTCTTCATGAATGATATAATTCATGCACAACGTGATTGACAGTAGTGACCTGCAGATCAAGAATCTCAGTTGAACAAGCACGGGAAGTATGATGCTAAATCCTAATTCATGAACAGGAGATGTGAGCATATATATAGCATGACCACAACTATCACAAGAACATGAAGAAAATGTCACTATCTTGTTCAGTCATATATAAGACAGTAATCACTCGTAGGGTCAGGACCTTTTGTACGCCACATTAGTCCCAGTTGAATTTTGGAGTTGGGACTAAAAGGTTTTCATCGATGTGGCCTCAAATACCCGTGGACGCCCGTACTTTTTGTCCATATTGGTATTACCAACCGGAGGTGTCCAACCGTCATTTTTTTTTAATTATTGGCGTAGGCCTTTAGTCCCGGGTGAGACTAAAGCTCTTCCCCACATTGGCTTCCTCTCTCTCTCCTCCTTATCTTTCTCCCACCACCGGTCTAACTCCTTCTCTCTCATTTTTCTTATCTCATCTCTCAGCTCTTGCCTATGCAGGTGGCCATGGCGGGGCGTGGCGCAGCCTCCGGCGCACGGCCGCCGCCGCGGCGCAGGCACGCGAGGCGCGGCCTCCGGCACGCGTGGCTGGCCCACCCTCCGGCGGTGGCGTGGTCGGCGGCCGGCCAGGCGCGGCAGGCCGACGGGAGAAGGCGCGGCCGGCCCGCCCTCTGGTGACAGCAGGAGCACGGACAGTTTTTTTAGTTTTGTGGTGAATGAAATCGATGTGGTATGATATCTGAGAATGAAATCGAACCCATGTGGCTGTGAATAAGATTTGAGAATGAAATCGAACTCATGTGGTTGTGAATTATATTTTTGTCTCAATTGATTGTGTGTTCTTCCTTTTTCTGTGATAATTGTTATAGTACGTGAGATGAACTTGTGCGGTTTTTAGATGGTTGGATGTGTGTTCTTCGTTTTTGGTAATAAGCTCAGTTGGAGCAGGCAGGGGGCGGCAGAGGAGCAGGCAGGGCTGCGGCAGCGGGAGACACCCTTTAATCTCGGTGGTAATACCACTCGGGAATATCACCCGGGGCTAAAGGCTCCCTTTAGTCCCAGTTCGTTCACCCGGGACTAGGGGGTCTAGTCTCGGGTCTAAAATCCCTCACCCTACCAGTAAATAATCCGGATTCATGAAGTCAAGAGTCAAGACAAGCATGAAAAATTAATATTATGTCCCTGTAAGTTACTCCCTCCGTCCCAAAATATAGTTACGTTTAGACTTTTTCAAAGTCAAATTTTTTCAACTTTGATGGTGAATAACGAAATAATTATAAATGCTAATAACATAAAAATGATATCGGTAGATTTACCGGGAAACGAACTATCAAAATATGTGATCTTTTATATTTAAAATAAATTATTTTAAGAGTTATTGTTGGTCAAAGTTGAAAAGGTATGATTTTGAAAAAGTCTAAACGAAGCTATATTCTAAGACGGAGGGAGTAAGCATGAAACTAACATAACATAAACATGATTATTCACTATCTGCAACAGGTGATCTGTGCAGGAAGATTTACCAGCCCGTGAGGCATATCTCTACAAAGTATCATCAGCCTAGATGAGCATAAGAGCATCCACTTTCAGTTTCCAATATCACCTCAATTGAAGATATATAGTTTTAAAAATAAATGTGACGGTAGCTGAAGGAGGCTATGGGGGACGAGCTCATCCCCTGGGACTCAACAAAGTTGTGGATATCTAACATAACTTACAAAGTAATGTTTCAGTTAAACAAATGGCATACTACTCCGACAAATAGAGTTTAAGAACGATGTGCTTAGTGAAAATTTACCTGCATAAATTTTAAATTGTTAGTGGAAAAATTGTAGCACCAGGATGATATTTTAATGTGAATTTTTCGATGAACCTAACTGCTTTGGTTGATAAGTAGAGGACACCAAAACAAAGGATCTTGTTGTAAACATTATGAACTAGTCCTATTTTTGTGAGACTGAGACTGATCAAAAGTCTAGATTGCTCTTCTTCTTCCCTCATCTTTGTTACAAGAGGATCAAACATAAAGGAAATTTTGCGAGAAACCGAAAAGGGAATTTACTGAGAACCCAGATAATGATAAGGGGAGAAACCTCCCCAAGTAGATTCGTCTCCATCCACGTGAACCTTCAATAGCTCAATCCTGTTGCAATTGCAAAGCTAGAAAGACTGTCATGGTCCCAATGCATGGAAATGCTTAACACTTGAAACAGTCTTGCGATCATTGACACAATCAGTAATAAACTGTAATCGGTATGCATTGCTACCTTAGCATCTATTTTCAGTTTTCCCTAAAATCTCAACTCATACAGTCTGAGATTGTTTGAAGAGTAAATGAAGCCCTGCCCATTGCAAGTTGGCTCCTGGGAAGACCATAACAATTACGCGAAGTCTCAAAAGTTGGGTGAATATAAATAACAAACAGAGATCAAAATTTCTGCTAAACATTACATGGTACCAACAGCACAGTAGTCACTATACGTGAGTGACATAATGCATGAACGGTGTGCCTAAATAGCATGAACGCCAAGTAAGAAGAGCAGGCCATTTTATATGGATAAACTGGAGTAAAAAGTTACAGTCCAAATTGAGTTGAACAAAACTGCTGGGCAGTTATCGGCTGCCATCTAGACCATCCATGCCAATCAAGAAAATTCTCTCCAATTTTGGACAAGCAAAAATAATTAATGCCCGTTATCTTGCTTGACTATGGAAAGTCATTGAATATGTCAGATGGAGGCACATTTCACCTCAAACAAGATGATGCTGACCGACCTGAGAGGCTGGGAAGGAGCTTCAGATCTAAGGACATGACTGAGCTGGTGGAGCCGCTGGCGTTCTAGTGCCTGAGCACCGTACCTGAGAAGCATGTGAAACTTGATGCAACTTTACATCAGTTCGGCCCCTCTTTGAAAACTCCCGGATGAAAATCGTGAAATGAAATTTTGTGTCAATGTGCTGGCTCCGTCGTGATGTTCTGTGTTCTTGATCGATTGATAAACACGTTGATCAAGAATTCAGTGTATATCACGACAGGAGTAAGCACATTGAAACTAAATCACATTTCGTTCGAGATCGAGCTATGGCCACACACATGAAGCAGGCACCATTTTTTTCATTGCGTTTGATGGGATTTAAAGGAGTCTACGTATGCCCTGAATAGCGTCTGGACTCACGCCATGAATGAACAGCCCGCACATAGCGCAACCACGACCCGCTCCCAGTCTCCCGTGTGACCAAGCCCATGTTGAGCGGAGCATGCGCACAACCAATAATAGAGCCGCTTGACCGATCCATGGTGGGCAGGCACTCTGCAAAGCCACCAGATGTTCAGATTTGAGTTGTAATAGGGACACACAAGACAAGTTTTTTATGAAACAAATTTTATCAGCTCCGTCCGGGCCCCTTCCCCCTAGTCTCATCGACTGAAGAGAGTTTGAAGATTAATTTAATGAAAAGTACGAGCACATCACCTGTGGTGATGGAAATAAGCAAAGATAAACACACAATATATAACTCAGCGAAGATGCAAGCAGGGACATATAGCATGAGAAGAAAATTTCAGTTAAGCCAGTAGTGAAGTGGGAACCATCATGAGAAAAATAAGTCTGTGGCTTAATAGCATGACTATCAAATATTAATAAATGAGTGATTTGTTTTCACAAAATAAAAATATGAAAAATGTATACATTGTAGTTAACACCGCTTGTGATATTGCAAGAATAGTAATTAATAGTAGTAGCAAAGATGCTCAATCAAACATAGATGATTGTTCTTAAAATCGGACATTAACTTTAGGAAATACATAAGAACAACTACCGAAAGAAGTGTAACAAGGGGATCAGCGCTTGAACTTCAAAAAATCGCATAGGTTGTGATAAAATCACAAGGGTGTTAATTGAATCTTGTAAGGTACACAATCTTTGACATATGGAGCTGCAAACCAATAATTTCCTGCAAACAAATATTGGGGCTGGCTTATTACCTATCTGCATTTATGTAGGAGAAGCTGCTTAAACTAACTATTGATGCCGCATGGATTACACACAGAATTCAGTTAATTAACCTTTATGTGAAATTTTTTTCCGAAAACACAATACATAGGCTCCCTCAACCACATAAAGCCGTGCAACACCACAATCCACAAATTAAGACTCATTTTGGCAGCGCCCATTTTCAAATTCCACTAAAACCTCAGCTCGAGAGCCATAGCCATCCTACGATTGTTTGGATGGCTTGAGATCAATGTGGGATTAACGTTGTGCATCTCATATTCTGGTAGATATAACAAATAAGTAACAACAACGAAATCAGGAAGGTATATATAAACCAGCTGGAGACCCAATTTGGTTAATTTTGTTTCAAAAACAAATCAGTTAATTTCACGGTGTAGCATATAGTTTGCATTGGCGAGCCATATATCATGCATGATTAACGGAGTGGTTCGATAGCATGACCAGCAAGGAGAGCGTGAGAGATTCATGAATAAAACTTTGGAGAGTTTTCTGATTATGGGCTGCTGTCTGCTGGGCTATCAAGCCCATCCACGTTCAATTTTTTTTCAGAAACGGAAATATATTTTAATGTTTTAGTCGCTTCATGAAACGATGCATATAACTGTATTTTATTACTGAGCATCTCCAAGAGACTCTCTATGTTCCTAAATGGTGGAAATAGATATTTTGGTGAAAATTCTTCCAATAGCTTATCCAAATGGTCATTCAAATATAGTCATTTTCTATTTCGAAATTTTCGCTAGTCAAAAATATAAGACAAAAATGGTAGAGTTGGAGCCTTTAATACGCCCATTTAGTCCCGGTTCAACTTTGGAGCCGGGACTAGAGGTGTTTCACGACGTGGCCCAAAATAGCCGCGGACGCCGCCCCCTTTTAGTTATGAGACTAAAGACCTGACCGCCAAAGGCTGCCTGACTACAATAATTGGCGTTGGCCTTTAGTCCCGGGTGGTGTAACCACCCGAGACTAAAGATTGTCCCTTTTGTCTCGGGTGGAAACATCACCCGGGGCTGAATCATTAGTCCCGGTGGTGTTTCCACCCGAGGCAAAAGGGGCACATTTTGTCTCGGGTGGAAACATCACCCGGGATTGAAAACCTCCACCCTCACCGACAGTTCTTTTTTATATATTTGCTCCTCCTCCTCTCCCACCGGTCATTCTTTCCTTCTCTCCATTCATTTACTGCTTCTCTGTTCTTATCTTCTCTTTTCTTGAGCAGGGGGCGGCGGCCACAGGCGTGCGTCGGCCCGACGCGGCGTATGCGGCCCCGGCCGGCCGGCGCGGGGGCCCGGTGTGATCGGGGGCGCGGCGCGTCCAGACCGGCGGACATGGAGGAGGGCCGCCGGCGTGGGAGGCCCTGGCATGAAAGGGAGGTCTTTTGTCTCTCATCATTAGTCCCGGTTGGACACGAGAGACATATTCCCTCTACCAACCGGGATCGTAGCCCTTGTCTCTAGGAGTGCAAGAATAGCTCTCTAGAGTGCGCATAGGAAATAGAAAAGTTGTTGAAAAGTGAAAAGATATAGAAAATGTTTTTTATGCAAATAGCTCTATACACAATGATTTAGAGAGTAAAATTTAGAGAGACTCTTGGAGATACTCTTACTACGGAAGGAAATAAAAAAGACTTGTTCTCCAAAACAAACACAAAATCATCCCTAAGTAATTCTATAGCTAAAGGACCATCCACGTCCAATTAGCTTGTTCTTCTCTCATTTGCTCCAATCTTAACTGTGATAGAAGATCTCCCAAGATTTCACAGACAGGTGAACTGGAAGAAGTACAATTGCACAAAGAACACGATGCTACGAGAACTGGAGCCAAAGCTGGAGGTGATTCCTCGCCGAGATTGCGACAGCAGCGGCTCAATGATATACTCTGATTCACACAATCGTAAACTAACATTCGACATGGACATTGCGCAATGCTCCCTTGGTGGCCATCGCCGTTGTGCGGTTGTGAGAGCGATGACCTCTGGCGGCGGCGATCGAGGGTTCGTCGTCGAATTAACTTACGGCTTCTCCCTTTGGGAACGGCGACGGGCCAACGGCGTACGGCGCGCCAATGCAAACACCCCCGCCGATGAGCCACGAGGTGGCTAGGAAGAGGCGAGTGCGATGCCGTACATGAAGAGAGCACCGGCACCCCGCAGGCGCGGTGGCTCTGCCACGGCGGCACCACCAGACGTCCAGACTCGTATGGTTGGTTGAAATTGGAACAAACAATTTATGTAATTTCTGGAATAGATGACTACTTTTGGCGAAACTGTAGTGTACATAGACGTAGCAACATTGTAAAATCAGGAATCTTCCTGCAGGAAAATGATGCCATTGATACTGGTGGGAGCCAAGTACAAGCAAACAAATTATGAAAGGCTAAAAAATGAACATATATGATTCCTTTCCCGTTAGATTTGTATTTTTCTTTTGCGAAAACAACGGCCCGTTCGTTTGGTGGTGGGCGATGGTAGGCTGCTTTGTTCCGAGAGAAAAGATCTTTGCCTGTTGGTTCTTTGGTGGGCGATTTGTTCACGAGAGTAAATCTTGCTACGCCGCGGTGGTCGATACTAACAAGTAACAACCACTCACTAATGACAGACAGCACATACGCCTCTGAAATGAATTTCTATAGAATAATCTTCACAGGCACTTTCACCTGTCACACATGACACACATGAGTGTTTTAGATGTACACTACTTTTGTTCAGTTTTTCCTAAAGCTGACAATACTGCGGGTAATAGTGAGGATCGGAGGGATGTCGAGAGGGAGCGGATCAGCAGAACTCCGTTCATGCCGTCGTGGAGTTCGGAGTCTTCGGACTTCGGAGGCGTACAACGCTGCACGCGGAAGTTGATGAAATCCAACAGACTCGCTAAGATTAACTCTCCATATGCTGATGTGTGGGACCCATCCATCTATCATCTCTCCCCCTCCACTTTATCCTCTCCACTCTGTCTCCCCTAATCCCCCCATCGACATCCTCCTCCACGCCTGCTCCAGCCCACCGCCTCGCCTGCTCTGGCTGGTCACCCCGCCTCCTCCGGTCGGCCCGCCCCGCTGTCGCCGTTCCCATCCGCAGCCGCCACCATCACCAAGTCCTACTGCAACGAGGTGCTCATCCTCTCGGCACTCCAGCACTCGCACCTTGTCCACTTCCACGGCTTCTGCGTCGACCCCTGCCGGCGCTTCGCGGCCCCCTCCGCTCCTGTGGCGGACCCGCCTCACCATGGCGGCCCAGATTGCGTCGACGCTCGAGTACCTCCACTTCGGCGTGGACTCCACCGTCGCACCGCGACATCTCCTCGTCTAACATTTTCGTGGAGGCCGACATGCGTGCCCGCCTCGGTGACTATCTCGCGGCTCGTGGTGCCGCCGGACGCGTGCTCCACGTGGACCGCCCGCGAGCTCGTGTGCTGCGTGGCGCCACAGGGGTCGCTGGGGTACCTCCTCCGATCGGCCGCTCCACCTGCTCCAGCCGCCACGGTAACTCCGCCCGGCCCCCTACCAGGGGCGCGGGAGTGGTGGGCTCCCTGCGGCATTCCTGTGATGGTGTTTCCTGCAGCGGCGGGGGTGGGGATTCCTGAAGGCGGCGGCGGCAACGCAAATCAGAGGGAGCGGCGTTGGCTTGGGAGGCCACGAAGCGCGGGAAGATTGGCGCGCATGCTGTGTGGAAGGCGGGAAGGCGGGCGGGAGGGGAGAGCTAGCGTCGGGGGTTTGCGGTATTTGGCCAGCGGGGAGGGAAGTTTGACGAGCGAGAAAAACGGAGGTTTGGGATAGCGAGTGTGTTGGAACGCTATTTTTTCCATTTTTTAGCTGATCAAACCAATTTATGCAGTCTATTCGCTCTAAGTCGGATCACGGTCGATTGTCACGGTCCAAATAGGGGGTTCTCTGTAAATTTTTCTAGGTGGTGGCGGTGGAGCAGCCGACGAGGCCGCGGCTGCCGCCGGTGACCTCTTGTCGAGCCGCCATGCGTCCTGCACAAGACTCCATGAGGATTCTCTCGTGTGCGCCTAGCCGTTCCTCCGGCTCCTCGCGCGCGCCACTCACGATCCAAGAAAGATCCTACGGAGATGCCGCCGGCACCGGCGTCGCGAGCTGGGTGCCTGAGACGTACGGTGGTGGACCTTGTATATACACGTAGGAGAGGCGGATATCCCGGGTCAGCTCTTGTTGCAGCAGTGTAGGAGGTCGTCGGGCGGTCGGGATCGGCGGTGGACGGGTGGAGAAGACGAACGCGCCGGACTTGTACTCGAGGGAAAGAAAGGAGGTGGGCAGGCAGGAAGAGAAAATTGCAAATATAGGACTTCAAACGTTACGCTTCACGGTTTGCTATTTTTAACGTTGTCTTCGTAAAAATGTGTTTCGAAACATTGACCTCTTGTAACTATGCCATTAGACGTATTTTCCCTCTTTTTTAATAATTTTCCTTTGTATTTTGAGAGTGATTAGATCATTATGCCCTTAGTGAGCGAGCTCGTTATTTATTTGCACAATTTGCTCGACAACATGCCTATCGAGTATCGATCTTAACCCTTGTCAGAGATCCTTTCATGCTTTCATCCATGGAGTATCTTCAGGCCAGGCGCACTAGTTCAGGAACATGGATCCTAGCTTGGAAGAACCTAGCAGGTAGACATGGTTGATCCGTTTGTGCCGAAAACTGCAGTGTCACCTTCTACGCGTTTGAGAGGAGAGGTTAACTGCAAGTTTACAGTTAGTTTGGCAAAAAAAATCAAAGATCTTTAGTTGGCAAAAAAAATCAAAGATCTCTGTAAGAAAGACAAATGAGTCGTATCTTAAATATGAAAGGCTAAACCATTATACTAGTTAGATGAGAGGTAGACTATAAGATGTCATACAGCCAAGAGCCGGCTAAATTATTAAAGCCATCAGCTGACTAAATTATTAAACTTGCTCTAATTGGGCGGACTGAGCTTACCAGACATACTCCCTCCGTCCCGGAAAGAATGTCATTCTAGAAATTTTAGGACAGATTATTAAGAAGTGAAATAACCTCAATTGCCCCTATTTATTTGCCATATTAGGTGCTAATTGATTGTTGCATGTCTACATGCACATGCACATGTAACACCCTAAAATTCCATCACCAAATTAATATAAGCAACAAGGTGTTTTAGTTTTAATTTTCTAAGGATTAAATAAAGTTATCAAATAAATGTGGCCTTTAAAATAATTAAATATCATTTTAATAATTTAGAAGCAATAAGTGCTTGTGCATCATCTTTTGGTTGCATGGTTTTATTATTTGATTGTGTGAAGTTCTAAAAGTTTTTAAAATGATTTTAATCTTGAAAACTTTTAAAGTATTTATAATTAGGTTTGTGAGTTTGAAAAGGGTTAAAAAAAGAAAAGAAAACTCCCCAAACCCTTCACCCCCTTCCTTTTGGCCTAAAACCCCGCAGCCCACCTCCTTCTCTCCCTCTCTTTTCCGCCGGCCCACCTCCTCTTGTGGCCCACGAAGCCCGCACGGCCCAACTCACCCTCCTCTCTCTCCCACTCGTTGCCAGGCCGGCCCCACATGTCGGCCCTTTCCCCTTCCTCCAGCTCTCCTCTGCCTCGCATCAGGCCGCGACCGCCGGTCGAATTCCGGCGCCCCTTGGCTTCCCCTCCTTCAAGTCGGTATTCAAGGGTGTAATTAAACCCCGGCCGTCTCCCCTCATCTTTTCCCCTTCCGTTTCCTCTCCCAAATAATCGCTCCCCTTGATGGCAATCAAGGCCGCCGGCCCCCCATGGCCATCAATGGCCATTGCCTTGGCCGCCGACCTCTCCTCTCCCCTTCCCCTATAAGAGTCGTGCCCAAGCCCCTGCTTCTCCCTTTTTCCGCCCCCGTACACGCCCCACACATCCCCACAGGCGCCGCCGCCGTGAAGTCCCCTGTTTGTCGCGCCATTGCCGGCCGAGCAAGCTCCTCATCGCTGGTGAATGTGCCCTGACTCTCTCCCTCTCTCTTCTCCGTTTACATCGCTCACTCGAGCCCTCTCTTGTTCCAGGACCACCTCTTTGTTCACGGGACCGAGCCAACAACTAGAGCGCCGCCGCCGCCTCGATCTCCTCCGTCGATCCGCCCCGCCGTGCCTCCCCGTCGTCATTTGCTTCACGCGGAGTACCACACCGAGGTGAAGAGCCCCATCCCCCGTTTTATTCCGCGCTTTCCACGCCGTCCGCGCCGCTCCGCGCTCGCCGCAGTTGGCCGTCCGCCACCGGCCGTGGAGGCCCCCCGTACGTCACCCGAGCCACCGCCCCGTAACCCCGGATGAGTTCACCGTCCTCCTAGCTCCACGTAGAGCCTAGCCGCGTCACAAACCGAGGCCCGCAGCTCGAGATCGAGCGAGCTCCGGCGAGCTCCGCCGCCGGCGCCGTCGGGCACCCCCCGTCCCCGCCGCCGCGCACCGCCGCGCGGCCACCCCGGCCGCTTGATCTCGGTGAACGGCCCAGATTAAATCGGTGCATAACCCCTTGGCCCGGTCCACCATGGACCAGTGGACCCCGTCCACGGCGCGGTCCACGCCCGCATCAGCGCCGCGCCAGCCGTCCATCACGCGATGAACGGCTGAGATCCAGCCCCCGCCCCGGTCAAACGCTTGTGGTCGCTGCCATTTTGCGATTAAGCCCCTGTCACAACCATACCCTCCCACCAGTAGAAATCCTTGCATTTAGGTCCTTTCTTTTGCGTTTAGGCCCTTGAGCCTTTTGTTTTCTCCGCAACCGTTCATGCCCTGATCATTGGTCCAGATCCGCTCAAAGCCGAGCCAACCGGATCGATCGCACGGTCAACTTTGAGCCGTTTGTGGGATTTTTGCGAGAAAAGACCCCCGTGCTTTCTAATATCTCAACCATGCCCTTCCACCTTATAAAACTCTTACAACTAGGTCCCGTTTCTTCGTTCAAGCCCCTTACCTTTCTCGTTTTAGCACCCGAAAGCCCTTATAGGTTCTTTTGTGTCGGTGCGGAATGTGGTCCCGACACTAACCGGTAATAAGCGTCGTGGTCTATCCCTCAATGGTCGATGCTAAGCAATAAGAGACACGAGTTTTATCCCGGTTCCGCCGGTGGGCCGTACGTCCGCAGCCGTGGCGTGCTCAAGGCACTATATTACTTAGCACCGGGGTGCTCGTAGTGGGGCGCTACAAGCAAGGCGGGAGAGGAAGCGTGGCTTCCAAGTCCCCGATGGAGTGGTCGAAGATGTTGTGGGAGAATTGGAGAGCAAGTGCGTGGCGCGGCCTGTTTCCCGCCGTGTTGTGTCCGTGTCTCCCCCGCGGCGGGGGGGTTCGTCCCCCCTTTTATAGATCAAGGAGGGAGCGAATCACATGCGTGCCCCGCTATTTAGCTACGTGAAGGGGCGTGGCGTGCTATCTTCGTAGAGTGGGCGGCCGTCCGGACGATCCTCGCGGCGATCCGGCCATCATGGCCTATCTTGTACCCGAACGCTTGCGGCTTCGAGGGTAGAAGGGCGGCGGATGGGCGTGGCGTCTTCTCGATAGGCTCGAGGGAGTTGCGACGTCGTCCCGTACGGGGTACGGGAGTAGGTAAAACGGCGTCCCGTTCCAATACGTTCCACGGTCTTGGAGTCGTTGCTACGGCGCCGGCGTGCGCCGCACGCGCGGGGGGCGGCGGCCATACCGTAACAAAGCGGGGATGGCGTCCCACCGGCCTAGCGCCTCCACCTAACCCCCCGTAAGGTCACAAGAAAGCAAATCGAGGTTGCGGCCGGCCCCCCCCTTCGAGGGCTCGGCGCGTTAGCCGTCTTTGGAGCGATCCGCACGACGTCACGGGATTGACACCGGCCGCGCCGCACGGTCCCCCCCCCCCCACGGTGATGGGGATGGGCTCCCTCCCGGGGAGTTGGTGCGGCGGCACCGGGCGCGAGCCCCGGGCGCATGATGGCGCCGTCCCGCCGGTGTCGGGGTGTTAAATGCCCGTGTACGGGGGGCGGGCGCACGCGTGCGGGGCGCCCCTCGAGCGGGGCGGACCCCGGTCGAGGGCGGGGCGGACCCCTCGAGCGAGGCGGAGCCTCGCTCGAGGGGAGCGGCCCTCGAGCGAGGCGGAGCTCGCTCGAGGGAAGCGCACCCCCCTCGAACGGGACGGAGCCCGCCCGAGGGAGGCGCGCATCCTCGAGCGAGACGAAGCCTCGCTCGAGGGGATCTTCAAGAGGGCCGCCTTGGTGGGCCGTTGAGGTCCCCGCGGCATGGGCCATATCTCGCATGGTTAGGCAAAGTGTGTTTGGCTTTGTTGCGGGTTTTAAGTGGGGATTTCCCGGTTGTTAAAGGGGACCCCTAGGGCTGTCCCCGACGCAGCCCCCGAGCATCCGTGGGTTTGCCATTGAGGCTCCCGCGGATGCCGGAACCTACGATAGGACGTTCTTCCCTTCTTGTCTTGCGAACACTTTCCGTGGGGCCGCGTCGGCGGGCACCCGCGGTCTAGCCCCCGAAGCCTGCGCAGAGCGTGGATGCTCCCCGTAGGGGTTAACCGCGAGAGCCGGTCATAGGGCGTGGTACATGTTTCAACCGGCGTCGGCAATATCTCGGCCCGGCTTCGGTGATGCACGCGCCGCCGGCGCCGTCTCCCGGCGGGTGCAATTCAAGGAGGTGTAGCCGTGCGTCAAGCCCCCGAGCCTGGGCCCGTTCGAGGCGATCGGGTAGAGCTTTACGACTTGTTTTTTAACGCGCCCTTGCCGTCCCTCCGCGGGACGGAGGGTGAGGTTTCCTCAACCCCCATCCGGCGGGTCGCGAATTGCGGATTCCTCGTTGAGCCGTTAGTGGGTGGTTCGAGTGGACGCCCATGCCCCGTTCGATAAGGGTAGGCCGCGTGGTCCGCAGACACGTCCATTGAAGCGCTTGCATGGGTTTGCTAGGTGGGGCTCGGTCCCGTTCGATAGGGACCGAGGGCGTGGAAGCTCTCCCTCGGTGGGATCCCCCGCTAGCCGCCCTCGCCGGCTCTCGAACACGACATATGGGGCACCCTCGGGCCGGCGGGCTCGAGGAACGGCTCGAATGCGCGTGCCTTCGTCGTCCCCGACTCGTGATGCGGGGTGCCTGTTCGAACCCGTCGAGGGTCGGGCTTCGAACCTCGATCGGTAGGGCCGTGCGGGCGGCGCCCGGGCGGCCCCGTCTTTGCGTTTGCGGCCGTCGATGGGTCCGGGCGAGCCAGCCCTCGAGGCGCTGGTCAGCAACACAGCGTGGCATGGGTGCTTGTGGTACCTGCCTTGTTTCAAGCGGGCCCCGGGCGACCTTCTCACGCATGTGCCCCTTTAGAGGGTTGATATTGTCTCGAGCCAGGGGCTCGTGCCGCTCGAGGGTCCTACGTGGCATGGGTGCTCGCGATGCCCGCTTTGTTTCAAACGGGCCTCGAGGCAACCTTCTCACGCCTGTGCCCTTCAGAGGGCTGATATTGTCTCGAGCCAGGGGCTCGTGCCGCTCGAGGGTCCTACGTGGCATGGGTGCTCGCGATGCCCGCTTTGTTTCAAACGGGCCTCGAGGCGACCTTCTCACGCCCGTACCCTTTCGAGGGTTGAGTTTATCCCGAGCCGAGTCCGTGCCGCTCGAGGGTTCTCCTTGCTTTGCAAGGGACCGGCTATTAAATGCTCCACGGTAGAGGCCGCGGTTTCGCATCGCGGCGCGCTTTTTAGGCGTCGCGGCCGCGTGCGCGCGTAGTGGGCGGCGTGGGCGGGCGGACGTGACCGCCCGCCACGGCCCCTCGCTATTCTTTGCCGTGATGATGGCTCGTTCGCGGTGGCGTGGCCGCCGTGGTCGTGGTGGGGCCCGCTCGTCGGCGAGAAGAGAAGATTCCCTGCAAGTAATGCGCGCGGGGCGTCCGCCCCCGAGAGCTCGCCCGCTGCTTATAAATGCGAGGGGAAGGGGAAACGGCGGTTTTTTTACCTTAGCGCTCGCCATTTTAGCCCCCTGTGCTTTCGTCTTCGCTTTTCTTTCGCCACCGTGCGGCTTCGCCATTAGAGCTCTTCTTCCTCTTCTTGTCCTTTGTTCTTCGCATCCCTTGTCCTTCCTCATGGCGCCGCCTCCGCCCCTCACGATCCTTGACCCGTACGCACGAGAGCGGTCGACGGTGACCCACCTGGCCCTTGGCGAGCTGGTCTCCGCCGGCCAGTTGGCGGCAAACGAGAATGGCCGCCCGCGGAGTGGATAGTGCCGCCGGCGGGGGACCGCGCGCCCAACCCGCCGGAAGGCTACGTGGTGAGCTTTGTCCGCTTCCACGAGCGCGGCTTCGCCGCGCCCGCGAGCCGCTTCATGCGAGCGCTGTGCTACTACTACGGCGTGGAGTTGCACAACTTCGCGCCCAACTCGATTTCGCGGCGGCCACGTTCGTGGGTGTCCGCGAGGGGTATCCGGGGATCCCAGTCAACTGGGAGCTCTGGATACACCTCTTCCGCGCGGAGCTCTTCACGCAGCCCACGACGGAGCCGAGGACCCGCCGCGCGGTGCGCGCCGGCGGGGATGTCACTCGCCTCGCGGGGGCGGTTCAAGGACGACTACATCCCCCGCACCATGACGACGAACAACGCCGGGCCGGGAGCGGGGATGGTTCCTACCCGCGCAACGCCGAGCCCGGCCTCCCCCCCCCTACACCGGTCGGGTGTTCAAGGAGAAGCCCAACTCCCGGGGCTACGGGGTGTCCACGCCCCGGCATCGAGGCGGCGGGACTCGGTCCCGGCCGCCGTGAGGAGCTGGCGGCGCAAGGGCCGACCGCGGCGGGCGTCCTCGCCTTCCTCCATCACCGGCGGGTCGTGCCTCCGATGGAGAGGCCGCTCCGCATCTACGAGATGACGGAGGAGGCGGACCCCGTCGCGCCGGCGAGGTCGCGGATGCTACCGACCCCCCTCGAGCGGTCGTATGCGCTCACCGGGCGCGGAACGCCGTCGACACCCGGATGCCGGCGCGCCCGTACCGATCCCCGTGGGACCTCGAGATGCTCCCCCACCGGCCCGCCGGTGAGTATGATTCTTGATTCCGTTTTAGTTCTTGTTGTTGCCTCTCGCCCCCGACGCGCCTTTGACGTTCTCGCATGCGGTGGTGAACTTCACCGCCGCGAAGTCCGTTCCGCCCACCCCCCCGACTCCCGCGCGCTCGGTCGGGCGGCGCGGCGACGGGAGCGAGGAGCGGGCGACACGCAAGAGGGAGCGCGCGAGGCGGCACCGCGAGCGCCGCGAGCGACGGAGCGTGGAGTACGGCGGCGCGAGGAGCCGGGGCTTTCCTCCCCGTGGACCGAGGAGTACTCGTCCTCGGAGGAGGACGAAGAGGAAGAGGCCGAGGGGCGGGGGCCCCTCCGATAGGTGGGAGCTTGCGCCCCCGTCGCCGGGAGCCGGCTCCCGGCGGCAAGGGTGGCATCGCACGGGGCGGGCGCAACGGCGCCCGCCGCCGGCTGCAATCGACAACAGGGACGGCGCGCGCCGCGGAGGTGCCGGCGCGCGCCGCGCGGCGGCGGCGTCGGGGAGGCGCGGCGGCGGGCGCGGCGGCCGCGCCGGCCTCATCCGTCGAGGCCTCGAGGAAAAGGAAGCGCGCCTTTTCCTCTTCGAGGTAAGGGGTTCGTTCTTCCGCTCGGTTCGGTTTTTTGACAATCGGGCATTCTAACTTTCTCGTTTGTGCTTGCGCGGGGGTGGTGCCAACCGTGCCTCCCCCCCTCGCACCGACCAAAGTGCGAGGGCGGACGCGTCCATCCCCACCCCGGCGGCGCTCGTCGAGGGCGTCGCGGGCGGGGGGCAAGCACGGCGGCGGCGGGCGAGAGCTCGCGAGGGCGCGGCCGAGGCCCCGAGGCCTCGGCCCGGCGGATCGGCCCGCCATGGCGCGGCCGGCGATTGCCGAGGAGCGGCCGGCGCCGGCCGTGGTGGGGGCGCGGCCACGGCGGCCGGCCGTGGCGGAGGCGCGGCCCACGGCGGCGGCCGTGGCGGAGGCGCGACCCGCGGAGGCTCGCCGCGACGGAGGCGCGATCCGTGGCGCCGGCCGCGGAGGAGGCGAGAGCGGGTGCAGCCCGCGGCGGCGCCCGTGGTCGCGGAGGCGCGGCCGGAGGCGGTGGCCGCGGTGCCTCGCCGGCGCCCGCGGCTATGGAGGCGCAAGTGGAGGCGCGGCGGAGGCGGCGCTAGGGCCGGCGCCCCGCCGGCGGTTCCGGGCGGAGGTGGTGGAGGTCCCGGACGACGACTCCCCACCGCCGGGTGGGGACCGGTGGGCGAGCGCCACGCTCTCCCCGGGGTCCCGGGAGGGGCCCTCGTGAGGCGGCGCGAGGGCCACATGGTGGCGGGGGGCCGAGGACACGGTGCCGAGGTCTCGTCCTCCCGTGCCGGCCACTCGCCGGTAGAGGGGGCCGGCCGGCGATCCGCCCGCGTTCGCCGACGCCCAGGGAGAGCAGGAGCTCGCGGGGAGCTCCGCGGCCATGGCGCCACGCTTGACCGTGCGCCGATCGAGGCGCCGAGGGTCCACGGCGGCCCCGCGTGGCGCGTCTTCCAGGTAGGGCGTTGTTGCTCGTTTTCTTCTTTCTCTCGTTTTTGTGCGCTGTTTCGTGTTGTGGCGCTTACGGGTTTTGATTTGTGGGTGCCGGGAGCTCGAGCGCCGCACCCACGACAAGTATGACGCCTTCGATCGGGCAAACGTCGAGCTCCACCGGCCTCCGGGAGCGATGCGGCGCTTTCGACGCACTCGCCGACGCCCTCGGGACTCGGACGGTCGGTTGGCGTCCGGGCCGTGGTCTTGCGCGATGAACTCCCCGGGAGCACGAGGCAAGACCGGCGCGTCGCTCTAGCCTCGAGCGGGTCCGCACGGCTCTCATCGATCGTGATGAGGCGCCGTGGCGGGTGCGCTCGGACTCGGAGAAGATGCGGACGGCGGCGACCAACCGGGAGGCGGAGGTGGCCGGCGTCCGCGGCGAGAACCGGGGGCTCCGCTCGTCGCTCGAGGGGGCACGGGCGCGGCGGCGCCGGGCCGAGGAGCGGGCGCGCGCGCCGGGAGCGGCGGGCCAAGGAGGCCGACGACTTGAAGGCCGCCCTCGACGCCAAGGTCGCGGCGCTCGTCGTCGCCCCGAGGAGCGGCTCCCCGGGGAGCGCACCGCCCGCCAAGGGGCCGAGGGGCGGCTCCGGCGGAGCAAGCCGCCCTCGCCGACGCCCTGGCCGGCGGCGGCGGAGCGAGAGCGCGTCGCTCGCGAGGCGGCGCGAAGTCGCCGGAGGAGCGGAACACCGCGCTCTCCAAGGCAGGGGCGAGCGGATTGTGCTCGGCATTACAAACGCAAACCGAGAGCCGGCCCTCCGGAGCAAGGTGATACCATCAAGGGCCTCGAGCCGGCGGTCGAGGCCGAGCGTCGCGACCTCGAGGCGGAGAGGAAGCAAGTTGAAGGTGAGCGGTCGCTTGACTCTCGTTTGGTTGGTTTTCTCGTTTGGGAATTCGCACTCCTTTTTCTCGATTTCTTTCTTGTCTTGGTGACTCCCGTGCTTGCGCGTCGCACCGGGACACGCGGTTGAGTGAGCCGAGGTGCGCGGACCTCCTACGACTCCTCCGAGCAGGGTTGCGGGAGCCGCGCGATGCGGCCCTCGAGACCCGCCGAGCCGTGGAGGAGGGCGAAGCGCGGGCCGGAAGCTCGGCCGGCCGCCCGCCCGCGCGCCCTTTTCGGCCACGTCACCGAACGGATGCGCCGGGCGTTGCATCTTGGCGTCCGAGAAGGCCCTCGGAGTGGTACGGTCCCACTACGAGGTCAACTTCGAGGCGCTGGCGGAGGGCTACGTCGTTCCCGAGGGCGTCGAGGACGAGGTGGCGATGGAGCGCGTGGACGCGCTCGCCGGCCGATGCCGCCGGGTCGCTCGGCGAAGCCTTCAAGGAGTTCCTCTTCCGGGGATGCGTTGACGCCGCCGCTCCTCCCCGCTCGAAGACGGTCGGGCGCTTGGCCCGTTTTTATTTGTGTATTAGTATTCTGGCCACGCGGCCTTTGTAAATAAACAAGTTATCTTAATCGTAAACATTTGTTGATACGAAATGAAGTCTTTTGTTTCTTCGTGCTTTTTGTTTCTCCTTCTTCCCGAGTAGATTCTAGTTAGGGGAGTTCGATTTTCGCGGGGGCCCGTTGGGTTGGAGGCGAGAGAGAAGGGCCGTATCCTCGCGGCATGGGCTATCTCGGCTCGCGCGCTCCTTCCGGTAGGCCGCCCCGCTCCCCGTTCGAATCGTTGCTCGGGGTTGAAGTAGAAAACAAACTTAGCGCGCGTGAGTTATTTTGTTTTTGCGCGAAAATGGGACCATTTTGGGGGGATGCCCCCCGCAAGTAGCCCCCCGAGGGTAACTTGGGTTTCGAGAGGAAAACCGAGTTGCCCTTTTCATTAGACTTGAGGCGTTTACATAGTTGTCACCAACCGGGGCGTTGGTCATATGATTTTTACAACAAAAAATACTTGGAAATCCTATCTAGGGGTAGAAGCGACGTAGGCGTTGGATGTTCCAAGCGTTGGTGAGCTCTTCACCGTCCTCGTTGGCCGGCTTGTACGTGCGGGCTTGAGTACCTTCACCACGACGTAGGGTCCCTCGCATGGGGGCGATAGCTTGTGGCGCCCTCGGTTGTCTTGGCGTAGCCTTAGGACCAAGTCCCCTTCACCGAAGTCCCGTCGACGTATCTTGCGTGCCCCGGTAGCGCCTTAGGGACTCGTTGATATCTTGCGGAATGCATCAAGGCCACGAGGCGTGCCTCGTCCAAGCGATCCGGCGAGTCCTCGCGGGCTCGCTGGTTGGCATCCTCGTCATAGCCTCGAACCCTGGGCGATCCGTATTCTAAGTCCGTGGGGAGGACGGCCTCCGCGCCATGGACTAGGAAAAACGGGGTGAACCCGGTGGCTCGCTCGGGGTGGTCCTTAGGCTCCACACAACCGCTAGTAACTCTTGGAGCCATTTTCGCCCAGATTTGTTTAGCCGGTCGAAAATTCTGGGCTTGAGGCCTTGTAAGATCATGCCGTTGGCACGCTCTACTTGGCCGTTGGTCTGTGGGTGTGTCACAGCTGCCCAATCCACACGGATGTGGAACTTGTCGCGAACTCCAAGAATTTCCCGCCCGTGAACCGGGACCCGTTGTCGGTGATGATGGAGTTTGGCACTCCGAAGCGGTGAACGATGTCGGTGAAGAATGTTACCGCCCTCGCTGCGCCCGAGATTCGTGATGGGGCGCACCTCCACCCACTTGGAGAACTTGTCGATCGCGACCAACAAGTGGGTGAAGCCCCCCGGCGCCTTCCGCGGGGCCCGACGATGTCCGGCCCCCCACACGGCAAATGGCCACGTTACGGGGATGGTCTCGCAGCATGGGCGGGTAGGTTGGACTTGCGGGCGTAGAACGGCACCCTTCGCAAGTGCGTACGATCTCGGCCGGCGTCCGCGACCGCGGTAGGGCCGCAAAGCCCCGGCGGAATGCGTTGCCGACGAGGGTGCGGGGCGCGGCGTGATGACCGCGGATCCCCGCGTGGATGTCCCGCCGGAGTTTGCGCCCTTCGGGATGGGCACGCACCGCCGCAGATGCCGCAGGCGGCGCGCTTGTACGGCTCGCCGTCAACGAGGGCAAAGGACTTGGCCATCCCGGCGATGCGCCCGGCGGCGGCCCGGTCCGCGGGGAGTTCCCCTCGAGCCATCCGGGCGATGTATTTGTCACGCCGGTCCTCTTTGACGAAGCCGGCTCGATGTCCATCACGTCGGCCTCGTGGGAGCCATACCCCTCGAGGAGGGAGAGCACGTACGCCTCGTTCGTGGGGTCCTCGTCCATAGGTTCCGCACCCGCCGGATTCGAGGGAGCCCCCGAGGGTTTGTCGTGACTCGAGGGGTGGGGCTCGAAGACGACCGAGGGCTGAGTGACGTCGCGCGCGAAAACGTTCGGGGGGACGGTGATCCGCCCGGACGCAATCTTGGCCAGCTCGTCCGCCTCCTCGTTGTACCGGCGGGGCACATGGTTGAGCTCGATGCCGTAGAACTTGTCCTCGAGGGCTCGCACGGCTTTGCAGTAGGCCTCCATCTTGTCGTCGTGACAGCTCGCATTCTTCATGACTTGATCGATTACGAGCTGCGAGTCCCCCCGCACGTCGAGGCGCTTGACGCCTAACTCAATGGCGATTTTGAGGCCACAGAGGAGGGCCTCGTATTCGGCCATATTGTTAGATGCGGGGAAGTGGAGGCGCACCGCGTACCGCATGTGTTCCCCGAGGGGTGACACGAAAAGCGAGCCCGCGCCCGCCCCTCGTTTTCGTCACCGAGCCATCGAAGAACGAGTCCGAGCCTCTACTTGGATGCCGGCGGCGGCGGCTGCGTGTCCGTCCATTCGGCCGACGAAATCGCCAAGATTTGAGACTTGACGGCCTTGCGCGGGGCGTAGGCAAGCGTCTCGCCCATCAGCTCCACGGACCACTTGGCGATCCCGCCCCGCGTCGGGATTGCGGATGATCTCCCCCAGCGGGAAGGAGGAGACCACCGTGACGGGGTGGGCCTCGAAATAGTGGCGGAGCTTGCGCCGCGCAAGGACTACCGCATACAGCAGCTTCTGGACCTGAGGGTAGCGCGTCTTGGTGTCGGATAGGACCTCGCTGATGTAGTAGACCGGCCGCTGGACCGGCAGGGCGTGCCCTTCCTCCGTGCGCTCCACCACGATCACGGCGCTGACCACCTGGGTGGTTGCGGCCACATAGAGCTGCAGGGGTTCGCCATCCTGCGGCGGCGTGAGGATTGGGGCGTGCGCTAAGGACGCCTTCAGCTTGTCGAGCGCGTCCTGGGCCTCGGTGGTCCAGGAGAAGCGCTCGTGCTTCTTGAGGAGGCGATAGAGGGGCAGGACCTTCTCGCCGAGCCGCGAGATGAAGCGGCTCAAGGCGGCGAGGCACCCCAGCACCTTTTGCACCCCTTTGAGGTCCCGGATAGGGCCCATTCGTTCGAGGGCCGCGACCTTTTACGGGTTGGCCTCGATTCCCCGTTGGGAGACAATGTATCCCAAGATCATGCCTCGCGGCACTCCAAAGACATACTTTTCGGGGTTTAACTTGACCCCATTGGCCCGTAGGCAGCCGAACGCGACGCCCAAGTCGCCAACCAGGTCGTCCACCTTCTTGGTTTTTACGACAATGTCGTCCACGTACGCCTCGACCGTCCGTCCGATGTGATCTCCGAAAACGTGCTGCATGCAGCGCGGTATGTCGCACCCGCGTTTCGGAGGCCAAACGACATCGTGACGTAACGAACATCCCGAACGGTGTGATGAACGAAGTCGCGAGCCGGTCGGACTCCTTCATCTTTATTTGATGATACCGGAGTAGGCATCAAGGAAGCGAGAAAGCGGTTCACACCCGGCCCGTTGAGTCAACGATTTGATCAATTCGTGGCAAAGGAAAAGGAACTTTAGGACATGCTTTATTAAGACTAGTGTAGTCAATACACATCCGCCACTTCCCGTTCTTTTTCTTTACAAGCACGGGGTTGGCTAGCGACGTTGGGTGGAACACCTCCTTGATGAACCCGGCCTCGAGGAGCTTCGCAGCCTCCGCTCCGATTGCCCGTCGCCGCTCCTCGTCGAAGCGGCGGAGCCGTTGCCGCACGGCGCGGGCGTGAGGCGAGATGTCAAGGGAGTGCTCGGCGACTTCCCTCGGGATGCCCGGCATATCCGAGGGGCTCCACGCGAAGATGTCGCGTTGGCGCGGAGGAAGTCGACGAGCACCACTTCCTATTTGGGATCGAGGGTGGAGCCGACCCTCAACGCCTTGCCCTCGGGGGCGAAGGATCGAGGGGGACCTCCTTGGTTCCGCTCCGCGGCCTCGAATGTGCCGTGTGCTTGGCGGTGGAGTCGAGGTCGTCGTTGACCATCTTCTCCAAAGTGGTCACCGCCGCTTCATCCGGCGCCGGTGCTTCGCGTGCTCCACGCACTCGACGTCGCGGTCGAATGCGTGCTCGATGGACGAGCCGACGGTGATGACGCCGTTCGGTCCCGGCATCTTCATCTTCAAGTAGGTATAGTTGGGGACCGCCATGAATTTGGCGTAACGAGGTCGCCCAAGTATAGCGTGGTAGGCTCCCTTGAACCCCACCACCTCGAAGGTGAGGATCTCCTTGCGAAAATTCTTCGCGGTGCCAAACCAAACCGGCAGGTTGATGCCGCCCGAGGGGCCGGATCCGCTTGCCGGCGCAATGCCATGGAATGGCTTCGTGCCGGGCCGCGCTTGGTCCGGCCCCGATCCCCATCAAGTGCGGCGTATGCGCGTAGAGGATGTTGAGGCCGCCGCCTCCGTCCATCAAGACTTTTGAGAACCGCGCGTTCCCAATGATTGGGTCGACCACCGCCGAGTACCGGCCCGGGTTGGGGACGCGGTTCGGATGGTCCTCCCGGCTGAAGGTGATGGCGTCCTCCGACCAATTGAGGAAGGAGGGAGGCGCCTTCTCCGCAGCGAGGACCTTGTGCCGCTCCCGCTTGCGCTGGCGGGTCGACATGTCGACGGTGGGTCCCCCGAAGATGAGGAACACGTTTTCCATGGCGGGGAAGCCGCCGGTGTCGCCATCTCCTCCATCTTTCTTGGCCTCTGCCTCCTTTGCGGAGGCGCGGCCATAGAACTTGAGCATGTCGCACTGCTCAAGGGTGTGGTTTACTGGGGTCTTGTGATATGGACATGGCTTCTTCAGCATGTCGTCAAACACCCCCGGGCCTCGAGGGGCCGGTCGAGGGCCCCCGTCGAGCCGGGTCGACGAGCAAGAGCCTCGGCATCACCGCCGCCGCGCCCTGCTCGCGCGCCTCGCGCGCGGCTTCTTTCCCTTCTTGCCCCGTTTGTTCTTGCGGTGGGGCTCCCCGGACTTGCTGCCCTCCGCGGGCGCATCGTCCGAGCGTCCGCCCTTCTTGCCGTCAAAGATCGCCCCCACGCGCCTCTTCTCCCCGAGGCGAAGCCGGTGGCGATGTCGAACGGCTCGTTGGAGTCCGCGGGCGGGCCGCGTCCCGGCTCTCGCACGAGGTCCCGCACGTGGTGCCCTCGAGGAAGGCGTGCACAATTTCGGATTGCGCCACGCTCGGGAGCTCCGTGCAGCGCTTGGAGAAGCGCCGTATGAAGTCCCGCATCGACTCGCCGGGCTTCGTGTGCGGGAGCGCGAGTCCCATGAATTTCCAGGGCGCACGTACGTGCCCTGGAAGTTGCCCACGAACGTGCGGACCGCATCATCCCAATTGTGGATTTGGTGGCGGGCAAGTGCTCGAGCCACGTCCGGCCGCGTCGCCGAGGTGCGGGGGCAAGTTGCGTATGATGACCTCGTCGGCCGGTGGCCCCGCCCACCGGCGGCAAGCCAAGCGGTAGTCGTTGAGCCACACGCCGGGATCCGTCTCCCCGTTGTACTTGACAATGGTCGAGGGTTGGCGGAAGCGCTCGGGGGAAGGCAGCCGCGCGGATCTCCTGGCTGAACACATGGGTCCCCAGGGGCTCGGCATCGGGGAGCGGTCTTCGCCGCCGTCGTAGCGTCCGCCCCGTCGAGGGTGGTAGCCCACCGCTCGGGGCGTCTGCCCTGCTCGTGCGGCGGGCGTTGATGACGTTGCGAGCGTCACCGTCCAGCGCTCTGCGCGTGTCAAGGAGCCGTTCCTTGGCCGCTGCGCGTCCCGAGTTGGCGGGGCGTCCCGCAGCTTCGCCCGCGTGGACCGAGGGTTCGCCTCCCTGAGCGGCCCCGTCTCCTCGCGCATCCCCCCCGCCGGCGGATGCGTGAGGCCGAGCTTTCGGCCCGCCGGGCGGCCGCTTGCTCGATGAGAGCCTCGCACCTCGCGCCGGCAGTTCCGCGCCTCGGGGGGTCGAGGGTGCCGGCATAGCCCGCGCAACGTCGCGGCGGCAACGAGCTTCTGACTTGCCCGTGGAGGCACGTCGGGGTCGTCGGCGTTGATGCGGTCGCGGGCTCGCCCGCCCGGCCCTCCCGCACGTGTTCGCCGTGAGCGGAGGCTTCTCCCCGCCATCGAGGTGTGGAGCGGCCCGCACCGTGCGGTACTCCTCCGCCGCCCAGCCTCGAGCTCGCGGGCTTGGGTTAGCCGCGCGTCGGCGTCGGCTCCAGCAGGGGTGCTTGGTCCCGCGGCTCGGCGCGGAGCGATCCCCCGGGGCGGGCGTGACCTCCCCGTCGCCGGCGCCCACCGCTCGGTGGCGTTCGGCGGGTCGTTGGCGACGACGACGCAGCACTCCCGCGCGGGATCGTAACTCCCGGTGCGGGAGTCATCGGAGCAGCCGAACCAGTAGTCCGTAGCGTCAAGGAAACGCCTGAACATGACTGGGTCCGGCACGCCGGAGAAGTCCCATTCCGCGTACCCGTGGCGGTTGGCGGGCGGCAACGCGTCGAGGGAACCCAGGGACGACTCGTCACCCGCTGAGGCGCCGGGATCCCTGGCGACGAAGACGTGACGGCCAGGCGGAACCCTGCGCATCGTGGTGTTGACGTTGGCGTTGTGGGCCGTCGTGGCACCACGCAGCCCAATAGGGATGCGCGGTCCGGAGACCGTGCGCTGTCCCACCGGGATGGTGGTCATCGTCGTGGTGGCGGGCGTGCCGTGCCGAGAGGCGGCACCCTCGGCTTGCCGTCGCTCGGACCGCGCTTGGCGTGAACGCCGGCGGACGGTGGCGGCGTCGTGGCGTCGACGGGCCCGCGGCATCCGTGCTGCGGGCGTATGCGCGCGTGGTGGTGCGTGCGGCGGGGACCGGAGCGGACCCGGCCCGGCGCCGCACGCGGAGCTCCTCACGGTTGGTGAGGCGCATGAGGTAGCCGTTCCCCGTGGCCCGAAAATTCGGCCCCCGAACCGGATTTCGAACCCGGCGGGGAGGGGGTCCGAGCCGCCCATGCAAGAGCGTGTACCATGGTACTCGGTGCGGATCACCATGGAGGGAGTTGATGGATTGACCTTAGGCGCTCGCATTGCCCCACGGTGGGCGCCAACGTCGGTGCGGAATGTGGTCCCGACACTAACCAATAATAAGCGCCGTGGTCTATCCCTCAATGGTCGATGCTAAGCAATAAGAGACACGAGTTTTATCCCGGTTCCCGCCGGTGGGCCGTACGTCCGGCGTGGGCGTGCTCAAGGCACTATATTACTTAGCACCGGGGGTGCTCGTAGTGGGGGCGCTACAAGCAAGGCGGGAGAGGAAGTGTGGCTTCCAAGTCCCCGATGGAGTGGTCGAAGATGTTGTGGGAGAATTGGAGAGCAAGTGCGTGGCGCGGCTGTTTCCCCGCCGTGTTGTGTCCGTGTCTCCCCGCCCCGGCAGGGGGGTTCGTCCCCCTTTTATAGATCAAGGAGGGAGCGAATCACATGCGCGCCGCGCTATTTAGCTACGTGAAGAGGCGTGGCGTGCTATGTCGTAGAGTGGGCAGCCGTCCGGACGATCCTCGCGGCGATCCGGCCATCATGGCCTATCTTGTACCCGAACGATGGCGGCTTCGAGGGTAGAAGGGCGGCGGATGGCCGTGGCGTCTTCCCCGATAGGCTCGAGGGAGCCGCCGACGCGTCGGCCCGTACGCGGGGTACGGGGAGTAGGTAAAACGGCGTCCCGTTCCAATACGTTCCACGATCGTTGGAGTCGTTGCGACGGCGCCGGCGTGCGCCCGCACGTGTGGGGGCGGCGGCCATACCGTAACGCAGCGGGGATGGCGTCCCACCGGCCTAGCGCCTCCACCTAACCCCCGTAAGGTCACAAGAAAGCAAATCGAGGGTGCGCCCGGCCCCCCTTCGAGGGCTCGGCGCGTTAGCCGTCGGGAGCAGCGCACGGCGTCACGGGACCGACACCGGCCGCGCCGCACGGCCCCCCCCCCCCCCCAAAGTGATGGGGATGGGCTCCCTCCCGGGGAGTTGGTGCGGCGGCACCGGGCGCGAGCCCCCGGGCGCATGATGGCGCCGTCCCGCCGGTGTCGGGGTGTTAAATGCCCGTGTACGGGGGCAGGGCGCACGCGTGCGGGCGCCCCTCGAGCGGGGCGGACCCCGGCCGAGGGCGGGGTGGACCCTCGAGCGAGGCGGAGCCCGCTCGAGGTGGAGCGGGCCCTCGAGCGAGGCGGAGCCTGCTCGAGGGAAGCGCACCCCCTCGAACGGGACGGAGCCCGCCCGAGGGAGGCGCGCATCCTCGAGCGAGGCGAAGCCTGCTCGAGGGGATCTTCAAGAGGGCCGCCTTGGTGGGCCGTTGAGGTCCCCGCGGCATGGGTCGTATCCTGCATGGTTAGGCAAAGTGTGCTTGGCTTTGTTGCGGGTTTTAAGTGGGGATTTCCCGGTTGTTAAAGGGGACCCCTAGGGCTGTCCCCGACATTTTGCGCATAAACCCTTCGCGTTATACACATAATTACGTTTTAGCCCCCGGATTCTTGCGGATAAGCCCCCCGAAGTCCTGCTTCTTCACGGAAAAGCCCATGAATCTTGTTTTAGCCATATCTTTTCCGTCCTAGCTCCGTTTTAAGCGTTCTTGGTGTCCACGCGACCGTCTTTTCAAGCCTGTCAGTTCTAGAACCTTGTTTTGGCCGTATCTTGTGCGTTTTAGCTCCGTTTCCACCGTTTCAAGTTGCGTTAGGCTCATATCAACTAAAACTACGTGATAGGACCAATGTTGTACATGTTCCTTGTTTTATAATTTATTTAAATGATAAATATGATTAAATCTTATTATGCATGCTTTTCTAATTAAAATCTAGCTAGAGTTCAACACGTGTTTTCATAAGAAAGTTAATATACTTAATATTAGTTAAATATTTCATATAATTAAAAGCTAATTAGATGTGTACCTCGGTTTTTAGAATCAAACTTAACTTGAGTAATGTTTATGCAATTTGCTTCCTAAATAAAAGCAATATAGGTTTATCTCGAGTTTTCTTAATTAAATTGTTAATTTGATTAAAATGAGTATAAATGTATTTTTAAGTTATAATTTGAATAGAATAAATCGAAATATAAAGATAAACGCCTAGATACTTTTAAATGCTTCTTTTGAATTAAAGTGTTTAATTTGCATAAGTTAAACTTGAATATTTATAAATAAAATTGAACTAGACTTACATCATCTTTTAAATATAAATATAACTTGCTTAATTATAAATAGGCTATTTCTCTGAAATAACCTATACACATGATTTTACTTAACCAAAAGATACCAAGCACATAGCTAGCTTTTGTTTGTGATCATCCAAAGCTTCCGATAGTTCCTAGTGCTTTTGTGTTCGCGTTTCTAGAGCCAACCCTTGTCTTCTCTTTAAGCTTTTCATGCTTGGTGTATTGTTTTGTTTATTGTATGCTTTCTTGTGTGCTCGTAGACATCGTGCCGCTTTATAGTGAGCAATCGGTTGGAGCGGATCAAGAGCAAGTGTTTGAAGAAGAAGAACCCCGGTGTTTAAGCAAGGAAGGCAAGTGGACTTCTCCCTCTCGCATATTCTTCTTTGTCCTAAATAATTGCATGATAACTAAGTTTACTTTTAAATGTTGTATTGCATAAATTTGATGGGAAAATCACCTTTTTAAGGACATGACTAGAGTTTTATCCCTATTACCTTGGACAACCCTTTTAAATAAATGTTTTGGGTAGAAATGCTTAGTCGCTATAACTTGGGATGGTTCAAATGAATCTTTTACAATATGATGAATGTTGATCATGATAACTTGGATGATATACATGTATGTGTGTGCTTATGGTTAATAACAAGATCATATGGTTTAATCGGAACATGGAGAACCACCCGGAAAACGGTGCAACCACAAATCCATATGGCTCGGCTATGCCAATTAATTAGGTGTGTGGAATTATCCGACCTTATCCTAAAGAAACACGGGGGGCTCGGGGTTGCGGGGGTATAGCCCGGTTCTTTTGGGGTAGCGACCTTTGCTAAGGTGCCGACCACTAGGGAGGGTTATGGTCCGCCCCGAATCAGAATCGTCGTAGGTTGTTGGTCTTTTGCATATCTTTGTAAAGGCTTCGTAGTGGACCCCTAGCCACTCACCTCGGAAGTGTTTAAGGGTCCGATCAACCCGTGCAACATGGGGAACACAAGCCGTGGGTAAAGTGTACAACCTCTCGCAGTGTAAACCCGATCGATCGGCCGGGCTCACGGTCAAGAGCGGCCCGGACCCTCACATGATTAATAAACTTGAAGATGGAATTAAATCTTGGTTTCTTGTGGGTTTTTGAGAGGAGATGCTTTCCTAAATGCTTAAGTGGGTTGGTATAAACTTACACCTAGTAATTAGGTGCTTGCTAATAAAATTTGACCAACATAAAAATGCTAACCGCAAAACTCTTAGCCTATCCTTGATGGCCTTGCATCTTTCCCCCACTTGCCGAGCTCCAACCATAAGTGTGCTCACCCTTGCTTACCCGCCGTTCGCAGGATAACATCGGAGAAGAGCACTTCGGCCGACTACGAGGAGTTCTGAGGCTTGCGTGCCCCCAATCATGTGCTCGTGGAAGATGAAGATGGAGTTGCGTCTTCATAGTTATCGTTTGATCGTTGTAAGACCTTCGAGTCTATCGTCCGAGTGTAATAAAAAGATAATGTAATGGTTTAACTCTTGTACGTTTTTATTGCTGTTTATTGATATTTCACTCATGACGTCTATCATATATGTGTAAACTTGGTCCTGGCGCACATATGAGATGCATTTGGTTTTCTTTGGAAAATCAGGTGTGACAGAGTGGTATCGAGCCGGGTTGACCGTAGGACACAACCTTAAGTTAGAAATGGTCGAAAAGTAAGGATTCATGTTCTAGAAAGCCTGTCATCCTTCAAAATTGACTTATTTTACGTATAAAAACTAATTTAATCTTGTCTTCTTGTTAAAACACATCGTTTTGTTTTGATCTATTCCGAGTTCGTTTCTTGTGCTATCACCGAATCTTCACCACCGAGGTTGTCCGATATAAGTTCTTAGATTGCCTACCTCTTATCAAACTTCGATAGAAACGTTTCGTGAGGATGAATGTTGTGTTGATGTTTGTTGTTTGAACACATGTTTGATTTGGAATTTTGATTGAGTGAGTTGTATTGTGGAGTGATGGCCACAAATGCAACAAGAAATAAATTGTTAGGTTAATAGAGATAGATTGGGTTCAAATCGGGTTATCCTTATCCGTCATTCGAGTTGGTTAGAGGATGTCGAAGATCAAAGTCTAGAAGCAACACCAACATCAACAACAAGAAATCTACAAATGAATACGTACATCAACATATGAGAGAAGTTAAAGAAACAAAAGATGGTCAATTTCTTTCATCCTTGTTATTCTCCTCTCTACCACAATGTGATTACAATCACAACAAGAAAAAAATGGATATGGTATCAATGATTTTACTCGTGCTCCTTAATTTGTTATTTTCCAACCTCTTCCGAGCTTATCTTTATCACACAATCAGAAGGCGAGTCCCAATGGAAATCACGAAGATAAAGACAACAAAGGAAACATCGACATTCCATCTACAACCTCAAAGAATTGAACGCAAGATGCTAGAGTATATGGCAACACAAATTCGGACTCTACAAGCAATGACTCAAACCATGGGTAATATCCATCGAGATATTATAGAGCAAGCATCAAATCCTAAGAACCCCAATCTTGGCTTGGGTGATAACCGTCGTATTTCATCCGTTCCACCGTCATAGAACAAAGAAAAGCTATCACTCATGCAAGCTCAAGTCTTACAAGGACAGAAGCGTACTAGCACGTCACCCCCTCATAACACAGAGATAACTAAAACCGGAGTTCCCTTGCCGACCGCAAAGAAGCAAGTTGTAGAAGTATGGAATCATCAACATAATAAGAGAAGTCATGGAGCACCGTAGTTGCGGACGAATGAACAACACGAACATATGAAGATTACAGAACATGTCAATGTTGTGAGCATTATGGTCGTTCATGTCTCCAAAAAGAAGCCACCTAATGACGGATGAGGCTAGACAATGTTACCATTTGGATATCAATAAGAAGATGAAGTTATGTACCCAAAATCCAAATCCTAGAAAAGTTGCTCAAGCTATAGATAGTAATCGATTATCAACCTTGAGGATTGGAGTATAACTTTCAATGAATTTCACCGACGGAATCAAACAACTTAAGAATGCAAGTGAAGAAAGCCAAGACAAAAGTATTAAAAGACCGTGTTCCGAATGTGGTGAAGAAGGTCACTATGTTAATAATTGTCCAACATAGCGTAAGAGGATTTTGCCTAGTCACGATGGATTATATTGCCTCAAGCGTGGAGAAAATGGATATCTTGCTAGTTGGTGTGCAAAATAGGATAGTAATCAACCCCAGGATTGAAGTCTCAATACCCTTACTTCTAGTTAAACATACAATCGCCATGATACTAAAGCAAGAAAAGCATGTTTCTATTGTAACAAAGAGGGACATTTCATAAGTCAGTACTCAAGAAGCCTTTGGATCAAATGGAGAAGAATATTAAAAGATTGTGTATGAGGACCCGAAGTATGATTCGAGATGGCTAAGCTTAGGAAAAGAAACAATTATGGAGTCGATCCAGCTCTATTCAAATCACTTTATCAAGAAAAGAAGAAAAAATCCTACAAAGGCAAATCAACAGAGTCGAGAAAAGGAATGGACAGTTACAAATGAATTTAGATTGAATATGTCATGAGGTGTTTTATTTATAAAGTGAGTTGTGAAGAATAAATAATTATGTATATGGAGCTTGTGTAAGACGAATTATATGGAAGCAAGATAAGCAAGTGTTGGATGCTAAAAACCCGAACTCTTGTCTCATGCTAGCCTTTGTGAATCTCGGGATGGGAATTTGTCTTAAATTGGAAGTTCATGTTTTATCTTTTTGAGTTCATCTCACCATGCATTAGTTCACTATTCCTATCCGAAATACCTTTCTCCAACAATCGGATGGTAAGCATTAGGTCGGGAGAAGGTCAAGACATATCACCCCGTTGTCCGTACTCATATTGCTAATCAGCAAAATCAAGCACCACCCCACCCTTCAACCCAAAGAATGGATCCAAAGACGCAACAATCTCTTGCCGCTCACATGCAGCTAATCCAAAACCTGTCTGCCACTAATCAAACATTCAAGCTCAGCGAAGTCAGCCACCACCAGCAGCACCACCAACACCGGTGGACAAGTATAAGGAATTCATGAGCCACCATCCTCCCACATACTCCCACTCAACCGATTCACTGGATGCTGATGATTGATTAAAGACTGTCATCAAGAAGTTGAAGATGACGCAATGCACTAATCGAGAGATGATCATGTATACAACAGGATGTTTGGAAGAGTTAACAGCTGAATGATGGAATGTGTACACTGTCGCACATGCTACACCTAACATCATCACCTGGCAGTAGTTTAGGGATAGTTTTCACGTGCACCACATTCCCTCTGGTGTGATCAAGCTTGAACAAAGAGAGTTCCTCACTCTAAAGCAAGGCAATATGTTAGTTAACGAGTATCCGGACAAGTTTACTCAGTTGTCTCGCTATGCATCAGATGAAGTTAATACTAACCCAAAGAGGCAAGAACACTTCCTGGATGGTCTGATTGGGCCACTCAACTATCAACTACAGAGTCACAGCTTCTCGGACTTCGCAACATTACTAAACAAAACATAGGTCTAGAGAATAAACATGCAGAACTTGGTGAACAGAAGCGCAAGTTCCAAACACATGGACGATCTAGCAACACATGCCCCGCTTCAACTCATCACATGGTTCTCAGTTTAGTTCCGATAGATCAAGTGGAAATTATTTTCAAAATTCTCAGTTGCAGCGTTCAATCCAGCAGTTCCGGCATTCCAACCAACAAACATCAAATGTTCCAAAACATCATTGAGATCACTCAGGTGCACCAGGACGAAACAACTCTCCAGTTCACCCTAATAGTTGTTTCAATTGTTGTGAATTGGGGCACTATGCTAGCATCTACCCAAATCGTAACATCTAGATTCCCCAGAAAGACAACAGTCAAAGATTCGGACAACCATCATCTCAGATACGTCATGGAAGTGCAAATTCTCGGATCAATAAGGGTCAATGGAATTATGCGCGTGGCAGAGTGAACCACGTGACAGCTGAACAAGTTCAAGACACTCCTGGTATTGTGCTGGATACGTTTCCTATCAACTTTGTGCCTGCAACGATTTTATTTGATCCCGGAGCATCACATTCTTTCGTTACTGAACAATTCGTGGCAAAGCATGATACACCTATGAGTTCTATGAAGACACATTTGCTGATTAGTTCCCCGAACAGTGAAATGAAATCCACTTATATATGCCCACGAGTCAATCTTAGAATCAGGGGAATGGATTTTCAAGCTGACCTAGTAGATCCTACACATAGTGGAATAGATGTGATACTTGTAATGGATTGGTTAGGTGAATGTGATGGAATAATTCTGTGTGCCAAGAAGTCAGTGCTCTTAACCAGCCCACAAGGAGATAGGATTGAAGTTGCCACGACTGCCCCGTCCAAGAAGGAAGGAAAAGTGAATTAAGATGAAGGAAAGCAAAAGAAGAAGCTATGACTGCCAGAAGAACTCAGCATGCAAGATGGACTTATAGAAGAGTACCCTTAATTTCTTTTCAATCTCTCCGAATCTCGGGACTAGATTCTTTTTAAGGGGGGTAGATTTGTAACACCCTAAAATTCTATCACCAAATTAATATAAGCAACAAGGTGTTTTAGTTTTAATTTTCTAAGGATTAAATAAAATTATCAAATAAATGTGGCCTTTAAAATAATTAAATATCATTTTAATAATTTAGAAGCAATAAGTGCTTGTGCATCATCTTTTGGTTGCATGGTTTTATTATTTGATTGTGTGAAGTTCTAAAAGTTTTTAAAATGATTTTAATCTTGAAAACTTTTAAAGTATTTATAATTAGGTTTGTGAGTTTGAAAAGGGTTAAAAAAAGAAAAGAAAACTCCCCAAACCCTTCACCCCCTTCCTTTTGGCCTAAAACCCCGCAGCCCACCTCCTTCTCTCCCTCTCTTTTCCGCCGGCCCACCTCCTCTTGTGGCCCACGAAGCCCGCGCGGCCCAACTCCCCCTCCTCTCTCTCCCACTCGCTGCCAGGCCGGCCCCACATGTCGGCCCTTTCCCCTTCCTCCAGCTCTCCTCTGCCTCGCATCAGGCCGCGGCCGCCGGTCGAATCCCGGTGCCCCTTGGCTTCCCCTCCTTCAAGTCGGCATTCAAGGGTGTAATTAAACCCCGGTCGTCTCCCCTCATCTTTTCCCCTTCTGTTTCCTCTCCCAAATAATCGCTCCCCTTGATGGCAATCAAGGCCGCCGGCCCCCCCATGGCCATCAATGGCCATTGCCTTGGCCGCCGACCTCTCCTCTCCCTTTCCCCTATAAGAGTCGTGCCCAAGCCCCTGCTTCTCCCTTTTTCCGCCCCCGTACACGCCCCACACATCCCCACAGGCGCCGCCGCCGTGAAGTCCCCTGCCGCCGCGCCATTGCGGGCCGAGCAAGCTCCTCATCGCCGGTGAATGTGCCCTGACTCTCTCCCTCTCTCTTCTCCGTTTACATCGCTCACTCGAGCCCTCTCTTGTTCCAGGACCACCTCTTTGTTCACGGGACCGAGCCAACAACTGGAGCGCCGCCGCCGCCTCGATCTCCTCCGTCGATCTGCCCCGCCGTGCCTCCCCGTCATCGTTTGCTTCACGCGGAGTACCACACCGAGGTGAAGAGCCCCATCCCCCATTTTATTCCGCGCTTTCCACGCCGTCCGCGCCGCTCCGCGCTCGCCGGAGTTGGCCGTCCGCCACCGGCCGTGGAGTCCCCTGTACGTCACCCGAGCCACCGCCCTGTAACCCTGGATGAGTTCACCGTCCTCCTAGCTCCACGTAGAGCCTAGCCGCGTCCCAAACCGAGGCCCAGAGCTCGAGATCGAGCAAGCTCCGCGAGCTCCGCCGCCGGCCCCGCCGGCGCCGCCGGCACCCCCGTCCCCGCCGCCGCGCACCGCCCTCGCGGCCACCCCCCGGCCGCTTGATCTCGGGTGAACGCCCCGGATTAAATCGGGGCATAACCCCTTGGCCCGGCCACCATGGACCGGTGGACCCGAGTCCACCCGCGCGGTCCACGCCCGCATCGCGCGCGCCGCCCGTCCATCACGCGATGAACGGCCGAGATCCGGCCCCCCGCCCCGGTCAAACGCTTGTGGTCGCCGCCATTTTGCGGTTAAGCCCCCGTCCTTCTCTTTATCACAACCATACCCTCCCACCGGTAGAAATCCTTGCATTTAGGTCCTTTCTTTTGCGTTTAGGCCCTTGAGCCTTTTGTTTTCTCCGCAACCGTTCATGCCCCGATCATTGGTCCGGATACGCTTAAAGCCGAGCCAACCGGATCGCACCGGTCAACTTGAGCCGTTTGTGGGATTTTTGCGTAAAAAGACCCCCGTGCTTTCTAATATCTCAACCATGCCCTTCCACCATATAAAACTCTTACAACTAGGTCCCGTTTCTTCTGTTCAAGCCCCTTACCTTTCCCCGTTTTAGCACCCGAAAGCCCTTATAGGTTCTTTTGCGCATAAACCCTTCGCGTTATACACATAATTACGTTTTAGCCCCCGGATTCTTGCGGATAAGCCCCCGGAGTCCCGTTTCTTCACGTAAAAGCCCCCGAACCTTGTTTTAGCCATATCTTTTCCGTCCTAGCTCCGTTTTAAGCGTTCTTGGTGTCCACGCGACCGTCTTTTCAAGCCTGTCGCTTCTAGAACCTTGTTTTGGCCGTATCTTGTGTGTTTTGGCTCCGTTTTTACCGTTTCAAGTTGCATTAGGCTCATATCAACTAAAACTACGTGATAGGACCAATGTTGTACATGTTCCTTGTTTTATAATTTATTTAAATGATAAATATGATTAAATCTTATTATGCATGCTTTTCTAATTAAAATCTAGCTAGAGTTCAACACGTGTTTTCATAAGAAAGTTAATATACTTAATATTAGTTAAATATTTCTTATAATTAAAAGCTAATTAGATGTGTACCTCGGTTTTTAGAATCAAACTTAACTTGAGTAATGTTTATGCAATTTGCTTCCTAAATAAAAGCAATATAGGTTTATCTCGAGTTTTCTTAATTAAATGGTTAATTTGATTAATATGAATATAAATGTGTTTTTAAGTTATAATTTGATTAGAATAACTCGAAATATAAAGATAAGCGCCTAGATGCTTATACATGCTTCTTTTGAATTAAAGTGTTTAATTTGCATAAGTTAAACTTGAATATTTATAAATAAAATTGAACTAGGCTTACATCGTCTTTTAAATACAAATATAACTTGCTTAATTATAAATAGGGTATTTCTTTGAAATAACCTATACACATGATTTTACTTAACTAAAAGATACCAAGCACATAGCTAGCTTTTGTTTGTGATCATCCAAAGCTCTCGATATATAGTTCCTAGTGCTTTTGTGTTCGCGTTTCTAGAGCCAACCCTTGTCTTCTCTTTAAGCTTTTCATGCTTGGTGTATTGTTTTGTTTATTGAATGTATTCTTGTGTGCTCGTAGACATCGTGCCGCTTATAGTGAGCGATCAGCTTGGAGCGGATCAAGAGCAAGTGTTTGAAGAAGAAAAACCCCTGTGTTTAAGCAAGGAAGGCAAGTGGACTTCTCCCCCTGCATATTCTTCTTTGTCCTAAACAATTGCATGATAACTAAGTTTACTTTTAAATGTTGTATTGCATAAACTTGATGGGCAAACACCTAGTTAAGGACTTGACTAGATATTTTACCTCATTACCTTGATCAACCCTTTTAAATAAATGTTTTGGGTAGAAATGCTTAGTTGCTATAACTTGGGATGGTTTAAATGAATCTTTTACAATATGATGAATGTTGATCATGATAACTTGGATGATATACATGTATGTGTGTGCTTATGGTTAATAACAAGATCATATGGTTTAATCTGAACATGGAGAACCACCCGGAAAACAAGGCAACCACGGTCCATATGGCTCGGCTTAGCCAATTAATTAGGTGTGTGGAATTATCCGACGACCTTATCCGAAAGGAACACGGGGGGCTCGGGGTTGCGGGGGTATAGCCCGGTTCTTTTGGGGTAGCGACCTTTGCTAAGGTGCCGACCACTAGGGAGGGTTATGGTCCGCCCCGAGTCAGAATCGTCGTGGGTTGTTGGTCTTTTGCATATCTTTGTAAAGGCTTCGTAGTGGACCCCTAGCCACTCACCTCGGAAGTGTTTAAGGGTCTAATCAACCCGTGCAACATGGGGAACACGAACCGTGGGTAAAGTGTACAACCTCTCGCAGTGTAAACGACGATCGATCGGCGGGCTCACGGTCAAGAGCGGCCCGGACCCTCACATGATTAATAAACTTGAAGATGGAATTAAATCTTGGTTTCTTGTGGGTTTTTGAGAGGAGATGCTTTCCTAAATGCTTAAGTGGGTTGGTATAAACTTACACCTAGTAATTAGGTGCTTGCTAATAAAATTTGACCAACATAAAAATGCTAACCGCAACAAAACTCTTAGCCTATCCTTGATAGCCTTGCATCTTTCCCCCACTTGCTGAGCTCCAACCATAAGTGTGCTCACCCTTGCTTACCCGCTGTTCAGAGGAGAACACTGGAGAAGAGTACTTCAGCGACTACGAGGAGTTCTGAGGCTTGCGTGCCCCCAGTCATGTGCCTGTGGAAGATGAAGATGGAGTTGCGTCTTCATAGTTATCGTTTGATCGTTGTAAGACCTTCGAGTCTATCGTCTGAGTGTAATAAAAAGATAATGTAATGGTTTAACTCTTGTACGATTTTATTGCTGTTTATTGATATTTCACTCATGACGTCTATCATATGTGTGTAAACTTGATCCTGGCGCACATATGAGATGCATTTGGTTTTCTTCGGAAAATCGAGTGTGACAAAGACACATGCCAAATTAAGTAAAACGTCATTCTTTTTGGACAAATTTTGAATTCTAAAATGTCATTCTTTTTGGGACAGATGGAGTAGTGATTGGAGAGGTTTTTTTAAGAATAGTGATTGGAGAGGTTACTCATGGCGAGGGCTGCCTGATCGGCTAATCGAGTTGTGCACCCCGTGTCATGGGGCTCGGCACGCGTGTGGCCAGCCAGTTTCTTATCCAACTTCACAAGTAGTGTACCTTTGGTCTACCACATAAATTGAACAGAGTTCTTCTCAAATACTGTATTAACCACATTATATTTCCTAGCATTTTATTAACGAGCTTTTAATTCTTTAGTTGACATAAATCATCCAAAGCCTATTTATTCTAACATCTATTATCTTTATACTTGAGTGTTAAAAGAAGCCACCACATTCGCCGAGAGGGTCTAGAAATTGCCACGTTAATCCAAAAAAGAGAAGAATATACATCGTTGGATTTGATGAAGATCGGAAGGTCTAGATTAATCAAAGAATGCATAAATTCGGAATTAAAATAAGGAAATCTAAAGAGTCCATATTCAACTTGAGTGTTAAAAGAAGCCACCATGTTCGCCGAGAGGGTCTAGAAATTCCCACGTTAATCCAAAAAAGAGAAGAATATACACCGTTGGATTTTATGAAGATCTGAAGGTCTAGATTAATCAAAGAATACATAAATTCATAATTAAAATAAGGAAATCTAAAGAGTCCATATTCAATACAAATACAATTAATAAATACATAAATTCGGAATTAAAATAAGGAAATCTAAAGAGTCCATATTCAATACAAATACAATTAATAAATACATAAATTCGGAATTAAAAATAAGAAAAATAGTAGTTGATTAAAAAAGAGAAGAGTTTGGAGCATTGGATTTTATGAAGATCTAACAATTCATATTATTATGAAAAAAGGAATTCCCACATTAATATAAATGAGAGAAGAGTTTGAACCGTTGGATTTTATGAAGATCTAACAATTCATATTATTCTAAAAAATTGAAATATTTTTTATCCATTATTTCCTTTCCTTATGGCACCCCGTACTTGAACACATATATGCAGTATTTTTTATTGTCTGACATTAGGTGCCGGATTTGAATACCAATTTGAATCCGCATGGATTTTTTTTAAAATTTCCTAACAAACTTTGGTAAGTTTTTTAGACTTCCCCTTAATGGATCATGGAGTATGTCACGTACTTGAAATTGAAAGAGGGATATACTCCCTCTGTCCCAAAAGGAATGTCATTCTAGGAATTTTAGGACAGATTATTAAGGAGGTCAAATGACCTCGATTGCCCCTATTTATTTACCATATTAGGTGCTAATTAATTGTTCCATGCCTACATGCACATGCACACATGCCAAATTAAGTAAAATGTCATTCTTTTTGGGACAAATTTTGAATCCTACAACGTCATTCTTTTTGGGACGGAGGGAGTAGATTAATACGTCTACAAATTACATGAAAGCAAGTTTTTTAATCACATGATATAGGCGCGATGCTCATATACAACACATACTCGCCCCTCCCTCTATGATCACTTCCGAATGAGTGAGCCGACAAATCCTCGAGATAGATGAAGTCACCGGTGGTCCGACGGTCTAGATCAATCCAAAGAATTCATATCTAATATAACTAATAAATATATATATAAAAAACAAGAAAATTAGAAGCATATTTCTATACAGATTGAGAAGAGAAATAGCTCAATAAAATAGTCCATACTAAATACAATTAATAAATAACTAAAATTGTTACAAAAAATAAAGGAAAGTTAATATTGTGCTTATAAATAATATGCTTGCCCACCACAAATCGACTGCAAGTATTTGATATGTCCTTAATTCCTTCTGTATCTTTAATATGTTGTGATTTTACGAGCCTATATTGGAACATTCATTTAATAAACATCTCATTTACAATATGATTAGGTAATATCTAAATTTGAATACAATAATATAATATATTTTGATATTAAAAGATAATAGTCAAATCCAATTAGCAGTTATTTGTAATCGACCAACAACACCCAACACACGAGAGGATCGTAGCTAGCAACCGGCATTGTCGCGAGGTACGACAAGCCTGCCGAGAGGTGTTGGATCCTCACGCTGGGAGGTGGAGTACCGAGACTCTACACAATATCAACGCCGAAGACTCGAAGTCATTGAATCAAGGTGAGAGAGTTCACCCGACAAAAGTAAGGGGAAAACAGAGAGAGGGGGGTCCTGCGCCACCGCTACATGAGTCCGACCCTATATCAAGATGAACCTTCAAGATTGCCTATCCTAGCAATCGCCATCGCCACCGGGTACGACAAATTGGCCCGCAGGAGTTAGACACAAGGTTAACATCCGAGTCGGACTCAAAAGCCGCAAAATCGAGAGGCATAGTTCGTTCAACAAAAATATGGGAGAAACTAAGAAGGAGGTGTTGTCAGAAGATGAGGGGGATCGGAGGGACCTATGCAACTATTGCATGAGCCAGTACCTAGATTAAGAGGAACTTTCAAAGTTGCCTACGCCAACAACTGGCATCGTAGCTATGTACAATGAGCTCGCCGGAAGGAGTTGAATCCACGTGCTGAGAGGTGAAGCATTGAAACTACACAAGAACAATGCTTGATTCAGACTCGAAAGCCGCAAAATTAGAGAAGTAGAGTTTGCACGACAAAAGTAAGGCAGAAAGAGGCATTGTCAGGGCGGATGGTGTGTGTGCGCGCGTGTGCGCGCGCGCGCAAAGAGAGAGGAGGGATGAAGGGACCTGTGCCACCACTACACTAACATATCCCTAGATCGAGAGAAACCTTCAAGATCGCCTACGCCAGTAATTGACATCATTGCCAGGTACGACGAACTAGCTACGAGGAGTTAGATCCACACATTGAGAGGTGGAGCATCGAGACTCTACACAAGGTCAATGCCTAAGTTGGACTCGAAGCCATAGTATCGAAAGACATAGTTCACTAGACAAAAATAAGGAAGAGAATAGGCAGAGAGAGACCGAGAGATGCCAGAGAGGGTGATTTACGATTTCAATCAAATATACAAAGCCGCAAAGCTTGCAATGTATGCGAGGGTGCGGTGAAGCGTTGATTGTGTCATTCGCTATTGGATTTCCATCCACCAATCCAATACCACCCAAGCAACAAAATTCAGATGTACCGATACTAATTTCAAAATCGAGGCACCAATATCTACATGAAGGTTGAGTGTTAATGATTTCAAAAGGATGAATAACCAGTCATATATAAGGATAACTTTATCAAATCTAGCCGCGCTATTAGCGCGGGCCAATGTGCTAGTTTTGTTAACTTAACAGGAGCAAATCCAATCTTCGTTTTGAAAAAGTAAAGGTAAAATCACAAAGCGTGAAAGTAGCAGTAAAACTACAATTGAGCTCCAAAAGCTTCTAGTTTTTAATAGACACTTACTCTCCGCGTCTCATAAAAAGTGCAATTCTAGTTTTTCTAGGACAGATTAGTGGTGACGTGAAAAGCCTGTAGTACCCCTATTTTTTAGCCACATGCAGTAAGTTTTTGACATGTGGATCAGATCCGATTACCTAATTATACACGTAATTAGATCTATTTTTTAGGATTGCATTCTTTTTGTGATTTTTTTCAAATCTTAGAATTGCATTCTTTACCAGACGGGGGAAGTTGACGGTAGATATTCTATCTAGATATATAGTAGCAAGTTTTGTATCTAGAATAATAAGGTATATATATATAGGCCACCTATCTAGATCTCGGAATCTTGATGATGAGACAATAATGCACGGTGCACATATCATACTCAGGCCTATTCCGCAGATGATGGGTGATCTAACTTTGTCAGTTCTGAGACTCACTACTTGTGTAATTACATGTACCCCGCTAATCGAGCACGGAGTTCACAACCGTCGTAACAGCATCGCAGGCGATCAATCATGCGCAAATCACAACGGCCGCCAACCAATCGTTTCCTACCAAAGCCAGATTGATTATTTCCTTGCGACTCTAACCTCCCCACCAACCCGTTCCTATATAATTCGCGCAGCTCACACACTCACCATCACATTGACGACACGTTCCAAATCCGACCAGCCATCCTAAGAAAAGTTATCTCTGCATTGTTCTGAGAGATCGAGATGGCGGCAGCTGGCAACGCTCACCGGCGTCGTCGCTCCGCTAGCAGCACCTTTGTCTCCCTCACCGTCGTCGTTCTCACCTGCGGCTCGGCGTTCCTTTCCAGCAGCCAAGCTGCCTCATCAGCAGCGTCGCCGTGCTCGAGCCACACCTTCTCGGGCAACGGTGGCGGCCGCCTCTACGCGTCGTGCGCGGACCTGCCGCACCTCGGCGCCACGCTGCACTACAACTACACGGCCGCCACCAACACCGTCTCCGTCGCTTTCCGGGCTCCGACGCAGAGCGGGGACGAGGGCGGGTGGGTGGCGTGGGGGATCAACCCCAGCGGACGCGCCGGCATGGTCGGCACCAACGCCGTGGTTGCGTTCCGCCGCACCAACGGCACTCTCGCCGCGTACCCGACGGTGCTCGACAGCTACGCTCCCTCCATGGCGCCCGCCGCGCCCGGGGACATGACGTTCCCGGTGTCGGGCGTGGCGGCGGAGCACGACGTGGAGGGGAAGGAGATGGTGGTGTACGCCACGGTGGCGCTGCCGGAAGGGAAGGGGAGCAAGTTCACCCAGGTTTGGCAGCGGGGGAACACGGTGGTCAACGACGTGCCGGCGGCGCACCCCACCACCGGGGACAACGTGCTCTCGACCGCCACCATCGATTTCAGCGACTGATGTTATGACATACACACACTATGGTGTTTTTGTATCGCGGTTGTCACTTTCACAGTTTCACCTGTATACCATATTCGCAGTAAATAATTGTTCCCCGTACTTAAAAAGATTATTCCCCATATGCAGTGTACCAAATTGAGTGTTAGTTAGAAACCCTCGTCCCCCGCGTGCCCCCCCCCCCCCCGCCGAACATGCCGCCGCAGCCCTTTTCTGGCCCCGTTCTTCCTTGTGTCTGGCCTCCTACAAGTGGCAAGGTAGCGGGGGTCCATCTTTTAGTAGATCGAGTCCATCTAGATTTAGGGTTTGTTCGCCGCCGATGATCGACGGTGGAGTCAGGTTTTGCTGGAGGAGCATGGCTCCTCTGTGGCTTGGTTTTCCTGGCGGCGACGGCGATGCGGAAGCGACGGCGCTGTAGAGGAATAATTTCTCTCAGTTTCTTCCGTTCTCCGATGGCGATCTACTCCGACATCAACGGAGAGGCTGGGGAGACTTGTCCAGGAGTCGAGGGCCGGCGCATCATCGTCTTTTTCAGGTGATGATGTTGTTGACCCTGTTAATCTCGAGGAAGATGTTCTTTGGCGAAAATCTGAACTTTTCTCGGGTTGCTGGCAATGGTTTCGATGGATGCATCGTGGGTACTGTAGTAGGCCGATGCGCCTGGGAGGCAGTGTACTCGGCTAATTCGCCTAGAAGTAAGCCCTCCTCTGTGGCCTCCACCTTGTGGAGATTGGCTCTGGTGCCCGGTGATGATTGGAAAGCGGCTTCGGCGGCGGCGACAAATAGATCTCCGAAGGCTTCGAGGAAGATGATTAGGAGTTTGGACAACTTCTTTGAAATCTTCTTTTTTTTGGGGTCCTGATTGTAAAAGGGCCAATGTAATAGGCTAAGATCAATACATTTTCCGTCTCAAAAAAACTGAGTGTTGGTTAAGTTCTTCAATTTGTGCCATCGACAAACCTCTTCAATTTCTACAAGCCCGACTAGTTTATTAAAGTGCAAACACAGTACAAACGTCGGAACTCCCTAATGTTCATGGTTTCTTGGTGCACTGGGTCAGGAGAAGACCTAACTTCTTCATGAGGAAACCATTTTTATAATTTTTGCTCTCTTTGTTCATTAATTACGTTTTCATGTCAGCATTTTGCCTATGTGGCAAGCCATTTAATGAGGATAGACATTGTCATCAATACACTATTAGGATTGCCCTTATCACCAAATATTTTTAAAATCCCCTATCCCCAAATACTTTTAAAATATATCATCAAGTTTTAGAAATCCTTCCCCAAAAAGTTCTACACATTCATATCATATTAAAAGCTATTTCAAATACCAAATATATTCATTAACATAACATTTACAATGAGCATGCATCCAGTGTTGCCACCCCTCGCTAGGGCCTGAAACAAGAGCAGCCGGTTGAAGAACCAAATGGACACTGACACGTGGGTCCCACATTGTAAGGTATAATAGACAATGCACCTGTTAGAGTGGCGCAGCGGAATCTGGCCCGGCACGCTATACCCACGAGCCGGCGCCTTACCAGGCCTTAGGTGTCACACCCGATTTTACAAGGAAAACCGAATGCATCTCATATGTGCGCCAGGATCATTTACACACACATGATTAGACAAAACGAGAGTAATACCATTGCTTGTAATAAAACGTACAAGAGTTTAAACCAAGTATGACATCCTTTATTACATCCATAAGGGTGGACTCGAAGGTCCGAACAAGACGATAACTAAACGACGACGAGCATCTCCATCGCTGACATCCACAGGCATGATGACTGGGGGATCCGCATGCCTAGAACTCCTCGAAGTCGCTCCAATACTCGTCCTCGCCTCCGACGTTCTCCTCTGAACAGCGGTAAGCAAGGGTGAGCACACTTATGGTTGGAGCTCAGCAAGTGGGGGAAAATGCAAGGCCATCAAGGATTGGCTATGGTTCACAGCGGTAAGCATTTTATAAGTTGGTCAAGTTTTATTAGCAAGCACCTAGTTACTAGATGTAAGTGTATACCAACCCACTTAACCTTAAAAGAAACCTCAAACCAAACCTCCAACCCATGATTTGCATTAATCTTCAAGTTTGTTACTCATGTGAGGGTCCAAGCCGCTCGTGACCGTGAGCACGGTCGATCGATCGGCTTTACACTCGCAGGTTGTACACTTTACCCACCGTTCGTGTTCCCCATCTTGCCGGGTTAGCTAGACCCTTAAACACTTCCAAGGTGAGTGGCTAGGGGTCCACTACGAAGCCTTTACAAAGGAAAGAAGAGAAACCAACGAGCCCGCAACGATTCTACAACGGAGCGGGCCATAACCCTCCCTAGTGGTCAACACCTTAGCCAAGGTCGCTACCCCAAAAGGACCGGCTATACCCCTTCAACTCCGGCCCCCTGTGCCCCTTCTCGGAAAAGAGCTATCAGCTAACCCTCTCTCCTAATTACTTGGCTAAGCCAGAGCCATGTGGACTGTAGTTGTACTGTTATCTTGGGTGGTTCTCCATGTTCCGATTATATCAAGTTGTCTAGTTTAAAGCTCAAGCACATACGTAAACAATACTGAGGTGAATAACATAAACAAAGCATAACCATACTTATGTTGAGCAAACTAAGCATTTATCTACCCCAAGCATAAGTTTAAACAGGGTTGATCAAGGTAAAGTGGTAAAGCATCTAGTCAAGTCCTTAGCTAGGTGTTTGCCCATCAGATTTATGCATAACAACAGGAATAGTAAACATTGTTTAGCATGCAGTGTCATAGGTTCAAAAAGATTATGCAGAGGGGGAAAGCCACTTGCCTTCCTCTACAAGCTGGGTGAATTCCTCTTCAAAGACAGGTTCTTCCTGATCACTTCCGACAGGGAGCTCAGACGAAACAGGCACGATATCTACGAGTCAAACATGGATAACAATCAATAAACAAAACAGTACACCAAACAGTAGTAAAACTGGTAAATTTACTGTTTAAAAGATTCTACTCGTCGAGACGATCATTTCGGTATATAGAACGCTAAAAACGGAGTTAAAATGAGAAAGATATGATTAAAACAGGTTTTCAGGGGCCTATTTGCAAGATAACTATGTTTACAGGGTTGTTTAGGAATAAAATCAGGGGCTAAAACATTTTTATAAATTAAATCAGAGGGTCTAGGTGCAAAAAGAAGTGTAAAAGGGCTAAAACAAGATTAAACAGGGTAGATAGGGGCTAGATTGCAAGAATCAGGACCTAACCGTGAATATTTTAAAAGGTGGAAGGACCGGCCTGCTTTTATTTGAAAACCCAGGGGCTCTTCAACAAAACCGCCACTCAACACCGTGGATCTGAGATCCAACGGCGGATGGCGCAAGGGTGCACCGTGGACCCGGCCGTGGGCACGGTCCATGGGTTCACCGTGGACCAGCCTCTTAAAACCGAAGGGGTACGCGATCCCCATCGTCCACGCGTGATCCAACGGCGCTGGTTGAATGCGTGCGGCGGGCGGCGGCGATGACGCCGGGAACAGGGGCGGCGCGGCGCGCGCGCGGCGGCCGCTCGCCGGCGTGAGCCCTCTACGGCGTTCCGGCCACTACTCGACTATGGGTTGGCGCAAAATGATGTGGGAGAGCGTGCGCACATGATCGTGGGCTCTACGGGCGCAATTAGGCTTCCGCCGGCGGCCGGCACCGTGAGGGGGCGGCGCGGCCGCTCCGGCGAGCCCGCGGGGGAAGGCGCCGGGCGCGATAAGAGGGGAAATTGGGCAGAGATGTTTGCTTACCACACACCGGGAGAGGAGGACGGGCAAAAGGGTGAAGAGGAGGCGGCAACGGGGCGGCTTGGCGACGGCGGCGGCTCGGGCGGCGCTCCGGTGAGCTCGGGGCGCGGCCGCCACGGGCGTCGAGGGCGTAAACCCGCGGGCACATGTGCTTGTCAAGCTCCTTGCGAAGCTAATGGTCAAAGAAATCGGGCGGAAGTCTTGCTCTTCACCGGCGGCGACTAATCGACGGCGGCGGCGGAAACCGAGGCGGCGGCGGCGTTGGAATTGAGCTCGGGCTCGTGCGTGAGTGTGTTGCGAGGCGAAAGGGGAGCCAAGGGGTGCGTGAGCGAGCTTATATAGGACCGCAGGACGGGAAGGGGAAGGGAAAGAAGCGGCGGCCGAGCCTTCAGCCATGGGCGCGCGGCGGCGCGTTTCCAAGCGAATGGGCGGAAAGAAAGGAAACCGACGGGGAATAAAGGGAGGGGTTAATCCCTGGTGCTACGGGCGCTTGATTGAATGCCTTGATGGCCGCGAGAGAGCAAGGGGAAGGCGGGGCGGGCGCACGGGATCCGCGGCGGCGCCGCCGTGCGCAGGAAGGAAGGGGGAAGAAGAAGAAAGGAAGGGGAAAACGGAGGCTGACAGGTGGGACCCACCTGTCGGCGCCGCTGTAAAAAGAAAAGGGAAGGGGGGAAACGGTGGGCGGCGGGGAAGACTGGGCTGGGCCGTTTGGGCCGAAAGGGTGGCTGGGTCTTTTTGTTTTTTTTTCATTTCTTTTTCAAACTTCATTTTCAAATCCTTTTTCAACTCAAATTCAAATCAAACTTTTGCAAACCTTTCTCAAATATTTTATAGACTTTTTAGAGACCACTCAAGCAACAAAAGCCATGCAAGCCAAAAGATGATGCACATGCACTTGTTGTTTCTAAGTTTATTATATTATCTTTAATATTTTTAAAGTTCAATTTAAATAGAAATTTTGATCTCCTTAAATCCCTAAGACAAATTTAAGTTGCTAAGTAATTTCGGTGATGGAATTTTAGGGTGTCACATTAGGTCCACCGGAGCCCACAACAACAGGCCCTGGACCTAACTCAACCCAAAAGACTAACCTGATGGGTGAGGACTGCCCCCACCTATATGTTGCGCTCCCCCACCATCAATTTCCGATGTGGGACTAAACCCAACAATCTCCCCCGTCACACATTTGGCCCAACTCTTCCATCACAACCATCCGTGTGATCTCCCGAAGACGTTATCCAGACCCCGAGTCCAACTCTCCAGTCACAACCATCTGTATGACCCACCGAGACGTTAGTCCAACTCTCCAGTCACAACCATCTGTATGACCCACCGGAGACGTTTACGGGCTCCCCCGTCACCATGTGACCCTGGAGATGTTTTCCCAAGTTTTTCCGACCTTCGGCTCTGATACCACTTGTTAGAGTGGCGCAACGAAATTCAGCCCGACCTGCTATACCCACGAGCCGGCGCCCTACCATGCCTTAGGTCCACCAGAGCCCACAACAACAAAGCTCTGAGCCTAATTCAACCCAAGAGACTAGCCTGATGGGTGAGGACTGCCTCCACCTATATGTTGCGCTCCCCCACCATCAATTTCCGATGTGGGACTAAACCCATCAATGTCTTCTGCAGCTATGTCCAACCAGATTACTCCAGTTGCAAGTACATGCATCACCATCCATACTTCCTTCCAGTTCAACCATTTGGTACCACCACGCCATTCGATTCACGCTTCAGTAACCCGCACGTGCAACTCGAATCGATCCGCGCCCTTGCTGATTTGGAAGCACGCAAACTCCTCCTATGCAAACTCGCATCCTGAGCTCGCGCCACGTGTCTCCACGCCACAGAGAACAATAACTCCATCAGCCGCCACGCTCCTATGCCGTCATCGCTGATCCTGTTATTACCTCTGACCAACGGTCTGACTAGCCTATTGCCGCCAGTCTCTCTGCCATGCACCACGATATGTTCACCCTCCAAGTGAACTATCCGCCAGCCGTCATGAACTGTCCGCTATGTGCCCTGCGAACTGTTCGGCCCAGTCTATCCATCAGGTAGACCACCAGTGAGCCGCTCCACTTCGACCCTGTCAGCCTGCCACCTAACTCCGCCGATCCTGAGCACCCACTGAATCGCCATCGAAATTCTATCAGTTGTCATGTGCACCACAACTGAACACCGTCGATAGCTTTCGCTCGTTGTCAACGAGCCCGCAACACCAGCTTGAGGTCTGGTCGCCAACCGCTACCTCTCCTCGTCACCTGTTGCAATCTCCATCAGCTTTACGCGACGTCCGGTCGTGCCCTATAGCTCTGTTGTGCGCACAACTTTGCTACACCGCATGACCCATCTCATCACCATAAGCTGATCCGACCGACTTGGCTTGTCGATCACCAGACTGTCCACCTCTTATAGTAGATTGTCTGCTTTGATTCCTCGCAGAACCTCATCGTCGTCGAAACATAGTGCATGAAACCCGCCGATTCACCCTGTCGCTCGCCAAGCGACACCTCAGAGTACATAACTTTGGTCGTACGCAACTCGAACACTTGTATGCTGCACATATGTCCCTGACCCAACGCCTCCACACATGATCTAATTTTTTGAGTCATAAAACAAAACACGATTCATGCATAAAAAACGAAAAAGAAAACCTTTCCGTCTCTTTGTTACCAACAACGTCCTCGTATCTTTGTTTATCCAGTTGACTTCAATTCCACATGTGCGCGCATCCCGGAAATAGAGCCCTCCGCAGCTGGCTTTGGTCGATTCCCTGTAACGATCCACGTTACTCAGTGGTCCTTAACCAGCACGAGCCGCATCCGCATGCAGGCACCACGCCCTGATCGTAGGGCCCATGTGCACACCATATGCCACTCATCCGAACCGACATCCATGCCGTCACGACCACGACACCATCCAACTAACAATCACCTGCCGCCGGTGGTAACACCGATCTGTTGCGATCATAGCCGCAACCATGCTCCATCTTGATCATAGCCGCAACCATGCTCCACCTTGCATCGTATCCAATCCGCACCAACCGTACGTTGCACGACACCTTGTAGATGCATAACTCGCGAATCTCCAAGTGATCTTCTGCACAGTCTCATCCAATCTAACCATAGCTCTGATACCAATTGTAAGAAATTAGCCCTCCGCGGCGATGAGCTGTCTGCTAATCTCCACGCAGTGGAACGACGATTGGATCTACCGAGACAAACTTGCACGATCACAGACGACAGCGGAGACACGATCTTTGTTAACGAGGTTCAGCCAAAGCCTACATCCCCGGGGCATGACTACGGGCGCTCCTCCCCAACCGCAACATCGGCCGCTCCGGATCCCGGCAATACGCCGCCTTCCCATGCGAGCCTGTCACTATGTCATCATGGTTACAACAGCAGCCCCCTCTCATATTTATGAGGAGGCTCGGGTTACAGAGTATGACACGAACTCTACCCTATACTGCTAAATACAACTCAAGTCTCATCGTAGCCGGACTGTACAAATATTCGACACAATATCTAACGAGAACAACATGTTTGTGAAGCTGGAGCTATCTCATTATATTAATAGCCAAACAAGTGTAGTAGATTCACAGTTTTCTAGATTTGGTTTTTGAGTGGAACTCTTTTTTAACGAAGTGCTGACAAACACATAAATCTCGCTGAAAATCTAGCCAAATCGGTCGCAGCATGCATTTGTCCATTTCATTGGTTACAGGAACGTTGCTATATATATTAGGATGAGAATAAACTCCATTTTGACCATTCAATAACTATCTCAATTTGATTTTAACCATCAAACTCAAAAACCAAGAACTATTAAAATCATGTGCATTTGACCATCTAGCGGTTTTCGTTGGCGGTTTCGCTGATGTGGACGACACGTGGCAGCTGGATCCACATGTCAATGTTACTTTCTTCTCTCCCATTTCTCTCTCCCTCCAACCATTTCGTCTTCTTGGCGTTGTCGATGCTAGCGCTCAGGCCCTCTTGCTCGCCGACGAGTCGCAATTCTCTAGCCCCACCAGGCTTGACGGTGACGGGTGGTCCAAAAGCATGCCAGGCCCAGCTGGTCCTCCAGCCTGTCCTACAAGGTCGGGAGGGAGCAGAGGTGGTTGGTGCGACTGGCACCTACACGAGCTCGGCGGAGCTCCTGATGACTGGTGTGGAGAGGAGCGAGAACGCGACAATGGGGTGCTGAGTGCGGACTGCAAGCTAAGTGGCGAGGAAGGCATATGCCACTCCTGTTCTTGTGCTGCGACCCCAGTTCTCTGCTATTCCAGCTGTGCAGGATCAGAGTCCATTCTTCAGTAGAGATGCATTAGAGGTCAAGAATGCAAGGAGTCTCGTCTATTACTCTTTGCCACAAGCTAAGATCATCCCGTGAAGAAACTTCAAAAGGTGGAACCGATGTACAAAGCACACTCTCAATCAATCAAAGCAAGTACACGGATCCAAGGCCCCAGTTCAAGATGCAAACGTGCAAGAAAGACTGCATACACACCCTTACCCGGCCACTGTGGGGCCCTCCTGGAAGTCACTATCCAAGAGGAACATCATTTGGAACCGACCTGTGCCGGCCGAACCATGGGTTTGCCCGAACCCATGGTGACTCCCCTCGTCTCTGTTGGTATTTCTTAACATCACCACTAATGGTGCGTATAGCGTGAACGCGTAAGAACACCAGGGTACACCGCGGGTGCGAACAAACCTGCAAGCGTAAGGATACACTATTGCAGCAATTTACCCCTAGAGTATTTCAAGAGATTTCTCCTTCCACAAAATTCCTCCTCGACGAAATGAAGAAAAATCCTCTCCGAGCAAAATGCCAAATGGGATAAGTGGTTCGCAGATGGGGATGCAAGTGGGATCAGCGATAGAGCTCTCGGGGTACCTCTTCACTGCAGGCCACAGCAACCGCCGCCTCCACCGTGTTCCCCACCGTTGCAGATGTTGTTGCATCCCCTGACGCGCCTCCAGAAGGGGCGATGTGGGGTGAGAGGTCCCGCTCGCGTGTCTTCCACTACCGCGGGCATGGTCGAGATCGTCGACAGCACCGGGTCCTTCTCCGCCTCACGACTGCAACCGGACGCCGCCACTCTCCTCCAGACGTCGCCCGCAACATCCGTGCAGGACACCGTGTGGGAGGCCTCCCAGGGTGTTCCCGTTCCGATCCAGTCTGCTGCCTACAGAGGTAGAGCTACCATAGCCACCAACAGCTGGGACGGCCTCTTCGATGGAGGCGACGACTCTGACAAGCAGCTAGTACAAGAGGGGGAGAGGCATCGACAGCAACCTCACCTCCACTGACCCCGACACGCCCACTGTCGCCATTGCCGTTTCACCTGTCGACGCTAGCGAGCAACTTCTCTCCAGGGTGGCCCCGTCGACACCAAGTACATCTCCGCATCTGACAAGGAGCTAGAGGACGTGGAGGTGGGCGAGGACTGCGACAACACACAGCACAAGCTCTCAGACCCCATCAGCGAGGCGGTCTTCGATCAGTTTTGGCCCGCCTGCTACAACACTAGCAAGCGGTCCTAGTTGTGCACCGCCGTGAGCGACAACCACATGGATGGCAACAATGTGCAGACATACATCGATGTTGCTCCATCATCCACCTTCACACATGCTATCCCAAGCGCAGAAGTTGAGCCCACCAACAACTCACCCTCAAGGTGTTGGATGCATGTACGCAACAACAACACTTTACTGTGTACCTCACCAATCTCTTTGGATTCGTTTCTGAGCTCCAAAAAGAGCATCACAAAGGCCCTTGTTGATCCATTGGCTTGCAATGTTGCTCGACACAAGAGTACATGTACATCGACTATATCCATGCACACTTAATTGGTGTCATTCTGCCATGTCATGTTATCCCAGTCCATGTTGCTCATGAAGTATTTGAGGAATTCAATACTCAGATTGCAGTGTCTTTAGTGCCATTACTTGTTGATTTAGTTGATGTAGTACCATGGACACCACCTACTCAGTTGAAAATGCAGAGCACTGAAATTCAGCTAAGGCCAATACCTTGGCCATCCTTCATCACTAATTGGAAATCTGCAGTTGGGTTGCTTCGGTTATCTCAGCATGCTCTTTTAGTTGGCTTTGGGTGCTATCATCAGTTGCAGAGAACATGGATCACAACAAGCCTCTTCATTTGATCTCCTTGGAATTTCTAGGGTTTAGCACCAATTTCAATGGGTGGTTATGCATAATGTGAGTGCTCAACTCAGGCCAAAACCCTGGCCATCTTTTGTTTATCATACAGTTGTGCAATTAGAGATTATCATAAGGCTAAGTAGTAAGCATTGGCAGATCCCTATTTATTCATAGCGTCCTAATGGGTGGCAGATCAATGGTTGCTTGTCCAACAATACCTGTTGTTGGGGAATTCAGGAAAACCTGTCACCCTCAAAACATCGAGGTTTATGAAATGAGTTTTCAGGAACATCGAACTCGCAAAGATCGGGAATCTTGAACCTGCAAAGCTCAGAAGTCGCGAACGTGCGGAGATCTGGAATCTTGAACCTGCGAAGCTTCGAAGTCGCGAACTCGCGAAGACCCGAAGTCATGAACCTGCAAAATCACGAAATTGGGAATCTGTGAAACTCCGGAATCTGTCGGAGGTCAAGTTCGGAAGTCACGGCGCACGAAGATTTCCTGAACGGGGAGATTCACGAATAAGTAAGAAGCAAAGTCAAAGACGTCGTCTCAAAAAGTCCGGGTTTGGTGTGTGAACTAGTGGCAGGCTTGTAAATATATGAGATGTAAAAGACATTCATGTACATGTTCACACTAGGAATATTCTTTGAGTTCGAGGGTGTTTTCGGAATGTAAAAGTCCCTTCGTCTCCCTATAAAAGGGGGTGCGATGGCACGTGTAAAGGGATTCACAACTTTTGAGGCTTGAGCAGTCTTTGGGAGATTCTTTGTCTCCTCTTGCGTCATTGCTGTACTTAAACGTGTCTACTGTACTTTCTCTCGTGTTCGGGGATTCCATCCGAATTTTCGGAGACCCCCAACATTGGCGCTCACCGTGTTCCAGCCGAAAAGCAACTCACGATGCCACCACAGAAGAGGTCCAAGAAGAACACTCCAGCTGAGACAGATCAAGAAGAGCACCATCATCCTGAAGGCAATGAAACCTCCTTCGTCCCCGAACCTTCTAACATCACAGATCAAGAACGGAGGGCAAAACTTGAAGCTCTGATGAAAGCAAGAGCTAAGAAGATACCGCACATTCAAGAACAACCTACTGAACAGCAAACACATGAGAACGATGATGATGATGACGAGACCATAGAAAGAGAACTAGAAAGAGTTCAGCAGAAGATACAACAGTTGCAGAAAGAGAAAGAAAAATTTGCAAGCCAATTGCAGGCAAAAAGAAAGATCTCTGATAAGCTAGAACAGCTCAACCAAGCAAGAGAACAAATCGAAACAATACAAAGAGAGATAGATGAAATGAAAGAACAAGAAAACAGTTCACTTTGGCAAGATTCACCACACCAAAACTTTGGACAAACCAGAAGAACCCTGAAAGAAAATTTTTTCGTGGGAAATGGAATCTCACAGTTCGTAGATTCTGAATCACCACTATCCATAGGGCTGCAAACTGCACCATGGACACCGAAATTCAATCTGGTCTCTCTCCCGAAATATAACGGCTTTGGAAACTCCAGGCAGTTCCTTATGAGGTACGAATCGGCTGTGAATTCAGCAGGAGGAGACGATGTTGTACTGGCCAAATCCTTCATCATTGCTTGCGAAGGACCAGTATTGAATTGGTATTCTTTGCTGCCACCGCATCCAGTCTGTAGCTGGGTAGACCTCAAGACAAAATTCATGCAAGCATTTCAGATGTTCCACGACACAACAGATGAATCATTAGATCTGTATAACTGCAAGCAGAAAGACACAGAGCCATTGCGGAACTTCGTGAGAAGATTCATGCAGCAGAGATCCCAGATTCCAGAAGCCGATGACAAAACAATGATCAAGGCACTGATCAAAGGTTTGACTCCAGGACCAACAGTTTCGCATCTGACGCGAAAGAAACCCAAGATGATTGAAGAACTTTTTCATGAACTGGAAGAGTACATCTTGTTCGATGATGATCATCGCAAAAGAGTGGCCGAATGAAATGAAGCACGACAAGGCAACAGATAAATGACTTGGAGAGCACAATCCCAGAATCCACGAAACATCAACAATGTAGAATATCCTCAGCCTGACCAAAACAACAGACCTAGTACAATAGGAGGATACGCACCCAGGGGAAGGGTAAGAGGAAGAGGACCCCCGAGACTCACGAATCACAACCCAAAAGACCCGTACTTCTATTGTCAGTATCATGGAAGAGGACACACCACTGAAGGATGCCCAGAAACCAAGAAGAACATGGCAAGAATCCAGCAAGAGAAAGCGTTGATGAGCATCGCATCCTCAATGCCGAATCAATTTCGCCCGAACTTTTGGCCGCCACAACTCATGAACTCTCAACCAAGTCCAGTCGCAATGCAGCAATTTCAACAACCACAATCATCATGGCAACCATCTCAGCAATTTTTCCCTCAGTCGCAGGCAATTCAATCAATCCAGCAACCACAGCCAATTCGGGAAATCTTACCACCACCACCCGATAGTTCGTCAAGACCATAATCAAGTTCAAGACTCCAGAACTTGAAAGCCTTGCCATCTTTCGGGACCATTATGCCAATTTTAGGAGGGTCTGCCATGCCAAGAAGCAAAGAAATAATTATTTCAGGTCTGTGAACACCATCATCAATGACGGTCCAGCTGCGCGACCAGAATGGGCCAAGGTGCCAATCACTTTCACTGAAGAGGATTTCAAACTGAAATCCGCGATCCACAATGATGCCATGGTCATCGAGGTAAACATAGCTGGATGGATCATTGGAAAAGTCCTAGTAGACAATGGAAGTTCGGCAGACATCTTGTTCTTGAAAACTTTCAAGAAGATGAACCTGAGCCAGCACATGTTGCACCCGCCGGAATACCCATTGCAAGGTTTCGGAGGAAAACCAATCAAGCCAGTGGGAAAAATATTGCTTCTTGTATCCTTCGGAGATCTCGACAATGCCAGAACAGACTCTCACCTTTGATGTGGTCGACATTTACCACCCATACCTTGTGATTTTCGGCAGAGGTTTCATGAACAAGTTCGACGCAGTCATAAGGAAGCAATTTTTGTGCATGAAGATACCTGCACCCAAGGGGGTCATCACTATATTCGACGATCAACAAGAGGCCGAAAACATACGAAAGGGCCATACCCCAGGACAGGCAAATGTGTACCAGCTGAAAACAGCTGAAGAAAGGAAGGAACCTTACGAAGAGGCCAAGCGGGACAAAGAAAAGATTGAGATAGCAGCTGATGGTGAAACCAAGAAAGTGTATCTGGATGATATGCCCGACAGAGCAGTTACAATTGGGGCTCACCTCAATCCCGAAGAAGAGAAAGAGCTTATACAAATCCTGAACAAAAACAAGGATGTTTTCGCATGGTCAGCCAAAGACCTGCAAGGTGTTGACAGGCACATCATTGAACATGCCCTGGAAACAGATGAAAGAATACCCCCCCCAGAAACAGAAACTTCGAAAAATGTCTGAAGAAAAAGCGAAAGTAGTCGAAGCTGAAGTTCAAAGGCTGCAGGATGCCAAAGTGATCAGAGAGGTCAAGTATCCAGTCTGGCTAGCCAACAATGTACCAGTAAAGAAAAAGAATGGAAAGTGGAGAATGTGTGTAGACTTCATGGATTTGAACAAGGCATGCAAGAAAGACGATTTTCCCTTGGAGAGGGTAGACGAAATCGTAGATGATGCAGCCAACAGTGAGATGCTCTCACTCCTGGACATGTTCTCGGGATATCATCAAATCAGAGTTCGCAAAGAAGACGAAGAAAAAACAAGCTTCATCACTCCATCGGAACATTTTGTTTCGTGAGAATGCCAGAGGGGTTGAAAAACGCAGGATGCACATTTTCGAGAATGATAGCAATAGGCCTCCATCCTCAAATCCAGAGAAACATCTTGGCATACGTGGACGACATAGTCGTCAAAAGTGTTCAGAGAAGAGATCATATCAGTGATCTGGCAGAAACATTCACGAACTTGAGAGCAGCGAATCTGAAGCTAAATCCTGAGAAGTGTGTTTTTGGCATTCACAAAGGGAAAGTCCTCAGATGCCTAGTCTCAACAAAGGGCATAGAGGCGAATCCCGACAAAATCAAGGCACTAGTAGAAATGCAAGATCCAGTTTCCGTGAACGATGTGCAAAAATTGACAGGAAGAGTGGCCGCGCTTAACAAATTCATTCCTAGGGCTGCAGAAAGAAGATTGTCGTTCTTTCAAGTTCTCAGAAGTGCTAAGAATTTTCAATGGTCCGAAACTCAGAAGCAAGCTTTCCAGGAACTAAAAGACTACTTGTCCAATATGACCAAGTTGTGCCCTCCCGAACCAAGATCGCCACTTCTCCTATATGTGTCTGCATCAAATTCGGCAGTGAGTGTCGTATTAGTGCAAGAAAAGGGAGAAGATGGAAAGCTCAACCAGATTCCAGTATATTTCGCTTCAGAAGCCCTGTCTGGCTCGAAAATCTTCTATTCTGAGTTGGAGAAGATTGCATACGCGATCATCATGGCTGCAAGGAAGCTGAGACACTACTTCGAGGGCACAGGATAAGAGTCATCATCAATCAACCACTAGGTAACTTGTTCGCAAACAGAGAGGCATCTACCCAAATAATCAAGTGGGGCGCTGAACTCTTAGAATACATCGTGGATTTCGAGAGAAGAAGCGCGATAAAATCGCAAGTATTGGTAGACTTTGTCGTGGATTGGACTTCACCAACTCAAAATCTTGATGAAGAGATACCTACTCCTTGGATAGTGCAGTGTGATGGAGCTTGGTGCTACAAGGGAGTTGGAATTTCAGCGGTGGTAACATCTCCGGCGGGAGTCGTGATAAGATACGCAACACAACTCATATTCGCGAACAATGAGCATTCCACGAACAACACAACAGAATATGAAGCATTACTCTTGGCACTAAGAAAGTTGAAAGCCTTGGGTCAGCAAACCTTCATCATCAGGACGGATTCAAAGGTTATTCAAGAACATATCGAGAAAGAAAGTGAAGCAAGGAATCCTATCTTGATGAAATACCTTGAGAAAGTCAGAGAAATGGAAAGGCATTTCAAAGGTTATTCAGTACAACATATTCCAAGAGATGACAACAACGAAGCAGACAAACTGGCGAAAACAGCAGCCAGAAATCAAGAATTTCCTCCTGATGTGTTCTTCGAAATCATCAGAGAACCATCTATCAAGGAATCAAGGCCAAAAATCGTGAATGTTGTGGAAACCCTTGATTGGAGAGCATAAATCATGGCTTATCTGAGAGGCCATTATGAACCACAAGATGAGTTGGAAGAAAAAAGGTTAAAACAAAGGGCAAGGGGCTATGTAGTGGTAAATGGAGAACTGTACAAATCGGGAGTCACTGAGCCTTGGCTAAGGTGCATCACCTCCGAAAAAGGCCTTGAACTTCTCAAAGAAATTCACAGTGGATTCTGCGGTGCACACATAGGCACTAGGGCTCTAGCAGGAAAAGCGATAAAGCAAGGATTCTATTGGCCTACCATAAACATAGATGCGAAGACGCTAGTTCGGCAATGTGAAGCATGCCAGAAGACAGCGGATCAACAGAATCTACCTTCTATGCCAGTTCATCTGATTCCACCATCGTGGCCACTGCAAAGGTGGGGAATGGATCTAGTCGGACCATTGCCAACTGCTCAAGGAAATTGCCGATTCGCAGCTGTGGCCATGGACTATTTCACGAAATGGGTAGAAGCAAAACCACTCGCGAACATCAAAGCTCCAACAATTCAGAAGTTCTTCTGGCAGAACATAATCTGCAGATTTGGAGTTCCCAGAGAACTGACTGTTGATAATGGGAAATAGTTCGACTGCTACACTTTCAAAGAGTATTGCAAGATCCTGGGCACTCAAGCAAAATTTTCATCAGTGTATCATCCGCAGTCCAACGAAGCAGTAGAAAGGGCAAATGGCCTGATATTTTTGGGAATCAAGAAGTGCTTATTCGACCAGAAGAAGGGTAAATGGATAGAGGAATTGCCGAAAGTGATCTGGTCCCATAACACTACTGTGTCAAGAGCAACAGGTTTCACGCCCTTTCGCCTACTCTTCGGCGCTGAGGCAATGACACCAGAGGAAATCAAGAATGAGAGCATGAGAGTGTTGAAAGCAAAAGAAATTCAAGAAGTTGACCGAGTAAAGTGGAAAAAGATATGATTGAGCTGACAATCCTTGAAGCCGCCGAGAACATTGAGAAGTACCAGAAAGAGACCAAGGCATGGAGAGATAAGAAAGTGGTCCGAAAGGACATCAAAACTGGCAATCTAGTATTGAAAAGAAAGAAGAACTGGGAAAATCCAGGAAAACTTCATGAATCCTGGGAAGGGCCATTCATAGCAAAAGAAACAGACATGCCAGGGGCTTTTCGTTTGCTAGAGCAGACTGGCGAAGAGTTGTCGTATTCGTGGAATGCCGACAGCCTGAAAAGGTACTACCCTTAAAGTGCCAGAAGTAGCTAGATTTAATTTAGAGTACTTTTCCTTATTTTCGCAATTTTACATTCCAAAAAATCAAAAAAGCCGAATCACGTGTCTATAAGTGATTTTGGGAAAAAACAATAGCTTCCTTTTTCGTAGTTGCATTAGAATAAGAAGGACCGTACTCTTTTCCTTGCAAAGGGGGCTCTAAATCAAGAGGCAAGGTTTTTAACGAGGCGGATCCTATGTAAATACTCTTTGTGATATATATATGAAAAGAGTCTTCCCCTAAATCGCGCATTTTGTGAATTCCATCATGAAAAAAAGAAAAGTTCGTGTGAAAGGCTCCTTGATACCAGAGTTCCATCATGAAAAAGAAAAGTTCGTGTGAAAGGCTCCTGGATAGCCAGAGTTCCATCATGAAAAAGAAGAGTTTGTGTGAAAGGCTCCTTGATAGTCGAGATTCAATTATGAAAGAAAAATTCATGAAAAGGGCTTCGTGATAGCCGAGATTCCATTGAAAAAAATCGTGTGAAAGGCTTCCTGACAGCCAGAATTCTATTGTGAAAAGAGGAAGAGTTTGTGAAAAAGGCTCCGTGAAAGCCTAAATCCCATCGTCAAAGGGATTCCCACCGAAAGGCCTCAGACAACAACAAGTTGTGGCCTAAAATCCCACTGTCAAAGGGATGCCCACCGAAAGGCCTGCGACAACAACAAGTTGTGGCCTAAATCCCACTGTCAAAGGGATCCCCACCGAAAGGCCTGAGACAACAACAAGTTGAGGCCTAAAATCCCACCGTCAAAGGGGATTCCCACCGAAAGGCCTGAGACAACAAGTTGTGGCCTAAATCCCACCGTCAAAGGGATTCCCACCGAAAAGGCTCGAGACAACAATGAGTTGTAGCCTGAGTTAAAATCATAATAATTAATGGCGATTGCAGCCAATCGAATGTATGTGTCAGTTGTTTAAAAATTCCTTGGTACAGGTTCATGAAAATTTTTCGTGACGAGTATGTTCCATTAAAAAGGCAAGGGGCTCGTGTGAAGATTCATAGCAAATCGTGGTTGAAGCAACTGAGGGTTGCAGTATCAACCAAGGAAAGTATGCCAAGCGGGTCAAGTCCACAAAATTCGCAAAAAAATTTTGACGACTTGCATCTTAGTATTTGTAATTTCAAAACTCGCAAGCGTATATAATAAAGATGACCGAAGAACAGTAAATTTCTTTAACTTGCCTCGAAATTTTCATGCAAAACGGCAAGGTGGGGGAGGGTGACGTTTTTTCAAAGAAAACGACTTTATTGCCTTAGTTTCATAAAAATTTTGACATAGTTTCATAACAATTACATTGAGAAATACAATTCCTAGAACGAAAGTTCAATGATGTGCCCTGGTTCGCGGTTATTATCTTCTACAATATCGCTTGCATAGGCGAAATCGAGCCCACTGGTGATGGGGCTAAGGGGCTCCATCTTCGGGATCTGCGAAGGGCCCGGGTTCGCAGCAGTCAGGTTCTTGTCTTTGCGAAGAAGGAAAAAAGAAGAAAGATCGAAGCAGCCCATCGAAAACTTAAGCGAAACTTCAAGACAGAAATCAGAAAAATCTTGTTCGGGATGGGCCTCCTGGAATAGGCGCCACGCTTCACCACTGACAAACATGTTTCCACGATGAATTCGCAACAGCACCACATCATGCGCATGCCCAACTCGCGGGACATGTGCAGGTTAAAGTTTACAAGACAACTTGTTCAGATGAAATATTACAACCTAAGAAAGTTACAAACATGCACAAGGGCCACAAAAGGAAAATGTTTCAGAAACATTCAGCCAATGATATCAACCTTCAGGGAACTCTCTTCATGATCAGAGCTTTCTTCGGCGTCACCACCGCTGCTACTACTATCGCTAGAGTTCTCTTCGTCCGTCCCGCTAGCATCGTCATCTTCAGAAGAGGATTCTGGAGATGAAGCACTTTTCCCCCGCCTCTCTTCTTCAAGCACCTAAAGAAAGCAAAGAAAGAGTATAAGAAAAAACCAAAAAATTAGGACCTCGAACTGGCCAGAGTAAGCAGTGTCCAACCTGGTCCAGCTTAGCACGAGCGATCTTTTTGACAGCCTCTTTTCCGCTGGCAATCCAGAATTCTCTCGCGAACTTCACTCTGATGGCTATAACGTCTTCGTTCAGACGCAACCGTGAAGTGCTCGTAGCATCAAGAAACTGCAGAAGTTTCTCGCGAAACTTCACAAGATCCGCACAGTCAAAATCGTGAAGCAACTTTAGTATGCTTTCAACAGAGAATACAGCAGCAAAGTCACTTGCACCAGAAACAACTTCAGCGAGTGCTTTAAACTCGGTGTCGATCCACTCCATGAAGTCAGAAATCCCTAAATTGGCGGGAAGAGGAGCACGGCGAACACCAAAGTTTTCAGGGATCTCTCATATTCACCGAACAAAAGTCTCAGCCTGTTGAGTATTTCAGAAATGTCCCTCTATGAAGTTTCCTTTTGATCATCAAGCGCTTTTTCGAGGTCTTGGATTTTCTGCTCTTTTTTACTCAAAGTCTTCGCAAGATCAGCATTGTTAACACGAAGATCTTCGACAGCTTTTGAGGACTTGTCGTAACCTTTACGAAGATTTTCAATAAGATTTAAGTCTTCGTCATGTGTCTTTTGAAGTTTCTCGAGATCTCTTCTCGAACTCTCAGCAGCCTCCTCAGCGGCCCTCTTTTCATCCTGGCATTTTTTGAGGGCTACAGCCCGTTCAGACACCTTTTTCTCAAGATCGGAGTTAGCCGCTCGAGATAGCTTGAATTCGTGACTCAATTTCTTGCGATCTTCAATCAATTTTTTGTTTGTCTTCTCCTGCTCGATCAAACGTTCGCAGGCGATTCTTCTAGATATCAAGGCTTTTGCCCCGTAATCCCTACGCTGAACGGCGAGCTCGGACACAGAGAACGAACGGAGAATATCTTAAAATTCTACAAAATCGCAAAATGAAAGCCATAAATACAAAATCGAGAGATTTAAAGTGAAAAGAGTTGTAAAGGCGGTGCACCTTTTTTATCTTTAGCGACCAGTGCCTGTTCCGAACTTATAGAAGTTCTCTTCGGGAAAGTGCACGGTTTCTTTCTAGAGTCCCGACCGGTCTTCCCGTGCAAGTGAGACGTTTGTTCCGAGGCTCCTTCTCCTGTGTCATTAACAAGTGTAAACGATTTCCAGAGTGTTAAAATCGTTGATGTGCCATCTCCGGTACCAGCCGCCTCGCAGCCAACACTTAGTAGTTCACCACGGTAGGACGTACCAAAGCTCTTGTTAAAGGCAGCCAGAGAAGGAGAGGGAACATGGTCTTCAGGAGGATCTTCACGAATTTCGACCAAGGGAGCATCCGGGACGGGATTCTCACCCCTGTGAATGGTAAGCTCCAGCTCCTTAGTGAATTCAGGAGAAGCTTCATCCTCAAGACGAACAGGCTGAGAAACGATAGTGTCAAGAGTAGCAGCAGGGGCTCAGCAGCAACAGCGGAAACGACTTCCTTCTGAATTTCGGGAGCAGCATCTGAAAAGGAACCAATGTCCACGAACTCATTTTTAGAACCTGATGGGCAGTGTTCAAGAAAATTGAATTGTAACAAAGGCCAAAAGAAAGAACCTTTTTGGCTGGACTCCACGAAAAGGTCATCGCCGAAAGCGTAGGGGACTCGTCGAACTTCGGAAGAGACAACCTTCGTGACAGCCTTCTTAGCTTTCTTGCGGCTCATATGAGCAAGGCTGGAAGCTGCTTGAAGTTCGGCGTCTGAAACTTGTTCGGAAGTCTTGCGTTTGCGCTTCGATGATTCAAGAGACCTTGTTTTCAAGGGTTGAACACCGGAGGATGTAGTCTCGTCAACGATCGAAACACTGCTCTTAGAGGATCTTCTTCTTGGAGCTTTTGGGGATTCGGCGGAGCAGCTGGCAACAGCAACAACAGGTATTTTCAACTTACGGCCCGGACGTCGGGAGCGGAAAAACTTGTCTCCACAGACTTCAGAGAATACACGATTTATTCTCTTCTTATGCTTCACCAAGTTCTTGTAGGCTTTATACTCATTCATCGTGTATTCTCCAATCATGAGAGTTACTCTTATTTCAATTTCGAGCATAAAGTCGTCGGCACTCTGGCCTTCCCTCAGCTGAAGGCCGAACTTCGGAAAGGGAACTTCTTGAGCTGCCCAGTTGACATTGAAGTTCACGATTTCGGTTGGGGCCCAGCCATAAGAAAATTGGCCAAATTCTGGCAACAACGAATTCTTCAATGATATCACGACCACCAAGGATAGTGCTCGCAAGGTAGAATGCATTTTCACAACTCCTAATCCCGGCTGCCCGATGATTGTACTCCGCAGTGCACACAACAGTTAGCGCCTCAATAGGTGAGGAGAGGGGATGAGCTGTCCTTCATAGCCAGGGATTATAGACATGTCAACTTTGACGTAGAACCAGTACGATCTCCAGTCTTCGGTGAAATTCGTTTTGCAGCAGGGCGCAATCTGAATTCACGTGATCCCTCTTCGCGTGTTCTGCCAACGAGTGTTGAAGGTGCAACATGTGTAATGAACTTCATAGAATTGACCATCGTCAACCTTAATAACGTCAGGCATGATAACCAGCTCGAAGAATCACGCAAAAACGTCAGCCCCAAAGTTGCAGCCAAATGTCTTCATGATCCAAATAAACTTGGACACCTCCAAGAATGAGTTTGGCGACGGCTGGTGGATCTTCACAGAAAAAGCGTCAAGAATCGCCGGTAAAATTGGGTCGCAGGGGAACCTCAACCCGCAGGTAAAGAAGTCACGAAATACAACGACTTCACCGTCTTCGGGAGTAGGAGTTTGTTCATCCAGTGGGGCGCGTCCGGTGCCCGCGGGAAAAAATCCAGCAACCTCATAATCTCTAATCATGTTGGTTGTGACTTTGGATTCTCCAAAAACAAAGGACGGGGAAAGAGGCCCCGACTGCTTGGCTACGATTAAATCCTTAACGTCGGCATCAACATCTCCGACGTCTTCGTCGTCTGTCCTGACTTCTCCTTCTTCGTGACTCCTAGACCCTCTAGCAGCGGGAGGTGACTGCCCCTCTGGAGGTTGCGCGATCTCAGGATTCTGAACTACCGGCTCGGTCGGAAGGCCAACTGCAGCCAATTCTTCGGTCGTCATGGGTCTTGCAGTACTTTTAGTTCGAGCCACCTATTCGACAGCAATATAAGTAAGAAACATTAAAGATGACTTTCGTAAGAAATAACAAGACGACATTCGTGAATAAAATTCGCAAAACAAAAAATACGAATACGATGAAAAGTAAAAACAATAACTCAGTAACAAAGAAAGCAATGCCGTAGAAAGTTTAAGGAGGTCTTGAAGCTGCAAACACTTGATCGCGAGGCGCTTTTCTGCGAAAATGAAAGCTAGAGTTCGGAGGAAAGCTAGAATGCGGTGAAAAATTTTAACAGCGACAACCCTCTATTTATAGGGGCGAGGGGGGTAGTTCCGCGAACACGCCTCGATTCGACCATTGCGAGATTTCCGGAGGACGCGTGTCTCCTCCGACGTTCCAAGGGTGACGATTTTTACTGAAATTCCAAGATTTTCGTGGAATCGGATCGTCGGAGTCAACCCGCTTCCCCGAGGGGCTAGTGTTGGGGAATTCAGGAAAACCTGTCACCCTCGAAACGTCGAGGTTTATGAAATTCGTGAAATGAGTTTTCAGGAACATCGAACTCGCAAAGATCGGGAATCTTGAATCTGCGAAGCTCAGAAGTCGCAAACTCGCGAAGATCGGGAATCTTGAACCTGCGAAGCTCAGAAGTCGCGAACGTGCGGAGATCTGGAATCTTGAACCTGCGAAGCTTCGAAGTCGCGAACTCGCAAAGACCCGAAGTCATGAACCTGCAAAATCACGAAATTGGGAATCTGCGAAATTCGAGAATCTGCCGGAGGTCAAGTTCGGAAGTCACGGCGCACAAAGATTTCCTGAACGGGGGGATTCACGAATCAGTAAGAAGCAAAGTCAAAGAAGTCGTCTCAAAAACTCCGGGTTTGGTGTGTGAACTAGTGGCAGGCTTGTAAATATATGAGATGTAAAAGACATTCATGTACATGTTCACACTAGGAATATTCTTTGAGTTCGAGTGTGTTTTCAGAACGTAAAGGGATTCACAACTTTTGAGGCTTGAGCAGTCTTTGGGATATTCTCTGTCTCCTCTTGCGTTATTGCTGTACTTGAACGTGTCTACTGTACTTTCTCTCGTGTTCGGGGATTCCATCCGAATTTTCGGAGACCCCCCAACACCTCTCAAGTCTTTACTTCAGTTGGATTTCAGGCCTACATCTGTACCTCAAGTTAATGATTTTTTTAGATCACCTCAAGTTAATTATTTTGCAGTATACAGTACCTTGCAAGCTATTTTTGTGATTTGTTCTCTCGGGTTCTGGTTCCAGTTGACAAGCTTCACATCGGAAATTCAAATCGATGTCTCTGATAGTAATTTCCATATGATTCAGTTTGCATGCTCTTTCAGCGAAGCTGTCACAATTGGCACTGCTGATAATTACAAGTTGGATACATCAAAGTGTGTAGTATTATGGCTGCCTACAGGCTGTGATTGTGCAGCCAGCAATTTTTCGGCGTAGTGGTGGAGAACAGGCGTCGGCTTCTGTAACAGATAAACTGTGGAGTGCTGAGGGGAGAGGACATTGATTATTTTGTAAACACAGTATTGTTCATCTTCCTTCCCTACTCCCTAGCAATCGGACTTGGTGCTGCATCTTTCTGTTCTTCATTCCCAAGCTCCTGCTTCCTCCCCAAATTCATTTCTCTCTTTTATCCCCACTACCATGCTGCTAACAAGAGATCTCGCAGAGGAGCAGAACTCCGTTGACGTTGTCGTGAGACGGGGGAGGAGAAAAGCGGAGGGACTCGTTTGCGTAAATATGATTCAATTTAGGGGGTCTAATATCAATAACCAGATCAACTCGTTTCAGAGGGTGTACCAGTGTATGCAAATATGTGGATCGTGGTTATTAATTGCGATCCATTTCAGGGGGTTTTGTGTAAATAATGAACTTGTTGTAGGGGGGTTTTGCAATACAAATAAACATGTATCCCAGTGAACCCGCCACCGCAGCCGTCAGCCGGCTGCGGGCTTCGAAGGGGTGATAACGAGCCATGACCCTAATGCATTCTTCATAATTAAAAAAACCCTCCTACTATTCTAAAAAAATCCCTCCTACTTTGTAGCTAAAATTTGTTTACTGTCTAATACGATCTGATCTTTATTTGTTCCTATTCTTAAATTTGTTAGGTTAAATTGAGGACCTCTACCACCTCTGGCTCCGAATCTCCGATGACCCCGCCTGGGTCCTCGGCCGCCTCCAGTGAACGCACTACAGGCCTGAGAATCGCGTAATCCAGAGCCCGCATTCGAGCGAGAAGAAGGGAAGAGACAGGATAGGTCGTAGATGGAGATGGAGGGCGGTGGCGGCGATCATGGACCTCATTTCCCGGACCATGAGTGTAGAATTGGGAAGAAAATCTTGTGCGCGTCGTGCGCACAGGACGCGGCGTGCGCACCTCCCTGCATCACCATCCGTTGGGGATCGGACGTCGCGTTGGGTGCTACTTGATTCATGGGAAGGGTAGTGACAACAGTCAGGGGAGGGCAGGTGCACATGCAGCGAAGGGGCAGGTCCACCGGGCAGCAGCACTAGCCAGGGCGTGCGCACACGGCGCACACCCTATTTTTTTCCGTAGAATCGACCCATAGAAACTGGAAAGGCGCCACAGCCCACAGGTGCAATTCGAGCAAGAGGCGACGGCGGCAGGAGAACGGCAGCCGCCGGGGAATGCGACGGCGGCAGGAGAACGGCAGCCGCCGGGGAATGCGAAGTGCGAACGCGGGCGGGAGCGCTTGCGCAAGACGTCGGTAAGCAAAACAGCGTCCACCGCGGCGGCCATGGACACTCGCCGGCGAGCTGCGAGGCGGGACGCGGATCCTGTATTGTATTTGTTTCACAAATTTAAATTTGAAATTGCAAACTTTTTTATTTTTGCGAGGAACAATTTTAAGCTTATACGTTCCCTGGTCAGGTTTTATCAATAGATGAGATCACGAGCTGTTTTGAAACTCTGAATGGACATGCAATTGGAAGTTGGGAACTAATTTTACAAGCAGCATTCATGCAGTGAAGTAATCGAATGTCACACGAAACGCTTGAAAAAAAAACTTTGCGAGTACGAACAAAGGCTCAAAATGCTTGGTGTTTTTCTAGGAACCAGTTCACCCATCAAATGTTCCATTATGGATCGATCCGTTGCAATTTCTTGCTTCAGTATGCACCTTTACTTCAAAACTGCATGCTGCCACTGTTTGTTCCCTTTGCAACTTCAGAACTTCTAAACCTAGAAACACATGGTGCAGGGCACTCTCTTTGTTAGCCATGCCTTACTCCAGGGTTGATGCCCAAGTACCCAGCAATCATACAACAATATCATCAGGCAATGGCAATCCAGAGGCATCTGACGATGATCATTAGCCTTGATGGAGCTAAATCCAACAAAATTCATTTACACAACTAGTACATTACACAGGGGCCATGGCTGAGGAAATTAGATGCAGCTAGTCTTCCTGGAATCAGCAAAAGGTAAGAAACAAAGAAAGAAAGAACAGTATAAACTGAGCATTACACTAAGAACTCCAGGAAGATCCAAATGAAAGCCGGTATTTTACCCAGCTTCATTTTCATTGCTGGTGCTGATACTCGAATCACACTAGAAGTAATTGTTAGTGCCGGCATCCCTAAGTAAAAAATTTCACTGCAGCAAGTCCATGTATGTACAGAAAGCCTGGGAAGAACGTTATGGTTGTCATCACACGGGCAAATATAGTTGAGGAAAAGCACATCAAGTATTAGGAGTGAACCTGTTCTAAATATGAGAGTATCCCCTAGCCAGATGAAGGACCTGGAGTTCCATTTGATAGTTGAGATGACTCTGTCAGCTTCTGTCCACGAGGCCGCTTCTTTTTTCCATTTGCTGAAGTATCTTGCACAGTTCCATTCGGCTTCTGTGGTACCTACACAAACCACCTTGTCATTGCATGCCATTAAGTCATGTGAAAACTGTCCTGGCAAGATGCATGCAAGAAGACAAAAACAAAGATAAACTCGAACCTGGAACATCTGCTGGTACATCACTGGCATCAAAACACCATTCCCAAAAGCATGCGGGTCAACACCACTCTGAAATTTCCGATTAGCAACAGTCAGCAGCATACTCCTATTGAATGGAATTTGCTTTAAAGTAAAAATTGAGAAAGAAACTTCTTCAAATTTAACTACTCCCTCCGTCCCCAAAAGAATGACGTTTTAGGATTCAAAATTTGTCCCAAAAAGAATGACGTTTTACTTAATTTGGCATGTGTGCATGTGATGATGTGCATGTAGGCATGCAACAATCAATTAGCACCTAATATGGCAAATAAATAGGGGCAATCGAGGTCATTTGACCTCCTTAATAATCTGTCCTAAAATTCCTAGAATGACATTCTTTTTGAGACGGAGAGAGTACTATTGACTAAGTAGTATGATTTAGTGTTGTCAGAAAAAAATCAAATATTTATACCAAATTTAAAGAACAACAATAACCATGCTTTATTGCGAATATTCCTTATTTAAATGATAGCAGATTTAAAAATGAGCCACACATGCTTGTGCAAGAGAAATCTCCAAATATCCTCGAATTTGGTATTTTCTAGTGCCTGTGGGATTTCATCAAGATGTGAATCAGAAGATATAGCCATCTATTATTTGACATACCGGCACCATATACACAATGCTTGGCCGGATTGCTGCTTGATTGGCTACAAACTGCTGGACATTAGCTGGCACTCCAATGTAGCCAGCTGGAACAATTCCTCTTTCTGCTCCTCCCTGGGGTGAAAAAAGTTAGCAATTAATATCCATAGTGCTATATGTGTCAACTGAGGATACGTAAGTCAGTGCAATCTACCTTTTGTATTTGTGATGCTTGCATGACTGCAGGAGGCTGCATGTTACAAAACATGATTCATTAATGGTACCCATTTAAGCAAATCATATCCACTGTTGATTCTAATTTCAGTAAGGCTTACAAACAAACATGTGTATTACCTCAGGTCCTTTGGAGCCACCATTTCCATTAACAGTAGCTGCATCGCCCACATTTTGACCAGTCACTGGATTTGGTTTATTTACTTTAGGAATACGAGACTTGATCCTTGGTTGTGTATCATCATGTGTATTGCTATTGAGCAGAAATTTCTCCATCTCCCTCACCAACCTCAAAGCAAGGCGATATTTATCTGATAGGACTGCAGAGTCAACAAGTTGCAAGCATCTCATTGACAAATAGTCATATCGATCCACACGATTGTTGGGGACAAGGTCACTTGGAGGGCGTCCCAGCACGTGCAACTGTCTAAAATCCTTTTTCCACCTATCAAGAATATACTGTGGTGGAATTTCACGAACCAGCTGAAACTTGAGGGTTGAGAGACTATGCCTGCATAGGATCCCACTGAACTGGAAACCCCCACAGATACATGTTATATCCTTTTCATCTGCATTGTATGTCACTGTAAAAATCGTACTCATAGTCCTTTTACCATCTTCAAGGAAGATACACTCCTTGACATTGAAAGTGGAGATAGGCCCATCAACACCAATTAAAGATACATGGCAGTACATTATGGCTTCAATCTCATCCTGGAACTTCTTGAACATATTATGGGTGTATACCTTTGAGAGCTGCTCTTCCATGTAGAATTTTGATACTGGTGGACGTTGCTTATGAAATGTCTCAAAATCTGCTTGGGCCTCCTTCTCATATTTGCTCTGCAGAGCTATCTCATACTTGCCAAGAAATTGCTTCAAGGTGGTTTTTAAATCCACATATCCATCAAAAAAAGGAGTGATAGTTTCATTTCTTTGTGTAACAGACATTCCTGCCCAGAACGTATCTTTAATGAAAACAGGAACCCATGAAGCACGGCATTCATAGAGTGATCTCAACCAGTCATTGCCCTGAAGCCCATTACATGTAATTAAAGCATTCCATTCTCCTTCAAACTCATCTATGGTTAGCGAATCATAGACAGCCTTATGCATTGCCTTATTAATAGCTCTGTACTCCGACAGCCCACTTAACCGCTCTGCAGCCTTCCTCATTATCTGAAACAAGCACATCCTATGGCAGACTCCAGGAATAACCTCAGCTACAGCACTCTGGATGCCCCTGCAATAGTCAGTGACAATGGCCTTTGGAAGATTGCCAGACATGCATGCTATCCAAGCCTTAAGTAGCCATGAATAGGTTTCTGCTGTTTCATCAGAAAGCAGGGCACACCCCATCAAAACAGATTGGCCATGATGATTCACCCCGATGAATGTTGCAAGAGGCATATCATGTTTACTAGCCACATAAGAAGTATCAAGCGTGATGACATCACTATAATACTCATACATGGCTCTTGACCGCGCATCTGCCCAGAAAACATTCCTCATACAGCCTTCATCATCCATGTCAATGACATTGTAAAAGTTAGCATTTCTGGCCTGCATCCGAGTGAAGAAAATTCTAAGGGCCTCCGAATCTCCAGGTTGGAGCTTCAAATGGCCCCTCTCCACAAAACTGTGGTGCTTGCTCTCGCCAAACAAAAGCTCCTCAAGTTCCCCCAACTTATCCATGGGCATCTTACTTGGCTCTTCAACAGGCATAGCCCCAGGGCCACCCATACGCATCCGTCTCTTTGCAGGGCCAGAGAGCTGCTTATAAGAGTTCAAGAACCTTGCCATTGCTGGGCTCACTGGATGATTGTGATCAAGGTTCGCCAACTCTACATGCAACAACTTGTCTCCCCACAACTTCACTCGGATCTTGGCTGGGCAGTTAGTGGTTGATGAGGCCCGTTTCCGAAACTTTGGTTCGTAACGTGGCCGCCCTCCTTTGCAGCACATAAGCTCAAGATATAAGCAAGTTCCCTCTTGTGAGAATGAGGACCTCCTTACTGAGACACCAAAGCCAACACGTCGGGCATACTTGCGGTAGAACCGGTTGACTTCTGCGTGATTATTGAACACCATGCCAACTTCTGGAACACCAATATCCTCCCCATCGGACTCCTCCACGCTGGGATCCTGAAACAAAACCTTTATCATGACACCACTCATATTGCAACCTACTGGAATCTTAAGTTTCTTCCAGCTTTTCTCACAAAAAAAAAGTTTCTTCCAGCTGACAAAAATTGAAGTCAACTTGAGGGTAATAACTTTTAAAACATAGGAATGGCATAAGTGACTTTGAGCAAATAGCACACCCTGAATGCAGGTATTACATGATGGCACACTAACATTTGCCTCCAACTGTGTGTAAATACTCTAATAACCATCCAACTAAGGTGTGCCAGAGCATCTTCAAGCAAAGGCTGCAACTTAATGTAGACAGAAATGGTACACTGCTATGAACTGCGAAGCGAGGGGAAGGTGATTGGAGGATTTGGGGCTGATTTGTGGGGGAATTAGGGTTGCGAGCTATAACGCCCAGGGTTGTGGCGGCGGCTAGGGTTGAGGGGCGCAGGGAACGCCAGCCGCGGGGCTTCGCCCACGGCCGGCAAGAGAGAAGGGTTTTCCTTCTAATCTCTTGCTTAATTTGATTGATACATCTCCCCTCCTTATAAAGAGAGGATTCCTTGACCCCTAAGTAAGGATTCGATCTTATCTCTAAACGTAACCCTAATGGGCCTGCCGAGCCGGCCTATTAGACCCGGCCCATTAGTCCCCTGATACCTGACATACACAAATTAGAACTTCAAGCCCACAGGGATGAACAGAAATATAGAATCACTAGACATTTGACAGCTCCTGCGGAAAAAAATGCCAATCCAATACACCCAAATAGAGTTTGAAGACTAAATAACCATCCAATAAAACCAATTGAACCAATCAAATCCTAAGTTCCTAACCCTACATGACAAACAGCTTCTGTTTAAACCACCACATACCCGCCCTCAGGTTCAAAATGCAACTGAAGCTTCCCTCCACAGTCCCGAGTCCTGACACCTCGAATTCAAGGAAAACCATGGAAATGCCCCCAACACCAAGCACTTATGTAATGCTAAGGATCACAAGACCGCTAAAAGGATCGGGAACAACAGAAGGAAATAGGGGACAGAGAGAGTTGTACCAGCGCATTGAGATCCCGGCGCCGAGCCCGGCGGGGATTCTTGGACTGTGTGAACGGCTCCTGCACCTCCATCGCCCTAAATAGCCAAATAAAACTGTCAGCACTTTGATCTGAAAGTAAACCAGCACCAAACACAACAAGCTGACAAAATTATTCATCCCACTATCCCAGTGGAAAAAGCAAGTGGCAAATCATAATTTTTCTGTCAAGTATGAGGTGTCAATGTAAGCAACATCGTGAACAAAGTAATCACGTGCTGCACGAGGTCACGGCAGAAAACTTTTGCTGCCAAATCTACCAATTCGAATAGGTAAGGATTCTTGCCATGCATGTTCCCAAGAAACTTTGGGTATGCTCGTCATATCATTCCCCGAATTTAAGCATCCTATCTCGGTAAAGTTCCCGAATCTTAGCAAACAAAACAGCGCATTACAAGTTTCCATAGCAGTACACGCCAAAAATGAACATTTAGACCGTTTATAACCCTGGAGACCTCAACATTTCTCAGCACTTGAAGCATTCCCATTAAGCTCAGCACCATTCCAACCGCGACATGGTCGATTGCCGGTTGCCGCCTCCCTGGCGAACTCCTCTAACATAGACGCAAACCCAACGTGGGCGATGAGGATTCAACTCCAAAAGAAAACAGAGAGAGAAAAGAAAAGAAACTATGAACTGCAACCGCACCTCCCCGGTCCCCCGACAAAACCGGACCCGGAACCCTAGCCTAACCCTAACCTCCACCACCATGCCTCGATGCGAGAGGGAGAAGAAGCACGAGGAGGAGGGTCCGCCTAGTCGCCGGCCATCTACCAGTACCCCACCAGAGCAGGACGATTACGAATCGGAGGAGGAGAAGAAGAGGGAGCGGCTGACCTCGGGCGGAGAAGAAGGCGCGGCGGCGCTGTCTGTGGAGAGAATCCGGTACGGTTCCTGAGGGTTGGATTCACCTCTCGTCTCGTGTATTGGTTGCGGGCCGCTCCGCTCCCCTGCCCTGGCTCGCCGCTTCCCGTTGCCGGCCGGCGTGAGGGAAGTCGCCGGCGATGAGCCGCAGTGTAGGACCAGCCGGGGGAATGCTACCATCAGTATGGGCTGGCACAGGGGGCTGAATGGGCCCAACAAGAAGAGTTGCAGGCCCATTTTTCCACTCCTCTGACACCTTTGGGCCAGATCGAAAACTACAAGCATCTCACTCCTCTGATACTCTGCTTCCACCCACGATTTTTTTTATTTTTTATTTCTTTTACAATTTTCAAAATATATGACGAACTATACCACAACAGTCATATGGGTCCCAACCTATGATATGGTGGTCTAAACTGTCACGGGTAGGAGTTAGTATGTTTTCAAAAAAATCATAACTTTTTTTGTATGAACTCAAATGGAAATAAACTTCATCATATGAAAATGGTAACTTTCATCAAAATCTTAAACTTTACGGTTCAAACTTTTTCAATTGAAATCATCTCCAAGCTCGAAAGCTTTTTGTCGAGATATGCCATCAAGAACAGAAACATTTGTTTCGATTATTTGAGTAGATGATTTCTTATGAAGAATTTGAAAACGCGTATATCCAATACAAGTGACGACGGATCGCACTTTCAAAATGCGCGATGTGTAGTCTAAGAAGACGTTGAAAGCTACAATTCCGAAGTAAATCAGCAATTACAGCGACACAGTCAGTCCCACAAAAGCAAACACACGTCGTCAAGCTCAAACTGTCCCTGCTGGTTGCTTGGCGCCGTAGGCACCGTACGGAGGCGGCTGAGCAGGGTAAGCCACGGGAGCCGGCGGGTATGATGGCTGCCCCATCGCGACGCCGCCCAGCGTGACCGTCTGGTGGTTCCTCTTCCGGCGGTGGAGGTCGGCGTAGGCCGCGATGGCGCAGGTGATGCCGAGGCCGGCGTTGATGGACGCCGACACGAAGAACCCTTTCCTGAGCTCGGGGCAGCGGTAGAAGAAGCGCCCGGGCAGCCGGTAGATCGCCGTGAAGGAGCCCTGCCTCCCTCGCCCCGCGTTCCACGACGCGCCGTACAGGAACATCGCCGCCGCCGCCGCCGCCAGCAACCACGCGAGCGCCGCGCACACCTTCCCAACGCAGCGGCCGCGCTCGTGAGGATCGCTCCCGGCCGCGAGTACGTCGTCGTCGCGGCGGCCGACGAAGCAGCGGCTGGCGGCGGTGACGAGGATCACCCCGGCCAGCGAGAGGACCGCGGCGGCGACGCCGAAGCCGAGCGCCGGCGTGCGGCGGTACTCGCAGGTGCGAGACGACCCGTCGGAGCGCACGAGAGCCTTGTGCGTGAAGTACTCGGCGGCAATACCCAGGGCGGCAGCGGCGAGGCCGAGCGTGGCCGCTGCCGCGCTTACCGCCAGCATGCGCTTCTGCTGCGTATCCATCGATGGGCCTTCCGGTCTTTGTCTTTCTCGACTGTCAAGCTCGGCTGCACGAGAGTGTCTGGCTGACAGGCTGAAGCACAAGAAGGTTAAGCTTAATTGGGGTCTATAAAAAGGATTTGCTCCACGCGTTTCCTGGATTTGGTGTACCAGCACACCAAATCCAATTCTTCGACCTGATCTCCTACGACTACGAAATGTTCAACGGGTAACGTGAGCGGAGGTCTTGAGCCCAAGTCAAAATGGATGATCTGAATGGCATGGATTTATACGGAGCTTGTTGGAAAGAAATAGGCGAGGCCACCCAGACAGTTCAGCTCTCCGAATTTTTTTTATATTTTTACTTTGATTTCACGAAAATAAATAGTCGGATTCAACATTGCAGAAATAGCCACGAACTACCGTTTGAAACAGCGGTCGGACTCCAGCCACCGTTTGAAATGGCGGTAAAAGTACCTGCCAACCGCCAATTCAAACGGTGGCGGTAAAAGTACCTGCCAACCGCCAATTCAAACGGCGGTTGGAAGATCCCCCACGTGGCCCGCTGGCAAGGCACCTACCGCCACGGACAACGGCGGCAGGAGACCAACCGCCGCTTTAAACGGCGGTTGACCGACCGTTGGACCGCCAAATGAACCGGCGGCTATATAGCCCCCCCCCCCCCCCAATAGTTTAGTAAAATCTAGAAATAGCTTAGAAATTATAGAAATAGTTTAGAAGTTCCTAGAAATTATTTGGAAATTACTAAAAATACTTTAGAAATTTGTAAGGATGGTTTGGAAATTGTAGAAATACTTTGGAAATTTCTAGAAATACTTTAGAAATTATAGAAATGCTTTGGAAATTCCTAAAAATACTTTAAAAATTGTATAAATACTTTGTAATTCCTAAAAATACTTTAGAAATTATAGAAATACTTTACAAATTATAGAAATACTTTGGAAATTCCTAGAAACACTTTAGAAATTGTAGAAATGCTTTGGAAACTCCTAGAAATACTTTAGAAATTATACAAATGCTTTTGAAATACTCATAAATGCTTTGGAAATTATAGAAACAATTTGGAAATTCCTAGAAATACTTTAGAAATTATAGAAATACTTTAGAAATTGTAGAAATAATTTGGAAATTCCTAAAAATACTTTAGAAATTGTAGAAATGCTTTTAAAAATGCTTAGAAATTATGTGTGACTTTATATTTCATTTTTTGCAACTATGGCTCAGCAGGCGCCGCCTTTTCCGCAGCCACTTGTTGGTGCTGTTCGTCCTCCCCGGGAGCCCTTGCCGTACGTGCTTCCCGAGCTCTTCGACGAGCGGACGGACAAGGCGCGCCGGTCTTACTACTCCGCGATCTGCGCGGCAGAGCTAGGGACTGTACGTTTTAGAGGCTCGGGGCACTACATGCCGCTTCACCCGGCTGGTGTCCGAAGTATGTAATACGACACCTTCGTATCTTTGTATTTCCTCATTTAAATTCATAATTAATATTTATTTTCATTTTGTGGTGCAGGCTACGCGCAGCAGGGCTTCTTCCCCTAGTGTGCTTGGTTGAGGGGGACCTCATGCGGGCCGCTTTGCGTCCGGCGGAGCGCAGGTCGCGCTTTGGCTTCGATTACGGCTTGTCCGCGCGCTCCCCGGACCGGTGGCACCCCGAGATGCACATCTTCCATGTCCCCTAGGGGGAGATGGCGAGGATTTTGGAGGACGTGGCCAGCGCCACTGTGGAGGAGATGCCCCAGATCAACTGGGGCGCTACGATTTTGGTCGCGACATACAGGGGTCTGTGCGCCAGGTGCACCAAGACAAGCACCCGGTCGATCCTCCTCGGATGCCCGCTTCTGCTGCACCTGTGGAGCTACGAGCGGCTTCCCGTTGGTCGGCCATCAGTCGACCGATCGCCATACCGGGAGCTGGAGGAGGGGCACGACCCAGCAGACAGGCCGACCATGGGGTCGATGTGGTGCCAGCGCCAGGTTAGCATAACCGACATATCAATCTTTCAGAAGGTAGGAGTGGAGGGAACTTTCAATGTTTGAATTCGTGCAACCATTAACATCGTCCCATCTCACAACCAAACCTAACTCATCTCCTCCCCCGCCCCCTATTGCCCCCATTTCACCCTTCCTAGCCACCCGGTCGAGCCCACATTGTCACGATTGCCCTACGTGGTCGGTGGCGAGGTCGTTGCCGCCGGCGGGGATGGTGGTCAGAGGTGGTGGCAGGTTAGGGTTTGTTATGTTGCTGGGGGTGGGAGCACCAATGGCTCACACACATGGAAGAGGAGGGTGAGGGGGCAGGGCGGCGTAGCAGTCGGGGGCGGAGGGGTGGGGTCTCGTCGGGTCGGGGAAGAAAAGGAGAGGAGGAGATGAATTTATTGGGCTGGAAGTTTCATGTTTTACTAGGTGATACCTCCTGCGTTGCTGCAAAAATTTCTACAAAATTTGAAGATGAAATTTGAGAATAGGAACACTAAGATTATTGCATAACATTTTTTTCAAACAACATTATACACAAAAAACACGTTCCATTTGAGATTTTTGTAGCATTGTACTCTCAAAGACTAACATATTGCAGCATAGATGTTATTAGTCGCAAAAAATCAGTAGAAGACATAAATTGATGGTTCTAGTGAATGATGACGTGAACATCTTACATGCTGAGAGAAGACTTTCAAATCCAGTATGGGAGAGCTCCTTGCCAAGTGCTCCACTTGCGGAGTCGGAGCTGGAGCTGCGGAGCCAATATTTTTTTTTCTCGATGCAGGCTAAAAAAGACTCCCACTTCTACTTAGAAATGTCGAAAATAGTTCCTCCGTATTTTGACCCATTATTGGTGCAGCTCCAACTTCTCTCGGGTCCGAGTCTCTCTCTCTCTCTCTGTGTGCCTGGAGCCGATGTTGCCATGCTCGTCGGCCCGTTCGGTTGGGTTGGTGGGCGATGGGCAGGTTGCTTTGGTTTGTTACGAGAGAAGAGCTTCCGCCACGGCTGGTTCTTTGGTGGCGATTTGTTACGAGAGAAAGATCGCCGACCTGGGTGGGCGATAAGCCAAGCGAACAGGCTCCGTGTAGGTGATGCTGATGGCGGCCTTGATATGGACGACGCGACGCCACGAGGACGTACTCCATCCATCACTGAGCTCGGTGTAGAGTGTAGACGAGGCCGTCCTTATAGCGCCTGATCCCGGTGAAGCCCACGTCCATGAACATTCGTGGTTGCCGCCAGCATCATCAACCTGCATATGCACTCGCACATCAACCTGCATATGCACTCGCGGCAAAAGCGGCAGCAAGCGCGAACCAAATAAAACTAATCCGAAGCGCGGCGTGTGCTTACTTGATGATGTTGGTGAAGCCGATCTTGCAAGAAGGGCATGACAAATTCGATCACAGATATGAAATTAATGAAATATTATGTCAATGTGATGGCTCCGGTCATGGTGCGCTGGGTTCTTCATCAGCATCAACTAACCAGATTGTGGACTTGTTGCCCACCTTCAAAAATTGGCGACACCCCCGCTACGTACATAGCATAAGAGTTTGGTCACGACCACAACATGCCAATGCTGAAAGTGGACAACAAATCTGCAAACTAGCTCGTTGGATCCAAGAATCCAGTACACCACGACCGCAGCAAACACAGACACAAAGTTCCATTTATCCAGGATTGTGCAGGAGACGGCTGGTCTAGCTACATACTAGATCAACGGTAGGTTTACTGGAACAACTGAACTGCTGGTTGTTAGGGCTAAAAGCTGAGCGGTGGAATGGATGGGACACGAATTCGAACAAACACTCGAACATGAGAAACACTGGGGAGTTTTGTGTTGCGAAGCGGCATCTTCTTCTTTCGATGCATATGTGTGAGGACCCCTTCAATTTGATTGAATTTAAAGGACGCTCTCTTATGCAAGAATTTGCCCAGGATAGTCATCTATACTTACGCCGTGAACGAATGAATAGCCCGCACATGGCACAACAATATAATGACCCAATCTCATGCACGGTGAGCTGAACATGCGCACAACCACACAACATGGCCATGCACTCTTCACTAAACATGACCCATACGTGACAGGTATTAGTGGTTTTGGTTCAGATCATCAGATGTACAGTAGTTCTGCTCAGTTTGGTCTATACAAAGCATATGATATTTGCGACCAACTATCTATGTTACCTTGTTTAGCAACTATGACAAATGGAAAGTCTCTACCTCTTTTTTTTGAAAGAAAGTCATACCTATGGAAAAAGGAGAGAGAGGTACATTATCAGGTTTGTAAAACCTTTACAAAAGATCAATTCGAAAAATTGCATGGATAACAAAGGATCAGAGGTCTACATTGAACCCGTGCTAGTGAAACCATCGCTGGATCGAAAAATTATTTTATCACTAGAAAGACTGGCGTGGTGTTGTCGCGTCATGAACTGTAGCCCAGTGATTAGCAAAATGTCAGGGGATATTTTTGCAGGATTGTAGGCTTCGAATTAATTCATTAAAACTTTAGGGTATTTCTTAGTTAAAATGTAGGGATCGTGGATTGATTTTGACAAGCTTGAGGGATTTTTTCGCAAATGTCGGACTGTGGAAAGATTTACAGAAAGTTTAGGGTCTTTTTTAAATATGTGGACCATGTTCAATTTTTGTAAAGCTCAGGTTTGTGAAAGATGCATGGATCGCGCGTTCATTATCATAACATTACTTGAGAGGTGACTCGATCGAAGGAGATGTCGTCAAATTGCTTGAGAGGTGACTTAAATAAATGATAGTTATGTAAAGTTTGAGGGGGCTTCATTATTGTTGGAGCAGTGGTTGGGCAAAAATTTATTTTTGATAAAGTTGGGGGTGTTGTAATATTGGCACCCTACTAGCATTCCTTGAAAGATCGAGGGGGTTTTCTAAAACAACATGAGAGGTGGCTGAAATAAATATTTATATTTCAACAAAGTTCGAGGGGTTTCCATAAAATTATATATGTGTGAGTTGGATTACATATCAATGTCCATAAAGTTTGAGGGAGATTTTATAAAATTGGCAGCCCTCTTGACATTCCTTCAAAGCTCGATGTGGTTTCCATAAAACTACCTGAGAGGTGCCTTGGGCAAGCTATTTCTGTAAAGTTCGAGGGGGTTTCCCTAAATTATCCTGAGTGTGGGTTGGACTACATATTTATTTTTGTAAAATGTGAGAATTTTTTAAAAAACTTTCGAGCCTTCAGGATGGATCTGAACCATCCACACGCGATCCGATGCCAATGGGCAGGGGCAAAAATCCCCCGCGGGTTAGGTTTGTTAAAGAAAGAAATCTCACTCAATAGAATTGTGGGCGCCACAAACCAAAATGTGTGGGTCCCACCTGATGTGGATCCCACACGAATATCTCATGAAACTATGTGGGTCCCGCACATGGGTCCCACCTAAACATTCTGTGGGTCCCGCATGAACAGTATCTGTGGTCTGTGAATGATTCGAGCCATCAATGCGATCTGACGGCTCACTTTTTCTTCATAACGTGGCGCAATGGGGAGACGAAAATATCTCCCGTTTTAGGTCTTGTAAAGATAAGGATACTACGTAAAGATCCTCCAGCCATGAAGCAATCCAATGCTATGTAGTGGCCTCATTCATTTTCAGCGCCCTCTAAAATCTCAAAACCATAGAGAGTAGATGACAGATAGTCAGTCAAATGATCGATTGCAGGAGGCAGACAGAGTTGTGTTGTGTCAAGCCCGTCTTGGTGGAAGTAATGGGAACACATATATAACAACCCAGACCAAAAATTCTTTCGAACCAGTAGCATGATTGGTAGGCCGTCAAACATCTAACTCATGAGCAATGCAGTTCATTAGCATAACCATCTAGTTATTAGAAAACATGTGACTTCCTGACCAAAGGAAAGTAAGAAGAGTGTGAAGAAATGCAGTACTTAGACTGTCTCCACACCACAAAACCAACAAGTTTACGATACGCTAAAGACAGACCGAAAACAAAGCACGGATGCAACAAGTTTGCTGCCACACACACCAGCGAAACGCTACTGCTAATTAGTAATTCTTCTTAACGAATTCCAGCCAAACTTGTAGAAGATTTTCAACGCCGTCGTCTCCAAACAACGGCTACTAAACAACAAGCACCTCCGTTTCCTTGGACAGAATTGACCAACCCCTGATCCAGAAGGCGCTTTTAAAAATTACCTGCAAGCATGAACAAAGTTTTGATCTTTGAAAAAACAAATTATTCCTGCTAAGTCATATAGCCCAACATATTGCTGCTATCCCTATCAATACATGCTTTCTTTGTTTAGCACTAAAGCTTTTGATCCATACCCCAAATATATCACTTATACTTCTTGGTTTTTTAATATCAAAAGTTATACTAACCATGCCCAAAACTTGCATAGCAATCGGGCAATAAAAAAAGATGTTGAATTGTCTCATATTGACCACAAACACAACATTTAGTGCCTCCTTTCCAATTCCTCTTAGCCAAATTATATTTAGTGAGACCACTCCTTTCCTTAAGTACCACAAGAAAATCTTATTTTTTAATGGCACTTTAACTTTCCAAGAAGTATCAAGGGAACCCCTCCCTAGTCATAATATCATTGTACATAGCTCGCACTGAGAAAGTCTTGCATCCGTTCCAAACAAAAGTGTCTTTGTGCCTAGTAAGTCGCTTATCCAAAAGACACCAAACTAACTCCAACCATTTAATCCAGTTCTCTCCCACCACCGCCCATCTAAAAGAAATGTTAAATGGCATCATACTTAAAACTTGAGGCACTGTAACATTCTTTTTCCGTGCGATGTTATACAAGGATGGGAAGCTCCTCTCCCAAAATCTAGTCTGAGTGCCATCTTGGACCATGAACCGACCCCTTTCAAAAAACTGATTCTTAACTTCCATTAACCCAGACCAAAATTGTGAGCCCCCTTCTTCTTTTTTACTTGTGATAGCGTTTTTTTCTTTAAGTATTTCTTCTTTAGAATTTCTTGCCACAAGCCATCCTCATTTAAAAGTTTCAATAGCCATTTGCGCAACAGACATTTATTTTGCACCTCCAGATCAATAATACCAAGGCCCCCTACACTCTTCGGTTTACGTAAAATACTCCATCTAGCCAATCTATACTTTTTCTTATGCTCATCACATTGCCAGAAAAAACGAGATCTATAATAGTCAAGCTTCTCCAACACACCTTTAGGTATTTTGAAGAATGACATCATGAATATAGGAAAGCTCGAAAGCACTAAATTAATATGCACAAGCCTCCCTCCCGACGAAAGAAGCTTACCCTTCCAGCTACTCAATTTTTTTTGAAACCTCTCCTCAACTGCACTCCAATCTTTATTTAAGAGTTTGCGATGGCTCATCGGGATTCCTAAGTACCTAAAAGGCATTTCCTCTTCTTTAGAACCAAACAATACCACATAATCATCAATTCTATCTTTTGCTTCTCCAAAACCAAATAACTCACTCTTATGAAAGTTTATCTTTAGACTAGAAAGCTTTTCAAAGGCGCATAGAACCAACTTTAAATTTCTAGCCTAAACCAAATTGTCGTCAAGGAACAAAATTGTGGCATCTGCATACTGCAGAATGGAGAGGCCACCATCAACTAAGTGAGGGACCAAACCATCAAACAATTCTTTGTTTTTGATCTTTCAATCAACACAGCCAGCATGTCTGCCACTACATTAAATAGGACGGGTGAAAGGGGGTCACCTTGCCTCAAACCCTTCTTAGTTTGAAAAAAGTTACCAAACTCTTCATTAACCTTAACACTAACACTACCACCAGAAACAATCTTCTCTATCCATTGGCACCACTTACTAAAGAACCCCTTCATCCTTAACACATGTTGTAAGAAAACCCAGTTGACTTTATCATATGCCTTCTCAAAGTCAAGCTTTAAGATAATATCCTTTTGTTTCTTCCTTCGCAACTCATGTAGAGTCTCATGCAAGACTACCACTCCCTCTAAGATATTACGCCCTAGCAAGAAAGCCGACTGAGATGGTCCAATCACTTTGCTAGCTACTAACGCAAGCCTGTTCGCAATCACTTTAGTAAAAATTTGAAAACTCACATTGAGCATGCAAATAGGGCGATATTGTTGAATTTTTGTGACTTCCTGTGCCTTAGGCAACAAAGTTATTGTTCCAAAGTTAATACAATACATAGGGAGGCTACCATTATGAAAGTCTCTAAACATGGCCATAAGGTCATTCTTAATGAGACTCCAGAAAACCTGATAAAACTCAGCAGGGAAGCCATCAGGTCCCGACGCTTTGTTATGTTCCACTTGAAAACTTGCATCTCGCACCTCCTTCTCTGAGAACTCCTCCACTAGTGCTTCATTCTCCTCATGAGTGATTTGAGGAACATCCTCAATCAAGGATTCATCCATTGAGGAGTTATTTCTCTCCAGCTTCCCAAATAATTCTCTATAGTATTTTGTTATATATTCTTGTATCTGATCCTCACCCTCTATAATGCCTTCCTCTTGCTCAAGTTAGAAAATTCTAGTTCTCCTTCTTTTCCCGTTAGCGACCATCTGAAAATATTTCGTATTATTATCCTCTCTGAGAATTTTATTGGTCTTAGCCCTTTGGAACCATCTCAGCTCCTCCTCTCTAAGAAGTTGTGAGAGCCTGTCCTTAATGCACTGCCTTAAGTCCCACTCATGCTGACTCAGAAGCTGGGACTCGACTTTTTTATCTAATTCTTCAGCTCTTCTCAATAGTTCTTGTTTCTCTTTTTTATATGTCCCCTTCATATTTTTTGCGCAACCCCTTAAGAATTGTCTTAGCCTTCTAATCTTGTTTTGCCATCTCTGCATGGGAGTATTTCCTTTATTCTCTTTATGACATACATCTGAAACAAGCTCAAAAAAGCCATCCTTCAAAAGACAGCCCAGCTCAATGGTGGTGTTGGCGAAGGAAGTTTTGAATGGGATAGTGCAGCTCCAAGTTTCAGTCGTAATTCAACAAGTTGATGATTGACCGAACAATTGTAGTCATCAACACATTGATGATGAGATTTGTCGTTTCAGCAAGAAGAATATGCGCATGATGAAAAGGGCATGAGGATGAAGGTTGGAGAAGGAGGTGGAGGCAGTTAGGAGAGGCTAAGAACATGGTGGAAGGCAGTTGTGGGCATCATGTTGTAGCTAGGATTTCATCGCAGGGCATGCCAAATACAATTTTCATATATAATTTGGTTCGATAAATCCATAAACAGTACAAGGCATATATAATTCGGTAAGCAAATTTCAAAATTAGCAGAAAATATAACATACTCAGTCTAAAACTTAACACTTGAAAAAGTTGCATATAGTGCAATACAAATAATCCAAATTATATGTCTGTTCCTCTTCATAATTTTACAATTCTACAAAAAAGTCCATGTATAAAATTTGTTTTAACTACAAGAGTATGAATGGAGAAGAAATAAGAAACACTTCTTAGTGCATGCATCATTTGTTTTTTTGAAAAGATAGCAGGAGCATTGCTCTGTCATTTAAGAAGAAGAAGAAGGAGTTTTACATCACAAGTCAAAACGAACACCACCACAACACAAGCAACACACACGAACAACGCACACAACAAAACACTACACCACCACAACCTGGGAGAAGAGCCCCAAGCAAACCACCGCGAACTGCGCCGTCATCGCCAACGTTGTGCCACTTTAAAGTTGCGGCCCACTGCAAGCCTGAGCGGCAACTCGAAGAGCTCCTCCACCAAGTGGCTATCACTCTCCAGCCGAACCCACACGATCGTCGACCCCCCTGCTCCAGCATTGCTTCAGCGGAACACTCCCGTCACAGCACCAATGAAAATCACTGATCTTGGCCACACTGCGTGGGGGTCTCACCTCATCTACCACCTCACACTCCACTGCCAAATGATGCATCATTTGTTTTAATTGAAAAGTTTTAATTGTATGGAGAAAAAAGCAACAAAAAAATACTTCTACTACACCTGCGCTGAGTCCTGCAAGCAGGGCCGTTGATGGCCAGGAGCGAAGTGAGCGATCGCTCACGGCCCCCAAAAGATCGGGCCGCCCGAAGGCCTAGTTATGCACTACAGTCTCTTTCAACAAAAAGTTTGCACTGCAGTCTGCAGTCAATCACACGCGCGTGACATGCTCAATTAATCCCAAGACACACACGCAGATGGCACAATTAATTCCTAAGCTCTCATGTATGCAGTTAATTTTTTTACACTTGTTTTATCAACATAATCCTGATCATACTACAAGATATAGAAGTTTCTTGTTAAAAAAACACATGAGAAACATATATTGCATTGGAAAGAACTATTCACCCACCATGAGATGTTTGGACACCCGGTTGCAGTGTAAGGAGCAGGCTAAGGATACCCTCATCGCTATGAGCAGGAAATCAGAAGTCGTTGCTCTACAGATTGCCAATGGAGGATGGAACACTTTTTATCGTTTACCTTAATCGGGGGCATGTCGCCCGTTGCTGCTTGTTTTACCCTTTCGTGGACTGTTCTTTTCAACTCTGTAATTTTTGGCTGTGTACATCTTCGGATGTAGAGGCCGGATTTAATTATCCATTGTCTAAAAAAAATGAGATGTTTGGACATGTGTAAAACATAAATAAATGCACAGACTGCAGTAACTGTGCCAGAAGAATCTATTAAACTAGTCCATGAATTGATAATATTGTGCTACAGTAAATATGTATAAATGGTAGATTAATTATATTTAATAAAAATTCGAGGTTTCAATGTGAGTTCTAAAATTAGTTTTAAATTAGTATCCCCACAGCCCTTTTCGACATCCTATACAACAGTAGATGTGACACCGAAAAATTTTGCACCATCAAACTAAACAATGCCTGTATCTTATTTTAGAGGCCCCAATTCGCATTTCGCTCATGGGCCCCAAATGTCTGGAGACGGCCCTGCAAGGCTGCAATAGGAATTGAGAAAAGGGTTGAGATGAACGGCCGGATAATGCAACCGGTGTTTGATTATATCTTTTGGGTCTTGTGCTATGCGTAGCGATGGTCAAGTGGGCACCTCTCGGCGGCTGGGCCAATGACAAATAGTTGGTGGATGGTGGATGACCGGAGGCATGGTCAGTTGATCACGGGAAGGTGACAACGGCGGCGATGCCCGACACCATACATCACGAGAGGAGGCAGTTTTGGTGAAGGAAGGGTTTGACTTTGATGTTTTGCCTTTTACTTGTAGGTCGATGGGCATATATATTGCTCTACTGGGCCAAAATACAGGGTATGCCACAGCCCACCCAGTATACCATGTAGTTACGCCCCTGATGAACGTACTGTGTAAAACGTACTGATGAATGGGAGTCCATTGAGCTTGCAGTACTTGATCCTAGAAAACCACTTGGCTCAAAACATGTATAGGCTTGCCGTATCCATTTGCAGCTTCCTCTAAAATCTCAACTGTCCCGTTGCACGAATACTTTTGTTTCATGAACTTGTGGCCCAAAATGGTTGACTGGGTGTAAGGTTTGATATATTGTCCTATGTCGTGAATTCGTGATTGAAGGCAGCAAGGTAAAAGTATGCTAAGGGCTGGTTCGTTCGTACGGGATTCAATCCGGACGGAAATGACAAATACTATAGAAAAAATCAATATAGATAATATAGAGACCCGGATTTATTCCGGTTCGAGAACTAATTTACTCATCATGATAAGCACAACAAGGAACCAAAGAGCCGGACTGATTCCGCACCTCTTGACTAGTGGATTAATTCCGAGTTTCTTGACGTCCATATCATGAGTAAATTGGTTTCCAAACCGGAATAAATCCGAATCCTTACAGTAGCTATCATGATTTCTTGTTATATTTATCAATTCCGACCGGATCCAATCCCGTGGAAACGAACTAGCCCTAAGGGGACTAGAGGTACAAAGCTACATAGAGAATAAATTAATACCAGTTTCTCAGTTTCTAAAGAGTATCTTTCACATTGATTCATGCAAAATTACTAAAAATGGGGCTCATTTGCATGATCATTGGGTAAGAAGGGCATGGCATTTTGACGAAAGAAGATGTCCTGTGAATTGAGGACCGAAATTTCAGTTGCCCAGACTGCCGCGTCCGTACACTGTACCGAGATGTCGACCCTGAGATGTGTGAAAGCCTTGGTCAAATTGAAGCCTTAATAAAAAACGAAAAAATGTATTTTCCATCTCCCCACTTTAAGTTTAACAATGATTTATTAAAATCTACTAACGGTTTATGCCACATAATCATTTGATTGATCATTAATCACTACCCATGGTTTTAGCATGCTAAGTCTAAAAATATGAAGATCATAATTTTTTATGTGGCTTAAAAGTAATTAGCTAGCTGGTTGCATGATCAATTTCAGTTGCCCAGACTGTCGCGTCCGTACACTTTTTTCAAAAAAGAAGGGGTACACACTTGTGGCTTGTAAGATTGTGCGGTGGACGCACTCACTTCTTCTTGATTAAAACCATCAAATTCGTGACATTTTGCACTTGTGAATCAAATAGTTGTATACTTGGATAAATCTCAAGCTCACCGGTCACCTCAGTTAATGTTATGTTTCATACGCTCCATATTACAAGCATGAAGCGGACTTGTTGCACGACACGTTCACCAACCTCTGTCTTATTGTGTGCTATATGTGTTTTAGTTGATGCAAAAAGTCGCCATTCACCAACAATGCGAATGTGTTTCATATTGGCAGCATTTACTTTCAGTTTCCTCTAAAATCTCAGCTTGGAGCTTCCTTTTCATTTGCACGGCATAAGTTGGTTTTTGACCAAATGAATTTGTTGTTCATGATGATTCAACAGGTGCAAACTTTCACCTCATTTCATGTCCTAATGGTTGACAGCTAATACAAGCACAAAATGTTGTGAGGCTCTGAGCTATGTATATATAATGAGCCAGAGACCAAAATTTCTGTTAACTTAAAAAAGCATGATCATCGGGGTGAGCAGGACATTTTCACAAGAGAAAGGCAGAAAGAAAGTGAAGTCGTTCAATGAACTAAGGGAAAAAATTTAGAGTTGAGCAGAAGTCATGCTAAATGTTATGCTCATGTTATCCTTGAATGACGTGTAAAGCTAAGAACTTTACAGCCATCCGTATCACCATTTGAATTTGACAGTCAGAATTAGGGTTTCATTTTAATTTTGGGATTTTTATCGCACCCAGTTTTAACTCCACTTTTCTCTATGTTGGCTAAGTTTTTTTTTCAGGAATCACAAACCAAAATAAATTAAATACTTCTTGATGTCAAATTCTGAAATTCAAAAGGCGCCTGATGGTCAATCACATTTTCAGGATACACTAGAAAGATCGGCGCGGTGTTACCGCGCCATGACATGTAGCCCAGTGATGGGTAGGAAGGTTGGAGATATTTTGCAGATTTTAGGTGGTGGATTAATACCATAAGACTTTAGAGTATTTCTTAGTTAAAAAGCATGGACCGTGAATTCATTGTGATAGAGTTAGGAGACTTTTCCGCAAAATTTTGAGTTGTGGATAGATTTGCAGAAAGTTTAGAGTCTTTTTCTATAAAAATCTTTGTACCATGTATTGTGGGAGATGGAACGTGGGTCAATTATTATAATAAAATTACATGAGAAGTGGCTCGATCGAGGTAGATGTCGTCAAATTGTCTGAGAGGTGGCTTATGTAAATGGTAGTTCTGTAAAACTTGAGGGGGCTTCATTACAATGTCTAAGCAGTGGTTTGGTTACTATTTATTTTTGATAAAGCTTGAGAAGGTTTTTATACAATTGACAACCCTATTGGCATTCATTCAAAGCTCAAGGGGGTTTTCATAAAGTTGTCTGGTTTTGCAAAGGTTGAGGGGGTTTTCACAAAATTATCTCTGAGGGTTGGACTACATATTAATTTTGATAACATTTGAGAGAGATTTTGTAAAATTGGTTGCCCTCTCGGCATTGCACAAAACCTAAGGGGTGGACATTGCACAAAACCTAAGAGGTGGTTTGAGAAAATACTATTTCTTCAAAGTTCAAGTGGGTCTTTGTAAAATTACGTGAGTGAGAGCTGAACTACACATTAATTTCGACGATGTACGAGTGGTTTTTTAAACCGTCGAGCCCCATGGATGATCCGAGCCATCCATGAGCGATTGGACGACTCTCCCTTTGATGGTGTGGCTCAATGGGGTGGCAAAAATCCCCTCCACTTTGATTCTTTTAAAGAAACATGAGAGGTGTTTTGAGCAAATACTATTTCGCAAAGTTCAAAGGGGTCTTTGTAAAATTATCCGAGCGGATACTTTTCCGCTTACGGGATGAGAAAAACACAAATTTTTAATCATGAATCCCGCTCAATAGAATTGTGGGTCCCACAAACTAATATGTGTGGGTCCCACCCGATGTGGGTCCCACACGAATATCACTTGAATCCACGTGGGTCCCGCACGTGGGTCCCACCTAAACAAACTGGGTCCCGCATGAACAAGATATCGTGGATGATCCGAGCCATCAATGTGTGATCCGACGGCCGTGAGTTTCTTGATGATGTGACGCAATGGTAGGGCAAAAATTACCCCCTTTTAGGTCTTGTAAAGATTTTGCATTTTTACTAAACTAGTAAAGTGCACGTTCGACACGCACGTGTTTGAGAAATATGTTATTTAAATGAAACAAGATCAGTCGTATATTTTTCAGGAAACCATCAATTACACGTGGACATGTCTATTACATTATTCAAATATTTATTGTATGTGTTCCATTTTCTCCTTATTATTTCTAGAAAATCTTTTGGGGTGTTCTTTGTTGCTTCATTGTTTTTGTATTTCAACATCTCAATCAAGAACCACTTTCTGAGTACAAAAGTATCCTATTGAAAAATTGCATAATGATTTTTATGAACTTTATTAACCATACGAATATCATAGAATCAAATATTAGTTCATACCATTTTTATCCTTAATTCAAAGAAATATCCATCCCACATGAGTATTAAGATGATTATTAAATACCTTGTTATATTGATGTAGGAAAATGTATTGGCACATGTTAGTATGTAGAAATGATGGTGTCATATGAAGACTGTGTGGTTCTTAACGGGCGGTGCGCCGGGTGTCGAGCTGGTCCTCATGTCGAGCACCGACACCGGCGATGGATCTGGAACCCACTCCACATGGCTAGCTCGGGTGCTCGACCATGACCTCTCGAACGACCTTCCGAGGCTCCGTCGCCTGCGTCTACCGCTCAAAGCACCCGCCCACACGTACGTGTTTTTAAATGAGATTTTTTACGGTGCATTTGTAGTATTGAGAAGTATCAAGCATTTTGTTGTTCCCACCATCTAAAAAATTAACTAAATGTTGATGTGGGTCTCACCAATTTGATACTTCCTAATACTTCCCCATAGCAACTTCCCGATACTTCATGATACTTCCACTGTTAGATTATGGACGGCTCATCTTTACAAGACGAAACCTGGGTTATTCCCCAGCTTCTCATAGGGCCACGTCGCCTTTTTTCTTCTCAATCATCATATCTTGATCGTACGTTCTAGCGCGGGCATGAGAGCGTTTCCAGAGTCTTCGTCTCGAGCGCAGCTGTCTCCGTCACCCGCTCCGGCCTAATCGGCTCGTTCGGTTGGTCGGTGGCCGATGGTCGGCCTGGTTTTTGTTCGAGAGAAGAGTCCGCCGGCTAGTTCTTGGTGACTGGTTTGTTGTGAGAGAAAAGTACTGGTGGCTGATAAGCCAAGCGAACAGGGCATGGCCGCCCGCGCCGGGCTCGATAACAAGCTACGCTCCACAACAGTTGCTCCTAGAGCATCACAGCTGGGCCAATGCCCAACGGCAAGGTCGTAGACGCAGTCGGAGCAGCGAGGCCACCGCCACTGCTGGGAGGAGGCTCGCGGGCGTGGGTGCTGGAGAATGGAGATCGAGAGCTCGCCTGCGCCGCTGAGGGATCTACTAGCACCATATCCCGTCGGTGGCGCTAAAGGCCGCTGAGGCGCTCCTCCCTTCGCGTCTCTCAGATCCCGTCGCCTCCTCCGCAGGCTGCAGCCGTTCGTAGCTATATGGTCGGGAGAAGATCGTGGCTACGCCGACTGGGTCATCTCGATGCCACAACAACACCCTCGCCCTCAGCAGTCAGCACTCTCCATAGCAACAGGCAGTGGTCGTGGGCGCCAACGACTACAAGCAGATGCCGCGAACCTCACGCACACACAACCTGCTCGACGGAATGCTGCACTGTGACGAGCTATGCTTGATGAGCCCTGTTCAGCGAGTCACTTGCCTGGCCCCATCATTGTCTCTGAGCAGCACAAGGCGCCTGATGACATGCTCTGTCTTCTTCCGTTGCCTAGTGCGCGGTGGCCATATCTGTCGCTTCCCCAACACGTGAGGCTTCATGTTCCTTGGCTCCTTGCAACCTTCACATGGTGCCTCCATTGTTGCCCTCTGCAATAAACCATTGTGATGGTGAGGACAGACAGGGCTGTGTAACTTGGCCATTCAGACGGAAACGCTGAGGACTGGTCACGCGTGGTCGCTCCACCGGCCACCGCCATCATCAACTTCTCATCTCCAAGCCGCCAAGAGGAGTGCTTGTGCAAAGCTGTTAGTTTGTGTTGCTTCTTCTCCATTGTCTCGCTACAGCTGCTGGCCTGCTACTCACATGATGCTTGATTAAATGTTTGAAAGGGATTGTTGTTTCCTGTGTTATTCAAGATTGAATGTCGTTGATTTGATTCGTGCCTCGTTCTGTTGAGCAAATCTTGAAAATTATCAGCAATTGAAATAAATAGCAACTGATTCAGTTTTTATGCAACTTACGTATCAAACTCCTCAGGTTGACTATGATTCCCAATATGCAATAGGTAATATGGAATTATGGATACAGAAACACCACGGTAAACAATCTCACCAAAATTGTGGTAAAAAAATAGTGCTAACCTGTACAGAGGAGTTCAGACTTGAGGATTTGACAAATAAATGGTTATGTCATCCATGAAAAATGAAAAGTGCAACCCTCCTCAACAAAGCCTGGGATCTTGGCAGTATCCGGTAACATCCTCGACATCCGAATAAACATGCTTCAGCAGGTGTTACTGAGTTTTACTTCTATTCCCCCCTTTGGTTTATGTTAATCTTCACAATTTGTTCATTTAAATTTCAACATGAGGTTGCAGTCTCAACGGTCATGTGCCTATGTCATGCAACAGAATTGCCCACCTTATTTCCAAGCCGGCTCATTTCAGATGAAAACAAACACCCAGTTCAGGCTGGCTTGCCCTCTGAACCTTTTGAGTTGGGACATAATTAACATACTTGGTATTATTAAGAATACTTTAGGCATGACTTATTCATACACTCTGGCCATTTCTATCTTATTTTCATTCATGCGTAATATGTTCATGTGACAATCCTAGGTCTGAGTGCAACCTTAAAACCTGGAATCACACCGTTTCCCTCTATATGCATAATGTATTTGTGGTGTGCTACTAAACTTTTAGTAAAAGCACATGCACAGCTTGTTATCTTAGTACTGATATTATATATCCCATAATCCTATTCTTCTTATCTGCTTCTGAAGCAATAACTCTTTAACAATACATATTATATGATCTCTGATCATTTTGTTCGGCTACATGACCATTATGGCCTACGCTTTTCAAAAAAAGAAAAGAAAAGAAAAACAGAATACTACAAGTCCACAACTAATTGTCATACTTTCAGATAAATACCACCCACTCAATCCATATAGGCGCAGCAACGCTGTGCCAAGGGTTTTCTAGTAAAAAAGAAGCACCTTAAAATTTCTCGTTTTTAAATATATAAAATAAAAATATTATCTTTAAAAATATACAATTGTATTAGATTTCAACTCTAACATAGTTCACAAATACTGCTACAATCTATTCAACTTTTAACAATCACTGATGATTAATCAATTGATTCATATAAGGACACGCCTGCAGTGGCCTAGATTTGCAGCTCTCTTGGCCTCCTAGCCTCTCTCTCTCTCCCACTCGCGGTCAACTCCGCCGCCGCCAGCCACCGTTTCCACACCACCGGTGTTTCCCAGCACTAGCGCACGCCACCACCGGCGCTCCGGCCAACTGCACACCACAGCTCTCCACTCTGCCATCGCACCTGATCCGCCACCATAGCACATGCCCGACCATGGTGTTGCCTTGCTTCGTTGCGCCACTGGCGGGAGAACGTCGCTGTGCTTGTGGCTCGCGTGCCACTGTACTACCTCAACACAGACCAAAGTTCTTCTATTCTTTTGCCAGTGCTCCAACTGTTCTTACTGCGAGTGCTTTGGCATTGGCTGTTGTTTCCCATCCCCTTGTACATGTCGATGATGATTTTGTAGGTGTAACATTCTTTTCATTTAGGTTCGGGAAGTTAAAATAGTTTAGCGGTTTGCACAACCCAAACTCTGACAGTGTCAAATGACCATACTTGTCCAGTAGCAGGTTATCAGGCTTTGATATTTACTTAACTCACCAGAACACCACATCATCAGCAATACTGAACCCGGTTGCCCTTGCTTCGTACCTGTGGATGTAGTTGTGCTTGTGGATCGCTTCGATTGCAAGAACTGTTTCACCAACATAGAACCTAGCCTCATCTTCAGTCAATGTGTCTTTCCTCATGAGCAGCGTCATCATGTCACCTCCGGGGAGGTACTCCGTGATTACATACATACTCACTGTCCTGGAATGAGCAATATGGTTTGACAATGCAGTGGTGATCCACTTCAAGGAGAAGATTTCTTTCGGCTCTAACATATTCAACCTATGAACAAATATAAAAAAAATCCTGAAAAATCACTCAAAGAAGGAACATTAAATATAAACATGAAGTCAGAATTTTCATTAGAAAATAGGTGTTCCTGACATCGGTGAAGCACTTCTGATTTTTTAAGTTTTTCATTGCATAGACATTTCCTGTGGTCTTCTCTATGCAGACTTGACCTAGAAGAAAACCATGGCATTAACCGACAACATTTGAATAAAACAGAGATAATGGGATACATAATGACCATGTATTAATTTGCATATAGGTTTACCTCACCAAATTCTCCCTTGCCTATCATTGTTAACATGTCAAAATCATCGATGCTCATTTTATACCTTTGCAAACACATTTAATCTGTCTCTTTCTTCTCAAATTGCTTCTGGATGTTATTCACCTCCTCTTCCAACCCTTTATTTGGTCAGCCAGGTGAAGACTTGGCCTGCCCCTTCCGGGGTGGGCGGATGGGCGGACGATGGCGGCGGCGGTGTCGTCGCTTGCTTCCTGAAGGCGTCGTCTTGCGAGACCTCCGCGCTAAGGCTTTGTTGTACCTGGGATGTTAGGCTAGCGGTGATGTGCTTGTGTCCTTGGCGCCCTTCTGCCCTGCTGGCTTTTGTCTTTCTAGTTGGCTTCCTTTGATGTGTTTTAGTTGTGGTGTGGTGCCTCTCTTTCTTTCAATTTTTCTTTTGTTTCCCCTTAGTTGGTCGTGTTCTTTTCTTCATTTGTTTCTCTGTGTTTTAGGGTCTCTCCTAAAGTGTTTCGTGTTTTTCTCTCCTCTTAGTGAAAAACGTTTTTTGCACGTCTTAAAAAAATTAATACGGCTGGGATATTTATCTCTATTTATATTTTATATTGATAAGCGATATCCGCGAGGTTTGGAGATGCTCCGGTCCAGACACCGCACCTGTTGCAATGGCTAACAAATGCCGTGGTCGAGGTCTTTTCAGTATCAGAGGATTAGCTGGACGCGGCTGCTCTCACTGGTTGTGGGGATGAAAAGGCACAGCCGTGCAGGTTCGAGCAAGAGTCGACGACTCGACCGGCGGCCGTATAATAAGGTAATCAAGAAACAAAGAAGTATAATTATGATAGGGGTTGCTCCTGTAATGGTAGTAGGATAGATGGTGGTGTACACTATATTTGATATTTTTTTCTCAAAAAATGCTAGGGTAATTTGCCACGAAAAATCACCCATGTTACTGGCCATTGTGGGTTGCGAGTTTGACAGCTTCCAGCGAAGGTTCAATTGCAAGTACCCATTTGCAGTTTCCTCTAACATCTTAAGTCTCAACTCTCATTACACTTATAATTTGTACCTGAAATAGTAGCTTAAGATGATTGACTCGGTGTAAACGTTTCATCTAATCTCATGTAGTAGTCATGTCCTAATTGAAAACGGCAATGTAAAACATACACAAAGCGGACTGGAGAGGGACACAGTAGGCAAAGTTCTGTTCACCAGCAATTTTATAGAGAGTGATGTTCAAATCGGTTCATGCAAAATTGATGAAAATGTGGTTAGTTAGGCTAAGTCCAACAACGCGAGGCAAAAATGTGGAGTGCATTCCTTCATTTGCATCGCGCACAATGGATATGCAGCTCACGCAAAATTGATTGTCTCCAACAACACAAGGCAAAGCAAAATGCAAACCACAAGCCCTCACCGACCCCCACCCGTGGGCGCGGCTGCTGTGCCGCACCTCTACTCCCAATGAGCACGTGGCGGCGGCGGCCCCGCTGCACCCACACGTGCATGCACCACGCGTCCTCATCGCCTCATGCTTCCTCCTGCTTCTGTTGTCCTCCTCGCCTCTGCGCCCCTCATGATCGGAGCAGCAGCCATTGCCGACCACGTCCTCAACGGCGTTAAGGAGAACCCTACCACATCAACCATGTCGTAGACGATTGGACCCCCGCAGGCGCCAAATCGACCTCCACCGCCATCGAGCGGGCTCGAAGAAGGCGCCTTGGCGCCCTCCCCCGGCTCTCTCCTGCCTGGCAGCAAAGGAGCTCCGCCCACCCTCCCCGCGCCTGCCGCCGGAGCTCCCCTCTCCTCCGCTCCCCTCCCGCGGATCTCCAACGGCTGCGCTTCCTGGCCCCGCCCCCAACGACGTCCTCCCTCCCTCCCCATCCAGCGCCCTCCCGTATGCCTTCAAGAGAGGTGATGCATCACCTCTCTCCTCACAGGGCAATTTGCCTTGGGCTTTGGCAGCTCTGCTAGAGAGCTCCCGCGTGTGCACAGTAGTCGTTCGAGAGGCAAAATTGCATTGCATTTGCCTCGTGTTGTTGGACTCCGTCTTAGAATGATCAATGGGTAACAGCGTACATCTATTATCTTTATTCTTGAGTGTTAAAAAAGCCACCACGTTCGCCGTGAGGGTCTAGAAATTCCCACATCAATCCAGAAAAGAGAGGAATATACAACGTTGGATTTTACGACGATCTGAAGGTCTAGATTAATCCAAATAATACATGAATTTGGAATTAAAATAAGGAAATCCAAAGAGTCCATATTCAATACAAATACAAATAATAAATACAGAATTACAGAATTAAAAATAAGAATAATAGTAGTTAATGTTTAAACATGTTGAGAAAGCAAAAAATAACTAACTGAAGAGTAAATATATAATTTAGAAAGTTTCGCACAATGGCATTAAATTAGTTCACTGTCCCCGCTGAAGTACTAATTAGGAAGCTCATGAAATATTTATCCGCATAGACATGTAGCCTTGCAAGGCTCTAAATGCTAACATTGATAAGACATGACACATGATGAAAATAAATTTCTGTTAGGAAATAAAAATCAATCTCTTTGTTGAGCCTCACATGACTCTAATATATATATGAGATGAAAATAAAATTGTTTCTCAAATAAATGTGACACCTCATGTTTTCAAATAGTGCTAATTACCATCTTAAACAAGTCAACATGCACTAATGGTCAAATCCCTAGTCAAAACCCCTAATGTCCTTGAACCTCTCTAGAACTTTTGCCGTGTTCTCCAAATTTCACCTAAGCACTTCAAATTTACAAAAGTTGTGAAGCTTTTCATGGGACACAACTTTCATATTGAGTGGCATTTCACATTCGAAGTGGAAAATTGTGAAAAAGCTTGGTCAACGCCAGCAGTTACTGTTCACTGGCGCCGAGAAAGATTCAAAATTTGTAAGCAGTTTATGCAAAATCCATGGAGAAAAACCTCTATGAGCCTTTGTAAAAGTTGTAGAGGGTTCAGAGATCTACAACTTTGCTATTCACACCTTGGAGCATTTATGTTGCGAAATCTTGAGATAAACACGGTCAAACTTGAAGAGTATCTTGGCCCCCTAAGTGGGTTTTGGTGATTTCATGACACACACTTAAGTGGTTAATGATTTACCTAGTGTATGAGCAGTAAAATTGTATGTGACATCAGGTGTTATTATGTGTCTATGCAAGGGAAGTGATGTTACAAAGGGTTCCCATGAAGGCCTATTTATTTTATATTTTGAATTTGAGTCTTAGGAACGCCGTACTATAAAAAGGGGTAGGAAATGTATCTTCCAAGAGTTGAAAAGGTGCTCTAGTTACTAAATCAAAACCTATGAGAGACACCTTTGCACCAACACGTTCACGGGGTTAACTTTTTTGGGTGCTGACATTGGAAGGCTGGAGTTTCCGGGTTTCTCCCAGAGTCTCCGGACTTCCCGGAGTTTCTGGGGTTTTCCCGGATATTCCGGGTCTTAGAGCTGTAACGACTCTTTTCTGTGTGAGGGGGTATAAAAGCCTCCTCCACCCTTACCCTTCTCTCTCTTGCCCGTTGCGACCTGCAACACTCATAACTCATTCACTCACCCTCTTTACTCCCCTTGGCCTTGGTTTGGTGAGTTTTGTTGGGGATTTAAGGAGGGGTTGAGAGCAAGAGCTTGGAGAGTGCTAGTGAGCTGATTTCTCATCTCTAAGCACCTCGTTCTTCGCTTGGTTGGCACATTTCGTGTTTGTTACTCTTGGAGCTTTGAGCTCCTAGCCGGCTAGGCGTTGCCTTGGAGCATCCAAAGGTTTGTGGCTACCTAAGGAGGTTTGTATCACCCCGAAATTGAGTAAGTAACTCTAGCTTGATCTTTGTGGTCGCTAGAGGGAGGCAAGTGACCTAGGTGTAAAGGTCCACCCTTTGTGGGTTCCTCAACGGAGACGTAGACCTCAAGGTGTGAGGTTGAACTCCGGTAACAAATCCTTGTGTTTCTTGTGTTTGTTTCTCTTGTTGTATGCTTGTAAATCTCTTGAGTCCATTTCTAGGGTTTGGTGCCGATCTACTCCTTGTTGAAGTTTCTGCAGGTCCTAGGTGGATAAACAGGCTTGTCTCATCTCATTGCATAACCTATTTTCACAGATCTATGTTTGAGCAAGTTTAATTTCTGTCGATTTGAATCCCCCCTCATAGGCCCGGACAATCTGGACATTTCCCGGATTCTTCGGATTTCCCGAAGTATCCGGAAAAATATCCGGAAACTCCAGACCTGGACTGACAGCTGCTTGAAAAGTTTGTAAATTTCAGGTTTGACTATTCACCCCTCCTCTAGTCGACATCTTGATCCTTTCAAAACTAGCCTACCCTAAACAGTTATGTGCCGGAACGAATTCGCACGTGATGTCGCACCCCCGGCGCATGCGCCGGCACCGTAGACCTCACATTGTGGGCCCTAGGCCTGGACGTCGAGGCCCACGCACGCCACGTGGCAGGCCTAGGAAGGATGGGCGGCGCCCCCGACCACTCTTCCCCTCCTCTCCTCGCGCGCCACGTGTGTACCCGCACCGCGCTGACCGACGAACCGCGATACCGCCATACCACCGCACGTAGCCGCCCCCCTAGCCCATGTCGTGCCCATACCGCGACTTATCATCATGATTCACTCGCAAACCTCCTTCACAAGCATTGGCCGCCTATAAAAGGGCAGGATCCCCTCTCGCGCGAGCGTCGTAGCGTCACCCCCGCCATTGTTGCCATCGACGTTGAGCTCCCCTGCCTACCTAAGTTCTCAATCGCCCAACCACCCAGGCGCCTCCCCTAGAATCCCTTGAAGCTCCCCACGTTGTTTGTTCACAATCCCCGACCGAGAGCTTGCCGGAGCTGCCCTCCCGCAGCGGCCGCCGCCCTGCTCCGCGGGCCATGCGCTCCGGTCGCTTTCCTGCCCCAAATAAGCACACGAATCAACCCCTAGCAAACCCTAGCTACTTCCTAGCCACTTCACCAGCCAAGGACGGCGACAAGCTCGCCGGAATCCGGTCGCCCGCACCGCCGCACCGCCCAAAGTACCACATTGTAAGGTCCATCTTGTACCCAGGGACTTAACTGCAAACTAAGGGCATATTTGTGAAAAGCCAAGTCTTTCTAGGGTCTGCTCTGTAAATAGATTCTTAACCTTTTATCCCTTTGGTCCAGTGACTTGGAAAATCCGTATAAAATCACAGAAAGCTCAGAAAAATGTAAACTCTTTGTTGGGTTCCTTGTGAATATATCTAAAACTTTTGCAAAGCACGACCATACTTTTGACTGATGGTTTTTGCATGAAATTTTTTTGAAATCAATTTGACCTACTTTTGTTGTAGTTCAAAATCTAGAAGTTCTCTTGAGCTAATATTTACACATGTTGTGGTAGATGCCATGTGTAGGCTCTACACCAAAATTTGCAAAAAGTTACTAAGTAAATCTTTTATTATGATTTATCTTGTATTTATGCTATTTTGCCTTAATGATTTTTGTAGCAAAAAATAAATAGATTTTTGAGCTAAACTTCTGAGTATAGTTCTAAAATGTCTTGATGCATCTTTCATGAATTAATCATGATTTAGGACTGTTAAAAATATTTGTTCTTGATTTATGCTTGGTTTTAATCATAAATGCCTAGTTCAAGATCTAAAATGGATCTTGGTGTATTTGTTGGTTTCCTAGCCTTGTTTTAAGTCAGAGGTTATGTAGGAGAAAAATTGGATCCAAAAGTGACGTATTTATTTTTGTATGCATTTATCTCATTTGTGGTAGCTAGAAATGTTCTTTTTGGTATATTTATTTTCATAGATAAAACAAGTGTGCTTGCTGGTCCAGTGGACTTGTATAAGGGTAGAGAGCTCAGAAAAGTCACCACTGCATTTTTTATAAATTAATTTGATGAATAAAGATGAGGAAGTCATTGTAAGCTTAATAATAAGATTAATTGGAAAATCATCAGTACTATCCTTGGTAACCCTATGGATGTGTTGTGGAGTTGGTTTAGGAGCTGAAAATCCACCCTTGCTGTTTTGTGCAAATTAATTAATTAATTAATTTAAATATGTACACAATCACTATAAAGATAAGAATAAATAATAAAGCACTTCATAATATTCTTTAAAAGGAAGAGTATGATGAATATATTTTGTCAAGGTGAATATGGTCAAGTATGTGCTTCTTGTTGTCATGTGTTACTGTTTTTAGTTAAATTAAATTAATTTCACCACTAATTATTGCATATGCATCCTCTGTGTATAAGTTCCCGATGGTAGCTACACGCTCGTACCGACTGACGAGGACGAGGGAACAGGAGGAGACATGCACTACGTGTCCGTAGATCAAGACCCGGACCAAAGTCCGGAAGTTTGTTTGACTGCTTGTGCTGACGAAGGAAAGCCCCGGTTTATCATTAACCTATGTGTTTCTTTTAAGCTTCTGAATTTATCTTTGATTATCTATGTGCATTTACGTTCAGGAGTTGAATTGAAACACTAGTTGCATCATCCTTAAATACCTATGGTCTTTTACTAGTATGCTAGGTCGCTAGTTGCTATGCCCTAAGGATCCGATACAAGTCAAGTGATGTTCGTCACTCGCGGGCATAGGATCTCATTTATAGAATCACCATATTTATTAATGGATTACTCATGTGGTAAGAGCATGGGATTGGGATCCGGTCCAGTGGCTTCGTGGGTTAATTATTTGAACGTACTAAGCACTTGTCGGAAATGGGTACGGTAAGCCTAGTACCAAAATGATGCGGTACATGAACTTTGCGTTATTAATCTTAGGGTTGCAGCCCCGGGCTCGCCACTTGAGTACATGCGTGAGGCTGGGTGACCTTGGTGGCGTAGCCCAGATAAACCTTGTACTTAAGACTGTTGCATCCGATCCCAATCCGAGGAATGACGAGAACCGCCTGGTTGGTGAACTCTTAGTGAGGGCACCTCCCGTGTGTTTAGGTCTACCTTGCAAGGGTTAAATCAATTGATTGTTAGCCTCTCACTGTTATCTGAGACTACTTAATCTACTAGCCGTGATATCCCTTTATGATGGAACTTTATGAATATTGTTATTTGATTCATTGTATTGTACAACTTATGATTGCAATAGATTGCTTATCTAGTAATGATTTAATCTACTAGAATTTGAGCTAAAATGTGAAAGTAAGGATTCACTACTTAGTAGCTTTTCGGCAAAAGAAACCCACTAGCCAAAAGCCTTGCATGATTAGAGGTAAAGTCTTTATTTTAGGCGGGTAAGCCCAGGCCGACCGAGCCTACAGGGAGGCCGATCGGGCCCCCTGACCCCGATCAGGCCCTGCTTCAGGAAGGTTCCTCCACCGCCTTTTAGGGTTAATCTAAACCACTTGTTTAGGTCAGTTTGATCCTATGGCGACGGATTATCCCTCCGGGCTATATAAGGAACCCCAGCCCCCCTAGGGCATGGTATGCATCTCTCAGAAGATCATCATCACCAGGCCAAGATAGAAGAAGAAGAGGATACATCAGAGATAGGATAGCTACTTCGTAGTTCAAGATCTAATTTCTAGATCAAGAACCTAGTTCTAGATAGAGAGTCAGATTCGAGTAGAGTTGAGTTTTTCTCCAGTTCAGATCTGTAAGTTATCAAGATTTAGTTCTTATATTGTTTCTCAATGACTTTTCTATTTCAATGTTATGTGTGCAATTGCTAAGTTCTTACTTTATCCTAGTAGTATGTTTGATATAGTCATGATCAATGATAAGTCTACGCACTTATTCGTAGAGCTCCTAGTATATTATAAGCATATGCTAGGTAGTAGAAAGTATGTAAGCATGGTGCTTAGATATAATTGACTTGCAGATTCACCTTATACTCTCGGCTGTGTGGTAGATCGTGGGCGTGACAGGCCTATTGAGTCCTTTGCAGTCCACCCCCACCCCCCCCCGAGTATAAGACTAGACGAACAATGGTACTTGGGAGGATCAAGTTTCATCCTTGATCTTCTTAGGTAATCTTCGCGGTGTTCACATTTATCCTTGACTATGCTATATGTGATGATATGCTACATTAGAATAGACGAATAACTCAGTCGTTGTATGCTATATAGAAGTGTGCCTCTTAAGTAAATCCAATTCTAATCTAGACTAGAAATAGTATGTTCTATGCTCCACATGTGCCTCTGCCTATTTGATTTATCATTACTTTATCATTTGGCTTATCCCTGTTAAAGTATGTGCCTTTCCATCAAAGTCCATAAAGTAATCTACTACCATCCCTATGTCTGTTGTTATATCCATCCATCTTCCCTATGGATACGATATTTTTAAAACCCATCACCCCGGGTGAAATGTTCACCGGTATCCGTGCGCTTGCGGATTATCTACCATAATATTTCTGTAGGCTTATATACCAACCAATATTTCTTGCGCCATTGCTTAGAATGGATTCTAGATCTATTCTTTGGAAGTTGCGTTAAGAAATGTCAACAAGCATTTCTGGCACCGTTGCCGAGGAAGATTGGATGGCTACCTTTTGAAAATCGATGGCTAGATACTTTAATGAGACTTTGTAATTTGGCACCTCTGCTTAAACAGAATTGCCCTTATTTGTTTTTGTCTTACTTGCAGGGTATTAACAGGTTTGATTGTGATTCACCACACTTCAATTATTTGAGTCAAATCAACCAAGGAAGCTTTACACCAAGTTCTGAAGCCATGGCTGAGAAGATGTTGTTGGAATTCTCTACTCCAAACATTAATAACATTCGCATTGGACCAACAATCGATCATGAATTCGAGCTTAAGCCTAGCCTCATCAACATGGTGCAAGATGATCTATTCAGTGGAACGGTACACGAAGATGCAAGCGCTCATCTCCAAAACTTTTTGGAGAAAGGCACCACCATCTCCATCAAGGACATTCCCAAGGAAACGATCCTACTCCGTTTATTCCCATTTTCACTAAAGGGGAGGGCGAGACAATGGTTCTACTCCAATTAAAACAACACATAGGAGGAATGTTCTACAACCTTCCTATCAAAGTTTTTCCTCACAGGCAAAAACCAATGCTTTACGTGGAAAAATCACCAATTTCTAGCAGCAGAAAGGCGAGTCAATTCCAGAGGCATGGGAACGTTTGCAAGAATATATATCAGATTTCCCTCATCATGGAATAAAAGAATGGATGCTCTTACAAAGCTTTTACCATGGATTAAATCAAAAAGTGTCTGAGCATCTAGATGCAGCTACTAAAGGATCATTCTTTTCACTCACTACGAGACAAGCCAATACATTTATGCAGAAGATATCTGAAAATCAAGGCTGGACCGAGAAGAACACTCAACACTATCGTCAGAATGAAAGAAGATGAAGAGTTGAAAGAACTATCAACTAGTATGGACGTGCTGTTGAGCAGGCTTGAGGAACGAGCCAACTTCAAGAAGGATCGACAAGCTTTACAAGATTCGATAAATACTTCAAGAAATTCAAGCTTGGTGGTCCACAACTCAGCACCTACCCAAGAAAAAGACCTACAACCACGACCGACTTACGCAGGTAAGTATACATGTAATAATTCCAAGCGACTTTCGCTACGAGAGTTAATTGAAGAACAAGATGAAATAACAAATAATCTCTCTAAGAAGCTTGTTGCTAATGATAAAATTCTAGAAGACATAAATGCTAAGATGGATAATTTTTCTGAAATCTTAAAAAATCAAGCTATCTTCAATGCTAAACTAGAATCAAAATTGTCTGCTATTGCACCTGTTGCCACTAACCCTGAGCAGGTATTTAATGTCCGAACAAGAGGTGGCAAGCAAACAATAGATCCACCATATCCCAAGGGCACAGCAAGACCATCGGCTAGAACACCCACAACACCTGCAACATCTGCAGTACCTGAGCACCAGCCGAAGCTCTAGAGAAGGATAATGACGTAGAAGAAGTCGTGCAAGAAGAACAAGATTCAGTAAGACAAGATTTCCACAACACCAACTTCATACCATATCCAAGAAGAGTGAGAAAACCTCAAGCTGATGATCAATTCGGGAAGTTCATCGAAGTCATCCAGAAGCTTTATGTCAACATACCTCTATTGGATGCCATGCAAGTCCCGACATATGCCAAGTACATTCGAGACATCCTGAATAAGAAGAAACCTTTGCCAACTACGGAGATCATCAAGTTGACTGAAGAATGTAGTGCGGCAATCATGAACACATCGCTCATCAAGAAAAAGGATCCAGGATGCCCCACTATAGAGTGCTCTATTGGAAATCAATACTTCAACATTGCACTATGTGATCTTGGAGCAACTGTTAGTGTGATGCCCAAGGTTGTCTTCAACAAGCTCAAGCACCCTACCTTGGTTCCAACATCAATGTGTCTCCAATTGGCAGATCAATCAGTTCGCTACCCATCAGGAATCGCCGAGAATGTTCCAGTGAAAATCCGAGAGTTCTTAGTGCCGGTTGATTTCGTGGTATTGGATATGCACCCAGACTCCAGGGTTTCACTAATTCTCAGGTGACCATTCCTGAGCACCCCAATGCACGCATCAATGTAGGCGGATGGGAGATCACATTTGAGATCAATGGAAAGGAGGAGAAGTTTGCCTTCAGACCCATACCAGAGCTCAGCATCAAAGCAAACATGATCGATCAAGGAAAGACATCATTAGAAGGACCAATATCTCCGAAGATGGAGGATGCACCTGAATATTAGAAGACTCGGAAGTCCCGAACCCTCGCCAAAGGTAACCGGTAAAAACACAAAAATATATTTCTGAATTTTGTATTTACTACAGTGAAAACTTTTTCACGCATGGTAAATAATTTTACGGTGTGTCAAAACCCGTATAATGATTTTCCGTGGTGGCATAAAAAAATTTTTACTGCTATGGTTTTGTTGTTACCCTTACGCTTGGGACCCATGTGCCATAGGGATGCACATCAAGTCTTTACCTACCCTATCTTATAACTTCATCCACCAGCACCTTCTTTTCCCACTCACAAGGCACTTATTCTAGCATTGGAAGACAACAGGAAATGGATGGAGGAGAGGGCACCCGAGTGGAGGCCAGGTGGGACCGACCGGCCCCACCACCAGGCCGGCCGGCCAGCCACCCCCCTTGGCCCTATATAAACAGCCACCTCCTACCCAGTTCTTCGCACACACACCAGCCCAGAAAACCTCACCTTTGAGCCTTTGCAGTGCTGCCTCAAGAGAAAGGAAGCTTAGGAAGAGAGTGGAGAAGAAATCCAAGGGTAGCCTGGCTTTAAACTTTTCTCTTACACCCTTGAAAGCCTTAGACACCTTGGGAGAATCCTTAGATGCACTAGCTCTAGAGCCAGCTCCCAGCGGTCGATGAGTGTAGACTCTCAGGAGTCTCCCTCATCGGTCTCTAACCCCTCTCATTCGGCATCACAATCACAAGGAAAGATCCTAACCGCCGATGTGCATTTGCACATCAGGAGAGGAGAAGAGAAGGAAAGGTATGAGAAACTAAAGAAACATTCTTTTGTCCTTACACCCATGTTTAACGAAGAATTCATGCAAGAAGCAGGCTTGGACTCTGAGTTCAGCCAGATTTTTGCTCTGCTGGGGTGGACCTCTTTTTATCACACTTTTGAAAGGGGTAGCTGTCTCCTTACTTTAGAGTTCCTTTGCACTTTGAAATCCTCTATCGATGGGGTAACCTTTTAGTTGTTTTGTCAAGAGCACACTCTATCTTGGAGAAGGCTAAGTAACGCCTTAAGGTTCGCAGAAGGATGTGCCTTAGATTTAGACTCGTCTCTTGAAGATTTTAATAGGCTACACCTCTAGACGGACGTTATAGGGAAAGAGAACACACACAAGCCATGCACCAATGATATTAGCCATCCCACTCTCCGTTTCTTTCACAAGTGGTTAAGCCTTGTCCTTTTTCCACGCAATGATGATATCAGCGCGAGAGTAGGGGACATGTAGTTGATTTATGCTGCTCTGAAAAGAAAAGTTGCGTCCCCTGTTAAGATGCTAGTAGAGCACTGGCTCTTGTTCCCCAACCTAGTTGGAGACGTAAGTTGCACCTCTCTGATCACCCGGATAGCCGATGACTTGGGCATCCTTGGAGATGCCACTATCATCAACATTGATACTCCTCGTGAGATCATCGGTTACGATTACTTCCGCCAAGGAAGATGGGTTAAGAGAATTCAAGAAAAATTGCACTATATCCACAATAAGAGCACAATCCCGTTACCTAACCCGGGATTGGGTGTATATTCTGTGCAATCTTTTCTGATCAATGAGCAGGCACAACCGGTACAGCAGCAACCTTCACGAACGTCAGCTCGAGACTTATCGTCGAACTACGCTGGAGCTGACCCACTGCCCCAAGACGTCGCGTATCGATCATATCAAAACTTTGTGCCAACATACCCTCGTCGCGCGTACCAAGGAGGAGATTTACCATCGCAAGGACCGAGCAACCTTGGAAGACAAGAGTTTGGAAGTGGCAGGTTTTACGCATCATCTTCGAATTTTGTACCTGCCCGTAACTCTTTTTCAGGATTCGACCATCAGTATTCTGCGACGTTCCGCCAAGGTGTCCATGACAACATGAGGATGCAAATGAGCACTCAGGATACCCACACCAACATGCTACGCCAACAACAACAGTTGATGGACCAGGCAGGACAACGATTAGAAGATATACAAGAAACCGCAGATGCAAACGCTGAACTACTGGCAAGGAGATTTCGCCAGTGGGGGATGTAGTATCAACTATCTATTTATATATTTTTATTTTATGTTTTGTTTAGTTTGATAATAAAATAAAATAAAATAAAAATTTCCCTTGTTTAAAATAAATAAAGAACTAGATAAGTATGCTAAATGGACATGATAAACAAATGCTCTTCATTGATGCAAATGCTTAGCTTACCATCTTTTGAAGTTCTCCCGAGACATGGATACAATTGTTTAGATTTTGAAACATGCTTTGAGTTTGAGATTCTTGTGGGAGCAATTTCTTGATCTAAGTCTAGGTGATTGATTGATTGACATGATTGAGTTGAGCTGTTGTTTATCTTGTTCAAAGTAACACTAAATTCTGGAGATTCACTTTTTAATCATAAAATTCATATATAATGAGTCTCCTGTATGACACAAGACTTTATGTCCTGTTAAAAAAGGGCCTTATTGAAAATTTGCTAAGAGTGTTCCAGTTTTATATCTCTCTATGCTTTCAAAGAGACTTGGGCATGACATAAAAAAGAGAAAAAAGAGAGGAAAAAGTGAGATGAGAGAGGGAGAGAAATGAACAAGTGTTATACTAGCGAGAAGGGCCTACCTTCCTAAAAAGAATAAATTAGAGATGAATAATGGACACAAGTCCGAGGGAGAGAAGAGCTCACATCTCTAAGGATAGAAAAATGGACAAAAGTCCGGGGTGAGTAGGGCCCACCTCTGCTAAGGTCATGTAACCCAAGGTTGTCTTAAGATTATTGCTAGAAAGAGAGAGATATTTCAGGAACAAAAGAAGTAAAGGCAGGCTAAAGTTGAGAGTTTTTATGTTTATCATATCAAGTTGTCATACAAGAGTACTCTAAGCTTTAACTTGAACATCTTTTGTAAAACTCCAGAATTTTAGTGAAACCAAGAACTTGAGATATGGTGCTTGACTTAATTGTTATATCTTTCAACTTCTCAAGACCCAAGTATAGATAAAAGCCCCATGTTCTCAAACAGATATAAGCAGGTTTTAAAAGTCTGACTTTTTCATCCTACCTTGGAAAAGAATTTGTTGTGGTAACACTGAGTCTTGCTAAGAAACTAGCAAGAGGTAAGCTTGGGGGAGTTTATTGATGCTCACTAACTCTTATTTTTATGCATCAACAATACATGAAAAAGGACCAAAAAGATAAATCAACAGTAGTATAGGGCCTTGGACTAATGAATTCCATGAGTTTTGGTGAATTATATAATTTCAGGGACTATTCAAGAAAATGCGACAAGAATGAATTCTAGAAGGCTCCAGAAGCCTCCCGAACTCAACTGAAGTGGGCTACAAGAAAATATGCATCTAGAAGGGACAAGAGGCCCACACGCAGAAGCGGAGCACAGCCTGGGCCCAGCCCAGGCTGACCGGCCCTATAGGGAGGCCGGCCGGCCCCCAGGCCCCGATCAGGCCTTGCTTCGGGAAGGTTCCTCCACCGCCTCTTAGGGTTAATCTAAACCACTTGCTTAGGTCGGTTTGATCCTACGGCGACGGATTATCCCTCCGGGCTATATAAGCAACCCCAGACCCCCTGGGGCATGGTATGCATCTCTCAGAAGATCATCATCATCAGGACAAGATAGGAGAAGAAGAGGATACATCAGAGATAGGATAGCTATTTCATAGTTCAAGATCTAATTTCTAGATCAAGAACCTAGTTCTAGATAGAGAGTCAGATTCGGGTAGAGTTAAGCTTTGCTCCAGTTCAGATCTGTAAGTTATCAAGATTCAGTTCTTATATTGTTTCTCAGTGACTTTATGCTATTTCAATGTTATCTGTGCAATTGCTAAGTTCTTACTTTATTCTAGTAGTATGTTTGATATAGTCATGATCAATGATAAGTCTACGCACTTATTCGTAGAGCTCCTAGTATATTATGCGCATATGCTAGGTAGTAGAAAGTATGTAAGCATGGTGCTTAGATATAATTGACTTGAGGATTCACCTTATACTCTAGGTCGTGTGGTAGATCGTGGGCGTGACAGGCCTATTGAGTCCTTTGCAGTCCACCACCCGAGTATAAGACTAGTCGAACAATGATTCTTGGGAGGATCAAGTTTCGTCCTTGATCTTCTTGGGTAATCTTCTCGGTGTTCACATTTATCCATGACTATGCTATATGTGATGATATGCTACATTAGAATAGATGAATAACTCAGTCTTTGTATGCTATATAGAATTGTGCCTCATAAGTAAATTCGATTCTAATCTAGACTAGGAATAGTATGTTCTATGCTCCACATGTTCCTCTGCCTGTCTGATTTATCATTACTTTATAATTTGGCTTATCCCTGTTAAAGTATGTGCCTTTCCATCAAAGTCCATAAAGTAATCTATTGCCATCCCTATGTCTGTTGTTATATTCATCCATCTTCCCTGTGAATACGATATTTTTGAAACCCATCACCCCGGGTGAAATGCTCACCGGTATCCGTGCACTTGCGGATTGTCTACCATAATATTTTTGTAGGCTTATATACCAACCAATATTTCTTGTGTCATTGCTTAGAATGGATTCTAGATCTATTATTTGGAAGTTGCATTAAGAAATATCAACAGAGCCCGAGGCGATAGGAGATTTGGCATGCAAAAGTCAAGACACTAGACACAATGCTAATCAGTCCGGATATCAGGAGATACTATTTGTAATACGATCTAGATACACTTCATATTGTAACTGACGTGGACTGATCATCGAATCAACACTGCATCTGCCGAAACAAACTTTGTCGTCGTAAAATTCAGGTGCACGAGAACCAAATCAAGCTCTTTAGCTACTGAATCAAACTCTTTAGCCACTGGATCATCCTACACTACTATCAATTTGACATCTAATGTCATCGATTCGACCTACACTGTTGTTGGATTAACCTCCACCATGGACGGATGGACCTTTGCTACTATCGATCGAGCGTCTATGACACTATTGGATCGAGCTACAAGGCGAGCAACATCAAGGAAAGCAAGCACTCCCATGGGAGCTCACCTTGACTTGCCTAGAAATGCGAGGCAAGCAGAAAAGGTGTACAAGCGGCAACAAGTGTACCAAGCATGCTCTAAGTCTCTTCGATTTTTTTTGGAGATAGGCACTGAAAAATATAACATGGGTAGAAGGCTAGTGAGAGGAATTACTTGATTATGGCACATACAAACCTACAATCATGATAGAGACAAAAAATCGGATGCCACAAGAGATGATAAGATAACATAGATTTGATGAGCAATTCATGTAGGTTTGCATAGCAGTAATTTGACAAAGAAGATGTTAAGTATGGTTTGGCATCAACCATATGGGGTTTGGAGACCAAAAGCGAAACAATGGCTTTCTAGATAGCAGCTAACGCGATACGATTGCTTTGGTCAGAGAAGAACTGAGGTAGTAGGCAACAATGGTGGACAAAGCAGGTGACCATAAATGGCTACAACAAATTGGCAAAATTCTCTATAAACAAGAAGGTGTAAGGTTGACAAAAGAGGGAAGACAACAAGACAAAACATAAGCATTGTGATATGAACGAATATTGTGATACATCCGAGAAGCTAGCACGATGTGCGGAGAAATTTAAGCTACCCAATGCAAATTTCTATCTTGCACAGTATACATGAGGGAGATAAATTGAATTATCAGTATGATGTCACCATTTAGGATAAGCATGCTTTGCAGTAGAGGCACTTTGTGTCCCTAGAACATGGGCTTGCTTGCGAATAGGCCACCTATTAGTGACATGAGATCCTCTATAATAAATAAAGAGGAACAATTTTTCGACTACACATATCTATAAGCATAGTAAGCTTCCAAACAAGAATGAAAGTGATGAGATCAAGTTGGTTTGTCGTATATCATCTAATCTTTTGGAAACTTTTGGAATTAGATTGGTATGTCATACGTGAAGAACCAAACAACACAATGAACATGAGGATGAACACAATTATGCTCACAATGAATAATGTTACCTACTATTTGATGATCAGTAGTTATCTTGGACGTTATAAAAGTATTAATAAATATAATGATTACATTTTAGAAGACATAAGGTATAATCAACAACGACTAAGGACATATCATTTCAATCAAACAATTAATATATATCCTAGTACAATATGTATATATAAGAAACATCCTATGTATTTGTCGGGATCGCAAGTTAGAAGAGAGAGAATCGGCCGCCATGCACCACAACGAAGGAGGGGACATCGATGAGCAGGAAGAAGAAAAGAAAGGGCATCGACTGTCGATCGTAATGAAGAGAGACTTTCAAACGAGAGGAAGAAGGTACCATTGGATGAGATGAAGAAGGGGGTGCACCCATATGGAAAGAGATGAGGACCTACGCCACTATTTCTTCAGCCCACCCCAGATCAAGCTTCAAGGTCACCTACGTTGACAACCAACGGTGCCACGAGGTACGACGAGTTGTAGCGAACATGGCCCCGTTTGCCATTTGTTCGAGTTGATTTTGGTGATTCATGCTAACACAAGCAATGGGACTAACCACATTGTCTAGCATGTCATTGTAGACGTATCTAGGTCCCATGGAAGCTACCACAATCAAAGAAGCAACAAAAAAAAAATCAAAGACACAAGAAAACAAGGAATTGACACTGTTGAATGAACCGACGATACCATCGGTGCAAGCGTTAGTGTAGTTGGTACACTACGAGAAGCCTCAAGTCAACAGGTATCGTCGGATGTTCCGACAGTCTAGTTTCTAGATGCGTCAGATGGATTGCAGAGAAGAAGCAGTGAAGACAGTAGCACCGGATGATCCGACAGTCTAAGTGGGGACACTGTCGGTCTATTCCATGCTTGGTTTGAATCAAGATAGAGATGCGCCAAGACAGACTCTTCAACATCGGATGAACCGACGCCCAGGGTCAAAGGAAGCGTCGGTCTCTCCGCGGTCTCGAAGAAGCTAAAGTAAGGTTTTGGCGAGGAGTCTTTCAGCATTGGATGATCCGACGCACCATCGGTGTATAGTGATGGAGAAGTTGTGTCAGCAGATTTGCAACGACTAAGTGACGTGGAGGGCACCGGATGAACTGACGCCTTGGAAAAGCATAGCATCGGTTCATCCGACGCTACCTTTTTCTGTGGTTGTTAACCAACAACTCTTTGGGTGCCTTGGGCTATTTATACCCCCTTCACTCACCCATTTGAGGTTGTTGGATTGTGTGGAAGTGCAGAAGAGTGTAAGACACCTAGAAGATCATATCCAATCCATCCAAGTGCTTAATTGCGCATCCATGGACTTGCATATGCTTTGTGTATGTGCTTAGTGCTAGGCTTACCTTAGAGCTGAGTGAGTGCAAGGTTGTGCCGACCTTGTGAGGTGATTCTTGAGTGATCAAGTTGTACAAGGTGCGCCGGAAACCTTGGGGCCTAAGTGGCTCACCGGCAATTGTCTTCGACCCTCCGGCTTGGTGTGGAGTGGCGAGGACACTTTGTGTGGGGGACGTCGAGACCCCCTTCCTTGGTGGAGAAGCTCCTTAGTGGAGGCAACATCAAGGTGACCAAGAGAGCTTGGCGAGTACCTTAGTGGCAAGACTTTGTGGCGAGTCAAGTGGTGCTCTTAGGAGAGACTTGCTGACCGGGAAGCAATACTCTTGTGTGAGTGCTTTAACAACGTGGACTAGGGGTGGCTTAGTGCCTACTGATACCACGAGACAAAATCGCGTGTCAAGAATTTGCTTCCTCTCATCCCTCTTTACGTTTCCGCGTTACTTTCTTGCAATCCTTGCTTGCCTTTACTTTCCTAGAGTAGTATCTTGCTAGAATTGGCTATAGGTTGCAGAACTTGTTTTGGGATGGGAGTTTCACACTAGAACAACCGTAGTTGCACATCTAGATAGTATGTTCTAGTTTTACTTTGAGCAAAAGTAGTGAAGCCATAGGTTAAGGCTTTCAAGTGGCCTAATTCACCCCTCCCCCTCTTAAGTTACGAGCATCCGATTCCTTACACAAGCTCGCTGGAGGTGTTGGATCTGCGCATCAGAAAGTGGAGAACCGAGACTCTGCATGAGGTCAACAACCGAGCCAAACTCAGAAGCCATAGAATCAACAAGTCAGCGTTCGACCATTAGAGATGGCAACGAGGTAGTATACGCGCGGATACGCCTACAAATATCTGCACCCGCATGCTTGAAAACCGCACCCGCACCCGCGCCCGCTATCCGCAACGGGCACGTAACCGCGCCCGCGCCCGCAATCCGCGGATAGCGGATACCCACAGGCATACCCGTGTGCCCGCAAAATCACACATTTCAATAGCAGTTTAAGTGTTCAGCACACATTTCAGATAACAAGTGCCAAAGATGCAAATGCAACAAATTACAGACCAAAGTTATTTTGCTAATAAAGTCTAGCACAACACGGAACGACCAATAGTCATCACAAATTTAAAATTATTACGGTACCACATAAAGTTGCACCCAATGACCCAAGTGACCCAACTCAAGCGAGTTCAAGTGTTCAACAACACAAACAAACTACGGATACATTGCAAACGAAATGAGACGTCCATCGGTCGAATCTTCGGTACCGTAGTGATGCAAGATTCTTCCTTCATTTCTTCTTGAATGTCTTCAAGGCATGACCAAAAGCTATTTTCCCTATCACCGTCATCTACAATACAATTTCATATACATTAGTAGCTGCAACAAATAAGTCAAATATGAAAAAGATGACACATTGCAAATGGTCTTCTTATTCGGGAACAAACAACAGTACAACATCATGGAGGGATTCAACATGAAAAATTAGCCACTGAATAGGGGATTCAGCAAAAGTAATGACTACTGACTATTGAGAATTTGAGATTTGAGATTTGAGAATCATACCTTGGATGGGGGATTCGGTAGTGAGGGAGGGCGACAGGTCGGCGCCCGGCGGTGCGAGCAAGGCCGCAAGGGAGAGGGAGGGCGACGGGGGCGGCGTCCCGGCGGGCGGCGGTGCGAGGCAAGGGAGGGAGGGCGGCGGTGCGGGGCAAGGGAGGGAGGGAGGCGGGCGGCGGTGCGAGGCAAGGGAGGGAGGGCGACGGGCCGGCGGTGCGGGCAAGGGAGGAAGGGAGGCGGGGCGGCGGTGCGGGCAAGGGAGGGAGGGAGCCGGGGGAGGCGGGCGGCGGTGCGAGCAAGGGAGGGAGGGCGACGGGCCGGTGGCGCGAGCAAGGGAGGGAGGGGAGGGGCGTGCGTCGGCCGTCGGGGGCTCGGGGCCGGCGGCGCCGGGCGGTGCACCGGTGGCGACGCGGCGTGGGTCACGGGCTCACGGCGCGGCCGGCCGCCGGGACGCCGGTGAGGATGTGAGGGAGATTCGGATCGAGACTAGGTCACTAGGCCTAGCGGCGGCGCCGGTGAGGCGGTCACTAGAATTCCGTATATATACTTTCAACTACTGGGTCCACATGTCAGTAGTGTCTTAACGGGTTTAGCGGATTTGCGGGTGCGGATAGTATATTTTTGAATCCGTCAGCATATATCCGTTGGGTTTAGGGTAGTATCCGCGCCCGTGCCCGCGGGCACAGATCCAGACCCGCATCCGCGCCCATCGGGTTTGGTATCCGCGGGTACGCGGATATTTCGTGCCCGTTGCCATCTTTATCGACCATCGAGAGTGGGGAATAAGAGCCTGAGTCGGTTGAGGAGGGGACTAAGTGATGAGAGGGTGAACAACAATTTATGTCCAATACAGAGCTCGGAGGTTGACATTGGACGCGGGGGTGCAACAGAGCGTCGAATGACATTCGTTATTAGGTCAGTTTCCATCCTCCACTTAAAACACCATCCAAATAATAAAATTCGAGTGTATCAATATCAGTTCTGAATTTTGAGCTCCAATATTTACATCGGTATTAGTAATTTCAAAAGGATGAATAATGAATTAAGATGGATAAAAGAAAATGCAATGCTAACATAGCATTTTAAAAAATATGATTTATCAAATCTAGCCGATCTATTAGCGCGGACCAACTTCCTAGTTTTTCACAAAAGAGAGTGAATAGGTTCAGTGAATTGAGGACCAATAACAGTTTATCAGCAAAGGTCTGGTGCCAAGTGTGTGAGAAATGCACCAAAGATGTTGTCCTTCAGTCTAACGCTAACGGTTATAATGGGTGTAGGATCTAGTCACATAGAAGGGGGGGTTGAATATGGGACTTGTTTTCAAGCTCTAAAGGAAAAACGAAAACCTTAACCTATCAACTAGTGTTGCCCATACTAAAAAGGTTCTTCTCTACTTCTAGAGCACACTAACACAAGTTTCCTTAGCAAATAACACACTAAGAGGCAATAAGACAACCTAGGCAAGATATGAAGTACACAAGCGAAACAAGCTAGAACAAAGACAAAGAAACTTGAGAGCGGAATTGAAATGCTGAAAGTTAGTGCTAGAAGTAAATAAGATGGACAAGAGGCGATCGGATTTTTTCCCGTGGTATCGAGAAGTTGACGCTTCCCCATAGTCCACGTTGGAGCACTCACTTAGAGTATCGCTCCCCCTTGAGTCACTAAGACACAAGTGCTCACTAAGAGTACCCGTTCTCCATCTCCGGAACGGTGGGTCTCGAACCGTGTACACCAAGCTTGTCTTGAGGCTCCCACAATCTCCAAGAGCTCACCAAGAACCCCCAAGTCACCTAGACCGTCTAGGAGCCGTCAAACTCCAAGAGTAACAAGCCCGCAAACCTTCACTTGACCTGAGCACTCAGCTAAGCCATGGATGCACCTTGAAACTCTTGCTCACTAATAAAGAACACCTCAATGACGAGGAAGAGAAATCCCAATAAGCAAGAACACACTCTCCTTCTCTCCTAGGCTGCAGTAGATCTTCAGAGTGGCAAAGGCAGCTCTAGAGAGGCAGGGGGGCTTATATATAGGCCTATCAAAGGTGGCTAGCCGTTGGAAAAGTCCTCTGAAAAAGTTGTACCGTCGGATGAACCGATGGTGCCCCCCTGCTAAGCGTCGGATCATCCGGTCACTCACAGCGCCCAATATAGCCGTTGAACCTTGAAACCCAGACAATACACCGACGCTGTACACCGACGCCCCGTCGGATCATCCGGTGCTGAAGGCACCCCGCTCGGGGCGGTACTGTATGATTTGAAACAAACCGTCGGATGAACCGCTGTGAGCACTAACCAAGCGTCGGATCATCCGGTCTTTGGGCGTGTCTTGGCGCGTCTCCGTTGAATTTAAATGCAACCGTCGGATAAACCGATGGTCAAGGCGTCGGATCATCCGATGCTTGAGCCCAGACCCTTGACCAGAACTGTAGCCAAACCCTAAGGCGTCGGATGAACCGATGCCTGTACCGTCGTTTCATCCGACGGTCCGTTTTGAACCGGTTGGTCGGCAGAACTCATCCGACGCATGTTAAATATAGGGCGTCGGATCATCTGACGCTATGAAGTTGATTTCAACTCATCCGATTCAGCGCCTTTGAGTTTTCCGTCGATTCTTTTGCTTCAACCTTTCTTCCATGAACTCTCCGAGCTAGATAAGATCCAAGGAACATGAGTGTGCATAAATTATGGCTTTCGAGTGCATGGTCAAGCTACTAGTGTACGAACCCCTCTTAATAGTACGGTCGAAACTACAAACTAGTAATCCAAGTGTCCTTCATCTCCTTTGCGACACTTGGAACTAACAAAGTCCTTAGCCTTGCAGTCTTCGACCAGATTGAGCCCATTAACTCAAATTGAGGGGTCTCATTCCATTCAATACTCGTGATAATAACCCAAATAGAAATCCGCTTCAAAACAAAGGTTAGTCACAAGCATATGGTTGTCATTTATCACCGAAACACACCCTTACCAAAGGTGCAAAAGGGTCTAGATCGCTACAATCCCCCCTTTTTGGTGATAGATGACAACACGAGTAGAGATATACGAAAATTTGAATTAAAAACATATAAACTCTACTTCTAATGCATGAAATAGAATAAGCGGTAAACACACATGCATTAAGTAAACACACAAGCATGAGAAGACATGTAAACCATCGACATACACAAGATCCAAATACATGTCTCATCATGAAAAGCCACAAAAGCGAGAGAGAGGCTACAAAAACTCCAAAACCTGCACTCTCCCCTATCTCCCCCTATCTCTACTCCCCCTATCTATCTCCCCCTTTGGCAACAAGCACCAAAAAGGAGACTAAGCCTGAGGCGGAGAGGAAGGATCCGGCGGTGAAGTGGAGACGACTCGCGAAGGTCGCACAGAGAAGCCGGAAGCGTCGTCGTCGTCGTCCTCGCTGAGAAGAGACCAAGCCGGAGAGGTAGAGCCCGGAGCCGGAGGAGGTGGTGCTGGAGGAGCTGTAGTCGTCCCGGTGCCTGAAGTCGGAGTCGGAGTAGACGCGGGAGCTGTAGTAGCCTCGGGAGCAGGAGGAACGGTGTCGGAGGCAAGTGCTGCTGAGATCTGCTCCGTGATCGCGTGAATGTAGTGGTCCTCCTCTCCCAAACCCTCTGCCCTCGGCGTAGAGAACGTCGGAAGAGGTGTAGACGCCGGTGGGCTAGGCACAGTGGTGCGAGCTGGTGTCTCGAAGACGAGTGCTCCTGTGGTAAGCGGAGACACCAGCTGTGACGTTGTAGGCGGGGTCATCCGTAGCCGAGCCGGGGAAGGAGGAAGTGACCGCCGGCTCGTGGTGTCGTCGTCTGAGGTACCGCAAACGCCCCTGTCTGAAGTAGTGGTGACTGGGGGAAAGTCGCCGGGGGAACGTTCACGAACCCGCCTGCTGGAGGAAGAGGAGGCCGTCGGGTCGACCGAAGCTCGGCGGTGGTAGGTGGCTGAGGTGGCTGAAGTCCCGACTGCTGGAAGAGCTGACCAAGGCAACCAGACATGAACGTGAACATCTGCGAAGTCAACATCTGGTGCCGTAGCATCCGCCGCCTCGAGCCTCCTCGCTGGCGTCGGATCCCCTCGAGGATCACCCGCTGCGACTCCCCCGGTACCGCCGAAACCGAGCCCGCATCCGCCGCCGTACACGGAGGGCCGCCTAAGTCCGAGCGCGACCATAGCGGTGAGCAAGGAAGTGATGCGGTCCGGCTGGGTCACCTGAGCGGCTGAGATCGTGGGAACCGGTGACTCAGCCTCTCGCTGGCCTAGCAAGGTGGAGCCTCCTGCCTCGTCGTCATGGGACCGACGGACTCTGAAAACTGGCTCTGTCGCTGGAGCAGCTGTGAAGTCCTCGTCGTCACTGGAGGACTCGTCGTCAATGGCGAGGTACTGGGGGAGAGGTGCCTCGGCTGCAACAAGGGTGGCATCCTGTCGTGCTGCCTCGTCCATGGCTGCCTCTGCTGCTGCTCTAGCCTGAAGTGTCTCCTCGGCTCTCCTCATGCCTCTCGGGCCTCTCCTCCTGTCACCTGGCATCGGAGGCCGGTAGGTCGGGAACACGAACTTCGATGCCTCAAGCATCCCAACGTACCTCTCGAGCCTCGAGCGGGACGGCGGCCCAACCGATCCGAGTGAGCGAAGGGCTGCTGTCGTGTCATCCCCATGCCATCCATAATAGCATCCTCGATCTCAGCTAGCATGATATCCACGAGGTCAAAGGGGCGCTTCGCCATCACGTACATCAGGAGCCACTGCTGCACCCCCGTCAAAGACTCTGCGTTCCCCATCCTATAAAGCACAGACCTCCTGAGAGCGTAGTGAACGACGTACGCCTCACGGATCAGACGGTCAGGTGTCCTGGGTGTACCGGGGAGGAACGGTGGCTGGAACAGAAAGCTGATCTCCTCGTCGGAAGGTAGAACTGGGGAGTGTGCACGACGAGGAGGGTCGACGTCGGGGTACGCCAGGTAGTGAATAGAGTCGTCGTGTAGGTCCACCTGAAGTAGCTCTGCTATCCCCTCTCGAGTAAGCCGCTGCTGCTGACCCATGAACATAAACCTGATAGCGACCCGGTCAGCGTCGACGTAGACAGTGGCGTAGAAAACTCGACCTAGTTGGGGACGTAACGTGACCTCCGAGTCACTAAGTCCACCGCCCCCGCCGGTAGTCGAAGAAGGGGAGTATCGCCTCTCCGGTGCCGGGCACTGCCCTCAAAGCTGTGAACTGTAGCATACGGTGCTGGCTGAGCTGAGACCCTCTGTGAGTGTAGGAGGCGTAGAAGCTCTCCTGGAGAATCGTCCAGAACCGGGGGTCACACTCCTCTCTGGCCCTGGGGAACCACTGGTCCTCTGGCACACTCCTCAACCGCCGGATCTTCGGCTCCAGCAAGTGACGGAGGTCACGGAGATAGACTCCGAAAGCCTCTGCTCGTGGACCTCTGGGGAGCTGAGGGTCTAGAGCCCCGCTTCTCTCTCTCTCGTGAGCTCCTCTCGCTGCGCTCTCCTCTGTCGCGGTGTCGGCTGTGGCTGTGTGTGACCACCGTGAGTCCGAGGTCCGGACCTGGCCAGTGAGGGTGGTGTCTCTGACTGCTCTGTGGTCTGGTGCCCTCTGCCTGACCTACGTGGTTGTTGCCGCCGCCGAGTCCGCCGCTCCGCCCGCCTGCCGCCTGCTTCGCTCACCCTGGGGCTGCTCCCCCTGACTCCGTGTGCCCTCTGAAATACGAATGCCCCTCTGAGGCTGCCCCTGAGTGTCGGGCACTGCTAGCACACGCTCCCACTCCTTCTGCTGCTTGCTCTTCTTCTTCTTCTGCTCAGCAACTGCCTTACCCTTCCGCTTATCGCCCGCCATCTGTGAGAGAAAACGGTAGATAATTATAGAATGGCTAGAGACGAATAAACGAGATAAATAACTAGAGGTAAGGGTCCTTAAGCATAGCATTTGAGCAGATATGAGCCTAATTCTGAACAATCTAGGAGAATTTCTGCCACATGATACTAGGTAGGTCCTTAGGTGCAAAAGATGTGCAAAGGTGTGCGAAGAATTTGAAAGAGATTAAACCCAAGATGCTCTAGACAAGAAGGATATGGAGAAATTTCATGAATTGTGGGCACAACAGGTTATTTTGAAGATGACTCATGACCACAAATCCATCTAGAGCATGAATTAGCACCAATTTAACCTCTAATGCATTGATCAGTACAAACGAGTCCTAGAGATAGGCATTGGAGACCTAGATCAGTGCAGTGGAGGGAGAAAAACAGAGAGGTCCTCACCACGGCGAGATTGAATGGCGACGAGCTGCTGCGGATGAAGAAACAGGTCTTGCGCACCCCCCTGTGGTCGCCGGTGAGCTGCTGTGGCGGCGCACGGCCGGATTCCGCGGGGGCGGCCAAACCCTAGGCGGGTGGCGGCAGCGGCGCGCGCGCACGAGTTGGGCGCGGTGGAGAGGCGCGGCGGCCGGCGGCGAGCTCGAGGGACGGCGGAGGACCGGCGGGGTGGCTTGCGCACGCGGGTGGTGGCCGGAGGCGACGAGGGGGCGGCGGCGTCGGGCGCGGCCGGCGGCGGACGCGTATTAGGGTTAGAAGAAAATGAAAAGGCCGCCGTCGGATATGACAGGTAGGACCCACGCTTCAGTATAGCGTCGGATGAACCGACGGTTGAAAATAGAAGCGTCGGTCGAACCGTCGGTGCAACTGAGCTCCCGTGTGAAACAAGGCATCGGATGATCCGACGGCCTACTTTTATAACGCGTCGGAGCAGTTGCGCGCGGGTCTGGGAAGAAAGGCAAAAATCTTCAAGACCGATGAACCGATGGTCAAAACACACGAGGCGTCGGTTCATCCGACGGTGCGAAAATTTCTAACAGTAAGCAACTGAGCGCCCAGACCCCTTCACCGGATGTTCCGACACCGGAACCTATAGGGCGTCGGTTCATCCGACGGTGACAATTCGATTTTGTTGAACTATTTCTCATTTTTTGATCCGTCGAATGTCACACACAAGCCAACACAAGCACATCTTTGGATCAATCCTGAGTGACAACCTCACCCCTCAAGCACTCCTTTGCAAAATACTTATAATACACAATTAACTCCCTAGAAAGGGATAAACCATAGATAAAAATAGGCAAAATAAGAACCAAAGGAGGGAGGGAGCTCCAAAAAGGGAATGTATGAGTTAATTGCCTTTGAACTTAGAGATTGACACCATAAGCTCGCTAGGACTTAACTCAATAGGCATTGAGCACAATCATTTGTCTCATCACACCTTAATAGTTGTTGATTTGCATTGAGTGCTAAGCAACTTTCTCATAGTGTGAGTTTCCTTTGTGACTTCTCTCACGCAATGCTATGCAAGAACAAATGCATGAAAATAAATATGAGTGCATCTACATGACATGCAAAGCGAGAAGGTAAACTATTTTGCCAAGTTTGAACCCTTAATGAGCTTATTCATGATGAGCCTTTCTTCATGCCTTGAGCGAAACAAGTGAACCACCGACTCAAGCAAAACCCATACTCATCACTATCTCATCAAGGTTAGACAAGCCCCTAATCATGTACATATGCAAATGCAAACTATATGACAAGCATTACATGATGTTGGACGCATCAAGCACATTTAATTCACTCCGAAGCCTACAAAAGGTGTTTTCATCAAGAGGCTTGGTGAATATATCCGCCAAGTGCTCCTCGGAGCGAACACCACAAAGGACAATGTCCCCTTTAGCAACGTGGTCGCGCAAGAAGTGATGACGGATATCAATGTGCTTGGTGCGAGAGTGTTGAACCGGGTTGTTAGCAATTTTTACGGCACTCTCATTGTCACAAAGGAGGGGAACCCTATCTAGAACCACACCATAATCCAAGAGGCTTTGCTTCATATAGAGGATTTGAGCACAACAAGCCCCCGTGGAAATGTATTCCGCCTCCGCGGTGGATAAGGCCACGGAGTTTTGCTTCTTAGAGGACCAAGCAACCAAAGAGCGACCTAGCAAATGGCACCCACCCGAAGTACTCTTACGGTCTACTCGACATCCGGCAAAGTCCGAATCCGAATAACCCAAGAGCTCAAAAAAGCACCATGGGGGTACCACAAGCCAATGCTAGGTGTGTATTTTAAATATCTAAGGATCCTTTTTAAAGCACTTAGGTGAGATTCTTTAGGGTTGGCTTGAAACCGAGCACACATGCAAACACTAAACATGATATTGGGCCTAGATGCGGTAAGATAAAGAAGTGAACCGATCATAGAACGGTAAAGCTTTTGGTCAACCGATTTACCTCCCTCATCTAGGTCGAGATGCCCATTAGTGGGCATTGGAGTCTTGATCGGCTTACAATCATCCATATTGAACTTCTTGAGAATATCATTAGTGTACTTCTCTTGATGAATGAAAGTCCCTTCCTTCATTTGCTTGATTTGAAACCCAAGGAAGAAGTTGAGCTCTCCGATCATTGACATCTCGAATTCCCTAGTCATGAGTTCACTAAAATCCTTGCACACTTTGAGATTAGTAGAGCCAAAGATAATATCATCAACATATATTTGACAAATGAAGAGTTCTTTGTTGATTATCTTTGTGAAGAGAGTGTTGTCCACTCTACCAATCTTGAATCCCGCTTCAATTAGAAAATCCTGGAGCCTCTCATACCATGCCCTAGGAGCTTGCTTGGGTCCATACAACGCCTTGTGCAACCTATAGACATGGTTAGGATATGTAATATCTTCAAAACCGGGAGGTTGCTCCACATAGACTTCTTCATTGATGAAGCCATTCAAGAAAGCACTCTTTACATCCATTTGAAATAATTTCATTTTATGGCTAGATGCATATGAAAGGAGGATACAAATAGCTTCAAGGTGTGCCACCGGAGCGAAGGTCTCTCCATAGTCCAAGCCTTCTACTTGAGAGTACCCTTTGGCGACAAGTCTTGCCTTGTTCTTCACCACAATGCCATGTTCATCTTGCTTGTTCCGGTAGACCCACTTGGTGCCAATCACATTCTTGTTCTTGGGGCGCTCGACCAACTCCCACACTTGATTTCTTGTGAAGTTGTTGAGCTCGTCTTGCATAGCCAAGATCCAATCCGAATCCCCAAGAGCTTCATCTATAGTTGTGGGTTCTACAAAAGAGACAAAAGCATGATGTTTGCAAAATGAGGCATATTGCTTGCGGCGAGTCCTTGTACCCCCTTGAGGATCACCCAACACAAGATCAATTGGATGATTTGTTGAAGTTCTTGTGCGTCTTCCAAATATTGTAGAGGTGGGATCATCTTGAGATTGAACTTCGCCCGTGTCCTCTACTTGATCTTGAGTGTCTTGTGAGATAGGAGGTGGTTCTTGTGAGGAAGATGGACTATCTTGTCTTGTGGGTGATGTAGGTGGATGCCTTGGTGGATCATTGTCATTATCATCATCGGAGGATGAGTCTTCAAGAATGGAGTGAGGGTCATCATCCTCCCTTGGCTTGATGTCACCAATGGCCATCTTCTTCATTGCTTCTCGAAGAGGTTCTTTTCCTACATCATCACAACAAAAACCATCTCCTTGGGAGCCATTAGATTCATCAAACTCCACATCACATGTTTCTTCAATTACTCGTGTAGAGTTATTGAATACTCTATATGCTTTGGAGTTAGATGCATAACCAACAAATATGCCCTCATCTACTCTACTCTCAAACTTCCCTAGATGCTTCTTCTTCTTGAAAATGAAACACTTACAACCAAACACCCGGAAGTAAGAGATGTTGGGCTTTCTCCCAATGAGTAGCTCATATGGTGTCTTCATCATGAGTCGGTGGAGATACACTCTATTTGAAGCATGACATGCCGTGTTGATAGCTTCCGCCCAAAACCTTTGCGAGACTCCATAGTCATCAAACATAGCTCTAGCAAGAGTGATGAGTGTCTTGTTCTTCCTCTCAACCACACCATTTTGTTGGGGTGTATAGGTTGAGGAGAATTCATGCTTGATGCCTTCACCATCACAATACTCTTCCACCTTGGTGTTGCGGAATTCCGACCCATTGTCACTCCTTATCTTCACCATGGATGACCCAAATTCATTTTGGGCTCTAGTAGCGAACTTCTTGAAGATGTCAAATGTCTTGCCTTTGTCCTCCAAAAAGAAAGTCCAAGTATAGCGTGAGAAATCATCAACAATGACAAGACAATAGAGATTACCACCAAGACTCTTGTATGTAGTTGGTCCGAAGAGGTCCATGTGAATGAGCTCCAATGGTCTTGTGGTAGATACATAAGCCTTCATGGGATGATGACTTGCAACTTGCTTGCCGGCTTGACATGCACTACACAACTTGTCCTTCTCGAATGTAACATCCTTCACACCAAGGACCATGCCTTTCTTGAAAGCTTTCTTGAGTTGGCTCATGCCTATGTGTGCAATGCGACGATGCCATAGCCAACCCTTGGATGTAGTCGAGACGAGGCAAGTAGTCAAGTTTGCTTCACGGGATGTAAAATCTACAAGATAAAGATTGTCATAGCGGAATCCCTTGAAAACAACTTCATTAGTTTTCTTGTTAGTAATTGTGACCCCTTCATCATCAAATGTGCATGAAAGACCAAGGTCACAAAATTGTGCAATGGAAAGCAAGTTATAACTACAAGAATCCACAAAGAGAACATTGGAAAGGGATAAGTCATTAGTTAGAGAGATTTCACCCAATCTGGAGATCCTTCCTTTAGAGTTATCACCAAATGAAACTTGTTCATGATCTCCCGCATCATCCACTAGTGAGGTGAACATTTTTACTTGGCCGGTCATGTGCTGAGTGCAACCACTATCAAGTATCCAATGACTCCCTCCGGCCTTGTAGTTCACCTACACACAAGAAATTAGCATTGAGATTTAGGAACCCAAGCTAGTTTGGGCCCTTTGATGTGAGTGACAAGAGCTTTAGGAATCCATAAGCTTCTAGGTGGCTTGACTTTTGGTTTGGCCCCAATGAACTTGATTGCCACTTTGTCATTGTTCTTCTTCATCAACAAGAAGTGGTTGTCATTGTACATGGGCTTGTAGTTGCTAGGCAAGGTGGGCAAGGGGCGAGTAGGTGTTGGGCACTCCCTTGTGTGATGACCGGTGACCTAGCAATGTTGACAATAAGATCCAACTTCATTGATGAAACACCCATATAGCTCCTTTGATTTAGGAGTTTCCTTGATGGGATTGGGGAAAGCACCAAGCCCCTTTGTCCCATAATCTCTTGCATTGTAGTAGAGGATCTCCTTGTGCAACTCCTCACCCTTAGCCAAAGTCTTTACACAAGACCTTAAGCTTCTCACTTCTTCTTCAAGAGCTTTCACCCTATCATGGTTAGTTTTGGAGGAAGATGCAATATTTTCAACATTAAGCAAGACCTTAGGTTTTTCAATTAGATCATCACATGAGGTGGAGGCATTGACTTTAGTGACTTCTCTAGCATTTGCATGCCCGCTAGAATCAATGTCCTCACTAGCAAGCTCAAGCTTTTGATATTTCATCTCTAAGAGCACATGTTCTTTCTTGAGCTTCATATGACTTGACTCAAGAGACTTGTTAAGCACGGTTATGTCGTCATGCTTGACGATTAGCTCATTGTACTTATCAAGTAACTTGTTGTGGTCATCTCTAAGTGACTTGTTAGACACTACCAAAGCATCATGCTCTTTGCTAAGGTCATCGTGCTTTACAAGTAACTCATCATATGAAAGCTTAAGTTTATCATGAGTCTCATCAAGAGCTTTGAGCTTACTCTTTTGTTTCTTTATCATGGAGGTGTATTCATCAAGAAGATCTTTAAGAGCAAGAGGTGAGATATCATCATCACTAGAAGATCCACTACTATCACTATCGCTCACCTTGGAGTGCTTTGCCATGAAGCACATAGGTGGAGGTGGAAGTGGAGGCTCATCATCCATGATAGCAATGCCGGCGATCTTCTTGTTCTTGTCCTCTTCACTTTCACTTGACTCACTTGAAGTCTCACCCCCGGTCACCCATTCATTGACCAAGAGAGAACGATGTTCACCCTTCTTCTTGTGGTAGGGCTTGGTTGATGACTTTTTCTTGGATGAGTTCTTCTTGTAGTACTTGGCATCCTTGTCATCTTCATCATTTTTTTTGCTTGAGTTTGACACCCTCTTGTCGGGCTTGGGGCAATCATATGTGAGATAATCATAGCTACCACAATTGTAGCACTTCCGATTGCTTCCCTCACCACTTCTTCTTGATGATCGGAACTTTAGCTTCTTAGGATCATAGTTGTAGCCCTTCTTGCCAATCTTGGAGAGCATTCTTGTGGTCTTCCTCATCAGAAGAGCAATCTTAGCATCATCGCTCTCCGCTTCACTTGAGTCACTTGGATCATCACTTTCACTTGAGGAAGAAGGAGCTTTTTCCTTGAACTTCTTGGACTTCCCTTTTTCACTAGCCTTGAGTGCAAGATCTTTCTTGGCACTTGAGTGTGAGGTAGATGATTCCATGTCTTCCATCATGAACATCTCGTGGGAGCGAATCTTGCTCACAACCTCGGTGATGGTGAGGGTGGTGAAGTCCTTCTCAAAGAGAAGTGCCTTGACGATGTTGTATTTTGGCTTGGGAAGCGTTTGAAGGATTTTCCGGATGATTTCCTGCTCGAAAAGGTTAGCAACATCGAGAGCATTGATACTTTGAATAAGAACCCCCATCCTATAGTACATTTGCTCTACCCCTCATCATCTTTCATTTTGAACTCATTGAGTTCCACCTTGAGCAACTCATATTTTTCCTCACGGATCTTTTTGTTACCCACAAGAATTTCTTTGAGTTCCTTCCACGCCTCATGGGCGGTGGGCTTAGCAAAGACCCGATCAAACAACTCCTCATCTAGCGCCTCAAAGATGTGATTCCTAGCACGTGCATTCCACTTAGCCTCACTCTCGGTGGGAACCGAAGGCAACAGATACAAGGTAGTGCGCCACGCATCATGATGTTGAGCTTGAAGATAGCTAGCCATTCTATGCGCCCAAAAGGTGAAGCGCTTCCCCGCCAACCTTGGGGGGCCATTGCCGCTTCCCTTCCCCATCTCCCTAGGCGGTTAAGCCAAGCAAAAGGGAGCTTCGCTCTGATACCACTAGGATCTAGTCACATAGAAGGGGGGGGGGTTAAATATGGGACTTGTTTTCAAGCTCTAAAGGAAAAACGAAAACCTTAACCTATCAACTAGTGTTGCCCATACTAAAAAAGGTTCTTCTCTACTTCTAGAGCACACTAACACAAGTTTCCTTAGCAAATAACACACTAGGAGGCAATAAGACAACCTAGGCAAGATATGAAGTACACAAGCGAAACAAGCTAGAACAAAGACAAAGAAACTTGAGAGCGGAATTGAAATGCTGAAAGTAAGTGCTAGAAGTAAATAAGATGGACAAGAGGCGATCAGATTTTTTCCCGTGGTATCGAGAAGTTGACGCTTCCCCCTAGTCCACGTTGGAGCACTCACTTAGAGTATCGCTCCCCCTTGAGTCACTAAGACACAAGTGCTCACTAAGAGTACCCGTTCTCCATCTCCGGAACGGTGGGTCTCGAACCGTGTACACCAAGCTTGTCTTGAGGCTCCCACAATCTCCAAGAGCTCACCAAGAACCCCCAAGTCACCTAGACCGTCTAGGAGCCGTCAAACTCCAAGAGTAACAAGCCCGCAAACCTTCACTTGACTCCGAGCACTCGCCTAAGCCATGGATGCACCTTGAAACTCTTGCTCACTAAGAAAGAACACCACAATGACGAGGAAGAGAAATCCCAATAAGTAAGAACACACTCTCCTTCTCTCCTAGGTGCACAGTAGATCTTCAGAGTGGCAAAGGCAGCTCTAGAGAGGCAGGGGGGCTTATATATAGGCCTAGCAAAGGTGGCTAGCCGTTGGAAAAGTCCCCTGAAAAAGTTGTACCGTCGGATGAACCGATGGTGCCCCCCTGCTAAGCGTCGGATCATCCGGTCACTCACAGCGCCCAATATAGCCGTTGAACCTTGAAACCCAGACAATACACCGACGCTATACACCGACGCCCCGTCGGATCATCCGGTGCTGAAGGCACCCCGCTCGGGGTGGTACTGTATGATTTGAAACAAACCGTCAGATGAACCGTTGTGAGCACTAACCAAGCGTCAGATCATCCGGTGCTGAAGCAGAAGTCTTGGCGTGTCTCTGTTGAATTTAAATGCAACCGTCGGATGAACCGATGGTCAAGGCATCGGATCGTTCGATGCTTGAGCCCAGACCCTTGACCAGAACTGTAGCCAAACCCTAAGGCGTCGGATGAACCGATGCCTGTACCGTCGTTTCATCTGACGGTCCGTTTTGAACCAGTTGGCTGCAGAACTCATCCGACGCATGTTAAATATAGGGCGTCGGATCATCCGACGCTATGAAGTTGATTTCAACTCATCCAATTCAGCGCCTTTGAGTTTTCCGTCGATTCTTTTGCTTCAACCTTGCTTCCATGAACTCTCTGAGCTAGATAGGATCCAAGGAACATGAGTGTGCATAAATTATGGCTTTCGAGTGCATGGTCAAGCTACTAGTGTACGAACCCCTCTTAATAGTACGGTCGAAACTACAAACTAGTAATCCAAGTGTCCTTCATCTCCTTTGCGACACTTGGAACTAACAAAGTCCTTAGCCTTGCAGTCTTCGACCAGATTGAGCCCATTAACTCAAATTGAGGGGTCTCATTCCATTCAATACTCGTGACAATAACCCAAATAGAAATCCGCTTCAAAACAAAGGTTCGTCACAAGTATATGATTGTCATTTATCACCGAAACACACCCTTACCAAAGGTGCGAAAGGGCCTAGATCGCTACAATGGGGAATCAGAGAAACCTACGCATGCAGGCAGCCACCGATTTACTTCATTCGCACAAGCTGGGCCACAAACAGAGATCGATGGATCATCAAGCATTCAAGCATCCTCGCTCTTTGCTCCCGAATCACGTTGAGCTGCTGAGATCTTCACCGTGTCCATGGCTCGTCCGGTCGTCCCCCTCTGGCGAACTTCTCGAACAGCACCGCTAGGTAGTCCTTGGTCGTCGTCTTCCTGTACCGCCTTGGCCTCTTCTCATCGTCCACCATCTCCGGCAGCGGCTCGATCTCCTTCTACGGATCCAGCGTGTGGAACATCGCCAGCGACACCCGGTCGCGCTCCGCGTTCGTCACCGCCCTGTGCACCGGGATTTCGATGAACTCATGAACCCATTGTTCATTATCATTACCACAACATCGACGAGCGAGGCCACATCATTGATAGATACCTCTATCGCCGACCAAGGCGACCATAACGAGCAGCGCGTTGGGAACGATGGGCACGTCGTACCAGGTGCCGGCACCGCCGTCGCCCGGCTTCTGCACCTGGAGCCCGCTGACGGCGTCGTCGACGAGGATGACGGTGATCACCGACGCGTCGGAGTGGGGTTTCAGCCCGACGACGAGATCTGGCCTGGGGCAGCGCGGGTAGTAGTTGAACCTGGCGTGCCGCGTGCGTCATATGCCGACGCCCTCAGCGCCTCGCCCACCACCACCATGCCCCAGCACCCAGCTGGCGAGGCCGGCGAGCACGACTCCGGCGATGGCATGGCACCTGGATCCAACGGCGGGCGCTCTGGCTCCGGGCCCTAGCGAGGCACGCCGTCGCCTTTGTACGGGATGTACGCCGACGGCCGACCACGCTGCCCGTGGAAAGCTTGGAGGCGCGCGGGGAGGGAAGCGAGCACGAGCAGAGAGAGAAAGAGCTTCGGTTGCCGGAGAATCCACGGGGCTGGCGGGCAGCGCGCGGCGCCGCCGGCACTAAGACACGCCGCCTCTGCTGGATGTTGGATGAGGTGCGCGCCGCACCGCAGGAACGCCGGCGGCGGTGGATCGGAGCGGGCGCAGGGCTGCGTGCGCTCGGAGTAGATGCAAAGTTTCACATCACTAGAACGAGAAGGCGCGCGTTGCGCGCCCTACGGTGTATATAAGTAAATGGTGGAGACCGAAAAAATACACACACAAGTATCATACCAAAGCATATCAAATACAATATACGTATGGAATGACAACATATAAGGGGCTCAAGATCCGCATATCATGAAAGCACATGAGTACCATACAATCTTAAGCATCACCAAAGGTGGTTGTCCGCCTTCTAATTCATCAAAGGTGTTTGTTCGTAATATAACATGGCAATATTACAACACATCCATCCACCTTGACTATTGGCGAGAGGTATTTGTTCAAAGCATCTAATGCATCAATATCACGGCGCCATTGTACTATGTTCACGATCTCTCGCACGCTTAAAGCCTATTCATTCACGATTCCACGCAACAACATCCGCAGGGAAATCCATCAAGGATCTTCCTCCCGTTATTCCATTAAAGTGAAAGGCGAGGTTTGTCCACCAAACACAACATCACGGGGCACATTCCATTGACAAGCCCGGAGTATAGAAATTAAAGGCATGAGCATGATAATGATAGAATCTAGCAATTTCTCCAATTACACTAATATTCAACACTCAGGAAATTGCTATAACTGAAAATAGCATATAGAATGGCTCATGGGTTCCCAGGTATGAACCACACATAGCAGACCTCTAAAAACAACAAAATAAATGGACGCATCTCATTCTAAGGCAGGTATGAGCACCTCGCTAAACACCAGCTCTAAAAAAGATTTAAATCCCATGAACATAGGTTAGCAAACCCATTTTTGAAAGCTTTTGTCAGACGAGGAAGCGGCAGGAACTCTTGATCGACCAACTTCCTTTCCACTAACAAAACAGAAATAAAGAAATCAATAAGAATGCTTGGATCGAAGAAAAAACGAGTCAAACAAAATTGAGTCGGAGCATAGCCATGGCAGCAAGATCCGGTAAGAAGGCAGCCAAGTAACAAGAATAACTTTAAGAAACAATAACAAAGGTCAGCCACACATGGTCCCTAAGCAAACCTATCTGCAAAAGACAATCACGAATGATCCCCAAGCAAAGCTCTTCCCCATCGAGCCCACCAACACCCAATGGACAAGTAACTAATCCTATGATTTAAATCCCTAGGCACCCTCTAGATCCCCTACGACAAAGCCGGCAGTTTTTAGGCTGCCTTCCATGGCATTTTATTGGGTCCCAAACGCTGAGGCAAGCAGGACACGACAAAAATGAGGTCGGGAACACCAAACATCCACGGCAAAAAAAAACATAGCAGCCTTCAAATCAACCCAATCGAATTTCGTCAAAGCTATAGTCCCCCGAACAATCACATAGGAAGCAAGCATGTGCCCCCCCAAAAAATACACAGGAAGCACCATGTGTCCAAGTGCACCTAAAAAGCACACGGGAAGCACTTTGCCCGTATGATTAATTTTCAGAAAGACATCTAACATCTATAGATTCATTGACCCATCACGAGCCTTTTTTTAAAATTAAAACTACAGCTAGACACGGTGGATAGCCCGATACTACATTCTAAAATGAGTTCAACTAATGATTAGAAAAATTAGCTGCAACAATTATATGTTATGCTCAGCAAGTGTTAAGCACACAAGAAGGGAACCACCACACAGGGGAAAAGCAGAACCCCACCACCCAGGGGCTATTTTTTGGAAACCAATGAAAAAAATTCCTAATCCAAAACAATGCAGACAGAGGCAATCACAAATATTTTCTTAAACAGCCAGCACTTATTTTAAACTACAGACAAAGATCAGGTGCCTTCATTCTTTGTAGGACAACGAACCAAATGCATCACAAAAGAGTGCAACAGTGGATGGTTCTACAGCCTCCCACTAAAATATGCTGGGCACAGAAGCATGAATCTAGCGCCACGATCAAAGGACCATGCTCTATACAACCATTACTACAACATGAACACATGGAGCAGGAATGGAGCATAAAAGATCACATAAGCCACGCAAATCACCGAGTAAAGGAAGCAAGTATCCACATAACTTCGAAACAAAGCACTAAAGAACATGTTGTGTGCGCAAGATAAAGTTCTTAGCGAGCGAAACTTACCCCAAGATCCAGATGTCCAAACCCCCTAATCTCACTGCAGGCACAAGAGGAAGACAAGCAGCAGTCATCCACTCACCAAGGCCATAATACGCAGCAATCACAAACACACGAAAAAGATGAAGAGAGAGGAATAAACTCACCTTCAGATCCTGCTGACAAATCCACGGAAGTCACTCAGTCTGCAGACACAACAAAAAGATTAGACAGGGCAAATCAATGGCTACCGACTGAAAGCAATGCATGCAAATCCAGGCCAGGTAACCCACCTCCGTGCACCGACCCTCGCTGGCAGCCTACGCAACGGATGGCATGGTCAGCTCGCCCGCACCTACAGTCCTACACAAGGAAATCACGAATCCACTCATCAGATGAAGCAACAGCGAATCCAAAGCAGCTGAAAAGGAAGGAGGCACAGAAAATGGGCAAAGCTCACTGCTCTGCACGGCACAACACACTGCGATTTGGCAAATGCAGCGAGCTGTGGAACCGCGAGGAGATCTAGGGTTTGGCACCAGGACGAGAGGTGAGAGGAAGGGGAGAGAGCGGATAAGAAAGAGGATGAGGGGAAGAGGAGGAAGGCACTCTTATCTTGGTGGGGGCGGAGCGAAAGTGCATGGGTCGCCGGGAGCACGCGAGCTCCTGCCCGATGCGACGACGCCCTCGCCGAGGAACGACATGAGGGCCACTCCGCGGGCGAGGAGAGAGGGAGCGCGGTAGGGTCGTAGAGTAATAGCGTGTCGCCGGCTCGCCGCTGCGCATCGCTCCGGAGGGGGGACGGGGCACTGCTCCGACGCGGCCACGGCGAGGGAATCCCGGCACGGGCCGGGGTGCGAAGCGAATCGCGGTCGCGGGGGGGGAGAGAAAAGGATCCGAGGCGAAGGAGTCCACCCGCGCGGCGCTCACGGTTTTTCCGTTTCCCCCACCCCCCCTCCACGGACGTCCGCGTCTACACGTAGTAGCCGACGGTGGGCCACCATACTTTCGCGGGACCACCCGTAAGTGAAGCCGAAGAGCCGGGGAGGTGCGCACGCTCCGGCACGACGCGGTCACCCCCCCTCCCCGCACCGCGGGCTCGCGCGCGACGCAGGCGCGGCCGCTGCGAGGCCTCCCGGGCGACACGTACCCCGGGAGTGCGGAGAGGCGAGGAAAGGGGGGCAGGTTTTAAGATATCCGATGCCCTGTCCTACTGGAAGGCAGCTGGTTAACATAAGCACAAAATGCTGCAAAGGCTGTAGAGCTATAAAATCAGCCAGAGACCAAAACTTGTGCCGAATTAAAAGCGTGATCATTCGGTAATAAGAAGAGCAAGCCAATTTCACGAGAGAAATGCACTTGTGTATTGAAGTGAAAGTGGATCATTCAGTAAGAAGAGCATTCACAAGAGAAAGGCACAAAGAATCGAATAGGTTCAGCGAACTAATGGCAAAAAATTACAGTTGAGCAAAGGTTAAGCTAAATGGTTTCCTCATGGAAAACTAGTGCATCAAGATGTTGTCCTTAAATGACACATTCAGCTAACAACATTACAGACCTATTCGTACCCATAGTTTTAGGGTACGAATCATTTTAATTGGAAATTTTTAGTGCCGACTGCTGACATTTTAAATTTTATTTTTCTCTGTTTGGCTGCCTTTAGTTTTTAAATCCCTTTCAGAAATCTTAGTGTTAAAATAAATATTTTAGCTATCAGTCCGTCTCGACTTTAGTCATCGAAACAAAAATAACAAGTGGTGATGTCAGTGTCACTGATTATTCATTCGACAAGAAGAAAATACTGGCAGGAGAGACAAGAGTAGGGGGAAGTGGAACTCCGATCTGTTCATGCTAGCAGAGTAGCAGTTGTGGATGGACCTTCCATGGTTGAGAAAGCATGAAGGAACTCGTTTTAAAAGTAAAATTATTACCCGCAAAAAAAGTAAAAATATAATCCTTAAGCAAGTTTTGTGTAAATGATCAGTGGCGGACAGAATTTAGCTCAAGGCCTAGGGCCACTCCATGGGCTAGTTCATGAATAAATATTAGGCTGCTTTGCTACAATGATCTACAGTGTGGACAATTCCGGCCCACGCCTAGGGCCATGGCCCGGGTGGCCCTAGGCCTCCATCCGCCACTGTAAATAATCATCCACAGTTCATTTTTTTTTATGAAACCGGAGGGGTTAAGTCCCCTACTGATTATATATATTATGAAACAAGTACAAGAGAAAGTCTTACAAAGAATATCAAGAAACAAAAAAAGTTAAGAAAAAAATCATCTCAGTTACAATGATGTTTCTAACCATGATGACATGTTGCTTGAGGCTCTGTTTTGCTCTGTGAATAACCAAGGCAAATTCAGATTTGAATCTCTCTTTAGCTGCTTGAATTACTGGCTGCTGCCCTCTAAAGATGAAATCATTCCGAGCCATCAAGATGAGTATATTCATGAAGAACACCACATTTAATTTATTTCTGAAGGACAAAAGGATGTCAAGAGGATCTCCCTGAGGTACTGCAAGCTGCAATAAGTGTCAGCAATCCAATGCAAATGGGCACATGAGGAACAAATACTTAGCCCGTGATTATAAATTGTGATAGGTTCACGTAAATATTTGATCAGAGACTTTTGTAAAAATAGTATGCCACCCAAATCGAGGGCACCTACTCGTTTCCCATTCTTAATTCTTACTCCCTCCATATCGTTTTAGTTGACGCCAGCAGTTCAATTAGAAAGGAATCAAAGTATTTGTTGTCCCAATTCAAGGCACATGTTAGCTTCCATTTTTACCCCTTTCCTGTTAACGTGCTCTGCGCTGCTGTTGTTCGTGCACACGGTGGAGCTGCATCTCTTGCGAGTGGCCACACCCCTTTCGATGCTGACGCGGACATGCGCCATGCAGTCGCTGATACAGAAGAGCCCAAGGCAGTCAAACACTGCGGTTGGATGCTCGGTCAGATGAGCGGGGGCTTAGACGAAAGGGAACAGCCATACAGGATGAGTTCGGGGGCAGAAGAGTAAATGTATGTCTTCCTTGATTCTCACATAGCGGTCACGAACGTCATTTAAAATGATATGGAGGGAGTAGTTCTTAAGCCATTGCAGACATCATCAACACCTGACTCTGAGCAGAAGCAGAGTGGATAGTTCAGTGCGGTGGTGCCCAACTCCATAATACCTCAACATAGGCAACGGCAGATGGACCTCCATGTTTTAGACAGAACTAACAATCGCAAGTAACTAGGCAGTAACAATAAATCCCGTCATTGAAGCTAAAAGAAGATGTGCATGATAGAAAGGCCATCAGGATGCAGGTTTGAGTGGTCAGAAAAGGCGAACCCGTGGTTGATGACTTTTGTACGGTGGAAGAGGAGCTCATCAAACTTGTTGTACATGATCCTCGCACCACTTGGCACAAAACATGGCTAGCCTAGCCAATCTCGGTAGGCAGCATTGGCAGTGTTCATTTGCAGTTTCCTCAAAAATCTCAGCTGCCTCATTGCATGGATGGTTTTGTTCATAAACGTGTAGCTCAAGATGATTTAGTCCCACATTTTGTGATTGAAGGCGGCAAGCTGAAAGAACACTGGGGCCTAGAGCCAAAAACAACAAAGACCAAAGTTATGTTAAAATAGCAGTTTCTAGAGAGTAACTTTCACATTGATTCATGCAATATTCATGAAAAAATTGGGTTCATTAGCATGATCATTGAGCAAGAAGGGTGTGGCAACTTTACGAAATAAGGTGAAGAGATTCCGTTAATTGAATACCAAAATTTCAGTTGAGCAAAAGCCCGATGCTAAGTGGTTTACTGCTCATGAACAATGTATGAGTAATGCATCATAATGGTATGTTTTACAACAACCAAATTGGTGCCCAAGATTTGGATCTGACATCCAAAGCTGGATCCTAATTTTAATACTGCGGCCAGTATCAGTCCACTTCTTCTTCGTTTGACTACCGTTTGAAAATGATTGTCTATTAGCATACCGTGTTCAATAAAACTCTTCTTAGTCAGAACTGAACTAAGAAAAAATGGTTCAAGCAAAAAAGCAATAACCAACGGCCTTCTTTTTTTTATCCCAACAGAATACATTGACATGACTGGTAAAGCATAGCAGCCTACATATGACGGCAATGGATGCGTACTCCGACATATATCAGTTTGGAGCAAACAGTGTTTGGAATGACATCCATTGTCCAAATTTGAAGTTTTCATTTCCAGTTTCCTATAAAATCTCAACTCTCACATGACACCAATTTTTTTGGTGAAATAGCTTTAGATGATTTGGCTGCGTGCAATGTTTCATCTTTTCTCATATTCTGGTGATTGAAGATGCATGGCATTGCAAAACTACACAAAAGGGACTGCTACAAGATGACAGTGGCCAAAATTTTGTTAAACGGGCAGATTTATAGTAAGGTTTACATTGGCTCAAGCAAAATTGATGAAAATGTGGTTCATTCGCGATCATTTAGCTTGCTCCTTGCTCTAGAATTGCATTCAGCTGTTGATCTTTGTGTATGCGCTAATGAGAAATGGTAAGGGTTGTTCTTGCAATGGTAATTGGATAGGAGTACTCATACTAGTAGATGTGTTCAACTACTTAGTATATTTGAGAAGTTCTTTCACTTTAGGAATTCTTCTAAAGTTCATCATGTAAAACTCTCTTCTCTTAATGAAAAATGTGATATGCACGTCTTTAAAAATCTCAACTCTCACTACACCAATAATTGTGTTCCTAAAATAGCAGCTCAAGATGATTGACTGGGTGCAAAGTGCCATCTTGTCTCATGTCCTGATTGGAGACGGCAATGTAAAATGTACACAAAGGGGACAAGAGCTGCAAAATATAACAGTGGCCTATATTCTGTTAAACTGGCAGTTTTCTAATGAGTAAATTTCACATCGATTCATGCAAAAATGATGAAAAATGTGATTCATTACCATGATCATATCATCGGGTAATAAGGGCATACATTTTCACAAAAGAAGCTGAAGATGAAAAGTGCATTGAGGACCACATTAGAGTTTATCAGCAAAGATCTGGTGCCAAATAGATGATCAAAAACCATCCTCGCTCCTTATTCCGGAGTCACGTTCGGCTGCTGAGATCTTCACCGTGTCCAAGGCTCGTCCCCCTCTGGCGAACCTCTGGAACAGTACCGCTAGGTAGTCCTTGGTCGTCGTCTTCCTGTACCGCCTCGGCCTCTTCTCGTCCACCATCTCCGGCAGCGGCTCGATCTCCTTATCCGGGTCCAGCGAGTAGAACATCGCCAGCGACACCCGGTCGCGCTCCGCGTTCGTCACCGCCCTGTGCACCGGGCTCTTGAAGAACCCATTGCTCATTATCTGCGAGATCGAATTCACTGCCGCCCATAATGGATCGAGCCAAAACAAACTTAATTGTTGCTACGCGTGTATACGATACCTCTGTGGCGTCGCCGACCATGACGAGCAGCGCGTTGGGAACGATGGGCACGTCGTACCAGACGCCGGCGCCGCCATCGTCCGGCTTCTGCACCTGGAGCCCGCTGACGGCGTCGTCGACGAGGACGACGGTGATCACCGAGGCGTCGGAGTGGGGTTTCAGCCCGACGACGAGGTCCGGCCTGGGGCAGCGCGGGTAGTAGTTGAACCTGGCGTGCGTCATGCCGACGCCCTCGCCCAACATGCCGGTGAAGCGGCCCTCGTGCAGGCCCAGCACCCTGGCGAGGACGGCGAGCACGGCGCCGGCGATAGAACGGCACCTGGCGGTGTACTCGCGCAGGGCGTCGCGGAACGCGGGAGGCTGCGCCGGCCAGAGGCTGCTGACCACACGGGACTCGGGCTCCACGGCGAGGTAGAGCCTGTCGCACCAGTCCAGGATCTGGTCCTCCGACGCCACCATATCGTTGCCGTACCCTTCGAAGTTGAACTCCCTGCCATTCACCAGGTTGGAGTACTTCTGCTTCTCTTCGAGAGGGAGGTTGAAGAAACCCTTCGTCACTCTCATCAGCTCGGCGAGGAATCCTGGCTCAATCCCATGACCAACAGCCTGGACATGAACGGATCCAAATTGAGCTTGGTCGAGTACGACCACATAGTGATACCAGGAAACAAGAAGAAAAGTGAAAGGCTTCGATTAATTTATTACCAGGAAGAAGCCCCAGCTCTGCAGGGCGGACCGGAGCTTGGCGACCTCGTCGTCGGCGCCGCCGTCGTCAGCAGCAGCAGTCAGCCGGCTGAGGTCAACGATGGGAATGGGCTCGGGCATGGCGGCGGCAGCGCCCGCGGCGGGACGATCTTGCTCGCGGACCACGTACCGGCTCGGTGGCTTCTGCACGCCGGCGGCCAGCTCCTGCACGATCGGCGGTATCTTCCATGGTTTTGGGGCTTGGTCCTCGGCCATGGCTGCTACTTTGCGTGTCAGTTGTCACTGTTGTTCGTCCTCAACCAATCCCTGCTTTGGCTGAATTCTTTTCTAGCTGCGGACGTCAATTAGTTTTTGTTGCAATTCTTAAGAAAAGCGATAGATTATCTGAGCGAAGTGGTTGGACGACGTTGATCCATGTTGCTTGACATTAATTTGTCGTGTGTCAGGTAGTGGAGTACTTGACTAAGATATTGCATATGAGCTGCTGGTGCACCGTGTGAATCACCAGCACTATTGGCGTAGGGCCTTTTTGCCTGGGCTCTGGCTCCTTCAAAAATAGCTTCGGCTCTAACTCCTCTGACAGAGCGGCTTTTCTGATGGAGCTGGAACTGTTTTGGAAAACGTATGGCAAAACGGCTTCACCTGTTGGATTGAGGTTGTAAAATGTCCAAATTACCCTTCCCTGTTTTTTCGTTTTTTCCTCTTTTTCCTTTTTCCCTTTTCTTTTCCCCTTTTTTCTCTCTTTTCCCCCTCCTCTCTTTCTTATCCATTCACGCTCCCCTCCATTCCTTATCCTCTACCCCTCCTCACTCACAGGCTCCGCCGCCAGAGCTCCACATGGGCCTCCACTTACTAAGCCGGCGCCCCGCCCTGTCGGGCCTCAACCTTACCTCCGCCGGCGCGCGCGCCCCCGCCTCCGCCTCGCCTCCGTCGCGCTCCGCCTCCACCCCGCACTCCGCCTCCTCCCATTCCTCGGACCGCCGTAGCCGAGCCTCCCCTCCGCCTCTCCATGCCACGGGCCACTTCCGCTCGGCCTTCCCCTCCGCCTCAGCTGCTACTGCCACCTGAGGGCACTCGCGGGAAAAAGGAGGCGGAGCCGGATGGAGCCACGAAAACGTGGCTCCACCTCCCCTTTGAAGGTCGCGAGGGGCTCCATCGCCGACTCCACACCCGGAGCTGGTGCGATTTCCACCGTTTGGCAAGGCTCCGAGCGGAGCCGCTCGTGGAGCTACTCATGGAGCCCTGCCAAACAGGGCCTTAATGTGACACTGACCATTTTCAATATGGTTAATATATATAGGTGTTGTTCCACCCGAGAAAAAATATATCTCATACTTATCTCTACTACTAAAAAGAATGAAAAGGAGAACAAACTTGGTACGTAAAACTCCCGTGGCTTCACCCTCCGCTCGGCGCCGCGCGGCCGCCCGCGGCCCCTCGTCATCTCGTCTCAATTAAAAAAAACTCACAAAACCCCCCCCGGTCCCCTCCCCCCACCACCACCGCGCCTCCCCGTTTCGGATCCGGGGAACGACAAGGCCGCCGCTCCCGCCGGATGAGACCCCCCGAACCGCCCTCCGCTCCCTCCTCCGCCTCCCTCCCTCTCCACCATTTCGAAATCGAGTTTTAGCGGCCTCCACGCTCATCTCCACCTCCTCCTCCTCCATTCCATTCTTGAGCTACTTAACCGCCTCGATCCGTTCGTTCCCCATTCTCCCCTCTTCCTCCGGAACCCCAAACCCTAGGAGCTCCCTCGCAGCTCCGCCGCCTCCCGTCGCCCCGCCGCGGCGTCGGCACCGCGGGCGGCACGACACCCCCGACTCACCCGCGCCGCCGCCAAGCGCGCGGTCGAGTCCTCCATCGGTGACGACGACGGTGGGGCGCCGGCCCCCGCCAAGCGGAAGCGGGTCGCGCTCGGGGGAGCTCCCGGCGACCGTAGCCAACGCCGGCGTCGCCCGCTCGGCACCGCCGCCGTCGCCGCGCCCCGTCAAGCCCGCGAGGGGTGGCGTCAACGGGGAAGCCCGCCGCGCGGGGAGGCACGCAGTTCGCCGCCCACGTTGTCCCCGCCGCCATGGCGGAGGCCGCCCGGCCGAGCGGTGCGGGGTCCTCCTCCCCGCCCCGCGCCGACCCCGACCGCGACTCCTCCGCCTCCACCTCCCCTCCCCCGCACCGCCGCCGCCGCGTGCCGCGCGCGCCGGCCGGCGCGCCCGCCGACCCGCATCTCTCCGGTCCCGCCGCCGCCTTCTCTCCGCCCCTCACCCCCGCCTCATCTCCATTCTCTCGCTCTCCGGGCGGAGCTCCGGCCCTCCTCCCTCCTCGAGCACGTCACCCGAACCTCCGCCGGCCGCCGCCCCCTCCCTCCGCCCTCTCTCCCTATCTCCATGGCGCGGCCTCGATTCACCCTCTCGCTCGTGTGCGGCGCGGTTGCGAGGGAGCGGCGGATCCGGCGGCGGCGGCCGGCGCGGATGCGGGCCGTGGTGGATCCGGCGGAGTCGGCCGTGGTGGATCCACCGGAGTCCGATTCTGCAAGAAACCTCTCCCCCCGTTCTTGGCCGACGAATCGAGTGGCCGATTTCTACTAGCAGGTTCGATTGATTTTTTCTTTTTGGACATTCGGTAAGACGACATGTTACCGTTGTAAAACATAAGACAAGTTGAACCTCGGGAATAATAATATGTGCCCATCATACAAAACTTGCTATGAACATTCTCGTCATCTTCTTGCGCAGGTTTGGATTTCAAATGTCCGTTCCCGGCTGAGATCCCTAATCACCTCCGGACTTGGCATCCGTGGCACCCGACATTACGGACCGTATGTCTTTTTAAGTTATAATCCGGTGTTCAATGCCCCTATTAGAGGCGCGTCTTAGACTTTAGGCCTAATAGTACTTCGCCTACCATGTATATAGTGCCTGTAGGTTGAGATGTCTCCTATCTTGCAAGCCGCCGCACCGAGTTTGCTAAATTTTATTTGGAAGCAAACTCAACGTATAGTCGTCAAACTCGTATTGGTAGCTTCGCCACTTCATTATAATTTCCCGCATTGCATATAAGTCGCCCTCGTCTATCGCTTCTTAAACCTCATCACTTCCCATCTTTCATCTTTTCGGCCTCTTTGTTTTCTCGTTTTATCTATTCTCTCGGGCATGTTGATGTAATTTTATGATACGATCAATCAACCGTGTACTTGTTTAATTTCAAAATGTGACGAGACTTGTTGGTTGTGCTCTGCGTGTATTTGAGTGATGTTTTGCATTCCTTTTTGGTCGACAAGCAAATGGTTTCAAACATGCCAATACTTATCTTTCCATCATTATTTTTCGGATCTTTCACCTGAATGGGACGTATTTGATGTTTTCGCCATCCTCTATTTGGGCGCTAGCGAATGGATCTCCACATGAAACTTCTCCTACCTCACCTGTGTTCTTCCGATGCATGCAACATCATGTGGTAAGTTCTTCATTCTCATGAATGTACTTCTATTTTCATAACGTTGTGGCAAAAGCTTACAAAAGTAGCCGAATAACGAATGGCTTATGAAAGAAGACCAAATCGATACACCGGTTGTTCTACGGATGGCACTACGGGTGAAACCGAATCCACAAATTGGACATGTGTCGGCCTTGGGTTTATTCGGAATCACGGTTGTTGCCCTTGATATGTTTGTTTAAGGAAGGTATATATATGGTTTGCTGCACATGGTGAATTGGCGATCCAAAGTGAAGTAAAAAACACTAATACCCTTGTTAATAGCCGCATTGCATTCTTCTACATTGGCTAAGAGTCCAAGAATTCTGCATGTGGTCTATGGAGAAGCTCGGTGCTCACCGTGTTGGTTCCTTCTATAGTGAAGCTCGGGATGCCGTTGATCTCGGTCCCGACAAGCCGCCACGGTGAAGCTTCAAAACGGTGTTAGAACCATGTGCTTTTCTACAATGATGTTCAACTATATTATATTAATAATGGAAAATGTTAATCTCTCGATGGTAAGCATTCGACTTTCCTAAATATAGTAGTTAAAATTTTGAGGAGGTGTTACGACACATGGTTTTGTCATGTTAAAGGCGCACATGTAGTAGTCAATTTTGATGATTTGCCTGTTTTGTTGGTGCAGGCTTAATTTAGGATTAACATGTCCATGATTGAGGTGCGGTTCTAGAACCTGGATGCGGTGATGACATTGGTAATGAACACATTCGGGTAACCTCCTTGCACCATCAACAAACTACATTCCATTAGAACAATATAGAGATTATTATTTTCCATTGTCAAATTCCACACTCGAATGTATGCACTCTTGGGTGCTTTTAATTTCCTCCAGGTTAGTATTATTTATTAGATAGAATGACAAGGGCTATTTTCTCGATATGAAGTGTACGACACACGTTACAAATTTTTATTGTTGCGCGGCAAAATCTTGACACGTTGTGCTTGAGCCGCTCATGACATAAACCGCGAGTCTTCGGGCATGATTTCTTTCTTTTATGGATGCAATCCATCCTCGCACCCATAGGACTTACTATGTCATGATAGGAGGGTGGTGTCAATGGATTTGTCGAAGCTAGGTGGCGGCGAGGAGGTCGTGTCTTGCTAGCAATTTGACAATCGGGTGGCGTGCGAGAGGCGAAAGTAGAAAGCAAGAGAAAGTTGATGAAGTTGCACCGATTTGCACATTCTATTATTTTCACAAACATATCAACATTTCATTTTCTTACTTTGGAATATGTTTGTGTAGCATGAACATTATTCCAAATCATGGTGTATGCCTCTATTGCTGCATGCCTTTCGTATTATGAAAATTGATGGTCGGAGAAGTTATTTTGCCCGTGGCAACGCACGGGCACGTTCCTAGTAGAGTATATATATTTTTCACTATATATTATAAATTATAATTCTTTAGATTATTTACCTAAATTTGACCGTTCGTCTTATTAAAAATATGCAAAATATCACATCTTTGGTTGTACAGTTCTTAAGAATGACTTAAATGTAACTATATATGTATAAATTTTTAATAAGACAAAAGATCAAACTTAGGATAAAAAAAGTCAAGTGAATTATAATTTCAAATACATGGAAGTATATAATCTATGAAACATGCATTACCATCAATAATACTGTTATCAGGCCCTAAAAATGGAAAATCCATGAACAAGAAAAGTTGTACTAGCTATTAACATATTCCCTACGTCTCATGAAGAGTGCAATTCTAGTTTTTCTAGGATAGATTAGTGGTGGAATGAAAGGACTCTAATACCCTCATTTGCCCTCATTTGTTTGGCAAATCCAGTATGTTTTGTCATGCAAATCAGATCTGACCACTTAATTAGAAAGATAATTAGATCCACTTTTTATGATTGCATTCTTTGTGAGATTTTTTTTTCAAAACTAGGATTGCACTTTTTCATGGGACGGAGGCAGTAGACAACAGCATCTCCCTGTCGGCACAATGTTTAGATGGGAGGATAAGTGGATAACCTCCTGTTAAATACTCAGAAAAAGACTCTCGCTAAAGGTGGAAGCTAGTCTCCGCTAGCAGAGAATTACCCGATGACATCAGAAAATTGTTGGTTATCTGTTTGACATACATTCTTAGAAACTTTCCTATATGTTCACATGTTCATTTTCAGATTTCTATTTGACACTTCCGCTGGTGTCTTCCAGGGTTTTTTTACCGGTGGTAACCGCGCGGTATACCGCGGTTACCGCTGCTACCGCTGGGGTACGGTAACGGTACCCAGCGGTAGCAACCGGTGGAAAAAATTCAAATTTGAATTTGAATTCAAAAAAATGAAAAAATCATGAAAAATCACCAAAAAATAGTTCATGATTTGTAGACTCTGACGGTGTTGAAATTTTTCAAATTTGAGTGTATTTGCTATTTATTTGGAGCTTTAGAAGTTGTAAAAAAAATAAAAAGAAAAATCATGGGCCGGCCCGTTAAGGCCCATGAAGCCCAAATCAACTAGATGACCTAGAAGCACCCCAAACGCGTGACCCCGTGACTCCACTCCACCCCGTGACTCCAGTCCGCAGCTCGCTCAGCTCCGTCCGCCGCCGCCGGCGGTATACCGCGGCCAGAGCGCGGTATACCGCGCGGTAGGAGCGGTTAGCCGCACCGCGGACGGATCCACCCCGCTCCCGCGCGGACGGGGTGGCTAACCGCGCGGGAGTTGCGGTATACCGCTCGCTTCGCCGCGGTATACCGCAGTCATGTATGGATTTTTTTTGCATTTGTGTAGTTTTAGGCTTTAGGATTTGTGTTAGGATTTAGGTTTATTTTGGTTTAGGATTTTAGGTAGGATTTAGGATGTGAGGTAGTGGTAGAAATAGAATTGTTGCTTTAGGAAAAAATAGTCGTGGCTTTTTATCCCATTCCTGACATCAACGCGCAGCCACAGACGACATGGGTGTATGAATGGGGAGACCCCGACTTTTACAACATGTTAGTCAGTGAATGGCAGACAACTTCGGCGTGGACGAGCCTAACTTGGCAACTGTACAAGGGTGAGTTGCTTAGGACGAGAGGCTTGAATGTCATGTCCATCGCCGAGTACCACTCTGCGACCCAAATGGGGATCTTTCCTTTCTACCATTGAACTTGTGTTGTATGAATTATTTGTACGAACTATTTGTGTTTGAACTTGTATTTGAACTATTTGTGTTTGAACTATCAACTCACTTATGCACGGCTAATATTATTGTGTTTGGTGTCGTATTTCTATGTATAACCATAAATTATTGATTGGGGGTGGTATTTAACACTAATTTGTGCCAACATCATGCCGAAATTTTCATTTCTTCCAATCCGGAGGGCCTTTTTCAGTGCACCGGTATAAATTATTTATCGCGCGGTAAAAACCCCTACCGCAGCGGTATAAACTATTTATACCGCGGTATACCCCTCGGTACCATTTGTACAGGCGATTTTGATTTGGAATTTGAATTCGAGCGGTAAATAGCGGTATACCATTTATACCGCTGCGGTATACCCTTACCGCTCCGCAGCGGTATAAATGTACCGCTGGGTAAAAAAACCCTGGTATCTTCTGTTTCATCCGTTAACTGTGCACGTGTGGTGAAGGAAAAGTACGAGAACGCCTCTGCTCACGTGAAGCGAAGGATAGAAGGGCGCAAGCGGCCGCTGCGTTTTCCGAAAACGAAACAAAACCAACCATCGTGCGGTCCGGTATGGCGACCAATGGCGATTCCCCAGCCTCGGACTGCACGGCCGCGGAGGAGAAGGGCACCGCGACCCTGTCAGCACCCCGCACGGCCGCGGAGGAGAGCGGCGCGACCAGGGCCGTGCCGTCAGATTTATAGGCCCAGTACGACGCTCAAAATGAGGCCTAATCGAAATACCAAATATAGCAAAAATAATGTATATACTGCACATCAAATGTGATATATGAAGAAAAGTACCTTTTGAACTCTTCATTTTCATAATATTACTTGAATAAAATCATTCTTTTAGTGTTCTTTGAAATGAAGTCTTCAATAATATCCTCATAATTAATCTTCTCCAGCAATCCACTCTCAAGTGCTATCGTAGCCAAACTATTAAGTCTTTCTTGTGTCATAGTACAACGCAAGTATGACTTCAATAGTTTCAATTTAGAAAAGCTCCGCTCCGCTGATGCAACGGTCACAAGAATGGTCAATAAAATTCTATATGCAATAGCAGCATTGGGAAAACAATCATGCCGCTTTAGAAACTTTAGGATTTCAAGAGGACCCATATTTTCTTTTGGAATGAAATCCTGAAGAAATCTCAACTCTGTATATAGCTCATCGACATCAATATCAGATTTCCCATCTCTTTTAAGGGCTGCTTCAAGATTGTCACAAGAAGATTTCAAGCTCTGACTATCCAATGATTGCAACGAGTCAGAAGTAAATAAGAAACCAAAATTCTTTTGGTACTCCTGATATTGTTCAAATCTTCTTGTAAGTGAGGCAATAGCTTGATCAACTAATGCTATAAAATATTCCCTTCTAAACAATTCCTCTGGAGACACTGTGGCAACATTTGTATCATCTGTGTTCTCATCAAAATGTCTCTTTCTTTTAATTATTCGCTTTTTAGTAAATGTTGTGCCAATATCCAGCTCAACTGCATTTCCTTTGGTTGTCTCCAATGCTTCTAAGAAACCAGTTTCTCTGTACCCTTGGAAGAAAGAAATTAGCCCTTTCACTTTTTCAATAGCAACATCAATAAGCATATCCTTTTCTTGCAAGTGTTTGCTTACTAAATTAACAGCATAAAGTACCTCATACCAAATGACTATTGCCACTATAAATTCAAATTCTCCAAATTCATTCTTTGCCAAACCTTTAGCCTCACTGCTAAGTTTTACATCATTATCAACTTCAGATACCTGCAAATTACAAGAAAAAAGACAAGTTACTTTTCTGGTTATCCAGAGAGAATTTGTTATTATTAATTAATATGTTAATGTCAAATACCTGAAGTAGAGCCTCTCGAATGTCGGCACATTGAAATCTAATAGCTTTAACACTTTCAACACGACTCTCCCATCTTGTAGTTGACACTGACTTGAGAGTCAATCTTGTAATGTTATCTTTCAGCATCTGCCATTTCTTAGTGGAATTAGAAAAAGTTGTATAAATGCGTTGGATGATTCCAAAGAAGTCTTTAGCACAAGATTTGGCCATATCACAAAGTGTTAAATTAAGGCTGTGGCAACCACAAGCAGAATAGAAAGCTCTCAGGTTTACATCCAAAAGTCTCCTTTGCACCCCTTGATGTTTTCCTTTCATATTTGACCCATTGTCATAACCTTGTCCTCTCACATCATCAATATCAAGATCAAGAGACTTTAGTTCATTCTCTAGCACCTCAAAAAGTCCTTTCCCGGTTGTATCATTTACATCTGTAAATCCTATAAAGGATTCTTTTATGGAAATATTATCTGAAGATGAATCCACATATCTTATAATTAAAGACATTTGTTCTTGGTGGCTTGCACCAGGGGTACAATCAAGTATGTCAGAGAAATACTTTGCTCTTTTTATTTTTCTTATAATTTCAGACTTAATAGCAGAACCGAGCAAGTGTATCAACTCATTCTGAATCTTTGGATCAAGATAATGGAGTTGAGTTTCTTCATTTGTAATACGACGAACATGCTCTTGGATAATTGGGTCAAATTCAGCCAACATCTCTATCAAACCTAAGAAATTCCCATTGCTATCTTCATATAGTTTGCTATTAGTACCACTAAATGCTAGACTGTGCTTGGCAAGAAATTTAACAATGCAAACAATTCTGAATAATACTTTTCTCTAATGGTCTTTTTCTTTCTCAAGTTGTCTCTGGGCAGTTTTTTCAATAGCTTGATCACTCTGCAACCTACTACGTAACTCATACCAAGTGGTCATATTCAAAACATGATCTGGACTTTTCTCATGCTCTTTAAGCTGAGTAGCAAGATGTATCCAATCATTATACCCCTCATTTGCCAATTGACCCTTTTTGTGCCCTTTTGTAAACAATTTACAACTGAAGCAAAATACTCTATCGAGTTCCTTAGAATAGACAAGCCAATCTCTATCGCAATGCTCTCCATTTGATAGAATTCTAGTATAGAATTGTGCAGAAAACCTTCTAGAATATCTATCCTTGGGACCTTTATGAATTGATAAGTCTCTTCTAGGGCCCTTCTGTGCTAAAATATCTATCTGTTTAGAATTAAGTGAATCCCAATATCTTGGATCAAATGTAATAGGATGAAAAGAATCACCAATATTCTCACTATTATCACCATCATTACTTGTTTCATCATTTGTGTTATTACTAGGAATTTCAGGAAATACCTCAGTATTATTTTCTGTCCCAGTCTGACCATCGACATCTCTAAGATCGTTCTCAATTTCAATATTACTACCAAGTACAGGACCTTGATCGACTACCTCATTGCCAGAAACCATGTTTGATTCTTTTATAACAAATCTATCCATTGATCCTTTTTGAGATTCAGTTAACTGCTCAATTCTTTGTTTCCTCTTACGCTTTTGGGAACCAGATTCATATTTTCTAATTCGATTTGAAGAAGACATGGCTTAAAAAACAAAAAGAATAAAATTAAAATTATACAAGAAGTTCCATACTTTCATACATCACAGATTCAAATCGAATTAGAAAATATGACCATGCGTATAGGAAACTAAAAAATATGTACCTACACTCCTGCAGGAGCCTCCGTCGTGGCCCTCTCTCTGTCCTCTTCCTATGAACGCAGTCGCAGAACAGATGTCAGATGAGCAGTAGCACCACCGCCAGGCCGCCGGTGCCGACTGGAACGAAAGCGAGATCAGAAACTCCCAGGCCACCGGCTGTATCAGAAAAAATAGGACAAGCACAGCAGTCGATCGGACTTCTTGCGAAGCACAACAGTCGATCGGACGGACGAAATACATACAGTATTCTACTCTAGCTATTGGGCTTATTTTTTGGGGGGCGCAACAATTTTGAGGCCCTGTTCGAGCGAACCGGCCGCACACCCCTGGGCACGGCCCCACAACATCACGAGCGGCCGCGGCGGCCGGCTTGGTCGGCGCCCCGCGCGGTCCCAGCGGTGCCTCCTGCGGCCGCTTGGGCCTCTTCATCGGCTTGCTGCCCCGGCTGTCAAGTTGAGGTGGAGGGGAGGAGCTGTAACACCCGGTGTTTTTGGACTATTGTTAATGAGGGGGTTAATCTTTTCTTAACCATAATTGAGTGTACTAAACCCTAGTTACACATCTTAACACTTGGGCTACACACAAGGGTGCCAACTCCAACCTTTAAACCCTAGAACACCCCTTGAACCCTAGAGCCAGTGAGAACTTTGCCGCGTTCCACAAATTTTTCCATAAACACTTCCAAAACTCCAATTACCAAAGTAGTGTATTTTCTCGAGGCCAACAACTTTGTTGTTGATTGGCATTTGAAATTCGAAACAGAAATTGGGGAAAATGCATTTGAATGCACTCGGTTCCTGTTCACCAGCGCCGAGAAAACCGCCAGGTTGGCATGCAGATCTTGCCCAAACAGTTGAGTAAAACACCTATCAACCTTTGCAAATATGGAAGAGGGATACTTGATCTACATCTTTGCTATTCAGTGGAAGGCACGGTTTAGTTTCAAAATTTAGAGAAAATCGCGTTTGAAAACTAGTTCAGCGAATTGAAAACACCTTGGAACGCCAGAGCACGCTCTGCAGCGACGTCGCGCGCGGCCACGTCGACACGCCGCCGTACGCGTAGTACCCGCGTCGGGCGCGCATGCCGAGGCGCCGGAGCGACCACCGGTCGGCGCGCCGCGACGGCGGGGAACTCCCCCGTGACACCCGTGGCAAGTTGACCGGGCCGGTGGCGCCAATCCACCGCCGGCGCACCGCCCGTGGCGCGCCATTGGCCACCGGAGCGACGCATGTCGCCGGCCACGCCGTGGCCTCTCCACGCGTGCGTGTGTCACCGCGTGACCCCACTAGCTCCCAACCGACCTTCCGCGGGTATAAAAACCAGTCCTCGGCCCTGCCTCGCGCGCACGCCCAACCACCGCCGAGCTCCGCTGCCCGCCATTTGCGCCGCCTCAGTGAGCTCATTGCTCTGCCCGCTTCCATGGCTGTCTGAGCACGCCTAAGCCTTCCCCTTGCACCCACCGAGCTTACACGCCTGCGTGTTGGACTACCCGAACCGCCTGCTCGCCGGATCCCGCGCTCCCGCGGCCGCCGCCGGGCAGTCATTGCCAAGCTCGCTCCTCCGCCGGTTCTCCAAGCCCAGCGACCTATCTAGCACCTTCCCTAGGACACCTAGGAGCTACCAGGGCAACACATTGTCGAGCTCCGTCCCTATCCTCACTGTCGTCCGAGCTTCCGCGGCCGCGCCGCCTCTGCTCCGCCGCCGCCGCTCGCCGGTGACCTCCCCAGCCGAACCTCCACCACCAATCTATCGAGGGTAAGGCCAATCGCAAACCCATGCCATTTGTTTGCCTGCGCCGGACCCACATCGCCGGATGTGGGGGTTTTGGGACTCAGGGGTCTGGCCGTAAAAGAGAAGGGTAGAGTTGTGAAGGTTAAAAAGTTCCAGGGGCATGCGTGCATAAAGATTCTACCCCATCTTTGTGTGTTAGCTAAAATTTGTAAAATCAATATAAAATCGTAGAAAAATCCAAAAATGGCAAACTCAATTTTGTGGTGCTTTGTGTAACAAGAACTACAACTTTCTGCAGATATGTATATACTTTTGAGCTATAGTTTTTGCTTGAAAAATTGAAGAGTAAAATACCTAGATCTGTGATTATGCAAAATCCACACATGATCTTGAGCTGGATTTTGGATATGTTGTGAGAACTAGCATGTCCAGGTTCTGAGCCAAAAATTGCACAAAGAAACTGTAGAAATCTTTTTATATACATTATCTTGTGATATTGATAAATTTGCTTAGATGATTTTTGTAGCTTAAAATATAATTATTTTTGGGCCCAACTTCTGGCTATTGTCATGTTATGCCAAAATAAACCCCTGCTGAATTTAGCGGCATTTTATCTCTGTTATAAATAGCATTTACCAATTTATGCTTGTTTTTATTCATAAATGCATAGATCAAGATCTATAATAGCTCTAAGTGTATTTGTTGGTTTCTTAGGCTTGTTTTAGGCCAGATCATGTGTAGGAGAAATTTTGGGAATCAGTTCTGTTATATTTATTTTTATATGCATTTATCTATTAAATGCTAGCTAGAAATGCCTTTATTTTATGCATTTAAATTCAGTGGTGCAAAATCTAGTTGCTTTCTGTCCAAGGGAGTGTTCCGGGTCATTAGGGCCAGTGGGCACTGTTGGGAAAGTTTGAGATGTGTTTAGTTGATTAAAAGGTTGCAAACTAGATTAGTCTAGTAAAGGAAAAATAGGAAAAACAAACCCTCTTGTGCATAATCACACAAATGATTTAGAAAAGAAGTTGGTAGCATAAAAGTGATGTTTCCTTGCTGTTTGTGTTTAAATTAAATATACTTTAATAGATGTGCACACAATCACCTTAAAAGGAAGGTTGAATAAGCTTTTTGATTATCTTTTAAAAGGAAAAATGTTTAAATACTTTGTTAAGGTGAATATGGCCAACCTTATGTCCCTTGTGGCTGTTTGGTACTGTTTTTAAATCAAAATAAATTAATCACCCTCCTAATCACTGCATTGCATTCCCCGTGTAGAAATCCCTGACGGTAGCTACACGCTCGTGCCGGTTGACGAGGACGAGGGAACAGGAGGAGACGTGCAGTACGTGACCGTAGAGTAAGACCCGAGCCAAAGTCCGGAAGTTTGTGTGTCTGCTTGTGCTGACGAAGGCAAGCCCCGGTTTAATCATTTAACCCATGTGTTTACTTTCAAGTTCTGAATTTATTATTGCTATCTTATGTGCATTTACATTCAGGAGTTGATTGAAACCCTAGTCGCATGATCTTTAAGTACCTATGATCTTTTACTAGCATGTTAGGTCGCTAGTCGCTATGCTTTAAGGATCCGGTACAAGTCGAGTGATGTTCGTCACTCGCGAGAATAGGATCTCCTTATGGAATCACCATATGTTTAAATAGATTGCTCATGTGGTAAGAGCAGGGGATTTGGGCTCCGGTCCAATGGCTTCGTTGGTTAAGTGTTTGAAAGTACTAAGCATTTGTCGGAAATGGGTACGATAAGCCTAGTACCTAAATGAGACGGTGCGGAAACTTTGCGCTACTACCCTTAGGGTTGCGGCCCCGGGCTCGCCACCCGAGTACTTGCGTGAGGCTGGGTGACCTTGGTGGCGTAGCCTAGTAAACCTCGTACTTGAGACTGTAGCATCTGATCCCAATCCGAGGATTGACGGGAACCGCCTGGTTGGTGAACTCTTAGTGAGGGAACCTCCCGTGTGCTTAGGTCCACCTTGCAAGGTTTGGGAATCAATCGATTGTCAGCCTCTCACCGTTATCTGAGACTACTTACCCGACTGGCCATGATATCCCTTTATGATGGAACTTTGTGAAGATTATTGTTGATTAATTGTTTGTACAACTTTGGTTGCAATAGTTGCTTATCTAGTAATAATAACTCCTACTAGAACCTGAGCTAAAATATGAAAGTAAGGATTCACTACTTAGTAGCTTTTTGGCAAACAAACCCACAAGCCAAAAGCCATGCATAATTAGAGGTAAAGTCTTTATTTTAGGCGGGTAAGTCTTGCTGAGTATTAGTATACTCAGCCTTGCTTTATAAATATTGCTTCCAGGTAATGAATGTGATGTGTGGCCCGGAGAACTTCCACCCGGCTGGGAGCTGGAATGGGTGGATGACGATGAGTGATTGCATCAGGGACAGGCCTCCTATGATGTGCTCTTACCATTTAGTTATCTTCCGCTGTTTCCAATAAACTCTGAACCATTTACTTTCTTGTTAAAGAACTACGTTTGTAATAATGGACCCTACGGGGAGTTTGATCTTAATTTGTAAGGCACTCTGGACTCTCCTTCGTGGGAGTTTTAATGCATACGTTCGATCCTCTCTGTGTTGACAAGTGATTTACCGGGCGTTAACCCGGCAACACTCAACGGGATGATTCTTTATTGTCGCTTAATGACCTAATGGGGTGGTTTAGGCGATAGTACGGAATTATCTCGGGTGGGGTTGTCACAGGGGCAAAGGCCAGTAGCTGGCACACGCGCCCCTCCTGCCGTCGATCTTGCCCCGGACGTCGGCGCCGTCGGCCAATCTTGCCTAGCGTGCTCCCTTCCTCCGGCCTTCGTCCCTCTCCCCCAGCCAATCTCACCTGGCTATAGTATTCCACACGGGCCGGGCGCCCGAGCACGATTTGACCTGACCCTATGCGGCCCGACCCTATCAGGCACGACGGCGGTCGTGTCGTGCCTCGTGAAGGAGTGGCGGCCCAAGCACGACACGATGGCCATTTTTCGTGCCGTGCCATGCCTAAGCATGATGGCGTCGGCTGTCGGGCTCGTGTCGTGCCAGGCACGATGGCAAGCCTCCGCTGCCGAGTTGTGAATCCATCGAGGGGAGCTTGGGAGGGCAACCTCTGCCGCCGGGCTGCGGCGAGCTCCGCCATAGGGAGAGGGACTACCGCTTCCAAGTCGTGGCGAGATCCGCCATGGGAGCACGACCTCCGTCGCCATGCCACCACGAGATCCGCCGTGGGAGGGCGACCTCTGCCGCCGGGCCGCCGCGAATCCCTCGCGGGGAGGGCAACCTTCGTCGTAGGGCTGCGTCGAGATCCGCTGGAGGGGCAATCGGGGCGACAGCAGTGGTGCTTCTGACTCCCTAAAATTCTATCACTAAAAATTTACTTAAGCAACATAGTGTTTTAGTCTTAAGGATTTAATTAATTTGCTAATCAAACTGAGCTCTAAAGAAATTTAATTTAACTTAATTAAATTTAGAGACAACAAGTATTTGTGCATCATATTTTGGTTGCATAGTGTTTTGTGTGTTGGTTTGGAATTTTAAAAGTTTTAAATGTTTTTGGAAAATTTCGAAATCAATTTGAAATGTTTAAGTTTGAAAAGTTTTTTTTAAAAAGGAAAAAACCCTCAACCTCACCCCTCTCCCTTTGGGCCCACCGGCCCAGACCCCTTCCTTCTTTTCCCCGCAGCGGCCCATATCTCCCTTCCCCTTCTTTTCCTCTCGGCCACTGACACGCCGGCCCCACCTGTCAGTTTCTCCTTCCTCTCGCGGCCCCCCTTCCTCTGTTCGACCGCGCGCCCGCCGTAATTTCCGCCGCTCCTGCCCGCGCTCCCTTGCCTCCCCTTCCTTTTCAGTGTCTCAATTAAGGCAATAAACCTCCACGACCATATTCTCTTCACCTCCTTGCCGTCCCCCCATTTCTTGCCCCACTCACACCCGGGCGCTCCGCCGGCCATCAATGGAAAGTGCGCCACCGCCGCCGGCCCTTTCCCGCTTCCCCTTCTCCTCTCTGATGGTATATAAGTTGGGCATCACCCTCGTCCCCTCCCTTTCACACTCGCACACAGTTTCCCCCACGCCCGAGCTCCAATTTCACCCAACGCCGCCGCCTCTGTTTCCGCCTACGCTGGTAAAGCTCGTCACTGGTGAAGGACCCCCTCTCTCCCTCTCTTTTTTCCTCCCTGGTGATGCACCCGACGCTCATTGAGTCCCTCTTGCACCAGGCCTTCGTCTTCGTCGCTTCCCGGAGCTCTTGTCCCTGTCCGCCGGAGCGCCGCCCCAGTTCGCCATCGCCGCCGGCCGCCCCGCCAGCCATGGCCGCCTCCCCTCTGGCTAGACCACGCCATGTGGTCACGGTCGCGTTTGTTATCACCCGTGCATCATGTTAAGCCGTTCAACGTGTTAAACTGAGGCCCGTAGCGTGTTTTGGTTCGTCGCCGTCGCACGCCGGCGAGCTCCCGTCCGCCCCTTCCAGTGCTAGCGCTGTGACTACCCGAGCTTCCCTCCTGAATCTCTAGATGTGTGCGCAACCTCACCGCTACGTGTAGCACCCACGCTTGCACAAAACGGTGGACGGGAACCCTCTCCTGAGCTCACGGTAGCGAAGCGCCGCCGCATGCCGCCGCGCCATCTTCCTCTTCGGTGAACCGTCGCCGTCCCTCGCATGTACGCGACCACAGTTGTTCGATCTGTGATGAACGATTGGGATCGCGTACCCCTTCATTTAATGAATTTGGTCCATCGTGGACCCATGGACCGAGTCCACGGCGTGGTCCACCACCTCGTCAGCCACTGGATCTGAGTACGGCTCAGATCGTGTACAGCCCTCGAGTCAAACCAGGCGTACCGGTCAGCGCCTGGCTGTTTCATTTAAGAGCCCCTGGGTTTCTTTGTATTCGCAAGTCGGTCCTTCCACCATCAAGAATCCTTACGAACAGGTCCTTATTTCTATGTTTCAGCCCCTGTTTCTTTAGATTCTTTCACCAGAGGTCCTTTTCACTCCTTTTCACACATAAACCCCTCTGTTTATATATGAAATTATGAATCAAGTCCCTGGAATCTTCCATAAACACCCTGTGAACCCAGTTTTATGTACAGAAAGGTCCTTGTACTTTGTTTTAGTCGTATCTTTCGCATTTAACTCCGTTTTTCATGTTTAATATATCGAAATGATCGTATCACCGAGTAGAACCGTTTAAACAATGTGTTTTTGAATGTAGAACTGTTTGGTGTACTATTTTAGTTATTTATTGTTTGTATATGCTTGTGTGTAGATATTGTGCCTGTTTCGACTGAGCACCCCATTGGAGAAGAACAAGAAGAGCCTATCTTCGAACAAGAGGATACTCAGTTTATAGAGGAAGGCAAGTGGACTTCCCCCTCTGTATTTTCTTTTTGGACCTACATAACTGCATAATTAAATAATGTTTACCTTTACTTGTTGCTATGCATTAACTTGATGGGAAAATCACCTTTTTAAGGACATGAGTAGAGTTTCACCCCCTATCACCTTGATCAACCCCTTTTTAAGAAATGTTTTGGTAGATGAATGCTTAGATGCTATACTTGGGCTGGTTATAAATGGTTTTATGATACAGACTTTCACGTTATGAATGTTGGTTATGTTTTAAGACAAGATAATACGATTTAATTGGAACAAGGAGAACCGCCCAAGAAAACAGTACAACCATAGTCCAAATGACTCTGGCTTAGCCAATTAATTAGGCGTGTGTAATTATCTGATAGTCTTTTCCGAAAGGGGCACAGGGGGCCGGAGTTGAAGGGGTATAGCCCGGTTCTTTTGGGGTAGCAGCCTTTGCTAAGGTGCTGACCACTAGGGAGGGTTATGGTCTGCTCCGCTGCTGTAACTGTCGTAGGTTGTTGGTCTTCCGCATTCCTTTGTAAAGGCTTCGTAGTGGACCCCTAGGCACTCACCTAGGAAGTGTTTAAGGGTCTAGCTAACCCGGGCAACATGGGGAACACGAACTATGGGTAAAGTGTACAACCTCTGCAGAGATAAAACTAATCGATCAACCGTGCTAAAGGATCGGATGGCGACTAGAGAGGGGGGAGTGAATAGGAGCCGGTAAAAATTCTTCTCAATGAACCCGGCCTATACCCTAGACAAATCCCAGTCACACATGAGCGATGGATCGAATCACACACAAATCACCAAGACAACGAGGTTATGGATCAACCTCAAGTCTTAGGAACGATTCCTTGAAGCACACGCGGAAGCACGAAAGAAAGGGAGGAATCGAACCAAGGAACAAAGCTGCCATGCGTTGGCGGACTGTCCGTCCGGGAGGGGCGGACTGTCCGCAAAGGCCACGCGGACAGTCCGGCCAGGTGCCGCGGACAGTCCGCAAGGGCCACGCGGACCGTCCGGCCAGGTGCCATGGATAGTCCGTTAAAGCCAACAGAACCACCAGAAACGACCCGAGAAAAACGGACCGTCCGTGAAGACCAGGCGGACCGTCCGCGCGGGATCCGGACCGTCCGCTACTGAAGCTCGGACCGTCCGCGAACCGGCTGCAACAAAAACCAGAAACAAAACCGGATCAAACCGAAACAAATCAAGAACACGAAGAACACCACGACGAACTGGGCTGAACTCACAGGACGTGGACAATCTGCAAAGAGGGGGCGGACAGTCCGCCGGTTCAAACAGAGCTGAGAGAGCCCGAGCTCGCAAAGTCAACTCCACCCACCCATCATCAGATTTCCCAAACGGTTCAAGTTCTTGAGACAAGATTTGGGGGAGATGTTAAGCACCCCTAGATGAGATTATACCCCAAAAATCTCGTCTCCAAACCCACCAAAACACCGGGAATCGCGGATCACACGAGCACAAGTTCTACTCTCGAGTTCATCCAAAGAACCACGAATCTAGGACGATTTGAGGAGTTTGGGGGCAAGAAATCACTAGGAAAAGAGTCACAAGGCACTCAAGGATGAATCCCCCAAACAAATCCGAGTCAAAACCGTCTAGAAAACGAGAATCAAGACGAGCACGAAAATAGCACAAAAATTACTCCGAAAAACATCACGGGAACCACAACGCCGAATCTTCTATACAAACCAGGAAAGATTCACAAGGTCCGGCATGCCGCCCTAGCATCCATCCCTCTCAACAAATCTCTCATGAAGCTCTCATGCTAGCCTAGACAAGAAATGGAGAAGAAAATAGTCCGGAAAATGAGAAATGGGAGGTGGGAAATGAAACCCTAAGTCGCGGAGAGAGAGAGAGAGAGAGCCATCCACACACACTCATGGCTTATATATCGGGTCCCGCCGGTGTGGGAAATGACTTGACTACCCCTAACTCAACTACCGGTGATACAACCCATGCGGGGGCATTTATGTAATGTTTATGGGTCTTGCCATTGGACGGCCACGCCTTCGCCGCACCCCGCGTCCTCCCGACGCAAGACATGCGATCCCGCCGCGTGTCCTCCGCTTCGAAGCTACCCGGCACGCCCGGATCCCGTCTCCGTCGTGTTGGGCCTTCGGACTTGGTTTTGAGGCCCAAACCATGAAACCATCCTCCAATGGTTTTGTGGGCAAACCACCAAACCCCGCGTGCTCGGCCCGGTCTCCCACCAAGCCTCTTGACTCGACCGCCACCGTGCACCGGCTCAATCGTCCATGACTTCGTCTTGCTCGTCTCGCCACCATGTGGCCCACACCTAGTCCCGTCGTCCACCGGGTCCCTCGAACCCAGCCTACTTGTCTCTCCATCTACCGGAGGCCCCTCAAGGCTAAAGACCTTTCGCGCCTATTCTTCACCTGCAACAACTCGAACTAGGCCGCAGCCTACACCTGCGCACCGAGCCAAGAGTCAGTCCAACACCTGTTGTCAATCACTCAGCACTGAGGAGCGGTCATCCATCGACCACCGGGACGCTCCTGGTCCTCAGTCTCCCCCTTGATGAGTGCATTGACAACACACAACGCGAAATGAAATTCAGAGAAAGAATGTAAGAAGAAAGAAAAACAAAGAAGCTCAACTCATGACCAAAACCAAAGAAAAGCAAAGAAAGGTCACAAGCCAAGCAAAGCACAAACTCCACACTGAAAATAGCTAGAAATCTCCCCCTGAATAAATGCAAGCCCCCCTGAACATGTGGATGCACACTTCCAAATTTTAGATGCATTTTTCTGATTTTTTTTCATTAGCTCACCTCTTCAACTCTTCTCCCCCTTGTTGACAATGTATGAATCAAGGTGAAAATGCAGAAATGTAAGACAAAGCATATAAACATCTACATGAGCTTCTCAAATAGGCCAAATCTAGTTGCAAAGGCTAGAAATGAGACAAAGAGCACACATATGGATCATAGCATAGTCAAAGCATTGCCACAAGTAATATATGGAAATATAGGCATGTGACAAAGTAAATTTTCAGATTTGAGCAGTTTTATCAAAAGATGGCTCACTTCAAATTTAAAGGCCTATCCATGTCATAATCTAGCCAAAAACATGCATATCATCCAGAGATCATACAAGGATATCAAATTCTCAACAAGAGATCATTGCAAACACCCATAAAGCAAAGCATGTCATGTTAAAGCTCATGAGCCATGTGTCCACTTCGGGGAGACTTCTCCACCGGTGAACATCACGCAACATGTTTTGCACCCATGTGTGAAAGATAAGACATTTAAGCATAAACATGATGGATGGAGCATTTTTCAAGCATACACACTTCTTTTCAAGATTAATTCATTTCATGGTACATGAAGTGCCTTTGCGGCAAAAAGAAGCTTATGCTCCTCCATGAATGCAACATAGGCTAAACATTCACAATGATATTGGCCTTTGGCCCAAATGCAAGAAAAAGACATCCAAGCACAATCTAAGCATGAAAGGCACATTTAGACCAAAACGTGACATGGATACACTACTACACATGAGTGGAGGACATTTCATCAAATTTAGTCAAGATTAGCATTTGATTCAAAAAGGCTATCTCACAAAACATATATCTCAAATATTCCAAGAGCATAGCCTCACATAGCCATTTCTCCACACATATGACCAATATCTCACAAGTAGCCAAAGAAACTCAAATAATGCATATGAAAGAAGCTCATCATCCTAAAATGCAATATGATACAAATGCAACATGATATATAACAAGATGGCTATCCTACCATGGTTTGTACATCAAGCAAAGCATGTATATACATCAAAGGAAAAACATGGTATGATACATATGGTACAAAAGTAAATCCCCCAAGAATCAACTAGAAAGGGCAACAAACCCCAAGTTCCCCCCGCAAGCGCACAAATGTAGCTTGGTCGAGAGGCTTTGTAAAGATGTCTGCAAGCTGATCTTGGGTAGAGACATGACTCAACACAATGGTCCCTTTCTCCACATTGTCTCTCAAGAAATGACACCTCACTTCTATGTGTTTGGTTCTGGAATGAAGCACTGGATTTTTCGCTACGCTTATGGCACTGGTGCTATCACAAAGAAGTGGGATCTCGAATGCACTCCTCACCAAAGTCTCTCAAGGTGTATGAAATCCACAATAGCTGGGAATAACAACCCGCGGCTGCAACATACTCCGCCTCGGTGGTACACAAAGCTACACTAGACTGCTTGCGGGAAGACCACGAAACCAACAAGGACCCAAGAAACTGGCAAGTACCGAAGTAGACTTCCTCTCGACTCGACAACCGCAAAATTCACATCGAAAAAACCATGAAATGAAAGAGTCGAGGAGGAAGAATACCAAAGGCCAAGACTAGGGGCAACCGTAGGTACCCGAAGATCCTCTTGACGGCTCCGTCGATGTGATGTCCTTGGTGAAGACCGAAAACGAGCGCACGGACACACACCGAATTGTATGTCCGGCCTCGTCGCCGTCGGGGTGGAGGAGGGAGCCGATCATGCTCCCGTACTCCCGCCGGTCCACCGGTTCTCCGTCCTCGTCCGCATCCAAAGTAGCCGTACTCCCCATGGGTGTCGACATAGGCTTCACATCTTGCATCTGGAACTTCCTCAACATGTCTTTCGTGTACTTGGTCCGATGTACAAATGTTCCGTCCTTCACTTGCTTGATCTGCAACCCGAGAAAGTACTGCAACTCGCCCATCATGCTCATCTCAAATTCCCCGCTCATCTCATCCGCAAACTTGGCAACAAGGTTATGTGACGAGCCACCAAAGACAATATCATCCACGTATATCCGCACAATCAACAAGTCATTCCCATGCTTGAGGAGAAACAAGGTCCTATCCACGGTACCCATCACGAACCCTCTCGCTCAACGTAAAACCTCTCAATCTCCCATACCAAGCCCGGGCGCCCGTTTCAACCCACACGAGCCCTTTTCAACCCGTACACCCCGTGTGGATACTTCTCACTCTCGAACCCCGGTGGCTGCTTCACATACACCTCCTCCTCTATGACCCCATTCAGAAAAGCACTCTTCACATCCATTTGAAACAACTTGAACCCTTTAGCCACGGCAAAGGCTAGAAGGATTCGAATTACCTCAAGATGGGCCACTGGAGCAAAGGTCTCCTCATAGTCGATCCCCTCCTTCTGACTATATCCCTGAGCAACAAGTCTGGACTTGTTCCTCACAACCATCCCATTCTCACCCTCTTTGTTCTTCCAAACCCATTTGGTTCCTATAGGATGGCAATTTGGAGGTGGTTCAACTAACTCCCACACTTGGTTCCTCTCAAAGTTTTCCAACTCCTCATGCATAGAATTGACCCGGTTTGCATCGGATAAAGCGTGTCCAATGTCCTTGGGCTCAAAGGAGGCAACAAATGCGGCATGAGCGAAATGAGAGGAATTTCTAGACCTTGACCGCGTAGTACGTTCGTCGATGTTCCCAATGATCTTCGATAGGGGATGCACTTCTTGAATCTGCCGGGGAGCCTCACCCCTCGAGACTACCTCCCCCTCAACTTCAGCCTTCTCTCGCCCGGTCCTCTTGTCGCACCGTCGTTGTCCATGAAGTAGACGGTCCACCCTCCGTAGTGGTCGTAGGGGAAGTAGTGGGTACACACTCGGCTTCGGGCGCATGGTTCTCTCCATCATCATCTCCGGCTTCATCCTTCTCCTCTTCAAAGAGGTCCTCGCCCATCTCTTCATCACCCGCACATTCAAAGCCAAGAGAGGTACATGGCATTGTCTCGTCGAAGGTTACCTCGCAAGTCACCATGATTTTGTTAGTCTCAAGGTTAAGCACCCTATAGGCTCTAGAATGATTAGCATATCCAAAGAAAATCCCATCACTAGACCTAGCATCAAACTTGTCAAGTTTTCCCTTCTTAAGAATAAAGCACTTGCGGCCAAAGACTCGAAAATGACCCACCTTGGGTGCCCGACCATGCATCGGCTCATAACGGGTCTTCCTCTTGAAAGCTCGCAATAAAATCCCGTTGGAGACAGACACGCCGTATTGACCGCCTCGGCCCAATACCTCCTAGGAGTCCCGTGCTCATCGAGCATCGTCCTAGCCATCTCACAAAGAGTCCGATTTTTCCTTTCCACAACTCCATTTTGAGGGGGCACATAAGGGGTCGAATACCGATGTTCAAGACCTAGATCACGACGAAGGCATCAAAACAAGAGTTATTGAACTCGAGCCATTATCATTGCGGATAGCTCGAATGGCATTCCCATGCCTCTCGTTCTTCAACCTCACGATCGAGCTCGAACAAAACCAAATGTCTCACTTTTGTCCTCCAAGAAAAACACCCGGGCATAGCGAGAGTAATCGTCCATCACAACAAGGACATACCACTTCCCACCCACCGAGCGAACTCGAGCTAGCCCAACAAGGTCCACATGCAACAACTCGTCGGACGCTCGGTCATGACATCGGTCAGGGGTGGATGGGGAGTGGCTACCATCTTGCCATGCCTACACGGAGCGCAAACCAAATCCTTCTCAAATTTCAACCTTGGCAATCCTCGGACAAGGTCAAGACCACTCAAGCGGGAAACCAAATCAAAGCTCAAGTGACCCAACCACCTATGCCATTTTCACAAATCGAAGAAGGACCGGCCATCAAACAAATGAGCAGGACCCAAAGAATGAGAGAAATCGGCCACGAAAATCGACCCTCGGGGATGATCATACAAACAAGATCACCTCGAGAATCCAAGAAACGAGACTCACCGGACTTGAAACGCACCTCAAAGCCCTCATCAATCAACCGAGAAACCGAAAGCAAATTGAAACCGAAAGACTTCACAAGAGCAACCCTCTTCAATGTTACCTTGTCACTCACATGCACCACACCCTCGTAAATCACCCTTCCTCGTCCGTTGTCCCCAAAAGTGATGTACATCTTTTCCTTCACCGGGGTGAGGTTGGAGAACCACTTATTGTCTCCGGTAATGTGTCGGGAACATCCGGAGTCGATCAACCAAATGCTCTCCAAGCCTCCCCGCCCGTAGTCGAAACAAGAACAAGAATGAGCCAACGACTCGACACCGGGGTTAGCACAAAGAAAGTTGAACCGGTTGTCGAGCCATCTCGCTCAAAAGAGGGGTTAGCAAATATCATTCCCTTACCGCCAAACTTCCCATGTCCCATGGAAGGAGTACGAGCACCATGAGGGGGAAAACGTGGTCCGTAGTTCCTCCGGAACCCAAAGCTGCGATCATCTCCCCTAAACCCGTATTGAGGACGAGTAGGGGACGTCCAAAGAAAACCACCACGAGCTAGACCAAACCTCTCACTAGCACGCACACCATCATCTCTCCTATCAAACCTCTCACCACCACCTCTCTGTGGGAACCTACCACCCTGAGCTCCAACTCTACCAACACTCCTCACACTTCCCACACCTCGTGGAAGTGGCACTCTAGGCTCAGGAATACCATGAGACTGGCGATACCTGTCCTGGTTTGCTTGCTCCCTAGCAAGCCTCTCATCCCTCTTCCTCTTGTAGCAAAACTCTGCTAGATGCCTCTCCTTGCCACAATACTCACACCTGAAGGGGATGGGTTTTGGTTTTGGGTCCGGCTTCTCTATAGGTTTCACACCCTTCTCACTCATAAACTTCACTCGGTTTCGGAAGTCATTTGTTTTAGGTGGGAATTTGGGTGGATCTTGGGTTGTGTCAAGCTTGTTGCAAAGGTGGTTGGGCTTTGGAGTGAAAGAGTTCTTGGGTGCTTTTGGAAGTGGGACTTGGATGTCTCCGATCACCTCAAACTCGGGGTTAGACTCAACACACTTCTCATACACACTCTCCCCACTGTTTTCTCCCACTTTCTCACCCAACTTCTCAAAACCCAAACCACGACCATCCGCTCTCTTGAACTCCTCAATCATGATTTTCAATTGAGGTTACCGCCCGTACAACCAACCCAACACCTTCCTCAAGTAATCATTCTCCTCATATATGACATCCAAGCGGGAAGTAAGTTCAAGATTGCGCAAAGTAACTTCATCACGGCTAGTGCATGCATTGACAACAGGAGATTTCAAAGAAGCTTCCAAAGTGCTAATAGTAGAACGAGCATCAACAAGCTTAGCATGCATAGTAGGACATGATTTACAAGCACCAAGCAAAGTGGGTCTAGCCTTAAGCTCATCATACTCGATCCTAAGAACATCTAGTTTAGCCAAAGTGGAAGCATTCTTCTCATTAAGCAACTTGATCTCATTCAGCCATGCATTACACTCGAACATTCAACATCATCGAAATGGTAGGAGTAAGTTTCAAAGAGTCATTCTCAAGTTTCAATTCAAGCAATTTAGAATCTAACTCTCCTACTTTCTCACAAGCATTCTCAAGTTGAGCCCTAAGATCTCTCCTCATTTTCTTAGCATCTCTCAACACACTATCACGATTGTCAATCAAGCCATTCAACCTAGTGATCTCGGCAAGCAAAGAGTCGGGGTCACGGTTTACCTCATCCTCTCGAGTCGGAGTTGGTGTCTTCTTTCTCGCTCTTCTTGCCGCTTGAGCTATGGGCCATGCCACAAAAGCCTCCAAGTGCAACACGGCTCAACCCACCGAGGTTCCGGCTTGCATTCTTCTTGCCCTTGCACCTCCCGGCGTCTTCATCCTCACCGCTTGAGCTTGAATGTGCATCGCTTGAGCTTGTGTCGACGTCGCTTGAACCGGCCACCATGGCTCTTGCCTTGTCCTTCTTGTGGCTGCCCTTGCTCGATCATCGCTTGTCCTTGTTCTTGCTTTTGGACTTGTCGTAGTGCTTGCCCTTGGAGGAGTACTTGTCTTCACGCCTCGGGTGCGCCTTGTACTCGCTCATCTTGTACTTGTTCTCCTCCGCTTCCGGCACTCGGCGATGAAGTGTCCACGCTTGCCACACTTGTAGCATTTCCCCGAGCTCCGCCTTGCATTCCTCCGGTTCTCATGTAGTCGATCAAACCTTATTGAGAGCAAGGCCGCTTCCTCCTCGCTCAAAGCACATCGAACTCATCATCTGGAATGGACATGAGAGAAGACAAGGAAAACTGTCGACAGGAAGGGTTAGTGTTGGCTTTGCCCTTTGATCCGCCCACAAGAGCAAGACTATGATCAGTCGAGCCCTCATGCTTGGATTGCAACTTCCTGTCAACCTCAGCCGACTTGAGCTTAGAAAAGAGGTCATCCAACTCAATAGTCAAGTATTGCCCGGACTCCTTGATGGCCTCAACCTTAGCAGCCCAAACATTCGGGTCCAACATATGCAAGAGCTTCAAAGCTTGATCATGCTCGGTGTAAGGAAAATCCTCAACATTGGCCTTCATGTTGTTCACGATGGTGGTGAACCTCTAAAACATTGCATCAATGTCCTCACCGGGAAGTTGAGTAAAGTTCTCATATTGCATCCGGTAAGAAACAAAGAGGCGAGCCTTCACATGGTTATCACCACCTTGAGCAACCAACAACTTCTCCCAAATTTGCCAAGCAAGATTCAAATGGCGAACACGTTCAAACTCAGGACCACACAAGCTTCGGACCAAGTGATCAACGGCTTTTGCATTTGCCTCATACTTGGCCTTAGCACCGGCCATAAGAGTGTGGATCTCAGCGGAATAGCATAGGTCTTGTCAAGCACAATAAAATCCAACAACTTGCCACGAAGAAAGATCATCATACGAGCCGCCCACTTGTGGTAACCCTTCCCATCGAAGTGCGGCAGACTGCCCCGCTCAACGTACGCCATCTTAGGATTCAAGACTTGTCAAAGTCACCACGAATTCGGCACCAAGCTCTGATACCAATTGAAGGATCGGATGGCGACTAGAGGGGGGGTGAATAGGAGCTGGTAAAAATTCTTCTCAATGAACCCGGCCTATACCCTAGACAAATCCCGGTCACACACGAGCGATGGATCGAATCACACACAAATCACCAAGACAACGAGGTTATGGATCAACCTCAAGTCTTAGGAACGATTCCTTGAAGCACACGCGGAAGCACGAAAGAAAGAAGGAAGGAATCGAACCAAGGAACAAAGCTGCCATGCGCTGGCGGACTGTCCGGCCGGGAGGGGCGGACTGTCCGCAAAGGCCACGTGGACAATCCGGCCGGTGTGCCGCGGACGATCCGCAAGGGACACGCGCACCGTCCGGCCGGGTGCCACGGACAGTCCGTTAAAGCCAACGGAACCACCGTAAACGACCCGAGAAAAACGGACCGTCCGCGAAGACTAGGCGGACCGTCGCCGCGGGATCCGAATTATCCGCTACCGAAGCTCGGACCGTCCGCGAACCAGCTGCAACAAAAACTAGAAACAAAACCGGATCAAACCGAAACAAATCAAGAACACGAAGAACACCACAACGAACTGGGCTAAACTGACAGGACGCAGACAGTTCGCAAAGAGGGGGCGGACAGTCCGCCGGTTCAAACAGAGCTGAGAGAGCCCGAGCTCGCAAAGTCAACTCCACCCACCCATCACCGGATTTCCCAAACGGTTCAAGTTCTTGAGACAAAATTTGGGGGAGATGTTAAGCACCCCTAGGTGAGATTATACCCCAAAAATCTCGTCTCCAAACCCACCAAAACACCGAGAATCGCGGATCACACGATCACAAGTTCTACTCTCGAGTTCATCCAAAGAATCACGAATCTAGGACGATTTGAGGAGTTTGGGGGCAAGAAATCACTGGGAAAAGAGGCACAAGGCACTCAAGGATGAATCCCCCAAACAAATCCGAGCCAAAACCGTCTAGAAAACGAGAATCAAGACGAGCATGAAAATAGCACAAAAATGACTCCGAAAAACATCATGGGAACCACAATGCCGAATCTTCTATACAAACCAGGAAAGATTCACAAGGTCTAGCATGCCACCCTAGCATCCATCCCTCTCAACAAATCTCTCATGAAGCTCTCATGCTAGCCTAGACAAGAAATGGAGAAGAAAATAGTCCAGGAAAATGAGAAATGGGAGGGGGGAAATGAAACCCTAAGTCGCGGAGAGAGAGAGAGCCATCCACACACACTCATGGCTTATATATCGGGTCCCGCCGGTGTGGGAAATGACTCGACTACCCCTAACTCAACTACGGTGATACAACCCACACAGGGGGCATTTATGTAATGTTTGTGGGTCTTGCCATCGGACGACCACGCCTTCGCCGCACCCCCGCGTCCTCCCAACGCAAGCCATGCGATCCCGCCGCGTGTCCTCCGCTTCGAAGCTTCCCGACACACCCGGATCCCGTCTCCGTCGTGTTGAGCCTTCGGACTTGGTTTTGAGGCCCAAACCAAGAAACCATCCTCCAATGGTTTTGTGGGCAAACCACAAAACCCCGCGTGCTCGGCCCGGTATCCCGCCAAGCCTCTTGACTCGACCGCCACCGTGCACCGGCTCAGTCGTCCATGACTTTGTCTTGCTCGTCTCGCCACCATGTGGCCCGCACCTAGTCCCGTCGTCCACCGGGTCCCTCGAACTGAGCCTACTTGTCTCTCCATCTCCCGGAGGCCCCTCAAGGCTGAAGACCTTTCGCGCCCGTTCTTCACCTGCAACAACACGAACTAGGCCGCAGCCTACACCTGCGCACTGAGCCAAGAGTCAGTCCAACACCCATTGTCAATCATTCAGCACTGAGGAGCGGTCATGCATCGACCACCGGGACGCTCCTGGTCCTCACGTGCTCATGGTTAAGAGGGGCTTGGACCCTCACATGATAATGAAACTTAAAGATAAACTTAAATTGTGGTTTCTTATGGTTTTTGAGATATGGTTACATCTGTTTAATCTTTTGGGGGTTGGTATAAACTTACATCTAGTAGTAGGCTTGCTAATAAAACTTGATCAACATTAAAATATTGACCGCTGCAAAACCTTAGCCTATCCTTGATAGCCTTGCATGTTTCCCCCACTTGCTGAGCTCCAACCATAAGAGTGCTCACCCTTGCTTACCGCTGTTCAGATGAGAACAACGATGAGGAGTACTGGAACAACTTTGAAGAGTTCAGAGGTATGTGATCCCCCAGTCATGTGCCTGTGGATGTTGAAGAAGAAGTTACCCGTTTAGTTATCATTTGTTTTCGGACCTTCGTGTCCACCGTCTGAGTGTAATAATGACTATTGTATCAGTTCAACTCTTGTGCGTTTGATTACTGTTATGGTATTACACTCTTTTGTCTATCGTATGTGTGTAATTTGATCCTGGCGCAGATATGAGATGCATTCGGTTTTCCTTGTAAAATCGGGTGTGACAGTGCTGGAGGGAGGGGTACTCCGGTGGCGGAGACAACGATTGGAGGAGGAGGAGGAGGAAGGGTGGTGGTGTGGCTGCGGGTATGAAGAGTATCTTGGCCCCCTAAGTGGGTTTTGGTGATTCAATGACACACACCTAAGTAGCTAATGAATTTAACTAGTCCATGAGCAGGTATTCAAATTATGTATGGCATCAAGCACAGCTCGTTGACTATGCAAAAAGGAAAGTGGTGCTCTAAAGGATTCCTAAGAAGGCTTATTCATTTTACACTTTTGAATTTGAGTCCTAGGAATGTTGTACTATCAAGAGGGACAGGAATTATGTCTTCCAAGAGTCTAACAGGTGCTCTAGTTGCTGAAACAAAACCTATGAGAGACACCTTTGCACCAACACGTTCACGGGGATCTTTTCTTGGGTGCTGACCTTGGAAGGCCGGAGTATCCGGGTTTACCCCGGAGTCTCCGGACTTCCCGGTGTTTCCGAGTTTGCCCCAGATACTCCGGATCTTAAAGCCTCAATGGCTATATTCTGGGTGAGGGGGTATAAAAGCCCCCTCCACCCCTTCATTTACTCTTCTTCCCCGCCATTTCGTCTTTGAACCGTAACGAGACCTCATTTACCCCCCCCCCCCTCTTCTCCCTTTGGCTCAAGTTTGGTGAGATTTGTTGTGGGATTTAAGAGGGTTTGAGAGCAAGGGCTTGGAGAGTGCTAGTGAGCTGATTTCCCATCTCTAGAGCATCTCGTTATTCGCTTGGTTGGCAAAATTCGTGTTTGTTACTCTTGGAGCCTTGAGCTCCTAGCCGGCTAGGTGTTGCCTTGGAGCATCCAAAGATTGTGGCTGCCCAAGGAAGTTTGTATCACCCCTTCTTTGAGTAACTCTAGCTTGATCTTTGTGGTCGCTAGAGGGAGGAAAGTGACCTAGGTGTAAAGGTCCACCCTTCGTGGGTACCTCAACGGAGACGTAGACCTCAAGGTGTGAGGTTGAACTCCGGTAACAAATCCTTGTGTCTCTTGTGCTTGTTCATCTTGTTGTATGCTTGTTTCTATCTTGAGCACATATCTAGGGTTTGGTGCCGATCTACTTCGTGGTGAGGTTCCTACAAGATTTGAGTGGATAAACAGGCTTGTCTCAACTCAGTGCATAACCTATTTTCACAGATTTACATTTGAGCAAGTTTAATTTCTGTCAAATTTGCTTCCCCCCTGACAGGCCGGAATATCCGGACATTTTCCCGGATTCTCCGGATTTCTCGGAGTATCCGGAAAAATATCCGAAACTCCGGACTCGTATTTAACAAATGTGTGAAAAAGTTTGTGATTTTCGAGTTCGACTATTCACCCCCCCTCTAGTCGACATCTTGGTCCTTTCAATTGGTATCGAGCCAATTGCTCCACATTTGAAGCTTAACCGCTTGGAGTTAAGAAGATGTCGAATCCAAATGATCAAGCCCTACCTCTCGCCGAAGGTGATCCCGTCAACAATGTTGTTGGCATGCCTCCCATTCCTCAAGGAGGCGACACCCATGGCGCAAGCACGAGTCATCAAGCGCATGGACGAGGTGATGAGTCCTCCGATAGTTTGGACGAGGAGTTCGATGTGCAAGTCCAACCGCTCCGCTCGACGACCATCAAGGGACTATACTCGAACCTCTTTCGATTACTCTCGCTTATCCTTTAACCATCCATCGGGTTCTAGCCACATTTGGAAGATACCCCAATTTGATGGAACCGGATATTCCAAGTGGAAGAACTCGATGGAGGAGTATTTGATGGCGGTGAATCCCGTACTTTGGACTATTGTGAACAGGGGTATTACCTTTCCGAGTGGTGATGCGACGCTAACTCAAGATCAAGCAAATGAGATACAAAGAAACTATCAAGCCATACGAATCATCAAGAGTTCACTCACGTCCGAAAAATATGACAAGGTAGATGGATTGAAGTCCGCCAAGGAAGTGTGGGACACCTTGTTCATCAACCATGAAGGAACAAAGCAAGTAAGAGAAGGAAGGATTCGAGCCTTGGAAAGTGAGCTCAATCGGTTTGTCATCAAAGATGATGAGTCCCCCCAAGACATGTACAACCGTTTGAACAAGATCATCAACAAAATCAAATCTCTAGGAAGTACAAGATGGGGAAGAAGAGAAGCAGTTGACAAAATTCTCTCCGCTTACATGGCAAGGGACGTTCAACTCCCAACTCTCATAAGGGAGAAGAGAGGCTTCAACAAATTCACTCCGGTGGATGTAATTGGAAGAATGGAAGAACACCTCATCACCGTCAAGGAGTCCAAGCTCTCACAAGAAATGTCAAAGATGCATGAACAACTTGAGAAGAACAAGGGAGTAGCCCTCAAGGCATCTAGCAAGGAGAAAAAGTCAAGTTCATCAACTTCAAGGACCGTGGTCGAGGAAGATGGTGATGAAGATAGTGACATGGACATGACTCCCGAACAAATGGCTCTCTTTGTGAGGAAGTTCAACAAAATGTTCAAGAAGAGTGGCTTCTTCAACAAGAACAAGGACAAGGACAAGATCAAGACGAAAAGAACTTCCAAGAGACCATGCTTTGGGTGTGTCAAGGAGGGTCATTTCATTGTGGAGTGCCCTAATATAAAAGTAAGAAGAAGAGACACCAACAAGTTTGACAAGAAAAAGAAGAAGGAAGTTGGTGAAGCTCATTTGGGTGAAGAATGGGATTCAAATGATGATAGCTCCGACTCCGACATTGAAGCCGGTCTTGCTACCATATTCATTGGGAAATCAATCAACAAGTCATCACTATTTGAAGATCTCACCGATGATGAAGATGACCTCACCCACACTTGCCTCATGGCTAGGGGCTCCAAGGTAGACACTCCCACCCCGCCCCTAGATGATGATAGTGAAAATGATTTTGATTTTGAGAAAATGATCACTAGCTTTGGTAGAAAGGCAACTAAGAAAATTATGTTTTTAATGAAAGAAATTGAGAATAGAGATGGGACCCTAGAGGTGCAAGAAGAACTCTTTAGACTTGAGCGGGAGAAAACCATTGCCCTTGAGAATGCCCTTGTAATTGATAAGAAGGGTTTCAAGGTGCAAGAGGACTCGCTCAAGGAAAAGGAGATAGAAATTCTTAGCCTCAAGAAATCCCTAGCTAAAGATGAGTTGATAGTGGATGAATTATCTAGGGAATCCTCCCTAGCTAAGGATGCTTGCAAGAAACTTGAGTGTGAAAAGCTTGAACTTCAAAAGAGTTTTGATAGCTTAAAGATTAGTCACATAGCGTTAGAAGTTCAACTTGACAACCTCAAGAACAATGCTACAACTTCATCTAATGATGCTTTCTCTAACTCTCAAACATCAACAAGCAATGATTGTTCTAGATGTTATAAAATTGATACAAATGCTTGTGCTACTAACGTTGCCGAGATGAATGCCATGAAGAAGGAAATTGCTAGATTGTCAAACTCTCTCATGGTTGAAAAGAAGAAAGAACCCAAGAGAGGTGAGTTTGAAAACCACACCAAAGGTTTTGGGTCAAGCTACATGAAGAAGTTTGGCTTTGTGGATGGGAAGGGGCTTGGTAAGCAAGAACAAGGTACAAAAGACCCCATCCCATTCATCAAGAACCACCACACCAAAGGTATGGGAACAAGAAATGTGGTGCACGGCATGAAGCAAATGGGTGTCAAGGACTATGACAACCAAGTTAGATACAACACTCCTATCAAGTTCAAGAGCACCCAAACTACAACACAAGCACCACCATCAAAGCCAAACAAGTCAAGCAAGAAGCCCAAACCTCATGCATCTCAAGATAACTTTTATGCCGATTATGTGTTGACTTGGAACCACAAGGGTAAGGTGGTTGCCAAGTATGTGGGACCCCGCACAAAAGGGGCAATAATCAAAAGGAATGTGCGGGTGCCCAAGATTCTTGTGACTAACACTCTAGGACCCAAATCCACTTGGGTACCTAAAACACAAGCATAATTTGTTTTGTAGGCATACTCCTCCGGTAGAACAAAATGGGTGATTGATAGTGGATGCACAAATCATATGACCGGGGAGAAGAAAATGTTTACATCTTGTGATATGATTGAAAATCCTACGGAAAGAATTGCCTTTGGAGGCAATGGTGGAGGAACGGTTGTTGGTCCTGGTAAAATTGCTATCTCAATCAATCATTCAATTTTCGATGTTTATTTGGCTGAATCTTTGGACTACAACTTGTTTTCCATTTCACAACTTTGTGAGATGGGCTACAATTGTTTGTTCACCAATGAGGGTGTGACCATCTTTAGAAGGGGCGATGACTCCGTTGCCTTTAAGGGTGAACTCAAGGGAAGGCTTTACTTGGTGGATTTTTCATTGGATAAAGCCCAACTGGATACATGCTTATTGGCAAAGTCTAGCTTGAGTTGGCTTTGGCATCGCCGACTAGCTCACGTTGGGATGAATAATCTCAATAAGCTTCTAAAGGGGGAACACATCCTAGGACTAACAAACGTTCACTTTGAGAAAAATAGAATTTATAGTGCTTGTCAAGCCGGAAAGCAAGTTGGTGCTCCTCATCCCGCCAAGAATGTAGTCACTACCATAAGGCCATTGGAAATACTTCACATGGATATCTTTGGTCCGGTGGCTTATGTTAGTATTGGAGGGAACAAGTATGGATTTGTCATTGTTTATGATTACTCTCGGTACACTTGGGTATTGTTTATGAAAGACAAGAGCAAAGTTCATGAAATATTCAAGAAATTTGCCACAAGAGCTCAAAATGAATTTGATATGAAGATTAAAAGAGTAAGAAGTGACAATGGCACCAAGTTCAAGAACACCAACATTGAAGAGTATCTTGATGAAGAAGGCATTGGCCATGAGCTCTCCGTCCCATACACTCCACAACAAAATAGGATAGTTGAGAGGAAGAATAGAACTCTCATTAAACCCGCAAGAACCATGCTTGATGAGTACAAGACTTCGGATAATTTTTGGGTGGAAGCAATCAACACGGCTTGTCATGCTATCAACCGTTTGTATCTTCACAAGCTTCGCCACAAGACCGCTTATGAGCTCCTAATCGGTAAAAAGCCTAATGTCTCTTACTTTAGAGTTTTTGGTTGTAAGTGCTTCATTCTCAACAAGAAACCCAAAAGCTCTAAGTTTGCATCTAAAGTTGATGAAGGTATCTTTCTTGGTTACACCTCAAACGCTCATGGCTATCGTGTCCTCAACAAAACCACCGGTTGTGTTGAAGTCACGTGTGACTTGACGTTTGATGAATCTAATGGCTCTCAAGAGGAGCAAGTTGATGAATTGTGTCTAGGCAAGGATGTACCTACTGAAAAGGCTATAAGGAAGATGGCGATTGGAGAAATCAAGCCTCAGGAAGAAGATGATGAAGACTGTGAAATTGAAGAAGTAGCAACTCTACCTCCCGCTGCGAACCCCGGAGAATCCGGAGAAAAACCCGGAGAATCCTGATTTTCCGGAAACTCTGGAGAAAAGTCCGGACATTCCAGACCTGTTGCTGAAACTTCGCAAAGTAGTCAAGAAGCCGAGGATTTGATCCGGAAGAAGATTCGACCAAGAGATTATATTTGGGAAACTGCGGAGAAAAGTCCGACACTCCGGACCTATTGATGACATTATATTTGGGTCTACTAATCAATCTTGGGTTGATGAGTTTAGTAGGATCATGACCAAGAGATTTGAGATGTCTATGATGGGCGAGTTGAATTTCTTTCTCGGTTTTCAAATCAAGCAACTCAAGGATGGCACGTTCATAAGTCAAACCAAGTACACCAATGACATGCTCAAGAAGTTTTACATGAACAATGCCAAGCCCATCAAAACACCTATGCCATCAAATGGACATCTTGATCTAAATGAGGAAGGCAAAAGCATCGACCAAAAGGTATATCGCTCCATGATTGGTTCTTTGCTTTACCTTTGTGCATCTAGGCCCGATATTATGCTTAGTGTGTGCATGTGTGCAAGGTTTCAAGCTAATCCTAAGGGGTGCCATCTAATGGTCGTTAAGAGAATTTTTAGATATTTGGTTCATACTCCTAACCTTGGTTTATGGTATCCTAAGGGCTCCACTTTCGATCTACTTGGCTACTCTGACTCGGACTATGCCGGTTGCAAAGTAGATAGAAAGAGTACATCCGGGACTTGCCAATTTCTTGGAAGGTCCTTGGTGTCTTGGAGTTCCAAGAAACAAAACTCCGTTGCCCTTTCACCGCCGAGGCCGAGTATGTTGCAGCCGGCGCTTGTTGTGCTCAACTACTTTGGATGAGGCTCACTTTGAGAGACTTTGGTTGCAAGTTTAGCAAAGTGCCACTCTTGTGTGACAACGAGAGTGCCATCAAGCTAGCTAACAACCCCGTAAACCACTCAAGAACAAAGCATATAGACATAAGACACCATTTCTTGAGAGACCACGAAGCCAAAGGAGATATCGCTTTAAGCCATGTGAGCACCGATAAGCAACTAGCCGATATCTTCACAAAGCCTCTTGATGAACTAAGGTTTTGTGCTTTGAGGAGTGAGCTAAATATCTTGGATTCTCGCAACTTGGCTTGAGATCATGCACATGCTTGAATGACCTAGTATAGAATTTTTGAAAGCAAATTTTTTGTGAGAAACTTGTGTTGAATTTGTTTTGAAAATTTTGGATTTCTTAGAGTACAACATTTGGACTATAGTTCTCATTGTTTGTTTGTGGCTAGTCCAAAGTGTTGATACTTCTCAGGCTCACATATATTACATATGCAATCTTCCAAATCTCTACAAAATCAAATTCCTTGAAAATCTGCACGCTGGTTTCAGGGGGAGCGGAATCTCCGGGGTCTGTCCGGAAAGTCCGGATTTCCGGATATTCGGACTCGACCCGCAGACTCGGGTTGTAAAGGTATAAATACCTTTGACCGCGGTGAAAAAGATTCCCTTTATCCTTTCACAGTTTAACTGTGCCCCCCCTCTCCCCCGTCGCCTCCCTCTCCCCCTCACCTAAGTCCTTGGGCGATTCCAACTCTCCACTGGCCAAATCTAGTGAAAGTGAGGGATTGAAGGCTCCAAGGTGTGAAGATCAAGGATCTACTCGAGATTCAAAGGATTCAAGTCTTCTCCCCTCTCTTCCCAAGGTATATTCAAAGGAGTCCTTCCCGATCTACTTCCCTAGAGTAGTCCTTGTAGTATCTATCGGGCATACACCCCGGGTACTCATGCATGGAAGGGAGAAGAGTAGAAGACGGACTCCTACTAGAATTCCCCTGCACTCCTACTAGGACTCGCTCTATGTAATCCTACTAGGACTCCTGCCTTGTAATCGACTAGGAACCCGCCCCCTGGACTATATAAAGGAGGGCGGGGTACCTAGCCAAACATCCTCAATCCCTCCGGGGAACAACACCAAGCGCAGGGCGCAATACTACCCTAAACAGGACGTAGGGTAGCTACTCCGGCTACCTGAACCTGTATAAATCTTGTGTCTTGTGTCCTCGCGCATACCTTCGGGTTCCAGATCATGGCGATTCCCACCTTCTACCTTGCTGCGGGTACCTCCCATGGAGGTCGAGAGGTTTAAACACCGATAGCTGGCGCCCACCGTGGGGCCATCGTCACGATCATCGGCGAATTCGAAGGACCTATCTTCACAATCGATCTATTCGGTGCAATACGATTCAGGCGCCATCTCAATCCTCTCCTACGTTGGGTTCGAAGCCGCACGTCGATTCAAGTCGAAGCCGAGAAGAATCCATCTACTATTGGCCCAAGACTCAACGGGACCCGCGGAATTATTTCCCCGTTTATTTTTTCACGGGTTCTAGTCCCAAGCATGAGAAGCGTAACGCAAGCTCCGTAAATTCATCTACGTTTGATGGTTCGGTTTCCGAGGAAATATCCAATTCTTTTTCAACTCGGACTCAAGGTCCGCTGAGTTGCCATGCTTTGAATCCGAAACGAGCATCGTTCGGCGAGGCACTTGAAGACAACTATAGGCTATTGCTGCAATGCGGCAATTGGAAATTCATTTTTTTTGGAAATTGCTATGCACAAACCAAAAGCTCCCTCAAGATTCCGAGAGCGTCACGTGACTAGCAAACTGGAGGCTTTTTTACTAGTCGCACATCAGCAAGCTACACCACAAGGCTCCAGGTTTCAACGCTTGATGCACACAAGGGATGTACGCGAGTACGACTACATCAGCCGCCGACTACTTCAACTCCTCGAGTACAACTACATTAATGCTCGTCTTCGACAACGTCGTGCGCCGTCTCGCGACATCATCTCGTGGCTGCATCGGCTCTACCTCAACCTCGTCGTGCGCCGCGACTACTCATCACCCGGCCGCACAGGCTCTACGTCAACCTTGCCGTGCGCCGCGAGTACTCGTCTCTCGGCCGCGGCGGCTCTACATCGACTACGCCGTACGCCGCCGCGACGTCGTCTTCTGGGCGTACGACTACTTCGACTACTCATCTCGACTAGTAAACTTGTCGAGGGCGGCTACTACGTCATCAATAACTAGTCCGATCCACCTCCGACTAGTCGACTTCGGCCAACAACCGTCGCGGCTCCATCACCGACCGCCACGGCTTCGTCGACACTCGTCCGCGAATTAAGCTATGTCACTTATTTCAATAATTATTTTTTCGTTGGCTTGCTCTCCACATACAGGAACCAACGCCAAAGACTACTTCGTGTACGCCTCTCAATGGCTACCTGCCAGTAGAGCTACACCGTGCCAGCTATTCCTTGGGGACCTTTGACTGACTTTCACAGGCTTGGTACACCAAATTAGGAGGCTCTTGCCACGACGTTTCGTGTACTGAGTGCTGGAGGCGCACAACGGCTACACCCTGAGGAGGCACTGCACAATCTTGTTCTCCGCCATGCGGAACAACGAGCAAACACGCTCTCTCTTGTCGCCTCGCCGACTACTTTCGTCTACCTCTTAATGGTCTCGCTCCAGTAGCACACGCCTTGATCCGCGCAAAGCCTCGGCTCTCCTGTCATGCCTCCACGTCCCCAGCGACTACGGCTAAACAGGCTCCTCAGAGACCGGGCGCTTAAACCAGCTCTCCTGTCATGCCTCCACGCCCCCAGCGGCTATGGCTAAACAAACGATCACAGAGACCGGGCTCTAAACCGCATCGAGGCTAACTATTCGACGTCTAACGACCACAACAAGAGCATGACACATGACATTTACATCTATATTCATATTTGCATTTGTCATTTGTAGATTCAATTTCTACAAAAATGCTACATAATGTACGCATCTCTACTTTTAGGTCAAGGTCCGGCGACGACTTTCCAAGACGCTACGCGTACCTCCACCGGCGCGGCTAGTTCCCAAACTCGGGGGCTACGCACCAAATTACTACTCAATGACAACTCAAGTAGTCTCTGCGAGCTCTCTAGCTCGGGGGCTCGAGCACCAACAACTACTCGACGTGGCTCCTACGGCTCTCCCGGCGACGAGCTCGGGGGCCGAACGCTACAAGAGTACTCAAATGATGATTTCCGCAAACACCGAAGACCCTTGGATTGATTCTTCAATCGTTCCAAGTCTCGGGGGCTACTAAGCTACACCCATCGCTTGATTTTTTTCAAGACGGAAGCGGAATCAACATTGACCCTCGGCCCCGAGTCTACAACTCAACCTAAGGCTCGGGGGCTACTCCATATGGAATGCGATTTTGCAACCGCACTTCCATATAATCTCGACTTCAAGACCGATGAGTCGGACCACCTTCCGGCCCTCGGCGATTCAAGTACTATTGAAGACTTCTCCAAGCGTACTCGAGGACGCTCAAGAACTACTCGAAAAGGCTTCAAGACTACTCGAACTACTACTCTCGACTCCAACGTGCTCGGGGGCTTGTCGGCATACACCCCGGTACTCATGCAAAGAAGGGAGAAGAGTAGAAGACGGACTCCTACTAGAATTCCCCCCGCACTCCTACTAGGACTTGCTCGTGTAATCCTACTAGGACTTCGCCTTGTAATCGACTAGGAACCCGCCCCCTGGACTATATAAAGGAGGGCGGGGTACCTAGCCAAACATCCTCAATCCCTCCGGGGAACAACACCAAGCGCAGGGCGCAATACTACCCTAAACAGGACGTAGGGTAGCTACTCCGGCTACCTGAACCTGTATAAATCTTGTGTCTTGTGTCCTCGCGCATACTTTCAGGTTCCAGATCATGGAGATCCACACCTTCTACCTTGCTGCGGGTACCTCCCATGGAGGTCGAGAGGTTTAAACACCGACAGTATCCTCTTAGGGAATAGGTAGGAAATACTTCATAGAATCTGGATCTGCAATATCTCTCAGTTTGGTTGGACGAATCTTGCTACATTGTGAGTTAGGGTTTCGGCTGTGAAACCCGGAAACTCCGGGGTTGAAAAACCCGGACTCTCCGGAATCTCCGACGGACTTTTTCCCGGAGTATTCGGGGTTCATAATGAAAACCCTAAGTCACAAGTGTAGTGTGTCTCCTCTATTGATAACCTCTCACTTCCATATCCTTTTACCTATCCAGATTGTGAGAGTGAAGGTCGGTCGCGGAAACGAGGAGCCCTCCACCCAAAGGAGGACCAAGGCTAGGCACGACCCCGCCGCTTTGCGGGCCGTGCAAGAGGTCTTAGAGCAAGAAGGTTCCCAACACAGTTCTAGCCCAAAAAGAGGTGACCCTCCTCCCTCCTATGCCGAAGGGAGTGAAGAAGAGATAGAGGAGGAGGAGGAGGAGAGGACCGAGAGTGATGGTGATGAGGAAGATGAAACTTATGAGCAGTCACCCGAACCTCCTCGTCGCCATGGAAAGGGGCCAGCAAAAGAAAAACCTCGCTACAAACCCCATCCCAAAAAGAGCCATCAAGCCCCATATGTCCATCAAAGACGACCCGCTACTCGTGTCCCTCCTAAACATAAGCAAGGAGTAGCAGCTCACATCTGCCCCAAAACCCCTCCTAGACTCATTCCTACCCTCCCACAAAACGTTCGGGTAGTTGACACTCCCATCAAGCTAAGGGATCCCGGTTCTGTTCTTGGTTTTGCAGAACATATGATTAGGGATTACTCCAAGAACTCTCTAGCGGTGAGGGAGCAAAGAGAGGAAAATGTGTACTTGTATCTCAAGAGAGAAGGGCTAGAGGCAAGATTTTGGTGTGACTTTCATAGGGACTTTTATCAATCCGTTATTCGGAACCCCAAGCTAGCTGCAAAGAACATGGCTCCAATTGTGCAAATGAGGTACATTGATTGGAAATACTATGAAGAGCTAAACAACACCGTGTTCAACTCCGTCATTGACAAGTGCAAGGAAGTTGGTCTCTATGATATCATGGGATTTAGGTATAATTGGAACAAAGAAATTCTTGCTCAATTCCATTGCTCCTACTACTACAATCCCCATGACAATACCATCACTTGGACGACTCAAGGAAACAAATGCACCATTGATTACATGACTTTCTCTAGGCTCTTGGGACTTGGCTCTAAGGATGAGAGGCGTTCTCCCGTGCATAATGAGGACAAGTACAAGCCCAAGGAGCTCCCCTTCATGTTTCCTAGCCGAGATTTGGCTATTGAGGGCAAGGCGGACCAACTCAATCCTTACTATTACTATCTCAATCAATTCTTTCGTGCCACTATTGATCCCAAGATAGGAGATGCTACATACTTAAGATACTATGCTCCAAATCTCCTCAATAGGATGGCACCGGATGAAGAAGGATTTTGTATATTCGACTTCATATGGAATGAGTTGAGAAGGGCCATGAATGATCCCATGAAGCATCTTCCATATGCCCCCTACCTCATGTACATGATTGAGAGAGTCACAAATGTCCGCTATCCCAAGGATGTTGTCCATGAGCCGCTTCGTCACCTCCGTGATCGAGCCAAGAGGCCTCCCAAAGGTCGCAAGTATGTTGGCTCATCTAGTGCAGCTCCTCGCCATGATGACTTGCCCGCTGCACGCTCTTCTCCTAGGCCTCCCCGTCGGCACCGTGGCTCTATGATAAAGAGGGTTCTTAAGAGCATCTTTAGCATGTGCAAGACAATAGCCACGGAAACTAATGAGAACCGCTGGGACATCATCGAGATCAAGTCCCATCTTAGCCTTCCCACCGATCCCTACCGCGAGCTTCCCGAGTTTGATGACCCTTTTGCGGAGTGGGACACCCAAGGTGCCCAAGAGGAAGAGGAAGAGGAGGACAATGATGAAGAAGAGGAGGAGGACGTCGACTCCGAGTGATCCAGCTGCTCCACACTTCCTTTTTGGCGCTTGATGCCAAAGGGGGAGTGAAGTTATCTATTTATGTGTGTGGACAATGAACTTGGTCTTTATTATATTTGAATTTGGAACTTGGCTTGTAATAACTCTAATTTCGTATGTGTGAGACTATGTGAGCTTGAGAAATTTGGTTGTATGCTTGTGATGACTTACTCTACTTTTTAACTTCTAAGGACAGTTTATGCTAGATTGAAAAACTGTATCAAATCTGTTTTTTCTCTATTGTGCTGAAGCCCGGAGAGTCCGGAGATTTTCCCGGAGTTTCCGGATTTTCCGGACATTCCGAACCTGGCCCGGAGACTCCGGACCTCTCAGCACCAGAATTCTCTTTCTTACTTGTTGAGTGCATAATATGTCATGAGCATCTCACTTTTATGTGTTGCACGTCACAAGCACCCCACTGGTGTAATACTCTCTTGTTTCTCTTGTTGTGCAAAATTTTTGGCCCTAACAGGACCTTTGATACTCAAGATCAAAATGCACATATTAAGGGGGGTTATTACGAAAGCTTTTAATATTCATTGTTTATCTCTTGTATGACGTAAGTGTGTTGTCATCAATCACCAAAAAGGGGGAGATTGAAGAGTATCTTGGCCCCCTAAGTGGGTTTTGGTGATTCAATGACACACACCTAAGTAGCTAATGAATTTAACTAGTCCATGAGCAGTATTAAAATTATGTATGGCATCAAGCACAGCTCGTTGACTATGCAAAAAGGAAAGTGGTGCTCTAAAGGATTCCTAAGAAGGCTTATTCATTTTACACTTTTGAATTTGAGTCCTAGGAATGCCGTACTATCAAGAGGGATAGGAATTATGTCTTCCAAGAGTCTAACAGGTGCTCTAGTTGCTAAAACAAAACCTATGAGAGACACTTTTGCACAAACACGTTCACGGGGATCTTTTCTTGGGTGCTGACCTTGGAAGGCCGGAGTATCCGGGTTTACCCCGGAGTCTCCGGACTTCCCGGAGTTTCCGGGTTTGCCCCGGATACTCCGGGTCTTAAAGCCTCAACGGCTATATTCTGGGTGAGGGGGTATAAAAGCCCCCTCCACCCCTTCATTTACTCTTCTTCCCTGCCATTTCGTGCTGAACTGTAACAGACCTCATTTACTCCCCCTCTTCTCCCTTTGGCTCAAGTTTGGTGAGATTTGTTGTGGGATTTAAGAGGGTTTGAGAGCAAGGGCTTGGAGAGTGCTAGTGAGCTGATTTCCCATCTCTAGAGCACCTCGTTCTTCGCTTGGTTGGCAAAATTCGTGTTTGTTACTCTTGGAGCCTTGAGCTCCTAGCCGGCTAGGCGTTGCCTTGGAGCATCCAAAGATTGTGGCTGCCCAAGGAAGTTTGTATCACCCCTTCTTTGAGTAAGTAACTCTAGCTTGATCTTTGTGGTCACTAGAGGGAGGAAAGTGACCTAGGTGTAAAGGTCCACCCTTCGTGGGTACCTCAACGGAGACGTAGACCTCAAGGTGTGAGGTTGAACTCCGGTAACAAATCCTTGTGTCTCTTGTGCTTGTTCATCTTGTTGTATGCTTTTTTCTATCTTGAGCACATATCTAGGGTTTGGTGCCGATCTACTTCGTGGTGAGGTTCCTACAAGATTTGAGTGGATAAACGAGCTTGTCTTAACTCGGTGCATAACCTATTTTCACGGATTTACATTTGAGCAAATTTAATTTCTATCGAATTTGTTTCCCCCACGACAGAATATCCGGACATTTTCCCGGATTCTCCCGGATTTCCGGAGTATCCGGAAAAATATCCGGAAACTCCGACATTGCGTTAACAATTTGTGAAAAAGTTTGTGATTTTCAGGTTTGACTATTCACCCTCCCCCTCTAGTCGACATCTTGATCCTTTCAGGGTAGCCGGTGGTGGGATTGCCGGACCGGGAGGGGGCGCCGGCGAGGTAGATGGCGGCGCGAGGGAGGTGGGGAGGAGCAGGGGGGATTTTAGGGTTAAAGGATGAAGGGAGTAGTTTATATACTGGAATTAATATGGGCTCCTAGCATGGTGTTGGCAGGTCGGGCCGATTTCATGCCTGAGGCCAGGCCACTTTCGCGCCGCCCCCTGTCGGGTCATGCTTCGGGCCGGCCCAATGGGCTGAGGTGGCGGCCCAGGCACTAAAAGGTCGTCGGGTTGGGCCGGCACTGGGCACTATTGATTGTGCCTCGGGTCGAGCTAGGGCCATGCTTTTTCGGGTCGTGCCTCGTGTCGCTGATCGTGCCTGGCCCATTTGGAAATCTATACACCTGACCATGGCGCTGGTCAACAGAAATAAGGGTGCACGAGTCATTTTACAGTAGAGTTAACGGTGACACTCAAGTGGATGGGAGTGCCAAATAGGAAACTGAAAATGGGGATGTGAACATATAGGAAAGTTTCTGAAATTTGATGTCAAATAGATAGCTAATATTTTTTCCGGTGTCATCCTCGTAATTCTCTCCTCACCTAGGGTGATCTGACTGAGAGTGCCCAAAGTGCCTAACCACCTGTGGTAGGAGGTCATTCTAGTCCTTACCTCTAATCAGCACAATGTATACTTTTCTACCTAACCATCGTTAACTGATGAAACTGCCTATGTTGATTCAGTAGATTGATAACTACAGAGTTAAAAGCGATGGTAACACTAACACTTGCAACAATCATTGTGAAAGTCTTTGAACTAGCCACACCCACTTTCAGTTTCTTCTAAGCTCTCAACTTATAGTCTTACATGAATGGCGTAAGTTTATTTTGGAGCAAATATAATTGCAGCTCAAGGTGGTTGATTATGACTAGGCCCAGAAAGTTAGCAGAGTTTCATCTAATCTCATGCTTGTGTCCTTATTAGTGGAGCTACCAAAGATAATAAAGATACACAAATGCTGCAAGGGTATAAGTCCAGACCACCCCTTCATCGTATACATAGCTCAATAGTTTTATTTGTAGTGAGGGTCGTTCATGCATGACTGGTAGCATGATCCATGAAAATTGCGCTTCATCAACATAACCATCAAGTAAGAAGAATAGCATGAGTGGTGAATGCATGCCATTTTTCACGACCAATAAGTTGTAAAAAAATACAAATAAAGGAGATTATACTGCACCATGCCATTAATTCCATAATACCTTTCAAATCCTCCTAGCCACTATCCCAATAAAGCCAATAGTCCAATACCAGTTTCAGAATTTGAAGAAGAAGCAGTAGAAGGTTCACCATCAGATAAGGCATGGGACAACAAACTCTCTTAAATCGCAGATTTGGGAAGGAATATGTGAAGGGCATGATGTTTTGAAGCAGGTTAAATTCAGAGAAATTATCTTGCTATTAAGTTCATTTTTTAGCCTACACTGTTTTCTCTAGATCATCCAGGTTTTTGCTTATGGAGATCAGTACGTGATGTAAGTAATACGTCCATAATGGCTATAAATTAACATGCATACACGTTGCCACCTAAACTGAAATTTAAAGAAGTTGACTTAATGATTCAGAATAATCAGCATAAACATTAACAGTATTAGTCTTCATCATGCTTTTACTACCTCATAGTTTGCTGTGGAAATGACATGCATTCATGCTCTTGTTATTTTTTTAGTGGTTATTATGCTAATCTAATCCAAGCAATACCGTACCGTCCATAAGTGCAGTAGATTAGCATACACATTGTCACCTAAACTGAAATTAACAGAAGAAACAGAGTTGATGATTCAGAAACAACAAGGGGTTTATTATTAGGACACTACCAGAATCCGGAATTACCTTGGCGGCCAAAAATCACCAAGAAAAGCACTAAGTAAATGATCCTTGGCGGCCAGCTGCCAAGCAAAATCCCTGCTGGCAAAGCGGAATCTGCTATGCTGGCAAAATTTTCTTGGCAAAATCCAGTGCGACCGCCAAAGAATCTGCTATGCTGGCAAAATTTTCTAAGCGACAAGTAAATATTCTAACCGCAAAGTAAACACAATTCCTTGGCAGTCATCGACCGTCAAGATAATATGTTTCCTTACCCTTAACCGCAAGGAATTTGTGATATCTTGGCTGCCAACCGCAAGGAAACACACACTGCAACCAAAAAAAAAAATGCGTGCAATATTCATTAAATTCAATGCACTTCAATCCTCCATTCATATCACTGTACCAACAATCAATCCATAAGTGCAAGCATTGTTATATCCATCCATCAATTTGATATGTTGTTCATTTTAACATTTCAACAATGCCAGTTTCTAAAGCATCTAACTAGATAATGAATAAGCATATGAGAGATTGAGAATTAGCTGCTGGAGTGCCCCACAATCCTCGACAATGGAACTTGCATGTCCTTCACAAATTGGAACATAGAAGACTTTGTGTGAGGGTAAATCCAGATTGGTGTAGTGGGAGCATGTAATTAATTGGGATGGACAAATTGGACCAACGAACATGTAATTAAGGACCAACGAACATGTAATTAAGGACATATGGCACCAAACTGCTACTGATGCCAATTAATTGGGATGGCCGTTCGTTGGCCCGCAGAGCAAGATGAACGGACACGAAGAAACCACTACGCCTGGCCGTTGGGTGCTCTACGGATGGAAGCAGGTATAGTTTAGCATAACGGAAATATTATAGACTGTAATTTGAAAGATTAGAGCATCTCCAAAAAGCCTCCAAATTAAGGCCTTCAAACATCATTTACATGTCCAACTCTAAAAAATAGAGAGTCCAAAAATGCATCTCAACTCCAAGAAGAAATTAACTTGGACCTCTATTTTGATGTGGACCCGTCTTGTCATACGAGAGAGGTAAAGGTAAATAACAAAAGGAAAAATAATAAAAATGGTGGGACCACATTTTGGAGGGGGAGTAGAGGGCCTCCATAATGGAGGCTTGGAAGGGAGATTTGGAGGGCCTCAAAAATGGAGGCCATTTAGAGGCCTCTTTGGAGATGAATTTTGCAGACCGAACCTCCAAATTTTGGAGTAGAGGCTCATATGGAGGCCACGGAGATGCTCTTAGCAGCAGGTTGGCTATTGATTTTGCATGGGAATGGTTTGTGCCTTTTCTTTTTCGGAGTGTAAGCATGCAGGGAGCGACTCTGGTCGTGTTTTTTCTAAATTTATTTTAGAATCTTTTTCTTTTATGCATGTCGATAACTCATAGTAGCGACGAGTGCGCGTATATAGACCCACCGGGCCACCACGTAATAATCCAACTGGCTTCCCTAAATGCCAACTCAAGTAGCTCATTTATTAAGCAACACGAGAGCATTGAAGAGAGCACACGCACGGGACTCGCATGCGTGCGTGCGTCCTGCACCGTCAGCAGACACGTAGGCAGAACCGTCCGCAGAACCCCCCACGGTGTGGGTCCCAGCGTATCGCACAGGCACAGCAAGCAACGGGCGCGGTCGCGTCCCGTCCGCGTGGCGTGGCCCGCACGCGACCCTGCCGAACCACGTGGGCCCATCGTGGGCCACACGGGCTTCCACGTGGACGGGACTGCCTGCCTGGCCTGGGGGAGAGGAGAGCCCATCAACCAACCAACCATTCAGCCCAACGGTAACAAATGGGTCACGTGCCGCGCACCTGACCACACCACGCCCACGGGCCGCAGCGCATGGCGGCAACGGTCACATTGACCAAAGGCGAGCGAGGGACGGAGGGCAACCCTACGCAACGGTCACATCCCCGGACCACCCCGCCAACGCCCCCCGCCAGCCGTCCGGTCCGGATCTGACGGCCACCGCGGGCGCATCGTGATTCGCGCCGCCCCACGCCCTGCCAGAACGGCCGTCTCCGTCCCCCCCTGGCCCCTCGGGGGCTTCTTCTCCACCTTACCCTCCCGCCAGAGGAAGAGAGGAGGGAGAGCGAGTGAGACGAGTGACTGGTGAGGGAGAGAACAGAGAGCCACCCACCACCACCACCACAGAGTGAGAGAGAGTTCTCATGGTGATGAGGCAAGAGGAGGAGGAGGAGCAGTAGTTCGTAGCAGTAGGATCCATTAGGGAATAGGAACACCACACTAACACAAATCCCATTCATCCCCATCCCCATCGCACATTCGCAACTGCATTGCATCCGATGTTGCATTCTTAGATCGTCATCTTGATTTCTTTTCTTTTTCGGTTCTTTTCCTTCGGGTAATGGACGTTGTGGGGTTCGCTGCTTGTCGCTCGCTGGGCTCCGCCGCCGACGCCGTCATCGCCGCCGTGCGGGTTCTGCAGGGGATGAGCCGCCGCCCCGGCATGCTCTCCGTTGCCCGATCTTGCTAGATGTTCTAGGCCATTCGTTCTTACAAATACATTCTTTGATTCTTTTGTACTTATTAATCCCCCATTCTTATTCTTTCCTGCATATACAGCATAACACATACACATAGCCTGGTAGCCACCTCATATAGACATTAAATTCTTTTTTTCCCTCTTTTTTACCCAAAGGAAACTGACCAAATTCTTTCCCAGACTTCGATCCTCTGTTTTTAGAGTTCTCCTCTTTCTCTTGTATCGATCACCAGATAGCCAGATAGCAGCACAGAGAGAGACAGAGAGGGGAGAGGGAGAGCAGCAGAGCGAGGAGTGAATCAACAGAGAGCAAGAGGAGGAAGACGAAGAGGAAGCCGCGGAGGAGGAGAGGAGCAGGTCTCTTCTTTTGCCGCATCGCATCCGGCCGTCGCGTCTCCGGGATGTTGGCTGGTTGCTCCTTCTCGTCGTCGAGGCATCAGATGAGCACCACGCAGCGATTCGACATCCTCCCCTGCGGCTTCTCCAAGCGGAGCAACCGCGGCGACGGCGGCGGCGGCGGCGGCGCTACGCGCGTCGCGTCAGCCGATGCCAGGACCGGCGCCGCCTCCACCTGCTCCTTCCGCGCGCACCCGGCGCCACCGGTCACCCAGGCGGTGTCCTGGGGCGCCAAGCCGGAGCCCGGCGGCAATGGCGCCGGCGGCGTCTGGGAGAGGAGCAGAGCCGTCAAGCGGGCCCATGAGGAGGGCGCCGGTGAGGAGTATGGCGGCCCCGTCGTCCGTGCCAAGCGGACCAGAATGGGCGGCGACGGGGATGAGGTATGGTTCCATCAACCCATTGCAGGGACAGTGCAAGCAGCTGGCGGCGGCGAAGCAGAAGAGCCAGAGGAAGAGAAGGTCTTCCTGGTGCCGAGCGCCGCGGCGTTCCCCCACGCGGGGCCGTCGCTGGCCGCGGCCAAGAAGGAGGAGTTCAGCAAGTCGCCGTCCAACTCGCCGGCCTCGTCGGGCGGCACGGACGGCGGCTCGTCGGCGGTGCCGCCGCTCGAGCTGCACGCGAGGAACGGCGTTCCAGCACCGGCGGAGGCCGGGCGGGAGGCGATGGAGCTCGTGGTCGCGCTCACCGCGTGCGCCGACTCCCTCGCCGCCCGCAACCACAACGCCGCCACCTACTACCTGGCGCGGCTCGGCGAGGTGGCCTCGCCGGCGGGGCCCACGCCGATGCACCGCGTGGCCGCCTACTTCGCCGAGGCGCTCGCGCTCCGCGCGGTGCGCACGTGGCCGCACCTGTTCGACGTCACCCCGCCGCGCGAGCTCACCGACGGTGCCGCCGGCGACGACGACGCCACGGCGCTGCGGATACTCAACGCCGTCACCCCGATCCCGCGGTTCATCCACTTCACCCTCAACGAGAGGATGCTCCGCGCGTTCGACGGCCACGACCGCGTCCACGTCATCGACTTCGACATCAAGCAGGGGCTCCAGTGGCCAGGCCTGCTCCAGAGCCTCGCCACGCGCGCGGTGCCCCCGGCGCACGTGCGCATCACCGGCGTCGGCGAGTCGAGGCAGGAGCTGCAGGAGACCGGCGCGCGGCTGGGCCGCGTGGCCGCCGCGCTCGGGCTCGCCTTCGAGTTCCACGCCGTCGTGGACCGCCTCGAGGACGTCCGCCTGTGGATGCTCCACGTCAAGCGCGGCGAGTGCGTCGCCGTGAACTGCGTCCTCAGCGCGCACCGCCTGCTCCGCCACGACACCGGCGCCGCACTCGCCGACTTCCTCGGGCTCGCGCGCAGCACGGGCGCCGCCATCCTCCTCCTGGGTGAACACGAGGACGCCCTCAACTCCGGCCGGTGGGATGCGCGGTTCGCGCGCGCGCTGCGGTACTACGCCGCGGCGTTCGACGCCGTGGACGCGGCCGGGCTGTCAGACGCGAGCCCCGCGAGGGTCAAGGCGGAGGAGATGTTCGCACGGGAGATCCGCAACGCGGTGGCGTTCGACGACGCGGACCGCTTCGAGCGGCACGAGAGCTTCGCCGGGTGGCAGCAGCGTATGGAAGAAGGCGGATTCCAGAACGCCGGCATCGGCGACCGGGAGGCGATGCAGGGGCGCATGATCACGAGGATGTTCGCGCCTGGCAACTACAGCGTGCAGGCACAGGGCGACGGCGAGGGTCTCACGCTCCGGTGGCTGGACCAGCCCATGTACACCGTGTCCGCATGGACGCCGGTGGGCGACGGCGGCGGTGGAGGCAGCACGCTGTCCGCGTCCGTCTCCACCACAGCATCCCATTCCCAGCAAAGCTGAGTGGGGGGAAGAAGGTTAAGTGAAGAAGAAAGAACATGGTTTTTCAGTGGTTCTTTTGCTGTTAGTGATCATTCGTTAGTTCAGTATACAGTCTGACAATTCTTTTATACATCCAGAAGAACAAAAAAAACAAAGGAGAAACAAAGATTTGTAGCTTTTGTTTTATAGTTTGAATAGGATGAAAGATTCAATTGTTAGTAGTTGTAATTCTTTATTCTTTTAGCTGCTGAGCCCCCCCTGCAAAATTAGCTGCATGTTATGTAGAAGTAAAGGAAGTTGTAGATGTTGGCAGGGGTAGCTCACAGCGTATATGGATGTCTCCAGTTACAATACATCATATTATCACATTCAATTCTTTCGCCATATTTGCTTGGATATTTGTAACTTGTAATCTCTGTTCCGAGTCAGAAGGAAATGGAATCAAATACCATGGTTTTCATCTGAATTTTTGTTGATTTCATCTAATGCTGGATGTTTTCAGTTAACTGTGGAAGTTTGGAAAGCCTTTTGATCTGAGTCCTTGAATTGCGCTGCCCCTTCCTTTCATTAACTTGATCTCACTGTTAGAACAAGATTGAAATCTCAAAGGCGAAGAAAATGAAACTATAAGAACAGTCCTCACATTTGTTCATATATGTGTGACTTGTCATATTTGTTCAGAATTATAACGAAACGGAATCAAGTGTAATTTCATCGATCCTCTTCTTTCCAGGTACTTCCTACTCAAAACAGAGCAAAAGAAGAAGAGAGCTGAAATGAACCTTGAAATTGGTATGCTGTATATATTGCGATCAACAAACATACACATTGCTCTTTTGCCTTCAGATTCCTTAATTTCCATGCCCAGAGCTTATTGTCTCAGCTGTTCTATCCAAACTCCTACAGTACAAAAATCAAGGTGAAGGTGATTCAATTATTTGTTTCAACTGTTCTTTCCAACTCCTGGACCGGATGCACACACATTACCTTTACAATAGCTTTCACAGATATGGAGCCCTACAATGAATTGGTGAGTGATATTGGAATATTGGAGTGTTGGAGTACAGGTGAATTGTCCACCTTTCCCTATCAGCTTAAGCTTTTGGGTTGAACTGATTGGTGCATGCAACTCAATATGTACAAAGTGAATCATCTGGCATCAACTCTTTGTTATAAGCATTTTCATGTAATACATGTGTGTTCTATGAACTGAAGCCGCTTGCTCTGCCTCCTTTTCCTTTTATCCGACCAATCTACAATTAAAATGTCCAGCGCAGGAGCATTTCCACCATGCACGAAAGAAATTCAGGCTGGCCGTTGGGTCCATGTAATTAATAGTTTTTCAGATAATTGCATGGACGTTGCAAAAATCTACTGAAGCTGAAACAACAAAACCAAGATCTTTGAAAGCTTAGTCAGAGCTCTTCTTTACACCCCCCCCCCCCCCCCCCAAAAAAAAATGGAAGGCAGTTGTTTAAAGGGGGAAACGATAAAAAATTGAATGAAATGAAACAGAATAACAACATTACAGCCTATAGGTGATATCCTGCAAAAAAAAAGAGTTAGTTGACAGTAGGAGAGAAGGCACAATGTCACCCTGCTGATCTCTGAATCAAGAACAGAACAGGTATCATCAGTGTTCATTCAGTCAAACGTCAAATTCAATCTCAGCAACCAGTCGAACGTATGCTGCTAGAATAAGCTTCGTTAATGATTGTATCCAATTACAAATCAAATCACTGAAAAGCTTCCATAGCTAATTGCAAAAGCAAAGGATGCCGCTCTGGCTAGGAGAAAAAAAAACAGAGAATAAAAATTCGCAGCAGTATAAGCTGTTGGAGTATTATTCAAACATTTCTAATTGGCGCGAAGGCACGGGGATCCTTTGACCCGGTCGCCGACCCACGCCGTCCTGCCGTCCTGCGGGCTGGGGTCTGCGGCTCGCCGCCGGTTTGGTCCGTCCCGGCTTGCACGGCCGTCGCGCGGCCATGGCCACTCCTTGACAGTTGACACCCCGCGGCGTGCACCGCCTGCCGAATCACTCGCTCTCCTGGCCGCGCCCCGCGCGTCCATTCCGGCACTCGTGAGTCGTGAGCCACATGCCCCCTTCTCGCCGCCGCCGCCGCCGCGGCGTCCCCTCAGCTCCGCTCCGCGGCAACCAACCAACACCCATCCTCTGCCGCTCCGCATAGCTGCAAGTCCGCATCGTCACTCGGTCCCAACCTCGCCGCACCCGTGAGGCCTAGCCCGAGCCCCGAGCCCTTGCTGTTGACTGGTTGTGTGCTCGACGAAATGCCTGGCTGGGAGGGCTCAGGCCTCAGGGGTGCTAGTATGAAATCAGCTGGGGTACATTGCATCGATCTGTTCTTGATACACGGCAATTGGTAAGTGCAAGTTGTGTTCGTGACCAAGTTTGCATGCTAATCTCGTGCTTATCAGAACATGCATAGATTTCACAGTCAATCTGGAACAACCTGCAACGTGCAATCCTGATTGTATTTTTTTTTACTGGGAGTGGTAGGTGCTGCTCCTGCCAGGCTTGAGTCATTCCTATTAGGGTATTCGTTGATTTCATGACTGTTATTCTTGCACAATTTCGATTCTCTTGTTTTATTTCTGCACGGAAACTAAGGATGGTTTATCATGAAAATAACACCAAAATACCAAATTGCTGCTTTTATTGTACTTGAGTGCACCATGCGGTTTCATCTATCCACGCACCTTTTGTCTTCATCTTGAAGTTAAAGTTGATAATATTTTTTAACCTTGACAGAGACTCCATTGACATTGATGCCCCTTAAGATAATCTAGTATCCCTGAGCTTTGACAAGAATAACTCGTTATGCTTGGGCGTTTATCTGCAGTTATACCCTTTGCAATGGAGCATGAAGCAAAGAGAAAATCCATCAAAATCACTGCTTCTTCAGTTCAAATTGATGTTCTAAGTCTGTGGCATAGATCAGCAATAAGTGAATCCTTCGTATATGTATGGTCCATTGATCTGTGCCTGCTTCTTAATAGGAAGCTTAGTTTTAACCCTGACAGTGATGAGAACACTCTCAAATCTCAGTAATGCACTGGGCATCCATCTACAGCTATGCCCTTTGCAGTGGGGCATGAAGCAAGAGGACAACCATCCAAGTCATTGCCCCACCAGTTCAAACTGATGTTCTCAAGTCCTAGGCATAGATATAACAAAACAGCCATGAAAGCCAAACCAGCATCAAGAGCACCTGACAGAAGGTAATTGTTCCTCTCCCACCAATCACGTCTATGCTTATATACCACGTAACCTGACAAAAACGCAAGGAGTATCCATGTGGTATAGTTGACTGCAGTGCCAGGAGGCATCAAGCTGGTTGTGCCAATTAGCACGGGCACATTGACATGTGCGATCCATTTGTGATCTGGGAATGCCTTGTGTGCGAACCAGACAAGGAGGGGAGCAATGGCGCCACCCAGGAAGAACCAGTTCACTGCAGAGTAAGTGCCTAAATCACCAAACATTCTGCGTGGGCCAATAAGGCCCCATATTACTGATGCATCATAAAACACATGACCGTAAGGGCATGTCCAAGGGCTGTCTGCTGGGAGAAGCTCCTTGTTGCACATGTTAGGTATTGTATCCATGAGCCACCATGTTGTTCCAAGGTGTACAGAACTCGCAATTAAAGTGCCCGCAACCTGTAATAATCCAATAGGGACATTTTAGGAATAATGGGAGCGTGTGTTTATCCTTCTTCTGTTAATGTAATGCATAGTATTTCTGTGACATGTTGAACTGACCTGAGCCATGAACATGGTCCTTGGGGGAATCTTCATGTAGTGGCCCAACTTAAAATCTTGCAAAAATTCTAGAGCTTGACGTGGACCAGCGTAACCGTATACCTTGAAGCACATATTTGCAATGGGTCGTCCAGGATATAGGTAACCCATGATGTACTCTGTGATGATATTCAAGCCTGGAGTCTGTTACACTTACAAGTTAGCTGTGTTTCGGTTCCTGAAGCTATATACATCACAGTAACTAGTATGCATCTGCATGCATGTTTGGATTCTGTACCTGGTTGGTTGTTGCTTTAATAATTCCAATTGGAAGGGTGTAGAAAATGGCAAGGGAAAATGCAAGCAGTACACCCCACCAAGGTAACTGCAGTTGCTCAATGTAGTACTCACAAGTAAACACGGTGACTGCAACACTGGCAACAAGGATGCATATGAACCACCATTCAGGGACTTGGCTGTATCTCTGCATAAGCTTTGTATGTATGTCCATCTTCTTCTCCTGGAAAGCTGATTTGCTTAACTGCCAGATTTCACTGGAAACAGCTTGCAGTTTAGCTGCATATATACATTTGCAGACCAGACCAAAGAGGAGAAATTTATAGGGGGAGAAAATACCTTCCATGGAAAAGGAGAACATGGGAAACTGTTGAGGTAAGGCATGCAAATCCTAGACCATAGCTGAAAGCGAAGAATGTGCTGATGTATAATGGCCCATTCTTCTCATAGGCATTTGTATCAAAATGGAAATGGGAGTCCATGATGCTGGAGATGTTGTACTTTTGTCCAGTCACTGTGTAGAGAACAGTTGAGTAGATGGGGAAGTTGCGTGCCTTGTAAACATTTAACCAGTAGTTCATTGGTGTGATTATGTACATGACAATGAAGAAGCCAGCAGCAATGTTGGCAGTGGCAAACCAGGGGCTAGCAAGAGGGCTTCCAAGGTATGCGGAGATGGACGACCAGTCAAGTCCAATTGCACCAATGCCAAAGCCATGGAGGCCTGAGCCAATCTGCTGGGCAATCACAGAGTTTGGAAACATCCAACAAATCCAGGAGAGGGAGGTAAGCATCTGGAATAAGTATCCTGGGAATACATAGTAGGCAAAGCTGCAGATGAATGCCACCAAGAAGAATTGGTTGCGCGTCAAACTGCCCTTTCTCCTTTTCTCCTTTTCATGGAGTGTCCTGTAGAGCATAATTCGTCACAAATATGTTATGTCACATTCTCTTTGTTAATCAGGATGGCAGCATCAACTTTTTTGCCATATGATTTAGAAGTGTGTTTTAACTGAGTGTCTAAAAATTTTTCAGACTAGTTGTTTTTGCATGATTTTAATTTACTTTTCTTGACAAAGTATTAAATTATATCCGAGACTGTATAATTTTTATCTTCTATGTATAGCTAAGGTTGCTGCTTTCATAGACATTGCTAGTTTCAGAATTTACTACTGTATCCCGGTATAGTGACACCTGCAAACTGTGTACTTAGCTCAGTCCAGGAGGAACCGGTAGAAGATCCAAGCATCCAGTGTTGCAGAGGTGCACCTTTTAAATTTTGACTTGGTATGTGATTTCTGCCCACTTCATATTTCAATTGTGGAGTTTTTTATAAGACATGTGAAAGAGATTGAATCTTGGGGAAATAATAGATTGATTATTGAGAGATACATGGGTTACAATATATAACAATATGTCAAGTTGTCAACACATACTGCTACAGCTCTGTTTTCAGAATTGATATACTTATCTGTTATCACACATAATGTTGACAGAGGGCATGGCCCAAGTGATGTGTCCACAGGATCTATAACTATCCCCTAAAATGAACTGTAGTACTGTGAAGCATTTTTTTGATTTGGACAGCCGCTTCGCTCACTCTGTTTGTCGTTCTTATGGAATGACTCAGCCCAATGATATGATATTAGTATAGTGGTTAGTGGGGCATAATATGATATAAAAAACTATAATCAACTTTTGATGCTTTGAGAATCTTTCAGTAAAAACATGTTCCAACCAATGCCTCCCACTTTCATTTTACTTTTACTAGCTTTAAACTACCATCACATGTTTCCTGGATACTCTGTCTCTATGTAAGATGTAGATTTTTTCTCCCTTCTTTGAGATGATTATTGATCAAGAGTTTTTTTAGACTATTACTGATTGAGCCGTACTTGAGCAAATCCAATAATGCAGTAATGCTGTGTTTCTCAACTAATCAGAGGTAAATTAAGGAACCACTCAGTAATCGAAAGTGTTTCACTGATCAAGAGTTACTCTTCGCATGCTTGTTCTACCTGAAGAGGGAGACCTGGACAAGGTTGGACGGCCACCACATGCCCGCCGGCTCCACCAGATACCGCCGGAATATTCCGGCCCACCCGAACCCCATCACCTACATGATCTCAGGTACCATTTCATTATTGCTCCCTCATGTTCCAGTGGCAAACAATTACTTAGTTACTGTTTTCTAATTAAAAAAAGACTGTTATTTACTTACTTGGCTTGTGAGGATAATGAGGAGCGCGACGAAGAAGGACATGCGCTGACCATAGAAGATCCGGACGGAGGTTATGGCGTTGATGCCCATCACGGCGCCGGCGCCGGCGTTGGCGAAGATGGTGATGAGCACGTGCTCCTTGACGTTGAAGGGCCCCGGGTTGAGGGTGAACTCCCACGGCTGGCCGCGGAAGAAGGCGCGGTCGGGGAGCGCCGCCGCCATGAGGCGGCCGAGCGGCAGGACGGCGATCTGCGCGCAGACGGCGGTGATGGTGAGCGGCTCCTTGCGGTGGCCGAAGAAGGCGTTGAGGAAGGACAGCGCGACGCAGGACGCCATGCCGAGCGCCCACGTCCGGAACGTCAGCACCGGCGTCCCCGGGTCGTCCCCCACCGGCACCGTCAGCGCCACCTGCTCCACCGGCGAGTTCTCCCACTCCTCCGGCGACGGCGGCGAGCCGGGCGGCGGCGCCGATGGTTGCACTGCAGGACAGGGACGGGAATCAAGCAACGTATCGGGGCACCACGGGAACATCTTTTCTTCTTATGAAAAAGAAAACGCTGAGAATGAGGAGCCTTACGCAGTGGAGAGGTGATCTCGCTGCCATGGCGGCCGTCCTCCTCGCCATGGTGGTGGACGGACGACATGGTTGGGAACTTGGGATGAGACTTGAGAGAGATGGCAGGTACGGTGGTGCTGCTGCCGTCCTGGGTTGCTTTCTCCGCTCCGGCATTTTGCGACTCCACTCTCCAGTCTCCAGTTCGTGCAGGATGGTGGTCCCCATTTTCTTGCCCAGTAGCTGTCGTAAGCACCTTTTTATTCCATTTTTGTATAAAATCGTTGTTTTAATCTAAGGTACGCAACGCATATTACCGTGAAATATCTTTGCAACTTGCATCTGAAATGTGGCAGCGATTTGTTTGTCTAAAAATCGGCATGGAATCATGGATGTTCCCGGAAAAAAATGGGGAAGGCGCGAAAAGAGCCTCTAGGCTAGTGATTACAATAGCTCTGGTAGCACCTTAGGTCCTGGGTTCGACTCCCCGTGGGAGCGAATTTCTCGGGATTTAAAGGTGTTTGTGCTTTCAGTGGTAGGCGACGTTCCCGTCGATAGCGAGGCGCATGTGGTGACCGAAGATGCTCCTAGGGGTAGGGTTTGTGTGCGTGTATTCATAGGGATGAGTGTGCGTGCGTTGTGAGTGTCTCCGATGTATTGTGTAATTCGAAAAAAATCGGGAAGGTTGTGGAGGTCCTCAGTACTCGGCGTTGAGACTGACTCCAACGGATTCCCGTCGCGCATCTGCAATATGCACCAGGAGAGAGGCCAATTCCGCGTTGCAAAGGAGGAGGGTCTCCAGCAGTTCTCGTTCCCTTCGCGCAAAGACAAGGCCGTTGGGGCTCCCGCGGGCGTTCGGATCGAGCGAAGGCGGCGGGCGAGGTCGAGCGGAGGCGGCGAGCGGCGGGTGAGGTCACACGGATCGAGCGGAGGCGGCGGGCGGGGGCCCGCGCCGGGGCTCCGACGATGGACGGGCGGAGCGAGAGCGGCTCGGGCGAGGTCGAACACGAAGGTCGACGCTGCTGTGGATGGGAGGACGACGGTGCGACGGCGCGTGGAGTCGGGGGCGCGGCGGCGGATGGGAGGCGCGGGCGAGATCCGGAAGCCTTCTTGCGGCGGCAGACGAGAGGTGTTGACGGATAAAACTCGTATCCACCTACGATCCGCAAGCGTACGGACCTACACCTTCTTCACCACGGGATTCCCAAGGTTCTTGTCAATCCGCGGAGCAAGGGGATTACTAGCGCTTAACCAAGTACTAATCTAGTCGAATGGAAAACCTTTGAAAGAGGGTATTAATCTAAAAGTAAAGACAATCTAACCTAAGTTAATCTAAGTTAAGTTGATCAAACAAATCTAGGGTTAAACTATATGTTAAAGGGTGAACACAAGAGAGTGAGCAAGAAAGATAAGCGTTCCCTCCCTAGGATCTAGGATAACATGGTATGCATCTACTACACGAAAGCGGTAAACCAATCTACCGGGGGTTGTGACCACGGTTTCGCCCTTTCCCTCCTCTCGTACTGTCACTACGCGAAGGTATTCGTGACTAGACCTATGATGGACACGGTATGTTGATGGAATCTATGGGAGTAGCGGATATCATACGCCCGAAAAACACGGTAGCTAACCTTAATCATCAAAGCATCATCAACATGAAAACAATAGATTGAAACCACGAATCAAGTAGAGATCACATAGCATGTATCCATCTAATCCTAGGGATGAACGGAGACATTACCCCATCATCTTACACGGATTGAAGCACATAGGGGTGATGGAGACTCGGAGAACGTCGTCGATGAAGATGGCGGTGATGGAGCTTGGGAACACCCCTAGGCCGGCGGCTTGGAGTCCTCCTCTTGCTTCCTTCTCTCCGCCGGAGTTGATCCTTGCGACGAGCTCATCTAACTCTCTCCCTCATCTTGCGGCGGCGGTTTTTCGGTGATTGGCGTCGGTAGGATGATTTGTTCGATGTGGCGGTCGACGGCGGCGGAGGGAATAAATAGATGAACACCTAGGGCAAAGGGGGGACCGAACCGACCCCGGAGTGGGCTGGGCCGGTCGGCCCGAGCCGGCCGGCCCCGAGCCCACTCCGGCCCGGTTCGGCCCCGGTTTCCTCCCCGGTTGCTTCTCGCGTGATCCCTTATTCGTGTGCACTTGCATCCGGGCCTTTGACGTCGTTTCCTTCACGGTTAAGGCTTGAATCCTTGCTATGCAAGCTTCGCCATTTTACGGTTGAGTCCCCGAAGACTTGCACGTTGACGCTTCGGTCCTTGGGTCATTTGGAGTCATGTTCATCATGTGTCTTGACTCTTGTCGGGCTTCATGATCTTCTTCCAAAGTGCTTGGTGAACTTATCCCGAAAGTCTCCTCTTTAGCATAGATTTCTGCGTAAACAACAAACTCCAAAATCGACATGCAAGTGTGAACTTGTTATATCATTAGTATGCCTAGTGGCCGGTTAGTTGCAAATCATAATCGAAACCAATGTATAACAAGTACTCTAGGTTGACGGAAATTCACCGTCAACATCTCCCCCATGCTTAAACCTTGCTCGTACTCGAGTAAGTAATCCTTGCTTAAAAGGGAAATCAGTGTTGCCTTCCAATGTTGTCCCTGCACTTAGTCATTCATGACGAGACAAATTACTCTCTCTTAAGAATTTATTTTTAAAGTTCAAGTTGTGACCGGCTTCTTTTTCATTATGGAAGATAGACTAACAATAAAGAACAAGCCACATTTAATAAACACGATGCTCTTAAACTTAAGTGAACTTCAAACCATTACCTTGTCACATGGAAGATTTTCAAAAAGATGCATATCCAACATAAGTGAAAATCTCTTGCAAAAGCTCATGGAACACTCATCTCATCAAGTCACTCAAGCCTATACTAGATTATTTTCAACCTACTCTACTCATATGTGATAGTGGAAGGTTTATGTGGAGCTTGGAAGGTTAAAAACAATCCTAGCAAAACATACATCCGAAATATTGTCAAATTAAGAGAGAGATCTATTGGAATTACCGAGACTCGTCAAAAAGGCCATGGAAAATAAATGTTGGAAAGAGAGAGGGATGAAACACACACATTTAGATAAGTGGACATGTGAAAGTGGCAAATGGATGATCCCGAGGCACGAGTGAAGTCCTCGTTATCGGATTGCACATGGTTGGAAGATTTGAGTATGGATTTATCATCAAGGCACTTGAGAACTTATGAAGCAAAAAGAACCGAGGAGCATCTTTATTTTTTTTCCTTATTTTATTTCCTTCTCATTTTTCTCTCTTTCTTTTTTTTCACTTTATTCTTCCTATTTGTCTTACTTTTCTTTTCTTCTTATCATATTTTTTATTTTTCATTTTTATTCTTTTTTTCTTTTGCTCCTCAAAACTTTTTGCAACATAATACTTACATATCATTTGTGTTAGAGAATGAATCCTCCCCCATGCTTGAACGATGCTCGTCCTCGAGCATAAAAGAGAGGGGAAGTGACTGCTAAAGTAAGTATAAATTCCATAATATTGCGGAATATTTGAATCTCCATCGAGAATTTTACTCCATACTCAAATTGGGTTGTGGACAAGGAGGTGATCACAAAAAGATGTTTTTGGTTTAGGGTGGATGCCCAGCAAAGTTTGTGAAATTTTCGATGTGAAAACCCACAATGCATGGACAAAAAGGCTAGCATGAAAAGTTACACTAAGGAATGACCAGCTTCTTAGTCTCTAACCATAGAAATCAATCCTAATCCAACTCATCAAAACATATGTTTGCAATCTACGGGTTTTTTTATCATAAAACATATATGTATATGGCTTTGGTAGGTAGAACTTTGCAAGAGCATCACAAATATGTAGATAGCATAAAAGTTAAGTTTTCATAAAAACAACAAGTGATCCGGCTATCCATAAACTTAAATCAAAGAGCAAAGATATGTATGTGGGTCTAGAGCATAGTCATTTCACCTCCACAAATAAAAGAGCCGGTATTTAAATTAATTTCAGATCATATTATAGAGAGCAATTAGCCAAGACATGTATAACTTCATGTAGGTAAAACAAAGCGACAACTTTCATCATCTTTCCGTAAGCATAGGCAATATAGAACATCGAGGTGAACACATGGTCATGCTTATCTATTGAAAGTAAAAAGAAACCTAGGTTGTCCTCCTAGTAGCCATGTTATTGTTTGAAGAGAAAAACAAAAGGTTGCACCTAGTTGAGGTTGAAGGCATACTTACAAGCATTTGTGTTTGGAAAAGAGAAGGTCCATGGAGATGTTACCATCCTTTGTAATTCTTCGTTGCCTTCTTCCGACATCTCCATGTATCGATGTGGCTTTTGCTTTTGTCTTGATTTATTAATGCTCCTAAACTTCTGAATTTGATCTTGTATGCTTAATGGAGTCATTGGTCACCCTTTTCTTCAATGTTGTCATCACCATCTCCTATTTCTTGTTCTCATCGTCTCCTTGCCGTCTCTTTTTCATGGATTCCCCCCTCTGTCCAGAACAGAACATATATCGAAATATAGCTCTATTGAAAATTTTATGAAATTACCTTTCCAACGTGTGGTCATTCATCGAAAACGGAGTTCAAACAAGGGAGCTATGTCTGTTTTACTTCAGCGCTGCGTGCTGTCCAAAACTGATTTCAGGACGTGTTGCACTCGGTGATTCGGACATAACCGCTTGTAGGAACCTCCGATTGTCTTGATTCTTGATTTGTTGGAATCTTAACTTCATGGGGCTTCTAAATATCCAAAAATACCCAGTGTTTTCGCTTCGAGACCATGCAGAATTTTGATGAGATCGATATCTTTTCGCGCATTGATCCGGTGATGTTAACTTCCGTGTTGAAGATTCAGGGTCTCCCCCATGCTTAGCATTTTGCTAGTCATGGAAGAAGAAGACAAAGCACTTCTTAGCCATCCTTCAATTTCCTTGTAGTGAGAGTCTTTATCTTGCCTGTAAGACGTTTTAAACGCACATTCTACCCCCAAGGTGACGGTTGGGAGTAGATAGAATTGCCAACAATCCAACAATGTCTCCTAAGATTCTTAACTTGTGGCATAATTAGTTTAATGAGGAATAAAAACCTAATGAGTGTACGTGGTGCAAGGTGTGTATGCACATGATAGGAAAGCATATAAATAAGACAATGTTTTCACCTAGTTCTAAACACCATGTTTACAACTAGGTTGCTGAATTTCTCCATAGCCATAAAGGTTTATATAGGGTTAAAACACCATGTCTATCCCTAAATCAATAACTCTTATAGCACAAGAAAAATTAAGCGCATTGCAAAGCTTATAAACTAACCAAAGCAACATGAAAACATATGAAAAGCCAGCTAGGTTTATCGAACTTAACGATGATGGTCCGCAATCATGTTTAAACACCACGTTTACACAAGATCACAAAAGTAAAATACTCATAATGCCTTATGAAGTATTAACATGGAAAATGAAGCATACATCATTAAGTATATAAAACAACCAAGCCAACTATGTGCAAAACATGTATACACAAAGAAACATCACGAGGACAACAAAATGCAATGCATGCAAATAAATAAATATGATCATGAACATGATGGTGGTTCTAAAAAGGAAAACTGAACTTAGATTAATAACCACAAGTTGATCATCATAAGATAGTGCCATTCTTTATTTTCTCTAAGAAAGTAGTAAAAATATAAAGAAACGGGTTGCCTCCCGAAAAGCGCTTCATTTAAAGTCATAGAGCTCGACTTTCTCACATACCTTCTTTTCGTTGCATAGCCATGGCCCTTCATGCAAGAATAAAAGGTACCAATGCAGCTTTAATTTACTTCCCATGTTGTGCTTGATCACTTATAGAAGACTTGCCCAAAGCATCCTTTTGTTTCATCTATTTATCTCCTTCTTTATCATCCTTCGGTGCTGCCTTTACTCCATGAATTTTTTTTAATGTCCAGAACATAAAGTATACTGAAGCTCTACTCCATTGCACAGTGCACAAAATTTCCTTTCCAATGAGTCTTCATTTGCTCAAATCGGACTCCGGACAAGAGAGTTACGTCCGTTTTACTTCGGCGATGAAATCTGTCCTGAAATTTCAGAACGCGCAACGCTCAATGTTTCCTCCATAACTCCTTGCATGGGTCTTCAAACTTGTTGGTTCTTGATGCGTTGGAATGGTAGTTTGATGGAGCTTATGGATATCTCATTTTCTTCATTTGTACACCTCTGAACAAGCTCTCAAATTGATGAAGACAGCAGCATCCATCGCGGGATTCGGAGAGATTGATGATTTATCTTGCAACTCTTTTAGGCATGACTTCTTTTTTTTCATTATTCAAGACTTGTCTACATGGTTAGTGAAAATCGGTCCTTTCCCGACATATGATTCTTTAAGGTCATTAGCTTGACCAAGCGCAAAGCATGATCGAGATTTACAAAACTTATTGTAAACATACGCGTCCATAATTAACACCACATGTGAATTGTAGCAACAAGTCAAGGTGTAAATAAAAGAAGCATATGTTTCATGCATAGCACTTATCTCATCATTAGGCAAAGGTTGTTTAGGTGTGAGATTAATTGGATCAAAAATAAATGTTTCCTCTTTTTCATTCTCAAGAAAATCTAGCCTATCAACATGATCACTATTGGAACAAGGCATAGACATTAAACTATCATTCATACTATTGGTTGAGCATGGGTATTTGAATTTATCAACATCAATACCAATAATATCTTGAGATTTCAGCACGTACCTTGGCCTTAGAGATTTTTCAGCAAGAGCGATATTTGGTTCATCAAGCGGTGTTGAAGGCGAATCGATCTCAACAAGTGCAGTTGCCTCTTCATCACCATCTTGCAATTTCTTCAACTCATCATGTGGAACATGTAATCCTTCAACTATGTACGCATTCATCTCTTCTTTGAAGTCTTCTTTATCAACCAGATCTTCATCTTCAAAGACTTGTATGTTGCTTTCTTTATCTTCCATGTACCACATGTCGTCAAGATCGCTCATTGTTGATTCACTCTTTCCTTCATCCTTGAGTACTTCCATGTCTTGATTTGCTAGTGTGTAGGCTTCGATAGCACACAAGCTATCATCTAGCTTGAGTCCTATCTCCTCCCATTTATCCTTTGAGTCACTAGGCTCATCACGGTTGTACTCTTTTCTTCCTTCATCATAAATCTTTGAGTTGTCAAACCGGTCGATCCATCCTTCATCTCCTTCTTCTCTTTCTTCTTCAAACATCTTTTGGATCGACTCTCCACTCATCTCTTGATCAAATATATCTTCAACTAGTTTGGCAACGTGTCGGCGTTCCTCCTTCCTTCGGTAGTTGATTAGTGGGGCGAAATCAACTTGAACCCAATCGGATTGAATGAACTCCGCCAATGGTCTAGCATTCCACATACTTCGGCCTACATTCATGTTAGTTTCAACATTTTTAACATCCGAAATGACTTCTCTTACCTTGGGAAGTGGATCTTCACTTTCTTGTATGGTCGGTTCATCTTCCTTGACCTCATGTTCATCTTTTTCAGAAATTTCAGCAAGCACCTTGGGCTTGCTTTTGTTGTTTTGCTCCTCTCGACAATCTTTGTCCATTGCTTATCCTTTGTAAGATTTGTGCGGCTTCACTAATTGTTTTATCCATTATATCACCGCCCGCACACATGCTTACAAAACGAGACGAGTTAGGGGTTAGTGAAAAATAAAAGGTATGCAACATCAAGTCACCGGAAAATCCCAAGTTCGGGCCTCGCTCAAGTAGTTCATTAAAACGGTCCCATGCTTCATCAATTCCTTCATCCTCTCCTTGCTTGAAAGTGAGCACTTGCCTCCTTAAGTCTTGGACCTTGCTTATGGGAAAGAACTTCAAAAGAAACTTCTTCACTAGCTCATCCCAATTTCCTTTTGCTTCAACGGACGCAAGTGTGTACCATCTTCGCGCTTCATCTTCGAGAGAGAATGGAAAAAGATTCCACTTGAACCAAGCGACCGGAACTCCTTTTTGTTGCACTGTGTTGCATAACATCGTGAATTCCTTAATGTGTCTATATGGGTTGTCATCCTCCAATCCTCTAAATGGTTTTGTCGCCACTAACTTCATGATTCCAGGCTTCACTTCATAGTGGGTTGTAGAAAACGTGAAATCTGATTTTTGCATCTCAATGTCTTCCATTGACGGCATTGCTAGCTCCCTTAGCGACATCTCTTCGTCTTCCAATGGTGAGGTGAACAAATCCATCTAGGCACAAGAAAAGTAGAAAGAAAAACAAAAAAGATTTTTTTTCTTTTTTTTAGAAAATAAGGGTTAGGTGTTAGTAATCAACAAAATTAATACTAGATTAAACGTAGCAAATCGGCTTGCTCCCCGGCAACGGCGCCAGAAAAAGGGGCTTGTTGACGGATAAAACTCGTATCCACCTACGATCCGCAAGCGTACGGACCTACACCTTCTTCACCACGGGATTCCCAAGGTTCTTGTCAATCCGCGGAGCAAGGGGATTACTAGCGCTTAACCAAGTACTAATCTAGTCGAATGGAAAACCTTTGAAAGAGGGTATTAATCTAAAAGTAAAGACAATCTAACCTAAGTTAATCTAAGTTAAGTTGATCAAACAAATCTAGGGTTAAACTATATGTTAAAGGGTGAACACAAGAGAGTGAGCAAGAAAGATAAGCGTTCCCTCCCTAGGATCTAGGATAACATGGTATGCATCTACTACACGAAAGCGGTAAACCAATCTACGGGGGTTGTGACCACGGTTTCGCCCTTTCCCTCCTCTCGTATCGTCACTACGCGAAGGTATTCGTGACTAGACCTATGATGGACACGGTATGTTGATGGAATCTATGGGAGTAGCGCGGATATCATACGCCCGAAAAACACGGTAGCTAACCTTAATCATCAAAGCATCATCAACATGAAAACAATAGATTGAAACCATGAATCAAGTAGCGATCACATAGCATGTATCCATCTAATCCTAGGGATGAACGGAGACATTACCCCATCATCTTACACGGATTGAAGCACATAGGGGTGATGGAGACTCCGGAGAACGTCGTCGATGAAGATGGCGGTGATGGAGCTTGGGAACACCCCTAGGCCAGCGGCTTGGAGTCCTCCTCTTGCTTCCTTCTCTCCGCCGGCGTTGATCCTTGCGATGAGCTCATCTAACTCTCTCCCTCATCTTGCGGCGGCGGTTTTCGGTGATTGGCGTCGGTAGGATGATTTGTTCGATGTGGCGGTCGACGGCGGCGGAGGGAATAAATAGATGAACACCTAGGGCAAAGGGGGGACCGAACCGACCCCGGAGTGGGGCGGGGCCGGTCGGCCCGGGCCGGCCGGCCCGAGTGCCCACTTCGGCCGGTTCGGCCCCGGTTTCCTCCCCCGATTGCTTCTCGCGTGATCCCTTATTCGTGTGCACTTGCATGTGGGCCTTTGACGTCGTTTCCTTCACGGTTAAGGCTTGAATCCTTGCTATGCAAGCTTCGCTGTTTTCTGGTTGAGTCCCTGAAGACTTGCACGTTGACGCTTCGGTCCTTGGGTCATTTGGAGTCATGTTCATCATGTCTTGACTCTTGTCGGGCTTCATGATCTTCTTCCAAAGTGCTTGGTGAACTTATCCCGAAAGTCTCCTCTTTAGCGTAGATTTCCTGCGTAAACAACAAACTCCAAAATCGACATGCAAGTGTGAACTTGTTATATCATTAGTATGCCTAGTGGCCGGTTAGTTGCAAATCATAATCGAAACCAATGTATAACAAGTACTCTAGGTTGACGGAAATTCACCGTCAACAAGAGGCACGAGCGAGATCCGACTGGAGGAGAGCAGGGGGCTGTGGTGCCCGCGAGGCTGCCGGAGGAAGGAGGCCGCCGGCGCCGCGGCTCCCTGTAGGCCAGAGGGAGGAGAAGGGCGACGGAGGAGGGAGCGGTTCGCTCAATGGTTGGTTTGTAGAACGGCAAAAATTCCCCGGGTATGCGCTCATTTTGCAGCCACCATTGCGGTAGCTGCTGAAGCCAGCACTTTCCCCATTTTCCGGTAGTGGGGTGGGATAGGGAATCCGCTGGAGTCAGTTTGATCCCTGGCTGACTAGCAACGACCTAGCTAGCACACGGTGTGGTCGCTGGAGATGACGACATTGACATAGCCCTAGCCGTTGCTCCCGACCGCAACGGGATGAGCGTTCAATCTTGGGCCGAACGCCGGAACCACTAATTTCCCGTAGGCTCTTGGGCTAACTCGACGCGCATATTCGGAAAGATATAAACTATCTTCCGCTGAGCTTCTTCGCGTGCCCCGTCCCGGACTCGCCGCCGTTACGCGGCGCCATGCACAGACACGCCCACCCGCGCGTAGGCGCACCACCGGTAGACCTGAGTATTTCACGGGTCAGGCCGGGTTCGGGCCGAGCCGAAATAAAACTCGGGTTTTTCGGGTCGAGAAAAATCCCGGTCATGACTGGTCCCATAGGACGTGTCGGACCTCAGTTTTCGGACCGGGGCACCCACCTATTTTATAGTGTAAAATAACTAAAAATAGCATTTCGGATCGGACTCGGGTCAAAAAATCTCTGACCACGCCCGTCCAGTAAGGTTCGTGGGCGGGTCTGGCACGGGCCGGGCCGGGCTAAAAATGCTCAGGTCTAGCCACCGGCCCTTTGGAAAAAGAGAAGGAAAACGCTGAAAAATTTTCCAAAAAATGTTGGAACATTTTCAAAAATGTTGATAGTGAAAACATTTTGAAAAAGTGTTAGATCCAATATTGTCTCGGAACAATGTTGGTACAACTTTTGCCAGGAAAGGTTGGATCAACTTTTTATAAAAAATGTTGGTTCAACATTTGATTTGAAAAATGTTGTAACATTTTTGGAAACTTTCGCAACATTTCCTATATAATAATTATGTAAAATACTAGAATGGTTGGAAAATACTGGAAGATGTAATAAATATCAGATTTAGATGGGTTTTGGTAGCTGGAAGTTTCAACCCTTGCCCATCTTCCGGTAGGTAGGTAGGATCCCCTGGGTGGCCTAAGTAAATATGTAGTGCAAACCACCTACTAGGTGCAATCCTGCAAACTCAAGTATTTGCATCTCAAAATGTACATCGATTACAACTCGAACCCCTAAAATAGTTGCAACCGAAGAGGAAATGTACAATACTAGGTGGAGATGAATAGTGTATAGTACCAGGTGGGTGGTTAAATGAAAATTGCCACAAGGGTCTGAGTTACAAATGATCAGTGGTTCAAGTTGTAATCGATATACTTTTAGAGTTGCAAAATACTGAATTTGCGAGATTACACCTATTAGGTGGCATGGACGGAGCAGCTAGATTCCTGGGTATTCCCAGGAATACCTAAGAATTTTGCCAACACTTCAAGTCTCTATTATTCATATACCTATATATACTTGTTTGGTAAGCTTTTTTTCTTCTCTCAAGCAAATCAGAGTATAATTTCCATTCTTGGACCCAATCTTCTCTAGTTTCTCTCAATCTACCCTCCTAATTAACCAGCTCAAGCAATTCTGAGCACAAAAACTTCTATAAAGCATGACTGCGCAGCATCAAGTAGGTGGAAAGATGGACGCGAGCCACGGAGGGTGGCGCATAGTAATGCGGGTAATAACTTGAAGTTAGTGTTAATCCACTGAAAATAGAATGTAATCTTGAAAGGATCAAGATGTCGACTAGAGGGGTTGAATAGTCGAACCTGAAAAATCACAACTTTTTCGCAGTTGTTAAATTCAGGTCCGGAGTTTCCGGATATTTTTCCGGATACTCCGGGAAATCCGGATATTCCGGCCTGCCAGGGGGGAGTCAAATTCCACAGAGATTAAACTTGCTCAAATGTAAATCTGTGAAAATAGGTTATGCACTGAGATGAGACAAGCCTGTTTATCCACTCCATTCTTGTGAAGACCTCACCACGAGGTAGATCGACACCAAACCCTAGATATGTGCTCAAGAGAGAAACAAGCATACAACAAGAAGAACGAGCACACGAGACACAAGGATTTGTTATCGGAATTCAACCTCACACCTTGAGGTCTACGTCTCCGTTGAGGTACCCACAAAGGGTGGACCTTTACACCTAGGTCACTTTCCTCTCTCTAGCGACCACAAAGATCAAGCTAGAGTTACTTACTCAAAGTCGGGGTGATACAAACTTCCTTGGGCAGCCACAATCTTTGGATGCTCCAAGGCAACGCCTAGCCGGATAGGAGCTCAAAGCTCCAAGAGTAACAAACATGAATTTTGCCAACCAAGCGAAGAACGAGGTGCTCTAGAGATGGGAAATCATCTCACTAGCACTCTCCAAGCTCTTGCTCTCAAACCCTCTTAAAACCACACAACAAATTTCACCAAACTTGAGCCAAAGGGAGTAAAGGAGGGAGTAAATGAGGTCTGAAGGTGTTCAGGTCGAAATGGCAGGAGAGAGAGGTAAAGGAAGGGGTGGAGGGGGCTTTTATACCCCCCTCACCCAGAATATAGCCGTTGAGGCTTTAAGACCCGGAGTATCCGGGGTAAACCCGGAAACTCCGGGAAGTCCGGAGATTCTGGGATAAACCCGGATACTCCGGCCTCCCAAGGTCAGCACCCAAGAAAAGATCCCCGTGAATGTGTTGGCGCAAAGGTGTCTCTCATAGGTTTTGTTTCAGCAACTAGAGCACCTGTTCGACTCTTGGAAGACACAATTCCTGTCCCTCTTGATAGTACGGCATTCCTAGGACTCAAATTCAAAAGTATAAAGCCTCTTAGGAACCCTTTGTAGCATCACTTCCTTTTTGTAGTGTCAATGAATCTACACTTGATGCCACACTGTTGACGGTTAATAGTTGTATCAAAGTTCGTTTAGACTTGCAAGCGGACAAGTCTCCCGTCGTAGTCAAGGGACCCTTCTTCCCTCGAGTGGTGAACCCAAGGTATCGAATCCGTGGAACAATGTGCAACGCAAGGATTCAATCTAGTAAAGCAAGGTAAAGCTATCTATTGAAGAACTAAGTTGCATCTAATCTACTAACTCATAAAGAAAACGAATCTAATCTAATCTACTAAAGAGGTAGCAAGAGAAAGCAAGAGATAACCAATCTAGAGAATCTAGATCATGCTTATGTTGTAGCTCCAAACAAGATAGATGAAGATAGAAAAGCGAATCTCATTAAAAGCATCTTTAAATCGTGGCCTTCCCATCCGACTCCGAAAACATCCGCCTTTCGAGACCCCCGATTCTGTCACAACGTATCCCTATTCATGCGGGGAGCTTAGGGCGAGTTCGATAGAACAAGTTGAAATCACTTGGCCGGTCCGGTATGCACCTCTAGCCACCGCGGCTACAAGAGCACCCTATGTAATCTAGCTATAGACTAGATCGTAGAAGAAGCAAAACCAAGAAGAAAACAAAATCATCGAGAAGGCACTTAATCGCTAGAAATCGGATTCACTTACAAACTTCACCATGAATGATTACATGAACAAGATCACCACCGGGGCCCTCCCTCGATCTTGATCCTCGCTCCGAGCTCCGACGTGGTCTTCCATGCAAGGTTCCCACGTCGGCCGGGGAAACCCTAGACAACTAGCACGACCCTCATCTCCGAGATGGTGTCCCTCAAGCTTCTCTCGCTCCTCGGCGGCGGATTACGACTTCCGTTCCGTGTGGCTCTCGGTCGGGGGGCTATTTATAGCCCGAGAAGCAATTAGGTCAAAGGAGAGGCCGATTGGGCCCCGAATGGGGCCGGGCCGGCCGGCTCGGGCCCAATTCGGCCCATCCCGCGGCCTGCTTCGCCGGTGTTGCTTCCCACGTCTTCTAGATGTTCTCCCCTTTTGCATGTGGGCCCTTGACGTCGGTTTCTCTCCGAATTGGACTCAACTCCTTGTCTTGCAAGATTCGGCACTTTTACTGGTTCGGTCCTCGGAGTTTATCATCTTCTCGGGCTTGGTCCTTGGGCTCTTGGAGTCATGTTCACTTCATTGCTTGACTTGTATCGGACTTCAAGGTCTTGTCATGAGGTGCTTAATGAACTCATCCCGGAAGTCTTGCTTTCATCGTTAAAACCCTGCGTAAACACTTCACTCCAAAACCGACATGCACAAGTGAACTTGTTATACCACGGGGGTTAGTACCAATGAATAAGATACAAAAGTTATGCCAACACCGAAGGTAAACTCATGGCTAGGTTGACGGATTTTCACCATCAACATCTCCCCCATGCTTAAACCTTGCTCGTCCTCGAGTAAGCCTTCGATGGATATCATCATTGCCAAACAATGTTTAAACCTTGCACTTGATCATACATGAAAAAAAAAACATAATGCTCTCAAAAGTTTAATTCGTTAAAGTTCCATAATGTACTAGCCTTCACCTCTACGGAGGGTAGATTCTTATTAAGCTTATCCCACAAGTATTAACATGCTTCACAAAGTTTAAATAGATCTCGAAATTTTTGAAATAAAGAACGAGATAAGGAAAAGAGCTAAACCAAGTTCACAAATTTAAATCACCTTGCATGTTGCTCATGAACTCTCATCTCACTTGTCTCTCAAGCCTATATATTCTACTCCTTTCCCTCTCATATATATATGTGTGGTAGGCTTTATATGGAGCTTTGGGAAAGTTTAGTCCTAACAAGATTTTATAAATGAGGTGTTGTCAAAACAAGACAAGCTTCTCATGGTCTTACCGAGACTCGTCAAAAAGGTCATTGGAAAATAATGTTAAATCAAGGAGGGGAAAGAGAAAAATACACACACTTTAGATGAGTGGACATGTGCAAATGGCAAAGAGTGATCCCGAGGCACAAAGGAAGTCCTCGTTATCGGATTGCACATGGTTGGAAAATGAGAATGGATCTTTTTAACTTGAAGCCTTGAATGCACTTTTAGAGAACCGGGGAGTTCACTTTACGCACATATTTTTTTTCTCTTTCTCATATTTCTCATTCTTTTCTTTCTTTCTTTTTTTTCTTTCTTTCATTATATATATATTTTTTCTTTCTGCACCTTGAAAGTCACGCATATCGCCGATTTTTTTTTCTTTCATCATTATTTCATTATATATATATTTTTTAAAAATACTCCCTTTTTGAACTCTAAAACTGCACCGTACCTACCTCCTCCCCCATGCTTAGACGTTGCTCGTCCTCGAGCAAAGAGGCGAAAATAAGGTAGGTACCGGGGTATTCTTCCTTGGAGAGATACTTGAAATCTTCAATGTTGGCACCGTCTTGCGATCTTCCTTGAATTGATGATCCATTCTCAACAATAGGTTGTGGTCAAGGAGGTAATCACAAAAGATGATATTTGGTTTAAGGGTGGATATCCGGCGAGGTTTGTGAGATCTCCGATGCGGGGATACACAATGCACGGATAAAAGGCTAGCAAAAAGATAGATACGCAAAAACGGAATGACCAGCTTCTTAGTCTCGGGCCAGAGAAATCATGGCCTGCAATAACTCACTCAAAAATAAATCTTGTACACTAAAGTTTATGCACTCAAATATATATAAGGCTTTGGATAGGTTGAGCAACACACAAGTGATATTTATGACAAGGTTAGCAATATTTTTGAGCATAAAAGACATATTTAATCTATTCATAACTTGTGAGCACATAAAACACTATGGGTCTTTATTTTAATCATAACCTCCGCTGAAGATTAAGCTAGCATTTAGATAATTTCAGATTTGTATTTTTAAGAGAACACTAGGTTAAACATGCATAAATCAATTACAGAGATAAACAAAGCGGCAATTATAATCATATATCATCATGGCACAAACTTTGTAACTTTACCAAAGGTAAAAACTTGGTGGCGACATTATTCATGATGAAAATAAACACTAAGATACACGCTGAAAATTAAACTAAAAACTGAAAATTAAAGCAAAGCTGAAAATACTACGCAAACATAGGTGCAAACAAGCTGAAAATTAAAGAAAAGGGGTAAAGGAAAGATAACTAAAGCTCCTCCTCTCTCTAATCTTCCGCCGGTGGTTGATATTGATAGTCTTGGTTGTTGTACCCTTGTAATAGGAATGCACCACTCCTCCTATGAATTGTCCGACGGTGCTAGGTGAAGGTGTCAAAGCTCATAAGCGAATGTTGCATTACCTTCACCCATTTGGTTTGCATTGGTTTGGATGGCTGCAATATTTTGCATGTTTCTTGCAGCGTATCCTCCAATGGTGGCCACATTTTGTTGTGGTTGAGGAAGGTATGCATAGGGCTCCGCAAAGGCTACGTTGGGCACCGCAAAAATGGTGGGGGTATGGCTGCACCACTCCCCCATGCTTGCATTGGTACACCACCGTAGTAACTTGGCGGCGCCGGGGTTCCTCCCAATGGTGGGACATAATTTTGTTGTGCACCTTATTCTTGGGCCATAGAAGATCCTTCTCCTATAATCCTTCTCTTTTATTTTTCTTCGCCGGCACAAGAAGTCCTTCCTCTAACCAGTCTTCTTCCCCTCAAGAAAAGTCTTAATCTTCAATCCGGAAGGGGCAAATTCACCTAGGCCACTTGTAAGCCTCCTCTCTCATCTTCACTCTTATATTTTCCTTTCTTCATATATTCCTAGGGAAGTCCCAGGTAGGAGATGATTTGGGTTCCTTGTAATACCCGGTTGTAAAGAGATAGTCAACATGGAGAGGTAACACCCCGAACCAATATCTTCCGAACTCGATGTTGCAACAACACCACCGGTTGATCATAGGTGAGTGGGGTCTATTGGCCACTTGGCAATCAAAGCCGAGTAAAGCCAATTCAAGTCCGTGTTGGTTATCTTTGTCTCTCTTGTTCTCCCAAAAATCCACTTGCACAAAAGTGACACACTTGGATAATGGGTTCCGGATAGTATTTTTTTCGTTGATGGTCTCTTCCCGTGATCATACTCCAAAAACCTTCCCATGTGCCTTCATGCACATACTTGTTCCGGAGCTCCCTTTTGAAAATAGGGGACACTCGCCCATGGGTCCACGATACTATAACATGCAATCGTTTCGAACATGAAAACCAATCTGATCTATCGGGGATTGTGTTGAATGGATCCAAGGAAGCATTGGAGCCCTTACTCCCTTTACGGCATGGTTGCTAGCCTTAAGCATTAAAGTATTTTCAACACAAGATGATAGATAGATAATCCAACAAAGTTCGATTACATCTCAAGACCGATTGCAACCCATAGATGAAAGGAGATTACCCCATCAAGGTGCTAGAAATAGCATCACTGATAAAGGTTACCCTTCCGACGGTGTCTTCCTTCTTCTCCACTTGTGGGCTCCCTCCAACGGAATGAGAGACTCGGCACTCCTTCATCAAGAGTATACGCCATGGTCATGAAAATTTCCTAGGCGAATTTCTTGTGGGTGTTTGCCGACACTCCGCTAGAGAATTGCACCGGTGTCCCGTGTGAAACCCAATATGTGGAGAGCTTGGTCGTTGATGTCGACGTTCGCTACAAGCCTCTACTTAAGGTGAGCGAGCTTCTTCGCCTCATCCTCCGTCATGATGACATACCCCTCGAAATACCGCGGAGCGTATGGAGGTGGAGCGGATGATCGTGTCAAGTGGCGAGGTTGGACGAGCGGCTCCTCCATATGTTATTGAAGTTTGGTAAACCTAATAAACGAGTTTTGAGTGGCCTTCATGCCACCAAGGAGAAGAGTGCGATTCCTCCTCGGCGGTGCCGTGTCCTCCTCCACACTCCGGGATACTCGGAAACCGAGTGCCTCCTCGAAGGGGTTGATGGCTTAGACGACGATGATCCCCTTTTCTTCGGTGACAAGGCTTGTAGTTTTCTTCCATGATTGCAGCACTCTCCCTCACAAATATATATCCGGGGTTTTCACCCGGTAACAAGGTACACAAATATTATTTTGGAGTCCGGACTTTGAGTGGATTAAGGATGTGATTTGTTGCACGAAACAAACGCGGTGGATGGCTAAGTCTAAGGTGATTCCGGCCTACAAACTAGAGCACACGAACAAAGAGTTGGATGAAAGACTTACCTCTCTCCTCCTCTTGGCTCGGTTCTTCTCTAGTGCATTCATGTTGCTTCGTGATCGCGTACACCTTCCAAACGTTCCCGTCCACTCCTTCGCTTGCATTATTGCTCCTTCCACTTGATGTTTTCGCTTTGACTCACTTCCATACTCCCTTGCCTCACATGCATCCGTGATATTCCTACAAAACAAAGCCTTGGCTGCCCCCCATGCTTGTACTTTGCATGTGGTTTAAATATGTTGGAGGGGCATCCTATGATGTATCATGGTGCATGCATGGTTAGGTTAACTAGATTGCCTCCCTTTAAGTGTGTTTAAGGCTAAGCACTCCTCTAATTTCGAAATTTAAAAATATTTTTCAGAGCCATGCAAGAGCTCAAGCATAAATTTAGAGAAGTTTTTAAACCATTAAAAACAAATGTAAGTCGAAAATATTTTTCGACTACGTCGATTTCGGTCTCACCGGTATAGTTTGCCTTCATTAGTTGAGAGCAAGCTTTTCCCGGCTTGATCATGGGGGCATAGGTTTAGGTCCTAATTTTGATTAGATGAGAGAGATTTTGAATGAAATAAAATTAAGTGAGGCTTAGAAAAATTCTAATCTTAGAGAAACCGAGGATATGGATTTTTAAACCAACCAAAAATCAAGTTTCTAGGTTCATGCGAGTCCTACCACGTGCTGAAATTTAAATAACATCTAGATACTAGTCGTGGCTCTACTCGAGTGTTTTTAGCATGAAAAACAAGTCAACCACAACACCATAATGAGGGTGAAGGGTTGAGTTAGGTTCTGAATTTTTTTTGGTTGTGGTTTCTCGAAAAAGAAGCAAACAATCACATAGGATGGTTCATGTAAAGGGTTTATGATCAAGCAAAATATTCAACCAAGAATTATGTCTCTAATATTGTTCAACCATTCTAAGTCTAAGGTTTTGCGTAGTAAAATTCAAAACTGAATTATATTTAAAAAGACTTGAAAAACCTGGAATCGGGTTGTCCTCCCGTAGCTTATTCTTGACTCGACGAAACGGGTTGCCTCCCCGCCTAGCGCTTCGTTTATAGTCCATGGCTAGACTTCTTCACTTGATTACTCCGATCAACGCTCTTTGCGGGCGTTGCAATCTTGGGTACCCACTTTGGCTTAGTCATTTTTTTTTGGTCTTCACGGTCGGCTTTGTCCTTTGGTCTTGACGGATGCAACAACTTCCTTGTGGCTCGGCATCTCGAACTCCGGTCTTCGGTTGTGATCTTCATGGTCTCTAGTGTGATCCTTCATCTCTCCCGAATGAGCTTGAGTAGCCTTCGCCGTCTTGGGACCTTGGAGTTGTCTCGGATATTCTTCTTCGTTACCCATCGGGCGCCCGGCAAGTTGTCCCACTTGCGTCTAGCATCTTCATCACGATGAACACTTCACACTCCTTGCATGTGGACCTTGCTTTGGCGGCCTTTAGGTGTTGAGCTTCTTTCTCCATCTCCATCTTCTCCATCCTCCTCTTGATTTGAACGGCCTTCCGGCGTCTTGACTTGGAGGTGGTGATTCCCTCGGAGATTTTGATGGTCCTTCGAGTTTGACTTTTGAATCTAGGGTTTCCAACCCTTTAGCTTGTGTTGCACGTCACCTTTGCCCTCGTAAAGTTTTCCTGGATCATCCACAAAAAGTTTGGGTTTCTTGGAGAGGTAGCCAACCATCTCCGGTTAGGGTTAGTAATAAAACAAAGTTCTAAACATAAAAACTAGGGTTAATCAAAACTAGATTAGATTGAATTTTTTTTTTTCTTTTTGAGGATGATCAAACATAAGAGATGCAAAAGAAAATCAAAAGAAAAACTCGAAAGATAAGCGATACTAGATCGGATCTTGATTGCTTGTTCCCCGGCAACGGCGCCAGAAAAAGGGGCTTGTTGACGGTTAATAGTTGTATCAAAGTTCGTTTAGACTTGCAAGCGGACAAGTCTCCCGTCGTAGTCAAGGGACCCTTCTTCCCTCGAGTGGTGAACCCAAGGTATCGAATCCGTGGAACAATGTGCAACGCAAGGATTCAATCTAGTAAAGCAAGGTAAAGCTATCTATTGAAGAACTAAGTTGCATCTAATCTACTAACTCATAAAGAAAACGAATCTAATCTAATCTACTAAAGAGGTAGCAAGAGAAAGCAAGAGATAACCAATCTAGAGAATCTAGATCATGCTTATGTTGTAGCTCCAAACAAGATAGATGAAGATAGAAAAGCGAATCTCATTAAAAGCATCTTTAAATCGTGGCCTTCCCATCCGACTCCGAAAACATCCGCCTTTCGAGACCCCCGTTCTGTCACAACGTATCCCTATTCATGCGGGGAGCTTAGGGCGAGTTCGATAGAACAAGTTGAAATCACTTGGCCGGTCCGTATGCACCTCTAGCCACCGCGGCTACAAGAGCACCCTATGTAATCTAGCTATAGACTAGATCGTAGAAGAAGCAAAACCAAGAAGAAAACAAAATCATCGAGAAGGCACTTAATCGCTAGAAATCGGATTCACTTACAAACTTCACCATGAATGATTACATGAACAAGATCACCACCGGGGCCCTCCCTCGATCTTGATCCTCGCTCCGGAGCTCCAACGTGGTCTTCCATGCAAGGTTCCCACGTCGGCCAGGGAAACCCTAGACAACTAGCACGACCCTCATCTCCGAGATGGTGTCCCTCAAGCTTCTCTCTGCTCCTCGGCGGCGGATTACGACTTCCGTTCGCGTGGCTCTCGGTCGGGGGGCTATTTATAGCCCGAGAAGCAATTAGGTCAAAGGAGAGGCCGATTGGGCCCCGAGTGGGGCGGGCGGCCGGCCTGGGCCGGCCGGCTCCGGGCCCAATTCGGCCCATCCCGCGGCTGCTTCGCCCGTGTTGCTTCCCACGTCTTCTAGATGTTCTCCCCTTTTGCATGTGGGCCCTTGACGTCGGTTTCTCTCCGAATTGGACTCAACTCCTTGTCTTGCAAGATTCGGCACTTTTCCGGTTCGGTCCTCGGAGTTTATCATCTTCTCGGGCTTGGTCCTTGGGCTCTTGGAGTCATGTTCACTTCATTGCTTGACTTGTATCGGGCTTCAAGGTCTTGTCATGAGGTGCTTAATGAACTTATCCCGGAAGTCTTGCTTTCATCGTTAAAACCACGCATAAACACCGAACTCCAAAACCGACATGCACAAGTGAACTTGTTATACCACGGGGGTTAGTACCAATGAATAAGATACAAAAGTTATGCCAACACCGAAGGTAAACTCATGGCTAGGTTGACGGATTTTCACCGTCAACACACACATAATTTTAATTCCTGCTCATGGACTAGATAAATCATTAGCTACTTAAGTGTGTATCATTAAAGCACCAAAACCCACTTAGGGGGCCAAGATACTCTTCAATCTCCCCCTTTTTGGTGATTGATGACAACACATTTAAGTCTTACAATGGATAAACAATGAATATCAAAAACTTTTGTAATACTCCCCCTTAAAATGTGCATTTTGATTTTGAATATCAATGGTTCTTTTAGGGCCAAATTTTGCACAAGAGAGAGAAGCATGAGAGTATTACACTAGTGTGGGTACTTGTGACGTGCAACAGATAATAGTGAGATGCTCATGACAGATTATGCACTCAACAAGGAAGAAAAGGAAATCTGAGGCTGAAAGTCCGGACCGTCCGGGGAGAACCCGGAATGTCCGGGAAATCCGGAAACTCCGGGAAAATCTCCGGACTCTCCGGGCTTCAGCACACCAGTGAAAAACAGAAATCACACAGATTTTCAATCTAGCATAAAACATCCTTAGAGAGTAAAAATAGAGTAGAACACCACAAGCACACAACCAAATGTCTCAAGCTCACATAGTCTTACACACATACGAATTTAGAGTTATTACAAGCCAAAGTTCCAAATCCAAATACATGAAATTCAAAGTTCATTGTTCCAACACATAGATAGATAAAATCACTCCCCCTTTTGCATCAAGCAGCAAAAAAGAAGTGTGGAGCAGCTGGATCACTCGGAGTTGTCGTCGTCCTCCTCTTCTTTGTCTTCATTGTCCTCCTCCGCTTCTTCCTCTTGTCATTCTCCCGCATCTTGAGCGTCCCACTCTGCAAATGGATCATCAAACTCGGGAAGCTCATGGTAGGGATCGGTGGGAAGGCCAAGATGGGACTTGATCTCAATGATATCCCGGCGGTTCTCATTAGTCTCCGTGGCTATGGTCTTGCACATACTAAAGATGCTCTTAAGGACCCTCTTGATCATGGAGCCACGGTGCCGACGGGGAGACTTAGGAGGGGAGCGTGCAGCGGGCAAGTCATCATGGCGAGGAGCTGCACTAGAGGAGCCAACATACTTGCGACCTTTGGGAGGCCTCTTGGCTCGATCACGGAGGTGACGGAACGGTTCATGCACAACATCCTTGGGATAGCGAACATTGGTGACTCTCTCAATCATGTACATAAGATAAGGGGCATAGGGGAGATACTTCATGGGATCGTTCATAGTCCTTCTCAACTCATTCCAAATGAAATCAAATATGCAAAAGCCTTCCTCATTCGGTGCCATCCTATTTAGGAGATTGGGAGCGTAGTACCTCAAAGCGGTGGCATCTCCTTGCTTGGGATCAATGGTGGCACGAAAGAATTGGTTGAGGTAGTAGTAGTATGGATTGAGTTGGTCCGCCTTACCCTCTATAGCCAAATCACGGCTAGGAAACATGAAAGGGAGCTCCTTGGGCTTGTACTTGTTCTCATTGTGCACGGGAGTGCGCCTTTCATCCTTAGATCCAAGTCCCAAAAGCCTAGAGAAAGTCATGTAATCTATGGTGCACTTGTTCCCTTGTGTTGTCCATGTGATTGTATTGTCATAGGGGTTGTAGTAGTAAGAGCAATGGAATTGAGCAAGAATCTCCTTGTTCCAATTATACCTAAACCCCATGAGATCATAGAGACCAACCTCCTTGCACTTCTCAATCACAGAGTTGAACACGGTGTTGTTGAGTTCTTCATAGTACTTCCAATCAATATACCTCATTTGCACAATTGGAGCCATGTTCTTTGAAGCTAGTTTAGGATTTCGGATAACGGATTGATAGAAGTCTCTATGGAAGTCACACCAAAATCTTGCTTCTAGCCCTTCTCCTTTGAGATACAAATACACATTCTCCTCCCTTTGTTCCCTCACTGCTAGAGCATTCTTGGAATACCCCTTATCATGTGCTCTGCAAAACCAAGAACGGAACCGGGATCCCTAAGCTTGATAGGAGTGTCAACTACCCGAACGTTTGGTGGAAGGGTAGGGATGAGTCTAGGAGGTGTCTTTGGGCAAATGTGGGCTGCTACTCCTTGCTTGTGTTTGGGAGGAATGCGAGTAGCGGCACGGCTTTGATGGACATAGGGGGCTTGGTGGCTCTTTTTGCGGTGAGGCTTGTAGCGGGATTTCTCTTTTGCCGGCCCCTTTCCATGGCGACGAGGAGGTTCAGGGGACTGTTCATAGGTTTCATCTTCTTCTTCACCACCATCACTCTCGGTCCTCTCCTCCTCCTCCTCCTCCTCCTCCTCCTCCTCCTCCTCCTCCTCTATCTCTTCTTCACTCCCTTCGGCATAGGAGGGAGGAGGGTCACCTCTTATTGGCCTTGAACTGCGCTGAGATCCCTCTTGTCCCAAGGCCTTTTACACGGCCCGCAAAGCGGCGGGGTCATGCCTTGCCTTGGTCCTCCTTTGGGTGGAGGGCTCCTTGGTATCACGACGGATCTTCACCCTCATTTTCTGGATAGGTAAAAGGATATGGAAGTGAGAGATGATCAATAGAGAAGATGTACAATGCTGTGATTTTAGGGTTTTCAGAGTGAACCCCGGAGACTCCGGGAAAAAGTCCGGATACTCCGGACAGTCCGGAGTATCCGGGTTTCTCAACCCCGGAGTTTCCGGGTTTCGTCCCCGAAAGCCTAATTCACAATGTTGCAGGAACCATCCATCCAAACCACGAAATATTGCAGATCTAGAGCCTATGGAGTATTCTCTACCTATTCCCTAAGAGGATACGACAAGAACAACTCTAGGAAAGTAGATCGAGAAAAGCTCCTAAAGAGATACCTTGGGAAGAGAGAGGGAGAGACTTCAATCCTTCGAATCTTGAGTAGATCTTCGATCTCCACACCTTGGAGCCCTCAATCCCTCACTCTCACTTGATTTGGAAGGTGGAAAGTGAAAATCGCCTAAGGGGTTGATGGGGGAGAGAGGGAGGCGACGGGGAGGGAGAGGGTGCGGTCAAACTGTAAAAAGGGTGAATGGGGCCTGTTGACTACGGCAAAAAGGTATTTATACCTTTATAACCCGGAATCTCCGGACCAGGTCTGGACTATCCGGGAAACCCGGACATTCCGGGAAAAACCCGAAGACGCCGCTCCCCCTGAGTCCAGCGAGTAGATTTGCAAGGAATTTGATTTTGGATAGATTTGGATGATTGTATATGTAATATATGTGAGCCTGAGCAGTATCAACATTTTGTACTAGCCACAAACAAGCAATGGGAACAATAGTCCACGTGTTGCACTCTCAAGATCCAAATATTTTAAAACACATTCAACACAAGTTTTTCACAAATCTTTTTCTTTCAAAAATCTATACTAGGTCATTCAAACATGTGCATGATCTCAAGCCAAGTTACGAGAATCCAAGATATTTAGCTCACTCCTCAAAGCACAAAACCTTAGTTCATCAAGAGGCTTTGTGAAGATATCGGCTAGTTGCTTATCGGTGCTCACATGGCTTAAAGCGATATCTCCTTTGGCTTCGTGGTCTCTCAAGAAATGGTGTCTTATGTCTATATGCTTTGTTCTTGAGTGGTTTACGGGGTTGTTAGCTAGCTTGATGGCACTCTCGTTGTCACACAAGAGTGGCACCTTGCTAAACTTGCAACCAAACTCTCTCAAAGTGAGCCTCATCCAAAGTAGTTGAGCACAACAAGCGCCGGCTGCAACATACTCGGCCTCGGCGGTGGAAAGGGCAACGGAGTTTTGTTTCTTGGAACTCCAAGACACCAAAGACCTCCCAAGAAATTGGCAAGTCCCGGATGTACTCTTTCTATCTACTTTGCAACCGGCATAGTCCGAATCGGAGTAGCCAAGTAGATCGAAAGTGGAGCCCTTAGGATACCGTAAACCAAGGTTAGGAGTATGAAACAAGTATCTAAAAATTCTCTTAACGGCCATTAGATGGCATTCCTTAGGATTAGCTTGAAACCTTGCACACATGCACACACTAAGCATAATATCGGGCCTAGATGCACAAAGGTAAAGCAAAGAACCAATTATGGAGCGATATACCTTTTGGTCAATGCTTTTGCCATCCTCATTTAGATCAAGATGTCCATTTGATGGCATGGGGGTTTTGATGGGCTTGTCATTGTTCATGTCAAACTTCTTGAGTATATCATTAGTGTACTTGGTTTGTCTTATGAATGTCCCATCCTTGAGTTGCTTGATTTGAAAACCGAGAAAGAACTTCAACTCGCCCATCATAGACATCTCAAATCTTTTGGTCATGATCCTACTAAACTCATCAACCCAAGATTGATTAGTAGACCCAAATATGATGTCATCAACATATATTTGACATACAAACAAATCATTGCCTTGTTTACGAGTGAAGAGAGTAGGATCGACTTTGCCTATTCCAAAGCCTTTCTTTAAGAGAAATTCCCTAAGGCATTCATACCATGCTCGAGGGGCTTGCTTGAGCCCATAGAGCGCCTTATAGAGCTTGTAGACGTGGTTAGGAAGTTGAGAATCTTCAAAGCCCGGTGGTTGCTCAACGTAGACTTCTTCGGAGATTGGACCATTTAAGAAGGCACTCTTGACATCCATTTGATGTAGCTTGAAGTTGTGATGGGTGGCAAAAGCTAAAAGTATACGAATTACTTCAAGCCTTGCCACCGGTGCATAAGTTTCTCGAAAGTCTAAGCCTTCTACTTGAGTGTATCCTTTTACCACCAATCTAGCTTTGTTCTTGGTCACCACGCCATCTTCATCTTGTTTGTTGCGAAACACCCACTTGGTTCCAATCACATTTTGTTTGGGGCGTTCCACCAAGGACCAGACTTCATTCCTAGTGAAGTTGTTGAGCTCTTCTTGCATGGCCATCATCCAATCGGCATCTCCAAGAGCATCTTCAACCCTAATAGGTTCCAACATGGAAACAAACGAGTAATGTTCACAAAAATTTGCTAATCTTGAACGAGTTGTTACCCCTCTACGGATGCTTCCAAGAATGTTGTCAACAGGATGATCTCGTTGAACACTTTGTCAAACTCTTGGATGTGGGTCAGACACTTCTTGTTGGATCAAATCCTCAGTTTCTTGACTGCCTTGTGGAGCTTTAGCAGCAGGTCCGGAATGTCCGGACATTTCTCCGGAATTTCCGGAAAACCCGGAATCTCCGGATTTTTCTCCGGACATTCCGGGGTTCGCAGCGGGAGTCAGAATTGTTGCTTCTTCTATTTTGCAGTCCTCTTTATCTCCTTCTTGAGGCTTGATTTCTCCAACGACCATCTTTCTTATAGCCTTTTCAGCAGGTACATCCTTGCCTACACACAATTCATCAACTTGCTCCTCTTGAGAGCCATTAGATTCATCAAATGTCAAGTCACATGTGACTTCAACACAACCGGTGGTTTTGTTGAGGACACGATAGCCATGAGCGTTTGAGGCGTAACCAAGAAAGATACCTTCATCAACTTTAGATGCAAACTTAGAGCTTTTGGGCTTCTTGTTAAGAATGAAGCAATTACAACCAAAAACTCTAAAGTAAGAAACGTTAGGCTTTTTACCGATTAGGATCTCATAGGCGGTCTTGTGGCGAAACTTGTGAAGATACAAACGGTTGATAGCATGACAAGACATGTTGATTGCCTCCGCCCAAAAACTATTCGAAGTTTTGTACTCATCAAGCATGGTTCTTACGACTTCAATGAGAGTTCTATTCTTCCTCTCCACTATCCCATTTTGTTGTGGAGTATATGGGACGGGGAGCTCATGACCAATGCCTTCTTCATCAAGATACTCTTCAATGTTGGTGTTCTTGAACTCGGTGCCATTGTCACTTCTCACTCTCTTGATATTCGTATCAAATTCATTTTGGGCTCTTGTGGCAAACTTCTTGAATATTTCATGAACTTTGCTCTTGTCTTTCATAAAGAATACCCAAGTATACCGAGAGTAATCATCAACAATGACAAATCCATACTTGTTCCCTCTAATGCTAACATAAGTCACCGGACCAAAAATATCCATGTGAAGTAATTCCAATGTCCTTGTGGTAGTGACTACATTCTTGGCGGGATGAGGGGCACCAACTTGCTTTCCGGCTTGACAAGCACTACAAATTCTATTTTTCTCAAAATGAACGTTTGTTATTCCTAGGATGTGTTCCCCCTTTAGAAGCTTATTGAGATTGTTCATCCCAACGTGAGCTAGTCGGCGATGCCAAAGCCAACTCAAGCTAGACTTTGCCAATAAGCATGTATCAAGTTGGGCTTTATTCGATGAAAAATCCACCTAGTAAAGCCTTCCCTTGAGTTCACCCTTAAAGGCAACGGAGTCATCACCCCTTCTAAAGACGGTCACACCCTCATTGGTGAACAAACAATTGTAGCCCATCTCACAAAGTTGTGAAATGGACAACAAGTTGTAGTCTAAAGATTCAACCAAATAAACATCGGAAATTGAATGATTGATTGAGATAGCAATTTTACCAAGACCAACAACCATTCCTCCACCATTGCCTCCAAAGGCAATCCTTTCCGTAGGGTTTTCAATCATATTACAAGATGTAAACATTTTCTTCTCCCCGGTCATATGATTTGTGCAACCACTATCAATCACTCATTTTGTTCCACCGGAGGAGTATGCCTACAAAACAAGTTATGCTTGTGTTTTAGGTACCCAAGTGGATTTGGGTCCTAGAGTGTTAGTCACAAGAATCTTGGGTACCCACACATTCCTTTTGATCAATGTCCCTTTTGTGCGGGGTCCCACATACTTGGCAACCACCTTACCCTTGTGGTTCCAAGTCAACACATAATCGGCATAGAAGCTATCTTGTGATGCATGTGGTTTGGGCTTCTTGCTCAACTTGTTTGGCTTTGATTGTGGTGCTTGTGTTGTAGCTTGGGTGCTCTTGAACTTGATAGGAGTGTTGTATCTAACTTGGTTGTCATAGTTTTTGACACCCAATTGCTTCATGCCGTGCACCACATTTTTTGTTCCCATACCCTTGGTGTGGTAGTTCTTGATGAATGGGATGGGGCCTTTTGTGCCTTGTTCTTGCTTACCAAGCCCCTTCCCATCCGCAAAGCCAAACTTCTTCATGTAGCTTGACCCAAAGCCTTTGGTGTGGTTTTTAAACTCACCTCTCTTGGGTTCTTTCTTCTTTTCATCAATGAGAGAGTTTGACAACCTAGCAATTTCCTTCTTCATGGCATTCATCTCGACAATATTAGTAGCACAAGCATTTATATCAATTTTATAACATCTAGTACAACCATTGCTTGTTGATGTTTGAGAGTTAGAGGAAGCATCATTAGATGAAGTTGTAGCATTATTCTTGAGGTTGTCAAGTTGAACTTCTAATGCTATGTGACTAGCCTTTAAGCTATCAAAGCCCTTTTGAAGTTCAAGCTTTTCACGCTCAAGTTTCTTACAAGCATCCTTAGCTAGGAAAGATTCCCTAGTTAATTCATCTACTATCAACTTATCTTTAGCTAGTGATTTCTTGGAGTCCTCTTGCACCTTGAAACCCTTCTTTTCAATTACAAGGGCATTCTCAAGGGCAATGGTTTTCTCCCGCTCAAGTCTAAAGAGCTCTTCTTGCACCTCTAGAGTCCCTTCTCTATTCTCTATTTCTTTCATTAAAAACATGATTTTCTTAGTTGACTTTTTACCAAAGCTAGTGATCATTTTTTCAAAATCAAAATCACTTTCACTATCGTCATCTAGGGGCGGGGTGGGAGTGTCTACCTTGGAGCCCCTAGCCATGAGGCAAGTGTGGGTGAAGTCATCTTCATCATCGGTGAGATCTTCAAAGAGTGATGACTTGTTGATTGGTTCTCCGATGGATATGGTAGCAAGGCCCGCTTCAACGTCGGAGTCGGAGCTATCATCATTTGAATCCCATTCTTCACCCAAATGAGCTTCACCAACTTCTTTTTTCTTGTTCTTGTCAAACTTGTTGGTGTCTCTTCTCCTTACTTTTACATTGGGGCATTCCGCAATGAAATGACCCTCCTTGCCACACCCAAAGCATGGTCTCTTGGAAGTCCTCTTCGTCTTGATCTTGTCTTTGTCCTTGTTCTTGTTGAAGAAGCCACTCTTTTTGAACATTTTGTTGAACTTCCTCACAAAGAGAGCCATTTGCTCGGGAGTCATGTTCATGTCACTATCTTCATCACTATCTTCCTCGACCACGGTCTTTGAAGTTGATGAGCTTGACCTCTTCTCCTTGCTAGATGCCTTGAGGGCCACTCTCTTGTTCTTCTCAAGTTGTTCATGCATCTTTGACATTTCTTGTGAAAGCTTTGACTCCTTGACGGTGATGAGGTGTTCTTCCATTCTTCCAATCACATCCGCCAGAGTGAACTTGTTGAAGCCTCTCTTTTCCATTATGAGTGTTGGGAGTTGAACATCCCTTGCCATATACGCAGAGAGAATCTTGTCAACCACTTCTCTTCTTCCCCATCTTGTGCTTCCAAGGGACTTGATTTTGTTGATGATCTTGTTCAAGCGGTTGTACATGTCTTGAGGGGACTCATCATCCTTGATGACAAACCGGTTGAGCTCACTTTCCAAGGCTCGAATCCTTCCTTCTCTTACTTGCTTTGTCCCTTCATGATTGATGAACAATCTGTCCCACACTTCCTTTGCGGACTTCAACCCATCCACCTTATCATACTCTTCGGACGTAAGTGAACTCTTGATGATACATATGGCTTGATAGTTTCTTTGTATCCCATTTGCTTGATCTTGAGTTAGCGTTGCATCACCACTAGGAAAGGTAATGCCCCTGTTCACAATAGTCCAAAGTGCGGGATTCACTGCCATCAAATACTCCTCATCGAGTTCTTCCACTTGGAATATCCAGTTCCATCAAATTGGGGTATCTTCCCAATGTGTCTAGAACCCGATGGATGGTTAAAGGATAAGCGAGAGTAATCGAAAGAGGTTCGAGTATAGTCCCTTGATGGTCGTCGAGCGGAGTGGTTGGACCTTGCATCATCAAACTCCTCATCCTCACTATCGGAGGACTCATCACCATGTCCATGCGCTTGATGGCTCATGCTTGCGCCATGGGTGTTGCCTCCTTGAGGTAGGACCGGAGGTGTGCCAACAACATTGTTGACGGGATCACCTTCGGCGAGAGGTGGGGCTTGATCACTTGGATTCGACATCTTCTTAACTCCAAGCGGTTAAGCTTCAAATGTGGAGCACTTGGCTCTGATACCAATTGAAAGGATCAAGATGTCGACTAGAGGGGGGGTGAATAGTCGAACCTGAAAAATCACAACTTTTTCGCAGCTGTTAAATTCAGGTCTAGAGTTTTCGGATATTTTTCCGGATACTCCTGGAAATCCGGAGAATCCGGGAAAATGTCCGGAAATTCTGGCCTGTCAGGGGGGAATCAAATTCCATAGAGATTAAACTTGCTCAAATGTAAATCTGTGAAAATAGGTTATGCACTGAGATGAGACAAGCCTGTTTATCCACTCCAATCTTGTAAAAACCTCACCACGAGGTAGATCGGCACCAAACCCTAGATATGTGCTCAAAAGAGAAACAAGCATACAACAAGAAGAACAAGCACACGAGACACAAGGATTTGTTACCGAAGTTCAACCTCACACCTTGAGGTCTACGTCTCCGTTGAGGTACCCACAAAGGGTGGACCTTTACACCTAGGTCACTTTCCTCCCTCTAGCGACCACAAAGATCAAGCTAGAGTTACTTACTCAAAGTCGGGGTGATACAAACTTCCTTGGGCAGCCACAATCTTTGGATGCTCCAAGGCAACGCCTAGCCGGCTAGGAGCTCAAAGCTCCAAGAGTAACAAACATGAATTTTGCCAACCAAGCGAAGAACGAGGTGCTCTAGAGATGGGAAATCAGCTCAGTAGCACTCTCCAAGCTCTTGCTCTCAAACCCTCTTAAAACCCCAAAACAAATTTCACCAAACTTGAGCCAAAGGGAGTAAAGGAGGGAGTAAAAGAGGTTTGAAGGTGTTCAGGTCGAAATGGCAGGAGAGAGAGGTAAAGGAAGGGGTGGAGGGGGCTTTTATACCCCCCTCACCCAGAATATAACCATTGAGGCTTTAAGGAAGTCCGGAGTTTCCGGGATAAACCCGGATACTCCGGCCTCCCAAGGTCAGCACCCAAGAAAAGATCCACGTGAATGTGTTTGTACAAAGGTGTCTCTCATAGGTTTTGTTTCAGCAACTAGAGCACCTGTTCGACTCTTGGAAGACACAATTCCTGTCCCTCTTGATAGTACGGCATTCCTATGACTCAAATTCAAAAGTATAAAGCCTCTTAGGAACCCTTTGTAGCATCACTTCCTTTTTGTAGTGTCAATGAATCTGCACTTGATGCCACACATAATTTTAATTCCTGCTCATGGACTAGATAAATCATTAGCTACTTAAGTGTGTGTCATTAAACCACCAAAACCCACTTAGGGGGCCAAGATACTCTTCAAATCTATACGTAGAAATTTCGCCTACACTTGCTGGGTACTATATATGAGGCTATCATAGGTGTGAAAATTTATTTCCGTGACACGGCTATTGTGCGGTGATATATAGAACTGAAGCAACATGCTCAATGATAGCTTCAGCAATTAAAGAACCTTGTGTATCTTCTGGAGCTTGCGTTGTTGATTTGGACGTATTATTTGATTTGCAAAGTTTGGTGTCAAATGAGAGAGAACCTCAGCCTCTTGAGGACAACATAGGGTGATAGCAAGGAAACATACTGTGCGATCCCCGTTGAGGACAACACCAAATGCTAAAATCTCTGAAGCAATACCATTAAAAAAACTTTTTTATCTTTTGAGTTGTTGATATATATCTGTAGTTTGAACAATTTATATACTATATTAATCCATGGTACAAATGTTTTTTTCTCTTTGATTGAGGTAAAGATGAGTTGAGAAATGGGAATACCCAACTTCTATTTCCTGGCTCCGCCACTGTTAGGTGGTTTACACTACATATTTTTCCGAGTGGCCTCACGTTGCATTGCATTCGCATCCTGTCGTCCTCACTCCTCACCACATAAGCCAACACGGTGCCGCCCTGTGTGCTTGTTGTCCAGTGGCCTCCGTCTGCTGGCATGATGAGTTTCCGACGATTGTGTACTTGGTGACGGATGACGCCAGCCGCCGCAACTTCCTCCTGCTACCCTGCATCGACACGTCCCTGAACCAACCCTCCGGAAGATGCTCCTCTGCACTTCAGTGACTGACATGTGGGCTCCACCTTAGCGAGGCTCGCATGTCAGTGACCAAATTCCAGAGGTCACAACTTCAGAGGATCTCATTCTCAACCCTCCATGGTTTGATTTGATATTGCTGATGTTTTTGTTTTATGGTACCCTAGGTGACCCATGCAACTTCAAGAAGGTAAAAGAGAAGGTGTTGTCCTAGCTACTTGTCGCACTCACCCCTTTCGTCTATAAAAAAGTGATATTCTGAGATTTTCTAGACAGACTATTAGTGGTAAATGTAAAAGACACATGTACTACTCTTAGTAAGTTCAGTTTGTATATACAAAATGAGAAAAATATGTTTTCATTTAACCATGCATGCTTAAGATTAACATGACAAATTATACACACATAAGTTCGGTTTGGCTCTAAAACCGGGTATTTTTAGCCATCAAACTATCAAACCGCTCAAATTTAGCCATCATTATGTTTGATGAGTGCTTTTATTTTTTATTTACAGTTTAGTCAAATCTTAAAATATTTATTATTTTTTGCCTACCTTCGGTTTACACATTCATAACTGTGAGTTTTATCTTTTAAAAATATTATTTATACTATTTTATCACCATATGTCATATTATTCTTATATTGTTGTGTAAAAACAAAAATGTCAGAAAAGTACAATAAACATTTGCAAAGCAATATGAACAATATTTTTAAAGATAAAGTTCATTGTTACAAATGCATGACAACAACACTTAAATCAGAGATACGAGAAAAAACAATAATCATTTTATGATTCAAGGATTAAACTGTAAATAAATAGCCCTTTGACCTTAAAATGATTACTATGTTTTTCTCATATCTCTGATTTAAGTGATTCTTGTGGTCATGCTTCGTAACAATGAAATGTATCTTTTAAAATGTTGTTCATATTAGTTTGTAACTTTTTGTTTTACTCTCTTATATTAATATTTTTCATAATAAGATAAGAATAATATAACAAATAGTGATAAAGTACCATGAAGAAAAATTTAAAAGATAAAGATCATCGTCATGAACATGTGACCACAATAATCATTTAAATCAGAGTTATCGGCAAAAAGCAATAATCATTTTAAGATTTAAGGACAAAACCGTAAATAAAAAATAAAACCACTCATCAAAATAGCCTAAGGGTCATATTTGAACACGTTTGATAGTTGGATGACCAAAGATATCTGATTTTGGAGTTCGATTGTCAAAATCAAACTTTAGCCAGAGTTGAGTGGTCAAAATACTTTTTTTTTCCAATTTTAATCCTACAACATCATTCTTTTTGACAAACTTTGAATATAAAAACGATACTCTTCTTTAAATGGAGGGACCAAAAGAATATGTGGTTGGAAAACATGCCTTTGATGTCAGAAGTATGCACATTTCAATTTGTTGCACGTAACGTGTTCGCTACTGGATGACACATGAAAACGCAGGAGATGGCGACCGTCCGGTTTGTTCGCTTGCGGCTTGACATGATGACATTAGGTTTTTTCATTAAAAAACCCTTTACCATACAAGCTGATGTATTTACTTTTTTTGTGGAATATGCTTCATGTACTGTCAATTGTCTACAACTAGTGGCGATTCTCAAACACCTTCGATATGTTTCATGTACTCATTTCATTTTGGCACCAAGCGCGATCGCAATTCATCATCACCATTCACCAGTTAAAAAACAAGTGCGAGAATTGCAAAGTTACCAATAACAAGCTCGAGCAGTATTGATATAGTTCTGAAATAATTCTTAATCAAAAAAAAAATTATGAAATAACCGGAGGAATGGACGTCTGCTGGTTGTGGAGACATGCAGCCGGTAATTAGATTTAAAAAACGAAAGGAGAAAAAGATAATCATGTTGAGAGCTTTCTGCAGACATCGCGTTGTTATGGCTCACAGGAGATCTCTGGCTTCAGGCTGGAGGACTTGAGACCCATAGAATAGAATCACAACTTAATCAGAATGTTCATTAATTCAGTTGCAGTACATTATTATTGTGCAGGAAATAGATAGGAATCTCGAACGGATATTACCTTGTCCTCCTGCTGTCCAGAATACTCGAGCGATGGATCGGACTTGGACCGTTTCTTAGCTGCAATGCAAACACCACGCATGAGGTTCATGTTCAGGGCTTCAGCGAACTTTCACCTGCACATCTTTCTACAGTGGCAGATATGCGAGAATAATACACCAGGCATCATGTCTTTTTTTTCTTTGTTTTTACCGTGATTCTGTCGCAAGAGGCAACCCTTGGTTCCCATGGAGGTGATGACATCCTCGCTAGCTGCTCCACCGCTGAAACGAACGCATTCTCATGGTGCAGAGTATCTTCACCACCTACTCCTAGTACACCTGAAGCCTGGGATGGATTGCCATGACTGTTTGCTTCTGAATTATCTGACGCCGCATTGCCGCGACAAGATGAAATCTCCGCTCCTGACTGCCAACGTGCCTCTTCTCCTGACTGCTGGTCTGGGCCTTCAGGTTCTGGCCAGGTCTCGTACGAATGTATTACAGGCTCAGACAACTCCGTAGCCTTCAGAATTTTGCCTCCGAATGATTTTCTACAAGCAATGGTGGGTCCTGTATAAACCTTGACTGATAGCCACTGCATCGGAGGCATAGGCTCAAGTGGCGGTGTAGTATCAACTTTGGTAGTATCTTGAGAGCAGGAGTTGTTGTTGACTCCCGAGGAGGAGGAGATCAGGATCTTGTTGCAGGATGTTTCTGCAGCTTCTGAATCCTGCTTCGCGTAGTGCACGGTGTCATCGGTAGTCGGAGGACCATTCGATGTAGCAGCATGACTGGCTAATAATCTGCTGGAAGCACGTTGAGACGATTCCTCATCAGTAGTTTCATACTCAAATGCACCTGGAGAGAGCCATGCCTCCAGCGAGCTGCTCCTCTCGAGCTCATCTTTGGATTGCCCAACACTACTGCCTCGGTGATTTTCGTTGGCCGTGCCCATTTCCATGTGGGGTTCAGGTGGTGAAGACTCGTAGCGCTTGTCGCAAGGGGTTCGACTTTGGTGGTGCGTTATTTGAAGGATGCTTGGGGGGCAGACGGACCCGGGGGGATGCGTCAGCTGCCGGAGCATGGAAAGGAAGCCAAGAGACTGCTGCTGCTTGTCCTTTCCAGATGCATCTGTTTGGGATCTGAATCAGAGCAAGTGAGCAACAAGCAGCAAGTACTCTATATATGATTAAGGAGAAGAGAACAAACAAACCAAAAACAATGATATGATAGACAAGCACAAGCTAATTAAGGACCCAAAGACAAGTGTTACCTGCAGCCGTCAGTATGTGTACGTAGCTTGGCAGAATGGGCAGTCCTGAAGAAGGAAGGATCTGTGTACCTCTTCAAGCACGCGCCCTCGCCATGAGCATCAAACCTACATGCACATACAGAGTACTTAGCTTGACCTCAATCCTTATATATACATACATATATATATATGTACATATATTTATTTATATACCGAATTGAGAGGTCAGGTGGCTAGCAGAAAGGACATGATGCGTGGTGGTGGTACCTGTCAAGCGCTGAGAGGTTCGGAGGCCCGCGGCAGCGCTTGATGTGGTCGTCGACGGCGATGGAACGCGGCGGCGCTTCTACGACGACCCCATCCTGAGGCTGCTGGTTCATCAGGCTCTCCTTCGCCTTGTTGAGACGTGGGTGCCAGTTGAGATGACTACTGTTGGTTTTGCTGTGGACAACGATGGACGACGGAGTCAGGTGGGCGTCGTGCAGGTGCTTTGCTCGCATGGCGAGCCGTCGGCCTCGCGCGGAGACGGCCATGACCTGGTCTTGCAGGCCGTCCGACACCTCCGCGGCAAGCCTGTGCAGAGGAGAAAGAAGCTGATGGTGGATGGAATTGAACTGAAAGTTGGGTGTGGTGCTGCAGCTAGCAGATGGTATAGGCCGGCAACACACGTACTCTGCGAGGTCTCCGAGCTGGCGGAGGATGGCGACGAGGCCGGCCATGGCAAGCCCCTCCAGGAGTACGGCCTCCGCCGCGGGGGGCCGCTCTTGCTCATTGCTTCTTGGGTCCAGATCAGGCAGAGCCGCCATTGCTGATGCTGCTTGCTAAATGCTAATGCCCGTCTGCTCTGCTCCGCTGCGAAGAACTATGTGTGTGTTGGATACTTGGATGGCTTGTTGCTTTGCTTGCATCCTAATCCAAAGTCCAGTAGATGGGTTTGCAAGCAGATAACAGTTACATGCATGCGTGTGCTTGTGCCAACCTTGCTTGTATACACGTACAGCTCATCATTGTACGTGTGCCCTTCCGTTCTGTTCCGTTCCTACTCCTACTAGTTTGTCAAGTCGCCCAGCCGCCCAGGGTTAGGTCAGGACGGTTACATGATGACAAGATCTCGCTAGTACGGTGCATGCTACACCTATCACATGACCTTGCATTGCATTGCATTGCCAGCCTTCCTCTGCCTACCAACCTAGCAAGAGCCAACTGTAGGCTGACCGCACCGCGGCGCCTGCAACGGCAACTAAAGGTGCGGGACCCACGTGACAGAGCTGCCTGTAGAGGTGCGGACATGATGACATCTCGCTCTACGCAACCGCAACACAAACATCCCAATCTCCAAACTGCTCCTTCCAAATAAAATATCCAAACCGCTGCCTCCCGATGACAGGAGTTCGCTAGATGAGAGGCTCTCGCAGATGGCGTTCGGGTCAGCCACCTCTAGTCCAGGTGCCCTGTAGTAATCGGAAGATGCAGGTCCGCGGTGCGTTGAGCGCTATGTTTCCCGTTCAGAGCCGTTTGCAGTCGCGCGGTGCGGTCAGCCTCTAAACATGCATGGGTCACGCTCAACGACACACACATATGGAGTATGTGTCTTGAAGCAACGGTTATATTATTAGTCGATTACACAAAGACAACTACTCCTTGACTTAATTATAGATTAATAATTCAACAAAAGTACCATGCATGGTACGTAATACTGTATAGCAATAATCTGCACACGTACTCTACGTGCTGGAGTACTTGTGTTAGGCCTCCGTGGCTCCGTGTTGGCAATGATTTGTCATTGCTTTTGACCACTCCACGCAGGAGCAATTTTTGAATAAGACGAATGGTCAAAGTGTAACACCTGAAAATTTCAAATTTCATGATGTTATTAGGAAGAATAACTAAATAATAATTTTCTCATAATTTTAAAATTTGCTCAACATTTATCTTCTTTACAGGAAATTTAGGATAAGAAAATTAATTGATTGTTTTTATAAATCCAGTAAAATGGCTCTCTGTATGTTGCATTCATATTCGTTGCATGGTTTTTGGTTGATGTACGCGGTTTTAAAAACAAAGTTCAAAGTCTGAAAACTACCCTCAAGCTCCCTCCTCTCTCAATCCCTTTTCCCCTGCTTGTTTCAGCCCATCCCGCATCTCCCTTTTTTTTCAGCCCGTGCAGCCCAACAGGTTCTGTGGCCCAACTCCTATCTCGGCTCGTTTCAATCACCGGCCCAGCTCCCTCCTTCTCACTCCACTAGTACAAATGCTATCATCTATGACCATTACCTAGTGACGATTTCCCGTTTGGTCATAGAAGTTCTTTTTGCGTGACGAAAAAATATTTGGTCATAGAAGATTATTCTTTCTATGACGATATACAAATTTGGTCATAGTAGTTAGTTCAACAAGTGACGAATTGTTGAATTTGGTCACGCTTGACGAGTGAGGGGTGAGACGAATCTGTCGCATGCGCCGGCCCCAATGGGCTTGGCGGGTGGGCCGAGCGGGCGGAGCGGGTCGGGCCTTCGGGCTCGGCCCGTTCGATAGGATAGGTTTTTTTCGAATTTATTTTTCAATGCAAAAACAATTCCAAAACACCGTAAAATGTTTTTAGAGCACGAAAAATACTCGAAAAAAACACAAAAAATCCGTAAAAATTCCTAGAGATACATTAAGACATGAACAATCCAAATAAAACATTTGGAGCTCATGAAAAAGATTTTAGAGCCTTCTAATAAATAGAAATAGCTCAAAGAAAATGAGAATAAGTTCCGGAAAATTCCGGAAAATTCTCGGGAAAATTAGGACAAATTTCTCCTAAACGCATTTTTTAAAACGTTTTGCACTCAAGAACCACTAGATGCATCGGCATGAATGCAACACACATAACTTTTTATTCAATTTAGAAAATCAAACAATGGATTTTTCCTATACTATATTCCCTGTAAAGAAAAATAAATGTTGGAAAAATTTTTCAAATTATGAGAAATTCGTTATTTAATTATTTTTTCTATTCACATCCCGAAATTGGAAATTTCAGGGTGTGACAATAGCTCATGAGCATTTTCACAATTAAAAACTCTATTGAAAACGCCTATATATAGTGAGGACAAAATGTTACTCTTAGCAATCACATCAAATTGTTTTTCCATTTTAGTACCATTTCTCATGCCCTTGTGTCCTAGGAAACAAATACATGTGGAGATCGCTGCATAATTATAGAGTTTTCAATGTATAATTCACCATATTTTGTCTCACACAACACGAAACAAATTATAAAAATTAAAATAATTGTCCAAAAAATGTAAGTTCTTGTGAGGGACCGTATTTTTGCTAAAATGATGACTAAAAATCTCAAGTCATTTCCAAAAAGTTGAGTGCTATGTAGTCCAAATATAACAAGTCACTCACATAGTTCCTTAAACTATGTGAGTGGCTTGTTATATTTGAACTACATAATATCACCACTTCCTCAAATGGAATTTGACCTACACAAAGTTTGTTAGTCTCGATAGGTTATGAAACTTTTGTGTTCAAAAGATTTTCATCCGAGTTCATTTCGTGTTTCGTTTGACTGAGTTTTGACCGAGTCAAACTTGGATTTTAAAATTTGAATTGCTCATGTTTTGTTGCATGAAGAAATGATTGAATCCAACACCATAACTTGATAAATCATGATTTTAAAAATTTTTGGGAAGAAGAATCACCTCATTTCGAGTTCGTGTGAGGGAGAACGACTAGTTACAAGTTTTAATCCGAGGAAAAAAAGGAAAAATCGATCCGTTCATTCCAGTTCGTCACGTGTTCATGAAGAAGGACCGATTTCTCTTTTTTTCCTCGGATTACAAATTGTAACTAGTCTTTCTCCCTCATACGAACTCCAAATCGGTTGATTCTTTTTTCTAATGTTTTCTAAAATCGAGATGTTTTACTCAATGTCATTTGTTGTATCTTAATTACTATTTCTTGATTGCTTTTGATACAACATATATTTTCCAACTAAAAAGAGAATATAAAAACATGTTTTTTCATAATAATTGCTAATATAACTTAATATTCTCTAATGTTATCGTCAACACAAGGTTGCATCCAAATTTGAGGTGCCCATGAGTAAGAAAGTATTTGAGTGTGTACAAATTTTGAAGTTTAAGTTGAGATGTATGAAACAATGTGATCATCTTGCTAGTTTATGAACAATGTATACTCCAATTTTCACAAAATCTTATGAAACTTTTTTGTCAAGCTTGTACATTGATAAAATGATCCTATGCCAATTTACATAATTTTTTGATAAGTTTTATTTATTATTATCATTATTTTATAACAAGGTGACTAGTAGAAGTTTGAAATTTCCTACAAGCCAATTGAATTTTTCGTCAATCTCCTAGATGTGGCCTAGAATGGACCATATGCGCCTAAATATAATTTTTTTTTTGAATTTTTTAAACTTATTAGATGCACATATAGGTCAATTTTGAATTACTTTCGGTAAACACGCAGAAATTCATTTAAATGATAGAAAATAGCAAATCCACTCGAAAAATCTTGAAACTCCGAGATGAAAACATGTATACATACTGTTATATATAAAAAATATATTTTTACATATAACATAATTATTTTTTAGTGTTACTTCACAATGGTGCAATAAAAAGGAAAAAAGAAAAAGAAAAACAATAAACGAGAGAAGCCCATGTCGGCCCAAATAGCCCAACGATTTGCAGCCATCGATCGTCGATCCAATGGTTTTCATCGTGTTTCCTTGGTATATAACGCAGCATCCAACCCTAACCCTAACCCCATCCCCCTCCTCCCTACCGCGTCCCTCCTCCCTCTCCCCGCCCTCACCCATCCCCCCTCCCTAGATCCGCCGCCCTCGCTCCCACTCTCCCCCGCGCATCCACCTCAAGCTCGCCTCCCCAAGCCCCTCGCCCCCGTGCCGTCCCCGCTCCTCCGCGGCCGCGCGCGCGGCCGGCGCGGCGCGACCCATCCTCCCCACGCGCCTCGTCCCGCCACCCACCGCGCCCGCGCCGCCGCCGGGGCCCTCGTCTCCGTGCTCCGGCCCCGAGGAGGTGCCGGTCCTCGACGCGGTCCGGGCGCGTCCTACTACGGGGGCCGGCTCGCGGCCGACGAGCCCGTGGAGGGGAAGCCGGAGACCCGCGCGCGGCGGCCGCGGGCGGGGTGGGCGCGGCCGGGGCCGCCGCGCGGCGGCCCCACCAGGGAGCGTGGTGGACGGGCTCGGCGCGGGCGGTGCTCGCCGAGTGCGAGATCCGGGGCAAGGCGGCCGCATGGTGGTCACGTGGCCGGCGGGCGCGAGGCTCGCGGAGTTCGCGGTCATGCGGCGCGTCGCCGCGGAGCTCGGCGTCGACGCCGCCAAGATCGATGCCGGGGTCTCCCGCCGGCCGAGCCGGGATGCGCCGTACACTTAGAATCGAGAGATGGTCTTCTGTCGTTTTTGCTTCTGATTTTTGTTGGCTGTGTCTTTGAGTTGTCTGACGAGTTAGGTTTAAGGCGAATGCGATGCTGAGCTGCTCCGCTAGGTCCACGGCCTGGACGACGCCGTCGACATTATCGGCACCGGCGGCGACGGCGCGGACACCGTCAACATCTCCACCGGTTCCACCATCCTCGCCGCCGCGGCCGTCGCCAAGGTCGCCAAGGTACACCACGCTTTCCGTGGGTTTAGATCATCCAGTTCGAGTTCAGATGCGTCGCGCGGGCCGGGCCATGCCGATGCCGGTCTTTGCTCGTCGTGCGCAAGGGAGCGAGGGCTAGCTCGTCGGCGTGCGGCGCGCGTCGATGTGCTTGAGGCGCCGGGGGTCAACATCGACCTTGGACCCGAGGTACCGCCACATTCTTTTTTCTCGCATCAATTGTTTACCACAAGTAGTATTCTAGCACCAAGTGCTGGGTTTTGTAGCGTCCTTTGACTTTTCCATTTCTTAGGGTCCTAGTAGTACCTATGACCCGGTACACAAGTGACATGGAAAATGGAAAAACAAATCTGTACATTTATGTGATGCTTACAGGATGAATATGATTTCTACCACCCAGTTATGAATACGACACACTTGAAATATTAGTATATAATTATTGATTATGTGGATCGAATGCGATTACGATCACCTTCCGTGACCAATTTCGTGACCATTTGGCTTGGTCATAGAAGAAATACACTTCTATGACGAAAAACGTGTTGGTCATGGAAAAGTTCCACTTCTATGACCAAAATGACCGATTGGTCATGGTAGACCAAATGTGACGGAGCTTCTGTGACCAATTCAATTTGGTCATAAGTTGGTCATAAAAAAATGTTCCGTGACCAAATTTGCATGTACCGTGACCAAACCGTTTGGTCATTGATGTTGAGTACTGTACTAGTGCTCACCGACAGCCGGGCCCCACTCGTCGGCCTCTTTCCCCCGCCTCCCGCCGCCCGTTGAAGGACCGATACGGCGAACCAGAGAGGGGGGGGGGGGTGAATGGGAGCCGATAAAAATTCTTCTCGAAGGAGATCGAAACTCCAACAAGATGAACACGGCTTCCAACACACGTCTCCGACTCACTACCAAGGTTGGTCAAGCCCACGTAGCCACTGGAGTGCCACTGGACCTAGGAACCAACACACCACCTTCCGACCCGAGAAACGCGGCGGAAAAAACCAAGCCTCGAGTCTACGGACCCACACCGGTCGGACCGGTGAGCACCACCGGCCGACCGGTCCCCTGCTCGGTGAAACCGAGCAACTTTCACTAAGTGGCTCTACACCGGTCGACCGGTGAGACACACCGGTCGACCGGTGGCGGCCGAAAGCCCCCCAAGGCACCAAACAAAGTCAACCGACCACCAAACGGACCCAAACTCGAAACAAAGAAGCAACACGGGACAACAACGAACACACCAAGACGTTCACCCGAGCAAAAACCCACAAGGGCTTGCACCGGTCGGACCGGTCATGGGCACCGGTCCGACCGGTGTAGCTCGGGCGACTCGGGATGAACAAGACCCGCGGGTCAACTCCCCCAAATCCAAATCTCGATCTCCCGAATCGCTCCACGGACTTGAACAAGACTTTGGGGATATCAAGAACACCTCATGAGGAGTTCATAGCCAAGTTTAATCCCACAAAAACTCGTCCAAAAAGGAGGAATCGAAGAAATCCCGCCGAAAGTACTTCCAACCCAAGAACTCAAGAAACCCCAAAATCGAGCACCTTTTCTCACGGATTTGGGAGGGGAATCACAGCCCAAAGAACCACGAAGGGTTCCCGCAAATTTCCCCCATCAAATCCCCAAGAGAAAAGCCCCGAAAACAACCCAAAGAAATCACCGAGAGAGGGCTCCGAAAATCACCACCAAGAACAACCGGAAAAACACATCCAAACCATGAGGAACAACGCCGAATCATCTATACATGAAACAAAGGTTCGTACAAGGTCTAGCAAGCCGCCCGATCATCCATCCCTCTCTACAAGATCTCTCCGTGAAGCTCTCTTGCTAGTCCTAAGGAAAACCTAGAGAAAATAGGTAGAAAATAGGAAAACTAATGAGCTAGGGTTCCAAGAGTTGGCTGCCATCCTCTCACCTCTTGGGTTATATAGGCGGCAACCGAATGTCTAAAATGCCCCTCTCTACTAACTAGGGATACATGCCCCTCAAGGGCGGATTCGGAATTCTTGATGTCTTCACCATCGGACGGATGCCCGCGACCGCACTCGCGTAGCCTCGACGCAAGCCATGCGATCCCGACGCGTGTCCTCCGCTTCGAAGATTCCGGACCGCGTCGCCGCACACGGCCGACCGGTGCTCCTCACCGGCCGACCGGTCCCCACCGGCCGACCGGCCGACCCACCGGCCGGGGACCGGTCCCGTGCCGCCGCACCTCCGTCTTCGGTTCTCCGGTCTTGGCTTTGTGGATCAACCAAGGAACCCGGTGGTTTTCTCGGTGAACCACCGGAAACCCCGCGAACTCGGTGTAGCCTCCGCCAATCTCCACTCATGACTTGGCTCCCACGTAGTCCCGGCTCGACCTTGGTTTTGAGGCTCAACCAAGAAACCGTCCACGACTTCATCTTGTTGTTCATGCCACCATGCGGCCCGCACTTGACCCCCCGCCGGCCACCGGGTCCCTCAAACGAAGCCTACTTGTCTTCTCCACACCGGAGGCCTCACCCGCAACGACCTTTCGCGCTTGTTCTTCACCCGCACCAACACGAGTCAAGCCGCAACCCGCACCCGCAATACTTAGCCAAGAATCGGTCCCACACAACGTTGTCAATCACTCATCACACAAGGAAGCGACCATCCACCGGTCCTCGAACCACACATGGTCCTCAATCTCCCCCTTGATGAGTGCATTGACAACACCCACACGAAAGTAACAGGAGAGAAAAGAAAAAGAAAAGAAACGAACAAAAAGAAACTCCAACAAGCGATCGAAAGCCAAACAAAGGCAAAGAGCAAGATCACTTGAAGAAGACAAGTCTCGGACCCCTTAGGCAAGGGCAACGGCTCGACACATCCGAGACAAAGCAAAGCTCAAGCAAAGAGCACAAACCACCAAAACAAAGCTCGAAAACTCACAAAGAGCTCCCCCGCCACACATGCAAGCTCCCCCCGAACCAATGCAACTCCCCCCGGACGAATGCATGCAAAACAAATGAAAACAAAGGCAGCCGCAAAGCAATTTCACTCACACCGGTCGACGGTCATCACCACCGGTCGACCGGTGCCCAACATATGTACAGGACCAAAGACTCACACCGGGTCGGACCGGTGCTCTTCACCGTAGCGACCGGTGTACAACAGAGCCCAGAAATGGCTCGAAACCACCTGAAAACCTTCTAAATGCATCCACTAAGCCATTTCAAGCTCAAACTTCTCCCCCTTGTTGGCAATGCATGAATCAAGCCAAAAATGCAAAACTTTCAACCTAGAGCTTCTCAAAAATACAAAATTCAACATATGATGCTACACATGTCCAAATGAGCAAGTTAGGTACTCTACGGCTTCGTATCGATCTCAACTACATGATCACCAAGTTTCACAACCATTGGACGAAGCTAAGATGGATTTTGGCAATTTTGCGAAAAACTTGCCTCTCATGAGCAAAGTCCTAAACATGATCAAAGCATATCAAAATGGCAAAGCCACACAAACTTCATGCTAGGACAGCCATTCTAATCATAAGACCATCACAAACACCCACAAGCACCTCATGTCATGTCAAAGCCACCGAGCCATGTGCCTACTTCTATGTATGAGACTTCTCATTGGTAGGCATCATGCAACGGTTTAGCACCCAAAGCAAATTAAATTCAGCACATATGACATGGGAGCATATTTTCCAAGCATTTTTCATTTCATTTTCAGATTTGTAAATGGTACATGAAATGTCTTTGCGACAAAAAAGGAACTTATGCTCCTCCACAAGATAAATCAAGAGGGCTAAACATTCATGATGGCAAATGAGCCTTTGGCCCCATATGATCAATAAACTAGCTATCCAACCACAAATTAAGCATAGCAAAGCCACAAAAACATGTCAAGGGCATGTAAAGGCATTTACACATGAGAGAGCATACATGTGACATTTTTCAAAAGCATAGCTATCAACCATGGATTATTCATCAAGGTCATCAAGAGCTAAGCCAAACTAACCGAAGCATACCAAACAAGCTCACAAAGACATATATCTCATTCCATGGTGAACAATGTATATGAGAGAAGCTTTTCCTAACCAATGCATATGATACAAAATGCATGCAATCTGAGATACAAGGATGCCTATACATCATGTTACATATGCCATGCCAAAAGCAAGAAATGCACAAAGAAAAGCTATACATATGCTACAAACCGGCTCCTCGAGGGGAGGCAAAACGGGCTCGACACCACCGCAAAAGAGAGCTCCCACACACCCAACTCAAGAAATCAAACACACACCAAGTTCCCCCCGCAAACGAGTGAAAGTTGCTTGATCTAGGGGTTTGGTGAAAATATCGGCTAGTTGGTCATGTGTGGGTACATGGATCAAAGCTATCTTTCCTTTCTCGACGTTGTCTCTCGTAAAATGGTACCTCACTTCTATGTGCTTGGTTTTGGAATGAAGCACCGGGTTCTTTGCAACGCTTATGGCACCGGTGCTATCACATTGAAGTGGGACATGGGTATACTCCTCACCAAAGTCACTCATGGTGTAGGTGATCCAAAGGAGCCGAGAGCAACAACTAGCAACGGCAACATACTCGGCCTCGGTAGTGGATTGAGCAACACTCGATTGTTTGCGGGAAGACCAAGACACCAAAGAAGAATCCAAAAACTGGCAAGTCCCAGAAGTGGACTTCTTATCCAAACGACACCCGGCAAAATCCGCGTCTGAAAAACCATGGAGCGCCAAAGAGGAGAACGCGGAGTACCAAAGGCCGAAGTCGGCAGTGTGACGCAAGTACCTGAAAATTCGCTTCACCGCTTGCCGATGCGAAGTCCTCGGAGACGCTTGAAAACGAGCGCACAGACACACCGAGAACTGTATGTCCGGCCTCGTCGCCGTCAAGTAGAGGAGTGACCCGATCATGCTCCGGTACTCCTTCTGGTCCACGTGTTCACCTTCCTCGTCCGCATCAAGAGCCGTAGTCGTACTCATCGGCGTCGTCATAGCCTTGGAGTCCTCCATCTTGAACTTCCTCACGATGTCCTTGGTGTACTTAGCTCGGTGCACAAATGTTCCTTCCTTTGATTGCTTGATTTGTAGCCCAAGGAAGAACCGCAACTCACCCATCATACTCATCTCAAACTCCCCGCTCATATCATCTCGCAAACCTCGCAACAAGAGAGTTAGACGAACCACCAAAGACAATATCATCCACGTACACCCGCACAATCGGGATATCTCCGCCCGCCTCCTCGGAAAAAACAAGGTCCGATCGACCTTCCCCATCTCAAAACCTCTCTCAAACAAGAACCCCCTCAACCTCGCCATACCAAGCTCTAGGCGCCCGCTTCAACCCATACGGCGCCTTCCTCAACTTGTACACCCCGTGGGGGTACTTCTCACTCTCAAACCCCGGAGGTCGTCTCACATACACTTCTTCCTCCAAAGACACCATTCGGAAAGCACTCTTCACATCCATTTGGTGCAACTTGAACCCTTTAGCCACGAAAAGGCTAGAAGGATCCTAATCGCCTCCAAACGGGCTACGGGAGCAAAGGTCTCCTCGTAGTCGATCCCCTCCTTCCGATCGAACCCTTGAGCAACAAGTCTCGACTTGTTCCTCACAACCTCACCCTTCTCTCCCTCTTTGTTTTTCCACACCCACTTGGTACCAATCGGCTTACACCCCGGGGGAGGGTCAACCAACTCCCACACCCGATTCCTCTCAAAGTTCTCCAACTCCTCATGCATCGAGTTAACCCAATTGTGATCGATAGTGCGTGTCCAATGTCTTTGGGCTCGAAAGAAGCAACAAATGCAAAGCATGAGCGAAATGGGAATTGTTTCGAACCCTCGACCGTGTAGTGCGTTCATTCATGTCGCCGATGATCCTCGAAGCCGGGTGATCCACTTGAACTCGCCGGGGAGGTTCTCGCCTCGAAGCTACCTCCCCCTCGAGCATCGCCTTCTCCTTGTTCTTGATTTGTCGTCGTAGGTGTAGCAGAGGGTCCATTCATCATCGTCGTCGAAGTAGTGGGTACATGTTCACGGGGGCACCGCACCACCATCCTCATCATCACCATGTTCATGCTCCTCCTCCTGAAAGATCTCCTCGCCAAGCTCATCATCACCTGCACACTCAAAGACAAGCTGACTACGTGGCTCTGTCTCGTCGAAGGTTACCTCGCAAGTCTCCACGATTTGATTAGTTTCAAGATTGAGCACACGATATGCTCTAGAATGAGATGCATAACCAAAGAAAATGCCATCGACGGACCTAGCCTCAAACTTATCCAATTTCCCCGCCTTTCTTCGAATGAAACACTTGCAACCAAAGACATGGAAGTGACTCACCTTGGGTGTGCGACCATGCATCAACTCATAGCATGTCTTCTTCTTGTGCACTCGAGGTATATCCCTGTTCGACACATAGCACGCGGTGTTCACCGCCTCGGCCCCAATACCTCCTCGAGTCCTATGCTCATCAAGCATCGTCCGAGCCATCTCGCACAAGGTCCCGTTCTTCCTTTCCACAACACCATTCCGGGGAGGCGTATACGGACTCGAAAACCGGTGCTCAAGACCCAAGTCATGACAAAGGGCTTCAAAACGAGAGTTCCTGAATTCCGAGCCATTATCACTACGGATAGCTCGTATGGCATCTCCGTGCCTCTCGTTCCTCAACCTCAAGACTAGATCTCGAACAAAACCAAACGTCTCCCCCTTATCCTCGAGAAAGAACACCCACGCATACCGAGAGTAGTCGTCCACCACAACAAGGACATACCACTTCCCACCCGCGATCGCACACGAGCCGGGCCAACAAGGTCCATATGGAGCAGCTCGCATGGACGCTCGCTCATCACATCGGTGAGAGGCGGGTGAGAAGAGGCCACCATCTTGGCATGCCTACACGGAGCACAAACCAACTCTTTCTCAAGCCTCAACCGTGGCAATCCTCGGACCAAATTGAGTTTACTCAAGCGAGACAAAGGTCAAAGCTCAAGTGACCCAACTTCCTATGCCACTTCCACAACTCACTCGAAGAACCACCCAAGAAACAACGCTCCACACCCGAAGACTGAGAAAAATCAGCACGAAACACCTGACCCTCGGGAACGACCATACAAACAAGGTCCCCTCGAGAGTCCACAATCCGAGAACCACCAGGCCGAAACAACACCTCAAAACCCTCATCCAACAACCGGGACACGTAAAGCAAATTGTACCCCAGCCGATTGAACAAGAGCAACACGCCTCGCAGTGATCTTGTCACTCACTTTTATCTCACCTTCCGAAAGCACACGCCCACGCCCATTGTCCCCAAAGGTGATGTACCTCTTCGTCACCACCGGACGAGACTTGAGAACCACCCCCCGTCTCCGTCATATGCCTCGAACAACCGGAGTCAATCAACCAAATGTTCTTCGTGTCTCCCTCCCCGCACATCAAAAATAGGCACGTGAGCGAACAAACGACTCAAAGATCGGGGTTAGAACCAAAGGAGGAAAACCAGTGCCGAGCCATTTGCTCGAAAGTGGGGTTAGCACCAACCAAAGCATCTCTCCTACCAAAGCTACCTCCACGAACACCACCACGGTAACCACCCCCGAGGGAACCACCCCTCTCTCGCCCGGAGGAGGACCAAAACCACGCAAGAAAAGCCCGTGGCACGTCCTTCCTCTCCAACTCACCGCCACGACTCCTCCAATCCCCGTATTGAGCACGAGGTGGAGAACGCCTAGCAACCGACCACCCGCACCCTTTCCACCCCAACCACCGTAACCACGACCACCGTAAACAACCCTCGCACCTCGCACGAGCTCGAAACCCGAACATCCGTCCGTCTGTGCCCGCACCGGTCCGACGGGTGCCCCACACCGGTCCGACCGGTGTGGTCCGGGCGCAGCACCCCCGCAGCCCCTCTTCTCTCCCCAAGCCCGAACCGTCCGCACAATCGCCTTGCCCCCGGGCATCCGCATACGAGGCTCAAGTACACCATCGGAAGGGTGGTACTTGTCCTTGTTAGCCCACTCCTTCTCCATTCTCTCCTCTCGCTTCCTCTTGAAGCAAAACTCCTCCTTATGGCCATCTCTCCCACAATAGCCACAATGGAACCTCACAAGCTTAGGCTTTGGCTTGGGATGTGGTCGCTCACTCGGTTTCTCTCCACTCAAACCCTCCACCGGTTTCTCACCACTAGCCTTCTCACTCTCCTTCCCAAAGAACACTTTCCCCGAAGTGCTCACAAACTTGATAGGCTTTTGTAGGTCATTTGTGGGTGTAGGAAACACGGTGGAGCCGGGGTTGTGTCTAGTCGGTTCCTTAGATGGTTAGGTTTTGGTGGGAAATCATTCTTGTGGTGGGTTTTTGGTGGCTCCGGATATTCTCTCCACTTCCCTCACCAACCTTGTTTGCCCCAAGCCCCTCACCATCTTGCCTCTTAAAGGCCTCAATCATCATCCTCAACCGAGGCTCGTGACCGACAACCAACCCATCAACTTCCTCAAATCATCATTCTCATCCCGCAAACGGTCAACATAATGTGCAAGCTCCAAATTTTTCAATGCATGCATTTCACAGGTAGAGCAAGATGTAGGCATGGGTTCCTTCAATTTAGCCTCGAGCGAACTAGTGTAAGCATGCATCTCATCGATCTTAGCATGCAAAACAGGGCAAGAAGTGCAAGCACCTAGCAAAGCATGTCTAGACTTAAGCTCAGCCACTTCAACCCTAAGCACATCTAGTTCCTCACACTTTGAGGCATGCTTCTCCTTGAACAAAGCAAGATCAGCAAGGAAAATAGAGCAATCAGCACAATCATTCTCATCGAAACAACAGGGCTAGCCTTAAGCGAATCAATCTCAAGCTTGCTATCAAGCACCCGTGTCTCTAGCTCACCCACTCTAGTCCTAGCATCCTCGAGTGAAGCCCTAAGCTCTTTCCTCATTTTCTTGGCCTCTCTAAGCATGTCATCACGGTTATCAAGCAAAGAGCCAAGCCTCTCATTCTCCCGGCGCAAGAAGGGAAGCTCATCACGCACCTCGTCGTCGGACCCGCAGTCCGAGTCGCTCCGTGTACTCTTCTTGCCGCCGGAGCTCAACGCCATGGTGCGAAGCCGTCTCTCGCGGCGCCTCACCCCGCTCGTGTTCTTGGACGACCTCTTGTTCTTGCGGCGATCTCCCTCGTCGTCGCCGCCGGCTCGAGCTCGAGGTGGAGTACGCGGAACCGGAGTCGACGTCGCTCGCTCCAACCATCGCTCGGGCCTTGCCTCGGCCCTCCTTCTTCCTCGATCGTCGCTCGTCCTTGTACTTGTTCTTGTGCTTGCTCTTGTGGTCGCGCCTCGAACGGTACTTGTCATCGTTCTTCCTCGGCTTGTGCTTGTAGCCGTCCTTGTTCTCGGCCTTCTCCGGCGGTCGGCGACGAAGTGTCCCGGCTTGCCGCACCGGAAGCAAGTCCTCGTGTTCCTCCTCATGTTCACGCGGTTCTCGTGCGGCCTCTCGAACCGCCTCGTCACCGGCGCCGGCTCATCCTCTCCAAGGTCATCAAACTCCTCATCCGGCATAGACATCAAAGAGGAAAACGAGAACATCCCGGTGGATGGGTTAGAGTTAGTCTTTCCTTTGGAACCACCAACGAGGGCAAGACTATGGGAATCGGGCCGGTCCCTCGAGCTTGGCGCTCATGCCCCTATCCACCTCAGCCGACTTGAGCTTTGAGAACAGCTCGTTCACCGTCAGAGTATCATACCTCTCCGACTCGACTATGGCCTTGAACTTTCCGCCCCATATCGTACGATCCAAAGAGTGTAAGAGCTTGACCGCTCTATCATGATCATCGTACGGGAGCACGTCCACATTGGCCCTCATGTTGTTCACCACCACCGTGAACCTCTGAAACAAGGCATCGATGGACTCACCGGGGAGATGAGTGAAGTTCTCGTACTCTCTCCGTAGGTCGCATACAACCGTGCCCGAACCCGGGCGTTCCCAACATGAGCCTCCTTCAACACCGCCCAAATCCTACAAGCCAAGTGCTCGGTGTGCACCCGATCGAACTCGGCCGACACAAAGCACGAAACAAGTAGTCGACCGCCTTATTGTTGGCGTCGAAGCCGTCCCTCGATCCCGGAGCGAGGAAATCAACCGGCCGGACATAGCCCGTGTCCACCGTGACATCCCAAAGGATCCGACCCTTTCCGCGGAGAAAAGCACCCATCCGCTTGCTCCACATCCGGTAGTTCTTGCCATCGAAGTGTGGAGGACCCGAACCCCCGTTCCCCGGTACGCCATCCTTGGATCTTAGACCGGTTAGAGTCAACAAAGACCCGAACCGGCTCGATACCACTTGAAGGACCGATACGGCGAACCGAGAGAGGGGGGGGAGTGAATGGGAGCCGATAAAAATTCTTCTCGAAGGAGATCGAAACTCCAACAAGATGAACACGGCTTCCAACACACGTCTCCGACTCACTACCAAGGTTGGTCAAGCCCACGTAGCCACTGGAGTGCCACTGGACCTAGGAACCAACACACCACCTTCCGACCCGAGAAACGCAACTGGAAAAACCAAGCCTCGAGTCTACAGACCCACACCGGTCAGACCGGTGAGCACCACCGGTCGACCGGTCCCCGCCGGTGAAACCGAGCAACTTTCACTAAGTGGCTCTACACCGGCCGGACCGGTGAGACACACCGGCCGGACCGGTGGCGACCGAAAGCCCCCCCAAGGCACCAAACAGTCAACCGACCACCAAACGGACCCAAACTCGAAACAAGAAGAACACGGGACAACAACGAACACACCAAGACGTTCACCCGAGCAAAAACCCACAAGGGCTTGCACCGGTCGACCGGTCATGGGCACCGGCCGACCGGTGTAGCTCGGGCGGCTCGGGATGAACAAGACCCGCGGTCAACTCCCCCAAATCCAAATCTCGATCTCCCGAATCGCTCCACGGACTTGAACAAGACTTTGGGGATATCAAGAACACCTCATGAGGAGTTCATAGCCAAGTTTAATCCCACAAAAACTCGTCCAAAAAGGAGGAATCGAAGAAATCCCACCGAAAGTACTTCCAACCCAAGAACTCAAGAAACTCCAAAATCGAGCACTTTTACTCACGGATTTGGGAGGGGAATCACAGCCCAAAGAACCACGAAGGGTTCCCGCAAATTTCCCCCATCAAATCCCCAAGAGAAAAGCCCCGAAAACAACCCAAAGAAATCACCGAGAGAGGGCTCCGAAAATCACCACCAAGAACAACCGGGAAAAACACATCCAAACCATGAGGAACAACGCCGAATCATCTATACATGAAACAAAGGTTCGTACAAGGTCTAGCAAGCCGCCCGATCATCCATCCCTCTCTACAAGATCTCTCCGTGAAGCTCTCTTGCTAGTCCTAAGGAAAACCTAGAGAAAATAGGTAGAAAATAGGAAAACTAATGAGCTAGGGTTCCAAGAGTTGGCTGCCATCCTCTCACCTCTTGGGTTATATAGGCGGCAACCGAATGTCTAAAATGCCCCTCTCTACTAACTAGGGATACATGCCCCTCAAGGGCGGATTCGGAATTCTTGATGTCTTCACCATCGGACGGATGCCCGGCGACCGCACTCGCGTAGCCTCGACGCAAGCCATGCGATCCCGACGCGTGTCCTCCGCTTCGAAGATTCCGGACCGCGTCGTCGCACACGGCCGGACCGGTGCTCCTCACCGGGCCGACCGGTCCCCACCGGGCCGACCGGCCGACCCACCGGTCGGACCGGCCCGTGCCGCCGCACCTCCGTCTTCGGTTCTCCGGTCTTGGCTTTGTGGATCAACCAAGGAACCCGGTGGTTTTCTCGGTGAACCACCGAAACCCCGCGAACTCGGTGTAGCCTCCGCCAATCTCCACTCATGACTTGGCTCCCACGTAGTCCCGGCTCGACCTTGGTTTTGAGGCTCAACCAAGAAACCGTCCACGACTTCATCTTGCTCGTTCATGCCACCATGCGGCCCGCACTTGACCCCCGCCGGCCACCGGGTCCCTCAAACGAAGCCTACTTGTCTTCTCCACACCCGGAGGCCTCACCGCAACGACCTTTCGCGCTTGTTCTTCACCCGCACCAACACGAGTCAAGCCGCAACCCGCACCTCGCAATACTTAGCCAAGAATCACTCCACACAACGTTGTCAATCACTCATCACACAAGGAAGCGACCATCCACCGGTCCTCGAACCACACATGGTCCTCACCGTCTCCACCATGGCTGCCGCACACCACCGCCACCCCGGCGCCCCTGGCTCTTCCCCTCCCTTCCACTGAGCCACCATCAATGCGTAGCGGACCCCACGCACCGTCTTGCCCCTCCTTCCCGAAACGCCTCCACCACCGAGCTCCACCGCCAGAGCTTCCCCAGCGCCTTAGGCGTCGTCTCCCCTACCCCTCTCACCCTATAAAAGGGCGCCCCCGAGCCCTGCTCCTCTCGCACCTCCTCCTCGCCCTCCCTCCTCACGCGCAGGGTCGTCGCCGCCCAGAGCCTGGAGCATCGTCGTCTTCTCCTCCCCGTTGCGGCTTCAAAATTCGGCCATCTCCATCCATCTGCATCGCCGGTAAGTGCATCTCTGAGGTCCCCTCCACTCCCTCTTTCTATTTTACCGCTCTCTGGAATCCCTAGGCTGCCGGACTGCCACCAATTTGGAACGGCCAGAAGCTCCATCCGCCGGCCGCCGCCTGCTATCTCCACCAAATTCAGCAGCCTCCGTCTTTCCCCGACGTAGGTGAGCACTCCCCTGTGATGGCTTCTACCTCCCCTTGACCTTCCTCTTTTCAATTGTGTGTCCCCTTGCCCGGAACGTCGTTAATTTTGGTCGGCCGCGAGACCTTCCCCGTCCGCCGGCCGTGGCCGTTCACAAACAAGCCATCGTCACCCATACAGATAAGGCATGGCAGTTTTGCCTTTTACTCCCCATGGAATCCCAAAACCAAAACTGATAGTTCGTCTCTTGTAGCTTTTGTCCATAACCCCCTACAAAGATTCCACCTTTCAACATAAATCCCACTCTTGCTCTTTTTCTTGGTAGCCCCTGTTCTTTGGCTCTTTTACGAGCACTATTTGCAGTGTCTTGTGAAACTTCCTTGCTAGCCCCTGCGGTCTATAGTTAATAGTGTTTAGACCTTTGCAACCTTGTTTAGTTCATAGATCTCGCGTTTTAGCTCCGTTTTTACCGTTTCAAGTTGTGTTAGGGTCATAACAACTCAAAGTACGCATTAGAGACAATGTTGAACCTGTTCTTTGTTTTATAATTTATTTAAATATTAAATATGATTAAATATTTATATACATGCTTTTCTAATTAAAATTTAATTAGAGATTAACACGTGTTTTTATAAGAAAGATAATTTGATTAATGCTTATTTAAATAATCTTTCTAATTAAAAGCTAATTAGAGTTATACCTCGGTTTTCATAATCAAATTTAAATTAATTAATGTTACCCAATTTTGCTTTCTAAACAAAAGCAACATAGGTCTATTCCGAGTTTTCATAATTAAATATTAAATTGATTAATATGAACATAAATGTGTTTTGAATTATAATTTGCTTAGTACAATTCGAAATGTAAAGATATACGTTTAGATGCTTTGCATGCTTCTCTTAAATTAAAATGTTTAATTTGCATAAATAATACTTGAATATTTATAAATAAAATTGGAATAAGTTATACACCGTTACTTTTATATAAATATAACTTGCTTAATTATTAAATAGGGTATTTCTCTGAAATAACATATGCACATCTTTTTGAATTAAAATTTACCAAGCACATAGCCTTGTGTGATATAATCCAAATCTTCCGATAGTTCCGAGTCTTTTGCGTTCGCGGTCCTAGAACCAAACCTTGTCCTCTTTTAAAAGCTTTTCATGCTTGGTGTATTGTTCTTAGTTGTTTTTGTTTGTCTGCTCTGCATGTTGTGCTCGATGTTTGCTTTGAGTAGAAGATCGAGCTGCTGATCGAAAGTCCTGAAGATCAAGAGTACCAAAAGAGCAGGAGCAGAAGAGCAAGAGTAGCTTTTTGTTGAGAAAGGCAAGTGACCCTAACCATCCTTCTACCTATGCTTTAATACAAGAACACTATAAATTAATTGGAACATGGAGAACCACCCAGGAAAACAGTACAACCACAAGACATATGGCTCTGTCTTGGCCAATTAATTAGGGAAGTCTTGTGTGGCTATTAGCCTTAGTAGCTTGAGGTACGGAGGAATACTTTTATGACTCTTCTACTCTGGACAGGTTTTGGAATGGAAGTGCTCTTCTAGGCTAACCTGGTCCGAGGGCAGAAGGAGGGTATGAAAGATAGCCTCTAGCACATGCTACTATGAACTAATACACATGGGAGGACTCTTTGTAAAGGCCTCGTAGCGTCCCTATGCAACCACACCTCGAAAGTGTGGTATTGTGCCTACTTTTGCACAACATGGTTGGGTTCAAAGTTCTTCGGAACTTTTACGCGACTTGTGGTGAAAGTGTACAACCTCTGCAGAGTGTAAACTGTTATAACAGTCGTGATCACGGTCAAGAGCGGCCTGAACCCTCACATGATTAATATACTTAAAGATGGACTTTAAATTGCTTTTTGGTTAATTTTTGTGGCCTTGCTAAGTACCAACCATAAGTGTACTCAACCTTGCTAAATCGCTGTTCAAAAGAATAAGGTGTCTGCCAGAAGATGGTGCTAGGCGTACGCAACCCCCAGTCGATTGCCTGTGAGTTTGGAGCATTTGCTTCCTAGGATTCTGCTGTAAATCTCTGATAATCTCCTTTTCTTTACGTGATATTGTTTCTGTTATTCACTAATGATGTCACTATATGTATGAAACTAGATCCTGACATACATATAGGTAGCACTTGGTTTGTTTTGGAAATCGGGTGTGACACAAAGTTGCCGAAAAAAATCAATGGCAACAAGTATTTTGAAACGGAGGGAGTACATTCCAGATGAGAGAGTGGAGTAGATCGGGTAGATGGTTAACGCAAACCATATATGTGTGTTTGTAAAGTGTACAAATTGAAATACAGAGCTCTAGGTTTGATTATTATGCAGTTTTTTAGAGAAAAAAATTGGAGTCCCTATTCTTGGAATTGAATTTCAAAATGGGGATTTTAAATCCATGTTCGGAGATCCCAACTAAATTTTAGTGAGCTGAAAATCAGGTCTAAAAATTCATAACAAGTGTATTAAAAGTTGAACTAATTTTCAATCAAAGCACCTCCAACAACTTACTAAGGCTATGTTCGGCAGATAGGGGTTTAACCCCTAGGAGGATTTAATACAGAAAGGTATTGGGTGGATCCTCTTCCTGCCACCTAACCCTTGCGAGGTTTATTCCCCTCTAATCCCTTGCCTCCACCTCTTGTTCAGTTAGGCTGGGATCAAGATATTTTAGACATGCAAGCTCTTCTCAGAGCTCTATGCTGTTAAACTGTCATTTGCTGCAAGACAATACAATACAAGTCACCATTTGAATTATCATCTTAGATTATTGAAGGCATTATTATCCGTTAAGTCTGAACTTCAAGGCATCATATGAATGTTGTCAATAAATCACCCACCAAAAAGTAATAGTTTTCCATGCACTAAGGCTGAACAACTTTAATCACTTGATTGTCTCTAATATTTGAACAAACAATCTGATATAAATAAAAGAAATGAAAGCTCAAGTAGATCACACATTACAAGTGCATCACAACTTCTTTTTGGAAGCTTGTGCACTACCAGCACATCCTTATCCTGCATTTTTCAGAGGAACATGTGCTCATCAAGTTATGCATGTTAAGTGTGAGCAAATGGATAGTCTATTTTTTGGACATATGATAAATTTACAAGCAAGAATGACTGAAAAGAACATAGGATAAATATACATACAAGAATCTACAACCAAAAAATCTATATATAGAAAAGTTCAGCGTGTCTTTGATTTTCAAAAATGGAGTGCCCTATTTTCAGTTGCACTTGATTGTGCCAGAAAATCTACAACCATGCTGGACTTAAGATAACATCATCAACAAGACATTAGGTAATACAATGTAAGCTAAGAGAAAATAGAGGCATCAAATAATATATTATCTGCATCAAATTCTGAAATGTTGAAATATTCTGACTTTTCTATCAACGGGAAATAACCTAGTGGCTTGCAATACCTATCAAAGAATCTTTAAAAAGAATACTTCCAAAAATCTTTACCTCTCAAAAAAATACTTCTAGAATATTTTAAAATTAAGCAGATATACAATTATTTAAAGAGAATATAGAAATTATGTAAAACTTAATACTTGTAATTGAAGATGCTTCTAGATAATAGATTCATAAAGAAAACAATATTGATATTTCTACATTAAAACAGTAGTGTCTATGTTCAAAATAAATATAGTCAATGAGAGAAATAGCATACTTTGTATTTTGGTTAGCACAATTATATTGTATTTATTACTATTAGAGAACTATTTAGATGTGGTATGACTTATAACCTAAATGAGACGGTTCAAAAAACCAATGATTTTGCCCTCTCAAAGTATATAAAATATGTGTGCTCCAATACACTTATTTTTAGTGAGTAGTTAATAAGAATTTATTTTTATTTTAAAATAAAGGCATTTCACTTGTAAAATCGCATAATAAACTATATATAGTTTTTATATATGTGAACAAAATATGAATATTTATGCACACACAACTGTTAAGTTTTGCGTCTGCCACTACCTCATGAGCATTAGCACATGATCAACCACACAAAGAACTCTACTTCGAAGCATATATATATCTAATCAATCCACATGTATTAATAATTATGATAACTGTCTGATCATCTGCTCTACGAATTATTGTAGCATGACAGTTGTGGGCTAAGATTTTGGTTGCAGATACTATCGATGGAAGCAGCTGAGACATTACAGTAGACTTAAATTGTTATATAAAAAATTGTAAAGGTTATAAAAAATATGTTATATGACTTCACTAGTAGAACTGTTAATATCTATGACGATTTGGTAGTGACGTTATGTTTATTCGTCATGGAAGTGGTCTCTACCGTGACGAATTTTGTAACTTCGTCACAGATAATGAGTGACAGTGCCAAGCCACTCAAAATAATGACGAAACTCACAGGATGGTCACCGAACAACGAACGTGTTTCATCACAGATGAATCATTCCAGTTCTGCAAGTGAGGAACTAATGACGAAAGCAAACTTGCGTCACAGAACAACAACGTTATCGTCACAAAACAACTTGAAAAAAAGAAGATATGACTGATTGTCATGTTATATGAATTGAAAATTGATAAAAGTAAAAAAACAGAAAAAGGGAGAGAGGTGAGAATCGAACTATATGACCTTCTAGAGTGTTGACAATCTCATTAAGTTGCATTACAACTTTGATGTGCACAAGAACCAACATTGTAGATTTCTTGCATACCATAATTTCTCATTTGCTACATGAAGTTTAGCACATATTTCTTTTACCTTTGTTTGGTGGTGGTGAAAATGAGATTTGTAATTGCTCAAATAACTTTCCTTTTAGCTTTGTGATAATGAGACGCGTACATTCAGCAGTAAGTGCAGAGATGCATGGTGCATGGACTCCTTTGTGAAGGTTTAGTTAATATTGTTGGTGATAGTTGATATTGTTGTATTGGGTTTAACTTATGTAATTTTGTTAGTATTTTGAGGTAATGAAATCTAGGTGAGGTCCTTAGCGGAAAATTTGTTGTATTTTTGCAGATGCAAGATTCTATTCGACATATTTTAGATTGTCCTATTGATTCTCTTTTTTCTATCAACATGGCGATAATATGTCTATTAGGCTTCACGATATCACTCACTTTCTTATAAAACCATCGAAATGGTTACATTTTCTTTATATATGTAAACCCTTGAGATCAATTCAGTGTTGGAACTCACTCGTGTATGTAAGTTAAATGCACAAGTCATGTGAGCTTCTTGAAATCTTAAAAGATGTGTGTAGTATTATTTTCGTGCACAACAATATTATAGTGGAGTGAAATGTGGAGTGGACATTCCTTCAAAAAATAGAGCACATGCATTTCAATTATTTTAGTAAACATCAATTGTGAGTTACTATAAAAACATTAATTATGTAGCCGCTTCGAGCTACTAGCACTATTTCATAGCCGACCAAGCAAGTAGATTCGATTGCAACGCGGTTAAATGATTTTTACTCCAAGAGTTCGTACATATCTCTTCTTTCTCCCGAGATTAATGGAAGAGGTGAAATTATAAGTCACTCTTAAGTCACTAAATTAAAGTAATCTACCGCACAAAAATCGATGTACAAAATAGAATTAGTTGGGACTTCCCTAGTTTCCTATTGCCAAAATAAATGAATCAATGATCAATAATGAGATATTTCAGTTGACTGTTCCCTAGTCCCCTTTACCCTTCTTTACATAGGTCGGTCATTATTCTTAGCAAGTTGCAAATCAAAAGCAACAATGATAATAAAAGTGCTTACTCATCCAACATTTGAGATTTACCAATCTCTTAATCAATTTGTTGTGGGCCTTCGATGTTGTATCCAAAGACTATTCATTTTGTCTACTCATCACAATTGTTTGAGATTTGTTTTCATTCCAATCACTTTTTCATTTGATTTTAAAAGATACATGGATGTGTATAGCTACAAGTTATTATTATGGTATGCCCATTAAAAAACAAACCGAGTGTGGTGCTCTAGCTAGATCCGATCATCTAGTAGTTATTTGGGGGCTACATTTTTCCAACTCTAGATCCTTCGGTTTGGGCCGTAGCTTTTTAAGAAAAAAGTTTCAACGGACTTTTGAGGAACAAATGAATCCCGATGATTAGGTAATGATGATTGAAGTTTTTATCCCACCAAAAAAAGAAAAATATGCTAATGGTTTTCCCCCACACAATGCACCTCTCGCGTAGTTTACATGGGCATGCAAGACCCTAATTACGACACACAACCCCTCAACAAAGAAAGAGAAACACATTAGATGAAGGAAAGCGTCAAGGGGATCAAGTAGAGGTGGAAGGTGGAGGCGATATGGAGAGAGCAGCAAGGTATTTATGAGATTTAAGTGCTTTTCAATGTCAGCTTTGTCCACACTTTTCCATGTTCAAAACAAAACCACGCATGTAGATTATCATTCATCTAGGATGCCATAAAAATATATGTGAAAAATAAAATTCCAAATGAAAACAACATGAAGCAATAGTATGATGATAAGAAAAACTTGATGATGTGATCATGTGAAACAATAGAATTTTTCTTTGGAAATATATTTGTTCATGTATTCACCATGTTATTTCTGCTAAACCTTCCATTTCTACTATTGTAATCACCAATTGAGTAACAGAGAACTAGTACCTATTTATTTTTGGTAACTTGCAATACTTATATTACACACAACATTTTTCCATGTCCAAAGTTATGTTTCTAGGGATTATCTCACACATAGCATTATGCTCCATACAAGAATTTAACAGTTTAAAACACAAATTTAACAAATGAACAATAGGACAAATACGGATGAAAATGCTAACATACATTACAAAATTCGAAGATGCAAGTGAAAGAGATGACATAAATGATATTAACAAATTTAGCATAAGGTGTTGTATCACCTAAAGCTAATTTATTTGAAATATATAAAAAATTTATGATTTTATTTTAGCAAATGAAAATATAAAAAAAACTATAAGTTTTATATATAAATGAATGAAAGGATAAACTAACAATAATAATTACTTAAGGAATAAAAAATTGGTTGCTTGTCAATTGCTCATATCATACATAAAATGGTTAATGAACAAAAAACATATGTAATAAATTTACAATAATAGGGAACAAAAATAGTAAAACAATATTGGACAAAATATATGATACATTCAACCACCGAAATAAGTTGTAGTTCATCAAAGTTGTAGTTCATCATAGAAATCATACACTTCGATAGTTACTCAAGATTGCTCAAATTTTCTAAAACACAAACATACACGGTGACTCGAAGTTGTATTTTGATGCATAGTTTCATGAACAAATGTAATTGAGTTCTACTAAAAAGATTCATGTATTAGAGTGTTGTGTTTTGATGCAGGCACTAGTGGCAAAAAAATGATTGCCAATATATGTAACGGAGAAGATTGGCAACACGAGTGAAAAGGAGCAAGGTGGTAAACTGGAAACAAACATTTCTATGGGCAAGAGTGAACTTACGCAGAGAGGATACATTGAGATAATAATGAAATACATAAGAAACTCATGACAAATCTCTCGACCCTTTTCATTTTTAAAAACAAAAACATTGCATGTAGTTTGTATAGAAAAAATTATATGATTTAGCATAAAGTAAACATCATTTGTTGCAAAAATATATCTTAGAGATTTTATATATTTTTACAAACCTTTTTATTAACACGCAACATGTGGAGACACTTGGATAGATCATGATATGTTGGGTGAGGGCATCGTCCTATATTTGCATAAATGGTTCATGTTCCGAATCCAACCTGCGTGAATGAACAAAATCCTAAGGTGCACAAAGAAATCCATGATAATATAGGGCTAGATATTTGCATCATAGGCTGTCGAGATTGTATAATAGACTATGATATCAAACTTGAAGACATAATTCTCACTTGCTTTGTTCCAAAAATTGCGGATTTTGGTATGGCTAAGTTTCTAGTCATGTTGTGACTACAATGCAAGGAACTATTGTATATCTTGCTCTTGAATGGATTAACAAAATGTTAGTAAAGTTGATGTTTATAGCTACAAGATGCTTCGCTAGAGATCATATCGGAAGTAGGAATTGCAGCAAAGAAGCATCAAGTGACGGTGACCATGCAAGCTACTTCCCGTTGAGAAATACACAAAAGCTTCTTGTTGGAGACTCAACTTCTATGTGAAATTCGGTGTTTGTTTATGTTGAGTGTATGTTGTCGGCTTGTTTCGTACATATATGAAGAAATTGGTTGTTTGTAGTATGTTAGATTACGTTCTCCTTCCATTTTAATTTCTATGTTGTCTTAACTTTTCTATATATGCATCTAGACATAACTTAAATTTAGATGTATAGCAAAAACTATACCTATAAAAGCCACAACGACCCAAATATTGGGACGATTCTTGTGCGATTTGTTCAAAAAATATATAATTTCGGACGGAGGGATGACTTGCGTTGATATAATTAGAATTTTTGTAAAGTCGAAGACTCATAAGCATGTACCAAAGTGGTGATATATCATTTATAGATCAATTGATTTCATATCATGTGAGATCTCTATGCACCCCATGAACTTGAACATGTTTTCAACCATCTCCCGATAATTTTGTTGTTATTGATAGTTCGTTCAACCATAACTAGCGAGTCTCCCATTTCCATCGACAACAAGGTTGGGGTGCTCAATGGTGACAAACTCACAAGTTCTCCGAGACTCGTACAAATTCTTCTCAAGTTGTTCCGGCTCCTCAACATCTCTCGCTCTACCATATCCCGATTTAGGATGCCCCCATTCACCCGTGTCACCTCAACACCCCCCTAAGAAGAAGAATTTGTAGGTTGTGTTGCACTTCATCCGCAACTCGGTGTTGTTTTTCCTTGGAGTATTTGCCGGTCAAGAGTGATATAGACCTCGCTAGCAACTTCACCCAAAACTACAATGACATGACCTCCATAGAATGAATTCTCGAGCAAGATGGTGTTGCTTTTAAGGAGACATGTATAATTCACATATGCAAATTATAGTCCATAGGGCTGCCACCACCTTGAAAGGCACGAAAAAGTTGTAGCAATTGCACATCTAAGCCAAATAATGAACCCGAAAGGTGGCAAACTAAATAGACAAGTGTGTCAAGACCAGATTACCCAAGAGAGGAATAAAATTAAAGAACTATTACGAGACTTTGATATGTAGTAGAGATGTTTTGTTCCATCATAATTTCATCAGACCCACTTCGCATGTGAGCAATATTACAACCACCAAACTGTAAGTTTCCACCTTATGGTCTAAAGGATCCCTAGCTACCACCACCAAGTCCCTCGAGGTTATCACTTATCAATCTCAAAAGTTAGAGCTTTGCATAACTACCTATAACACATTTTCTACTTACCTAAACAGCCTAAAGCATGGTGTTTCGGAAAGCGGAAAGCGGTCTTGGTGACAACAACGGGATGAATGCCAAGATCAAACCGAAGAACATATTGGTCGGGTAATGCATCAAGTCAATATCAAAGTTAGTGTCATCGAGCTTCCGGTCACGATTGTTGAGGCAGATGGCGGGGATCCGACAACAAAGATCAACAAGGTCGGATATGAATGAGGACGTACATCCAAGAGCAGGAACCCCGCCCCGCTTCTCGATTCCATATTCCAACAACTCCTTGTACTCCATGTCGATCTCTTCCAATGTCTCAACGTGCTCGCTCACAAAGCCTGCATAGTAGATGGTTCGGATTAGAGACTATGTAAAGGGTGGTGTCCCTCCCCCTCACCGATTCTCGTCGTGCCACCGCCTCGAGCGGGCCGCCAGGATCCCGCGCGGCCACGAGGAAGGTTGCGGCGTGGCCTCTCTCCTCTTCTCGTCGGTGGACCGGGGTAGGCGCGGCTATCCCGGGCTCGACGACGCCGCCGCCGGCGTGGGCCGTCCTCCGTGGCGGCGGGTGGTGCAACCTCCGGATCCGGCGGTGCCATGGATGAATATGGGGTCCACACGAAAGGGCGCTCCTTTTGGTGGAGGGATGGAGGCCGGACCCGAGCGGTGGCGATGGCGGCTCCGGATGGTGAGGCGCGGCGTGAGGCGGTCACCGGCCTTCGGTCGGCGATGCGGTTCCCCACGGTGGTGGCTCGGTGGCCGGCGTCGAGGCTTCCCATGATGGGGGTCGAGCGGCGGTGCCCGGCGCCCGCAACGGAGGTGACCGGCGACCCGTGAGGATGTTCCTCGTGGTGGGGACGGTCGGCGGTGTGATTGCGGCGGCGGGGTCCGGTGGCCTCCGGCGCCTAGCGGCAAGTCCCATGGGTGGAGAAGGCGGTGGTCGAGCTTCTCGGATCTACGACATGTGTGACGGTGGCTTGCCGATGGGTGTCGGTCTTCGGAGCCAACCTTGCTCGGACTAAGTGTCGGGGAAGGGTTTGGTCTCCCGAGGCCGCTCTTAATGCGAATTTGGCGGTGGCCGGTGGCGGTTGGCGGCCTCCGCCGGCCATGCGCTCATGTGCGGACCTATCTCGTGGCCTAATTGCAACGAGAGGTTCGTCGGTGTGTAGCACGATGTCGGTGGTGGACCGGTGGTTGGTGGGCTGCTCGCGGGCTACTTCCATCTTTCGGCATCCCCCCGGTGAAGATCCGGGCTCTTCCGGTCGGTGTCGGTCCGGCAAGATGTTGTGATTATCATGTCATTTGTCATCGGTTTGGTTGAGGGGAGCCTAAGTGCTCGCACCTCACACTTCGATGGTCGCGGCCGGTGTTGCAATTCATCTTTTCCTTCGTCGTCGGGTCGGCATTGGACGAAGCGTCGAGCGAAAGCCTTCCCGGCTATGGTGTCGGTGTCAACAACGGCGGCGTCTTCGGGTGTTGTAGTCCTCCTTGGAAGCGTTTTGTTGGGATGCTTCCTACTTGGTCTTTGTCTTCCAAGTGATCGAAAACCTTTTGCCGGTTCTTCGGAGGAGCGACGGCGACGGTGTCGACACCGTTTCCTTCTTGGGGCCGTCGGTTTGGAAGTCAAGGACCTACTTCACTTGTGGTGGTTTGGCTTGCTTTGGGCGTAGGTAGATTTGAGGCATGGTTGGAGAACAAGTTAGAAGCTTAGTCTTCTTTTCCTTTTGTCGTAGTGTTTGTCTTTTCTTGTTTCTTTCTTTGCCTCGGTGCGAGGTTTTGAGCCTAAGCGCTTTGGTGTAATCTTTGGCCGTGTATATCCACTTGTGGATGTAGAAGTTGGTTTTTAATCCTTAATCTAAAAAAATCTAAAGGGTGGTGTGAAGAGTACCAATAACTATCTCGAGTTAATATCTCTAGTAAAAAGTAAACCAAATACCAATATACTACACCTTCATGTTAGATCGTGGCATTGATTATTATGAAGAACACAAATCAACGATCGTGCATTGATAATGAAAATCGAGGTTTGGGATTGTATGGCATGTTCTTTACAGAATTTTCTCACGCAAAATATCCAATGAGGAAAAAGACACGAAACTCACAATGTACCGAACAAAGTACCGGTTTAACACTAAGACACCGAGACGGACAGATTGTGGCGGTGATACCAATGCAATAAAAAGAAAGGCAACAATGTAGGATGTTTTGGTTTCAACAATATGTAAAGTGCATGCAATACACTACACAACCCAAGAAAATTAAGATATACCCGACTATGTCACATGTACACAGAAATTAGCACCGGTAAACAAGAACCAAAAAAGACAAAATGGGTAAAATCCAGAAATGTATAAACTTAAATGTTTCCACTTCTAAACCTTTTGAATAGTAAAAGATTTCAATAGCCATAAGCTGCAACCAAACAACCTTAATGCTTCGTTTGGATGTATGCATTCGGAGGCTTGGTATTGAATTAGTCTCAATACCAAATCAGCCATGGTATCGAAATGATATCTAGTTACAATTATATTGTTTGGATGACCATTACATTGTCTGTTGGAATCCTTAGTAGCAATCCAATTCATTACATGTTTGGATGTACAAGAACTGGAAATGAATTTTAGTCATCTGCAGTCCGCACAACTCCGTCTTCATCGGTCAAGCTCATCGCGCTTCTCGTCCTTTGCCCACGATGTTGGACACCCGTGCCGGCTCGTTGTGACAACCCCAACCGAGATAGTTCCATACTATCGCCTAAAACACTCCATTTGGTCATTAAGCGATAATAAAGAATCATCTTGTTTGCTGGGTCAAAACCCGGTAAATCACTTGAAACACACAGAGAGGATCGAAATGTATACATTAAAACTCCCACGAAGGAGAGTCCAGAGTGTGTTACACGACTTAAATCTGAATTCACCCTTACGGTTTAATTATTACAAACCATGGTTCATGGCATGATAAGTAAAGGTTTAGAGTTTTAAAACAGCGGAAATACTAATAGCGATACGTTAAGACATCACAGGAGGTCATCCGTGACACCATCACTCGGCGTCATCCACCCATTCCAGCTCCCAGTCGGGTGGAATCTCTCCAGGCCAAACAACTTCACCTGAAAACAACAATTATAGCAAGACCGACTATAGTAATACTCGGCAAGACTTACCCGACAAAAGTTACCTCTAGACATGTAGGCTTTTGGCCGATGGGTTTGTTTTGACAAAAAGCAACTAGGATTATGGATCCTTACTTTCAATATTTTAAGCAACTAATGCAATCAAGAATTGTACAATACAATTTATTCACGCAGAAGAACTCACATAGTTCCATCATTAAGGGATATCATGGCCAGTTGATTAAGCAGTCTCGGATAATAGTGAGAGACCGACAATCAATTGATTAAAAGCCTTGCAATGTAGACCTAAAGACACAGAGCGGTGCCCCAACAGAGCTGATACCGACCAAATGGTTCCCAAAAAATCCTCGGCTTGGGATAATAGCTTACAGTCCCGGGTACAAGGCTATCTGGTATGCCCCCACAAAGTACATCCAACATCACACATGTACCCTCCTCCCGGTTGCGGGCCAGGCAGAAGAATGCTCAAGATTAGTAATAGTAAGATCCCGTACTGTCTCATTAAGGTACTAGGCTTACCGGTCCCATTCCCGACAAGTGCTTAGTACATTCAAAAGCTTAGCCCACAAAGCCACAAGACCGAGCCCAAATCCTATGCTCTTACCACATGGGCAATCCATTTATAAAGATCTTATGATTCCAACATAAGAACCTATTCTCGCGAGTGACGAACATCACTCGACTTTTACCAGTCCTTAGAGCATAGCACTAACGACCTAGCATACCGGTAAAAGAACATAGGCACCTAGGGATCATGCAACTAGGGTTTCATATCAACTCCCGAACGTAAATGCACATTCATAAACAAAGATAGTTGCAAATATTTAAAGAAACAATATGGGTTAATGAGAAACTAGGGCTTGCCTTCGTTGGCAAGGTTGGCCTTTGGCCCTTCCGAACTTTGGTCCGGGTCTTGCTCTACGGCCGATGTAGTGCACGTCCCCGTTAGTTCCTTCGTCTCCTCCTTCCGGCACTAGCATATACAATGTTAAAAAAGGCGCTAGGTGCTCTCTAGGCGGTGACCCACCGCCTAGAGCTTAGGCGAGCCTAAGCGCGCCTAGGCGGTTTCTAGGCGGTTTCAAGGCGTTTTTCTATATGTGTAACTAACTAACTAATATATGAAATAAATACCAAGAAGGTTGCACATACGGACCTTGGTTGATCTCCATGCCTTTGTTTTGAGTAGTATAACTTTGTTCTTGAGGAAAAATGTGTTCATGCTGCCTTCTTGTGTTCCCGAAGTAGTATCAAAGAGGAAGTTATGAGAAATATGAAATGAACAGATTGACATTTACATTACAAAAAAGAAGTAGAAGTAAAAGGAAACTCATCCGAATGCATAGCCATCCATTTGTCCAAATTAGCAACAAAAACCAGGCGGTTCCCATGTCCACCAAATAGCAGATTTTGAATCACGAAACAACCAAATATGTGACAAAGACATAACAATGCATGAAAAATTCATAAATAAATTTTTAGTCCGGACTCTAGAGTCACAACTCACAAGTCGCAACACAAATGTGACACACACATCATAAGTTCATAAATAAAACATGACATGATGACTAAACAAAGCTAGAAGCCCACTTTGCATGCCCCCTCAATAATCATCATATTCTTCTTCATCAAACTCCTCTTCTTGATTCAAATTCTTCTTCTTGATAAAGTCTGTCTCACTCTTGCACTTCTACGTAGTTGAAGTTGTTCTTCAGCTCCTACTGCATCTCCAATCACGGACCATGGTATCCCCGTACCGGCATCACATACTCCTCATCCTCATCTACAAAGACGGTTGTAGCACAAGCATCTCCATCCTTAAACAGAAACCTTGAGCTTCGGATGTTTCATTGGATAGGAGGACATCACCGATTTTCTTTGCTTTGATTTTTTCTCTCTTACTCATCATCTTAGAATTGAATTGAATGAAGACCAACTTGTTGAGGCGGGTTGTTGTAAGCCTACTTCTTTTCTTAGTGTGTATCTAAAAATTAAACATGAGAATAGTACATGAGAACAATGTCTAACCGAATGCTGAATTTTGTAGATGAATGCCGAGTTAAGGGACATCACCAATTCAAAAGTGCTCCAATTTCTTTCACAAGCGAGATGAGCTAGATGTCAAAGAAAGGATCCTAACGACCAACCTTTGCAAAGCTGGTGTTTCGGGTTCCATAAAGTCTCCACCAAGATGCTTGAAATGAATGTTTGTTGAAAACTAGAAATGAGTGTATAGCAATAAAACAAGAGACTAGTAGAGCAGCTTGTAAAGTAGCAAAACAAGAGGGCCGTTTGTAAAGCAAGAGAGCCGGAATGTACAATTATTTACATGGGTTATAATCAAAATTTTCACAAGTCTTTGCAAGTTTCTTACTTGAAATGACCTTCTCTACTCGAAATTTCTTTAATTGCACATTCACGGCTTGATCTTGCATACTCTCATCATAATAATAAAATGTCTCCACACAATTGATAAAGCCTATCTTGTTATTGTGGCATCATCAAAGATGGATGGATTTGTATAACCTGTAATATGGATTCAGCAAATATGCAGCCAAATGTAAGGGAGGATCAAGTCGCCCTTGCATCTTCTTGTCAACAATAGCAATGATGTCCTTGTAGTGAGATTCAACATTTACACATGCCTCCTTGATCTCTCTCTTTGCCTTCAATATTTCTCCATACGGAAACCCATGGATGGCTTCACATCCCCATCAACCAAACGTAGAACTTTGAATAGGGGCTCAAAAACATTCAAACAACTCTTCACATCTCTCCAAAAGTGTGGGTTCAATATTGTTGCTGTTGCATTCTTTCCTTTCTTTGATTTCACCTCCTTCAATTGGTCCCACCTACTATGAACCACCATCTACTTCAACCGATCCTTCTTCTCTAATATGCTTGCTCAAAGTAAGAAAATCCGAAGCAAACCTAGTTATTCCCGGCCTTATGATCTCTTTCCCATTTGTGAAGTGTCTCATGCATTCCAATGTTCTTGTGTGCTCATAAACAAATATGGTGAATGCCTTTGCTTGCTCAATTACGGACTTGTACTTTGGCAAGTTGCCAATTCCTTGGAGCATTAAGTTGATAGTATGAGTTGCACATGAGGTCCAAAAGAGGTGTGGCCTCTTCTCAAGCATGAGTTTCTTTGCTCCCATATTGTTAGAAGCATTGTCTATCACTACTTGAACCACATCATCTTCTCCAACTTGATCAATTGCTTTGTCCACTAGTTCAAAGATGACCTCACTTGTGTGTGACACATCCGACATCTCTTTTGAGCCGATAAAACTTGATCCATCCGCACGGTTTGTGCACAAGTTCATTAAGCTTCTCCTCTTCCTATCCGACCAAGCATCGGTCATGATAGAACACCCACTCTTCATCTTCTCGGCATCACGTTCATCCAACAAACTCCTGGTCCTTGCAAATTCCTCTTCAAGCAAAGTCTCACGTAGCTCATACCGAGAAGGAGGTTCAAAACCAGATCCAAACCGACCTATTGCTTCACACATTTGCTTGAACTCATCATTGTCACAAGCATGGAATGGTATGGCTGCAAAAGGATATAAATAAAGGCCATTAGTATTCAATTGCAAAATGCATTGAAATCTGAAAATTAAAAACGAACAGCAAATGGCACTATGCGGCAAGGGTGATTAGCTAATTACCATGTGTATACACCCATCTTGCAATATATTTATGCACCTCATGTGTTCTTTCTTGCCAAAGTGCCTTGTTCAACTTCGTTGCTTCAAAGATTCAGATTTGGTTGCTTTAGGATCAATAGCCCGTGTCCACTTATCAATGGGTCCCAATTTGTGAGGTTGTGAGCTGCCAACACAAGTTTGTTCAACTTCCTGTTCTTCAACCCGTGAAACATTAACTTCTTCTCTAAGCTCTAGCTCACGAACAGTTTTTTCCTTCCTCTTCCTTTTTGACTCATCAAGTGATTTCTGGCACTTCTCTTTAGCTTCATCTGTCATGCTACGACATTTCTTCACATTTTTTCCAACACCAGCCACATGTTCCTTCAATCGATGGACCCCTCCAGAGCTCTCATGACCACAAAATTTGCACTTCACTCTGTCCTTGTTCTGAGCATCAACTAGAGTCCCATACTCCCATCCAACATCATCTGAATTTCTTTTCTATCCACTTCGTTGTCACATTGGACCGATGAGTTCCATTTCCATCGGATCGGCAGTGTTGACATCCTACATGTGCGATTGATTATTATAGCCAAAGTGGCGGACATGCGGCTAATTTAATCACTAACGGTAGGTAGTAGCAAAGCAGGAAAATGGGCATATTATACACAATGCAAACGGATCTTGAAGTATCTTGTGATTAAACAACACAAATGCGAGAGGCGATGAGGAATATAATACACAAAGAATCCTACAATCTAGAGGCATATGCATATTTTACACAACAATTCGCAATCCATAGGTACTCTTCATCAATAATCAAATCGACGAGCACCACTATAAGAGTCGACACAACAAAGAGAGGGAGGAGGCGGGCGGCAATTGAGGAAGAAGCCGAGCATTAGAAGAGGGACGAGCGAGAGGAGTGGATGAGGAAGGGGGAGACACGCGATGCAGAGAGGAGGGAGGAGGAACGAGTAAAGGAGGGACGAGCGAGAGGAGGGACCGAGGGGGTACCTTGGATCTTGGGGTCGTGCATCGGCCGGCGGCGACGACCGATGAACCACGAGCTCGTTGTGGCTTGACGACGGAAGAGCCCGGGGTCACGGCGGCGGCGGGGAGGAGGTCGCACGGCCGACCGGGTCCCCGCGGACGGTGAGATGAGGCCCACGGCCGCAGGCGTCCGAGGACGGCCGGGCGAGATCGGAGCTCCAACGGCGGCGGCGGTGAGGAGCCCTTCTAATTCTCCCTCTTTATTTACCCTAAATCCCTAATGCATTCGGCCTTCTCCTTATCCTTCCCCGCACCGTGCGCCAAGCTTTCCCGCGCCAACTTCATTCCCGCCCATGCGCGCCGCCGCACACGCGCGGCGCCGTGCCGCCAAAAATTGGGTCCACGCGTCCGCCTCTCCGCGGCGCCTCGCCCGCCCGCGCGCCGCTTTCTCGCCGCCTACACGCCGCGGAACCCGCCTAAGCGCCGCCACCGCCTTGAGGTCCTCCTACCCCCATAGTCAACGCGGTCACCCGTCGCCTCGCGATTAGGCGCGCCTCGGCGGCCGCGGAACGGCGCCTTTTGAACATTGAGCATATAGCTACCGTCGGAAGATCTACACGAGGATGCAAATGCAAGATTTACTTGATGATTTTGATTTAAATAATTACAAAACAACACATGGTAATCATGGGGTGCATGGGTGACCACATTCACCAAGACAATAATACATTCAACATACTCTTCCAATAAAAGAACAATATGCGATGCTTTATTACCATTCTTTTTAATAGTGATTGTGTACATATTAATATCAATAAATTAATTTAAATTCACAACATCGGCAAAGGGTGACCCTAAGCCCTCGGCTTGCTTCACATCCCAAATGGTAGGGTCATTAGGTGTGTAGAGGTGGTTTTCCAATTAGCTTTACTATTAAGCTTACGGTGGTTTCTCCATTTTTATTCAACAAAACAAGTTATAAAACACCATGGGTGGTGTTTACCGAGCTCACTATTTTTACTATAAGCCATCGACCACACATGCATACTTGATTAAGCTATAAAAGTAAATATACCAATATAACATTTCTAGCCACCACAAACAAGATAAATGCATACAAAATTAAATAAGCCACTTCGGACCCAAACATTCTCTCACCGTTTTTCGGTCCAAAACAAGGCTAAGCAACCAACATACACAACTAGATCTATTATAGATCATGAGATATGCAATTACTTTTAAAACTAAGCATGAAACAAGAATAAATATTTATAGTAGATATAAAGTCATGTTAAATTCACCGAGCCGCATTGCATCATAAAAAACAATAGTCGAAGTTGGGCACAAAAATAAATTTATTTTAAGCTATAAAATCGATTAAGGCAAATTCATCATAAATGCAAGATAAATCATAATAAAAGATTTACTCATCAACTTTGTGCAAATGTTGGTGTAGAGCCTACATATGGCATTACTCACAACATATACAAAAATCAGCTCATGAACACATGTAGATTTTTCACTACAACATATCTAGGGTAAACTGTTTTCAATTTTTCATGCAAAAACTATCACACAAAACTATGGTCATGCTTCACAAAAGTTGTAGAGTTATTCACACGGAAACCAACAAAATTGGTTTTGCATTTTTCTGATTTGTTTGTGAATTTCTACAGATTTTACAAGTCACTCGCTCGTAACTAACAAAAAGGATAGAATCTATTTTCAAAGGAGTCCCCGGAAAGTTCCGCAACTTCACAACTACGCCCTCGGGCCGAAACTCTCACAGCTAAGCCCCCGGCGGTGGAGGCGAGCTCACCGCCGGCGAGGTAGGGCCGGGGAGGGGCAACAAATGGCACCAACGCGCAATTGGGCTCACCGGGCGCCAATTCGTGTGCTTGTTAGGCGGAGGTGTCGCCGGCGAGCGGCGGAGGAGCGTGGCGGCGCGGACGCACCGCCCCCAAATTCCGGTTGGAATTGGGGTGGGGCGGGGCAACGTGCCGCGTACGAGCTTCAAGGGGGTCCTAGGGGAGGCGCCCGGGTGGTTGGGTGGCTCCGGGAGCGAGTGGAGGGGGAGCTCGGCGCGAAAGTAGTAATGGCGGCGGAGGAGCTCGGTGCTCCCGCGCGAGGAGGAGCGAGCGGGTTTTAATAGATGAGCGCGCCGTGGGGAAGGGGTCATGACGGTCGTCGGTGTGGTCGCGGCATGGGCGCCGGGACGGTGGCGCGTGCGTCTTGTTGCCTTGTTGGCCCATGTCGAACTCGGCCCCGAACGGGAGTGCCGGCCGGCGAGAGCGCGCAGGGGGGTGAGAACCCTAGCTCGGCTTTCTTCACCACAAAACACAAACTCGGCGGCTTCCCCCTTCGTTTCCACCCGAAAAATTCCACCTCTACGCAGTCTCCATCACCTTCTCGTAGTGAGCGGGTTTGGGAAGGATGTGCGTTTGGATCCACAAATGCTTTCGTTTCATATGAATCGTTCTCAAATGACACCGGATTCACTTGTTAGCTTGGATGCCTTTGCGAAGAATTTCGTTCCCGGATTAAACTCGCCGATTCGTTTTTATCCCTTCATTCATAGGGGGCTAGTATAAGTATTATTTCATCGGAAGATGGTGACAAGAACCATTTTTTCCCTTTCGGATCCGCGAAAGAGGGCACAATGAGCTTCCGGCGGTTCGTGTATCCGGTGACGGACGACGTCGGTCGCCGCAACTTCTCCCCGCGCCGCATCGACATGTCGCGCTTCTTCTTGCCGAAAGCCGAAAGAGATGGGCTATTCATAGATCCGCCACGGTTGGAGGAGGCCGAGCCGCCCTCACCCCGAAGTTAAGTTTCATCCTCCGACTTCCGTTGTTCGGGATTTGCGCTTCATGCTCTTCCCCGGCGGGGACAGCGGCGGGAGGAGCGACAAGGTGGTTGCCTCCGACCTCACCGGCCACGTCAACCTCTACGACACCGAATCGTGCTCCATCCGCGGCATGCCCGGTTTCCACCGCGCCAAGGTTTGCGCCCGTCTCCATGGCCGTCGGCAACAGCCGCTACGTCCTCGACATCAACTTCGGCCTCAACAACCGCCGCCGCCGCTTCCATCGCTTCTCCCACGACGACGATTGGTGCCGCCTCTCACCGCCGCCGCCTCCCTACGTCCACACCTCCTCCCACTATTGCGCCGGATGAACCATGTTTACTCCTACGCGGTTGTGGGCGGCTCCAGCATCCGGATTTCACACGCCTCCTTTGGCACCCATCGCTTTGAGCCTTTGACACGGCGAATCATGTTTGGATCAAGGCCGGCGACCGGATGATGCCATTCCCGGGGCCATGTCCAAGATGTGCCGAGCACAAGCTCGGTTTAATTTGGGATTTACGACGGTGAGGATGGCAAGCATGTGTACTTCGGACCTCACGAAGACACCCCGACGATCCACAATGTTTGGGGGGACCTCACGCCGCGGGAGTGGACCGGACACTAGGCCAAAACAATTTGTACCGACACACAAAAATTAGCGTGTTGGTGAAAGGGGCGTCGTCTTTACACCCGGCGGTAAAGGTCTAGTCTTGGGCGGGCAACATAAGTCACCCGCCAAAGACAAATGGTCTAATTTGTCCGGGCGGGTGACTTATGTCGCCCACCGAGAAGGAAGGCACAATGCCGGCGGGTGACATAAGCCACCCGCCAAAGACAAATGGTCCTATTTGTCTTTGGGCGGGTGGCTTATGTCGCCCGCGCGATGAAGGCAGATGGACACAGCCACTTGAAAAATTCGAATTTTTCAAACGGTTGGAAATGAAGAAACTATTAACATGAAAGTTGTAGATCCTAATAAGTTATGAAACTTTGTAGTTTACACTTTTTTATTTGAAATCATATTGTCAATGAAAATCAAATTTGAATCTCTCAAATTTGAAATTCATATTTCGTAAGTGACCTAAAATGGAAAAACTCCCAACACGAAAGTTGTAGATCTAAGGAAGTTAAGAAACTTTGTAGTTGACAAGTTTTTAATTTGAATCCGTCTAGTGCCTCTAAAAACCGACTTACACTCGGTGTTGTATAGTATGAGTAGAACAAAAACTCGCATATGGTTGCATATGAGTGTGTGGTGTAGTGGTAGAGGAGGCTTCGCGCGAGTTAGAGGTCACGGGTTCGAACCACGTCAACCGCGGAGCGTCGCAACTTTACGTGAAAAAATGACGGTGGTGGGTGGGTGGCTGGCCGGTGGGGTCTCTCCTATATAAAAAAGTTTTTTTCCTGTTTATTTTCGGTTTTTAAGTGCTGACCCGTAAAACCTCGGTCGATGGGTGACTTAAGCGCCCACCAGCACTAGGTCTCTATGTCGGCGGGCGGACAACCGCCAAACCGAGACGATTTGTGCCGGCACAAGGTCGGCGGCGGGCGCTACACCCGCCGGCAAAGACCCTTTTACCCGCCAAGACAAATCATTTGTGGCCTAGTGAGAAAGTCTTCCCATCTTGTGCACCTTGGCAAATCCAAGTTCTCGCCGTGCCGGGTTCTTCCGGATCAAGCACCCGGTCGACCTCGTTTACACTAGCTATGTGGTGTTTACGGGCGTGGAGGTGGAGCCTTGCGGGAACAATGCGGGTGGTGTAGGTGTAAGGATGCAGGTTTTGTTGGGTTGACCCAACTACCCAGTACCCAAAAATTAAAAAACAATGTGAAGAGTATCTTGGCACCCTAAGTGGGTTTTGGTGATTTAATGACACACACCTAAGTGGCTAATGAATTTACCTAGTCCATGAGCAGTATTAAAATTATGTATGGCATCAAGCACGACTCGTTGACTACACAAAAAGAAAGTGGTGCTCTAAAGGATTCCTAAGAAGGCTTATTTATTTTTAATTTTGAATTTGAGTCCTAGGAATGCCGTACTATCAAGAGGGACAGGAATTATGTCTTCCAAGAGTCGAACAGGTGCTCTAGTTGCTAAAACAAAACCTATGAGAGACACCTTTGCACCAACACATTCACGGGGATCTTTCCTTGGGTGCTGGCCTTGGAAGGTCGGAGTGTCCGGGTTTACCCCAGAGACTCCGGACTTCCCGGAGATTCCGGGTTTATCCCGGATACTCCGGTCATAAAGCCTCAACGACTATATTCCCGGGTGAGGGGTATAAAAGCCCCCTCCACCCATTCATTTATCGCTCTCCCCCGCCATTTTCGTGTTGAACGAGTTGCAAACCTCATTTACTCCTCCCCTTTCTCCCTTTGGCTCAAAGTTGGTGAGATTTGTTGTGGGAGTTAAGAGGATTTGAGAGCAAGGGCTTGGAGAGTGCTAGTGAGCCGATTTCCCATCTCTAGAGCACCTCGTTCTTCACTTGGTTGGCAAAATTCGTGTTTGTTACTCTTGGAGCCTTGAGCTCCTAGCCGACTAGGCGTTGCCTTGGAGCATCCAAAGGTTGTGGCTGCCCAAGGAAGTTTGTATCACCCCGACATTGAGTAAGTAACTCTAGCTTGATCTTTGTGGTCGCTAGAGGGAGGAAAGTGACCTAGGTGTAAAGGTCCACCCTTCGTGGGTACCTCAGCGGAGACGTAGACCTCAAGGTGTGAGGTTGAACTCCGGTGACAAATCCCTGTGTGTCTCGTGCTTGTTCATCTTGTTGTATGCTTGTTTCTTGCTTGAACACATATCTAGGGTTTGGTGCCGATCTACTTCGTGTTGAAGTTCCCACAGGTTTTGAGTGGATAAACAGGCTTGTCTCACCTCAGTGCATAACCTATTTTCACAGATTTACTTCTGAGCAAGTTTAATTTCTGTCGATTTAATCTCTCCCTAGCAGTCGGACATTTTCCCGGATTCTCCGATTTCCCGAGTATCCGAAAAATATCCGAGTCTCCCGACCTCGCATCCGACAAACGAAAAAGTTTGTGATTTTCGGGTTCGACTATTCACCCCCCGCCCCCTCTAGTCGACATCTTGATCCTTTCAATTGGTATCGAGCCAACTCGCTCCATATTTGAAGCTTAACCGCTTGGAGTTGAGAAGATGACGAATCCAAATGATCAAGCTCTACCTCTCGGCGAAGGTGATCCCGTCAACAATGTTGTTGGCATGCCTCCTTCTCCTCGAGGAGACAACACCCGTGGTGCAAGCACTAGTCATGAAGCGCATGGACGAGGTGATGAGTCCTCCGATAGTGAGGACGAAGAGTTCGATGATGCAAGGTCCACTCCGCTCCGCTCGACGACCATCAAGGGATTATACTCGAACCTCTTTCGATTACTCTCGCTTATCCTTTAACCATCCATCGGGTTCTAGCCACATTGGGAAGATACCCCAATTTGATGGAACCGGCTATTCCAAGTGGAAGAACTCGATGGAGGAGTATTTGATGGCGGTGAATCCCGCACTTTGGACTATTGTGAACAGGGGTATTACCTTTCCAAGTGGTGATGCGACGCTAACTCAAGATCAAGCAAATGAGATACAAAGAAACTATCAAGCCATACGCATCATCAAGAGTTCACTCACGGCCGAAGAATATGACAAGGTAGATGGGTTGAAGTCCGCCAAAGAAGTGTGGGACACCTTGTTCATCAATCATGAAGGGACAAAGCAAGTAAGGGAAGGAAGGATCCGAGCCTTGGAAAGTGAGCTCAACCGGTTTGTCATCAAGGATGATGAATCACCACAAGACATGTACAACCGATTGAACAAGATCATCAACAAAATCAAATCACTTGGAAGTACAAGATGGGGAAGAAGAGAAGTGGTTGACAAGATCCTCTCCGCTTACATGGCAATGGATGTTCAACTCCCTACTCTCATAAGGGAAAAGAGAGGGTTCAACAAGTTCACTCCGGCGGATGTGATTGGAAGAATGGAAGAACATCTTATCACCGTCAAGGAGTCCAAGCTCTCACAAGAAATGTCAAAGATGCATGAACAACTTGAGAAGAACAAGGGAGTGGCCCTCAAGGCATCTATCAAGGAGAAAAGGTCAAGCTCATCAACCTCAAGGACCATGGTTGAGGAAGATGATGATGAAGATAGTGACATGGACATGACTCCCGAACAAATGGCTCTCTTTGTAAGGAAGTTCAACAAAATGTTCAAGAAGAGTGGATTCTTCAACAAGAACAAGGACAAGGACAAGATCAAGACCAAGAGAACTTCAAAGAGACCATGCTTTGGGTGTGGCAAGGAGGGACATTTCATTACGGAGTGCCCTAACATAAAAGTAAGAAGAAGAGACACCAACAAGTTTGACAAGAACAAGAAAAAGGAAGTTGGTGAAGCTCATTTGGGTGAAGAGTGGGATTCAAATGATGATAGCTCCGACTCCGATATGGAAGCCGGCCTTGCTACCATAACCATTAGGGAACCAATCAACAAGTCATCTCTATTTGAAGATCTCACCGATGATGAAGATGACTTCACCCACAGTTGCCTCATGGCTAGGGGCTCCAAGGTAGACACTCCCACCCCGCCCCTAGATGATGGTAGTGAGCATGATTTTGATTTTGAAAAAATGATCACTAGCTTTGGTAAAAAGGCAACAAAAAAAGTTATGTTTTTAATAAAAGAAATTAAGAATAGAGATGGGACTCTTGAGGTGCAAGAAGAACTCTTTAGACTTGAGCGGGAGAAAACCATTGCGCTTGAGGATGCCCTTGTAATTGAAAAGAAGGGTTTCAAGGTGCAAGAGGACTCGCTCAAGGAAAGGGAGATATAAATTCTTAGCCTCAAGAAATTCCTAGCTAAAGATAAGTTGTTGGTAGATGAATTAACTAGGGAATCTTTCCTAGCTAAGGACGCTTGCAAGAAACTTGAGGGTGAAAAGCTTGAACTTCAAAAGAGCTTTGATAGCTTAAAGACTAGTCACATAGCATTAGAAGTTCAACTTGATAACCTCAAGAACAATGCTACAACTTCATCTAATGATGCTTTCTCTAACTCTCAAACATCAACAAGCAAAGGTTGTTCTAGATGTTATAGAATTGATATAAATGCTTGTGCTACTAATGTTTTCGAGATGAATGCCATGAAAAAGGAAATTGCTAGGTTGTCAAACTCTCTCATAATTGAAAAGAAGAAAGAACCCAAGAGAGGTGAGTTTGAAAACCACACCAAAGGGTTTGGGTCAAGCTACATGAAGAAGTTTGGCTTTGAGGATGGGAAGGGGCTTGGTAAGCAAGAACAAGGTACAAAAGACCACATTCCATTCATCAAGAACCACCACACCAAAGGTATGGGAACAAGAAACGTGGTGCACGGCATGAAGCAATTGGGTGTCAAGAACTCGTGACAACCAAGTTAGATACAACACCCCGATCAAGTTCAAGAGCACCCAAGTGACGACACAAGCACCACCTTCAAAGCCAAACAAGTCAAGCAAAAAGCCCAAACCACATGCATCACAAGATAGCTTTTATGCCGATTATGTGTTGACTTGGAACCACAAGGGTAAGGTGGTTGCCAAGTATGTGGGACCTCGCACAAAAGGGACAATGATAAAAAGGAATGTGTGGGTGCCCAAGATTCTTGTGACTAACACTCTAGGACCCAAATCCACTTGGGTACCTAAAACACAAGCATAATTTGTTTTGTAGGCATACTCCTCGTGGAACAAAATGGGTGATTGATAGTGGATGCACAAATCATATGACCGAGAGAAGAAAATGTTTACATCTTGTGACATGATTGAAAATCCTTCGGAAAGCATTGCATTTGGAGGCAATGGTGGAGGAACGGTTGTTGGTCTTGGTAAAATTGCCATCTCAATCAATCACTCAATTTCCGATGTTTATTTGGTTGAATCTTTGGACTACAACTTGTTGTCCGTCTCACAACTTTGTGAGATGGGCTACAATTGTTTGTTCACAAATGAGGTGTGACCGTATTTAGAAGGAGCGATGACTCTGTTGCCTTTAAGGGTGAGCTCAAGGGAAGGCTTTACTTGGTGGATTTTCATCGGATAAAGCCCAACTTGATACATGCTTATTGGCAAAGTCTAGCTTGAGTTGGCTTTGGCATCGCCGACTAGCTCACGTTGGGATGAATAATCTCAATAAGCTTCTAAAGGGGGAACACATCCTAGGACTAACAAACGTTCATTTTGAGAAAAACAGAATTTGTAGTGCTTGTCAAGCCGGAAAGCAAGTTGGTGCTCCTCATCCCGCCAAGAATGTTGTATCTACCACAAGGCCATTGGAACTACTTCACATGGATATCTTTGGTCCGGTAGCCTATGTTAGCATTGGGGGAAACAAGTATGGATTTGTCATTGTTGATGATTACTCTCGGTACACTTGGGTATTCTTTATGAAAGACAAGAGCAAAGTTCATGAAATATTCAAGAAATTTGCAACAAGAGCCCAAAATGAATTTGATGTGAAGATCAAAAGAGTAAGAAGTGACAATGGCACCGAGTTCAAGAACACCAACATTGAAGAGTATCTTGATGAAGAAGGCATTGGTCATGAGCTCTCCGTCCCATACACTCCACAACAAAATGGGATTGTAGAGAGGAAGAATAGAACTCTCATTGAAGCCGCAAGAACCATGCTTGATGAGTACAAGACCTCGGATAGTTGCGGAAGCAATCAACATGGTGTGTCATGCTATCAACTGTTTGTATCTTCACAAGCTTCACCACAAGACCGCCTATGAGCTCCTAATTGGTAAAAAGCCTAATGTCTCTTACTTTAGAGTTTTTGGTTGTAAGTGCTTCATTCTCAACAAGAAGCCCAAAAGTTCTAAGTTTGCATCTAAAGTTGATGAAGGTATCTTTCTTGGTTACGCCTCAAACGCTCATGGCTATCGTGTCCTCAACAAAACCACCGGTTGTGTTGAAGTCACGTGTGACTTGACGTTTGATGAATCTAATGGCTCTCAAGAGGATCAAGTTGATGAATTGTGTGTAGGCAAGGAAGTGCCTGCTGAAAAGGCTATAAGGAGAATGGCCATTGGAGAGTTCAAGCCTCAAGAAGAAGATGATGAGGACTGCATAATTGAAGATGCAGCAGCTCAGCCTCCTACGCAACCCGGGGAGTCCGGACAAAAACCCGGAGACTCCGGATTTTCCGAAAACTCCGGAGACAAGTCCGAGACTCCGACTGCCGCTTCGAAGCCTCACGGGCGTCCAAGAACCGAGGATTTGATCCAAAAAGAAGTGTCCGACCCACATCCAAGAGTTTGACAAAATGTTTAACGAGATCATCCCGTTGATAACATACTTGGAAGCATTCATAGAGGGGTAACAACTCATTCAAGATTAGCAAATATCCGTGAACATTACTCGTTTGTTTCCATGTTGGAACCTCTTAAGGTTGAAGATGCTCTTGGAGATGCTGATTGGGTGATGGCCATGCAAGAAGAGCTCAACAACTTCACTAGGAATGAAGTCTGGTCCTTGGTGGAACGCCCCAACCAAAATGTGATTGGAACCAAGTGGGTGTTTCGCAACAAACAAGATGAAGATGGCGTGGTGACCAAGAACAAAGCTAGATTGGTTGCAAAGGGTTATACTCAAGTAGAAGGCTTAGACTTTGGAGAAACTTATGCACCGGTGGCAAGACTTGAAGCAATTCGTATACTCTTAGCCTTTGCCACTCATCACAACTTCAAGCTACATCAAATGGATGTCAAGAGTGCTTTCTTGAATGGTCCAATCTCCGAAGAAGTCTACGTTGAGCAACCACCAGGCTTTGAAGATCCTCAACTTCCAAACCACATCTACAAGCTCCATAAGGCGCTCTATGGGCTCAAGCAAGCCCCTAGAGCATGGTATGAATGCCTTAAGGAATTTCTCTTAAAGAAAGGCTTTGAAATAGGCAAAGTCGATCCTACTCTCTTCACTCGTAAACAAGGCAATGATTTGTTTGTATGTCAAATATATGTTGATGATATTATATTTGGCTCTACTAATCAAATTTGGGTTGATGAGTTTAGTAGGATCATGACTAAAAGATTCGAGATGTCTATGATGGGCGAGTTGAAGTTCTTTCTCGGTTTTCAAATCAAGCAACTCAAGGATGGCACATTCATAAGTCAAACCAAGTACACCCATGACATGCTTAAGAAGTTTGACATGAACAACGCCAAGCCCATCAAAACACCTATGCCATCAAATGGACATCTTGATCTAAATGAGGAAGGCAAAAGCATTGATCAAAAGGTATATCGCTCCATGATTGGTTCTTTGCTTTACCTTTGCGCATCTAGGCCCGATATCATGCTTAGTGTGTGCATGTGTGCAAGGTTTCAAGCTAATCCTAAGGAGTGCCATCTAATGGCCATTAAGAGAATTTTTAGACACTTGGTTCATACTCCTAACCTTGGTTTATGGTATCCTAAGGGCTCCACTTTTGATCTACTTGGCTACTCCGATTCGGATTATGCCGGTTGCAAAGTAGATAGAAAGAGTACATCCGGACTTGCCAATTCCTTGGAAGGTCCTTGGTGTCTTGGAGTTCCAAGAAAAAAACTCGTTGCCCTTTCCACCGCCGAGGCCGAGTATGTTGCGGTCGGCGCTTGTTGTGCTCAACTACTTTGGATGAGGCTCACTTTGAGAGACCTTGGTTGCAAGTTTAGCAAGGTGCCACTCTTGTGTGACAACGAGAGTGCCATTAAGCTAGCTAACAACCCCGTAAACCACTCAAGAACAAAGCACATAGACATAAGACAAAGCATTTCTTGAGAGACCACGAAGCCAAAGGAGACATCGCTTTAAGTCATGTGAGCACCGATAAGCAACTAGCCGATATCTTCACAAAGCCTCTTGATGAACTAAGGTTTTGTGCTTTGAGGAGTGAGCTAAATATTTTGGATTCTCGTAACTTGGCTTGAGGTCATGCACATATTTGAGTGACCTAGTTTAGAATTTTTGAAAACAAAAGATTCATGAAAAGCTTGTATTGAATTTGTTTTTGAAAATTTGGATCTTTAGAGTACAACATTTGGACTATTGTTCTTGTTCCCCTTGCTTGATTGTGGCTAGTCCAAAGCGTTGATACTGCTCAGGCTCACATTTATCACATAAGAAACCTTCCAAATCTATACAAAAACCAAATTCCTCGAAAATCCGCTCACCGGACTCGGGGGGAGCGGAGTATCCGGGGGTTGGGGCCGGACACTCCGGTTTCCCCGACACTCCGGACCTAGCCCGAGACTCCGGTTGTAAAGGTATAAAAACCTTTGACCGCGGTAAAAAAAGGCATCTTTCACTCCCACTCGGTTTAACCGCGCCCCCCATCTCTCCCGTCGCCTCTCTCCACCTCCTTGGGCGATTTCCACTTCCAACCCACCAAATCTCGTGAAAGTAAGGATTTGAAGGCCCCAAGGCGTGAAGATCAAGGATCTACTCAAGTTTCAAAGGATTCAAGTCTTCTCCCCTCTCTCCCCAAGGTATATTCAAATGAGTTTTTCCCGATCTACTTCCCTAGCGTAGTCCTTTTAGCATCCTCGTAGGAAATAGGTAGGAAATACTCCATAGACTCTAGATCCGTGTTTCCTCTCGCCTAGATGGATATATCTTGCTGCATTGTGATTTAGGGTTTCGGGCCGCGAAACCCGACACTCCGGGGTCGAAGAACCCGACTCTCCGAATCTCCGGAGTCTCCGGACTTTTTCCCGGAGTATCCGGGGTTCGCACTGCAACCCTAAACCACAAGTGTAGTGTGTCTCCAACTTGGATAATCTCTCACTTCCATATCCTTTTACCTATCGAGATGGTGAGAGTGAAGGTCCGTCGTGACAATGAGGAGCCCTCCACCCAAAGGAGGACCAAGGCTAGGCACGACCCCGCCGCTCTACGGCCGTGCAAGAAGCCTTAGGGCATGAAGGTTCTCGCCGCGGCCTCTCGACCAAGGTGATGTGATCCTCCTTCCTCCTACGCCGAAAGGAGTGAAGAAGAGATAGAGGAGGAGGAGGAAGAGGAAAGGACCGAAAGTGATGATGATGAAATTGAAGATGAGACTTATGAGCAGTCCCCCGAGCCTCCTCGTCGCCATGGAAAGGGGCCAAGCAAAAGAAAAACCCCGCTACAAGCCCCATCCCAAAAGGATCCATCAAGCCCCATATGTCCATCAAAGTTGTCCAGCCCTACTCGAGTTCCTCCTAAAAATAAGCAAGGAGTAGCTCGCTCACATCCGCCCCAAAACCCCTCCTAGGCTTATTCCTACCCTTCCACCAAATGTCCGAGTAGTTGACACCCCTATCAAGATAAGGGACCCCGGCTCGCTTCTTGGATTTGCCGAACACATGATTAGGGACTACTCAAGAAACTCTCTAGCAAAGTGAGGGAGCAAAGAGAGGAGAATGTCTATTTGTATCTTAAGGGAGAGGGACTTGAGGCAAGGTTTTGGTGTGATTTTCACCGAGATTTCTATCAATCCGTGATCCGCAATCCCAAGCTAGCTTCCAAGAACATGGCTCCCATTGTGCCGATGAAGTACATTGATTGGAAGTATTACGAAGAGCTAAACAACACCGCGTTCAACTCGGTTATTGGCAAGTGCAAGGAAGTTGGGCTCTATGACATCATGGGATTTAGGTACAATTGGAACAAAGAAATTCTTGCTCAATTCCATTGCTCGTACTACTTCAATCCTCATGACAACACCATCACTTGGACAACTCAAGGTCAAAAGTGCACCATTGATTACATGACCTTCTCTCGGCTTTTGGGTCTTGGCTCTAAGGATGAGAGGCGCTCCCCCGTGCACAATGAGAACAAGTACAAGCCCAAGGAGCTCCCCTTTATGTTTCCTAGCCGAGATTTGGCCATTGAGGGCAAGGCGGACCAACTTAATCCCTACTACTACTATCTCAATCAATTCTTTCGTGCCACTATTGATCCTAAGATTGGAGATGTTACAGCTTTGAGATATTATGCTCCAAATCTTCTCCATAGGATGGCACCGGATAAAGAAGGATTTTGTGTCTTTGACTTCATTTGGAATGAGTTAAGGAGGGCCATGAATGATCCCATGAAGCATCTTCCGTATGCCCCCTATCTCATGTACATGATTGAGAGAGTGACAAATGTCCGCTACCCCAAGGATGTTGTCCATGAGCCGCTTCGCCACCTCCGTGATCGTACAAAGAGGCCTCCCAAATGTCGTAAGTATGTTGGATCGTCGAGTGCAGCTCCTCACCATGATGATTTGCCCGTTGCACGTTCCCCTTCTTCACCTCCCCATCGGCACCGTGGCTCAATGATAAAGAGGGTGCTCAAGAGCATTTTCAACATGTGCAAGACTATAGCCACGGAGACAAATGAGAACCACCGCGACATCATCGAGATCAAGTCTCACCTTGGCCTTCCCACCGATCCCTACCGCGAGCTTCCCGAGTTTGATGACCCGTTTGCGGAGTGGGACGCCCGGGGTGCCCAAGAAGAAGAGGAGGAGGAGGGAAATGATGAAGAAGAAGAGGAGGAGGACGACGACTCCGAGTGACTCCGTCGCTCCACACTTCCTTTTTGGCGCTTGATGCCAAAGGGGGAGTGAAGTTATCTATTTATGTGCTTGTGATGTTTTTTCTCTCGCCTTTTATCCGCTAAGGACGCTTTATGCTAGATTGAAAACCGTGTGATGTCTCGTTTTTCTGCTTGTCGTGCCGAAGCCCGGAGAGTCCGGACTTTTTCCGGAGAATCCGGATTTTCCGGACACTTCGGACCCCCGAGCCCGAGACTCGGACCTCTCAGCTCCGTAATTCTTTTTCCTTCTTGTTGAATGCATAACTCGTCATGAGCATTTTACTTTTGATCCGTTGCACGTCACAAGCACCCCACCGTTGTAATACTCTCTTGTTTCTCTTGTTGTGCAAAATTTTGGCCCTAATAGGACCATTGATATTCAAGATCAAAATGCACATATTAAGGGGGAGTAGTACAAAAGCGTTTAATATTCATTGTTTATCTCTTGTATGACTTAAGTGTGTTGCCATCAATCACCAAAAAGGGGGAGATTGAAGAGTATCTTGGCCCCCTAAGTGGGTTTTGGTGATTTAATGAAACACACCTAAGTGGCTAATGAATTTACCTAGTCCATGAGCAGTTATTAAAATTATGTATGGCATCAAGCACAGCTCGTTGACTACACAAAAAGAAAGTGGTGCTCTAAAGGATTCCTAAGAAGGCTTATTTATTTTTAATTTTTTATTGGAGTCCTAGGAATGCCGTACTATCAAGAGGGACAAGAATTATGTCTTCCAAGAGTCAAACAGGTGCTCTAGTTGCTAAAAAACCTATGAGAGACACATTTGCACCAACACATTCACGGGGATCTTTTCTTGGGTGCTGGCCTTGGAAGGTCGGAGTGTCCGGTTTACCCCCGTAGACTCCGGACTTCCCGGAGATTCCGAATTTACCCCGGATACTCCGGTCATAAAGCCTCAACGGCTATATTCGGGGTGAGGGGTATAAAAGCCCCCTCCACCCCTTCATTTATCGCTCTCCCCCGCCATTTTCGTGCCGAACAGCTTGCAAACCTCATTTACTCATCCCCTTTCTCCCTTTGGCTCAAAGTTGGTGAGATTTGTTATGGGAGTTAAGAGGATTTGAGAGCAAGGGCTTGGAGAGTGCTAGTGAGCCGATTTCCCATCTCTAGAGCACCTTGTTCTTCGCTTGGTTGGCAAAATTCGTGTTTGTTACTCTTGTAGCCTTGAGCTCCTAGCCGGCTAGGCGTTGCCTTGGAGCATCCAAAGATTGTGGCTGCCCAAGGAAGTTTGTATCACCCTGACATTGAGTAAGTAACTATAGCTTGATCTTTGTGGTCGCTAGAGGGAGGAAAGTGACCTAGGTGTAAAGGTCCACCCTTCGTGGGTATCTCAACGGAGACCTAGACCTCAAGGTGTGAGGTTGAACTCTGGTAACAAATCTCTCGTGTATCTTGTGCTTGTTCATCTTGTTGTATGCTTGTTTCTTGCTTGAACACATATCTAGGGTTTGGTGCCGATCTACTTCGTGTTGAAGTTCCTACGGGTTTTGAGTGGACAAACAGGCTTGTCTCACCTCGGTGCATAACCTATTTTCACGCATTTACTTTTGAGCAAGTTTAATTTCGTCGATTTAATCTCTCCCTAGCAGCCGGACTATCCGGACATTTTTCCGTATTCTCCGGATTTCCCGGAGTATCCGGAAAAATATCCGGATTCTCCGGACCCGCATCCGACATCCGCGACAAAGTTTGTGATTTTCGGGTTCGACTATTCACCCCCCCCCCCCCTAGTCGACATCTTGATCCTTTCACGGTGTTATGACTCTATAGGGCCGACCCAACATTTTTTGGTTCACTTTGGGTTCCAACGGTGGGTAACCGGTTTGGCCCAATATTTCTTTCATTTGTGGTGAACTACGGGCGAATCTCGAATTCTCGATGGGGGTTCAAGGTGTCATCGAGATCTCGGTGGACGCCTTTCGGCCTTCCGGTCCCCGAAGACATCACCGCGGTCTATGTCGCCATCGAGGGCCGATGCAAGGAGCCCCACCGGTGCGAGCACCTCCTCCGAGTGGTGGTGGCCATGCCGTGGTGGAGCCCACCGTGCCCCTACTCGCCGCCGGTGGAGGAAGAAACGGACCTCGCGAGGACGGCGCGACACCCACCCCGGCCAGCCTCGATGCGGAGATCTCCGGCAACCGGCCAGGTCAACCCACGGGAAGGACGGCGGCGCCGCCGGCCAGGAGACCATCGGAGGAAAGATGGACGCGCCGGTGAGGGAGGGCGGGCGCAAGGCCCGCGGTGTGGTCGTGGCGCCGTCGTGCCGGGAGGAGCTCCGGGCGGGCAGCTCACGCGGAATCAATCCCCGTTGGGAGGCGCCGCGAGGTCCTGCATAGAGCAGGGGAGATGGGGAGCAGAGGCGAGCGAAAAAGGGGAGGAGGGGGTGCGGCCGACGGATGGCCAAGGACTCGCCGGAGCTCCACGACGGACGCGAGGAGGGCCGACGCTTCCGAGATCCGCCGCCTCCTCCGAGATCCCGCCGGAGGAGCCGCCCAAGATCCGATTCGCCATCTTCGTCGAGCGCCGCCCGCGGCCCGGATCCCACTCGCCGGAGGTCGGCGTGTGCGCGAGCAGGGGAGTCCGCCGCACCACCCCGAAGCTCGGCCACCCGAGATCCTTCGTTAAACGGTGTTTTTGGATAACCCACTAATTTTTTATAATCGTGGGCATAGTTTTGGGTCGAACCATTAGTTCATACTTGGGTCGAGTGGGTTGGGCACCGGTTGACCCAATAGTGACACCACTTGCATGCTTACTCTAGTGGGTCTTGGATGTCATGTCACCCTTCATTCTTGTTGAGCTTATCTAATTAAAAAAATGCAGCTTATGTGGTCTTAGTTGGATCACTAGAGTCGTTTGATTTGATGTACAATGTCTTATTATGTTGTGTTTATTTGTCTAACCAATTTAAGTTTGAGTCTGTCACGTGCTAGTGCTGTGTCCATCATCATATATTGATGCGCCCCCAATATTGTGCCGAGCTGGTTTAGGTTGTTTCCCCGCGTTCCGGTGACGAGGACACTCACAACGCACGCACACTCATCCCTATGAATACACGCACGCAAACCCTACCCCTATGAGCATCTTCGAAGATCGTGGCCGGCAAATCCTCAAGATTGTATCCCGAGAAATTCGCTCCCACGGGGAGTCGAACCCAGGACCTAACCCAGGACCCGAGGTGCTACCGGACTCTTGTAACCGGTAGGCTACGGGCCCTTTCGCCGGTGATGAAGGCTTGCTAATTACCTCTAGTACGTTCAAAATTCATCATTTCAATTTCTCGCCGTATCAGAGCTGAGTGCTTGCTAATTCTATCAGTATCTAGTCACTGATGATGGTATGGTGTCAAGGATAATGGAATTTTCAGTTGTTACAATTAGAATCATAGTCCTTGGTATCGAATAGTTTTTTTTTCGAATTACACAAGTATATCGGAGACACAACACACGCACACTCATCCATATGAATACACTCCTTAGGAGAATCTTTGAAGACCGGGTTGACAAATCCTCAAGATTGACGAAGTCACCACAATCGTCTTCTTGTCGACGGGAACGTGCCTACCAATAAAAGCACAAACACCGTTAAATTCTCGGGGAGTTGAACCCAAGACCCGAGGTGCTATCGGGGCTAGGCAACATGACCCTTTGGCGTATCAAATAATATTCAAGTTGTTACCATTAGCAATAAAAATGCTCAATTATTCTTTTTTCTTCCTTCTAAAAATTTTCTGTAAACAATATTAACACTACATCTACAAAAATGTGAAGCAAGCATCCATTCCTCCAATAAAACAATAAAAAATATAACAGACATCAAACGTCTTCCATTAATAATAATAACTATCGATCCACTGATTTTACCACCAATCAAAAGTATTATTTTATACTAAATACCAAGTACCAATTTAATCAATAGTTCCTAACTGTAAACATAACATAATAGGAATACCATTTCAAAGTACATCATCGTGTCGTGAAAGTTCCCAAAAATGTATATATACAATGATAATGCAGTTCATAGAATGTTTAGCTTTGCTCTGGCAATCTAGCGCCTCTTCTCAACATTATCGGAGCCTCCACCTCACTCCCTTCTCCTCTCCCCCCTCTTCTTTTTTTTTTTTGGAATTCTATGACATTTCTGAGGGATTTTCAGACTTATATAGGGGTGGACAACCAACCCCTATTGGCAATCGCCGCTTGAAACGGCGCTTGGTGCCACCACGGTCCCACGCAGTCAAACACAGTTGGAAACGATGGTTCCATCCTGGGACTCGTTGGCACAGGCCTGCCGATGAATAAAGGTGGCGGTTGAAGCATCCGCCGTTTGCAATGGCGCAAACGGCCGTCGTTGACAATGGCAGTTGGAGTCTGCTGCCGTTGGCCGTTGCGACTACTTTTGCCATTTTATAGATCGGCCATTTATTTTTGTAAAATCACAAAAAAAATAAAAAAATCCTAAAGCCCTGTTGGCCAAGTCGAACTCGGCCCAGGAAGGGAGGGCCGGGCGGCGGGCGAAGTGAGCGGGCTTGGGAAGGAGGTGTGTTTCAATCGTTCTCAAATGTCACCGGATTCACTTGTTAGCTTGGTTGCCTCTGCAAAGAATTCCGTGTCTGGATTAAACTGCTGATTCGTTTTTGTCCCTTGGTTCATAGGCTAGTACTATTAGTATTATTGTGATTGATATATGTGCTTGATTTCATTGGAAGATGGTGAGTTGGTGACAAGAACCCTTTTTTCACCTTCAGATCCGCGAAAGAGGGCGTCATGAGCTTCCGGCGGTTCGTGTATCTGGTGACGGACGACGTCAGTCGCCGCAGCTTCTCCCTGCGCCGCATCGACATGTCGCGCTTCTTCTTGCCGAAAGCCCCAAGAGATGAACTGTTCACAGATCCACCGCAGTTGGAGGAGGCTGAGCCGCCTCACCCTACCATGAGGTTCATCCCCCCCTTCTCGAACTTGTGCAAGGGATCTTTGGAGTTCTTGCTCCTCGCCGGCAGCCGGGACGACGACGACTCAGACTGGCCGCACCCTCCTCTATGATGGTCAATCGGACTCTATCCGCACCCTCTGCAATCTCACAGCGCGAAAGCTCGCACCAATCTCCATGACCGTGGGCAGGAACCTATACATCCTGGATCAGGTTTGCCATCACCAGTGCTTCGATTGTCTTGTGTACGACGGCGACGGCTCCATCAATATGCACCACGACTGGTACTGCCACTCTCTGCCTCCGCCTCCCTACACGGGCTCGTATGATCCTACCGTGGACCAAGATCCTGCTCACTTCACCTCGTACGCGTTGGTTGGTGACTCCAACATCTGGATATCCAAGCACAGCCTGGGCACTCACTCGTTCGATGTCGCCAGCAGCCTCTGGACCAAGGCCGGCGACTGGGCGCTGCCCTTCTATGACCACGCCCACTACGTCAAGGAGCTCAACCTCTGGCTCGGTCTCACAAGTGGCTATGGCGAGGCGAGCTCCATCTGTGCTTCGGACCTCAACGTGACACCCCCTGAGGCGATCTGTGTGAGATGGTGGGAGTCGACGCCGCCACCTGAGTGGATCAGCAAAGAATCCTATCTGGTGCACCTTGGGGGCTCCAGGTTCTGTCATGCCAGGTTCATTCAGACAAGGCAACCTGGTGATTGTTGCCGCAAGTTTGTGGTGTTGGCCGGCATCGAGGTCGAGCGCCGTGACGGCGAGCTCTTAGTGCTGAAGCACAGGTCCGAAAGGTACAGCATCAACTACAGGATTCTGCAATGGGTGCTCTAGTAATGGAACTGTGGGATGGGGAAAGCCTTTGGGGAGTAAAATGGGCCTTTGGGCCATATTGGTGTGCATGTTTGGAAAAAAACTATAATTCCTCGAAAATTCAGTGGTAGGATAATGATCTTCCTATTGTGGTAGATGAGGAATTTGATTGTTTTGGCTACAACGGCTGAAAATGCAAACTATGCCATTTTGTAAGGTCCAACATGCAGCTTGATTCATTTGACCACAAGAGTGTGTACATAATTTCGGTAGAGGGGCTACCGTACATAGTATGATGCAGCATCCCCTTTTGTTTACTGCTCTTTGGAATGTCTGAATTTTAATGGTATTTCATTTGAATGCTTCACTACAGGTCGCTAACCTATGCATCTTAGCAACTTGGTAAGCAGTAATAGATAATGCAGAGGTATGTATTCTTCTATCCTGTAAGTTATTAGAAATTGTGTGTTTAGATTACCAGATACTTTTTTGAGCCTGTTTCTCAGGGAAGCTTGACAAATGAGCAGTTCTTAAAGCAATTTGTGCTGCTTTTCGGGAAACCACTGAGCCAACTGTTTGCTTGAGTGAACGTTGGTTCATTGACTCTCATATTATTTGCATGTTAATAATTTCTTATTATTGGGCATCTGATGAGATAACCAATGTCACGGTTTGCTTACTGAACTGAATCCATCAATGATAACCAGCCTATCAATGAGTTTGCCTACTGTGAAATCTGATGGGATCATAATTGTTGCTACAAACTAAGAGCTGGAAAAATTTATTGATAAAAATATTGTGAACTACTTTGACAGCTGTTTTGAAATGATAATACATCTTTGATGATAAGGACTTGCACTCATAGATTAGGCTATGTGGTCTTAAAGTAAGCTTATGATGAAGTAGTACCAATATTTCTTTTTTCTTCTTAAGTATCCAATTTATTCACAAGAGCAATCTTGATAATCTACTTTTAATCACTTTGGTAAGAAAGTAATGCCTATTGATCGATAAACAAGATAAAATTTCGTTTGGAAGTAGATATTGGAGGTATCGGCATTGAATTGTGTTCAATGCCAAATCAGACTAGTATTGATATTAGGTTTCAATACCAAAGCCATTGTTTGGATGCAGATGAAACTCATGATTGAATCAAAGAAGCTTGTCAATACCGATTCATGTTTGGATGTCATACTCATACCGTAGCATATAATTTTGATTGTATTCTTGCTCCTCTCCACCTCAATCACACTAGCGGCGGTGCTCACCCGTCACACTGGCGGCAGTGCTCACCCGGGCTCCTGACACCTCGCCGGAGACAGCCGCTTCCATGGCGGAGCTCACCCCGCATCGCTCACACCCTACCGGAGAAGGCCGCCCTCTCCATCCGGAGAAGTCCGCCTCTCTCGCCGACCATGAGGAAGAAGGGGCCACCGGCCATGAGGAAGAAAGAGTTGTTGATGTCCCGTGCATATGCTCTGACCAACCGCACGTGGGCCGCCGCCTCCGGCGCCGCTCTGCGCACCCAGCCACGCACGAGTTGCCACTGCCGACGGAGTGAGGGAGGGAGCACGATGTGGGCGGAGGAAGGGAGGGTTGCGCGACTCGACGGCGCGGGCGCGGGGGGCGAGGGGGTGGCGCCGGTGGAGGGGCGGCGGAGCATCGCGAGAGAGACAGAAGACGGAGAGATGCGGGAAACAGAAGATGACGATTCAAGCCAGTTCAGAGGTGAGGAGCTCGGTATCTGGGACGACATGGTGTGTGTACTCTCAATACCGCACGATATTGGATTAGATTTCCAATTCCCAATTCTAAGACACCAAAACAGCTGGTATTGAAGACCATCAATATCAATTTCAATTCCAAGGCTCCAATGCCTACTTCCAAATGCAATGCAGCCTAAAGATTATTTTGAAATATACCACAAAAAGATGAGTGGTTATGTGAAAAGGGGAGGTTTCACAACCGAATTATATGTTGTGGCATGTCAACTTCAAGTTTTTCCTTTCATGTCCCGACTCAAGCTGGTTGCTCTTATGTTTCAAATTTTACACAATATGTGTGTGTGTATAAAATTCTGACATTCACAATCGGATAATTTTGCTTATTACTTTTATCATACAACCTGCAAATCCCTGATGTTCCTACGCCGTGCTTGGAAGATTTGGCTCTTCTGATGCTGACTGGACTTTAGTGCCGGAACTGCGATAGAAATTTAAACTGGGATGGGCTGGTGATCTTTATTTGAGTTTATTTCATCCTTTTGAACTGGTGAGAGTAGTTGGTGTGCACAAGGGCAAAGTGGATGGCGCGATCCATGTGTGCGGGCATAATTTTGAACATGGCGATAGATGTAGAATTAAGAAGAATGAGGTGGTGTTCAACTCCACCGGTCCATGTAATTGAGTGATTTGTATGTTTAATACCATAAAATCTGTTTACTTGCATTGCATTCTACTCCCTCTATTACAATTCGTTTTGACTTTTCTAGGTTCATAGATATTATTATGCATCTAGACATACACTATATCTAAATACATATCAAAATCTATGCACCTAGAAAAATCAAAACAAACTACGATTAGGAACCGAGGGAGTATTTACTTCTATTAGATTGTTCAAATGGTGCATGGCGCCGAATTGCTCTAGTAAATAGTAATATTTTAGATCAGGATAGGAGCGCGGATTGGAGAGACCCACAACAATACAGCTCGTCCATCAGGCCAAATTGTTTGGCATACAGGGATAGCATCAGGCGATCAGCACAGGTCGTTCCCCACAAGATGCTGCCTAGTGCCTACACTGCATTTGACAGCAACGACAGAACATGTGAACATTTGACAGCACAACATTTCATCAGTCTTAACCGGTAATGGAATTAGTTAAAAGGGCATTGGGTTGTTTAATTCTGTAGAAATTTTTGGAGAAACTTTTTGAAGTCCCTTTCAAAGTCTATTAGGGGTATTAAATCATGACATGATTAGACTAATAGAGGGGTTATGAAATAGATTGTCATTAATCTACATTTAATACTTCTAATTAGAGATTGATGGAGAAATTTTTGCAAACTACTCTATTTTCCACAAGATCATGTGGATACGCAACACTGGGGGTGCTACACCTCCCATATGATAAATTAAACTAGGTTTATGGTCATATAAATCAAAATTAAATACATGCTACGAGACCTTTATGCAAGAGGGAGCAAAATATGCAATCTCTCGACTGTACCAGTAGCCAGGTCAATATTCGTCAACTCCACCGTTTAAACAGAAAAATTGCCTCAAGATACAAATCAGCACATTACAAACAGCTTCAGCGACAGGCATCAAGTCTACGGGATGGCGCAAAACGTTCTGACCTATCACGTTCAGCTAGTTTATACTCAGTCTATTAAACATCTAGCAAGCCCAGGGCCGCAAAGCTGGAACCGCTGAAGGCACAAGCTAACGATCCTATTACTACGAGGGTAATATCTCTGAAATGACGATCAAACTAACAACATCCCTCATGGGTATTCGATGCGATCAGGCCTACAAAACAGCGACAGAAGCAACCGATTAACACTATCGCCGCCACAAATGTTTGGACTTTGGGTCATTTCAGACGAACGTTTCGAATGAGCAGACTCGTAATCACCTGGCAATTTGAACTCCATAAACTTATCGCCTACCACGAGGTCCACCGGGTCCTGAATTCCCCCTTGGACCCGTGAAACGAGCAAACTGCAGGCGCAGGTTGGACGAATTGCGATCATGCTCATCAAACTTATAGCCTGCAAAATCAACCTTGGAGCTGTGACTTTCATCGCTTCAAACGATGTGTCTATATTTCATTATAGACGGAATATGAATGAACAGACTGACCACAACACATTGCCACAACACTAAACACAGTGGTTAACATATTCTTGCAGGACACAGCAACAAACTCTGAATTATTGATATTACTAGAGAAATGATGCAAAGGAATGCCTCGAGAAATCTGGACAGTAGCCCCCTTTCACACGGCCTAAGTGCTGTCCATGAGCCATGGCTAGGAATAAGATAGGGTAGGCAAACATCATGAAGTGGAATGTCACCACCCTCAGTCAATTGTCACATCGCAAAGAACAAATGAATACTTAACTAGTTATGGTATCGGTGTGCTGAAGATGTCATTATTCTGCCGTGGTGTTTCAAAACATGCCCGTGACAATATAAAGTTGGGAAGCATTATCAATTAAATTCATTCCATCAAGTGGGACAAACGCCACGATGACTGGCCATGTGATGAAAGGGTTTATAGAATTTTAGTATGGACTATAAAGGCCATATTTACACAACTAGATTTGGAAAGGTTTGGTTGCCCATTACACCAAACCAAAGTAAAGCACATATATTTTACTCGAAATGATGTATTCCACAGACAAAATGATTGTTTTGGATTCTGGTCTAAGGCTCAATACTGTCATCCCCTCGAAGCAAAAGGTAGCACTCAGGGGAGAAAAAGAGATATTGAAAGAAGGAAATAACTACTCATCTATTCTCTTTTGCTTGTCATTTAGACATCCATTTATAGCCTACAATACACACATATTTTTTGAAAATACACAATATACATATAAACATTAGCTTTCTAACCATATGCTAGAAAATATTTAATCTCATGAAAATGCATGTGAAAATGAATATTTGCCGGTATCATTTCCATAGGAAAATCTAAACACTGGTATGTAAGGTTGTTTTAAAGGTTTCTAAAGATCCGCACGTGCTTTCTAGGATGACCGGTAAAAGAAGAGGTTTCAGTTCAGAACTATACAATACAAAACTCAAGGTATTCTAGATCCAGATAAGACCAATACCTTGACAGTCTTTCAACACAGAAAAATAAAGAAAACCCGTATATGACTTAATGCAACCAAAAGTAGTTTAGGAAGTAAATCTAACAAATGACTTAGTGTCAACTGAACATAGTTTTGAAAGTATCTGTATATGTCAAGTTCATCAGTTTCACCTTGCAAAGCATCCATGGCAATAGCAGCTTGAGTAGCTTCAGCAAAATCAACAAAACAGAGGACAATAGGGTCACCACCAGGCTGCCAATAGCAAAGTAGTCAGAAGGATGAATGAAATCAAACAAGAGGCAAAGGCTTGAAAGAAACCAAATAGTTCACTTACATGTTTCGGTTCTTTGTTTACAAGCCTAACTTCACGGAAGCCAACAAACGGTCGGAAAATATCTGGGGGGGAAGTGAAGGATCACCAAAAGATGCAGTTGTATCATACTTGATCTCACCCGCAGTCCATGCAAAATATGTGTAGGGAAAGAGTGGGAGATAAGGAATAGAGTTAAGGATACGTGAAACTTCTCGACGCGTACAGCCAGTAGGAATGCCTTCAATATATAAGGTGTTTGAGGCATCAGGTGGAAGGGGTGGCTCTGGCATTCCACCACCATAACCACCAATATTTCTGCTGTCCATACCCCTAGCAGCCATCATTGAACGCTCATCAACTGGGTAACCAGCATTCCCTCCAACAGCAGGCCTAATAGGTTCTCCAGCAGGTCCAGCACCATAGGATTGAATTTGCTAAGAAGTTAAGCAGACGTGTTAGCTGATTGTGTGTTTGAAGATGATTATGCAAAAATACAACAACTGATACCCCAGTACGCAGAAAACGTTCGTAGGACGCATTAAGAGCCTCGGTATCTCTAGCAGCACGATACCCTGCCCTTTCTTCATCACGAGGATAATAGCCAGTCATGTCAGGTGCACCAGGTCCATCTATGGAACGAAAAAATAGTATTAAATATAGAATTCAAGGCATATTGTTCCCCAGTTTTTTGTGGAATGATTTGATGCAGCTCAAGAATTAAGGATAACACTGTCTCAAGCTATCCGAGTTGCAACCCAGTCTCAACTATTTCTTCCTTTAACTGTAAATATCTAATCACTTTTATTTTACATATCATATTTTCATAAAACTGTTGGTCCAAGTTTCCCTTTGAAACCGTGGTGATCAGAGGGAGTAGCTTCTTTTCTGATTATTACAACATGACAAACAGACTCATTCGCAAACAATAGCTGATGAGATACTTTAAAGCTGTGTGAACGAGAATTTTGGTGCAAACAGTACTACGGTTTTAGTCTCTAGATACCTTCGCCTTCCCTTTGAGTTGGGATTTTGGTCTACACATGATAAATCAATTAAAGTTTGCATACAATTTGCTCTGACGACTTGCACCAGACAGGAAGACAACGATTCAAAGATTCGAGCACGGCATCGTAGACCATTAACAACTAAACTACAGATATGAATCTATCGGTGGGTTTTAGGTGTCACCCTAAATCTGAAAGAAACCCATGAAACCCAGCAATATGAAAGTAGCAATCTGCACCCACAGCGCCACTAAAGTGAGTGCGACAGATCGCACAGGCAAAAGAGCCGCTCTGGCAGATCGGTTCTAGCAAATTCAACAAATCCACCTGCTTCAGGACTTCCAGCAGAAAGCCGACACAGATGTCAGCAAATTCACCGCACCAGACAGGCGGACAATGATTCAAAGATTCGAGCACAGCACCATAGACCGTTAATAACAAAACTACAGATATGAATCTATCTGTGGGTTTTAGCGTTGGGTTTAGGTGTCACACTAAATCAGAAAGAAACACGTGAAACCCAGCTAATATGTAAGTAGCAGTGCACCCACAGCGCCACTAAAGTGAGTGTGACAGATCGCGCAGGCAAAAGAGCTGCTCTGGCAGATCCGTTCCAGCGAATTCAACAAATCCACCTGCTTCAGGGCTTCCAGCAGAAAGCCGACACAGACGTTAGCAAATTCACCGCACCAGACAGGCAGACAACGATTCAAAGATTCGAGCACAGCATCATAGACCATTAACACAAAACTACAGGTATGAATCTATCTGTGGGTTTTAGCGTTGGGTTTTAGGTGTCACCCTAAATCGGAAAGAAACACATGAAACCCAGCAATATGCAGGTAGCAGTCTGCACCCACGGCGCCACTAAAGTGAGTGCGACAGATCGCGCAGACAAAAGAGCCCGCTCTGGCAGATCCGTTCGAACGAATTCAACGAATCCACCTGCTTCCGGGCTTCCGGCAGAAAAGCCAGCACGGACGTCATCAAATTCACCGCGTCAGCATCAGTGCGCAGCATCGTCACAACTCACAACCGAAGCAGCGCTCGAGCGAAAACACAGGAGCTCGCGCGATCTGTCGGCTCGAGCAGCACGGGCGGGAGCGAACACTACCGCGCAATGCACGGAAAGTGTGGCAGCGCGCACGGAACCGCCCTAGAGACCTAAAGGCCCGGCGCCCGCCTCCGCCAGGAACAGATCGAGCGGGGAGGGCGGGCGGCCAGCAGGTGACGCGGACGGCGACGCGCGGATCAGATCACGGGGAAGGGCGTGAGGGGGACAGAGGCACGCGGGTGAGCGGACGTGCGAACCTGAGAAGTCGGCGGGGCGGGGGCGCTTCATGGGCTGCTGGCCCCCGGCGGCGGCGGCCATCTGCGGGGCGCCGCCCATGCCCGGGTGCGCCCCCGCCCCGGCCGCGGCGGATGGGTGTTGCTGCTGCTGCTGTTGCTGCTGCTGGCGCGGGTCGGCGGCCGCGTACCTCCAGTACGCGTCGGCCATCGCGGCAGGGGAGGGGAGCGAGACAGCAGGCGGCGGGAGTGGAGAGGGGTGGGGGAGTGGAGGAGGAGGAGGAATGACGTGTGAGAGGAGGAAGAAGGACGCGCAAAAGGAATCGTGTGCGCTTGTGCGCGTCACCTCTTTTCCGCCTTTGCCTTCTTCTATTTTTCTTTTTTCTTTTCTGACGGACGTAGCCAACACGGCCTTGGCGCTCTCTCGTGGGGGCCTGCTGTCTCGTGGAATTTGGCCTTGGGCCGGGCGTATGGCAAGGGTTTCTATTGCACTGTGTTATTTGAGCCCAAATGGTAAATTTGTATTCTTTTTTAGTACAATGGTAATTTGTATTCATGTGCATCGCTTAACAACATCCAACTTCGGGTGTCATGAGATCATATATTCACGTCCATTCATGACCTCAAAGGAATCTAACTTGTGTGGTTGTATTTTTCATTTCCCTCTTAATAAAAGAAGGCATGAATAAGATGAAAAGGGTGAAAATATAGAAGATCAGAGCAACTCCAACAACCTCGGTAACGAGTTGGATAGGAAAAAGAAAAATTGAGATAAAAATTGGTTCCAAATTCTCTATTTTCATTCGCTGGCTATCAGGTTAGCTATCTGTAGCCCTTTGCTAGCTCGCGAAAGATAAACCGAGAGCCCTCTCGATTTAGTCTTACCGCGAGAGCCTCCCGGATTTAGCCGGTACGAGGACAATTGGAAGGCAAAAAAGGAAAGGAAGGAAGGAAGTAACAAATCGAAAAGAAAAGTAACACCTCCATTCCGGCGAGCTTCACCAACTCCGGCGGGTTGTGGGCGGGGCGGCCGACGGCGGGACGCGGCGGGGCGCGGGTGGCGGTGGAGGCGGCGGCCTTAGGGTTTGGGGTTAGGGTTTGGGGTTAGGGTTTGGGGTTCGGGGGTTGGGGGATTCTCCATGCCCACCGAACCTAGAGGGAGGTCCGGGGCGGTCGTCGACCGGCGGTGGTCGTGGGGTGCGGGCGGGCGGCGGCGGCGCCGCCGCCCGCCGGGGTGGTGGAGGAAGGCGGTTGGGCGGGGGTCGGCGGGGGGGCGTCACGGTGACATCCCGGCGGAGCCGGGGTTAGCGCGGCGGCGGCGGTGGTGGCGGATCCGACGGCGGAAGCCGTCGAGACGAGGAGGTGGGCGGGGGCGGGGGCGCAAGTCGTCGGAGCTTCAGGAATGGCGGGGAAGGGGGCCGCAACGTTTGGTGGGCGGACGGTCGGCGGCGATGGAGGCGGGCGGTGGCGGGGCGCGCGCCGGGAGGAGGAGGAGGAGAGAAGAAGACGGAGGAAGAAGATGACCACCGGCTCCACCCACGCGCGTGAAGGGATAAGGTTGCGGTGCTTTGGTCGTGGGGCCCGCGTTCGTTGTGTCTGCATGAGGTGGGAAGGGGGCTCTCGACCGAAGGCTATCGGGAGAGCCCTCTCCCCGTAGCAGCCTCCTTGCTAGCTATTTTTGACTTAGTTCGTCCCCTCGCTGTTGGTGTTTTAGACCGGCAAACCTACCAAGGGGGTACCCGAGGTAGTATATTATGCGGTGGAGGATCGTGATCGGGAGACCGAGAACTCGAAGGTGTGTGCAAGGACACGAGACACAAGATTTATACAGGTTCGGATAGCCAGAGTAGCTACCCTACGTCCTGTTTGGAGTAGTATATCGCGCCCTGCGCTTGGTGTTGTCCCCGGAGGGATTGGGATGTTCGGCTAGGTACCCGGCCCTCCTTTATATAGTCCAGGGGGCGGGTTCCTAGTCGGTTACAAGGCAGGAGTCCTAGTAGGATTACACGGAACGAGTCCTAGTAGAATTACAAGGGTAGGAGTCGGTCTTCTTCCTTCCCGAAAGGACCTTGTGATGCCTAGAGGGGGGTGAATAGGATCACTTCAAATTTCGAAACAAAAGCGGCGGTTAAAGCACATGTCGGTACTACCGACGTGGTGCCGGTTCTACCGAGGGGCTTGGTACTACGGTACCGGTCGGTACTACCGACAGGGTAGAGTTGACTTAAAACGAAATTTGAATTCTGCAGGGATTCTAGCAATTCTACTTGAATCAAAGTCTTAGTTTAGAGGTTAAGAACCACCCGCAACCACAGAGATAAGTTGGATAGCAACCAAATGATAGATCGGGCTAAAACAAGTTCTAGGGTTAGTTAGAGGCAAAGAATTCAAGCAAGCAAAGGATACACAAGATTTAATCCGAAGTTCACACCCATAAAGGATGCTACGTCTCCGTTGAGGATCCCACAAAGGGAGGGCTATCACCAAGAGCCTCTTTTCCTCTTCCAACCTCCACAATGGAAGATTGGTCCTCACTAAGAATTCTCCACCAAGGAGAGGGCAATACAAACGATCCCGGGTGCACCACACAAAGAGGGCACTCGCGGGCGACGCCTAACCGTCTAGAAGCAAGCTTCAAGAGTAACAAATGCAAATCAAAAGCCCGGAGATGCTTCAAGTGCTCTTGAGAAGAAGAAGAACGATGGGGCTCTCAAAGCTTGTGCACACTTCACTAGAAATCACCTCTCTACTCAAACCCTAGCTCAAGGGAACCAAGGATTAGCTCTAGAGGAGAGGGGAGAGGTGGAGTGAATGCTCAAGGAAGTGTTTGTCTCGTGGTTGGTCGCAATGAGTGAGGAGGGAGAAAGGGGTTTAAATACTAAGCCTCAAAAACTAGTCACATTCTTGTGCTAAATCGTGCATCCTCGGTACTACCGACACGGTGTCGGTACTACCGAGGGGTGTTTGGGAACCCTAATAGTACCGACTTATCGGTAGTACCGACGCCGGGTCGGTAGTACCGACCCCCCGGCTAAACTCGCCGGTGAAGCCATATCGGTATACCGACCCTAGGCCGGTACTACCGATGGGAGGTCGCCGGTAGTACCGACGTGGCGTCGGTACAACCGACCAAGACCGAGAGATTGGGAAAAGAATAGCAATTGTGCACGCGCAAGCTCTCAACTCTTCTCACTCACTTGGGTTACCTTCTAGAGCACTTTTAGCATCTCTTGGCTATCGATTTGCATCCCCCTTTATAGTACGGTGTTTCCTATTCTCAAATTCAAAATTAAAAGTAAATTAAGCCTTGATCCGAGTTGAAAACAACGACTTGAAAATTGGGGGCCTTCCTTTGATCAAACCATATGAGTTTCATTCTTTTAAGACCTGCACACATCTTGACCAAGCATTAAATGCTACAAATTGTGCTTGTCATTATCACCAAAACAATTAGGGGCCAAGATGCGGTTTCAATCTCCCCTTTTTTGGTGATTGATGACAACCACAATTTGTTTTTATAAAAGATGTGTATATTTAACAATTTGAAAATGAAACTCCCCCTAAATGTGTGCTTTGACTTTTATGAAGGCCTCAAATGCCTATCACACACTTAGAAGACTTTTCACTCTCAAATTGTATACACAAGTTACACAAGTGCATAAGTGTGATATATAAACCGTGACGCATATGACATGATATACAAATCAATAAAGTGAGAAATAACAAGCATCACAAATAGATAGACAAGGTTCCTCACAAGCAAAGGTTCCTCACAAGCACAATTAGGTCTTAGAAATTTAAAAGAGTTATAGGTACTTCACCAAGCATTACACCACATAAATAGTTCATACATGTCCACAACACAAGGATAGATAGATGGATGGATATGGAGACACACTCCACCCCCACATGGATAAATTGTGAGCTCACTCCCCCTTTGGCATCAAGCGCCAAAAAGAGGAGGCCCTTCAATCATCATAATCATGTGGAGAGTGGGCAGCCGGAGGAGAGTCGTCGTCGTCGGTCTCACCACCACCAAAATCCTCATCGTCGATGTACGCCGGGGGAGCTCCATACATCATGGATGTGTCGCCATAGAACTCCCAAGGGTTGTAGAAGTTTGGTGGAGGAAGAAAGTTCATAGGCTCGCGGGCGGGAGAGTGCTCGATGTTGTGTTGAGCGAGCAATGCCTTTTGACACGTCTCTAACTTGATGAGCCGCTCATCAACGTGCTTTGCCGTGCGCACGAATCTCTTGTGCATTGTGCTTTCCCACATTGAAACAAGCAAAGAGGCCTTGAGATAGAAAGTTGAATATACTCTTCTTCTTTCCCGGGGGAACGGTGCCTCTAGATGCGGATGGCCAACGAGAAGACGAAGGTGGCTCATAGTAAGATGGGCCACCGGAGGAGGTGCCACCCACGGGAGCGGGACGAGGAGGGGCATGCTTGCCCAACTTGAGAAGATGCTCAATGTTTCCCTTGTTTGGCTTGTACCAAGAGTGGGACTTGTCGGGGAGAATATCAACTCCCGTCACCTCACAAATAATCTTGAAGATCCAATGAGCATATTGGCAACTCTTGTTGGAGGACACAGAACACACAATAATTTCCTCCCAAATGAAATCAAAGATGCTAAAGTCCTCTTTCCCCGGTGCCATCCTCACAAGAATTTCTTTTGCCACATTGGAGATGTTGGTATTGTCGCCGATCTTAGGAGTGAGGGTATAGCGGAAAAGTTGGTTCAACATCCTATAGACCGGTTTCATCCCATGTGTGGTACCAAACTCCACCTTTCCATACACGAAGTCGTACATGAAAGCCATCTCACTATCAAGCGGGAACTCCCCACCATGAAGCTTGGGGAGAGCAAGATTCTCCTCACCAAAACCAAGGATTTGAGCAAATCGCTCATATGAGACGAAGAGGGGCTTGCCTTGGAGGAGCCAATGGAAGGTCCTTGTCTCGCGACGGATATATAGATTGGCATATAATTGGGCGACCACTTCTTCATTTCCAATCATAGTTGATTGCCATCACGTTGGTCATCCCCTTGGCATGGCAAATATCAATAGCATCATTGACCGCCGGGATGTTGAGTGACCTAAGAAGCTCCCAATTGATAGACTTCATATCCACGGTCAAGTGATCCTTGCTAAGGATAACGGACTCATACCAATCCGCATTAAACTTAAGCCAAAAACGGATGTCCGCATCAAATTCCTTGTGCCAAAGAGCGGGGTCGGAATACCTCTCCTTGTACACGTTGTGTGACCCCCTTGTGTAGTCCACCATCTTGACAATGCCCATTTGAGTAGCCAGACGAGGAGGAATAGATGGCCGAAGGATGAAGGATGAGAGGGTGTCCAAAGAGATGTCCTCATAATCATCATAGTGATCATCGGGTTGGTGAGCTTGCTTTGTACGGGCGCGATGACCTTGTCCCTTGGATTGACGAGGTGCAGCAGGTGAGTTGGTACGACCACGCCCACGAGGAGCTTGAGTGCTAGCTCCCACCTTTCTCTTCCGTTGAGCGAGAGGGACATCATCCTCATCGGAGCCTTTGCGAACCACTTGCTTGCCGGCACGACCCATCTGAAGGATAAGAGTTTGTTGCATAAGATGGATGTGTCGAAGATGAAAAAGGAATGGCTTGATTCAAGAGAGGGATGCTCTTGTCAGCACCCCATCGGTACTACCGACACAGGGTCGGTACTACCGATGGGGGCTGACCTAGAGCTCAATCCCTCGAATCCTGGAGATATGCCCAACCAAAGGACATGAAATCATGGATATGTGAACTAGGATGTATAAGACGATGATTCCCTAAAGCATTCCCTCTAGAAACAACTACATTGAGAGATCGATCGATGAGGATTTGAATGAATACCTTGAGATGCTTCCCGCGCGAATCGATGAACTTCCGGCGAGGATTGGATGTTCCGGAGGGTGGAGAATCGAATGGAGTGGCTAGATTAACTTTTTCATGGTTGGTTTTTGAAATCCCCACACGGGTTGAGCAAGAGGAGAAGGGGGTGCGGCTCCAACGGTTGAAAGAACCTCTGGAACCCTAGGTCTGGCCGCGGGCGATTTATAGCCCAGCGCTAGTTATCGGTAGTACCGACATGGCATCGGTACTACCGGGGGTCCGGAGAAATTGAGCCAGAGAGTCCTTATCGGTATACCGAGCCGCGTCGGTTCTACGGGGGGGGTCCGTAGTACCGACACGGCGCGGTTCTACCGTGAAACACCGTAAAACCCAACGGTGAGCTCTTATCGGTACTACCGACCTGGTGTCGGTTGTACCGGCAGCTTTACCCGCATTTTGAGATGGATTGAAGAACTTAGATTGAGTTTGATAGAGATAGGGAAGTATGGACATGTAGAGAACCCATAGGAGTTGGTGACTAGTCACAAACAATCAATCAAAGCTATAGTCACTAATCACTATGCAAAGATCCAAAGTTTTGTAAGACACACACAAAGAGAGGAAAGATAAAACATTTTGCTTCCTATCTAGGCAACAAACAAGTTTATGTGCAAAAGATCAAGCCAAGTTACGACAATCTAAGATGTTTAGCTCACTCCTCAAAGCACAAAACCTATGCTTGTCGAGAGGCTTGGTGAAAATGTCGGCAAGTTGCCTTTCGGTGCAAACATGCCGTAAAGCAATGTCACCCTTAGCCTCATGATCCCGTAAGAAGTGGTGTCTAATGTCTATGTGCTTTGTTCTAGAGTGTTGGACTGGATTGTTCGCTAGTTTGATAGCACTCTCATTGTCACACAAGAGTGGAATCTTACTAAATTTGCAACCATAATCACTCAATGTTTGCTTCATCCACAAGAGTTGTGCACAACAAGCACCGGCTGCCACATATTCGGCTTCGATTGTGGACAAAGCAACCGAGTTTTGCTTCTTTGAGCTCCATGACACCAAAGACCTACCAAGAAATTGGCAAGTCCCGGTAGTGCTCTTTCGATCTACTTTGCAACCGGCATAGTCCGAATCGGAGTAGCCAAGTAGATCAAAAGTGGAGCCTTTGGGATACCACAAGCCTAGGTTAGGAGTATGAACTAAATATCTAAAGATTCTCTTAACGGCCATTAGATGACACTCCTTAGGATTGGCTTGAAATCTTGCACACATGCACACACTAAGCATTATATCGGGCCTAGATGCACAAAGATAAAGGAGGGAGCCAATCATGGAATGGAATACCTTTTGGTCGGCCGACTTCCCTTCTTCATTGGGATGAAGATGTCCATTTAATGCCATGGGAGTTTTGATGGGCTTGGAATCGGCCATGTCAAACCTCTTGAGCATATCTTTCACATACTTGGTTTGACACAAGAAAGTCTTGTCCTTCATTTGCTTGATTTGAAATCCAATAAAAAACTTCAATTCTCCCATCATAGACATCTCAAATCTCTTGGTCATGATCCTACCAAATTCTTCACAAAATTTATCATTAGCAAACCCAAAGATGATATCATCGACATAAATTTGACAAACAGAAATATCATTTCCATTTCTTTGTATGAAGAGAGTAGAATCGGCTTTGCCTATCTCAAAGTCATTCTTGAGAAGAAAATCCTTAAGGCATTCATACTATGCTCTAGGGGCTTGTTTAAGCCCGTAGAGCGCCTCACAGATCTTGTACACATGGTTTGGAAATCTTGAGTCTTCAAAGCCCGGTGGTTGATCTACATACACTTCTTCTTGGAGAGGTCCATTCAAGAAGGCACTCTTCACATCCATTTGATGAAGCTTGAAATCATGATGGGTAGCATAGGCCAAAAGAATACGAATTGACTCAAGCCTTTCTACCGGTGCATAAGTCTCTCCAAAGTCCAAGCCTTCAACTTGCGTGTAACCCTTGCCAACAAGCCTTGCCTTGTTCTTCGTGACGATACCAAATTCATCTTGCTTGTTCCTAAAAACCCATTTGGTGCCGATCACATTTTGCTTGGGTCTTGGTACCAACTCTCAAACTTCATTTCTCTTGAAGTTGTTCAACTCTTCCTCCGTGGCAATAATCCAATCCGGATCCTCAAGAGCTTGTTCCACACTAAGAGGTTCCAAAGAGGAAACAAAAGAGTAAAATGCACAAAAATTTGACAATCTAGATCGAGTTGTTACCCCTCTTTGAATACTCCCAAGAATGTTATCAACGGGATGATCTCGTTGAACCATTTGATGTACCCTTGGGTGTGGTTCTTGAGATTGACGTTGGATGGGTCCATCATCATCATCTTCAACTTGTGGGGTATCTCCTTGAGCTTCATCACTTAGTTCTCCCCCTTGATCAAAGCCCCGTCCATGATCGTCACCATGAACTTGACTCTCATCTTGATGAACTTGAGAACTAGGTGGTTCCACTCTTGTTGATGATGATGGATCTTGAGTGCTTGTGTCAACCGGAGTTTGTACTTGAATCTCCCGAGGCATCACTTCACCGGTCCCCATTCTAAAGATGGATATGCTTGGGGGCTCTTCATCATCTACAAGGTTTTCACTAACTTACTCTCGTTGAGAGCCGTTGGATTCATCAAATTTCACATCTACCGTGGTCTCAACACAACCGAGTGATTTTGTTGAAAACACGATAGGCATGCTCGTTAGTTCCATAACCAAGTAGAAAACCTTCATCAACCTTGGATGCAAACTTTGAGGCTTTGGGTTTCTTGTTAAGTATGAAACACTTACACCCAAAGACTCTAAAGTAATGCACATTAGGCTTCTTACCGGTGATGATTTCGTAGGGAGTCTTGTTCAAGTACTTGTGGAGGTAGAGTCGGTTGGCGGCATGGCATGTGGTGTTGATGGCTTCCGCCCAAAATGAGTCCGTAGTCTTGTACTCATCAAGCATTGTCCTTGCCGCTTCAATCAATGTACGGTTCTTCCTCTCAACGATGCCATTTTGTTGAGGTGTATATGGAGCGGAAAGTTCATACTTGATGCCTTCTTCATCTAGGAACTCTTCAACTTGTGTGTTCCTAAACTCGAGACGTTGTCACTTCTTATGTTTTTGACCTGGAGCTCAAACTCATTTTGAACTCTTCTAATGAACTTCTTCACAATTCCCTTTGCTTCACTTTTATCTTGCAAAAAGAATAGCCAAGTGAAATGGGAAAAATCATCAACAATTACTAAGCCATATTTGTTACCACCGATGCTTATGTAGGCAATTGGTCCAAATAAATCCATATGTAGTAGCTTCAATGGTCTTGATGAGGATAGAATGTTCTTGGCGGGATGATGAGCTCCAACTTGCTTCCCGGCTTGACAAGCGCTACATAACCTTCTTTCTCAAAAACAACATTCGTTAGTCCTAGGATGTGCTCGTCTTTTTGAAGTTTGGCCAAGTTCCTCATGCCAACATGGGCTAGTCGGCGATGCCATAGCCAACCCAAGTCGGATTTTGCCACTAAGCAAGCCTTAGGGTCCACTTTTACTTTTGTGAAGTCCACATAGTAAAGCTTTCCCCGAAGATGGCCCGCAAAGACAATAGAGGAATCCTCCCTTCTAGAGATGGTCACACCCTCATGAGTAAAGAGACAATTGTAGCCTTTCTCACAAAGTTGTGAGATCGACAACAAATTGTATCCTAACCCTTGAACATGATAAACATCTTCAATCGAATTTGTTGTTGAGATAGCAATTTTACCTAGACCAATGACATCCCCTTGACCATTGTCTCCATAGATGATAGTTTCTGTAGGGTTGTCATAATGATCAAGGGATGCAAATAAGCCTTCATCTCCGGTCATATGATTAGTGGCACCACTATCAATCAACCATGCGCTTCCACCGGAGGAGTAGGCCTACAAATCAAGTTTAAGCTCTTGGTTTAGGTACCCAAAATGAGTTGGGTCCTTGAAGGTTAGATGTATAAACTTTTGGAACCCACACACTCTTCCTCATGGCCTTCATGTCATAGGCCCCAACATACTTGACCACTATTTTACCATTAGGGTCCGAGGTTACAATGTAATCACAAGTGTAGTTAGGTGAGGGTTTGTGCTCAACCACATTCTTCGATGCCTTAGGTGGAGTGTTAACCCCACCACTCCCCTTTGTGGTTTGCACTATCTTTGCCCTTGGTTGTGGTAGATGTGGTGACTCCATGGGCAATATCCATGATTGTGTTGAGGTAGCCTCCCTTGTTCCACAAGGGAATCTCATGCCCTTTCACCTGTCACTCTACCATTGGCCTTGTTGTTCTTGCGATTCCCAATTCCTTGTTTGTCCACTACCTTGGGTATGGACTTGGCGCCAATGTTGCCTTGTGTGATCAACATGTTCAATCGGGCAATTTCCTTGTCCTTGCTCTTAATTTTCTCTTCAAGCCTTGCATGGTTAGTCTTGAGAGCATTCATATCAATGTTAACGCAAGAAGAGCAAGTTTTGTTTGTGGAGGCACTAGAGTCCAATCTTACCGTTGGAGTGACTTTGGTGCTTTCCCAAAGGCTACTAAAGTTAGCTTCAAGAGTTTTGTACTTTCGGTCAAGCTTGAGAGGCTTGATTGAAGCTCACTATGAGTAACCTTTAGGGAAGCTAAAGATTCATTTGCCAAGGTGTAATCCTTTGACATCCTCTTGTTAGAATCATGGGCCAAGGACAAGTCCGTGGTCAATTTTCAACCTTAGCCTTCTCCTCGGCAAGATATTTTTCTAGAGCAAGGTTTCTTTCCTTTTCAAGGATAAGCAAGTCTTCTTGCTCATGAAGAATCTCTTCCTTTTTCTCTAGTTTGTCCAAAAGCCTTTTAATTTCCTTGTGACCCTTTTTGCCAAATTTCTTTATCATGTTGTTCTCTATTTACTTTTCCTCATCTATGTTTTCTATGTCACTACTAGGTGTGGCTGAAGAAGAGATTGGAGAAGATGGGGTGGTAGATTCTTGTACCTTGCTCCCCCTTGCCATGCGACAAAAGTGAGAGTGGTCTTCATCATCAGAGAGGTTGTTGAAGAGGCGCGGTGAGGATCAGCTTTGTGCCATGGCAATTGTTGCCATTCCTTGCTTCTTTGGTTCTTCATCTTCATCACTTGAGTCCCATTGTTGACCCACGTGAGCACGCCCTTGATACTTGCTCTTGTATTCCTTGCTCCTCTCTTTGAATTTCTTTTCTTCCTCACTTTTGTTCTTGTTCTTGGGGCACTCGGCAATAAAGTGTCCATACTCTCCACACTCATAACACTTTCTTTGTGACATCTTCCTTCTTTCATCTCCACCTTTTCTTGAGTTTCTTGACTTCAAGAATTTCTTGTACTTCCTTATAGCAAAGGCGGTTTCTTCGTCCGTGTTTTCTTCATCCGAAGCGTCCCCTCATCGAGAGGTGACTAAATGTGACACAAATACCGAGTCCCGGGAGGTCGGTCACACATTTATTACAACGGGTGGAATCGGTCTTTTACATCACGGCGACACGAGAGGGCACGGTAGTGCCAACGCTACAAGGAACAACACAAACGCTAACGACCACACTACAATAGCAAAGGCTTCCATAGCCTCCTCAGAGTACCACACCATGGAAGCTTTCGGTAGGGGCCCTGGGTACACAGGCACGGTTGGGTGTAGGGCACGACCTACTCAACGTCTTCGGGAATGTAATCGGGATCCTCCTCTGTAAAATAGTTAGTAAAACAAGGGTGAGCACATACGTACTCAGCAAATCCAACCCCACCCACGGAGGGGCTTATAAGCAGAATCATGCATAAGGTATAACAAGGATCAGGTTATGGTTCATTTTGCAAACTTACTCATGCAGGGGTTCATTTCAAAAAGGTTTTCGCAAATCATTTTCATAACCCAAGTAACTCAAATGTTTTAGGTAAACCACTGTGGAACTACCGACTTCCCGCCCGTCGTAGCCCGGGCACACGGCCACACACACATCACCGAAAAACAACTCACACCGAAAAACATCCCATCCCAAACACTAGTTTTTGTGACCACACCGTGACTCGTCCAATACCGTGGACACGGCTATTCGAATAGGTTTGACACTCTGCGAGAGGTTGTACATCTTTACCCACAAGTAGGGTACCGTCACACGGACACCTTAGTGCCCGGTACGGATCCTATCAAAGCCATTACCCACTTTAGCTAACGCTACGAGCCACCACGGAAGCACCCAAGGGGTCATACCACATAACCGGGACGTACCTCACACAGAGCGTACTCCTGCTCCTTGGTCTCCCGCCGCTCACCCGCACACCAGATGGCAAGTAGATTAACTAGTGGGGTTTATGCTAAGCCGTTGCCACATACAACGGTCGAGTGGTTGTACGATGATTTGGGTCAGGTGAGATGTCACGCAACCCGGTCCTTAACCGACAAGATGGACAACTCCCAACACGCTCAACCACACGGTACGAGCTCACCCATACTCCGACACACACGTCCATCCCGTCTACCCGAGTTCTTTACTCATTTTCCAAACATATCCCCTTTTTGTTTTTGAAGCACTCACACGTTTTGAAAGCACTCACACATTTTGAAAGCACTCACACATTTTAAAGCAATCATTCGAGCCAAAACAAGGTTCAATCATGCCAATCAAGGGTGGCTATCCTACCATGTTTTGCGGTAAAAACAATATGCAATTTATAAAATGGGTATAGGGTATATTTATAAAACTAGGACGAAGCATGCATCAAAGGATGAGATTGAACTTGTCGTCTTCGAAGTCTTCGGGGAGTGCGGCTCGGCGTTCGGGACCTCGGGCTCCTGCTCGCGGTAGTCGGCTCCAAACTCCGGCTCGGGGTACCTTCCTTCGTTTACTTCGTCGGCTATAGCATGCACACGGGCAAGCAAGCAATCAATAACGACATACACATTTTCTCCGACCGAGCTCGCGGAAGGTAATTAGAAAAAAATAGAGAAATAAATATTATGCAATGTTTTTGGGTGACGGATGGGTGATGGTATACCCGGCACGGGCGTGGGAAAGGTTGGGCGCGATTTGGATTAAAATCGCGCATGAAATGACGGGTTAACAGAGGTGTTTAGGGCTAATTAGGGGCACCGTTAGTATTTTATTATAAAAGAAAAGGGCCTAATTATAATATTTAAACCTAGCGGGGGTGTTACTAAATAGTCCGGGGGCATAATTGTAAAGGGACGGGGTTGTTTTTGTGGTTTAATTTAAAGTATAGGGTCTGTTTTGAAGAAAAGAGTGAGGGAAATAGAGGGGGGCTCGGTTTTGGATAAGTGGGGAAAGGGCGGGGGGTTTTGGGCAAAAAGCCCTTCTTCTTCCTCCCTCCCTCACAACACGAACGCGAGGCGGGGAGGCCGACCGTGGAAGGGGGGAGGGGCGCCGGCGACTCGGTGCACGGCGACGGCCGGGAGTTGGGGCGAAACGAAGAGGAGGTCGAGGGCAACCGATTCTCGCTTCTTACCTCGGGCCGGGGTGCTCTAGAGAGGCGGATCGGCTGCCGGCAGTGGGGCCGTTCGCGGTGGTGACCAAAGCGGCACCGGTGGTGGTGATGGAGGGCTTGGGAAGGAGGGGGAATTGGTCGTGGAGGTGCGGGGCGAGGTGGGGAGCCGGTCCGGCCCTTTTATAGGAGCGGGAAGGTCGGTTTGGCGAGGATATTTTGAGCTTCGCGAGCTTTAATGGCCGTCAATGGAGGTTCGGGAAAAATCCCGGCGTGGACTCCGGCCGGCGGGATTCTCGGTCGTTCTTGTGCGAATTGACCCGTCGTGCGGTGCTGCCGTGGCCGTGGAGGGGAGGGAGGCGGCGATGCGCGCGCCGCGGTGGAGGTAGCGGGTCGGAGTAATGGAGGTCTTCGTTTGTCGAGCAATGGAAGGGAGGGGAGGCTGGCACTCGCCGTGGCGCGGGGGGCGCCCCTTGGCGTGCGGGCTTGGTCGGCCGGCCGGGGAGGGGCCGGCGCCCGCCGCGGGGCGCGCGGGGGGTGCCGCCCTCGCCGCGCGTGGGGAGGGGGGCCGCGGCTCCCTGCGTCGCACGTGGGGAGGGGGGGCCGCGCGGGGGGGCCTCGGCCTGAGGCCGAAGGTAGGAGAGGGCGGTGGGAAAAAGAAAGAAGGAAAAAGAAAAGGGAGAAAAGGGAAAAGAAAAAGAAGAAAAGAAAAAGGGAAATAGGAAAAAGGAAAAATCAGGGAAGAGAAATAGAAAAGGGATTTAAAAAATTAGGAGAATTCCTAGAAAAATTAGGAGAAGGGTTTTTTCTTGGATTTTCCGGTTTCTCGGGCGTCAGCGGGATTTTCGGGACGGCGGTGATGGCGAGGCGGGCCGGCCGGCGGGACCGCGACGTGCGCGGGATTCCTAGCACGGTGGCCGACCGCGGCGATGGGGTGGCACGCGTGGGTGCTTGGATTGAGTGTGGGCGGTGCGGCGGAATTCGCGGCACGCGCGCCGAGGGTGAGAGAGGGAGACGGTGACCGGGGTTCCGAAAGGGGGGCAAATGAGCTCAGCTGGACAGTTTTGAAAACACGCGTGATTTATTTGGTGATTTATTAGGAGCTAAAAACGCGGGCGTTACAAACCTACCCCACTTAAAATGAATCTCGTCCTCGAGATTCGGCTAAGTTTCGAAAAGGTGGGGAAACTCCTTCTTCAGTGCGTCCTCTCGTTCCCACGTAGCTTCTTCCACCCCGTGTCTGCTCCATTGGACTCTGCACACCCGTACTTCGGTCGTCCTTGTCCGCTTGACCACAGTGTCTAAGATCTTGACGGGCACCTCCTGGTACCTAAGGTCTGGCTGTAGGTTGATGGTCTCTCTCCGGTACTCGCTTCTCTTCCAGAACCTTCAAACATCGGCGTAGCTGGGAGATGTGGAACACTGGGTGTATATCGACATTTCTTCGGGTAGCTCGAACCGGTATGCTACCGCTCCGACTCTCTTTAGCACTTTATACGGTCCGATGTACCGAGGGGCCAACTTCCCGTGTACTTGAAATCTCCGAGTCCCCCGGATGGGTGAAACCTTGAGGTAGACGAAGTCTCCCGGATTGAAGCTCGCTTCACGCCTTTTCTTGTCTGCGTAGCTCTTCTGTCGGGACTGGGCGGCTCTCAACTTTTCTCGAATATCGGCTACTCGCTCCTCGGCTTCCTTTATAAGTGCGGGCCCCACCAGGGCACGCTCTCCTACCTCTGACCACATCAGGGGTGTCCTACATTTTCTCCCGTATAGTGCTTCGAATGGCGACATTCCCAGACTTGCTTGGTAGCCGTTATTGTAGGAAAATTCTGCATATGGCAGGCTCTGCTCCCAATCTTTGCCATAGGTGAGGACGCATGCTCTCAACATATCTTCCAAAATTTGATTCACCCTTTCGGTCCGTCCGTCCGTCCGCGGGTGGTACGGCGAGCCGAAGTCTAGCTTGGTGCCCATGGCTTTGTGCGGGCTTTTCCCGGAACCTAGAGGTGAACCGGGTCCCTCTATCGAGACTATTCGCTAGGCACTCCATGCGGCTTCACTATATTTTCTATGTAGAGTTTTGCCAATTTCTCTCCACCATAAGTGGTCCGTACGGGTAGAAAGTGAGCGACTTTAGTGAGTCGGTCCACGATCACCCATATGGAGTCATGTCCCTTACGAGTCCTTGGCAACCCTACTATGAAGTCCATACCTATCTCGTCCCACTTCCATACCGGGATTGGTAAAGGTTGCAACGATCTGCGGGCTTCTGATGTTCGGCTTTGATCCTCGACAAGTGTCACAGTGGGCGACGAACCGTGCAATGTCTGCTTTCATCCCATTCCACCAATACTTTTGTTTTAAGTCCATGTACATCTTGGTGGATCATGGGTGAATGGAGTATGCCCGAGTTGTGTGCCTCATCCATGATGGTCCGTCGAAAATCTCCACCTTCGGGCACACATATCCTGTTTTTGTACCACAGGGTGCCTTGGTCATCCACCACGAAGTCGGGGGCCTTGTTCTCTCGGTATGCTTGCGGATCTTCATCGATTCTCGTCGGTTTCTTGGGCCTTCCGGATCTTCTCTTCTAAGGTAGGTTGAACACTCGAGTGGCGAGCGTAGCCTTGGGGGACAATGTGTACGTTGAGCCGTGCCATCTCATCCTACAAGCCGGGCACTCTTGGGGCCGCCTTCTCGTAGGTTTTCCGCTTAGGGCATTTGCTACTACATTGGCCTTCCCGGGTGGTAGTGAATTTCTAGGTTATAGTCCTTGACTAGCTCTAGCCATCTTCTCTGCCTTAGGTTCGGGTCGGGGCTTGGGTGAAAATGTACTTTAGACTCTTGTGGTCCGTGTAGATTTCACACTTGTTCCCGATCGGGTAGTGTCTCCGGATCTTCGGGGCATGCACTACGGCCGCAAACTCCGGATCATGGGTGGGATAATTACTCGCTCATGGGGTTTGAGCCGACGGGAGGCATATGCCACTACCTTCCCATCTTGCATGAGAACACATCCCAACCCTTGTCGGGAGGTGTCGCGGACACGACAAAGTCCCGTTGAATGTACGCGGGGGTCGGCACTTGGGCGGTGGTCAACCTCTTCTTCAACTCTTGGAAACTTCTCTCGCGAGGCCTCGGTCCGGTTGAACTTCTTCTCCTTCTTGAGCGGCTCTTGTCATGGGCGGGCGATCTTGGAGAATCCCTCGATAAATCTCCGGTAGTACCCCGCTAAGCCTAGGAAACTCCCGATCTCACTCACGTTGGTTGGTTGCCGCCCGGTTGGAGACTGCCTCAACTTTCCGGGGTCTACGGCTACTCCTTACACGGTCGAATGAATGTGCCCAAGGAAGGATATTTTCTCCGGCCAAAATTCACACTTGCCGAACTTGGCGTATAGCTTGTGTGCCCTCAACTTTCCCGGCACTACTCGAAGATGTTGTTCATGCTCCTCCACACTCTTGGAGTAAACAAGTATGTCGTCAATGAAGACTACGACAAACTTGTCCAGCTCTTCCATGAACACCTTATTCATGAGGTTCATGAAGTATCTTTGGTGCATTGGTTAGTCCAAAGGACATCACCGTAAACTCGTATCGCCCGTAGCGAGTGACAAAAGCGGTCTTGGGGATGTCACTTTCCCTAATCTTGAGCTGGTGGTACCCGATCTTAGATCCACCTTCGAGAAATACTTTGCTCCCTTCGGTTGGTCAAACAGGTCATCTATTCGGGAAGAGGGTACTTGTTTTTAATAGTGACCTCGTTCGGCGAGCGATAGTCCACACACATCCTCATGCTCTTATCCTTCTTCTCCACGAAAAGCACCGGGGCTCCCCATGGTGATGAGCTTGGTCCGATGAACCCACTTCGCCGGGAGTTCTCGCTAACCGCTTCTTCAACTCGCCAACTCCGGGCCGCCATCCTATAGGGCCTCTTGGCTATGGGAGAGGTTCCAGGGATAAGGTCAATTACGAACTCTATATCCCTGTCTGGTGGCATTCCAGGGAGTTCTTCGGGGAACACATCTGGGTATTCTCGTACTACTGGGACATCTTCTATGGACTTGGCTTCTATGTTGAAAACCATTATATCCGGCCTGTGTCCCCGGGTGTGGCAGGTCACTTGTATCCCGTCTGGGTTGGTCAGGTGCACTACTTTATCGGCGCAACTTATGAGGCCATGGTGCTGGCTTAACCAGTCCATCCCAAGGATCACATCTATCCCTTTGGATTTCAGTACCACTAGGTCTGCTAGGAACTCTACCCCACTTAAAATAATCCTTACCCGGGGCATCCCGATTGACACTTAATGTCACCTTCGGGCGTTCGAGTTATTAGGGGTGCTTTTAGTAGTACTTGTGGGTGTGTTATGCTTTTCCACAAAGCTTGAGGCTATGAATGAGTGCGATGCTCTCGAATCGAATAGTATGGTAGCCAAAGCGGGGCGACCGGGAACTCACCGAGTACTACGCCTTGTGCTTCCTGTGCCTCCTGCGCATTGATGTGATTGACCCGGGCGCGTCCATATGACTGCTGGGGCTGCCTCATCTGCTGGTTGCTGTTGTTGTTGCCGAAGTTATTGTTGCTGCGCACCGGCATGCGGTTGGCTCCTGACACAAGCGGCCTTGGCCCGTTCACCGAGTTGGAGTAGGTGGTGGTGGTTGGCTTTTTAGCATAGGGGCAGTTGGCGATAAAGTGCCCGGTTTCTCGGCAGTTGAAACACACTCGGGAGTTGTTGTTGTTGCTTTGGGCGGTGATCCGGCGGTGTTGTTCGTGGGGGCTTCATGGCACTCGGTTGTAGGAGAGCTTGAAGCTGGGCTCTGGGGGCTTGCGAGCTCGTGGCTTGGGATTGGGTTCTGTACTGCATAGGAGCTTGGAACCTGGACATGGGGTGTCCAAAGTTTCTCGGCCTCTGGGACCGCTCTTGCTGCTTGGCCTTGTGTTCCATGAACTTGCGCTTGTTTTCCTTCTTTTCCTCGGCCCTTGCTCTCTCCGTGAGTATTGCCATGTTCATGAGGGTGTTAAAGTCCGGTAAATGCGAGGAGTCGGCGGTGTCTTCGGTTCGGAGTCGGCCCCTTCTTGAACATCTCTTGCTTTTTGGAGTCTTTATCCACCTCTTCGGGGCATAGCGTGCCGGCTCTATGAACGGGTACGTGTACTCCTCCACAAACATGTTGCCTTGGCGGAGTTCGCGGAACTCGTCCGCCTTCCGCTTCGGTGTGGCCTCCGGGATGTGGTAGAGACGGAACTCCTCCACGAATTCATCCCATGTGATGGCGAGAGGGATCCTTGGGCGCGGCGCGGTAATTTTCCCCACCGGGCTAGGGGTTTGTCTCGGTGAGTGGTGAGGGCGCCGGGGAGAACCTTGTCGTGGTCCTCGCGGTTGAAGGGCTCTAGCTCTCTCGGAATGGCTCTCGGCCAATCGTCGGCATCCAAAGGGTTCACCGACCCGCCAAAGGTGGGCGGCTTAGTCCCGAGGAACTCGATCGGCTTCTCGTTCATGCCCAAAACTCGAGGTCTTGGGCGGTTGACGGCGTTGAAGATAGCCTCCATCGGGACGGTCCTGGTTGGCTAAGACTTGTGCCAAGTCAACGGGAGGGGGTGGCGGTGGCGGGGACCACGTTCTCTCCTCCATCTTCATTTTGGTTAACTTCCGGTCGTGGAGACGCTCCCTCCGGGATCGGCTTGCGATCCCTCGGCGTCCGATCGGTGGGTCCCGACAGGCGCCCGGAAACCATCTCAGTAAAGAAGCGGGTTTCTAAGAGATCTAGTTTTATGTGATGTTTGAGTGGATTATAACGGATTTCTTTTTTGAAAAGGCGGGGTCTACTCCTGCTTTGGTAAGCACACAACAAGCACATAGCAAACAAGCAAGCACAAACAAGTTTTTATTACAAACCAGCGAGGAGGATACATCCCGACTACGCGGACACACTACACGACTAAGGACTAAGGGCGCGACTTGGACCAGTACGGCTTCATTCCCTGGGTCTTGGGGCACACTACTCGCGAGGGGAGCTGTCTTCTGGGGTCGAGTGTTCTTCCAGCGGAATGAGCAGCTCGTCATCATTCCCGCCTTCGGGGTTTCCGTTTTCCGAGGCCGTGCCTGCGGCTTCGGTGGTCGTCGTTGGGGGTTCGGTGGCTCGCCGGTGGTCCGGGGGGGACTTCGATAGTTCCTCCCCATCCTACAAGGGGTGTTCCCGGCGGGACTTGAGCTTCTCCAATGGCCGGAACGGGTGTTCCGCCGTGGGTCCATTCTTGCATGCGTTGGTCCCGGATCCTCCCGAGGCTTTCCCGGGCAACGACTTCACTTGCTTATGGGCTGCTGCGGTCCTTGCTTCGACTTGAGACACTCCGACTTGGTGCATCCTCACCGTGACTTCGGCTTGTTCGGCCCGACCGATTTGTTCCCTCAAGTGCACGGCCTCGGTCATCAAAGAGCTTGTCCGGGGAGACAAGGTAGGCGACTACATGGTACAACGAGGTCTTCTTGGTGGCGGCGTCATTCCAGGTTTCTCATGCGGGCCTGCCAAACTGGGGTTCTGATGGCGGGAGGGAAGTACCTCATTGGTGTGGGGACGAGGTGTTCTTCGTAGATTCGGCACAGGTAGCGGAGGGCTTTTCTGAGGGCCAAAGGATAGGTGTCTCGGTGTCGAAATCCGGTGGCGGTTACGCGCCACGGCTCGATGTTGGTGTGGCGGTTGCTTCTAGCGACGGAGAGGACCACTCTACAGCGAAGAGTGCCGAGTTGCTCGTACTCTCTGCTGTAGTACCTAGGGCGCTTGGTGATACCGAGGCGCTCTAGGGAGTTGATGAGAAGGTGAGCAAAACCAGGCTCCTCCTGGCACACGCCTTGGGTCCATCCATCTTCCGCCATCGAAAACAAAGGTAGAGTTGAACAAAGTTGTGGTGGGGTACAAGAGATGGATAACTTTATTTAGTAGGAAGGTTGGGGTACATCCTTCGGGGTACACTTATTATTACTAGGACTCGGTTTCTACCCTAGTCTTATCCTCATGGTGATTCTTCCTCTAGCTGGATACGACGCTTCTTCAGTGGAAGATCTTGCTCCAGTATCTCATCTTCAGTCTGGGTCCCTTTGTCCCAGTGAGTTTCTTCGGGTTCTTCTTCATCCAAGTCGGCTTCTCCTCTTCTCCTTCTACGTTCCCTGTGGAGCTCATCCCATAGTTGTTTGTGGAACACCTCCGAACGTTCTTTTTCCCTGAGGTAGTCTTGCTCCATGTTGTGTCGTTCAACTTCTGCTATGGTTGTCTTTACCCTCTCCAGTTCTACCCTCTGCTCTGCTCTTTCCGCTCTGTCAATCTGCTTGCCTTCGGTTCTTGGGGCTTGCTCTGATAAAGGTGGTCTAGGCCTCCGAGGTATATGGATAGGTGGGAAACCTCTTCTAAGTCTTCTTCTTCTCGTTCTAGTCCTCTCATGCGATCAATCCACGAGCGTCCTCTTCCTCCGGAGGGTGGAAAGAATCCCATTGGAGTCCTTCGGAGGTGCTTGTCTATAAACCACTCGTAGGCGTCGCGGGGCCTTCCGAGCGACCTTGGGGTAGGTGTCGGCGAAACGAAAACCGGTGGCGGAGACGAACCATGGTTCTATGTCGGGGTAAAGCGTGCTTCTTCCCACAAAGATCGGCGGCTTACACCGAAGGGTGCCGTAACGTTCGTACTCCCGTAGACGAACTCGGCGGATCCCTTACTCCGACGCGCTCTAGGGCCGAGTAGCAACGGAAGTTAGGGAGGCCGGTCTGGACGGGCGGATTCCTCCGTTCCATCCCGGGGTTAGCCATCCGGAAACGAGGCAAGAATCAAGGTAAGGATTTGGGAACAGGTGAGCTTAGCAAAGGAAAGGTTAGAGAAGGCCAGAGGAGGTCTCGTATCCTAGGGGTCATGTCCTACGGCCAACCTACGGCTCTGATACCACCTGAAGCGTCCCCTCATCAGAGGTGACTAAATGTGACACAAATACCAGTCCCAGGAGGCTGGTCACACATTTATTACAACAGGTGGAATCAGTCTTTTACATCACGGCGACACAGAGGGCACGGTAGTGCCAATGCTACAAGGAACAACACAAATGCTAACGACCACACTACAATGGCAAAGGCTTCCATAGCCTCCTCAGAGTACCACACCATGGAAGCTTTCGGTAGGGGCCACAGGGTACACGAGCACGGTTGGGTGTAGGGCACGACCTACTCAACGTCTTCGGGAATGTAATCGGGATCCTCCTCTGTAAAATAGTTAGTAAAACAAGGGTGAGCACATACGTACTCAGCAAATCCAACCCCACCCACGGAGGGGCTTATAAGCAGAATCATGCATAAGGTATAACAAGGATCAGGTTATGGTTCATTTTGCAAACTTACTCATGCAGGGGTTCATTTCAAAAAGGTTTTCGCAAATCATTTTCATAACCCAAGTAACTCAAATGTTTTAGGTAAACCACTGTGGAACTACCGGACTTCCCGCCCGTCGTAGCCCAGGCACACAGCCACACACACATCACCGGAAAACAACTCACGCCAGAAAACATCCCATCCCAAACACTAGTTTTTGTGACCACACCGTGACTCGTCCAATACCGTGGACACGGCTATTCGAATAGGTTTGACACTCTGCAGAGGTTGTACATCTTTACCCACAAGTAGGGTACCGTCACACGGACACCTCAGTGCCGGTACGGATCCTATCAAAGCCATTACCCACCTTAGCTAACGCTACGAGCCACCACGGAAGCACCCAAGGGGTCATACCACATAACCGGGACGTACCTCACACAGAGCGTACTCCTGCTCCTTGGTCTCCCGCTGCTCACCCGCACACCAGATGGCAAGTAGATTAACTAGTGGGGTTTATGCTAAGCCGTTGCCACATACAACGGTCGAGTGGTTGTACGATGATTTGGGTCAGGTGAGATGTCACGCAACCCGGTCCTTAACCGACAAGATGGACAACTCCCAACACGCTCAACCACACGGTACGAGCTCACCCATACTCCTGACACACACGTCCATCCCGTCTACCCAGTTCTTTACTCATTTTCCAAACATATCCCCTTTTTGTTTTTGAATCACTCACACGTTTTGAAAGCACTCACACATTTTGAAAGCACTCACACATTTTAAAGCAATCATTCGAGGCCAAAACAAGGTTCAACCATGGCAATCAAGGGTGGCTATCCTACCATGTTTTGCGGTAAAAAACAATATGCAATTTATAAAACGGGTATAGGGTATATTTATAAAACTAGGACGGAAGCATGCATCAAAGGATGAGATTGAACTTGCCGTCTTCGAAGTCTTCGGGGAGTGCGGCTCGGCGTTCGGGACCTCGGGCTCCCGCTCGCGGTAGTCGGCTCCAAACTCCGGCTCGGGGTACCTTCCTCCGTTTACTTCGTCGGCTATAGCACGCACACGGCAAGCAAGCAATCAATAACAAAGATACACATTTTCTCCGACCGAGCTCGCGGAAGGTAATTAGATAAAATAGAGAAATAAATATTATGCAATGTTTTTGGGTGACGGATGGGTGATGGTATACCCGCACGGGCGTGGGAAAGGTTGGGCGCGATTTGGATTAAAATCGCGCATGAAATGACGGGTTAACGAGAGGTGTTTAGGGCTAATTAGGGGCCGTTAGTATTTTATTATAAAAGAAAAGGACCTAATTATAATATTTAAACCTAGCGGGGGTGTTACTAAATAGTCCAGGGGCATAATTGTAAAGGGACAGGGTTGTTTTTGTGGTTTAATTTAAAGTATAGGGTCTGTTTTGGAAGAAAAGAGTGAGGGAAATAGAGGGGGGGGTCGGTTTTGGATAAGTGGGAAAAGGGCAGGGGGTTTTGGGCAAAAAGCCCTTCTTCTTCCTCCCTCCCTCACGACACGAACGCGAGAGGGCGGGGAGGCCGACCGTGGAAGGGGGAGGGGCGCCGGCGACCTGGTGCACGGCGACGGTCGGGAATTGGGGCGAAACGAAGAGGAGGTCGAGGGCAACCGATTCCGCTTCTTACCTCGGGGGCGGGGTGCTCCGGAGAGGCGGATCGGCCGCCGCGGGGGGCGTTCGCGGTGGTGGCCGAAGCGGCACCGGTGGTGGTGATGGAGGGCTCGGGAAGGAGGGGGAATTGGTCGTGGAGGTGCGGGCCGAGGTGGGGGAGCCGGTCCGGCCCTTTTATAGGCGCGGGAAGGTCGGTTTGGCGAGGATATTTTGAGCTTCGCGGAGCTTTAATGGCCGTCAATGGAGGTTCGGGAAAAATCCCGGCGTGGACTCCGCCGGCGGGATTCTCGGTCGTTGCTTTGTGCGAATTGACCCGTCGTGCAGGCTGCTGTGGCCGTAGAGGGGAGGGAGGCGGCGATGCCGCGCCGCGGGGAGGTAACGGTTGGAGTAATGGAGGTCTTCGTTTGTCAGAGCAATGGAAGGGAGGGGAGCTGCCCCGCCGTGGCGCGGGGGGGGGGCGGGCGCTTGGCGTGCGGCTTGGTCGGCCGGCCGGGGAGGGGCCGGCCCCGCCTGCAGGGGGCGCGCGGGGGTGCCGCCCCGCCGCACGTGCGGAGGGGGCCGCGGCTCCTCGCGTCGCGCGTGGGGAGGGGGGCCGCGCGGGGGGCCTCGGCCCGAGGCCGAAGGTAGGAGAGGCCGGTGGGAAAAAAGAAAGAAGGAAAAAGGAAAAATCGGGGAAGAGAAATAGAAAAGGGATTTAGAAAATTAGGAGAATTCCTAGAAAAATTAGGAGAAGGGTTTTTGTGGATTTTCCGGTTTTTCGGGCGTCGGCGGGATTTTCGGGACGGCGGTGATGGCGAGGCGGACCGGCCGGCGGGACCGCGGCGTGCGCGGGGATTCCCGGCACGCGTGGCCGACCGCGGCGATGGGGTGGCACGCGTGGGTGCCGGATTGAGTGTGGGCGGTGCCGGCGGGATTCGCGGCACGCGCGCCGAGGGTGAGAGAGGGAGACGGTGACCGGGGTTCCGAAAGGGGGCAAATGAGCTCGGTGGACGCTTTGAAAACACGCGTGATTTATTTGGTGATTTATTAGGAGCTAAAAACGCGGGCGTTACATCATCGCTAGTGTCTTCCTTTTTGCTCTTGGAGGGCTTGGGCTTCTCTTCAACAACTTCACTGGAGCTAGCTTTGAGAGCTAGACTCTTGCCCATCTTCAAGGTTAAAGACTTCTCCACATCTTGATCAACTAGTTCTTGATGCAAAATTTCTCCAAGAAGTTGAGTGGGTGTCATTGTTGGGTATCTTGGATCCCTTCTTATCATTGCCGTCAAGTTCTTGTCCTTAGGAGCAAAAGCTCTTAGCAACTTCTTGGTGACTTTTGAATCATCCCAATCTTTGCTTCCAAGGGCCCTAATGTCCTAGACAAGGACCATGAGCCTATCATACATTTCTTGAACGGTTTCTCCATCCTTCATGAAGAAAAGCTCAAGTTCTCCGTTGATTAGGTCCATCTTCCCTTGTCTCACATGCTCGGTTCCCTCAAGTGCTTCCTTGAGTGTATCCCAAATTACTTTGGCAATTTGGATGTTCCGCACCTTGTTGAACTCTTGTGCACACAAGGATCCCGTGATGACTCTTGTCGCTTGTACATTGCGGTGGAGGTCTTGCTCATGCTCGACAGTGAGGGCTTCTCCTTCGGCGGGAATTGTCACACCTACAACCACAATCTTCCAAAGAGAAGGGTGAAGCCCGTAGAGGTGCATTTGCATAACATAAGCCCATTTGGGATAATCCTTCCCATCGAAATGAGGAGGCTTTCCCAAATGCACGGAATAGAATTTGTCGTTAGAGTTGTTGCCCGGGATTTGCCCATAGTTGTGGGGCACTTCGTAGAAGCCGGAGTGGGTGTACTTGGCTTGCTCCTTCTTGATCATCTTCTTGAGGAGCTTCTTTACCATCTTCTTGGCCTTCTTCTTCTTCTTGCCCTTTCTTCTCTTCTTTGCCGCCTTCCTTGCCGCATGGTCATCATCCTTGACATCCTCATCGCTTGAGTCGGAGTCCGAGTCGGAGTCGGAATCCGATGATGAGTCATCGGAGCTATCGACATTGGATGGTGTACGGCTTGGGGCCTTGCCGACGAGATCGCCGGCTTGAGCCGCCTTGAGTTCTCTCTCTTGAGCTTCTTTTGTGGCAATTTCTTCAGCGGTTGGGTTGCTTCCAATCCCCGACATCTTGATCCCTTAGCGGTTAAGCCTAAATCAAGGGATTAGGCTCTGATACCAATTGAAAGGACCTTGTGATGCCTAGAGGGGGATGGAATAGGATCACTTCAAATTTCGAAACAAAAGCGGCGGTTAAAGCACCTGTCGGTACTACCCACGTGGTGCCGGTTCTACCGAGGGGCTCGGTACTACCGGTACTCCACATGGAGTAGCCCCCGAGCCTCGAGCCGCGGGCTCGGCTTAGGGTCCATCTCGAAATCTTGGCAAAATGATCCCGAAAAATCCGGAGAGAAAAAACCGAAGGACACGTGGCACGGAGCCCCCGAGCCTTGAGTCGAGTACTTCCTCTCGAATTGAAGGGTCTTCTTGGAGAATGTGTCCTGAGATGCTCTTGAGACTAGCCGCGTCCCAGGTAGTCGAGTAGAAGTAGCCGAGCCCCCGAGGTGAGGCACGTCGACTAGTAGAATACGAAGAGTCACGCGCGCGCCGCGCGTGGACTTATCCGGCCGCCCGTTGCGGAGACGATTTGGCTTATAAATAAGAGCCAAACCCCTTAGGGTTTTTCACCCATTAGAGCCGCAGTGATTCCATTTGAATCTTGAAGTAGATCCACTCCAGCACCTGCTGCCGCCGTAGTAGATCCGAGCACATCGCCACCCGAAGCCTCTAGGGTAGCCCCCGAGCGGATGCGAGTGAAAACTCCTTGCACTTGGAGAATGAAGCTGTCGCCGTCGAAGACGTCCAAGGTCGGCGGGAAGAAGAGAGGCCGTGCAGAGGCCGCCGCGGCCTCCACCGCTGCGGCGCGCGCCCCCTGTCTCCACCGCGCGCTGATCCAAGCCGCGAGTGGAAGAAATCGAAGGTCAAGACGGAAGACCTGCTGACCCTGTTGAACAGCGGGTTCATCAGGGAGAAGGAAGTCGACATGTGGAGATCCGCCGCAGAGATCCTTATCCGATGGAGAAGGCCGAAGACGAGATCCCGATGTTCTCTCGCTTCGTGGAGCGCGGCCTCGCGCTCCCGGCCAAGCGACTTCTTTAAGGGGCCGCTCGGGTACTACGGCATCGAGTACCTCAACCTCGAACCCGAACGGCATCTTCCACACGTCGGTCTTCGTCCACTTCTCGCGAGGCCTTCCTTGGAATCAAGCCGCACTTGGTGCTCTTCCGAAGTTCTTTCGCGTCAAGCCGCAGCCCGCGTGCCTCCAACCCCAGGGTAGTCGGAGGAGCCGGGATCCCGGGCGAGGGAAGACGCCGCGGATCGCACTGGCGTACAAGCTCGTGGACTCCAACACGGACTGGAAGACGAGGTGGTTCTACATCACGAACCACCACCCTGGCCTGCCGAAGCCGAGCGGACGGCAGCCCAGGCATCGTGAGTGGTGGAACACAGAGCCCACCATGCAAGAGGGGATCCAGCTCCCCGAGCTGCTAGCACGCATTCGAGTGCTCAGAGAAGCTGGACTGAGGGCCGAACACGTGGCCTTCAGTTTCATGAAGCGCAGGATCCAGCCACTGATGGCGCGGGATACGCCGGGCTTCGAGCACACCGCCGACGACGACTCGTCGCGGATGCCGGGGGCGAGTTGGACGACAACGACATCGTCGAACGGTTGTCGCATATCTTCAAGGACATGCCGCCGTACACGGCGTGTCCGGTCGAGGAGTACTCCGCCGCACGCCCGCCCAACGAGGTGAGTAGTCGTACCCCCCCTCGTCGAGTAGTGAGTACTCGTAGTAAAGTTGCCGACGCCTTGTGTGTTTGCGTAGGATGATGTGAAGCGGTTCGTCTCCGAGCCGCGCCCGCCACCGAGCGGGATCGAGATCCCGGCGGAGGGGAAGGTGAAGGAGCGCCGCGAAGTCGGTGAAGGCGACGACACCGTCATCGTGGAGGATACCTCCGATGACGATGACGAAGACGAAGAGACTCTTCAGGACCGCTTCCGACTGCGCGGCCGAGGTTTAGCCGTCCGGGCTTGCCTCATGTGCCACTTGTTCAAGACCCTCCGGCTAGCCTGGAGGCTAGCCTTGCTGCGCCGCCAAGGAAGCCGCGCAACCCCGCCAAGAAGCGGGTGGCGAAGAAGATGAAGGTCTCAGAGACCACGCCTCCGGAGGTAAGTCATCTTGAGCAGAGTAGTCGAGTACCCGCTGTTCGAGTACATTGCTGACGAGTAGTATTCCTTTGTGTGCAGGAGGTGCCGCCAACGGAGCCCGTCGAAGAGGGCGACGAGGGCGTGTGGGACACGGTGGGGGAACCGGCTGGAAGCCGAAGTCCAGCCCCCCCCGCCGAGGAGCTCTCGGCGCAGTCGGGAGCGCCGGCCCCCCCGCTCCGAAAGATAGAGCGAGAGGACCCGTGGCCGCCACCGTTGGAAAGGTGGTGACCCCTGGAGCGGAAGGTGAAGGTGCGCCGGCCGCCGCCGCCGTGGAGGAGGCAGTAGCCGAAGAGGCGGAGGAGGAGGCGCCCGCCGAGGGTGGACTGGTTGATATTGCCAGCATCCTCGGTGCTCCGGCCGTGACCATCGTCCGGTCGAGCTTGTAAGTACCATGTCTTACGAGTAGTACTAGCTGCAGTAGTCGATGATTGCCTGACGATCTTCTGTGAACACTTCTGCAGAAAATCCACAGATCTAAGCTGGGATGGAGACGAGCCCTCATCAGCAGTGGCGGAGGAAACTGCGCCGCCCGTCGAGGAGGCCGCTCCCGAAGCCCAAGCCACGACCGAGCCCCCGCCACCGAAGCGCCGCCGCCGGAGGCGGTCGTAGTCGAAGGTGAGTACCCTTCTTGAAGCCGTAGGACTCCAGGACGAGTAGTCGTAGGCTCGATGCGCGTGTCGTTTGTTGGCGGGCGCCGAAGGAGGTGACATCCCCGGCAGGGGTGCCCGTGCGGAGTTGACACCGCGAGGCCCCGCGAGGCCGCGAAGGAGCCCCCGAGCCCGTGGGGGAAGTCGTCGAGAAGTCCACCGGGGAGAGGCGGTCACCACGTCGCCGGGGGGTTGCCCCCGGAGGTGGCCGTCCGCTCCCCCGAGATCCAAGACGCGGAGCCCATCCGGTCTGCGCCGATGACGGAGGCTACGTCGAGTAGCCGCGGCGGGATTGAACTTCTGGCCGATGACCTCGTCGAGCCGGCGATGGTGGCGCAGCACCTGGAGGCGATGCGGCGAGCCGAACAGTGGATGAAGGTACGTAGCCGTAGCCTCCCGAGTAGTCAATCCTTTGCGTTGAGTACTCTTTCTTGACTTGAGCTTGTCTTGTGCAGGACGTCGCGGAGCGATCCCGCGAGAAGTCGAATCTGCTGCAAGGTTACGGCGACACCGTGCTCCGAGCCGAGGCCCTGGAGGAGCAGCTCGTGAAGTCGCGGAAGCACGTGGCTGCCATGCAGTCAAAACTCGACGCCGCCTTCGCCAAGTACCACAACGACGTGATGGAGCTGCAGGCGAAGGGCGACGAGTTGGTGCGGAAGAACAAAGGCCTCCGCAACAAGAATAAAGGTATGTCCCTCGACTTGTCGGGACTTGTTGGAAGTCGTCAAGCCTCTGACCCATTGTTGTGTTTCCATGTTGCAGAACTCGAGGACCAGGTGGAGCAGCTGAAGGCCTCGGAGGTCAGCATGAAGAACCTCTTCTACCGGGAGCAAGAAGCCCGCCAGGTACTTGAGCTCGACTACAAGGAGCTCGCCTTCGAGTGCGAGAAGCACATGGAGCTGCGGATTGCCTCTGACAGAGATCTCGTCAACTGCTACAAATCTTTGCAGAAGTTGAATGAAGATTGCGAGGCGCTCCGGCCCGGGCCGAAGGACCTTGAAGAGGCTGCCCTCCCGATCGCGAGGCTTCGGTGCCGCACCCGGCGGCCCCAAGATCGCTCCTCTCGGCGGATCGACTTCGTGAGGCACCAAGCCGGCCGGCCGCCTATGTCAAGCACATGGCCAAGTTGATCCCGAAGCAAGTCCCGGCCTTCATGAAGTCGTACTTCCCGAAGGCTCCAGTGGAGGTGGTCGCCGGCGGTGTAGCCGCCAACCGCTCGGATGAGCAAGACGCGTAGCCGTCTGGAGCGAGATGGCTCCCATCGCGGAGCAGGTAGCCGAGAAGCTGAACCTCCAGTAGCCCTGCATAGGTAGCTAGTAGCCATAGTTGTACAAAAAACACTTGTAATGAAGTATTCATGTATCAATGAAATGAAATTTTCCAGCAATGAGTACTCGTAACCGCGATCTCAGAGTGCGGAGCGCCCATCGTGGAATAGGTGCGAGTAGTAGTACTCGGCTTTAGTAGTCCCGTCGTAGGGAACGAAGACGGTAAAGAAGTTGATGAACAATCAAGCTTTATTACTGAAGAAGTACGCCTGGGTGGCCAGGGCCGTAGTTACAAGTAGTCGCCTGGACCCGGAGGCCGCTTATAGCTGAGTGGCGCTGGAGCGGGTAGCCGCTTGCAGTGAGTGATCCGTAGGTAGCCGTGTAGGCTGGATCGCAGATCAGTAGGTAGCTGCGCGGGCTGGATCTTGGAGTGTGGTCTCTTGGTAGACCGCTGCTAGAGTCCTTGACGCTCGTCGCAGCCCCCCGTGGTCCGTAGGTAGCCGCGCGGGCTGGACCCTGGAGGAGAGTAGTCCGGAGACTTGAAGCCAGGACCCGGAGGGTCGCTTGCGGCAAGGGGTGTTGATGTAGTCGTGTAGACTTGAACCCCGGGGTAGTCGTGTAGACTAGGCGTAGAATCGACAGAGTTGGTCGACATTCCACGAGTTGTTGACGTCTTCGCCTTCAAGTGTTTGGAGGCGGTAGGAGCCCGGCCCGGTCACCTTAGCCACGGTGAAGGGGCCTTCCCATGGGGAGCTGAGCTTGTGGAGTCCTTCCGTGTTCGGATACGGCGGAGGACAAGATCTCCAACGTTGAAGGAGCGTTCCTTGACGTTGCGATCATGGTAGCGTCGGATACCCTCCAGGTACCTTGCCGATTGGACGAGGGCGGCGCGGCCGAGCTTCTTCGAGGCCGTCAATATCAACTCGTCTGCTTGTCTTCGAGACGCCTTCGTCGTAGTGCTCCACCGCCGGCGAGTTCCATATGACGTCGGCGGGGGTGGATGGCTTCGCAGCCGTAGACTAGGAAGTAGGGGGATTGCCCCGTTGGCTTGGATGGTTGAGTCCGCAGCCCCCCGGAGTGCGTTGGGTAGTTCCTTGATCCACTTGCCCCCTTTAGAGTTAGCGGCGTCGTGTAGCCGCTTCTTGAGGACGTCGAGCACCATCCCATTGGCGCGCTCGACTTGTCCGTTGGCCCGTGGATGGGCGACCGAGACGTATCCGACGTCGATTCCGCCGTTCTCGCAATATTCCCGCAACCGGTGGTTGTTGAAGTTGGACCCCGGTGTCCGTGATGATGCGGTGGGGTAGCCCGTAGCGGTGTACGAGTTCATCCGGAAGTCGAGTACTCGTCGACCTTGGGGCATGTGACCGGCTTGACCTCGATCCACTTGGTGAACTTGTCGATAGCCACCGCTACCTTGTTAAATCCTCCCCGGCGCGGCTTGGCGGTGGCCCAATCATGTCGAGCCCCCGGCAGGCAAAGGGCCGGGTTGGCGGTATGGTGACTAGCTTGTAGGCCGGGACGTGTTGTCGCTTGGCGAAGAACCGACATCCTTGGCACCTTCTCGACGAGTTCTTCGGCATCGCCCGTGGCCGTGGGGCCGCAGAAAGCTCGCCGGAAGGCCTTGCCGACCGCCGTGCGTGAAGACGCGTGGTTGCCGCGGACGCCCTTGTGGATCTCCTCCAAGATGTCCTTGCCTTCTTCACGAGGGACGCACTTCATGAGTACCCCGTAAGATGCGCCCCGCTTGTAAAGCTTGTCTCCGACGAGGACGTAAGACTTGGCGCGGCGGGACGAGTTGTTCGGCCGCGTTCTTGTCGGAGGGGACCTTCGCTCGCCGAGGTAGTCGATGAAGGGTTGCCTCCGATCCACGTCGATCATCATGACCTCCCCGCCCACCGGTGGATGAGCCGGTACGGTGGTCGGTGGCGCCGGCTCCCCGGATGGATGGCGCGTGAAGCTCATGGACGAAGACGCCCGCGGGTACTTGCGCGCGGGTGGATCCAAGCTTTGAGAGGACGTCCGCCGCAACGTTGTTGTCGCGGACAATGTGATGGAACTCGAGACCATAGAACTTGTTCTCGAGCTTGCGGACTTCTAGGCAGTAGGCGTCCATGTTCTCCTTGTTGCGGTCCCAGAACTTGTTGACTTGGTTGATGACTACTGCGGAGTCGCCGTAGACTAGTAGCCGCTTGATGCCTAGTGAAGCCGTGAGGCGGAGCCCGTGTAGCAGAGCTTCGTACTCGGCTTCGTTGTTTGAGACCTTCCAGAAGATCTACATGACGTACTTGAGTAGTTTGCCCGTTGGAGAGATCGGGGAGTACCCCCGCGCCCGCGCCCTCGAGGTTGAGTGAGCCGTCAAAGTACATCACCCAATGCTCGGTCGCACGGTGGGAGTAGGTAGTCGGGTTCTCCCGCCACTCGCCATGAAGTCGACTAGTGCTTGCGACTTGATGGCCGTGCGTGGCTTGAAGTCGATGGTGAGGGCGCCGAGCTCGACAGCCCCACTTGGAGATTCTTCCGGTGGCGTCTTGGTTCCTCGGGATGTCGCCGAGCGGGTAGTCGGTGACGACGGAGACCGAGTACTCCCGGAAGTAGTGTCGTAGCTTCCGCGAGGTGATGAGTAGAGCGTACGGAGCTTCGCACGGCCGGTAGCGAGCCTTGGACTCGATAGAACCTCGCCGACGAAGTAGACCGGGCGCCCCGGACCGGATAGGCGTGGCCGTCTTCCCCGCCGCTCGACAACGATGGCGGTGCCGACCACGTGAGTAGTCGCAGCTAGGTAGAGCAAGAGTCGCTCGCCCTTGTGAGGAGTCGTGAGGATTGGCGGCTTCGACAGAAGTCCTTGAGCCGGGCAAGGGCTTGATCCGCCTCTCGGAGTCCACACGAACTTCTCGTGGTGCTTGAGTAGTTTGAAGAAGGGGAGGCCCCGTTCTCCTAGCCTCGAGATGAATCGTTCAACGCCGCCATGCACCCCGTCGGCTTCGGGACGTCCTTGATGCTCGTGGCGGCTTTCATGCCGGTGATGGCGGAGATCTTCTCGGGGTTGGCTTCGATGCCGCGCCGGGCGATGATGAAGCCGAGTAGTTTGCTCGAAGGGACGCCGAAGACGCACTTGTTCGGGTTGAGCTTCCGGCGGTACTCGCGTAGCGATGTGAAGGTCTCTTCAAGGTCGTCGATGAGGGTACCGGAGTCCTTGGTTTTGACAACCACGTCATCCACGTAGGCCTCGACGTTCTTGTTGAGTTGCCGCTTGAAGCGTGCCTGGATGGCCCGTTGATAAGTAGCGCCGGCGTTCTTCAACCCGAATGACATGGTCGTGTAGCAGTACGCGCCAAACGGGGTGATGAACGCGGTCTTCTCCTGGTCTTCCTCCTTGATTGCGATCTGGTGGTACCCGGAGTAGCAGTCGAGGAAGCAGAGCAGGTCGTAGCCCGCCGTGGAGTCGATGACTTGATCAATCCGCGGCAACCCGAAGGGGTCCTTGGGGCAGTGCTTGTTGAGGTCGGTGTAGTCGACGCACATCCTCCACTCGTTCGAGTTCTTCTTGCGGACGAGGACGGGGTTGGCGAGCCACTCAGGATGGAAGACTTCTCGGATGAAGCCGGCCGCGAGTAGCTTGGCGAGCTCCTTCTTGATGGCGTCCCGTCTGTCGTCGGCAAAACGTCGGAGGTGCTGTCGCTTGGGGGTGGCCTTTGGATCGACGTTGAGGCGGTGCTCAATCGGCTCCCCGGGCACTCCCGGCATGTCCGTCGGCTTCCACGCGAAGATGTCGCGGTTAGCCCGAAGGAAGCTTATGAGCGCGTCTTCCTATTTGGGGTCGAGGCCGGCCCCGATGGTGCTTCGGGTCTTGCCGGGGGTCGCCCTGTGCCAAGGTCGACCGTCCCGACGAGTACCTCCTCGGTGGCCGAGGCTTGTTGGTGCCTTGTCGGACTTCTCTCGGGATGTCGAGTTCGCTCGTGGCGAGCTTCTTCGACGCGGCGTAGACCTCCATCATTGCGTTGGGTACTTGGTTCGTGGAGGCGATCACCACGGCTTCGTATCGCGCGGTCGTGGGAGATCTTCAAGTCCCCTTGGAGGGAGAGTACGCCGGCCGGACTTGGCATCTTGAGTACCAAGTAGGTGTAGTGGGGCACCGCCATGAACTTGGCGATGGCCGGTCCGCCGAGGATGGCGTGATAAGAAGTCTCGAAATCCGCGACCTCGAACTTGATGTACTCGGTGCGGTAGTTATCCCGAGACGCCCCGAAGGTAATCGGCGCACCACCGAGCCCGGTGGGATAGCCGCGTTGCCCGGGGACGATGCCGTAGAAGGGCGTGCTTGCTCTTGGTGAGCATGGGGGTGACGTCGAGGTTCATCTTCTTCAAGGTTTTGGTGAAGAGGACGTTGAGCCCGCTTCCACCGTCGATGAGCACCTTGTTGAGCTTGGAACCCGCCACCGTTGGCTTCGGGACGAGGGGGAACCGTCCCGGTTCGGAGAAGTTGGTCCATTGGTCCGCGCGGGAGAAGGTGATGGGTACCTCCGACCACCCGAGAGGGGCTCGGGACCGCCGGTTCAATGGACATCACTTCACGACGGGTAGCTTTCGCTCCCCGCCCGCCGGGCGCTCCGCCGAAGAGGACGTTGACGGTCTTCTCGGGTTCTTGGAAGTCGTTGTCGTCGCCGTCCTTCTTCTTGCCCTTTTGATCGTGAGGGTGCGGTGGCTCCGGCGTATCCTTGAGTGCGTGCCTGAGCTGGTAGCACTGCTCGGTAGTGTGGTTGCCGTTTGGATGCCACGGGCACTTCTCCTTCAGCAGGTCCTTGAACCCGCCAGAATTCTTCTTCGAGTTCCCTTTCGGAGGGCGCTGGATAGCCGCGACGGTGTTGTCTGGCTTGCGCTTGCGGTTGGAACCCGAGTAGTTGTTGTTGTTGTTGTTGTTGTTGCTGCGGCCGCCTTGGTTTGCATTGCTGCCACTGCCGCCGCCCTGGTTCTGCTTGGACTTGCCGCGGATGGCGTCGTACTTGGCGTTGGCCTTGTCCTCTTCATCCGCCCAGGACGTGATCATGTCCTTGAGGTGGGGAATGGACCTGGGGCGGCGACGACCGAAGTCCTCGAAGGTGCGGCGATGGTAGAGGCCGTCCTGGAAGAGGTCGATGACCTCCTTGTCGGTGACGTCGACGACGGTAGCGCGCTTGTCGAAGAAGCGGCGCATGTACTTACGGAGGGTCTCGCCTTGTTCCCGCTTGATCATGGCAAGGTCCATGCGAGTACCCGAACGGCCCATGGCGCCCGCGAAGTTGCTCGTGAACCGTTCCTTCGGTCGGTCCCACTTGTCGATCGAGTGCTTGTCCGGCCGACTCGAGCCATGTGAGTGGAGCTTGGTCCGGACGTAAGGGGAAGTAGAGGCATTTGGTGTCGCCGTTGCCGCCGCCGTTCTCGATGGAGAGGGCGTAGCATCGGAGCCACTGGATGGGATCCTGCTTCGTGTCGTACTTGGTGATCCCCAAAGGCTTGAACTTGTCGGGGAGGAGTAGGTTGCGAAGCCGGGGTGAGAAGGCGGGGAAGTCGTCGCCTTCAGCAGCGGTGGTCGACTTCTTCCGCCGCGGCCTCCTCGATCTTCTGGCGAGCGTCGTACCCGCCGTGGGAGGCACCGGAGGCGTGGCTGTTCGCGTGGCCTTGGCCGCCGCGGGCCGCCGCCGCCTCCGGCCTCTTCTCGTTGGCCCCGTGGTTGGAGCCGCCGCCGTCGGCCGCCGCCGCCGTCGGGATCGTTGCCGCCGCCACCGGCCGGAGCGCGGTGGGGGACGACTTCTCGGTTGCCTTGGTCTTGTCGTGAAGGTCCGCCGGCGTTGGAGCGGCGGCGGTTTGGATCGGCCGGGAGGTCGCCTCGAGTACGGTTGGGGCCGGGGATCGGCGCCGCGACTAGTAGCTTCATTGTCGCGGGGGTTTAGCCGGGGAGAGGTTGGTTGACTCCGTTGTCGACCCGCATGAAGTAGGCTTCTTCGGCCGAGCTTGGCGATGACCTCTCCCGGCGCGTATGCCCCGAGCCCGACGTGCGATCGTTGTGATCGACATGAGGCATTGCTCGGGGGTGGTGTGTACTCGCTCTCGACCGCCTCGAGAGCTTCCGCAAGGTTGCGGATGGGGAGGTTGTCTCCGAGCCGCCGGCGTCGTTCACCGCGCTTCCTCGTTGCGTTCGCGTCGAGCGTCCCCGTTGGCGGCGGTCTCGTCCGCGAGTGCGTTGGCGGACGGCCTCGTTCGCGGAGATGTCCTCCGTGTACCGCCTTCGGCCGTGCTTGAGGGTCCTGGAGTTTCGCCGGCAGCCATGAAGACTTGGCGATCGGGGGTACCCAAGCCGGACTCGCAGGGTGCCACCTCGCTTGGTGTGTTTGAGTCGGCCCGGGCCGGTGGTGTTCCCTCCTGGAACGGTAGTGAGTCGATGTAGGCGACGTAGCGTGAGTCCTCCTTTGCCGAGTCGGCGGGCTTGCGGTCCGGCCGCAGACGTATCTTCCGGCCGGCGTCGATCTTATAACCGGCCCCCGCAGGCCGGCCCCGACAAGGGAAGCTCGGTGGAGTCATCTTCGGACTCGGGCTCCTCGTGGTCCGACCCAAAGTCGAACTCGTAGTCCGGGTTCGAGTAGAACTCGGAGAGAGGGCCGGAGTCCGAGATGTGGTCGGGGACGGCGTCGGAGTCCGAGTTGTACTCGGTTACGGGCTCCTTGCCGGCCCGGCGTGGTGTAGGAGCCCCCCGTGCGGGCCCGGCCGAGGACGCGGGGGCCACGCGCGGAGCGCCGGCGTGGTGAAGGGACCGCCCGCGATGGTTGAGCGGCCCGGCTCGCATGCGATGGCCCATGGCGACGTCGGGTTCGAGTTGGAGACGCGACTCGAGCTCGAAGTCGGCGTGATGGTTGAAGAGCGAAATTTCGCCGAACTTGCCGGCGAGTTCGCCCGTGACGACCTCGGGAAGCGTCACGAGGCCCGTCCTCGGGTTGGGCCGCATGGTCGCGGCGGCGGGAAGGAGCCCGTGCCATCGGCGGTGCGGACCCGTGCGCCGAAGACGAAGGTGTCGCCGCGGTTGAAGGCGACGGTTGGCTTGATGTGAACGGAAGCCGTCGAGTTCGCCATGTGATCTCGAGCGAGAGCCCCTATTCGGCGCGCGCCGGTGTCGGTGTTTTAGACCGCAACCTACTACGGGGAGTACCCGAAGTAGATGAATGTGACTCGCCGAGATCGGTAACTCGAAGGAAGAGACGCGTGGCACACAATTTAGACAAGGTTCGGCCGCGAGGTGCGTAATACCCTACGTCCTCTATGCCGTGTAGCTCGGATTGATAGGGCACGATTACACGATGGTGCAATTATGCGCCGTGAGTTGTATGAGAGGAGATTGGATGAGAGGATCGGTCCCTCGCCTCGCCTTATATAGTCCGGGAGGCGGGGTTACAAGTCGGAGTAGGAAGAGAGTACTAGTCGAGTACGTCTAGGAGTCCTCTATACGATGCGGAACATGTACGCCTTCCTAACCGAGTACTACTCCCGTGTAGTCCTTGTGCTCCACGCCTTCGGATGCCGTGTAGCGCAAGCCGGTAGTCCCGGGGGCCCACCGAGTAGTCGGTCCCGGTACCCACCGAGGCAAGTGGGCCCGGGAGGTCCATACGACGGAACTCGCGGGCGACGCCTAACCGTCTAGAAGCAAGCTTCAAGAGTAACAAATGCAAACCAAAAGCCCGGAGATGCTTCAAGTGCTCTTGAGAAGAAGAAGAACGATGGGGCTCTCAAAGCTTGTGCACACTTCACTAGAAATCACCTCTCTACTCAAACCCTAGCTCAAGGGAACCAAGGATTAGCTCTAGAGGAGAGGGGAGAGGTGGAGTGAATGCTCAAGGAAGTGTTTGTCTCGCGGTTGGTCGGCAATGAGTGAGGAGGGAGAAAGGGGTTTAAATACTAAGCCTCAAAAACTAGCCGTTATCGTGCCGAACCGTGCATCCCGGTACTTGTGACAACCCGCCCAGGAAAATACCGTACTAACGCCTAAGACCGATCCACTTTGGTCATTAAGCGGTAGTAAAGTATCATCCTGTCGTTGGTCGCCGGTTAACGCCCGTAAATCACTTGAACATTGAACGGAGGATCGACACATGCATTAAAACTCACGCAAAGGTGAGTCCGTAGTACAACATGAATTAAACATCTTATTACAAACTATTGTTCATGACATGGAGTAAAGGTTCAGAGTTTTGAAAATACAGCGGAAATAATAACCTAGCGCAACGGTAGACATCACAGGAGGCCGTCCGTGATGTCATCACTTGTCATCACCCTTCTGATCAAGCACACCTGCAACAACAAGCTTTAAAGCAAGGCCGAGTATACTAATACTCAAGCAAGACTTAACCGTCGGGTGATAACTACATCACCAACCTCTAGACATGAAAGGCTTTTGGCCGGTGGAGTTTCTTTTGCCGGAAAGCCACTAAGGGTGGATCCTTACTTTCAATCTTTTAGCACAAGTTCTATTTGATTACCATTTCTAAATGTGCCAACTAATCCATTCAAGAATTGGACAAGCAATTTAATTCATACAACCATATTTCTCGAGTTCCATCATTATGGGATATCATGGCCGATAGAATAAGCGATCTCGGATAACGGTGAGAGGCCGACAATCGATCGATTTAAACCTTGCAAGGTAGACCCAAACACACGGTCGGCTGCCCCCGCGAGGACAACTCCCCGTGCCGTCCCCATAAATCTTCGGGTTGGGATCGAATCTTAGAGTCCCCGGTGTAGGCTATCCGGCATACCCCGCGAGATACCCGGAGTCACCGTACACCATCCTTTCCGTAGCTAGCCGGTAAGGAGATTATTCGAAAGTAGTAACGGTAGGATCCCGTGCCGCCTCATTAAGGTACTAGGCTTACCGGTCCCATTTTCGGCATATGCTTGGTACGTTCAAAAGCTTAGCCCACATGCCCACTGGACCGGAGCCCAATCCCATGCTCTTACCACATGAGCAATCCATTTAAGGATATCTTGTGATTCCTATCTAGGAACCTAATCTCGCGAGTGACGAACATCACTCGACTTCTATCGGTCCTATAGCATGGCAACTATCGACCTAGCATACTAGTGATAGAGCATAGGTACCTAAGGATCATGCATCTAGGGTTTCAATTCAATTCCTGAAACGTAAATGCACAAACATAGCAGACATAATTGCATAATTTTTAAAAGGCGGGGTTAATGATCCGGGGCTTGCCTTTGCTGGCAAGGTTGGCCTTGGGCCCTTCTGGACTTGGGTCCAGGTCTCGAGCTACGTTCACACACGACGGCTCTTCGTCGGCACCTTCGTCTCCTCCTTCCGCACGAGCGTACGTCTACGGCGGAAAGATCTACACGAAGATGCAAATGCGGATTTATTCGACGGTTTATACTTTCATCACTCACAAACCAATTGGACAAACAGGGGTTGCATTTGTTGGGCACATTCACCTAGATAAGGAGACATTCAAGATACTCTTCCATAAAGGAGTAATATGCAACTCTTTATTAATTATTCTTTTTGATGGTGACGGTGTACACATATATGTAAATAATTTAATTTAATTTCACCAAAGTAGTAGGTAGGTACATTCAACCTTTTTAACATGATTTACAACCACACTCAAGTTACATGGGTGGTTGGGTGATTTCTCTTTAGTGCACAATTTTAATAAAGGTTTCTTTATACTTATCATTTCATGTGAAGCTTTTAATCATTTTCCTTTCACAAGCAAGATATAATTAATACTTTTATCCTTGAATTAAGTTCTTATCAACATCTAGAATTAATTATCTTTTAATTGAATTAGATAATATTTTCCAAAAAGGAAAAAGAATTAAATAAGGCTTTTCTTTATTTAATTTCCCTTTAATAGAAAAAGGGTTTTTAAGTCTTTTATTAAATAATTAAATTACCAAAAATTACCTGAGTGTTTCTTAGGCCTACTAGCATCTATACTGGTCCATTGGACCCACATGTAAGTGTTGGAGGCTAGGGAAATAAATATTATGGAAAATAACCAAGGTTATCTAGTGATTCAATTTAAATGCATATAAAAATAATTAAGCATCCAAATGACCTAGAATTTCTTGTGGATGTTCTCTGGTGCTAAACAAGCTTAGAACACCAACATGTTCACATGGAAACTCTACTGAACTTGGTTTATTAATTTGCCAAGGAAAACATGCATAAATCAAGTATAATTATTTTTGTTAATCCACAATTCATGATTAATTCACAAGATGTGCCTCTTGGTATTACAAGACAGTGTGCACAAGTTGGGTTCAAGAACATAAATATATTTAACATGAAAAATCCTTTATTTAGCTCTGCCAGAGATAGAAAAACATTTTTATAAAAAGATTTACATGATAACTTTGTGCAAGTGGTTTTTGAGTTATTGCGGATCTAGGGTTTTCACATTTGTATTTTTCATGCAAAAACAAAAAGGAATCAGCTCGGACAAGAATAACAAAAGTTGTAGTATAAATCACCATGGATCCAACAAAATTGGTTTCACAGTTTTCTGAATTTTCCGTGATTTTCTACGCAATTTACAAGTTACAGCAATTTGCTTATACTATTGGAGTTACCTTTTTACGGTTAGGACCCCGGAAAGAACCGCAAGTTCGCAATGTCACCCCTATGGCGGCCGCCGGCACGGGCTTGCCAATTCCGACGAGGCCGGCGGCGTTCTCGCCGGGGAAGGGGTGGAGAAGGGTCTAGGGGTGTTCTAGGGTTGGTTTGGGCACGGGTTTGGGCGGGAGGTGCGGCGGGCGGTGGCGGGCCGCGGCCGCCGCGGCGGCCGTCGCGGGGAGCGGCCACGCTCCGGCGCGCGAGCCCCGGCCGGGGGCTCGTCTAGGCCCGGTGGATGTTCTAGGGGGTGGGGAATACGCCCGCGTGCCGGGCTTTGCGGCGGAGGGCGGGGAGAAGGGAGCTCGCCGGCGCGCGTCCCCGGAGACGACGGCGGGCGGCGGCGGCCTCGTCCCCCGGCGCGCGCGGGGGAAACCGGCGGCCTTATAGGCGTTGCGCGGGCGGGGCGGCGCGGGTACGGCGTCGGGCGCGGCGGCACGGCGGCGGGCGGCGGGCCGTACCACGGCGGGCGGGGGGGGGTGTACGGCGGCGCGGCGTTCCGGGCGCGGCGGGGGCATCTCCTCGGCGTGCGTGCGTCTCGGGAGCAAGCGGCCGGCCTCGGGAAGGCGCGGACGGCACACGGCTCGAGGCACGCGCGAGGGGGAAGCGCGGGACGGCGCCGGCGGCGCGGCGGCGGGGTGCCCGCGTGCGCGACGCGCGACGTCGCGCCCGGCGCGCGCGTCGGCGGCCCGAAAACTCGCGGAGTGGCTCTGTTCAAGACACGTTTTCTCTAAACATTTGAATAAAAGTGCTCAAACCAATGAATAGGAAAGTTGTAGATCTAGCTACCCTCTACAACTTTCAAGAAGGTCCTATAGTGTTTTTCTCCACGGATTTTGCAGGAACGTCGTGCCAACTTTGAATGTCGACACGTTCGGAAAACAGGGAAATCAGCCTTGCAAGGGGTTTTTCACAATTTTCCACCCAAAATTTGAAATGCCATTCTACATGAAAATTGTGTCCCTCAACAAGATCTACAACTTTCATAAAGGTAGATTTTGAAGTGTTTAGGTGAATTTTGGGGAACGCGGCAAAAGTTCCGACGACATTCGCTGACGTCAACGGTGAAGCGGGGTTTGACCGTGTCTTTGACCAAGGGTTGACTACGGGTGTTTGTAGGCTTGTTCAAGGGATTCATCGGGGTTCATTGGCGAGGTTTTCGGGTGATGACCCGGGTTGACCTAGGTTTGACCGGGTTTGACCGGCCTCGACTCGGCCGATCCGGTCATTATCGTTAATGACGGTAATTAAAAACTCCGGGCGTCACGGTACTACCGACACGGTGTCGGTACTACCGAGGGGTGTTTCGTAATCCTAATAGTACCGACTTATCGCAGTACCGACGCCGGGCTCCGTAGTACGACCCCCCGGCTAAACTCGCCGCTGAAGCCATATCGGTATACCGACCCAAGGCCGGTACAACCGATGGGAGGTCGTCGGCAGTACCGACGTGGTGTCGGTACAACCGACCAGGACCGAGAGATTGGGAAAAGAATAGCAATTGTGCACGTGCTAACTCTCAACTCTTCTCACTCACTTGGGTTACCTTCTAGAGAACTTTTAGCATCTCTTGGCTATCGATTTGCATCCCCCCTTTATAGTACGGTGTTTCCTATACTCAAATTCAAAATTAAAAATAAATTAAGCCTTGATCCAAGTTGAAAACAACGACTTGAAAATTGGGGGCCTTCCTTTGATCAAACCATATGAGTTTCATTCTTTTAAGACCCGCACACATCTTGACCAAGCATTAAATACTACAAATTGTGCTTGTCATTATCACCAAAACAATAAGGGGCCAAGATGCACTTTCACTTCCTTGCTTGAGTACCCGGGTGTATGCCCGACAAGCCCCCGAGCACGTTGGAGTCGAGAGTAGTAGTTCGAGTAGTCTTGAAGCCTCTTCGAGTAGTTCTTGAGCGTCCTCGAGTACTGCTTGGAGAAGTCTTCAATAGTACTTGAACTGCCACGAGGCTGGAAGGTGGTCCAGCTCATTTATCTTGAAGTCGAGATTTATACGGAAGTGCGATTGCAAAAACGCACTCCATATGGAGTAGCCCCCGAGCCTTAGGTTGAGTTGTAGACTCTGGCTGAGGGTCAATCTTGATTCTGCTTCCGTCTTGAAAAAATCAACTAATGGGTGTAGCCTAGTAGCCCCCGAGCCTTGGAACGATTGAAGAATCAATCCAAGGGTCTTTAGTGTTCGCAGAAGTCATCGTCTGAGTACTCTTGTAGCGTTCAGCCCCCGAGCTCGTCGCCAGGAGAGACGTAGGAGCCACATCGAGTAGTTGGTGGTGCTGAGCCCCCGAGCTAGAGAGCTAGCGGAGACTACTCGAGTTGTTGTTGAGTAGTAATTTGGTGCGTAGCCCCCGAGTTGGGGAACTAGCTGCGTCGATGGAGGTACACAGAGCGTACTGGAAAGTCGTCGCTGGAGCTTGACCTGAAAGTAGAGATGCGTACATTATGTAGCATTTTTGTAGAAATTGAATCTACTAATGACAAATATAAATATGAATATAGATGTAAATGTCATGTGTCATTCTCTTGTTTCGGTCGTAAGGCGTCGAGTAGTTAACCTCGGTGTGGTTTAGCGCCCGGGCTCTTTGGTCGCTCGTTTAGCCATAGCCGCCGGGGGGCGTGGAGGCATGACAGAGAGCCGGTTTAAGCACCCGCCTCTCGAGGAGCCTGCTTATCCATAGCCGCTTGGGGCGTGGAGGCATGACAGGAGAGCCGAGGCTTTGCGCAGATCAAGACGTGTGCTACTGGAGCGAGACCATTAAGAGGTAGACGAAAGTAGTCGACGAGGCGACAAGAGATAGCGCGTTTGCTCGTTATTCCGCACGGCGGAGAGTAAGATTGCGCAGTGCCTCCTCAGGGTGTAGCCGTTGTGCGCCTCCAGCACTCAGTACACGAAACGTCGTGGCAAGAGCCTCCTAATTTGGTGCACCAAGCCTGTGGTAGTCGGTCGACATCCCCGAGGGATAATTGGCATGGTGTAGCTCTGCTAGCAGGTAGCCGTCGAGAGGCGTACACGAAGTAGTCTTCAGCGTTGATTCATGTCTGCGGAAAACAAGCCGAAGAAAAAATAATTATTGAAATAAGTGACTTAGCTTGATTTGTGGACGAGTGTCGACGAAGCCGTGGCGGTCGGTGATGAAGCCGTGACGGTTGATGCTGAAGTCGACTAGTCGGAGGTGGATCCGACTAGTTGTTTATGTTGCGGGAGCCGTCCTCGACTAGTTTTCTAGTTGAAACTAGTCGAGATAAGTAGTCGAAGTAGTCGTACAGTGAGTCGATGCGGTTGATGTCGATTTTCGCGTAGTCTTCTGTGTGAACCAAGCCGTATGTACTGCTTGTAGCTTGACCTTTGCTGGTACATTGTTGGTTTACGAGGTCGTTCGGCTTATCTCGCCTCGGCTTCTCTCGACTTATCCCGGCTTATCTCCTCTCACACAACACTATTCATTCTACCAAACCCGAGCACTATTCCTCGAATCACCGAACAAGCTCTACATGTAGCATAGAGCAATCTTGATGGTCCTCTCCTCCCGCGAGCCCGCATGGCCTCGTCCTTCTCGTTTCCCGTGGACCTTTGCCTCCTCCTCGCGCTTCTAGCCGCACGGACGAGGGGCCATGGGAGTCGACAGACTTACTGGTGCGCATGGTGTGGTGGTGATCCTAGCAATGGCTTGGTACAGGTGATGCTCTCAATTTGGTTTCAGTGGCAAAGATCCTTGGAACAATGTCCAGTGTGACGGGTGGTAAGGTCCTCGTACACTTTAAGGTGGTTGTTTCTGAGGAGTACGAGGAGAGTTCGATTTTCATAAGGTGGATGAGGCGAGCCCCCACACATTGAGCGTTTAAGTTGACTGTGCTGGTGTTGCGACGAGAGCTTCTTCTTATGCAAGGGTGGTGTAGGGAGATCGACGATCGTGTGTGTGACTTGAGGATTGTAACCTCGTGGTGGAGGAGTTCAAGTTGTCACTCAGAATTGTAGTGGGCTGTGGGTTTTGACGTGGCTCAGCGTTGGTGACGACAGTGTAGTTCTTGGTGGTTTACGTTTGGCTTCTGTTCCAGGTTGAGATGGTGTAGAATTTTTTTTATGACGTGCAAAGCACGTTTTTCATTAAGAGGAGAGAAACCAAGGTTACAATGAGGCGCAAAAGGAGGAACCAAAGCGCCAAACACAGCACACAGAGCACGGTACAGAAGGGAGAGAGAACCCCACCACAAACACCAGACCAACAAGAAAAAGGGGGCGGAGGGCGCGCAGCCTGCGGAACACAAGCACACCAAGAACACACACACATCATCGGACGTCTGCCATCCAGGGGTCTTCGAAGGCGGAGTAGGGATGTCGAGCAGAACGATGCCACCAGGGAGGGAACGACGAGGGCGCCGCCATCATCCGTCTCTCCAGGAAGGAGGAGACAAGCTTTCACTTTGCAGACCAAATGGCATTGGGGTCGCAACAGCAACGCCTCCAGCGAGGTGAACTACGCCAACGAGCGCGCCGTTGCGTCGACCCGACAAGGTCGGGCGAGGCTTTCGCCAAGCCCCGCAGCCAACTCCACGCATCCAGCTTCGAAGACTTGGGCGGAGGGTGATCCGATGGAGAGGCAGTGTGCAGCCGAGGGCGTGGTAGGAGATGAAGAACAACCACAGCCCGAAAAGGCACAGAGCGACCCTGATCCAGCAACGAACACCAGCAGTAGTAGGGAAGAGCCGCAACCAACCAGAACCGCATTCAAAACGCCGAGGGGACACGGGGCAACACCGGCCAGCCCGCCGAGCAGACCCAACGGAAGTCACCAAGGAAAGCCGAAGACGCCAGCAGGGGAAGAGGAGTGCCCGCCGACGCGCCAGAGAAGGGGGGCAGTCGCCGGCAGGGGGAGGTGGGGTCCGCGGGCTTTTTTTTGGATGTGTTGTTTGCATGCTTTTTTTTCTATTAAATGATACGATAGAACTTCTGTTTTTATTGCCTATTAAAAAAACTAACCCACCAGCTCGTCCTCTTTTTTTTAAAGTAAAAGCAGGAGCACTGCTATGTCATATAAAAAAGCAAGCGATTCGTTACATTGTTGTGATTACATATAACATAAATAAACTCTAAACTCAGTACTACAGCTAACATTAAGAAACTGAAAGGGCGTTGTAGGCACTGAAACCTCACAGGCAGCTGCTCTTGTGGCCATTTCATCTTTGATCAGCTGAAACACTCGACTTTGGGTCGCTGAAACACCTTCAAAGACTCGTCTGTTGCGCTCCTTCCATAACCCACCGGCTCGTCCTCAACTCACGTCTATCCAACCACATGACAGTCACCGATCACCACACCCGCTCACCGGCGACGGCCGTGATCATCTTTCAGCGCGTTCCAGCATCTCCCGTTGACATTCCTTCCCTTCCCTCACGACAGCCCCACCAGCCAGCAAGATTTTCTCTCGTAACAAACCAGTCAAGAAGATTTTCTCTCAAAAAAAATCAAGCACCACCATCAAGCACCACCAAACGAACAGGCTGAAAGTAGGAAGGGACCCACCTGCAGATGGCTTTCCCAGGTCCACCACGCGCCTTACCGGAGGCCCAGATGGCATTAGCAGATCGTCTTCGGGTTACGTTAGCGCGCGCCCGCGTGTCCCCGCCCGTTCGTCACCCGCATAGTCTCGCGTGGGTGACACCAGGGCACGCGACAGCTAGTGCTGTGGAGCCCCACGTGGCGGTCGGTGAGTGGTGGCCCGAGGATGCGGCTGCGAGCGAGCGTGTCGAGATACGCTGCAGCCGCGTGGTGGATTCCTTTTGGATCTTTTGAGGAGATCGCACGGTGCTCTGATTTTTTTTTTTGAAATAATGCTCTGAAATTTTGAACTCATCAGCCGCCACACCAGCACACTCGATTAGGATCTTCCAACAGAGAATTCGGGATTGGAGACTGTCGTGACTAACGAGAATGTGACAGCAGATGGTTTGGACGATGTTCGATGACTTCTCTAACTTCGTTTTTGTGAAGATGAACTCCAGCATAAAACGAACACTAGTAGGTGTCCACCTCAAACACAACGACACCTGAGGATGATCTCCCATTTGTTTTTTTGCTGGGGACGTACCTTAATTGGATGATGGAGGTCAAGGTCACACTAGTTGCGATCTCAATATCTCATCAACCAAGCACCAAGGCAGGTCGTCGTAATAATAGTAATTAAGGTTGACACTTGACAGCACAGCAGCTTGTCATGCTCATACCGTGCCAGTTTCTCCACTTGCGAGAAGGAGGCTTTTTTTCCTCTCCTTCTGGATGATATATGCGTGCACACAACACAGGATTCCAAGCACCGCACCTAGCTAAATTATTCCTTGCCCACACATGCATAAATTCCAAAACAAAATCATTTTAAGAAACCGATAATGGAGTTCGTTGCTGGACTTTGAACTCCAACCAAATTCAGGCGACCACAGCATATATATCTCAAAGACACCATCATCACCGTCGCCCCGAATTATTCTCCGTGCAGGCCACCCGGAACAAAAGTACAAGTTGCTTTTTTAAGTGCTGCACCGAGAGCAATAGCTAGCTTCTCCTTTTCTTTTTTCTTTTCCCGATTAAAACAAATAAATAATCACGGACCAATCCAGCGGGACAAGATGCGTGCACCCACCGGCCTTTTGTCCCAGCTACTCATTCACTTCGGGCCCAGCTACTGTTTCCAGCATTTTTTATTTTTCCGTAGTGAACTACCGAACCGTTAAACCGTTATTACTTCATCAACGCAAAGTTCTGTACTGCAAAGAAAATTGTTGGCTGTGAATTAATTAATTAATTAATTGCCCTAACCTTTGGCTAGCAACAGCTAACAACTGTCCCTATCCCTAGGAAAGAAATGACTTTTGATCCTCGGAGTGATCATTGAGCACGGACTGAAGAGACTCAATCCCGGTTCTAATTGGAAAAAAAAGGAGCTTCTAATTCTGGTTTAGTTGAAAAATAGGAGATCCCCATCACCATCATTTGCTGCCAGCCCAAAAATAGAACCAACGGTTTCTTAAAAGGAAAAAAAAAAAGAAAGATCGCCGCCGTCAGAAGCAACATTAGTAGCTACTAGTGTGCAGTGTGGAGTGAACCTCTCTGATCGCTGTGGCAGTGTGGCTGCCACTCGGTCGCTTTCCCGCTTTGGTGCCACTCTTGCCAACGAACGAGAACGAGACGTGACCACAAATGGGCAGGGCGGCTTTCCTCGTCACGAACGGACGGACCAACCATAGAATAAGTGGCAAGGCCATCCACGACGTTTCCACTCGGGGTTCTGGTTGGTTTCATCTCGCCTGGACGCCGCCGGGGCCCGGAGCGCCACCCACTCGACGATCTCTGTGGCGCCAACTTGCTGTTGTAGAGCCGGCTGGCTCCTTGTTAAGCTACATACTATATAATATAATCCAGCAAACCAAACGGTGATTGCGAATTAATCAGCAAAAATGGATACTTGCACATGATTAGCAATTTTCGAAAGGCCGTGTCCTAGTGTGAGAAGAAATATATAGCGTCGACGTCGGTAACGGCCAAAGCCACAGCAGAATTGAGTAGGTGGTTGCTGATTAAATTAAACAAACGTCACGGTTTTTGTATGGAACTATGGAGCACCCCCACTTGAGGGGGTGAGGACGAGCCCGCAACTTGTAGTGGTGGATCCTTAAACCAATCCAAGGAAAATCAACCTTGTTGATGCCAACCAGAACATACTAACCCACTTGCGTCACCAACTAAACTATATAATTTGAGTGACGGGACCCCCATTCTTTAGGTTCACCAGTGGGTTCCGCATTTGAAGTATTGCGGGGCCAAGATTTGATGAAATGGTTTCAAAGCTTGGGCCCTGTTCGTTCAGTATTTCGGTTTGGCAGCAATAGCTCATAAAAACATAAACTGGACACATATTTTGTTAAATAAAAAAAGAAAAGGCACATACTCGCTATTTTGGAGCTACGAGTCAGCTCAGAGCCATGTCAAACAGAATGTCCACATATACAAATGTAACCAAATATAAGAAACACGGAGAAATTAATTAGAGAGCTCGTGAGTCGGCACAAAACTAAACATGCAACTTGCTAAAACTAGGTCTCGCTGCGCCGCTCACTATACTACACATGCATCCAAGTACCCAACAATTCCAAGTGTACCTAGCAACAGTAACATAGTGAAAGCAACAGGAATTACTCGAACAGGGCCGACGGCAGGCACAGCCACACAGGCAGGCGTGCATGTGCCGTTTTTAACTAACGGCACGGCCGGTCCGGTCCGCACCACACGATCACGATGGCAGCAGGTAGGGCAGCCGCAGGAGTACCAAATCCCCAAACACCTGCGGTTTGCTTTGGGAGAAAGAAAAAAAACGAATATGAAAAGTTTAAATACCCAGCAAAATTATGATCCTTGTCCACAAGTCCAACCACTTTGAAACCAAAACCCGACAACCACGTCAGAACAATTCAACCCCTCTCCCAAATCCTACACACTCAATCCGGAAAGACATCAATGTTTATTTTTTTTTGAATTGAATGCCTTTAGTAGTAGTATTTGGTATACTAGCAAAATTGGACAAGAGCAACCTTCCAAGCTTACCTCTAATAAAGAAATGCAGAGAGCAGGGGGCAATGGTGGATAAACGAAAGCTTAACCACATGATTAGCGGGCTAATTACGCTGCTAACTCTACCACGACTAGCACTAGCCCTATCAAAAAGTGGGGGCGCCTCCCCACCAACGGAACAGACCAAACACCGTGACCTCTCTCTCCCCCGTCTCTCCCCTCTCGCTCAACCTCCCGCGGCGGGCGGCCGAATGCCGCGAGCTGGGTGGAGCTGACCCCGCTCGGCCGCCGCCGTAGCGGCGTGGGTGAGTCTCTCTCTCTCTCTCTCTCTCTCTCTCTCTCTCTCTCTCTCTCTCTCTCTCTCTCTCTCCTCCCTCCCTCCCTCCCTCCCTCCCTCGCTCCCTCTCTCTCTCTCTCTCTCTCTCTCTCTCTCTCTCTCTCTCTCTCTCTCTCCACTGCCTTATCTGTATCTTCGACGCCGGATACGGCGGTTTCCGCGGCGGTTTCGAGCCCCGGCTCGGCCTCACCGGCGAGACGCGGCTCGATCTGCGCGGGCTCTCGCCCAATCGGCTCCGCCCGAGCGAGCTCGCTCGAGGAGTTGACCCCGGGCTCTGCCGCCGGCGCGCCGGGTTTCGCGGGCTGCGCCTGCGCGCTCCCCGTGCTCGGGATTTTTGAATTCCGAGTCGGTGTCCGGGGTCCCGAGCCCGCGGGGCTTCTCCGTTTTTCTGTTTGTTTGGAAAGATTTTTTTCTGGCTGAGTATAAAGCCGCGATTTTGCGGGGGCTCCGAGAACTAAAGCTTTGCGTTTTTTTTTGGTTCTTGCTCTTCCTTGCCTTTCTCGCTTTCCTCGCCGCAGATTCGGCTGCGGAGCGCGGAATGCCCGTGGAGGGAGGGCACTGAGGCCACCAGATTCGGGAGCACGGGGGCCTCGCTTCGCCGGGGGGCGGCGGAGGGTTGGTGGCGGACGCGGAGGCTTCTCCGGATTCCAGCGTGTGGGACCTCAGCGCGATGGCCGCCGCCGGCTGGGTCGGCGGCGGCGGCGCCGACGCCAAGTACAACTCGTACAAGGCGCCGGGCTTGCGCGGGGCCTTGCTGGAGGCGGCGCACGTCTCGTGCCTCGAGGACCGCTACGCGCTGGGGCCGCAGCTCGGGTGGGGCCAGTTCGGCGTCATCCGCTCCTGCTCCGACATGGTCACCGGCGAGGCGCTCGCCTGCAAGTCCATCGCCAAGGACCGCCTCGTGTCCCCCGACGACGTGAGGGGCGTCAAGCTCGAGATCGAGGTCATGGCGCGCCTCTCGGGCCACCCCAACGTCGTTGACCTCAAGGCCGTGTACGAGGACGAGGACTCCGTGCACCTCGTCATGGAGCTCTGCGCCGGCGGGGAGCTCTTCCACCGCCTCGAGGAGCGTGGCTGCTTCTCGGAGCACGAAGCCGCGGTGCTCTTCCGGTACCTCATGGAGGTCGTAGCCCATTGCCACAGCAAGGGGATCGTCCACCGGGACTTGAAGCCGGAGAACATCCTCCTGGTCAGCAAGTCGCCGTCGTCGCCGATCAAACTCGCCGACTTTGGCCTTGCCACCTACATCCAGCCTGGTACAGTTGGTATCCCATCAATTTCATGGAAGCTGCATTTTGTCAATGCTGGTCTTTGGCAGCTAAAACAAAATCTGGTTTTTGTTAGGTCGAAGCTTAAGCGGCATGGTAGGAAGCCCATTTTACATTGCACCGGAGGTGCTTTCTGGAGGATACAATGAAGCTGCCGATGTCTGGAGCGCCGGGGTTATACTTTACATCCTCCTTAGTGGCTTCCCGCCATTTTGGGGGAAAACAAAGTCGAAGATCTTCGAGTGTATAAGGTCGACAGAGCTGCGGTTCCCTTCTGATCCCTGGGGTAGAGTTTCCGATTCAGCCAAGGAGCTGGTGACTGGGATGCTGCGGCGCGATCCTAGACAACGACTAACCGCCAAGCAGGTTCTAGGTGAGACACGAATTTATCTGTTTTTGTAACCGCCAGTTTTAGATATAGACCTTTTCTTGCATCGGTATCTTAGCTAGATTCATGATTCCTGACTTCAGACATGAATTCATCCGTTTCCGAAACCGCCAACCCCTTTTGTGCATCACTATATTTAGCTTGATTCACGATTCCCGACATTCAGATATGAATTCATCTGTTTCCGAAAACCACCAAAATGAAATACCAACCCTTTTCGTGCATCAGTATCTTCATCTGGATTCATGATTCCTGGCTATAAATTCAGACAATGGAACTGTTGACCATAGAAATCAACGAATACAAGTCTAGCCTTGTATCATTACTTGTTTACGTTACAAAACAAGTAAAGCATAGTAGCTTCTCTGCTAAGTAGTGAGCTGGTGCCAGCTCAAGCTGGTGGTTTTCCTAAATTAATCTTGCAAGGCTGGGAACGGGATGAGTGTCATCACAGCCATCACCATTTTGTGGTAGGACCATGTTCTGGTAGATCCACTACCACCGTACAGAGATTTTAAATCCACTTTCTCTTCGGTCATGTTACTTTAGGCTTGCTGATTCACTCTTCCACCCTTCATGGAATCTGGTTTGGTTGGCTGTCATGGGCTCATGGCATAATTTCCGGACCTTACTGTACAGATAATCAGCCTGTTGTTGTTGATGGCTTCTCCCCTATTTATAGTTTCTGCTCACCATGTGGACTATTATCTAAACAAATCTTTCTTACGCAGAGCATTCATGGATGCAAGAACACGCGGAGCATTCGCAAGATTCCTGCAGCCAGTGCCATGGGATCGGCCTCCAGAGGGAGGACCTCGGCTTGTGCTCCTTCTCCACGCCACAGGCATCACGGAGCAGGGACGTGAGCTTCAACACCGGCGGCCCTGTCTCCTGCCAGGGCATGGCGGGGGAGGACGCTGCGTGCTCGCCCACCTTCGCCTGCAGGTCGTCCTTCTCGGCGTTCATTGCTGACATGGCCCCCTCTTGCTCGACCTCCGGGTTCTCTTTCAGCGAGGCCTGCGAACCCAGCGGCATGGCGTTCCTGCCACCGCCGGTGGCCTCCATGCCGAGCTTCTCATTCTTCTGCGCGCAAGAATGCGACGAGCCTGAGCCGTCAGCGTCTTCCGGCCACCATAATGCTCCGGGAGAAGCGACAATAGCTCCTGCTCCTTTCTCGTCCCCAAGGACGGTGGAGGCGACGACCACGAGGGCGGCGAGGGGGAGCACGTCCCGGGGTGGCGCCGGCATCAACAGCAGGCGGAACCACACGATCGGTGCCGGCGAGCGGGAGCACCTGGACGTGGCGGTGGCGGAGTCCGTCATCCGGTGGGCCTCGTGCACGAACCTGTCGACGACGCACTCGCTCCGGGCCTCGCTCGTGTGCTAGCATTCGTCCTGGTAGTTGTTTTCGACAGCCGTCTTTTCCTGTAAACTGTAACGGGATGAGGTGAGAGGTGACAGTCAGGTAGAGAATGTAACCTGGACGGTTGGACCTGATATATATACAGTAATGTTGTTATAGCAGTGTAGATTACCGAGTGGTGATGTGCTTGCGTGTTGTCATGCTTAATGAGATGCGCTTTTCTTCTTCTTTTTTTCTTTTTTTGGTCACGAGATTTTCACTTGCAGTAGCTTGTAGCAGTAGATTACAGTACGTCCCTAGTGAGAAGTGATATATCACTACTCGCTTGCAAAAACTCATAGCCGACTCCTGCGACTGCGAGAGGCACATTGCCGGCCGGTTCAACCTGAAGAAGCGGTTGGTGTGACCCTGACCCGGTCCAACTCTTCAGTTGGACGCGGACGGCGCTCCACTCGCGCATTTCGTCGAACACCGTCATGGTGGCTGGTACCGACGACGCGAAAGCGCGGATCCTTCCTAATGCCCCCGGTTCTCTTCCTCTGCGTTCCTCGCCATTCTCTCCAGCTCCCACACGATCCGTGCCCCCTGCGTTAATTTGAGGATGAAAATACCGTGTCTGACGTTGATGCTTGAAATAACCCTCCTCATTGGATGATATGAAGACAGTGCAGCCCCTCTCCTCCAGACCCTGAGCAACCATACCTTGCTGGCAACCTGGAGGCATCACAATGAGGTTCACCATGAATAGTTGTCGGGGCAAGGACAACCCCTCTGGAAGGTAACTCAGATTGGGGCACTTGCAAAGCGTCAGCTTTTCGAGATATGGCATGGATCCAGGCTTGATTTCCCATTCCTCCAGATCAAGATCGTGGAGCGCCAACTCTACAAGACTCGGGAAGCTTTCATGTGGAAAAGTCATGACCGGCCCTGTGTGAGACTGCTCGCCTATCTCGAGCTTCTCGAGGAACGGTAACCTACCCAAGAGCTTCAGCATTACCGTATCGTTGTTGAGTAGATTGGCGCAGCAGACCTTCGCTCGCATACTTTGTTCCATATAGATATAGAATAGGTCGTCGTCCTCAATTGGGATTTGGAGCGCCTTTTTGTACCTCCCAATAATATATAGCCAATCACCTTCCAATAACCAGAAGCAGCATGAGAGATCGAGGTTCTTGTTCTTTGATATCTGCTGTTTTGTTGCCTCCATTATGGGTTCCTGCCTCAGATAGCTTCCGGGCGAAGTAGGCGCACAAAGTACCATCTGCCTCCCAGTCCAAGATATCTCAAATACCTCATCTTGGCAATGTCCTTGGGCAGATCCAACACGCCCGAGCCATGCAAGTAAAGCACACGTAGATGACGAAAACAATGGAAAACAATGTGCCGCCCCTCCACTGTCTTATACATGTCAGTAGGCATGAAGTACAACAGAGTGCGAGGATGTTTCATATAGATAGCAATTTCCTTTGCCAGGAAACCATGGTGAACCACACGGTAAGCTTCCACCGTCTCCTCTGAGTAAGATGCCTCGACATCCTCTGAAGTATGGCAGTCCTTCATGAAACCTTCTCTCCGAGCTCGTCCGATACCCCAGTCGCGAAGGATGTCGTGCAACTTGATCACCGTGATCCTTCCGGAGTCGGCCCTCTCCTCCACTTGAAACATGCATCGCTGCACCAGCTCAGCAACATTCTTGATGGCTACTTCCTCACGGGTGTGACCTCTGACCATTGGGATGAAACCCTCTGCAACCCATAAACTTGCCAGATCCCTCACATCAATACTGGAGTCTTCTGGGAAGGCTGTGGCGTACATGAAGCATGACCTCAGATGGCTTGGCATATCATAGTAACTGGGATCCATTACGGCTCCAATTACCCTTTCTGTACTCATCGTATCATGCCAAAACTTGTCACTCCTCAGTCTCTTCCATGCGTCTGCATCAACATTCTTCGACAAGTATCCACCCAAGACAACAATGGCAAGAGGTAGGCCACGGCACTTCACTGCAAGGTCTCTGCCCAGCTCCTCCAACTCATCCAAGTTTGGCCTCATAGCTGTAGGACTGTTACTGCTGCTACCAACCAAGTTGTATTCTGGGAGGGCCCTAGCAAGAAGCAACTGGGTGCTTTCATCTTCATTCAGGAGCTTTGGCTCGTACAGTTTCTTCCTTGCATCAGGGTGCTTGGCAACATCCCCATTTCGAGTGGTCAGAATGATTCTGCTGCCATTCTTCTCATTTGGAAAGGCAGCTCTGATCGTATCCCATGCAGAAGTGCTCCATACATCATCCAACACTATCAGGTACCTTCTGCTCCGTAGGAAATCATTAAGGAACTTCTTCATCTCATGCTCGGTCATCTTCTCAGTTGCTTGAGCTGTCGTCTTCTCAGTTGCTCGAGCTGTCTCAGTTGCTTGAGCTTGCTCCTTCTCAGCTTGAATTACGATATTGGCATTCTTAACCATCTGCCTCAAGATTTCAAGAGGTTCAAATTTCTGGGACACAACTATCCAAGCATCAAACTTAAAGTATCCCTTTACTGGAGCCAAACCATACACCTTCTTAGCCAATGTTGATTTTCCTGCCCCGCCAGGACCAACAATGGAAACAACAGTCAGGTCCTTGTTCCTTCCATCGATTAAGTCGTCCTTTATCTGTGTAATCTGGTCATCAAATCCAATCACATCTACCTGGTCATCAAAGTCGGGGTGAACTGATCGCCAATGTTGGATGGCTTCATCTTCAGTGCTATAAACCCATGGTTCTTCAGCAATTGCAGTAGCAGCAATGTGGTGCTTCTCAAAGTCCTCAAAGATTGTTTTCATCCTTGCAGTTGCTGAATCTGTCATTAGCCCCAGATTATGGAGATGATAAAGGTAGATGGGGAAGCAAGCATATTTTGAAATGGCCCCTGTGATGGATATTTTGGGGTCACTTCGCCACCTCAGTATGTTGGCAGCATCGATGATATCCTCCACCTCGTAGGCAACACCCCGGACGTCAGAGACTAGGTTCCTGGCCATGGCGCCACCCTTCAGCATCTTGTCATCCAAGTCCTTGAGAAAGGCCTGCATGCTCTGGAGTTGCTTCTTGGCTGACTTCAATTTGCCAGAGACGCCCAGTAAGTATATGGCCTCATCGATTGCAATGCTACCACCCCGCTCCAACACTGAAAAAACGGGTTGTTGGGCCATCTCCCTTGATATGTGGTATTGTGGTGCCAATAATCTGGAAAATATAGCATCCACACAAAGTTTAAACATTCTACTCCGGAGGCTTGATAGTTTGAGTCAATCTACAATTGCAAAAGCGTTTTTGAATTTTCACCGCACAATTTGAAGTGCAGGCCATTTCCTACTTGTACTGATGATCTATACTGTTTCATCTTTCCAAAATCGGCCTTTCAGTTGTTAGGTACCAAAGGACATTTTTGAAGGAGGAAACATCGAAGTTTTAGTTCCTATTAGCTTCCTCATTTAATCTTTGTTCTTTTAAAAAATGAGTGTGTTCCTAGGTTCGTCTACGCTCTTGATCTTAAACGGGTTTAGTGAAAGCCAACCCACACATCTTGCATGCATATGGTGATTTATTGAATTTCTTCTCCCACATTTTGTAGAATTGCAGTGATATGTGAAATCGTGCAACTCTTCTAAGTAAGCCTTTAAGGGGAAAAAACACTGACCTTTTCTTGTCCGAATTTCTGCAACTCAGGGGAAAACAAGTTGGCAGATGCTATTTGCAGAGAAATTATCGGTTGCAGATTCTGCTCCTGAAGTTGCCCAAAATTCACATGAAAATGATGTTCATAGATTTAGCAACATATCATGAATCAATCACAGAGCACTAAGTAATGATAAACAAGTGCGGTTTTGTCTCTAGATGATCGTGACCTTTTGCAGGCTCTGAAGTACTTGCAGAGCCGTCAAACGATTGCTGCTGTCTGCAGTTTGATGGGATGATCAATAGAGTCTGGGCGGGTGTGTGGAAGACTGAGTTCCAGGTCCTGTTGGGCTTGCTTGTACCTTGCCCTCTCTTGGCTCTGGAGGTATCCTTTGGCAGAAGATAACTTGCACTACCAGATGGTTTGATTCCTTCCCTGGCAGAAAACTAGCAGCTAGTTTTTGGTTATATTATCTGTCTCTAACCAGGAGGAAGTGGAATCTCACTTTGGCCGTGAACCGTCATTTACCGGCGCAGCAAGCTGGCATTTGTATATCATCTTGTCCATCTTCAATCAATTAGAAAAACTATCTTTTGCGTTTCGTGCTCTCCCTTTGGTTCTTTCTTAAGGAGACACCTGTTATACTCATTACTTTGATCCGAATTGTCGGATGCAAAAGGGAAAGAAGCAAGTCAAGGCACCTGTGATACTCATTACTTTGATCTGAATTGTCCGATGCAAAAGGGATAGAGGCATGTTCCTTGCTTGTGCAATACATTGTGAATAAAATTCAGAACACTTAATGACAAAAATAAATGGGTGTGATTATGTTTGATAATGTACAGCATGACGGTGATTCTAAAATTTTATCGAATTGCAGCACCCAACTATTGCCGATCCCTAAAAATAATGCTGCAATGGATGATTCAAAGAGGCACTTGGCTGGCTGATTGAAAGTTTTTTTTTATTTTGTTTTTCTGCATTGCATTCTCTCAATACGGCTGAAAATCTGGAAACAATGTTCTAAATCCATCATTTGCGCGTAGTATTTTTAACAAATTTGCTCCGGCTTTGGCCTGATGCACAAACAATGCTTTCGTAGTGTGCACTACCGAGCGACTCAGACTCCGTTTGCGAGAAGACGATCACAAGCTCGTTTTCGGGCGCTGCCTGGCGCCCCTTCCATTTCACTTTTCACCCGCGCAATTCGTCGAACACCGCAATGGCAGGAGCAGCCGCCGCCGACGAGGCCAAGCTCGAATCCTTCCTGCAATGGCTGCAGGTAGCCTCCTCTCCCTTCCCTCTCCTTCAACTCCACTGCTCCCAAAACCCTAAACCCCGAGACCCCTTCCTTCCCTCCGCAGGCTAACGGCGCCGACCTCCGCGGCTGCACGATCCGCGCGTGCGGCGGCGGCGGCAAGGGTTTCGGCGTCTTCTCCACCGCCGCCCCCGAGCTGGGCGCCACCGATGGTGAACACCCCACTTCCTCTCCTCTCCTCTCCTCTTCCGGGCGCTGACGTGCTCGTGGCCGCGCTGGTGCAGGGGTGGTTCTGGTGGTGCCGCTCGACCTTGCCATCACGCCGATGCGGGTGCTGCAGGACCCGCTCGTCGGCCCGCAGTGCCGCGCGCTCCTCGAGGAGGGAAGCATCGACGACCGACTCCTAGTCATGCTCTTCCTTATGGCCGAGCGGCGACGACCTGTCTCGCTCTGGAAGCCGTAAGACCGCCATTACATTTGCATTCTCCCCACCTTTACATGAGTTGTCTGAGCCGTGATTCAAGTGTTGGATCACTGCGTCTGTAGGTATATAGACATGCTTCCAAGCACCTTCGGGAGCTCCCTTTGGTTCAGCGAAGAGGAGCTTGCCGAATTGGAAGGGACGACTCTGTACCGTGCTACGGTGATCCAGGTTTGTCTGTGCACACTGCTGTTTCTAGAATTTTGCTTGTGGAAGATTGGGTGAACATTAAGATATATTATTTCAGAGGAAGTCGATGCGATCCCTATTTGATGAGAAGGTTAAAGGTCTTGTTGAGGAGCTTTTACATGATGAATCCACAAGGTTTGTATTGGGTTCGCTCTGACTGACTGGTAGTGTGGTGTCATTGTGCTTTATGAAGCCAAGGAAGTGACCCTAGGGACTATCTGATTCTACATGGCATCAAATTAGGTGTTTCTAAAAGATATTGTCAGTTATTCAGCTTTTTCAGTGCATGACTCATTGTAAGTTGTTAGGAGCCTAAAAACTTGCAGAAGGTTGCATCAATGATTGAGAAAGTACATGTTAAACTAAATTTCATACCACTTCTTTTCTGTTCTCTCAAGTAAGCTGGTGCCATTTTGCTCTGTTTTCTTGAAACTATGGTTCATTATATCGCTTGATTGATACATAAAGTGGATGACAGATATTGTATTATGAATTATGATTGAGAAAAAGATAAAAGATTTAGATCGTTCTGTCTTTATTCTAGGCCCCTTCAAGTGTGCTTCACGGCCTTTCTGTCCTTAACTAAGGTTCATAGCATGTTTGCTGGAAAATCTGCTCTTTTTTTTATCTGGCTGGAAACTTTCCAGTTGTTTAGTACTAGCACTTTTTCTCGAACATGCTTACTACTAACCCCACAAAACTGTTTTGCAGCTCCACTGAAGTGTTGTTTGAAGACTTCCTTTGGTATGTGTAATTATTGTTTGCACTAAAAGTGGAAATGGAAATAACATAAGCTTTACTCGATATCATTTTACCATCTTGATCGGTCATGTCAATATGTTGACTGTGGACAGCCCTGTATTCGCATAATGTTGTGAACAATACATGGGATTAGACAACTTCCTTCACTCTGAGGTTCTGGACATACCTACATAAATCTGACAAAGACAAAATCCTGAAATGCAGTAATCAAGAGAAGAAACAGAAGGATCTTTTGTGGTTATTTTGGTTTGTGAACTTGTAAATTAGACAGATATCATCTTATTTAACAATTGTATAACAAATGGAGTACATTTTCACTATAGGTTGAACAGCTACTATATCGTATTTTAAAATCTGCAATGCAAGTGTATGTTCACTATCGATACTTACCTAAACTAGTCAGCCGCACAGAAAAGTACTAGTACCAAAGCTAAAATAAGGTACTACCATATTAGCGATGAAAAAATTAGCATGTTCGAACATCTAGTATCAATTGAGTACCGTCCTTCCTATTTCCTATGGTTAGGGTGAAAACTTGATCGGTGTAAGGAATCTGCTATTCTGCCTTTGATTAAATTTATTCTGTCAGAGACTAGTTCTTTCAACAATGTTTGGAATCAAAAGCTTAGTGAAAGTGCCATACAGATGTCCCAGATTGCTTATCTCCAATTTCATTCAGTTCTGATCAGCTCATAAGAAGTATGCGTCTTTGACAGGGCAAACTCAATCTTCTGGACTCGGGCACTGAACATACCATTGCCGCGTTCTTATGTTTTTCCCGGGTCGTGTAGTGATCAACAGAACAGAACTAGTGATGAAGTTTGTGATTCTAGTCTCCCTGACCATCAGGTTAATTTGAATCTTTCTAACCTAGTGCGCTTGGAATTTTGAGCATTTATTTACCAATTACTCGAGATGTGTGATTTTACCTTTCCATCCAGTTTTATGTGATTGTGCGAAACCATGTGGACAATGGTTAAACATGGTTTATGTTTTCAATTCTAATTTACAAGTTGACTACAACTTATGCTCTCTATCCTCTGATCAATTCTGAGAGATCAAAATTCGACACTTTTTTTGTTGTTCTGTCAAGTTATTGTTTCCTAATGATGTGATAAAGAATGTATAAAATTCAATCTTGCAGGAGCATAGAAAAATATAGCTTCCTCACTTGTATATGTAGGTAAATTTTACTATCACCATCATAAAATGTGCCTCAGGATTGTCGCAGGGTTGTTCCATAATCAGACTTATACCCTCAAGTATTTTGCACCCTTTTTCTAATATAGCAAGATTTCAAGAAACTTCTTAAGGCTCTGGTATACCATGCACATCGTTTCTACACATGCTTCCTGGCATCTTCATATTGATTTTTAAATGTTCCATTATTTTAACTGTTTTTTCATCCATACGTTTTTTGTATTAAAATGCTTGCTCGTTTTTGGCAGGAAACTGACATTACAGCTAAGGATAGTAGCACTGATGAGAACTCTAAATCAAGCAACACAGAATCGATTTGGGTTGAGGGCCTTATACCAGGAATTGATTTCTGTAACCATAGTAAGAGTTCTAAACTATATTGTATTTAGTAGCCAGAGTATTCATATGGTTGTGTAAAGAAAGTAAATATTTACCTGTTAGGCTAGCCTTGCTCCTTCCCTACCCTAAGCTAAACCTGTGGCTGTATTTTCAAGGAATCATATAAATTATAAAGAAAGCAAATATCTATCTGTTAGGCTAGCATCTCCCTCTGTATACTAAGCTTGCTCGATTGCATTCACTAGATGTAAAGGCATTGGCAACATGGGAAGTTGATTCTATGGGAAATGCTACTGGAGTCCCTGCTTCAATGTACCTCTTACTTGGTAACTTTAACGATTCAACTTATAGTCTTCATATGATAAATGAACAATGTGCCTTCCCTTTAAGCGAATGTTTTTCTATAAAATGGTTCTCATTATGATTAGTTCTATGTGTTCATTTCTTTCTCAAGCTGACAAAAGTTCTGTTGAGGCTGGGGCAGAAATCTACATAAATTATGGCAACAAAGGAAATGAGGTATTACTCACATTAATATGTGTAGATCTAGAATTATTTACAACAAATGTTTTTGTTCTTAGTTCTTACTCGTTTTCCATTGTCATACTTGCCAATTTGCCATTGTATGACTTGGATGGTCTCATTGTCTCACATATTCCTATCCAGGCCATCTACAGTTTTCTAATATAACACTACTACAGCACTGATACATGTCTTGTGGAACTATAGAACCCATTAGAAGGAATTTATTTTGAGTTCTATCCTTGACCGTAGTAACAATTTGGATAAAATAATGCAGAAAAAAATTCAACCATGTTTCCCTGGTTTTGATGATTTACTGAATAAATGAATAAAGAAATTCAAATGAAGGGAGGATATGCACAGCTTGTAGGTTCTGTGGCTCAATTTTCTATCACTGACGTTTGGTTATTTGGTTTGCTGGGTACATGGATTCACATATCCTTATTTCCTTATGGATTTACTTTTAGTGCAAATGCTAACTCTAGGTTTCACAATTATAATACTTGAAATGAAAAGATGGTTGTGTTTCTATGCATTTACATATTTAACAGTTCAACTGCTAGTATAGCCTTACTAATGCAATGTTGTACGTTGTGTACTTGCAGGAACTTCTGTACCTCTATGGATTTGTGGTTGACAATAATCCTGATGATTATCTCATGGTAACCTTCACTATGATGTATGTGCTAAAAGATAATATATTATAGGATATGTTTGTCATCTAGCTTTTTTTCTGTTGCGGGCGAAGATGTTTGTATTGTTAATGTGAACATTTGGACTATTAAAAAAAGAAAAATGGTGACGTTATTAACTTACTATTCACAAATAATGCCTTTGTCATTTGTTCCAAGTTGATAGATCTCAGAATTGGAATAGAATGGCAGACCCCTGTCTCACTCTTTGTACGAGTTAGATTTTATGATTATTTGATAGACTCTTTGAAAGGCTCGATGTCTTTATAATCAGATAGTTCTTCAGACTCAATGTTTTCCCTCTTGTGGCACACTTACATAAGATGTATCTGATAAAGCAAGGTCTGTTTACTTGTTATAAGTGCAGGTTCATTATCCTGTGGAAGCTCTTAAACAGATCCAGTCTGCTGATATTAAGATGAGACTGCTAGAGATACAGGTAAGTGATTAGCCCATTCCCCCTATTCGTGGATTGCTCATATATTATGATAGTTAGGTACAGTTGTACGGGCTTACCCATACATGCCAGCGTGTTGGGAATTGCTTACTCGTAATAAGTAGCTTGTGCTTAGTAGTTACCTTACATGTCACTTTTGATTGTTAATTTCATACATGATTTAAAGTTGTCCTTGTTCAGAATGGCTCAAGCACTAACTGGTTCAAGCCCTCCAAGCATACATTGCCACCATTAAGCTCACTTTGTTTGTCTTCTGTGTACACAGAAAGGTGAATTGAGATGTCTTCTACCCAGAAGTTTGCTTGATAATGGATTTTTTGGTATTTGTTCGAGTGAAGATAAGGATGACAAGAAAAACATCAGCCCTTTTTCTAGTTATAGTTGGAGTGGTCAACGCAAAGTTCCATCATATCTCCACAAAATTGTCTTCCCTCAGGAATTTTTGAGTACCTTACGTACGATTGCCATGCAAGAACATGAGATTGAACAGGTTGCTTCTTTACTTGGAGAGGTTAGTGCTTTTCACACATTCTATTTTTAACCAAGTGTTTACTCCTATACTATGATCTCAGTATTTAGATTCAGGCTTATTCTTGACATGTCATGTTACATTTGCTACAGATGCAATTTTGAGCATTTCATTTTTCTTTGCTATTTCTGAATTTTTAGCATGAGTCTCTTGTATTGTTTGGGCATGTCTTTGGTATTTATGAATTTTTATAGCATTTCATTTTTGTGCCGTGAAGGCTCCAGATAACTTTATGCTTGCAGTAAAAAAAAATCATGAAGTAATTGTGACCTCAAGTTTCACTGCAATATTTCATTTTTGTTCTAACATTAGCATTTGCATGATACATTCAACTTTTTTTCCAGCATCTTTTCATATGGCTTATTTAACATCCGACTACGTTTATATTTGGACAGCTCAGCAATTTATTTGGATGCACTCCATCTAGACTTGAATAACGACAAATCATGTAATATGCGGGCATATTGATTCTAGACCTTTGCTGATTTTGTTCTTGCTAGGTTGGATCTAGTGAAGATAGAGAACCATCTGATGCAGAGGTGCAAAGTGCTATTTGGGAGGTGTGTGGTGATCAGGGGGCACTTGGTTTGCTTGTCGATCTTCTTAGAGTCAAGTAATGCATTCATATTTTATTTCCCCTTTGATGTGTTTTAGACCATACAGCCATATGTGATATAGCGTTGTGAATGACCCCATATATCTATCCATTTATTTTGCAAGAATGGCTGAACTTGAGGAGGGCACTGGAACAGAAGCATCTGACAGCGAATTGCTTGAGCAGTTTTATTCCCATGATTCGGAGGACTGCACGAGGTGGGCAGTTGTTTTTTTCTATATCACCACAGGTCCACTATCTTAAGATACATGAATGGATCCATATATATTATTGCCTGCAATCTATTAATGATTTTCTACCAGACTATTGAAAATTACTATTTTAAGATGGAACGTAGAGCCTAAATTGTTTTTATATAGGAGATTGTCTGTAGTCAATAGCCTGGTATCCAGGGTCAGCATGGAGCTATTATCATTGCCAGTCTACCTGGGCTTTATATCCTATGAAGAACTTGATAAAAGTTTCATTGTACGGTGCAGCAGTTTCATTGTGTGCCTTATTCGTAATCATAATGGCCCGCTGTATTATATACCGAGTTCAGGTGCCAATCTTAGTCTTTGAAGTAAAGTGGACACTTGTACATATCCAACTTTAATACCCTGGCACTTGCGTAATCTAAAGTTTTGGATCATCTTGTTTTATTGGCATCATGTTGATCATAGTTGCCTCTTTCCTTAATCTATTAACTCATAATACTTTTTTTTCTTTTACTCATTTCGCAGCGGAAGTGACGAGAACAACAAAAACAAGTCAAAAATAAATAGTGGCTCGTGTATAGTATACCGAAGAGGGCAAAAGCAGCTAACAAGGTTGTTCCTGAGGGAGGCAGAGCATCTTCTGGAGCTTTCTGCAAAAGAACAGACCTAAGATTTTCAAGTAAGATTTTCAAGGTTCTACATGGCTGTAGTTGTGGAAGATAATGTAAACGGCTCCACTACAGAGGCATGGTAGTTTCAGTCAATGTACGACTGCAAAAGTGATATATTTTATTTTCACCACATGTTTTGCAGTGTAGGGAAGATGAAAAGAACGTTCACAGATTCATCAGAAAGCTTGCAAATCAAACTTAAAAACATTTGCAGTGATTAATGGTTGCATAAACACCATATTATATTCTAATCTGTTGACGATTCTCTCTTTTCTTTTTGTTTCTTTATACAGGGCAAACCCCTGCAGTTTCATTCATCTATAAGTTCGATTACCTGCTTATTCTTTAATAAGCAACCTGTTCATTTGGCTGGTGGCTGATGACTGCTGGTGGCTGATGACTGGTACTAGTTTGGCTGATTGTTGCTGGCTGATTTGTTCTGAGAGAAAAGTACTGCTGGCTGGTGGCTGATAAGCCAAGCGAAGAGGACGAAGGTCAGGACTCTCCCTATATAGTAAGTAAGCCTCGGGGGTCAGGAAAAAACAAGCAGAGGTTCCTCTCGCCTGATACACGAACCGCCGGACACGTCGAAGTCTCGTGTGGCGGCGCTCAGCTCCTTGTAGTTGAACTCCCGCAACGGCGGACGCGTGGTCGTCGCGCTTCGTGGCCACCGCTAGCGTCGGCCTGCCGTGGCGGCGCCGGCTACGGCCCCAGGCGCGGCGAGCCTCCGGCATTCCCCACGACGGCGTGCAACTGGGCGCTCACCGCCGAGATCGAGATGGTCGACGCTGAAACCGTCGCGGCAGGCGGAGACGGCGTGGTGACTCCCGGGAGCAGCGGCGAAGGAAGCATCGGGTTCACGTTCGGCGGAGGTTCAAACACTGGGGATTTCGGCGGTGGCGATGCAATAGAGAAGCTCCACCACTCGATTGCGTGCGTGCACCGCCGTGCTCCCCCTACGTGGAGTTCGTGCAGGAGCAGGAGATGCTCGGGAAAGGAGTCGTCCCTGCTCCTCCGCCGCCATGTTGGATCCGTCGACGGGGAGCTTCATGCCTCCATCCTTCGCGCGAGCTGTCCTCTTCCCTCCTCCGCGCCTAGAGGCAGACGGAGTGCGAGGAGAAGGGGTAGCACGAGTGGATCTTCGCCGCGACCGGCTGTCGGGGAGGGACGAGCCAACCGTCCGCCGCCGCCCTCGTGAGGCCCATCGTCGATAAGGGAGCAGGGGAAGGGGACATCGCGATGGGGGAGAAGGGGGGAGCAGAGGAAGGCAGAGGGAATGGTCCGGCGCATCGGCATAGGAGGTGGCCACGGCGCGCGTCGAGGACGCGATCCACGTGAGGTAGCGGCGGAAATTTTTCCCAGACCCACCGACGTGCGGGACCCACAACGCCGTTTAACGGCCCAGACGGAACACGTGACAGCAGTAGCATAGGAGGAATGAAAAAATATACTCCTAATGGTACATTAAAAAATAACATTTAGGAAATGAGTTAATTTCTAATGGTACATTAAAAAAATAATATGTTAGCACATTTCCTAGTGGCATAGTGAAAATTTTCTCGACGATCACACGTGCCCACTTGGGGGTTGGGCTGTGACGGTCACCCAACGTGAGCGGCGGCGAGGAGCCAGAGCAGAGCAGCTGAAGATTCAGTGAATCCTACAGCAACCTGCAGCCGCTGATGAGCAACAAGCACGCAGGGGATGGGGAGATGGACACAGTTTGTCCGGCAGCGGCGCCGCCCGCGCAAACGCGTCGGCAGGGCCGGTGCCCATATTCAATTCCGGGGAATTTTAGCCATCGCCTGGTCTGACACAACCGTCATCCATTATTTGTATATATATACTCCGTATTCGTATATTCCCGATCTGGTATATACGAATACGACGGACGGAGTATCTTGAGCTCGCAACAAGCCGCACGTGCGGCGCGTACCCTTGGAACTTGTGCTGGCTCCGGGGTGGCCGCCGCCGTGGATCGCCGCCGCCCTCCGATAAGATCCTGTCTCCCCTCTCCGTCCCTCGCCGGACTTTACAAGCCACGGGCACGTGAATCCACTTGCTTCACTGACAGTTGCTTCTCTTTCTACAGTATGACATCAGCCAATGGCAACAACTGACCTCAAGCAGCACGAGTTCTGTCACCATCCACTTAATCACTTCTCCGGTCTGTTCAAACTGCCTAGGGAAAAAATCTATCTTTTTTGTTAGGCAAACATTGAGGTTGTGAACTGATGGCGCCCCGAAGTTCACCATTTATCCTCTTTAAGTCTGATTTAATTAATTCAATTACTTTTCAAAAATATGTTATTCCTTATTAAACTACTATCTCAATTACTCTTTAATTCAGTGTAAAACAGTTAGGTTGTAGTAGGTTCCAAATGAAAACTTGTGGGAAGAGGTAAAATTCAGTAAAAAAAATGGAATGCAGAAGCAATATGGACGGCGTCGGCCCGCAAAAAAAAAAATATGGACGGGGTCATGCAATTCCTCACTGTTCTCCTGCAGTTTAGCACTGCTGCTGCCTATATTTGAGAAAACAAAGAGAGAAAAGGGACAAAATAATTGATTCTTTTTTTGAGAATTAAACAGTTGATTCTTTTGAGAAGAAGAGATATGAACTGAATCTATCTGTTTTCCATCTCATTTCAAAGAATTGCTAAATCTATTTGTTTTCTCATTTCTTTCAAAAAAAATAACTCTAGGGAGCCAGCCAGAGCTGGCCTTCTTTATTTCCTTCCCTAAAAGGAAGAACAGCAAAAGTGCACTTTTTTTTTTGCATGCCCTTTGCCCTTCCTCCTCGTGTACAAACTTGAATTCAAATTCAACATCCCTCCAAAAAAAACCCTATCAACGCGGCTTCTCCTCTTCCAATCTCCTCCAGAGACTTTAGAGAGAGTAGCATCTGAGTTTATCCATCCAACTCCAACTCGAGCTCAGTAGTAGCTCCAGAGCGTCATGTCGCTGCCGCAGCCGGTGGCACCAGCGCCGTCGTCGTCGCCGTCCATATGCCACCCGGTCTGCGTCGTCCAATCGCCGCCGCCGCCGCCCATCCCGTCGTAGTAGTACGTGTTGTCGAAGTCCATGTTGCCGCACATTGCGGCGTAGTCGTACGGCGAGGCGTCCTGGTGATGCTGCTGGTGCATCATCGCCGCCATCGGGGCCGCGGACGACGACGAGGAGGAGGCGACCGCCACCGCGGCGGCGGCGTCCTGGTGCGCGGAAGCCTCGGCGAGCTCGATGGCGGCGCGGCGGATGTCCTCGGGCGTGGCGAGCGTGGCCGGGTCGACGCGGAGGAGGCGCGCCGAGTCGGCGAAGTTGAGGCAGGCGGCGCGTCCCCGGAGCGCCAGCGCGGCGACGTCGTGCGCGCGCGCGGCGGCCTCGGCGGTGGCGAAGGTGCCGAGCCAGATGCGGGACTTCTTGTTGGGCTCCCGGACCTCGCAGACCCACCGCCCCGCGGGCCCCCGCTGCCGCACGCCGCGGTACACCGGGTGGCGGGTCTCCCGGAACTTGGTCCGTCCCGCGGGGCGCTTGGGCGGCGCGGACATGACCGTGGCGTACTCCCCGCCGCCGGCCGCCGCCGCCGACTCCGGCGACTGATGGTGATAATCCTGCTCGTCGTAATCCATGACGGATCGGATCGGGTGGTGGTGGTGGTCGGTGGTGCTCGTGTGGCTGCAGCTGGTTGCTGGGGGAGTGGGAACGTGGTGTGGTTTATATAGGATCTGGTGAGCCATGGATGGGGGCGGGAGAAGTTTGAAGAGGGCGCGTGGCGGGAGATGGAAAGGTGAGCTGGAGAGGGGCGGGCGCGGCGGGGCGTCGGGACTTGGTCGGGAGGAGTGCGTGGGGGGCGGTGGGGGAGACGGCGGGGAAGCCGCGTTGGCGTGAGCATGGCGTCGGATTCCTTAGCAAGGTGGGGGAAGCAGGATGGCAGGAAGCTGTTGGGAGGGCGGTGGAGCCCGCCATGGCAGTGACGGAGGGCGGAGGAAGGGGGTGAGGAAGCAGCTGCGGATGGCGGATGGGGAGCAAGCTGGCCACGTGGAGATGGCGACAGCAGCTGGCTTTTGGTTTTGGGCGGCGGTGACCTCTTGTGCTGCGGCTACTGCACTGCTACTGTACCATCTTGACTGACTGACTGACTGACTGACTGACTGCTTCAGGAATGAGATGGGGAGGGACAGAGAATCTAGCACTAGGCAGCTGCAGAGCCACGGACTTTGGAGATCGCCTATCGTCGCTTGCTATTTGAATATCCGTCAAATCAGATATTTTCATACTAATTATAGAATATAGATTAATAGCAAAATATAACTTATAACCACGGATAATTCACGAGACAAATCTGTTGAGCCTAATTAAGTTATAATTAGACAATGTGATGTAAAGTAAAATTTTCTAATGATGATTTCATGAGGTTTAGTAGATCCGTGTTGTGATTTCCAATCCATTTGTGTAGTTAGTTTTATAATTGCTCCTCCTAAATATCATCGGTAACCTCGAGGCGACGTTTTCAACAAATTTGTTTTTTATATATATTTTATTTTCGACCCGCCAAACATTATACACAAAGGTAAGCATTTTATAGGATAATGATTTGTGATACAATGTCATCAAGCTGACTAATAATATTTAAAAACGGTACAGTTACCTTACCAATATTATAAATAAAAATCATTTAGATAAAGAAGAGGTACTTTCTTTCATCCATGAAATAAAATACTATTTTTTCTATCCTAACAAGGAGTAGGACAGTGAGGAAGGCGACGCGCGAGTGCGACAGTGAAGAGTGGAGATGGTCGTTTGCTGAGACGGGAAAGGCGACGTGGATGGTCGGGCCGCGACAGTGAAGAGTAGTGCCGCATGGGGCACGTGAGGGCGGCGCCGTGCCCACCCGCAACCGCAAACCACCACGCCTGCGGCGGCAGTGGTTTGCCTGCCGCTGCCGCTGCCACTGCCAGCTCGGAGACAGACGGCAACGGACAAACTCCGTGGCGCCGCCCGCGGAAACGCGTGCTGCCGCCGCTGCGCTGCGTGGGCCGGCCGGCGGCGCGCACCATTGAAATCTGCCTTCCTTCCCCGCCGCCTTGCGTCGATTTTCTTCGTCGGGTCGGGGACGCGCGACACGGCGACGGCTCGGCCGCGGTGCGCACGCCGCCGGCTTACTCCCGCCCCAACTACTCACTCTGCAGCTAGCTCGTCAGGTGTCGCCGTCCCGACCGATTCAGCGGCGCACCCAGTTTGGATTCTGCCGCCACGGCGGAAGCTGCAGCCGTCGCTTTCTGGTGGAGTGGTGGTGGCCGTCTATCCGATCGAGTGCAGCTGGGACCCAGGGCTGCCGCGTGCCGGCGTCCGGAGCTCGCGCCTCTACCTGGGAACTGAGGCCTGACACGTGGGCGTCCAGGTGGGACGCCGGAGTGTGGGCAGAGACGTGACGTGGCCGTGCGTCGTATTCAGTAGAGCGGGGCGGTGAGGCACGCGTCGACCCAGGATCGGGCCCTATAATAATGGGCATCCGTCCACCATGAATGGTTCAATCTCTCAATCCCATTCCGCTGCCGAGCGTGGTCGGTCGATCATGGGATGGTCCGCCCCTCTCAACCCTCCCGTTGACGACGCGCGGCGGATCGTCCTCTCCTGTTCCGCCGCCGGCGGCGGCGTCCACGTACACCATCCCTACTCAGTAGTTCACCGTGATTGATTTTGCAAGGCATCCGATGTTTCAGATGTGGTGAAACGATTATTTTACCTTTTGTAAAATTCAGAGCATGTCAAATGCTTTTTAAGTTGTATGAATATATAGTTATATATGTTCATGAAAATCATGAAAAAGACTCAACAAATAGTTTCAATGATTTTGTTAGATTCTGTGAATTTTCATGGTCCGCATTGTATTTGTGGATTTAATAATCATTTTGCCTCCTATTAGGTCGATCTCGATTGGGAGTTTCATAAAGGATTTAGCCAACAAAATATTCAAAATTTCTCATCTTCTTTCTCAGGATGGAGGCCAGCCAACCGGCGGCCGGCCGACCCATCATGGCCGGCGGAGCTCGTGGCGCCTGCAGCCAGCAGCAGCTAGTGGAGGAAGAAGATTAGGCTTGGAGTTCAAGATCTAAGGAGTATCGGGGCGTGTCCGGGAGGGCTCCGCTCCACCAAACCAACTCTGCGGAGGCTGCTGCTCCACCCTTCCAGCTCCACCGTGGAGCCGGACTTTCCCTTTGGAACCGAAGAGATGTGTTTGGCGAGAGATAGCCGCCCCGTTCGCTCGGCTTATCGGCCACCGTGCCACGTGATTTTTCTCTCGTAACGAACCAGCACCAAAGAACTGTACCAAAAAGATTTTCTCTCGTAACAAACCAAAGCAATGGTCATCGCCACCGCCCAACCGAACAGTGCCGAGCAACTCCAACTTCGAAAAATGATAGTTTGAATGGATTGCCCTCTTTTGCCCTCAAATTTTTTCCTTTGTGCAGTGCGTGTTGTGCATGGTGTGTAGTGTTGTGCGTGTGCGTGTGCGTGTGTGAAGTGTGTGCCTGTGCATGGCGTGTGTGCATGGCGTGTGTGCAGTGTGTGCATGTGCATGGCGTGTGTGCATGTGTGTAGTGTGTGGCTGTGCATGGGTGTGTGCATGGCGTGTGTGCCTGTGTATGGCGCGTGTGTGTGACTGTGTGCGTGTGTGCTGGTGTGCCTGTGTGGTGTGCGTGAGTTTTTTTACCTTTTCAATTTCAACTAGTAAAGATTTTGATAAACACATATCTTCAAGTAATTGAGAACTAGAAATTGTCCACATGAACAAATAATAGTTTGCACTCACAAAATCTCAGTACCTAAGAAATATAAAAGTACAAATTGGATTACAAGCTAGTTATTCCAACCAATAGCAAGAGATGTGGCAAGTTCATCCCGAAAATTATCCATGGAAGTCGAACTCGCTTCGGAGTAGATGTATCTGATGCATTTGCTGGGACGGCATCTCGTTTGTAACGATCCGGTATTGTAGGCATAAAATTTGGATCACGGTCGAATCGAGCAAAGTCGGCATCCTCACTGTTATGCTCACGAATGAAATTGTGGAGGACCATACAAGCGACAACTATCATTTTTTCTTCCACATGGGGTATTTCTTGATTCTATAAAGAATTTCCCACTTCATTTTGAGTAAACCAAAAGATCTTTCAATCACGTTACGAATAGATGAATGCTTGCGATTGAACTTTTCTTTTGGGGTATTAGGTTCCATACCTCTATGCCACTTTGGCATATGGTACCTCTCACCCTTGTATGGAGCAAGGTAGCCGGGACGATTAGGATATCCAGCATCGACAACATAAAATTTACCTGTAAATGGAAAAATATATCAACATATTTTCATGGTCAATGCAAGGAAATTTATTATTGACACCTATTTACCTTGTGGAGGATGTGGAAAGAATTCCTTGTCGACACTCAATGCATTGTATAGCACACTTGTGTCGTGCATAGATCCCGGTTGGCCCGTTGACACATATGTGAATCTCATGTCAAAATCACAAACTGCTAATACATTTTGGGTGGGTATCCCTGTCTTTCCAATGTACCTTACTTGCTCATCAGGTGGTAGTGTGACACGAATGTGTGTGCCATCTAGTGCTCCAATGCAATCTTTGAAATATGGATAGGCTCGCTTGTCGTCCCTTATCCTCCTATGGACTGTAGGAAAATTTGGATCTATTGGTCTAATGAAATCCTTTGACATGGTCATCAAACTAAACAAAACCTCCTCAAATTTTCTACTTGATTGTTTCACCGAGTGCTTGAATCTATTTTGACTTCTGCTGTTGGACTCATTCCCCGAACAAATGAATAACAAAATACCTAAACTCTCAATAGATGACATATGTAGAGATGAAGTCAACCCATACCTCTCAACCAATAACTTATGAAGGTCGAAAAAAATCTCTGTGCTCATGCGCAATTGCCTATGGCATTCTCCTGGAGTGTTGAAAAGCTCCAACATAAACCCCATTCCACTTGTGGTAGACGTCCTGGGAGGATTTTTTTTAATAAACATGTCCAGATAAATTTCTCCCATCATTGCACCACCAAAGATCATTTTAAAAAATCCTCATCCTCTTCATCAATGTCAGAATCATCATCGCTAGATAGCTGCATAAATGATGTAGATAAATAATTTATCGAAGTAAAAAATAAGAAGTTCACATGACATAGAACAAATAAGAAGTAAAAAATAAACAACTTGTCCACGTGACATAGACGGATAATGTGTTGTCTTGTCAATAATCTCTCGAGCATGTCTTTGTCACATTATCGTCCTATTAAAAAATATGTGCCATAAAAAATAAACCGATAGCACATTTGTCGGGTGCGAGTAACTAGTTTTTTCATCATGTGCGAAAAAAAAGCCGATAATACCAAGTATAACAAGTAAAATGTGACATCGAATCATACCTCATCTTTGGTTGACGCGGCAAGACGTTTCCTTCGGCCGAGCACGGAGGTACCGGATGCTTGAGACGCCAAAAATGCATCTCCAATGGCCGGTCCGTTTCAAATGCGCCCATCATCCCGCCTCCCGGCTCGTCGCGTCCATGCACGGGCCGGGAGTGCGCGCCCCGGGCGGGAACGCCCCTGCCCCGGCCGGCCGCTAACTCTGTCCATGCCGCCGGCGCCGCCGGCCGGGCGGCCGCACTCCCGCCCCGGCCCGCCGGTTTCTTCACCATGCCGCCGGGAACGATGCCGTGACCGGTCGTGGTCCGCGGGCGGCCGTCCGCGGCGCCGCCATGGCTGCGCGCGCCCGCCAAGGCCGCCGGCCCCCCCGCCTAGGCCGGGCGCGGGTTTGCCCCGGCCGCCGCCCCGCGCCCGCGCCTACGGATTGGGAAAACGGGCCCAAGGGCTCCTCCCGGAACGCAGCCTCAGCCCCGTTTTCCTCCTCAATTCCGGCGGCCTCCATTACGTTGCCGTCGGAGCCGTCTAGGGTTACAGACGGAGGACGAGAAAGCCCAACTCGACGTGCAGAACTGAGAGGAGGAGGAGGAGGGGGAGGCGGCCGGCTCATCTCCGGTGAACTCCGGCGGCCCGTCCGGCCGGCCGGGACAAGGGCGGGCGGCGGCGATCGCGCCTCCTGCGACCGTGAAGGCCAGGAGTCGCGCGGCAGGCGAAGGTCGTGGCGGGGAAGAAGGTCGCGAGGGGGGGCGGCTTCTGTTCGGGGGGAAATAGATTGAACCGGTATGTTGTGTAATCGGTGGCAGTGGTGGGTAATTACCCCCCAACTCCACGAGTTCTTATGAAAAACGTGTTCGCAGAGTACCCCTTGAGGCACTCCATGAAATTGGTGGAGTTGGGAGCTAGATTCATGGATTTCGTGGATCCGGGTTTTTGTAGCTACGGTGTTTGGCAGGGAAAAAAATGGAGTGGAGCCGTTTTTTTTGAATGCGGAGCTGTTTGGAGCTCTCCCAAACACCCCCTTGTATACACGAATCTCAAATATTAGAAGTCAAATAACAAACTAGGGTTGGGAAATAAGCGCGATGATGGATAGGATTTCCTATTCCGCTGGCCTGCTATACATAAGGCCCACATGACGCTTAACAGGCGACCAGGCCCATCATGTCTTTCTAGTTCTAGCCAACAATCCCACCCAAGTACTTTTCGGTGAGTCCACGAAAAACAGGGTTACATATCCCTAACATTTGGCATCAGACATTCAGACGCATCGTTTACACCGGCCATTTCTTATTTCATGGCAAGTCAATCTTACAAACCGGATGGTATGTAATCAGCCACATTGGACTGTACCAAATCGACAGCAGAAAGAGAAGAAAAAAAGTCTACCAAACAGCACGACCGCCACCGCGGTTAACGCCAGCTTTTTTTGTGCCAAATCAGTTCCATCAATCCGAAATTATTTCTTTTTGCCGGGGACGATGTCAACGACGCCATCAGCAGGTGACAGATACACCAGCACCCTCGGGCTACATATCACATCACTTGCTCTTAGCTGGGCTTGGAAGCAACTGCCCGGGAGAACGAGAGAAAGAGTCAGAAGAATGAAACTTTAAGCTTTGGATTATCCAGGGGCTGACTATGAACAGATAACAAGGAAGAGGGTAAGTGGTGTTCTGTACCTGGTAGCACGCGATCAGCGAGCTGGCAAAGCCAAACGCCCCGGTGACACGGGGGGTCACCTTCTTCGGAGCCAGCTGCAGTAGCCCCACCGCGACAACTATGTCCAGGCTGGATTTAATCAGAGCCAGAAGCCGCTCGTTGGACTTCTGCAGCTTCATCCGGTATTGCTCGTTCTGGCAACGTCGCAAAAATACAGTTGAATATTTCAACCAAGGGGAGGATGGAACAACAGTTCCATGGAGGACTATTCTTTAAAACAGTATGACCGATGACTATTCTCTACTCAAGTTGAAGGTAGTACCTTGTACAGCTCTTGGTGCTTGAGCTCCTTCTCTAGCTTCTTCATCGACTTGGACAACCGTTGGAGCTCAGCTAGCTATAAGATCAGGCACGAGTCATTTCCACGTAGTAAAACGATTCCATATCTGGAACAAAATAAACCATAACGACACTCTGAACAGAACAAGACAGAATAACCGTACCTCAATAATGGTTGTACATGTGTTAGAACCAAGGAAGCAATAGAATGCTATCCTGCCGAGGAACTCCGCTCGCTCCTTGTTCTGTACAAAGAAATAATTGGATTATCTTCCCATCTTTTGTTTGTCACCATGCAAATAGAACTAGATATTTTCTTGTATGATTTCTTTAGCAGGTACAATGGGGCACAACAATTCCATGCCAATTTTTCTTTGTTTGTTTCTTTGAGCAGAAAAAAGGTATAGGGAAAAAATCTATCAGATCAAACTTTTCTAGGCCTGACGATAGAAAAGGGAATTCTCAAAACCTTGTATATTCCTGTCCTCCCAGCCCACACAATTTGATCCAGGAAGAGGAAAGTTGACAGCATTGCATTCTTCGACTGAGAGATACATGAAGACAATCAATCAGGAAGCTTCAGAACAAAACCATCATCAGCTGAACGAGTTCACAGATGAAGAATGTAATAATGCCACCTTGAGCAATCAGTATACCTTTCCTAGTAAGATCAGCGGAAGTGGCGTTCCTTTGGCAGGAGGACTGATGAGAGCATGCAGGTCATTGACAAACTGTACGAGTGAGAAACAGATTAACAAGCCATGCGAAGATGCAAGTGTGATCGCTTTCAAATTTCAAATCTCCATTAAGCAATATGATTGTAAAGTACCTTAAAAAGCCTGAAAACTTTCCGAGCTGTACTGGTTGACTTGTCGACATTCTGCGCTGGCCCTGGTTGTCCATTACTCAGAAACTTTGATCCATACTGTATAGCTCTACAGATCTTATCTCTTGCTTCAGCCTTGTTTAGGAACAAAATGACCAGGGCAAGATCTCCTCTCACAGCCTCCAGGGAAGTCATGGTGTAGATTCAGTTACTGCATGAGGGAAATTGGGTCAAAACTAGAGCAGTGACTCAATTTAACATCACAATGGCTGAACAGGCGTGTGGTTAAAGCAGTAAACGAAAGAAACTGAAACCGAAAGTAATAGCGTACTCGGGAGACCGTGCTGCTGTCCTAAACGAATTATTTACCAAACCGGATGGAGTATAAAGTAAATTATATAGTAAATTAGTGAAAGTCTCTGCGCCCTTGCAAACAGGCACGGGAACAAATTCGCAGCAAGAGACACGGCACAAATCAGCAGGAGCGCCAGCCGGCCGATGCCCCAGATCGGGCGACGCCGCGGCGAGACGGGATTCGGCGGCGGCTAGAAGCCACCTCAAGCACCAGCAGCGCTGCCACCGGCCGAGCAACGCATCCACGGTGGCAGGCTTTGGTGTCCTCTGTACTGGCGTTCGCCGGCACATCGCCGACCGTGTGGTGCCGTCAACCTGAACCCCCGCCGTCGATCTCCGCGACCAAAGAGAAACAAGAGAGGGGAAACAGCAGGCTGGGGCCGGTGGCACGGCAGCGTGTTGGTGTTGGTAAGCAGCAGATTTTGAGGGCCGTGGAAGACGAAAGGATTGGACTTGTCCACGAGACCACGACGAGCAGGGGGGCGGCAAGGCAAAGATCCCTGAATCTTTGCTGTCTTTCCCGTGGGTAGAACTAGAACCCTAACCAAACATCCCCTCGGCACCGAAATCGAAACGGCGAGCTAACGAGTCGACGGCGGAACCGAGACTAGAATCCTCGCATCAAACCGGCGATGTATCCAAGGAATCGGCACCGATCTATCGACCCCACCAAATCGCCCAATCCCTCGACGGAAATCGCTCACCATGGTAAATCGAAGGCTTGAAAGAAAACCTCACCTGCTCCCTTGGAAAGAATTCGGCGAATCAACCAGCTCGCCGGCGGCCTTGCGGTTGCTGAAGCTGCTGCTCTAGGACTACTCGTATTGCGGGCGATCAGTTGATTGGGACAGAGATGGGGCGGATGGGAGTACAACAAGACCCCACGCCTCTGCACGCCTTCTTGTTAAAAAAAAATACCAGTTGTCCAGTTGTATAAATATCGGTAAAATGGTAGGCGCACATGGAAGGAAACCTGCTACAAAACGTGCGCTTCTTGGCACTTGCTGTTCAAACTGTATTTGATTATTGGGCTCTTCTGCTCAAATGGATAGGATTGTCATTTGTGTTTAATAATCTTAATCTAAAAAAATGTGTTTAATAATCTACGCCACGGCTACCAAACACCATGTTCTAGTGTAGCCATGCATTTTTATTGTGGCACGTGGACAAGTCATGATCAATATACTAGTATTGTTGTCATCACCCATAAGGATTTTAACAAACTCTTTAAATTTGGAAAGTTATGACAGTTTTTCTATAATGTGTAAAAGATTTGTTTGTTCGAGTAGCTGCAGCTTGCCAAGCAGTTGTGTCAGAAATTTAAAATTTGGCTGGAAGCAGCTGCGGTTCGTGTTAGCATTTGGCTGCAGACTGCAGCCCTGCACTACTGAACACAGATATTGGTCGAAGTCGTTCTATCCCCTGCTGGTTTGGTTGTGTCGTGCCCGTAGCGTATTCGTAGAATGCGGGCATAGTGGAGGAAGGATATCGCCGCACAAATATGCAAGCAACCTGATGACGTGGTAAACAACAATACTGCAACATCATCCATCCCCTGCTTTTCTTTCTTTCTTTGTTGTTTTTTTTTTTGAAACATTCTGCTTTTGTTTCTTTTGGTGGGTAAGACGGCCCATATCCAACGTGGGCCTTTAAATTTTGGGTTTGCTAAATCGAAGGAAAAAGGAAAAAATAGAGAAATAATACTTTGACCAAGGAAGGCCCAATTATGCACCTTCTATTTTGAGAGATAGAATATCACGGCCCAAGGTAGGTGGCCTCTTGTGGTGTCAACTGCCGGCCTTTTTAACTCTTGTAGATCTCGAATGAGCCCAGCAGATGCCGACGAATAATTTTAAAAAATATGCAGCGCTCCGCTTGATTCAACTTATTTCTTTTCACATAATATTATTTCGTCTACTAATCAAATACTACTATTTAACAGATCAGACGTAATAAAAAATGAGATAAACATTTTGCAAAAATTTTAGAAAGAATTTTTTAACAAAGTTTTCAAGGAAAATTCAAGAGGCAAAAAAAATTTGAAAGCAAAAAATTTATAAAAAGGTATATTGACGACAGCATTCAAAAAATAAAAAATGAGATAAAAATTTTGCAAAAAGTTTTGAAAGAATTTTTTCAACAAAGTTTTCAAGGAAAATTCAAGAGGCAAAAAAAAATTTGAAAGCGCAAACTTTATAAAAAATATATTGACAACAAAATTTACGACAAAATAAACTCGAGAAAACTTAAAAGAGATACAATTTTTAGAAAAGTTTTGGAAAAAATTTGACAACAAAGTTTTGAAGAAAAGATTACGAGAAAAAATTGTGCACCAAAAAAGGAAAAATGAAAGAAAAAGGTTTATACGGACACAAAATTCCGAGGCAAAAAATAGAAGAGAAAAAACAAAAAAAACAACTAACCACGTCGGTAGCGGCACCCGACGGAGCTCCTCGCGCTGCAGCCATGGCGGAGCGCACGACGCCGCCACGGCCACGGTCGCGGCCTCGATAGAGCTCGTCGGGATGTGTCGGGTGCTCACAGTTGGGACAAGATCTCGCCGCGAGAGCTCGAGTGCCACCACCAGGCCGCAACTGCCACGAGGAGCGCGCCACCGCTCCCGCCGGAGAGCGAGCCGCCGCCGACCCGGGAAGAAAGCTCGGAGGGCGCGCCGTCGCCGGAATCACGCAGACGGGAGTTCGAGACGGAGGAAAGAAAAAGAAAAGAGAAGAAAATTAATGGAGGAAAGAGACGCGAGAACTCGAGGTGATAAGGTTTTGCGGGGTCCACCACGTGCTGCTTGCACAACTGCAGGTGAGGAGTCGACCGGGAGAACGAAAGTTACGGCCATCATTAAACTTAATATTACGGAATGGAGGGATAGAGGGGCTCGTTCTCCTTTCCCTCGCTCCAACCGCCTTCTTCTTCCTCTCCCCTCTTTTTTCGTCCATTTCTTCACCTCCACCCTTCCTTTTTCAATGGAGTTTCTGCCAGTGTGTACGTTGCAGGGGGTTGGTGGGTCTCCAAATAAAATTCCATTTCAACTTTTTTTAAATTTTTTTCCTGAAGTTTTTCTATTGTGTAAAGATAGAAAAATGTATTCAAACACTCCTACTTCTGATCTGGATCCGTGCGGCGGTTAGCTGCTGCTGCTGCTCCTCCTCCTCTTGTGCGAAGCCAAAAATGCCAACTCCTTGTGCGTGTTTGCTCTCGCCGCCCGGGACGGCGACGGCGACCGACGGCAGGCCACCACGTAACCGAGAGACCACCTCTGGCTTACTGGGTAGCACGAGTATTATTGTGTGTGTGCACGACGACAAAAGGAGACACGTACGTCATCACGTACCTCCCTCCCTTTGTCCTACTTTACACTTGCTGCTGCTGGAGGATGCCACAACGTATGTACACTTCCCCGTCGATCGGATCCGCCCGGTCATCGTCGCCGTCGGCTCCGCCTGCCTGCCACTGCCCACTGCCTGTGTCGTCGTCGTCAAAGTCACTCGCCTCCAGCGCCGCGTGCTCAACAATGCTCGTGCACCGACGATTTTTGTGCGCGTGGAACTCTTCTTTCTTCCCAAAAATCGTAGAAGTGAGCCCCGCAGGCAGACATGCATTGTGATCGAAAGAGACCTCACCTCTACTAATGTACACCCTCATCTGTATACGTACCAACCGTGCTATACAAAGCTAGTCATTGAATTAGGGAAGGAAATACACGTATACATGTACTTTATGTACGTAATTGATCCTTGGCTTATCTGGCAGTAGCCATTAGACCGTCTCCAGCGAGAAAGCCTATCCCCATCTGTGAAAATACCCATACGAGAGAGAACAAAATCACCCTCAAATTAAAGAATTGGTCCTTCCAGCAACCACCGTGCATCCCTTCCCCTCATCCCAACGACTTCCATCGTGTAACTTCCTTCTCCTCATCCTCTCAGGCCGCCTCCTCCTCACCGCCTCGTCGCCACGCGGCTTCGCGGCCCGCTGCCTCCCAGTCTCTTTCCTCCGCCCGGACCACCGTCTCCTCCCGGGCCTTGACCCCCGCGACCACGAATCGGCCCCATGCCAGACCAGTGGCAGAACGACGGGCGGGTGGAGCAGAGCTAGCGAGCACGAGAGCGGGTGGAGCAGAGCTTGCGGGCGCGGCGCGCAGGCGAGCCTCGAGCTCCTTCCCCGATGGCGGTGACGGATTTGGAACTCCGCCCTCCCTCCGCTCCCTCTGTAGCATATCAACGGGCGGCGAGTCCTCCTCCTATGCGGCCTCCGCGAGCTTCGTCTTCTTCAAGTCGTCGTCACCTCCTCCCCGGCGGGCGCGACCTTCTTCTTCAAGCCGCCGCCTCCTCCTCCTCCTCCTCCTCTTCCGACTCTATGTGTCCCTCCCTCCTTCCATGTGCTGGCGTGAGAGCACGGCGACGGGTGGGGGAAGGAATGCAGCGAAGAGAGAGAACCCATGGATGCACTTCCTCCCCCGGTCATCGCAAAATGCAGCAACTCTTGCGGCACCCACTGGAGCCGCTACAATACGCTGTTGTTCTTCATTTTGCAGATGCGGTGCTGGATGCAGCGACAGCTGGAGTTGGTCTTAGAGGCTGGAGGCACCATCTCTCATCGTCTTCGTGTCCCTCTCCGGCAAATCCGCCAATTAACCAGCTGCTGTATCCGGCCAATCATCCATCGCATGTTCACGGGCTCTCCTCTCCTTCTGCCGTGACAGGAACCAGCCGGTACGGTGGTGGTTGCAGTTGCTTTGCCTTTTTTTTCAGGTCGGCAAATACTAGCTATTTTTGAGCATCTTGTTACAAGTGTTTTTTTGCCCCTTTCCTCTTCTATCACTTACTTATTAAAAAGCCTTCTTCAAGTGAGCGTGCACACAAACAGCTCGGATGGACGCGAACGGGGCACCTAAAAATGCGGCACACACGGCGCGCGGCAATAAAGAATTTCAACGCCGCACCAACCCACTGTTCATCACCTCCCTCTCTCTTTCTCAAAGGAATCAAGCCTGACAGATAGGCGCCAACTAACTCTGCAACGACAGCAACCAAAATCCTTTTTAATTTTCATGAAAAATATTCTGCATCAACCTGTGACCACTCTCTGTTTCTTCCCCCTTTTTGAAGGAAAAATGAACATCTCATTCTCATCACTCTCAACAACCAACCAGTGTGTAATCCATGTGGTATTTTCGGTAGCATGTCTGGGCTCACAAAGACTACTACGAGACACCATAGTATGTAGTATGTATGTAAGAGAAGCCATATTCCTACATTTCTGTCCTTCAGTGTTCACTGTTCAGACACCCAAATTGGAGATGGACAACAATCCTTTTGACTCGACTTATTCCCAATCTGTTTGAATACACTTCACTTGCCCTAAACCAACTCTGTCTCTCTCTCTCTCTCTTTTCTCTCTCTGAATAATATGCACACAAAAGAATCTCAAAAACATTTGGTGACCAAGAAGAAGAAAAATATGAAAAGAAAAAAAAACTCTCACATGATGAACTGAACTGAACTACCAGCGGAGTAGCACCTACCAATACCATGCAATGCAGGGATGCAGCGCGGCGTGATGCGATGTGTGTGTGGCCAAGCAAAGCGAAGGAAGCAATCACCCGGCGCAAAGCTAGCTAGGCTAGCTAGCCCAATCATGGCCTCATCAAGGGAGGACACGAGCGCTCGGATTTCTGCACGGGGGGTGGGTGTGGGTGCAATTCTTGGCACACAAGCATTGCATCTCGTCGGCGCTGCATTTTTCCGCATCCCGCTTTTCCGATCCCCTCGTCCTCCTCCTCGCCCTTTTCCGTCCGTCGGTCGGGAGCTAGAGCATCCAATCCAGCCGGTTCGTCGGCGGCGGCGGCGCGCCGGAGGACGCCGTCGAGCTAACCGTGGTCGTCAAAGACGCCGAGGATGTGGATGGAAGCGACGACAGCAGGTCGAACATCTCCCACCGCGTCTGCCCCGCCGCCGGCTGCTGGTGCTGCTGCTGTTGTTGGTGGTGGTGGTAGTTGTACTGCTGCCTCGGTGGCGGCTGCTGCTGCGGCGGCGGTGGTGGTGGTTGCTTCGCGGCGGCCTTCTCGCCGGATTTGCGGATGAGGGCGGCGTTCTTGGCCGCCACCGCGTCCAGCGTCTCCACGTACTTCTGCACGCGCTTCACCTGCAATACGGCCGGGGCACGGATTCGATTTCAATTCAGTTAGCTCAGCCGCAGCATTCAAGAGAATTACTAGTACTAGCGATTAGTGAATGGACGATGGATGCTGACGGCTCACCTGCATCCGCCTCTGCGCCTTGACATCGCCGTCGGCGACCACCGCGTCGAGCCTGAGGAGCTCGTTCATGAGCAGCTCCGTCACCTGGACCACGTCGTTCTCCGCCACTCTCTCCCCCTTGCGCACCGACGCGTCCAGCGCAGCCACCTGCCAGCCAAACACAGATTCAGAGGTCAGGTCAACTCCTCTGCTCTGTTCTGTTCCCCACTCGATGACTCCATTCGACGGGCTCGGAAAAAGATGCAATCTTGGGATGGGATGGGCGGGGCAATGCGTGCCACCGACGGACGGACCTTGGGGGCGAGCTTGTCGACCTCGGCGGTGACCGCGGCGACGGCCTTGGCGGCCTTCTCGAGGTGCCCGTTCCGGCGCTGCTCGATGAGCCGCCGCGCCTTGGCCTCGGGGTCCTCGACGACGACGAGCTTGGAGCGGTCCTTGACGCCGGCCATGTCCAGGAACGCCTTGGAGTCCCGCTCCTTGTCCTTGTACAGCACCTTCTGGTCGTCCGGGTGGAGCCCCGTCTTCGCCGCCACCAGCTTCTTCAGCTCCCCTGCATCACCACCAATCGCCAGTCAGTCGGATACGTACACGGTCGCCGCCGGCCCGGCGTCGAGCCGATTGCCGCCACCGGCGCAGCCTCATCGGCGCCGAATTTGTTGATGGCTAGTGGTACCCACCGAAGGACGCCTCGGAGCTGATGTAGATCTCGTGCGTGACGCCGGCGTGCTTGACCTTGACGCGGATGGTGGGCACCGGCTTCACGTTGGGCGACGGCTCGTCGTCCGCCGCCCCGCCGCTCCTCTTCTGCACCAGCATACCGCCGGGCCGCACCTCCCACACCTCCTCCGCCGTCACCCTGCCGCCGTTCCCCGCCGCAGCCGGCGGCGGCGGTGCCTCCTTCATCGCCCCCAGCTTCACCGGCGCGCCCTTCCTCGCCTTGGGGGTCGCTCCCAGCATCCTGTCCCCTCCCTCCCTCCTCCGCAAACTAGCACTAGCTGCTGCAAGTAAAGCTGGGGGGGAACGCCGCCGCCGGGCCGCGTCTTCGACCGAGAGGCAAGAACAATGGCGCGCCAAGGAAGCACACGGCGCGTGGGAGCAGCGAATTTGAAGGCAGCTAGCGTCGTGGGGGGATCGGAGTGGAGAATCCAAGGAAGGAGACGAACGGATGGATGGATGGATTGGTGGACAGCGAGGAGGGTGAGGAGGAAGGAGAGGAGAGAAGAAGCAAATAATGGCCGGCAGCGATGAGGGGGGAACCACCGCATGGACAAGGGGAATATATACGCCAAATAGAATAGCGACCACTGGCCACATGGCAAATTGCATTATCATCACCCCCATTCACCTCCAAAGGAGATCGAGGAGGAGGAAGACGATTTGCCTGAAATCGTAAACCGTTTTTTAATCGATTTCTTCCGTATCAGGATTGTCATCTTGTTCATTCATGATGACAAGCTTGGCCGGATTGAGATTGCAACCGTTTTTTTTTTGTATTTTGTTTCATGATGATGCGAAATGGAAATAAATTCGATGCGACTGTACAAGGAGGAAGGAAGAGGGGATGCGTCACGCATTTGCAATTGCAACAGTTGCTTAGCTAGATGCTAATGGCGCCACCTGGAATAATCGGTATTTGTCTTTCTTATTTTTGTTTGGTTTGTATCATTTTCGGTGCTGTTTAATTCCTGCTTGTCCTGATGCTACTACCTGCCTGAATTTAATTTATTTGTATTATATTTTTTTATAGATGATGATGACGATTAACGAAAAAAATTAAAAAAGGAGGGATCCTGCGGACGTCCGGGGGTCCTGATTCGTTTTCGTTTGGTTGGACGTTGATCGAATCGCCCATAGTGTCGGCCGCCGCTGCTGCTGCTGCCAGCGCTTACACGCTTTTGCCTCCCTGCAGCTGCGCCTGTCGAGACACGTACGTCCCAACCATCGCCTGTGGAAAAATTTCAGCAGCAGCTGGTAAAATGTTCCTTTTTTTTCGAAGAACAAACATTTGCAAGAGACAAAGAACCGTGATGCAGTGGCCACACTGCTTTTTTTTTATAACTGTTACAGGTGCTCAATATGACTGTCACTATAGCTGCTAGTAAACAAGCTGCTGCTGCTGCATGATCAGCATTCAGCAGCTGGGTTAGCTGGGCAGCTAACTGATGGATGGATGAGCTGTGGAAACGCAGTGCACATGCAGATGATGAAATAATAATCGGGATCCCTCGCTCCGAGCATTATTAGCGCCGGCCGTGGCAGGAGGCATGAGCAGCCAGGGTTTGTGTTCGTTGGCTTTGGCTGGCTCTGCTAACCACCCCGGCCGAGCATATAATTGATATCATTTTCTTTGCAGTATTCGTTCCGCTGATTAATTAACCTGTCGACAGATTGATAGTTAGTTTCCTTGGGTTCATGCTCGCGCTGCGTCGCCTGCCAGATGTGGTAGCATGCAGAGGAGTAAACCGGGAATGAATTGGTTCAGTTTGCATTTTGCGAGCAGCAGGACGGGGGATCATGCATGTGTATTCCTTCATCGGGTTCAGGAATCAGGAGTGATTATTAGCACCCATAATACTGCAAGTTTGCAACGAACGCAACACTAATAAGCTTCACAAACTGGGCTATGGATATGTGAAATGCTACAGCATCGTACTGTCGAATGCTACCATATATGTCTTAGTCGTGCATCAGATCATTAGCGTGTAAAGTAAACTGAAGATGGAAGGATGCCAGCAGCAACAAGAGGGATCGTCGGAGCCGACCGCCGACAGAGATGGAAATGAGCGCGAGCGGGCGTTGTGCGGTCCGCGTCTGGATCGGGGGCGCCATGTTGGTGCTGGTACGGTTCTGTACACGGTCGATGGAAGAGAATCGTACGTGTCTGTTAATGGAGCGTTTTGATTCTACGACGATGATCAAGGAAAGGAGGGGAGGGGAAAAAAAACACAATTCCCTCTGCGTGGCCATTAACGGGCCAACAGTTCTAGGAAAGTGAAACAGTGACATCTTAATCAGAGCTTCAGGTCGATCAGATCACGGCAAGAGCATTACACGGCGTCAGAGTCAAGCCCCAATAATGGAACCAACGAATTGGACCAACGATTAGTGGCCGGTCGCCACCACACTACTGACGGTACTCCGAATCTCCGATCCACCTCTTTGTGTGTTTATTTACTCCATTGGCGTATGCATGGTGCTACTGCAACCGCGTGAATGTTTTAATTTGCTCAACAAAAAGCTTGATTATCGCATGTTCTTTCAGTCACCATGCATGTGTAGTCTTTTCGGATATGCATGTGTTCTTTTTTTTTTTGTTTCTCAAACCCTCTGTTATTATTTGGATTTAATGAAACATTTTACCATGTTTCATTTCCCCGGCGCGGTGCCTTTGGTGTGTGGTGACATATGGGAGCCACAACATGGCACTGAAACGGCTGCGTCGATGGATCCCTACCGTTACCGGGACAGCTCCTGCAAATCCCAACATGACCTCAACAGCTCGAGATGGCTGAGCCGCTCAGATCAGTACTACTAGCACTGGACACTATAGTTATGTAGAGTCAGTTGCATTATTGTATACTCCAACTACACAAACCATGTTGTCGAGTGTACTTTTACTGAGCTTACCATTTACTAGTAGTGGTTAACTACTGAAAACATTGGTGCCCTGAAAGGCAAAAAAAAAAAACTCAAAGCACTGTTAAAAAGAAAAGTCCATCAAGAACCTGGACCAGTGACTGAATGGAGCAAGTTGGCGTGTTCTGGGAGGGTAGCTGAAGCTAGCTGAAGTGCTTGGCGTTGGCGGGAGGCAGAAGCTGACAGTCTGAGTGTGAGCTCGTCCACCGACAGTCAGGGCCTGCCACGCTGGCCGCCGCCCCCTCCCTCCTCTCAGACCCACCGCCGGCGTTGACCGCCGAAAAAGACGCTGTAACCTACCACACACACACACACCCGCCTGCTTGGCTCTTGCCCTCCTGCGTTTCGTCTTGCGGTCTTGCCTCGCCGTCCCCGGCTGGCTTGCAAATGAAATCTCGCAAATGTCGGGGGCATCCGATTCCAAAGCTCCCGCATTTGCTCACGTCGTTCGATCCTTCGTTTTCTTCTGTTCTTTTTCGAAAAAAAAAACAAAACGAAATCCGCACGTGTGTGTAGCTCATATGCAAATCATCACTAGTTTATTATTCTTGCACTTTCTTCATCCCAAATCATAAAATTGTTTGATCTTTTCAGATTCGTATATTTTTTTAAAACATGAACGGGGGAGAGGTTCCCCACCTTTGCATTCAAAAAATAACATACGCCTCCGGTCACTCGTGGCGCGGTATAGAGTTAGAGATACAAGTACAGATGTGCGTGTGCCAACTCATGAGGCTGGGTACAGAGATTTGAGGGAGGCGTTTTTCCCAAGTAACTAGATCATCTCGAACTCTAGCAAGAACAACATGGCTATTGAACATTTCACCTTTGAAGACTTGCCCATTCCTGGCCTCCCATATCTTCCAGAGTATGTCCAGGAGTACGAAAGGCCACAGGTCGATGTCGAACGCCGAGGGGAGAGGAGGTGGCTAGATGCCGTCATCATCTTCATCACAGACACACTCGATGCCGAGAGAGACCCAAATCCTTCTGCTTTCAGCGCACCCAAAGAAAACATGGTGCCTGTCTTCATATTCATTGTCGCATCTCTCGCAGGTAAGGTTGTCAACTATGTGCTTGGAGAAGAGGTTGCTCCGTGTACTTAGCCGGTTCTTGAAATATAGCCACGCAAAGACTTTAACTTTGTTGCGCACCCTCGTCCTCCAGATGAGTCGACCATGGTGATCGTCCTCGTCGCCTGCATCGTCAAGCACAACATATGCAACCCTAGTAGTGTAGGGGCGGTCAGTATGCTTCAGGAGACGCACATCGTGTCCGTCAACCAGATCAACACCCTGCAAAGAATCAAGTAAACTACACAACTGTTGGGCAGCAACGGTGGTTAGGCGCGGCCTCAGGTGCATTTCAAAATTGTGCTGGAAGACGTATTGGACCTACACATTAGGCCTGGTGGTGTGGGAGAAAAGGGCAACATAGGTGGAGGAAAGGGGACCAGAATGATACCAGTGATCGAACCAAAAAGAAGTAGCAGCACCATTTTTTACTCGAACGTAAGTTATAGACCTTTAGGTGTTGAGCTCATCATTAATAATATTCCAAAGATAACTACCAGATGGGGAGGTGAGGGAGTTTGAGGAGGTAGCACTAAGGACCCAATCTTTTCAGGAGGGGTTGTCGTCAGAGAAGAGTTTGTTAATAAACTTCATAAGGAGGCACTTGTTCTGCAGTTCAAGATTTTTGACCCCAAGACCACCCCGTTTTTTGGTAGCTTGAACGGAGTCCCACGCCACAAGACATTTGGAGCCGTGGCATTTTTCTTCTCTGGTCCAAAAGAAAGCGCGTCGGCGTTTGTCAATTGCCTTGATCACAGTCTTAGGGATGCAGAGTGCGGACATGTAATGGAGAGGCATTGCACTTAGAATGGAGGTACAAAGTGTTAGTCGCCCAGCTCAATTTAGTAGGGAGGCTTGCCATCCTGACAAATATTTGTCACAAGAAGCGATCAGAGGAAGGCAGTCAGAGACGGAGATTTTGTGGGGGCTAAGGGGAGGCCTAGATAAGTTTGAGGAAAGGTGGAAGTGGTGGTGCCGAAAGAAGCAGCCAAGGCATCAGCCTCAGCTTGTGAGACATGGATGGGCAGGAAGGTTGTTTTGTGGTAGTTGATGGAAAGGCCGGTAGCACATTCAAAGAGTTGCAAAATTTCTTTTGTGGCGGTAACGGAAGCCACTCTGGAGCGAAGGAAGATTAGGGTATCGTTTGCGTATTGGAGGACAACACAAGGAGAGATAGAAACAATATGATGGGAAATGTCAATAGCGAGGGGATGGCGCTGGAGCAAACGCTTGAGCACGCCAGCCACGATGATGAAGAGATAGAGGGAGAGAGGGTCACCCTGGCGCAATCCACGCTTGCAGTTGATCCACTTGCCCGGTTCGCCATTCATGAGCACCGCAGTTTTGCCTGTTTGAAGGATTTTTTGCACCCAGGCACACCATGCATCAGGCAAGCCACGGAATTGTAGGATAGTGTTCAGACTGTCCCAAGAAACACAATCGAAGGCCTTGTGCAAGTCTAGTTTGAGAACAGTAGTAGGACACTGCCTCTTGTAATAGCAATATAGGAGGTCCGCGGCGTAAACAAAGTTATCAGCCAGACATCTCCCCAAAACAAAACCTGATTGATCAGAGCTGATTAGGGCTGGAATGTGAGGCTGAAGATGCATGGTCAGCACCTTAGAGATGCATTTAACAGGGGTGTTTTGCAGAGCGATGGGCCTGAAATCTTGAGGACGCCGAGCATTTTCTTTTTTGGGAAGGAGGACCAAGTAAGAGTGATTAATCAGTGCGAGATCAGTGCGGTGGTCATGAAAAGCAGAGAACAGGTTTGACAGAGACGAAGAAACTGTTGCCCAACAGGATTTAAAAAAATACGGGCCAAATCCGTCTGGACCCGGACTAGTTGTTGCGTGCATCCTTCGGACGGCAAGATTGATTTCATCGAGAGTAAAGCAATCAGCAAGGTGTTGAAGGGGGGAGCATCCTCAGGATACAGATCATTAAGAGAGAAGTTCCAGCTCGTGGTTACTTTGGTGCCTAGATGGTTCAGGTAGAAGTCATGGAGCACAACTGCTTTATGTTCCTGAGTGTGAAGTTCCAAACCATTGCTTTCAATGATCTGAATCTGGTTTTTGCGGCATCTCGATTTGCACGGACACGAAAGTATCTTGTGTTCTCGTCCCCTTCGATTGCGGCACGGACCTTAGACCTCTGTCTCCAAATGGCAAGTTTGGCGTTTGCGTGCGCGACAAAGACTACTATGATAACAAGATGCGCGGCCGATTTCACGAGCGGACAAAGCTCGATGTTCCTCCACGTGGTCCGAGAGGTTGATCACAATTTTACGATCCGATTCTTGCTGGTAGACATTGGCATGTTTCCGTCGCCAGAGTTTCAGAGCGCGCCTAGTGCGTTTTAGTTGCTCGGCCATGGCGGCGAAGGGTCACCGTGCCGAATCCGACAACACCAAGCGAAAGAAGTAACGCTTGTCGAAAGCGGACAGCGAACCCAATAGTTGTCGAACCTGAAGGTTGTTGCTTTCGGAATGCGAGCTGCAACCTGGACTAGGAGGGGAACATGATCTGAGGTGCACCGTGTCCTTGAAGATAGACTGGAGCCGGGAAACAATGCATCCCAAGATAGATTGATGAAAGTGCGGTCTATTCTCTCCAAGGTGGGGGCACTTCGTTTGTTTGACCAGGTGAACGCTCTGTCGAGCAAAGGGAGGTCAATCAGGCATGAGTCATTGATGAAATCATTGAAATCCTCAGCCTCACCAGAGTGAAAATTGGAGTTGTTTTTCTCATGGGGGAAACGAATCATGTTGAAATCCCCAATTAGCATCCAGGGAACATCAGAGGGGAGGTTGAGTGAATGGAGTTCATCAAGGAAGGCTGCTTTGTCTGGATGAGAGGGAGGGCCATAGACGTTAGTGATGTTCAAAGCGCAATTTGAAGTGGTGGAAACTAGGGAGACAGTAAGAGTGTGCTCAGTGGAGGAGGATGTGGGCACACTGAAGGTGGAGTTGTTCCAAGCGGTGAAGATGCCACCGGAAGCACCATTCGCTGGTTTAAAAATACATGCGTCGAGGCGGTGAGGGGGGAAAGAATGTCGCTTAGGTAGGGGGATATCAGAGAGTTTGGTTTCTTGGAGAAGGACGATATCGGGGACAGAGGAGAGCAGTTCTGATAGGACGTCACCACACTTAATCGGGTCATGGAGACCTCTAACATTCCAAGAGAACACGCTGATGCTTCTATTCATTGATAGGTTGTTCTACACCATACACTGGACGGGGCATACTAGCAACCGTCATCTGCTTTACATTATTCACGCAGCAACAAACGTTGCTTCAGACTAGTGTAGAAACAAGCTTCGCACATTGAAGCATCCTAGTACTAGGGGGAGGTGGTGATTCCTAGCGCCACTACCAACACAGACAAAATTGAAGCCACAAGGCTCCACAGGTTGGTTGCTGGCGCACCCGTTCATGTCGATGATGGTGGGATACATCAAGCCCCGGTGGGCGGTGTAGTCGCCCCACCGGAGATCACTGCAGCCTCCTCTTCAGTTGCTCCACAGGCCGCGGCGATGTCAAGAAGAGAATCAGTATCATCGGAGGCATAATACTCGGGAGATGTAAGATAAGAGGTGGAAAGGATGTTATGCAGGCGTCGAGATGCACCAGAGAAGTCGAACTTGGCATGCTGCACGCGCGCAACCTTGTCCTCCGGCAGTTCGAACCCAGGTTCCTCCTCCTTCAGCCTCAGACTCCTCCTGAGTTTGCGTGCACTGTCGCGCGTGCTTGCGCCTAGCCCGCCTCTTCTCTCGTGCTCCACCTCAGTATGCTCGCCGGCATTAGGCTCCAGAATGCTCAGCGTCGTGAAGGCCACACTGGTATCGCTGGTGGCCCCTTCCGCAGCAGCCCCACCCTCATCTCCGTCGACAGTGGCCATGTCTGCAGCCGCATCCGAGTTCACGTCGCTCGCCACCATGGACGGTGGCAGCGCCGGGACCCCACCGATCCCATACCACGGGAGGTACAGAACCGACAAGGGGGTGTCCGCCTGGCGTCTCGGGTACAGGGTCGCCTGCCTGGTGCGAACCGGACGAAGAGGCAGGGGGGAGGTGATGACGTTCTCCCACTCCAAGATCGTGGCCACCAAATTCTGTGGAGCCGACGAGAGCTGAGTGGGGGGGTTGCCGACAGGGTGGTAGCGTGGCGCCGTGTGCAGCTCCGGGCCGTTGCCGAAGTCGTACTCCCCCCAGTCTGGTTCCGGGCCGGCGTCGAGCCACGTGCGCACCATGTACACAGTGTACAGGCACGCAGGACCGTTGTGGTTCCTCACCAACAGCTGCTCTGGGAGCTCACAATGGTGATCCAGACGCAGCACAGCTCGGATGGAGGTGTAGTCGCCGCCGCTGAAGCATGTCGGATCCAGGCAGCACACATTGCCCAGTGTCGCTAGGACCTCCCTTGCCGATTCCTCCTCCCAGTGCTCCAGGGGGTAGTCCATCACAGCGACTTCAGCATACACCCGGTAGAAGGCGTAGAACCGGTTGTCCGCCTCCTCGTGACGCTCGATGGTGATAGAGTTGTCCTCATAGACCACAGGGCTCATGGCGACGATCTCGTCCCTCTCTTCAGGCGAGTTGAACCTCATGATGCCGGCACCCCGGGGCGATGCTGCGAGCTGGAACGCCGTCGCTCCACAGGCCTGCTCCATGGCCCGGCAGATGAACACGTGAGGAGCATGCAAGACGTCACAGAGGTAGACGTAGGCAAAGGCCCTAGCGTCCTCAAAGTCCCCATTGCCAACGTGCGCCTCGGCCATGGAGCGCCGAGGGCGGGCAGGGGATCCCTCCAGGGGACTTGGTGGTGGAGCCACTGGGGAAGCATGAGTGCGCATGTGGGACGCTGCGGCCGTGGCGGACAAGGTTGCAGAGGAGAGTGGGGGCACTGGATTACGCTTGCAACGGTTTCTCTTATGTCCAATGCGCAAGCATGAGGTGCATTTTATAGGGTCACGACACCGGGAGACTAGATGATCTGTGGATAAGCACCGAAAGCACACTTTCCTCATCTTACCACCTTTCTGCGTTTGAAAATTTCCCAAGATTTTAGATTTTGCATGCGTGAGAGCCGCTGTTCGTGGGGTGGCAATTTTACTGCTGGACGGCGTATGTGTCTCCCGTAAACCGTTGGTAGAGATGAGGTGTCGACGCCCGTATTCACCACCGTAGGCAAAAAAGGATGAGTAAGCGCCCTTGTCTCCGTCACTTGTCAGGGCAGCAGTAAGGTTAGTAGGTTTGGGCCGTAGGCGTACGACGTCAAGATATGAGAGAGGGGGGATGGAAACATTGATCGCTGGCAAAGGCGCGTCTGACTGTTTGGCTGAGGCACCAACGCGTTCTCGTCAAGGACGTTGTGCCGACACGAGTCCATGGCTGGAGAAACGCTGTCTAGCGCAGGGGCCTGTGTGTCAGTCAAGTGGACGGGGATGAAAGTAGGCCGTTGTTGGGTAGCCGACCGGATTCAAAATTTGAACTTATGGGCCAGGACATTCCCGCCCGCACTGGCGATGATGTCAGCGGTAGCTGACTGCCGGTCCGGGTGGAGGTGGAAGATGAAACCATCCATTGCGAAGACGCCAATGTGAAGAAGGTGGTTTTTGACAATGTCATTGGCCACCGAAGTGAGGAAAGTGAACGGGAGGATGGAATAGACAACAAAGGATTTGAGAGGGCTACAGAAGTAGAAACCAAGGGCTGCAACTACCTTGTCGGGAGAAACAGGGGAGGTTGAGTTTGTCTGGGAGATCCAGAGCTCAACAGGGGAAGAAGCGGCGGCCAAAGGCCTAACGATCGCACAGTGATAGTCTTCCAGTAAACAATTTTGAAATTGCGTACCTAGGTGCTGCGCAAAGTCGACGCGTAGGAGCCCGGCGCCCTCCGCGAAGCTTTTGTCTCTGTGCTCTGGCCACTGGTGGCCGCTCATCTGGGCGGTTCTCTCCGAGCGCATGGGCTTGACGGGAGCTCTGCCGTTGTTGAGGGCGCACGCTCGATCCCCAACACCGGTTCCGGCCGTTTCTACGCGCGCGCGCTGATTGACGCAAACCGTCGAGCAGGTCACGCGCACAACTCCAGACGCCGTCGGCTCTCTAGCTTCTGCGTCCAGAGTAGCTCCAGGGCTCGACGCCCAAGAGGTTACTGTCACCGGATGGCAGTAGTTGTTGCCGACAGGCAGGGACGGCAGGGATGCCGGCGGACATGGGGAGTTGGGAGACGAGGTTAGGGAGGTTACGGGGGTGAGAAGGTGGGGGCTAAGGGATCCAAAGTAGATCTACTGGAGCTTGCAGCATGGGGCGGAGGTGGTGGTATGGTGGTCCGACGTCGCTGGGAACGTCGAGGCCGAGGGGGTTGCCGGTGGGCGGCGGCAGGAGGAGGGTGGGTTGGTGGTTACCGGCGGGCGGCGGGAGGGGGCGGGTATGGGGGAGGACGCTCCATTTCTTACATATTCGTATATTTTGTTATGCACTTATATTCCTATATTTTTGCCTAAACATGGGTCGTTGAATTTCAGTTATTGGTTTTCATCTCATGATAAACATCAACAATATACAGGCCGGCCGGGTTTTTTTTTGGCAAAGATGGTTTTTTCTAAAAAAAAGAAGGTTTTTGACAAAGTAGAGAGGAGCAAAAATAACGGGATTCAGCTGCCGACCAACCAGCAAGACAAGCAACAAGGGCCGTTGCTGGCTGGTCCATCCGGCGCATGCTTTGCCTTTCGCTCCCCTTTGATTTTGTGTTTCAGCAGCAGCAGGCTTGGGTTGCTTGGTGCCACGGAACCCGAATGTTCCCGGCCACGCCAACCGACTCGATCCCACAGCCAGATGGAAAGCTCCCATGAAGTCCCAACCCATGGCCGGCATATCCCCCCTTGTTTGTGTGTAGGCTGTAGCTCTAACACCGACGGCCGGACACGAACTCCATAGCTATAGTACATTCAGGGGCGGACATGCATCGGCATCAATCATCACAAGCTAAAGAACCCGATGATGAACGATGCACAAGGGTATGGTTGGGGAGTCATGTCAGCAGGAAAAGACAAGCAAGGATCGATCGATCGATCGATCAGGGCCGGGGCACAGTAAGATCGAACACACAACAAACAGGTTAATTGAATTGAAGGCATATTATCTTTAACACTAGCGATCGTGGCATATATGGGGAATTGAACTGGCAGCGACGGGATCGATCCGATCGGAAGGTGCCGCCTCCCTGTCAGTACGTCACTCGCCGTCGCCGCCGACCGACGATCCCCAACCCGGCCGCCGGCCATCCATCGTGAATTGCCATCGTGGTTGCTCGGGCAGTTGCCGAGTTACCCTCAGCTCGCACACGTAGAGCCTACAACGACAGCGCGTGGCGACGGCATCCGCTCACCTAATCCTACTCCACCGCATCGCATTTGCATTGAAGACGCTGCAAGTTTTCTATTGATGTTGCAGAAAAACAGATACAGAATTACAATTCTGCACGGGTGGACCAAACTTTCTCAATTTATGTAGGCCGTCCATGGCTTCATCTTTTTGAGCCGCGAATCGATCGTTATAAAAGTACATGCAACTGCTTAAGGAAGAACATAAAAATGCAAAGCGAGATCGGAGCAAAAGCAGAAGCATCATTTCGCATCTCTGCTCGATCCCTACTCTGCATGCCATCATCACTAATGAACCTGATATCTGCTCGATCGATCGAACTCTGAATTGACCGGCCGGCGAGAGCAGACCCAGTGTCGGTCTTCCGGTACTCCGTCCGGCCGGGTCATCATGCACGCATGGAGCATATATGGCCACCGAGGATTCTGTCTTGGGTCTTGCTGCAACCGCAGCCTGCATATAGCCAAGCCTCTGACGGTCGACACGCAAACCTATCACCAGGCAGGCATGATCCTTGTAGCTGCAGTCGGTGCAATGCATCGAGCATATGCGGCGGCCAAATGGCCAATCATTGGCGTACGCATGCAGTTCGGTTGCTGCTCCGAAGCGCCGTTACAGTTGCCGGCCAATAGACTAGCGGATCATTCATTCATCTGCCATCGTCTGCAGAAAATTCAGGATCGATCGGTCTACTACTCACAGAAGGTCAGCAGTGCTCTACCCCATGTGCTGCTGCACCATGCAGGGCTTCTCCCTCCTTTTGGCCGGTCAGTGGTTACAGCAACTGATCATGCACGTGGAATTGTGGATGACTGACTGTGCTCTACAAAGTCTTCGTCTACTCCCTAGCGAGAGGAGTATCTCTTCTCCCAAGATCGAGTTGTGTTGGTACTATTGAAAAGTATAAAGGTTAAGCCAGCGGAAGTTGCAACGATTCCATTGAGGAGCAGCACGAGTTCAACCACCCCATCAGGTCTCTGCAGCAGCACGAGTTTCAGGCACTGGGTCGGAATGAAAACGCCGATCTGAATCTTCAGAGATTGTTGTTCTATTCTAATGGCCGGTCTAAGCTAAAGGTCCCAACCAAACAACTTGCTTTGGGGTCGGTCTTGTGGATCCCAAGGCACGACACGGATGATGTATGATCTGGGCGCGTCTCTTGATCGGCATCGAGAGTGATCCATCCATCCACAGTGTACTGTGCAATATATCTCTGCTTTTGACAATCCGGGTTCTGACTTCTGACTCCCGGAGGTTCCGCGATCCCAGTGCTCCAAGCTGGTCCTCACTCATGATGACCAACCGTGTTGAACAAAGGAGATGACGCACCAGCTAGGTCTTGTGAACATGGTCCTAAAAATTATGATTTGATTTCTGAAACCACGAGACTACCAATTATCCCTTTTGCAAGTCGGAAAAAATTCAAAGGAGTACATTGCAATTACGAATTCATGACAATGGGATACATCACAAAGTCAATCCCACAATAACATACTCTTTCCGTCCCACGAAGGAGTGTCCTCTTAATTTTATCTTAAGTCAAACCGTCTTATGATTGATGAAGCTTATATATAAATATTTTGTATATTTAACAAATTGTATTTCATTCGTATTTAGTGCTATGAATATTGGTTGGTACTCTCATCAAGAAAGCTTGATTAAACTTAAGGCAATTTGACTTATAGAATAAATAAAAAGGGACAGTCTTTGTGGGATCGAGGGAATACACATTAGGCTATTCTTACTGGAAGTTTCATGAGAAAGTTTGTGAGCATTAATTTTCATGCCACATCACTAACTAAGAGAGCTTGGCTAAAGTTGAGACGATTTAACTTTTAAAAAACAAAAAGGTGATACTTTTTGTGGGATGAATGAAGTAAACATTATGCTACTCCCTCCATGTTTCATCTCATTGCAAGGACCACACGTATTACAAAACTCAAACCTGGTAACCTCTTGATGAAATTTTGTTATATGAAAATCATTCGTTCGTTCTTTAGAATCATACTCGGAAGTAATTTATGTAATTGTGACTTTATTTCTACAAATGTTGTTGCATAAGAGAAAGTAAGAATCAAAGTGCAGTATCAAAACTGTGCCGAATCATCAATTTTGTTCTTAAATGGTGAGAGTATGGAAAGTACGGTTCATCAAACGAAAGCGCAACGCAAGCATAGAACTATGATGGTTATCCAAACGGTTTGACAAAAAAAAACTCAAAATATTTCTATTTCTTGTAGTAGATGGTTAAGGCAATGTTATTGTTAAGGCCTCATTAGGCCCATGTACTACGAACCTAATATATGTATGACCCAATAAGAGTCAGAGAAACCGGCCCGCGGCAGCCATTGATCGGCCTACACAAGAGTACGGGCCGGGGCCGTGTTGCGCCATGTTGTTCCCCACCCGTAGGGTATGGGCTATATTTTGTACATGGGTTTGATGTCCCCGAGGCCCGCGTTATCCATCCAGAAGATGTTGGTGTACCCGGTTCACCCGGCCGAGAGTGAGTCTACGACGTATACGACCCGATCGATCTCGGCTCCGACCATGCCGGGCTGAGCTGCACCTGCACCGCGCTGCGTGGCCGCCTCGCCGCCGGTCGCCGCTGCATGCGCCGATGCGCGATGGCCGGATCTCATCTCTGACGCGACCCGGTTCGCCTGCCGCCGCACCACCGTGTCTTTATAACCGTCGACGGCACGCGCGTCATCTTCCTTCCCACGAAGCCGCGCAGCACATCGCGATCAGCACTGTCAGTGTCAGTCCTTGCCCTCTCCTAGGCGATCAGAGAGCCGCGCCATGGCCGACGTGCTGGTGGGCTCCGAGCGCCGCGTCCTCATCAGCGGCTACGGCCTCCACACGCAGGCCCCGCCGCCGCCTCCGCCGCCACCCGAGAGCCTGCTCGGCCGCCTCGACCAGATCGACCTCCGGGTACGTACGTACGTACGTACGTCGTCGCACTTGCACCGCGCGTCCACGACGCCTTTTACTCTTACTTTATGCGAAATGCTCTTGTGCAGTTGCGGCAGCTGGAGGAGCAGCGCCGCCCTGTCCCCGCCGCCGCCGCCGACGACGGCGCCGTCGTCGTCGCCCGCCGCGCGGCGCCGCATCATCACCAGGCTCGCCACCACCACACCAAGTCCCTGCCGTCGGCGCTGCAGCACGTGCAGGTGCGGGGCACGCTCATGGACCGCCTCAACCTGCTCGAGTCGCGCATCAGGCAGCTCAGCTGCGAGCTCGACCTCGACGTGGGCGGCAAGGCCCAGCTGGGGATGATGGGGGCGGGCTCCTCGTCCGTCATCGAGGACCCCGCCGTGTGGTCCGACACCGCGCCGATGCTGGAGCCCTGCAGGGACCCGGCGTCAGCGGCGGTGATGTCGTCCGCGCCAGCCACCAAGCCGTCGGCGGCGGCGGACGGGAGCTGGAGCGCCGCGGAGATCCTGCAGAGGGGCGCGCGCCAGCTCCACCGCACCAAATCCAGCGCGCCGAACAAGGTGAGCGCTCCACCGTTAATATTGTTTTTTGTCCTTTATAACAGAATCTGAGTATTGATTTTGCAAAAATAAATAAATAAATAAAATTGGTGCTGATGTGGAATCTAAAATGTGATATGTTTCACCGGAGTTCAAAATCTGAATTTCCGTCGTCTTCGAATTGAAGGTGAAGAACCTGAAGGAGGCGAAATGTGCCTGCCAGAAGGAGAAGAGGAAGGCGGAGCGCGTCAGGACAGGCCGGAGATGGTTCACCGTCGGATGCTGAAGAATTTGCCGCATACTGCTGTCAGGAAGACACGACTCAGATCTTCAACGATCCATAGTAGAATCTACATATTTTTGTTCTTATATTTCCCCCTTGTAATTCGTTTCAGGCTTTGTGTTGACACTTTGCATTCTTGTAAGGATTCGGTAGCACTTGTGTAGTTTTGCCTCTGTGATGACAAACTGATGATAGTCTACAGTGATGCTCTGTTTTCTCTCAAGAAGGGAGTGCAATTGCAGCGTAGCAGATAGGACAATCCGGCTGACGATCCTTGTCGCGACTCGCCTGTGTGTGTGATGACATGACCAATCGATCCACGATATGAGAAGCGAATGCATCTGCAGACGGATCAGATCTACCTGCCCCTGCTCCAACAAGTATCCTGATGCTGATTGCCTCCACCTCGTCGTCTTCTGTCCTCTCCTCATCTGGTCAATATCCTTGCCTTCCTCTGCTGCACCTTTGTCCCCTCTCCTCTGTCTATCGATCGATCGATCCTCGAGAGACTCCAGTTCAGCTTCAGCCTAGGATCGGAGAAGGTTCTAGTCAGACCGATCGAGATGGCGGCAAGGTCGGAACCGCCGCCGGCGACCGCCGCCGCAACCATGGCCGATCCGTCGTGCCCGCCGTTCCCTCTCCTCGAGGAGGACAGACAGGACGAGCACCAGGACAAGAAGGAACTTGTGCCGCACGGAGGAGAGCTGGAGCTCCCGACGGTGGACCTGGAGGCGCCGGGTGAGGCGCTGGCGGCGGCGTGCCGGCGCCTCGGCGTCTTCCGGCTGGCCAACCACGGCGTCCCGGCGGACCTCACGGCGCGCCTCTTCGCGCTGGCGCGGGACCTCCTGGGCCGCGCGCCGTTCCACGACAAGGAAGCCCAGCCCGGCTACTTCTGGGGCACCCCGGCGCTCGCCTCGCTCCGCGTCCGCGACGTCAACTGGGTCGAGGGCTACCACGTCGCGCTGGCGGGGCAGCAGCAGCAGCAGCAGCAGCAGCACCGGCCCGTCGCCGCCGCCGCAACCGGCACCACGCCGCCGTCGTCCTCCGACGACCTCGCTGCCGCGCTCCGGGACCTCGCCCGCGAGTACGGAGCGCACATGGCGCGGGTGGCGCGGGCGCTCTTCGACGCCCTCGCCGAAGGGCAGGGTCTTGGCGCGGAGCAGGCGTCGGCGTACCTCGCCGAGCGCGACGGGTTCGTGCGGGTGTACCGGTACCCTCCCTGCCCGGAGGCGGGCCACCTCGGGATGGAGGCCCACACCGACAGCTCCGTGCTGTCCGTCATCAACCAGGACCTCGTCGGGGGCCTGCAGGTGCTCCACGACGGCGCGTGGCGCGACGTCGCGCCGGCGGACGCCGGCACACTGCTCGTCAACCTGGGCGACATGGCGCGGGCGATCAGCGGCGACGCGTGGCGGAGCGTGCGGCACCGGGTGGCGGCCAGCCGGGCGGCGGAGAGGCTGTCGCTGTGCTACTTCGCGTTCCCGCGCGACGACGCCGTCATCACCTGCGCCGGCGGCAGCAGATACAGGCCCTTCACCTACGCCGAGTTCCGGGAGCAGGTGCAGGCCGACATCAAGGCCACTGGATCCAAAGTTGGTCTCGAGCGGTTCCTTCGCCATTGATTTGTGATTCCATCGAGGAACACATGGTTGACTAAGAGTATGAATCGATGGACCACTGTCATCCAACGCCAAACCTAGAGATTATGATAGGCTGCCAATGGTTCGATGCGTGTTCACGACACTCTTCAGGGTTTATGCTTGCCAAACTCTTCGCTCAAAAGAAACTTGACAAACATCCAGATTGACCGCTGTTTCATTGGCATTCGACATCTTTTCACATTCCAACATTACCAGCAAAAGACCTTCATTTCGTGGAACTTCACAACTAGCCGTTACCCTGTGATTTTGTGCAGCTTCCAGGAAAACGTGGAACCTCGGTAACTCTCGAGTTAAACCAAATCGTATGAGAAATTACAATCTCTATCTCTATGAAAGTAAGACTAAATTTTCGCGAAACTTTCTCGCTCCCCTCACGGGTCAGCCGCTCGTCCTCCCCGCGCAACCCCAGTAATTGTATTTTTGCCGTTGATTAGTGGTGGGATCAACGAGCACCGTCGGTTCTGCTCCCAGGTCCACTCCCCCCGAGCGCCATCATCTCTCCGTCCTTCACGCGCAAATTCCATTTTGCCATCCGATCCTCAATTAACTACCCTGACCCGCCGCCGCCCTCGCCGCACCTTCGACCTCCACCTCCAAGGCGACAGCCCTCCCCAAGCCGCCCTCGACGTCTCTCTCGCCCCACCGCTACAGGCCGCCGCGAATCTTGCGGAGACCGTCCGCCTAGCCATGGTCTCCACCGGCGCCGGAGCAGGCCAACGTACTGGCATACGAAGAACGCCTCCTCCCCCATCACCAAGGCCGTCCGCTGGAGCCCCCGCACCCATGCCCAGAGCTGCCCATTGGAGCTGTCGCCCACATCCCAGCTTGCAGGATCCGCTGTCCGCCGGATCACTCCTGCTGCGCCTCAAGGAATTGGCCACTAATGTTGCGCCTCTACTACTATCTGCAGGTTTCAGTTTCGTCCATTCGAAAAACAATTTGTCTCCAATTTTTTTCTTTATCCATTGCACCAGGCTCATCATCTACCTTTTCCCCCATTTGTCTGACGCATCGGCAGCCGAGTCTTCACGTTTTCGTGCCTCTGTATCGGCCATCTAGCATTGGAACAGCAGTTGATGCACATGAGACTGTGATCTGCACGTCAAGGTACGTTTGATGTTAGGGCATAGAATCATTTGGTTGTTTTGATCTGTACATATGCTTGGACAACTGAGGGGCCTCTTGAGTTACAGCAGATTTAATTATCTGTGATTATAGTGATCTGATTAGCGTCGTGGTTCTTGTGTTTTTATACCTCTGTTGGTTATTTCACTAATAGTGGCGGGTTCATATTTGACTTGAGGTCAATTACTAAATGTGTTGAATGACAATATTTTCAAAGGATTGCAGTTCATTTGTGCTGGACCAACCTGACGTCTTATTTATTGGTTGGGGCGAGACTTCGTTTAAAATGTTGGTTTTTAATTTCATATGCAAATGAGTCACACTTCTATAGGAGCTTCATGGTTATAGGAGCCATCTTGTAGAATTAGTTGCATTTGCATATACAGGACCGATTTAACTGTAAAAAGGTCATGTGTTACTGGGACTGTGAGACTAACGTGTATGCCTTACTGGGTATGCTGACAGCGAGTTGGTCAAGGGCCTTCATATAAACGCAATTTGTATCCTCTATATTTTTTATAGACCTCTAATAAAAGGTTAGCCCACATCGAGTGGTCTAAGACCCAGTGATGTTTATCTTTAGAGATGGGGGATAAATTTTGTCTTGAATTTCCTTTATGGGCCATGCCTTGGATTGCCATGCATAATTAAAAGCGTCATGTGATTTTTGAATGGTATACTGACATTGTCCATAAAAATATTAATGTTAGCTTGTTGGGATTTAAGTTATGAATAACTAAAAAGTTGAATTTTTTCACAGTTAGTTGTAGAATTGCAATGAGACAAATTAAACTGACCTGAAAAAGGAAATGAAGGCTCTCTCTGATTTTCCATTTATCCTGTATGTTCACTCTGTCAAGGGAGTAAGGAGCAAATATTGATTTTACCTTGCTGGACAGCAATACTATATGTAAGGATGTAATAGGGAGCCTAGAATCAAACTCACATTTTTGGTAAGCTCTGAATGATAGGTTCAGATTTTTTTATCAGTGACTATAGACTGTTCATGATAAGATTGATGTTAATGGAAATGCAAGAGGTTTATCAGACTACACGAGTTGAGTTTAATAATTTTGTGAAGTGCAATACCTTGTTAGAGAGATATTGTGCCTGATGGTGATCATCTATTATGGACTAAGCTTTTGACTATTTATTGATGTGAGGTGAATCTTTCCAATATTTATCTTAGTTTTGCTGGCCAAATGGATCTTTTTCACAAACCTATAGAATGACTAAGAGGCGCATGCGAGGGAGCAGCTAAACAAAGAAGAGTAGCCTGACCATGTAGCTGGTTCTAGGTACAATTTCATTGCATTGTTGTGAGGGTATGGTGGTAAATTCAAATTTACAGTGGAGTGAAGGCATTTTGGTGGTGCATTAGCACAATAAGAATTGTCATTTTTATAGGGGGGTAACTGCACTTTTTTAGTAGCCCCTTTTTTAACCTTCTGCAACCTTATAGCTTTTGGGGGCTCACTGCAGTATATGTATTGTGTGGAAACATAATTTACTCATGTCATAATCAAGCAGCAGGTATTTGAGAACATATGATTCAGGTTTATTGGAAAATATGCAGTTATTAGGTGGAAGCAGTTGCAATGCCTCGAGGCTGCGGTTCAACAGCAAGTCAGACCAAGAACCTTTATTCCTCTGACTTGAAAACACTTCCAGGTAAGCAGTCTTTTTGTTACTTGTGTTGTTTGTACACCTCTCTACACAGTTAATTGTCTTATTGACCTACATTTGGGCATCATTCAAATAATCTGCCAATTAGAGGATGCATCTGGTTTCAGAAGTTGATGTATTACATTTTTATACAATACTAATGAACCATTAAATTGAATTTTGTTGTCCACAAATTGCAGAGTGAGTGGATGTCGTAGAGTGCAGTAGCATGGTTATCAGGAGCATATCCCACATCAATTCTATTTTCTTGCTTTGTGAATTTTCTAGAGGATTTCCTGCACAGAATGATAGGAAGGTGCTGGACAGGGTGCTGTGCATATTACAAGGCATATTTTCTTGCAATTCTGTGTGATCTTCCTTCTGCAGTGCTGCTCTCCTTTGTTGTTCAAATGTACTCCTAGCGTAAGTAAAATGTTATTCACATCACAGGCAAAGAAAAATTATAGATTGGGTTGGTCTTTAGATGCATGCATGGTACATTTGCTTAATGATGTAACTAGGATCTTGTATTCAATATTTGTTCTTGTTTTCACATTATAATTATTATCATGTTGAATCCTATATGGCTATATATCTTGTAACATAAATATTTGTAGCCCATAGCAACGCACGGGCACTATCCTAGTGTAGAAAGATTTGCAAGAATTTGTGGAAGAATCTCCGCATAATTTTGCAGAAAATCCATAGAACTTGTATTGCACAATTAGAAGTACCCAAAGTTTCCTACCACTTGATGCGCGACTTACCTATAAACGGTAGTAAACCCTAAATAAAGCATGCGTAAGACAATTTGCAAAATCTTTTTTTAATATATAAAGGCTCTTCAATCTTCTCACTATGGAACTTACACCTACTCCTCCCATTTCAAATTATAATTCATTTGACTTTTTAAATCTCAACTTTGACTGTTCATCTTATTTTTAAAAAATATACAAAATATCATATATTTTCTTGTGGCTTATTTTATTAGGAAAATATTTTGGTGCAGACCACCTTTTCGGTGGAAATGTGAAAACTCTTTCCAAAATCATACTTGCAAGTATTGACAATTTTTATAGAGTTGCATATCCACAGTGCATCTATAAACGCGGTATGTGGCAAGAGATGGGGCACAAAAACATTTTGCAAAATAAATCATACAAAAATGACAAATTTCAAGTGCATATCCATAGAAATTGTCTTTTAGTGCTCATGCACATGGAATTTGTCATTTTCAATTGAATTTTTCTAGTTTGAGTTTGCACCTTAATTTTAGCCACAAAGTACATCTATGGATGCGTTATTGATGTGCGTCATTTCATATTTTTTTAATACATAGAAATATGATTTTTAAAGAGATTTTCAAATTTCCACAAAGATAGTGGCTTACACCAAATATTTTCCCTATTTTGATAATAAAAGTTGTTCAAGAATGATTTAAGTTTGATTATATTTGTACATTTTTAATAAAAGTGGGCAAATTTTATATCATAAAAGTCCAATGAACTGTAATTTAAAACTAAAATTAAGGAGTGCGGGATTACTCTCCCACCGTGTATGAGTTAGTGTTACCCTCGAACTGATAATATTCTGCATTTGTTTTTCACGTTTCACAAATTAGTGCAGTCTCAGGAACTTTCCATTGTAAAGATTACATATTATTGAACCCAACATCTATATAGGTCTCCCGTCTTGTAGTATCAGAGTACTCAGCGGCGAACCTAGCAATGGGTTAAGGCGGAGGGGAGGGGGAGGTTGAGGGGGACTGGGATTCTCGCGGAACCGTGCAATTTTTTGGAGGACTAGCATCGTGCCTGTGCGTTGCTATGGGTAAAAAAAATCTGACAAAAATACATATAGCACATGATTTTTTATACCCAACATATAAATAGTCTAATCAACAGCTAGGACCAAAGGATATTGTTTGCGCTTGTGTCAATACTTGTAATAGAAACTAATATAAACAATATATTTGCTCTTAATTCATACAAATAAGTGCAAGATCACAGAATAAATACAGGGTCTTGATGTCTTGTGATACATAGTTGAATAAAACAAACTTTCACAATTATGCTTTCAAAGATACAAATATAACAACCTTTCTACTATACAAATCTTAAAAAGACCTCAACTTGGTACCCAAGCATCCAACATGTAGTGTATTTGAAAAAAAAGAGCACTTGTCGTACATGAGACACATCACCAGACTATGAGGGATTTTAAAACAATACTAATATTTAAGAGAGCATTCAACATTGAACTCACAAATTTTAAATTGATCTCGGTGTGAATCCTTCGATCAATCTAATAAAGATGAGTTGTGCACCCAAGTACGACTTATCTTCACATTATATAAAGTACAATTTTTACTTTCAAATATAGAATAAATGAAGAACAATTGAACAGAGAAACCAGCATTGCTAAACAATTTGTTAACATCGCGGGCTTGCCTTTTAATCCAGCACACACCATCACAGTTGTTTCTCAACATTTGTCAACACGAATCATATAGGATAATAGCTATCACTAATTATTTTTCTTATAGAATTGTAAATCAAATCAGGATTAAATTAGAATTTGGATTCGGGATAGAAAGCAAAAGAGATTAAATAAACAAACCAGTTTCTGCCATGGAGGTTGTCTGCCCCAAATCAAGCAATTACAAGAAGAGGATGAAATCCAATCATAATTTAGACCTATGAACAATTGTTTAGTTCTGTTAAAAAAATATGGGAATTAATGTGCAAATACAAAAGCATTGCTACGGGCTATGAAATATTTTTGACATGAAAAACATGGTGCTGACACTAACAACATACTCCCTCCATAACATGCATAGCAATAGACATGAAGTCATCATTGTCGGGGACAGCCCTGAGGGTCCCCTAAAACAACCAGGGAAACCCTGCTTAAAACCTGCAAAAAACCAAAGCTAAACGCATCTCACTTAAGCGCACACACGGGGCACGACCCACGCCGCAGTGGTCCCCGCGGCCCACTCAAAGGTCCCCTCGAGCAAGCTCCGCCTCGCTCGAGGGTACACGCCTCCCTAGAGCGGGTTCCGCCTCGCTCGAGGGTTCACAGCCCCCTCGAGCGGGCTCCGTCTCGCTCGAGGCTCCCTCACGCGCACGCCCGTTCCCGCACGCGGGTACGGGCATTTAATGCTCTGACACGACGGGGCGGCGCCATCATGCGCCTGGGAATCATGCCCCGGCCTTGTCGCACCAACTCCCTAAGGGAAACCATCCCCGCCACTGTGGGAGACTGTACGGCGTGGCCGGTGTCAGCCCCGTGACACCACGCCGCCTACTCCCGTACGGCTAACGCGCTGCGCCCTCGAAGGGGGGCCGGCCACACCCTCGAACTGCTTTCTCGTGAACTTGCAGGGCCAGGGCGTGACGCTAGGCCGGCGGGACGCCATCCCGGCCACCTGTTGTCCCCGTACGGCCACCCCCGTGCTCGCAGCACCACGCCGGGCGCTGTTACAACCACTCCGGCGCCGTAAGGCACGCGGGAACGGGACGTCGCCACGCCGCCACGCGTATCCCGTACGGATCGTCGTCAGCAACCCCCTCAAGCCCGCCTGGGGACGCCACGGCCAACCACTGCGCCCCTACCCTCGAAGCTGCCACTGTTCGGGTACAAGATACGCCATGATGGCCAGATCGTGGCAAGGACCGTCAAGGCGGCCACCAACTCTGCGGCGCTTACCATACTTCCCCATGTAGTTGAATAGGGCAGCATGCTTGTAATTCGCCCTCTCCTTGGCCTATAAAAGGAAGGTGAACTCCCCTGCCGTAGGGGACGAGACGAGACACGACACAACACATACACATTCCCCAATTCTCCCACAACATCTGAACTCATTCTGATCACTCCATCAGGGACTTGGAGGCCACGCTTCCTCTCCCGCCATGCTTGTAGCCACCCCACTACAGGCACCCTGGTGCTGAGCAATATAGTGCCCCGCTACTGCTGGACGTACGGCCCCTTGGCCGGAACCAGGATAAATCTTGTGTCTCTGATTGCTTAGCATCGACCATTGAGGGATAGACCTTGGCGCTTAATACTAGTTAGTGTCGGGACTACATTCCGCACCGAGAGTTGGCGCCCACCGTGGGGCCCGCGAGCGCTGAAGGTCAAATCCGCCATCAACTCCCTCCATGGTGATTCGCACCGAGTACCGCGGCACGCGTTACTCCATGGGCAGCTCGGACCCCCTCCCCGCTGGGTTCGAAATTCGGTTCGGGGGCCTGAACTTTCAAGCTACGGGGAACGGCTACCTGATGCGCCTCACCAACCGTGAGGAGCTCCGTGCGCGGCGCCAACCCGGGCCCGCCCCGGTCACCGCTGCACGCGTCGCCACGACGCAAACGCCCGCCGGCACGGACGCGCGGGTCCGTCAACGCGTCTCGGCGCCGCCGCCGTTCCGGCCGGCGCTCGCGCCAGCGCGGTCGGAGCGACGGCAAGCCGAGCGCGTCACCTCACAATGCGGCGCGCCCGTCGGCCACGACGGCCGCCGCCCCAGCGGGGGAGCGCACGGTCTCCGGGCCACACTTCCCCATCGGCCTGCGCGGCGCCACGACGGCCTACAACGCCAACGCCAACACCACGATGTGCAGGGTTCCCCCTGGCCGTCACGTCTACGTCGCCAGGGATCCTAGCGCCTCCGCCGGCGACGAGTCGTCCCTAGGCTCTCTTGACGCGTTGCCACCCGCAACCTCACACGGGTACGCGGAGTGGGACTTCTCCGGCGTGCCGGACCCGGTAATGTTCAGGCGATTCCTCGACGCCACGGACTACTGGTTCGGCTGCTCCGACGACTCCAGCGCCGGAAGCTACGACCCCGCGTGGGAGTGCTGCGTCGTCATCGCCAACGACCCAGCGAACGCCACCGGCGCAACGGGCGCCGGCGATGGAGAGGTTCCGCCCGCTCTAGGGACCGCTTCGCGCCTGGCAGCGGGACCAAGCGCCCCTGCTCCTTCACCCCCAACGGGGGCCGACATCAACGCACAACTAGCCCAAGCCCGCGAGCTCGAGGCCAAGCTGGCGGAGGAGTATCGGACGGTGCGGTTGCTCCGCGCCTCTATGGCGGGGGAAGCCTCTGCGCGCGGCGAGCGCGTGCGGGAGCTGGGCATACAGGCCCGCGACCGCATTAACGCTGATTTCAACGTTGACAACCCAGATACGCCTCCGCGAGCGAGCCAAAAGCTCATTGCCGCCGCGACGCTACTGCGGGCAATGCCCGCCCCCTCGACACCCAAAGCGCGAAACCTGCACCGTGAGGCGCAGGCGCTCATCGAGCAAGCGGCCATCCGGCGGGCCGAGAGCTCGGCGTCCCGCATCCGCCGGCGGGGGGGACGCGCGGGACGATGGGGGCGCGCGGGGGGCCCGAACCCTCGGTGCATGCGGGTAGAGCAACGGAGCACCCCGCCAACCCGGGGCGCACGCCGGCCAAGGAGCGACTCCTCGACACACGTGGGCGAGGGTGCGGGACGGCGATGCCCGCAATGTCATCAACGCTCGGCGGACGAGCAAAGCGGAGGCACGGGCGGCCGCAGGCTACCACCCCCGACGGGGTGGACGCTACGACAGCGATGAAGACCGCTCGCCAACGCCGGAACCCCCGGGGACCCGCGTGTTCAACGGGAGATCCGCGCGGTGGCCTTCCCCCCGGCGCTTCCGCCGGCCCACGACCATCGTCAAGTACAACGGGGAGACGGATTCTCGCGTGTGGCTCAACGACTACCGCCTAGCATGCCGGTGGGCGAGCCACTAGTGACGAGGTCATCATCCGCAACCTCCCCCCGCACGTCGCCGACTCGGTCGGACGTGGCTCGAGCACATGCGGTCGGTCGGGATCCACAACGGGATGACTTGGTCCGCACGTTCGTCGGCAACTTCCGGGGCACGTACAAAGAAGCCGGAGAGTCGCTCGGGACTTCATACGGAGCTTCTCCAAGCGCGCACGGAGCTCCCAAGCGTGGAGCAATCCGAGATTGTGCACGCCTTCCTCGAGGGCACCACGTGCGGGACCTCGTGCGCGAGCCGGGCGCGGCCCCGCCGGTCGGTCGAACGAGCCGTTCGATATCGCCACCGGTTTGCCTCGGGCAAAGAGGCCGTGGGGGCGATCTTCGACGGCAAGAAAGGCAAGCGCACGGACGACGCGCCGCGAGAGGGCGGCAAGTCCAAGGAGCTCCACCGGAAGGACAAGCGAGGCAAGAAGGGGGAAGAAGCCGCGCCGTGAGGGCGCGCGAGCGAGGACGCGACGGCAACGACGCCGAGGCCCTCGGCCGTTGACCCGGCTCGACGGGGCCCTCGGCCGGCCCCTCGAGGTCGGGGGTGTTCGACGACATGCTGAAGAAGCCATGTCCCTACCACAAGACATCGGTCAACCACACCCTCGAGCAATGCGACTTGCTCAAGCGGTTCTATGGCCGCGCCACCGCGAAGGACGCCGAGGCCAAGAAGGACGGGGGTGATGGTGACGCCGGCGGCTTCCCCGCTGTGGAAAATGTCTTCCTCATCTTCGGGGGGCCGACCGTTGACATGTCGAGCCGCCAGCGCAAGCGGGAGCGGCACGAGGTTCTCGCCGCGGAGAAGGCACCTCCCTCCTCCCTTGACTGGTCGGAGGATGCCATCACCTTCAGCCGCGAGAATCACCCGAACCGCATCCCCAATCCGGGCCAGTACCCACTGGTGGTCGACCCGGTCATTGGGAACGCGCGGTTCTCAAAGGTCCTAATGGACGGGGGCAGCAGCCTCAACATCCTCTACGCGCACACGCTGCGCCCGGCCGGGGATCGGGTTGGACCGAGTGGCGGCCCAGCACGACGCCGTTCCACGGCGTCGCGCCAGGCAAGCGCGTCCAGCCCCTCGGGCAGATCGATCTGCCTGTTTGGTTCGCCACTCCGAGCAATTACCGCAAGGAGATGCTCACCTTCGAGGTGGTGGGGTTCAGGAGCGTGTATCACGCTATACTTGGGCGGCCTTGCTACGCCAAGTTTATGGCTGTCCCCAATTACACCTACCTCAAAATGAAGATGCCGGGACCGAATGGCGTCATCACCGTTGGCTCGTCCATCGAGCACGCCTTCGACTGCGACGTCGAATGTGTAGAGCATGCGGAAGCACTGGCGCTGGATGAAGCGCTGGTGGCCACCTTGGAGAAGATGGTCAACGAGGACCTCGACTCCACCACCAAGCATGCCGGCAACTTCGAGGCCGCGGAGTAGACCAAGGAAGTGCCCCTCGACCCTGCTGCCCCCGAGGGCAAGGCGTTGAGGGTCAGTTCTACCCTTGACCCGAAATAGGAAGTGGTGCTCGTCGACTTCCTCTGCGCCAAAGCCGACATCTTCGCGTGGAGTCCCTCGGACATGCCAGGCATCCCGAGGGAGGTCGCCGAGCACTCCCTTGACATCCTACCTCACTCCCGCGCCGTGCAGCAATGGCTCCGCCGCTTCGACGAGGAGCGGCGGCGGGCGATCGGAGCGGAGCTGCGAAAGCTTCTTGAGGACGGGTTCATCAAGGAAGTGTTCCACCCTACGTGGCTAGCCAATCCTGTACTAGTAAAGAAAAAGAACGGGAAGTGGCAGATGTGTATAGACTACACCAGTCTTAATAAAGCATGTCCTAAAGTTCCTTTTCCTTTGCCACGCATCGATCAAATTGTTGATTCGACCGCCGGGTGCGAGCTACTTTGTTTCCTTGATGCCTACTCCGGTACCACCAAATCAAAATGAAGGAGTCCGACCGGCTCGCGACTTCATTCATCACGCCGTTCGGGATGTCTTGCTACGTCACGATGCCGTTCGGCCCTGCTCTGCGGCCTCAAGATCGCCATCGAGATAGGCGTCAAGCGCCTCAACGTGCGGGGAGATTCGCATCTCGTGATTGACCAAGTCATGAAAAACGCGAGCTGCCACGATGACAAGATGGAAGCATACTGCAAAGCCGTGCGAGCCCTCGAGGACAAGTTCTACGGCATCGAGCTGAACCACGTGCCCCGCCGGTACAACGAGGAGGCGGACGAGCTCGCCAAGATCGCGTCGGGGCGGGTCACTGTTCCCCCGAACGTCTTTGCCCGAGATATCGCCCAACCATATGTTACCCTCGAGCCGCACCCCTCGAACCACACGGAACCCTCGGGGGATCCCTCGAGTCCAACAGGCGCAGAGCCCATGGACGAGGACCCCTCGAACGAGGCGTACGTGCTCTCCCTCCTCGAGGGGTACGGCGCCAGCGAGGCTGAGGTCATGGACGTCGAGCCGGCCCCCAGTAGGGCGGACTGGCGCGACAAATACACCGCCTGGATGGACCGAGGGGAACTCCTTGCGGACCGATCCGAGGCCAGGCGCATCGCCAGGATGGCCAAATCTTTTGCCCTCGTCGACGGCGAGCTATACAGGCGCGCCGCCTCCGGCATCCTGCAGCGATGCGTGCCCATCCCCGAGGGGCGCGAGCTCCTCCGGGACATCCACGCGCGCATCTGCGGCCACCACGCCGCGCCCCGCACCCTCGTAGGCAACGCGTTCCGCCGGGGCTTTTGCGGCCCACCGCGGTCGCGGATGCCGGCGAGATCGTACGCATCCGCGAGGGGTGCCGGTTCTACGCCCGCAAATCCAACCTCCTCGCGCACGTCCCGCGGACCATCCCCATTACATGGCCTTTCGCCGTGTGGGGGGCCGGACATCGTCGGGCCCCTCGCGAAAGGCACCGGGGGCTTCACCCACCCGTTGGTCGCAATTGACAAAATTTTCAAATGGGTAGAGGTACGCCCCATCACGAACCTCGGGGCGGAGCAAGCGGTGACGTTCTTCATCGACATCGTCCATCGCTTTGGAGTGCCCAATTCCACCATCACCGACAACGGGTCCCGGTTCACGGGCGAGAAAATTCCCGGAGTTTTGCGATAAATTCCACATCCATGTGGATTGGGCAGTACGTGGCACACCCACGGACCAACGACCAAGTAGAACGTGCCAACGGCATGATCCTACAAGGCCTCAAGCCCGAATTTTCGACCAGTGAACAAGTCCGGTCGGAAATGGCTCCGAGAACCGCACTGCGGTCGTGTGGAGCCTAAGGACCACCCCGAGCAGAGCCACCGGGTTCACCCCGTTCTTTCTAGTCCACGGCGTGGAGGCCGTCCTCCCCACGGACTTAGAATACGGGTCACCCAGGGTGCGGGGCTATGACGAGGACACCAACCAGCGGGCTCACAAAGACTCACTGGACCAGCTAGACAAAGCGTGCCTCGTGGCCCTGATGCACTCCGCAAGATACCAGCAGTCCCTCAGGCATTACCAAGCCCGAAAGGTGCGCCGACGAGACTTCAGCGAGGGGGATTTGGTCCTAAGGCTGCACCAAGACAACCGAGGACGCCACAAGCTATCACCTCCGTGGGAGGGACCCTACGTCGTGGTGAAGGTGCTCAAGCCCGGCACGTACAAGCTAGCCAATGAGGACGGCGAAGAACTCACCAACGCTTGGAACATCCAACAACTACGTCGCTTCTACCCCTAGCTAGGATTTCCAAGTATTTTGTTGTAAATTACGTGCCCAACACCCCAGTTGACAACGAACATGTAAACATGACCGGTTCAATAAAAAGGGCAACTCGACTTTCCCCTGAAACCCAAGTCACCCTCGGGGGCTACTACGGGGGGCATCCCCCCAAAAAATGGTCCCATTTTTTCGCAAAAAAGCCACGTGCGCTACGTATGATTCGACCTGAGCCTCGAGCAAAATTCAAACAGGGCGCGGACGACCTAGCAGAAAGGGCGCGCAAGCCAGATATAGCCTACGCCTCCACGAGGATACGGCCCTTCTCTCTTGCCCCCGGCCCAGCAGGCTGTTTGCGGAAATTGAACTCCCCTAACTCGAATTTACTCAGGCAAAGGAAGAAACAAAACAACGCCATAAAAATAACAAACATCATTTGCTCCATCAAATGTTTGAAACAAAATGATTGTTCATTTACATGGCCACGCGGCCCACATACTAACATTCAAACAAAAAAGGGCCTAGCGCCCAATAATCTTCAGGCCTAAGGAGCGTCAGCTTCAGCGGCGTCCGGGAACAGGAACTCTTCGAAGGCTTCGGCGAGTGCCTCGGCGGCGTCAGCAGCTAACACGTCCACGCGCTCCATCGCCACCTCGTCCTCTACGCCCTCAGGGACGATGTAGCCCTCTGCCACAGCTTCGAAGTTGATCTCGTAGTGAGATCGCACCACTCCGAGAGCCTTTTGGACGCCAAGGTGCAGAGCCCGGCGCATGCGCCCGGAGACGTGCCCGTCGAGGGCGCGCGGTGGCTAGCCGGCCGAGCTTCCGGCCGCGCCTTGCCCTCTTCCATGGCACTCGGAAGGTCTCGAGGGCCGCGGAACGCAGCTCCAGCAGCTCCCGCTTGGAGGAGTTGAAGGAGGCCTGCAGCGCTTCGGCCCGGTCGGTCGCGTGCCCCAGCGCGGTGCGCAGGCCTGAGCGTTACTAGCAAGAAAGAAATTAGAAGGGGGAACGAACCCTCAAAGGGAAGATCAGTAAAAGAAGAGACAGAACAACAACCTACCTTCAACCTGCTTTCTCTCCACCTCGAGGGCGCGGTGCTCAGCCTCGACCGCCTACTGCAGGCTGACGACGGTGGCGCTCTGCTCCTTGAGGGACTGCTCTTGGTCCGCGCTCGTGATGCTGAGAGCTATCAGTTCGCCCTCGAGCTTCGAGAACTCAACGTTCCGCTCTTCCAGCGACTTCTGCGCCGCCTCGCGAGCGGTGCGCTCCCACTCGAGCGCCGACCGGGCGTCAGCAAGAGCGGCCCGCTCTGCGCCGGAGCTGCCCCTCGGCCCCTTGGCGGGCGGTACGCTCTTCTTTGGAGCCGGTCCTCCGCCGTGGCGAGCGCGGCGACCTTGGCATCGAGGGTGGCCTTCGACTCGTCGGCCTCCTTGGCCTTACGCTCGGCCGCGCGCGCCCTCTCCTCGGCTCGGCTCGCCGGGCTCGCGCCTCCGGAGCCACGCACGGACCTCCTGGTTGTCGGCCCGGACGGTGCTCACCTCCGCCTCCCAGTTGGACACCACCGTACGCATCCTCTCCAGATCCCCCCGCGCCTGCTGCAGCGCCTCATCCCGATCGATGAGGGTGACGCAAATCCGCTCGAGGGTGGAGGGGTGCGCCGCGGCCTGCCTTTCGCACTCCTGGAGCTGGTCGCGTAGGGCCTCAGCCCGGTACGACAGCCAGCTGTCTGGGGTCCCCAAGGCGTCAGCGAGCGCGTCGAAGGCGTCGCACCGCTCCCGGAGCTGGCGAAGCTCGGCGCTCATCTGGTCGAAGGCGCCATACTTGTCACGGGCGCGGTGCTCGAGCTCCTGCCGCCAGCAGACCAAAAACGGTGAGCGTCGCGTTGCGAGGAACAAGCATGAAGACGATGAAATCAAAGAAAGTGGGCAACAACACCTCACTTGGAAGACGCGCCACGCCAGGCTGCCATGAATCCGCAACGCCTCGTTCAACACTCGGTTGAGCGCGGCGCCGTGATCACGGAGCTCTCCCCACAGCTCCTGCTCATCCTGGGCATTGGCAAAGGCGGGCGGACCGTCAACGCGCCCCTCTCCCGGAGCAGAGCGGCCGGCGCGGGAAGAAGAAGCCTCGGCGCCGTGCCCTTGGCCTCCTGCCACCATGTGACCGTCCCACCGCCTCACGAGTGCCCCCTCCTGGGACTCGGGGGACAGCACGGGTAGGTTCACCCACTGGTCCCACCCGGGCGGCGGGGAGTCGTCGTCCGGGATCTCCACCACCACCGCCCGGAGCCGCCGGCGAGTGCGGGCTCTCGCTGCGTCTCCACCGCCGCCTCCAATTGCGCCTCCGCGGCGGCGATCTCCCGCCGTGGCGGCTCGCGGCCGTTGCCTCCGGCCGCGTCTCTACGACCGCGGCGCCGGGTGGCCCTCCGTGGCGGGCGCCGTTGGCAATGCCACCGCAACCGGCGCCGCCGGGCCGTGCCCCCACCTCGAGCCTTGCCTCTCGCCGCGCCGCCGTCCGCCGCACCTCCTCCACGACCGGCGCCCGCCACTCCTCGACAACCGTCGGCCGCGGCTCGGCGGCGAGGCCGCCGGTGTGGCCTCGAGGCTTCGGGCCGCGCCTCGCGAACTCGCGCTCACCGTCGCCGCCTCGCTCGCCCCCGCCCGCGGCGCCCTTGACGAACGCCGCCGGGTAGGGACGGACGCATCCGCCCTCAGCACCTTGGCCGGTGCGAGGGGAGGCACGGTTGGCACCACCCTGCGGAGACGCAAACAAACGGTCAGATTCCCTCCTGACGGACACGCAACCCGTCGAAAGACAATCCCTTACCTCGAGGAGGAGAAGGCGCGCTTCCTCTTCCTCGACGTCCCCGCTGACGTTGCGAGTGCGGCCGGTGCGACCGCCGCCACACCTCTGGTCGCCCCCACCGCGCGCGCGGGCACCTCCGCCGCACGCGCGGACGCCTCCGAGGCGCGCGCCGGCGCCCTCCGCGGCCCGCGCCGCCTCTGTCGATGATTGCACGGGGACGGGCGCCCCCGCGCCCGCCCCAGGCGATGCCGCTCTCGCCACCGCAGCCGGCTCCGGTGACGGGGGTGCGAGGCTCCCACATATCGGGGAGGTCCCGCCCCCGACTTCTTCCTCCTCTTCCTCCTCCTCGTCCGATGACGAGTACTCCTCGGTCCCCGGCGAGGAGAGCCCCCTCGCCGCTCGCGCGGCGGTGCTCCTCACTCCTCCGCTCGCAACCCTTCCGATGTCGCGTCGCGCGCTCCTTCTTGCGCGCGCGCCCTCCCCGCTCTCGGCCGCCGCGCCGCGTGCCCGAGCGCGCGAGAGCGGGGGGTAGGTGGCTCGGACTTCGCGGCGCTCACGCTCACCAACTGCAGGTGAAACATTAGAATGCGTCAACAACCCGGAAGAACTGGCAAAAATTGAAACGAAATTGAGAACTCCACTCACCAAACGGCCGGTGGGCAGCATCTCGAGGTCCCACAGGGCATTTTCGTTGTAACGCCCGGAGTTGGGGTTGATGGCGCGCCGCGCCCGGGTAGCCACGTAGTCCCGCAGCAAAGGGCTCGGCAGCGTCCGCGACCTCGCCAACGCAACGGGGTCCGCCTCCTCGGTCATCTCGAAGATGCGGAGCGGCCTCTCCATCAAGGGGACGATCCGCCGATGGTGGAGGTGGGCGAGGACGACTTCCGCGTTCAGCCCGCGGCCCGCCAGATTGCTCAGCGCTGCCAGGAGCGACTCCAACGGTGCGCGGTGCCCGGGGGACGGGGACACCCCGTGGTACCAGGAGGCGGGCCTCTCCCGGAGCACCAGGCCGGTGTAGGGGGGAAGGCCGGGCTCGTCGTTGCGGAGGTAGAACCATCCCCTCTCCCAGTCCGCGTTGTTGGACGTCATCGTGCAGGGGATGTAGTCGTCCTTGCATTGGGTCCGCACGGCGAGCGACATGCCACCGGCACGCACCGCGCGGCAAGTCCTCGTCTCCGACGTCGCCAGCGTGTGCAGCTCCGCGCGGAAGAGGTGCACCCAGAGATCCCAGTTCACTGGGATCCCGAGGAAGCCCTCACAGACGCCAACAAATGTGTCCGCCTGCGAGATCGCGTTTGGCGCGGAGTTGTGGAGCTCCACGCCGTAGTGGTGGCAGAGCACCCGCATGAAACGACTCGCCGGCGCCATGAAGGCCCGCTCGTGGAAGCGAACGAAGCTGACCACATAGCCGCTCAGATGGTTGGGCGCTCTGTCCCTTTCCGATGGCACGAGCCATGCGGCCGGCCATCCATGCTCGTTCGCCGCCAGCTGACCACCGGTCACCAGCTGGTTCAGGGCTAGCCGCGTCACCGTCGAGCGCTCCCACGCGAATGGGTCGATGATGACGAGAGGCGGTTGGGGCGCCATGTGAGCAGGTGAAGGGGCGAGGGACGAAGAACAGGGAGAAAGAGAAGGGCTTCGAGAGGAGATAAATGCAATAGCGAGAGCAGCTCGGAGGCTAGAGCGCAAGAGGCAAGAACGACGAATGCTAAAGGCAAAGGTAAAAACCGCACGTTCCCCTTCAATTGGATTTATAGGCCGCAGGCGTGCTCTCCGAATCGCACGCCCCGCACGCATTAATTGCAGTTGGAATATTCCTTCGCTGACGGACGGGCCCCACCACGACCGCGGCGGCCACGCAACCGCCCGCAGGCCATCATCACGGCGCGGTAACCGCGGGGCCGTGGCGGCGGTCACATCCGCCCGCCCACTCGCCCACTACGCGCGCGGCCGCGGCGCGCGAAAAGCGCGCGCCGCGGCGCGAGATTTCGCCGCAACCGCGAGCATTTAATGGCCCCGTCCCTTGCGAGTAAGGTAGACCCTCGAAGCGGCCCGAGCCCCTGGCTCAAATTAACACGACCCTCGACGGGTGCAAACATTGACCAGTGGCCTCGAAGCCCGTTTGAAATAAACGGGCGCCACAGGTGCCCTCAATTCACGAGTACTACTGATCAGCGGCTCAGGGCTGGCACGGCCATGGACCCTCGAAACCTGCAGATGCGAAAGACGGGGGCGGCCAGCCGCCACCCCGCACAACCCTACTGATCAGTGGTTCGAGAGCTAACGCAATCAGGGGCCCTCGAAACCTGCAGATGCGAAAGACGGGGGCGGCAAGCCGCTACCCCGCACGGCCCTACTGATCAGGGGTTCGGAGCCTGACCTTCAACAGGTTCGAACAGGCGCCCCAGATCACCAGAGTCAGGGACGAGGCGAGCACGCGCGTTCGAGCCTTTCCTCGAGCCCACCGGCTCGAGGGTGCCTCACATGTCGTGTTCGAGAGCCAGCGAGGGCGGCCTAGCGGGGGGATCCCACCGAGGGAGAGCTTCCACGCCCTCGGTCCCTAGCGAATGGGACCGAGCCCCACCTAGCAAACCCACGCAAGCGCTTTAATGGACGCGTCTCCGGACCGCGCAGCCTACCCTTATCGAACGGGGCATGGGCGTCCACTCGAACCACCCACTAACAGCTCAATGAGGAATCCGCAATCCGCGACCCGATCGATGGGGGTTGCGGAGACCTCACCCTCCGTCCCGCGGAGGGACGGCGAGGGCGCGTTAAAAACAAGTCGTAGAGCTCGCCCCGATCGCCTTGAACGGGCCCAGGCTCGGGGGCTCGACGCATGGATACACCTCCTCGGTTGCACCGGCCGCAAGTAATGCCAGTTGCGCGTGCGTCACCGAAGCCGGCTGGAACATCGCCGACGTCGGTTGAGATAGGCACCACGCCCACTGACCAGACTCCGCGGTAAAACCCCTGCAGGAGCACTCACGCTCTCGCAGGCTTCGGGCCTAGACCCGCGGGTCCGCTGACGCGGCCCCACGGAAAGCATTAGCAACCAGGGGGAAAGAACGTCCTATCAGTAGGCTTCAGCATCTGCGGGAGCCTGGCTGGCAAACCCGCAGATGCTCGGGGGCTACTGTCGGGGATAACCCTGAGGGTCCCCTAAAACAACCGGGGAAACCCTGCTTAAAACCTGCAAAAAACCAAAGCTAAACGCATCTCACTTAAGCGCACACACGGGGCACGGCCCACGCCGCAGTGGTCCCCGCGGCCCACCAAAGCGGCCCACTCAAAGGTCTCCTCGAGCAAGCTCCGCCTTGCTCAAGGGTACACGCCTCCCTCGAGCGGGTTCTGCCTCGCTCGAGGGTTCACAGCCCCCTCGAGCGGGCTTCGCCTCGCTCGAGGCTCCCTCACGCGCACGCCTGTTCCCTCACGCGGGTACAGGCATTTAATGCTCTGACACGACGGGGCGGCGCCATCATGCGCCTGGGAATCATGCCCCGGCCTTGTCGCACCAACTCCCTAAGGGAAACCCATCCCCGCCACTGTGGGAGACTGTGCGGCGTGGCCGGTGTCAGCCCCGTGACACCACGCCGCCTACTCCCGTACGGCTAACGCGCCGCGCCCTCGAAGGGGGGCCGGCCACACCCTCGAACTGCTTTCTCGTGAACTTGCAGGGCCAGGGCGTGACGCTAGGCCGGTGAGACGCCATCCCGCCCCCGTTGGCCCTGTACGGCCACGCCCGTGCTCGCAGCGCCACGCCGGGCGCTATTACAACCACTCCGGCGCCGTAAGGCATGCGGGAACGGGACATCGCCACGCCTGCCACTGTATCCCGTACGGATCGTCGTCAGCAACCCCCTCAAGCCCGCCTGGGGACACCACGGCCAACCACTGCGCCCCTACCCTCGAAGCTGCGACTGTTCGGGTACAAGATACGCCATGATGGCCAGATCGTCGCAAGGACCGTCAAGGCGGCCGCCAACTCCGCGGCGTTGCACACCATACTTCCCCATGTAGCTGAATAGTGTGGCATGCTTGTAATTCGTCCTCTCCTTGGCCTATAAAAGGAAGGTGAACTCCCCCGCCGCAGGGGACGAGACGAGACACGACACTACACATACACATTCCCCAATTCTCCCACAACATCTGAACTCATTCTGATCACTCCATCAGGGACTTGGAGGCCACGCTTCCTCTCCCGCCTTGCTTGTAGCCGCCCCACTACAGGCACCCTGGTGCTGAGCAATATAGTGCCCGAGCACACTACTGCTGGACGTACGGCCCCTTGGCCGGAACCAGGATAAATCTTGTGTCTCTGATTGCTTAGCATCGACCATTGAGGGATAGACCTTGGCGCTTACTACTAGTTAGTGTCGGGACTACATTTCGCACCGACAATCATGGTTTCCGTTCTCTCTATTATAATAAAAGTCATGTATTCGCTATATCCAAAAAACACAAATATACGAAGAATAATAGGACACAAGCACTACATCTTATTAAATGTATAGTTTCCATTATTTGTTTTCCAATGGGTTATCGAACTTCCCTCCATATAATTTCTGCAAGAAGACAAATTCAGATTATCAGCTAAAGCTTCAAAATATATGTTACCCAGATGTATCTCAATCTATCCATCAGAAATTCAATATTTAAATTGCAGTCCTAATATTTTGGAAAAGGGTCGTCCGAGTTAACAAGAAAATAGGATTAGTCATAGGGTGCTAAAGGAAATAATATCTCGTGAGTCTGATTTCATATTCCACTCATCTGCTACATGGTATTGAGATGCTGGAAACAAGCAATTAGTTCTACATACTACAATATGTTCATGTCTTCAAGAAAAAAACATTTGTAATCAAACTCAATAATTCTCATTCACATACCTGCATATAAGATACTTGTTTTGACATTTGATTAATTACACCTGGGACAAACAAAGAGAACATTTCAAATTAAATGCCAACAACAAGCAAAATGGATTCCAACCATGTGTGCATCTACAAAATTGGTGTAAGCCAATATTATTTAAGCTTTATGTGTAGCTCCATACCATTTTTCTTAGGAAGGTGGGAACCGAGAAGCTTGTTACTTGCAATGCAGAGGAACAGTCCGATCTCCAGCAATCTTCTTGAGGTATTTAATGTCCTTCCATTTCGTCCTTGCAGGCCAATGATGAATGGCGCCACTGATTATGACACGAGACTCACATAAAAAGTAATTACATATAAACTCCTCCAAGGAAATGTGTGATCTCCTCTCGACTTTCTTACTGGATAAAGACTTTGCGGGAAGAATTTTGAGTGCCTGAAACAAACTATTGTTGACAGCATTACAGTGTGCGGAACAAGAGTCGAATTAGAAATCTTTTTATTGACCGGAACAAATTCAGGCAACACCGGAGGAGATGCGTGCCAGGGCAGCCTCGAGGTCGGTGCGGAGCAGGTTGCCCCCCATGATGAGCCCCATGTCGAGCGCCTTGAGCGCGGCGGGGCGGTCACCGCCGGCGAGGAGGCGCACGACGTGGAGGCAGGCGAGCGCGTAGGCGTCCTGCCAGGCGGCGCCCACCTCGCTCCGGGGGCTCGAGTGGAGCTACTCCCACGCCATCTATCGCGCCGCCTCCGCGGCCCGAAGGTCCCCGGTCCCCGCCCCCGCCTTCTCCGCGGAGGCGGAGTCGCGTACGTCGGCTTCGGCACGGTCGCCGCGCCGCCGCCGGACGAGCTCCGCGAGCTCGCCTACGGGCTCGAGGAAAGCGGCGCACCGTTCCTGTAGTCGCTGCGGGAGGATTCGTGGCCTCTTCTCCCGCCGGGTTTCCTGGACCGCGCCATGACGCTTGGCGGCGTGGCGGAGGCGGTGGCGCCGCTGTTCACAGGGGAGGAAGGGGTCCGAATGAGGCCAGGGCGCGGGATCTGCAGGCCAGGGTGGTCAGGGCGTTCGAGTCCGACGGAGCACCGTGGATCGGGAAGGGGCGGGGCGGGGGTCAGCGGCGGCGCCGTGGATAGGGAGGGGGAACGAGGGGGCGCGGAGGCAGGTGACGTCGTGCGACGGATCAGGGGTGAACGAGGTAGCTGACTCGCGTTGGCAGACGCGCGAGGGGCAGACCCACACGGTGGGGGTAAAAAGCTTGACCGTAAAAATTCTCGTCTTCATTCTTTTTAGTAGTAGAGAAGAAGGAAGGAAAGGAGAGCAAAATGCGGAAGCAGAACAGGTCTCAATCGTGACTGCACCACTGGTAGTACTATAGCTGCTTGATTACGCACATGTCTTTAAAACCATGGTTCTCGATCGCCGAAAATCGTGTGGCTCGCCCGTTTTTGCCTCCAGGCAACGAGCTCGATGCATCGTGGCATCACGACACGAGACGAAAGAGGTGCATCAACGGACGTGTCCCCTGCCCGCATTGTAAATAGCAAGCGACCCACAGACAGGACCTTCCTTGCATAAGCCCCACGGCCCACCCCACTGCCATCTTCCCGCTTCATTCAGCTTCGATCAACCAACTGATAGGGAGCCCAGCCACCGATCGAGAGATGGCGGTGGAAACGGAGTCGCCGTGCCCGCCGTTCCCTCTCATCGGGGGCGAGGAGGACGACGGCGTTGGAGCACACGAGCAGCAGGCCGCCGCCGACGAGTCCCCGTACGGTGAGGCACCGGAGATCCCGCCGGGGCTGGAGCTTGACGCGACGTGCCGGGGCGTCGGCATCTTCCGGCTCGTCAACCACGTCGTGCCAGCCGACCTCACTGCGCGCCTCTTCGCGCTGGCACGCGACCTGCTCGGCCGCACGCTGTTCCCGGAGAAGAAGGTCCAGCCCGGCTATTTCTGGGGCACGCCGGGGGACGACTCGCGAAGCGTTCGCCCCAGGGACGTCAACGGGATCGAGGGATACCACGTCCACCTGGCCCAGCTGCGGCCCATCGTCGTCGGCCCGCTGCCGCCTCCCTCCGGCGACGACGATGACGACGAAACGGCGCTTCTTGGGGACCTCATGGCCAAGTACGGCGACCACATGGCACGGTGGCTGTTCGACGCGATCGCCACCGCGCAGGACCTCGATGCAGACCGAACAACGAGCTACCTCAGCGAGCACGACGGGTACGTACGTGCGGGTGCACCGGTACCCGCGGTGCCCGGAGCCCGGGCACCACGGGATCCTGGCGCACACCGACAGCACCACGCTCTCCATCATCATCTGCAGGTGCTCCTCATCTGCAGGTGCTCCACGACGGCGCGTGGCGCGACCTGGCCGCGGGGCCGGGGACCCACGACGACGGCGGCGGCGCGCTGCTGGTCAACCTGGGCGACATGGCCACGGCCATCAGCGCCGACGCGTACAAGAGTGTGCCGCAGGATAATTTTTTAATATTAACCTTTTTTTAATAATTATTTTTATAAATAACCCCCGGGGAATTTTTTTTGCACCGGGTAACCCTTTTGGCCGCGCCCGGCGGCGTGGCGCGGCAGCGGCCGCCGCCGCGCCACATGCGGTGGCGCGGCGGCCCCGCCACGCCGGTCGGCCGCGGCGCGCGCGCGGGCGTGGGCCCGGTCTTGCCGCGCCACCGCGCCCGCCGCGCGCGCGGCCGCCGGTCAAGAGGGCCCGCGCGGCTCCTTTCTTCTTCCTCCTCCCTCTCTTCTCTCCCAGCCCGAGCTCGCGCCAGTGCGCAGCTCCGCCGCCGGCCGCCGCCCCCCTTGTATCCGGCGATTTGTGGCGGGGATAGTGTGGGAAATCGATCCCTGTATCCTTGGAAGGTATTGCCCTTATTTAATCTCAGTTTTAGCACGTAATTTTGCCGTATTTTGCATGTATAGGTGAGCTAGGGTTTGACAATAATTTGAAATTGTGATGTGTTAGATGTTGGGTGTGTTGAAAGTTATGCTTTGGGAAGTTTCATTATACAATGTGCCATCTATTGATATGTTGAAAATACGTTTCTTTACTACATGCTTTAGTGTATGTTTGCTTTACTACATGCTTAATACAATGTTGCAAATATGTTGAAAGTGATTGTTCATTTTGATATCATTGGTTGCAGGATTAGTAGACATGAGCCACCAAAACCCACGTTCTTGTGCCATTATTAGGGGTAAAGGAAGTTTTCCCGAAGAGTGGGATGAAAACGGTCCTGTGCCTCGAGCTCTCCCTGTACCCAATTGTTTATGTGGTGTGCCGGCTCATGTGAAACAATCTAGGTGTGCCAGGACTGCGGGTAGAGCATTCTATTGTTGTTGGATTAGGGAAGCACCACCCCCGGCAGCTCCTTGTTATTTTTTGCAGTGGATAGACGGGCCCGACAAGTTTGATCCTAGGATACGTCTCTTCCCGTATGCGAGTCATGTCTTGAAGCCATATCATGAGTTTCAACGATGGGTTCCTCCTCCACCTAATCCTCCACCGATGACTTATGAGGAGAAGCGAGTTGGCCGCCATTGAGTGAGTTAACAACCCTCTAGTGTGTGATTGTGGAGTGCGTGCGTATCTTCAACGACCAAACATTGAGGCCCCAAATAAGTTTACACCATTCTTTCGTTGCTCCCTAAAGAATGTTGTAAGTAAAAAGCATATCCTTGTTATCATTTAAGTTTTATAAATGTCCATGACTCATTGCTATTAATGGTTGTTCTGCATTTCAGAGTGGGTGGCCTAGGTGTGACTTCAATGAATACATACATGGACCAAGATCGGAGTGGCCAACCGAATCGAAGTGAAAGAGTTCGAGTCGGGACGAAGGCTTGGCCTTGCCTTAGCTATCCACCTTCACGGTGCAAGTGTGGCATAGTAGCCACGAAAGGTGTTGTGCCATCTGAGCTCGGTTTTGGAATGTTTTGTGGCAATGCATATGGAGACTTTTGGGTGAGCATGATGTGAACTTCTTTGATTTAGGTAGCACTACCGTTGTGGTTTTCCTCATTTTGATTTAACTTTGTATGATACGGCCTTATATTTTGCGGGAGGGGCGGACTTGTGATTGGGAGCAATTTCTTGGTCGTCGTGAGTTAATGTTAGAGTTGGGACGAACTTCGAACCCCGGGAGGAGGTTTAAAACCGAATCTATTAAAAACAAGATAAGAGCAAAATATGGTGTGCCCTTACCGGAAGAGGAGGATCTAAGTGGTCCAATTTGTGATGAGATGGTTCATGAAACTGGAGTGGAGCTAGAATTTGTAGTTGGTTACGCCAACTACGAGAAAGTTGTGGCATATTGGCGTTGTAACAGGGAGAAGTTCTTAGAACGGGAGATACGTCCGTTGACTGCAAAGGAGAAGAGTGAGAAGAAGAGGAAAAAGGAAGAGGAGTGGAAGGCATTGATGGATAGGTCCAGGGATAGGTCGAGGGATGAAGCGGCTAGAAAGGCGAGAGGCCGACGAAAAGGTAAGAGGATTGTGGGAGGATGATGAATGGTGCTCAAGTGTCGGTTGCATGTGTTGCGGTGTAATATTTTTTTCAATGAACTAGTGTGTTTGGTAGTTTTGTGTTAAGTGAACACTTTGTTATGTGATGTAGTCGATGATGAATGGTCCTTAAGAATCAGGTGTATGTGTTGTAGTGAACAATTTTTTCAATGAAAAAATGTGTTTGGTTGTGTTCCATGCAGATTTATTAATGGAGCAAGAGATTAGAAAAATTAAAAATTTAGGAATAATAGTTCCATTATTACAACACATTTAGGATGTAGTTTTCTTAGAACAATATTACACTACCATGATGTAAACGAAATAGTAGCTCAAATATTACAACACCGCATGGTCGAAGACAACGACCTCATACAAAGTTCCAATATTTAGCCATCCTTGTGATGTGATGACGAAGGTTTATCCTTCTTGGTACCTTTTTTAGTTGGTGGATTAGGAGCGAGACGGGTTTCTTTGCAGGACCGTAAAGACCACCGGAGCATAAAGACCATTCCAAGGGGGTTCTCTCCTCTTGCAATGGCATCTGCAGCTTTTCCTTGCATATAACGAAGCATGGCTCTTTTAAAAGTGGTCATTTTCTTTGGATCGGGTGTTGTATTTGTGTTTTTGCCCTTCGGATCACTACCACCATTACCATCCTCACCCCCTCCCGGCGCGTACCGTAGACATCTCTAGTTATTGTTAAAAAATGAACATTATTTTGAAGTAGTTAAACCGATTACATTAAATTAACAAAGAGAGGAACCGTACCTAAGATAGAAGATGAGCCTGTGAGGAGAGGGAGGAGCTCGCAAGGTGTGGCGCGTGGTAGTCTTGCGGTCGCCTTCCCTCTTTATATAGCCGTGGCGGTGTAGGGTGTGTTTTCTTGTACTCACATCACATGTAGTAGGGTAGGGGGTAGGGTGTGTTTTTTCCCACGGATTGAATGGCCCACCACTTCTTTTCTTTCCCTATATATGTCACCCTTCGGGTAAGTTGTTCACAATAACCGGCAATGGATGACTTGTCGGTGAGGATAATTCTCTCGGTCCCGACTTGTGGACGAACGGGATCCCGAATGTAAGGAGTACTTCCCACCAAGAGAGAAGAGTTATTTCCGATCTTTGCGGGATGTTAGACCGTATGATTCGAAGAAATCGGTAAAGTGTCCAAGATGCATGCACAATGAGTTGTGTGTAATGCAAGTTTATGAGGGAGTTGGACTTTACTACTCCGGTCGTCGCTTTTGGCACTGTCCACGTGCCTGGGTAAGGAACACTACCACGAGTATTTCCATCAGTTTATTTAGGTAACTAACATACTATTGTTGCTTGCAGTACTCGTATGACCCTAACAACTGTGGTTTCTCGCAATGGGTCGATCCGCCGCTATTCATCCATATGAAGAGTACATCACGTACCTAGAAGGACGCATCGAGAAGCTGAAGCATGAACTCGCGGAGGCACTTACTCCTCCGTATCCACCATCTAGCGACGACGCGCTATGCACCCGCGATGTCACATGAAGAACAATCCACCGTCAAGTCCATCCCCCGCCACCTCCACCCCCGTTTGGGAACTACTACATGCCCCCCAGGAATCGAGTGGTTTTGGCTCTATGTTATCCGGACAGTTCTCGTACAAGTAGATTATTAGTGTTGTAATTGTTGTGTAAACTACCTTATGCCATTTGCAGCTTTCAATTCAGAACCCCATCGTGATGGACCTGATATGTCATGTATGTGTGCGAAGAAGTTGGTCTGAGTCCTGAATCACAGCCTGCTGTTAGAAGCCATCCTAAACAAAAGAATCCTTGTGTGTTCAACACTCCAAGCAATTATGTGCCTGAACCTAGAACACCAGTCGATGTACGTGTGCTTTAAAATTTGAATTGACAACACTCTGAAAAAGCCTTTGCAGTCATGAAACAGTAGCCTACTTGGATTCCCTAGCCTTTTCGGTGAGCCATGTTGTCCCGTACAACAATTGATTTCACAACACCCCGAAAAAATCTATGCACTCCCGAAACCCTAGGGTCCTCGGAATCCCTAGCCTTTTCGATGAGCCATGTTGTCCAAGACAACATTTGATTCGACAACACCCCGAAAAAATCTATGCACCCCGAAACTCTAGGGTCCTTGGAATCTCTAGCCTTTTCGGTGAGGCATCGTTTCAACCGCAAAAACTGAAAAGTCTAAAGAACTACAAATTGTTTTGTCAACACTGTGGCCATTGCTATTTCATTAGACATTTCTCTTACATAACAAGTTTGCAGTGGCATGCATGGCACATGTGCCACAACTAATCCTACCATGCCTTAGGGAATTTAAGTCACACAAGTTTGCAGTGGCATGCATGGCACATGTGCCAATACTAATCCTAGCACGCCTTAGGTAATTTAAATCACACGAGTTTCCAATGACATGCATGGCACATGTGCCAATACTAATCCTAGCACGTCTTAGGAAATTTAAATCACACAAGCAATGGCACGTGTTACACATAACAACAATCATGCACCACTGATGAAGTCATCGCTCCACTTCTTGAAGTCCTCAAGTTCCTTTTTCACAAGAGCTTCGGTCTTTGGGGTCTCCATCGATTCTCTTCCCCCTCACTAGAAACACGGCATCCGGACCACTAATGAAGTCGTCGATCCACTCGCTCGAAGTGGCACGCCCTCGTCACTTTTGGAGCAACGAGCTACTGCTTCCCTTCAATATATGCCAAGTAGATACAAAGTCGAAATGAACACCACGAAGTAGGTACAATGCTACTTAACGGTATCACTTACCGCCTATGCCGCAAGCTCCTTTTTAGCTTGATCGATGTTTTGACAACACCAAAACCGCCCGCCAAACGTTTCATCTTCACGTGAGACCTTGCATCCCGCATTCATGCCACAATGGCACTCGGGGGGATCTCGCTTTTCGGCCTCTTGTTCAAACCGAGTATGGATCTATTGGGATCATTTGGGTATGCCCCCTCCATGGCTTCCATGGCCCTCCCGACATCCATAAACCCCCACCCTGAGCCCATCTCGGACAACCAACACTCTCAAACGACTGGAGGAATGGAGGTGAGGTACGAGTGGAGGTTTCCTGTGAGGATTGGAGGTGAGTGATGAGTGGGGAGGCTACCCCCTTTATATAGAGAAGGTGGGTGTGGTGGACCCCATTCCTCTAAATCGGTGTGGGATTGGATTCTCGGACCCCGGCATTCGATTAGGCAACTAGGACGGAAGAGACGGGCATTTGCGGTTGCAAGAAAGTCATGCAATTGTATCGGCAAGGTCCTCTTGTATTAATCGGCCGCGCCACGGGGGCTCGGCGCGGCGGCCACAACGTTGCCGCGCCATGGTGCACCGGCGCGGCAAGAGTGCGTTGCCGCGCTTAACTCTTACGAAATCCGGTACGCTCCCTCGGCCAAGGTTCAAGTTTGGCCGGTGGCGCGGCAACACGAGCTCCGCCGCGCCATGCGCGACGGCGCGGCAAAGCCCCCGCCGCGCCATGCGGTGTGGCGCGGCGAGCTCCGGCACGCGTAGATGCACGGTGACGTCGGCGGACGAGCTGCGCCGCGCCACACCGCATGGCGCGGTGGGGGCGCTTTGCCGCGCCGTCCCCCATGGCGCGGCGGGCTCTTGTTGCCGCGCCACCGGCCAAACTTGAACCTTGGCCGAGGGTGCGTACTGGATTTTGTAAAAGTTAAGCGCGGCAACGCACTCTTGCCGCACCCGGCGCGTCGGCGCGGCAACATGTGCCTGCCGCGCCAAGACTGTGGCGCGGCGGCAGGCCGGGTGGAGGTCGCCATCGGTGGCACCCAAGTTGCCAGGACTGCCGCGCCGTAGGGGATGGCGCGGCAGGCACATGTTGCCGCGCGGCGCGCATGGCGCGGCAAGCCTGTTGCCAGCCAGAAACAGAAGATTCTTCTGGTTTCTGCTGCCCTCTCAACTCGACGCACCTATAGGAAATCAACAGAACTCATCCACTCATCCGTAAGCCAATATGGGGACACTTCCCATGCAGGAAACATAGTTTCATACAAAGTGCGTACATTCAAACATAGTTCGGCACACAAACATCACACAAAGTGCTTAAGTTCAACATCCTAAGGCCAACACATGCTCCGACAAAGTCCGGCACACACGGTTCAACATCCTAAGGTGTAGACATGCCTCCGACATAGTCCGGCACACACAAACATCACATATCGTCCATACGATCAACGACGGCGGCGGATTTGGTCGTTGGGGCTGAAAATTTGTTTAGGTCGGCGTTCCCTCCCCGGTTCGTGTCCAAGACGTTGGCACTCCCAACCTCGGCGGGCCCACGTGGACGACGGCCGCGGGCTTTCTTCGCAGGAGGTGGGCGAGGCTGCAAAAATTGGACAAAACACTATAGAAGAGCAAGGTAATTTCAAATGCTGACTTGGAAGGAAATTTTTAGATTCATTACCTGACTCGTCGACTCTCCTTGTGTTTGAGTTGCGGGTGGGGCATCAAACAGTACGTCCATCGGAATCTCTGAGACGTACGTGGGGTCTCCACGCTCACTAGCAGCTGCCGGTGAGGAGGAGGAGGAGTCTCCATCGTCCTCATTCCTGGGCTCGGGGGTGGCGATTTCCTTACCATGACCACGGCCGGAACTAGCAACAACACGACCTCGCCGATGCCGACGCGGTGCGAGCGGTGCTTCGAGATGGGGTCCTTGTCGAGCTTCTAGCCCCGTGGTGAACCGGAGTGCGGCGGGATCCCGAAGAAGTGGCACGAACATTGCCGTCGTGGACAACATCCGGAGCCGCTATGCGGTTCAACTTCATTGCCATACGCCCGCGGCTCCTCCGACCCTCTGCAACATGCAATTGGTACAAATTGAAGACATATTCAAAATATGGATAAACTTAAGCATTCAGTTTTTGAAAAGTAATACTACCTCTGCAAAGTTGCGTAGGGCTCCACCTTCGGAAGCACTTGCATGTTCCATAGCCACTCCCGCCTCATTTGCAAGCCTTGCAAGTTGTTGTCCCTACAAAAAAATCTTATTATAGATACAAATTATTAGAAACCGAAGTGATCAAACAACATTGGCTTGGGATAAATTTACCAAGTAATCGTGCAAAGGTGCTCGCTCCGGCCGTGTGTGCCCACACATGTCAAGGTGTCGTACTCATCCGCTATGTCGTCGTCGGAGTCCGAGGGGGCATCTTCAATGTGCTCATCGGTCAAAGGCGGCTTGATCTTGGTTCTTGTAGAGGTATGGTACCACCTCATGTACTCTCTATGTGGTCCGGGACGCCAACCGGCACCATCTTCATGATCCATCCTCTAGCGATTGTTCCAAAGGTCCGGTACCTAGCATGCTTCACCGTCCAATCATTCTCCTTGTATCTTTTTTGCCTCGTTCACCCCGAAATACCAAAATTGCTTGTCACATTATTTACAAAGCAACTTATGCCATATGAGAGTCATGGAAAATGTATCGAGTTGGTTTCTTACTTGTGCAAGGCCGGAACGGTGGACACACGCTCGGGAGGCGAAGGCCGAAGCCTCCCAAGCCGGCGTAGCACCCCGTTTGGCAAATGCCACTCGACAACATAGTAGATGATGAGTGGCACCGTCGACCTCCACGAAGCTTCGTCTCGTAACACATGGGTGAGAACTAGACGTGTTGAGGAAAGTCGCGGTCGTACGGTAGCCACTCAACCTACAAACATACAACATGTTTAGAGAAAATGTGATGACACAAAATTTACAAATTGAACACGAACTAGTGGACATGGGCTTGTACCTGTGCCTGAGTAAGACAGGTCCAACTCGTTTGTGTAGAACTTGTACCTCCTTCTGGAGGACCACGTACCGTCCGTCGCCGTCTTCCACACAAACGCAAAAGTGGGTCGAGAATCCCGCCGATTTCAAGCCTCGCAAAATATAACCAAAATTTGAAAGATTAATAATTCATGAATATAAGTCCGCATGAATAAATAACAAAAGATTTGTATGTACCTCAACCGGCCCGCGGTGTGGTCGGCCCTCTTGGAAGACGCTCCCAAATCCAAATCTCCGGGAGGTAAGCGCATCCACCAAGGTTGGCGTCCCGTCCACTCCGCCTACAAGCATCACATAGCTGCCTATACAGCCATGCCAAAACCGCCGAACCCCAACTGTAGCCACGGATATTGTCCCAATCCTGACCCAAAAGTGGCGAACCATCCAAGAAACGGTGTTACCCGCCAGCATACGGTAGCGAGAACGTGGCAACAAAGTGCCAAAGCCACACACGTGTGTGCCTCTCTACAACAGCCTGAGGAGCTCCCTGGGGGCAAACGGTGAAGTGTTTGTCTCAACCAAACCGTGTTCACTCCGGAGGTCTTCTTCGACGCATCCCCCTCATCAGCATCTGGTGGTCTCACCCCAATGTGCAACTCAACCATGTCTCGCCAACCAGCACTCTGAATGATCCCACTCACTGCCAGCCCCTCAAGTGGAAGACCAAGGATCATGGCGGTATCCCGCAAGGTCACCGTCATCTCTCCGCACGGTAGGTGGAAAGAGTGGGTCTCCGGACGCCATCGATCCACCAAGGCCGACAACAACGGCCCGTCCATCACGAGCGTCCCACGAACCACGACCAAAGCAATGTCCAAGAACCCCGCTCTAGCCAAGTACGGGGCGTATCTCTCGTCCCAAGGAAGTGGAAAGTGCTCTCGCACCCTCAACGGGTTCAAGTCCTGAAAAACAATAAAATTCAATAATTACAACATTAGCAATGTCTAGTCCTCAAAATGCAAGAAATATGCTTAGCTCACATATTAAACACAACTAGGAAGTACAATAACTAATAAATTTGGATCTTAAGTTCGGGCTTTTGTAAATACCTCGTGAAGGTCGGCCGGAAGGTGTGCATGATGGCCGCCATCATATGCAACCTCAAGGAGCGGGTACACCGGGTGCGCCATCCTGAAAAAAATTTACTTGTAGTTAGTAACAATAATTAAAAATTTAAGGTAAGTATATAGAAATATAAAATTATTTAACTTGCATACAAAATTTCATAATTTTCACCTACTAACGTACTACCATGACACCTACCCTCGAGTTGGAACCACCCATCCTTCTATTCGTCCCCGTTGCTTTTTTCTTGCCCTTCGATTTTCTTTTCCGACACGTGCGTTTTTAATTTCTTTGTGACATTTTGAGCAAAGATACATCATCTTGTCCGCATCGGCTTCAAAATCACCCATATCATAATCGGCGGCAAACCTTCCTTGACACGCGTCCATGTCCCCTTTCAAACGCTTCTTTTGCCTCCTACCCTTTTTCAATTTCTTCAAAGACGGCGGTGGCACGTACTCCGGGCCATCATATTCGGGCCATTGTGACGGATCAAGGTACGGCTCAAAGCTGGATTCCTAAATCTTAATGGTGTGTTCTCTATAGAACAAAGGAGACATGTACATGGCATTTTCATAGTCTAGACCTCTAGCGAAGGCAAGCTTGTCATCAAGTGAGAACAAGGAATATGCAACAATTGAGGACTATTACAGGTGCAAGTACCGGCCCGGAGGTCCACCCTATAGTGTCGACCGCCATGACTCTCCCCTCCAACATTAGTAGTAGAGGAATCTCGAATAGAATAAATCATTCTGTCTGTACCATATGGTTCTGCATGTTGGTTCACAGATCTTAAAGCAGCAGCATACATTATCTCATCTGCAAAGGATCCTATCCTACCCCCATTATCCAACAAATCACGTGCAATCCGCCATCTTTTCACAAAGTATTCATTGCATTTTTCAAATGAGTATTCAATGATCCCCGCGACGGGTCTACTTCTTATTCCTCTAAATATGTTGTTGTAACTTTCAGAATAGTTTGTTGTCATGATACCCCAACGCATACCCCCGCATCATATGCTTGAGCCCATTTGTCCTTATCCTCCATTTCATACTCCAACCAATCTTTAGCTTCCTCGTTCAAGTTCTTAACTAAGTCCTTGTGCGGTTCCTTAAATTTGTCCTCTCGTATGTACCGATGCCGGCAACTTCAACCGTCCTATTACCTCCTTGTTCTTTTGACGACGCCACAAATTGGCGGCAAAGTGCCTAATGCACCACCGATGAACAAGTGGTGGATACCCATCCGGGTGGTCGCTCGCACATTTGATAAGACCATGGTGCCGATCTGAGATCATACATACCTGTCGCGTTGGACCAAGTACGTTAATGCGAAGGAGCCTCATGAACCATGACCAACTGTCGTCATTCTCACTCTCCGCCAAGGCATAACCTAAAGGCACAAGTTGCTGTTCAGGATCTACAGCAACTGCCATCATGAGTGTACCTCTGTACTTGCCGGTCAAGAAGGTTCCGTCTACAAGTATCACCTGGACGACAGGTGTTGGAAAGCCACTTTACATTGTGGAAAGCACCAAAAAACACGTAGAAGGACGGGCTTCAAAACACAACCGTCGAGAACACGAGAACCGGTCATGTAAGGGAACCATTTAACCCCGGATTGAAGTGGTTCATGGCTCTCAAGACCCTTGGAATTTTTGCATATGACTCTTTCCAATCGCCCCATAGCAAGGCAATTGCATGTTGTTTAGCCCGCCATGCCTTAGAATACTTCACACGATATCCGACAAACATCAATATCCGCTCTATCAAACTGCCGGCCGTCACCTCACTATTCTCACGAACAACGCCTAAGATACACCTTCCAATGTAACTTGCGGTCAATTGTGCGTGAACTCCCTTCACCCGACTCGACCGACATGTGTGAGGTCCCACAACCTTTGTAATCTTCCATTTCCCTGTCCCTCTTTGCGGCCGTGCCCATACACGCCACATGCACCCTTGTTTGCACATTACTTCATACCTAAGATTCCCGTCCGAATGGACCACGGTGAAAGGCCGTAACACCCTAATTTTATTAAAATGTGGCTTTATTAAAATTTGCTAGAAACCATTTATTGCTTAAGGAATATAAGGTTGTTTTATTTAATTTTAGGCATTTAAAACTTTTCTAAAATAAAGTTAATGAAATATAGGAATTAATTGTGGCATTCATGTTGATGCATTATTTTTGGTTCTTGGAATTCAAATTCAAATTTGAATTCTATTGTGTTTGAAGCCTTTTCCTAAAATCCCTAAATTCCCAAACCCAAAACCCATTCCTAACCCCTACCCTTTCCCCCATTCAGCCCACCTGGTCCAACGGCCGCGCTGCAGCCCAACCCGCGCGGCCGACGAGGCCGCCTCCGGCCTTTCGGCCCGGCTCGCGCAAGCGTCGCCGCGGCCACACGGCCCCGCTCACCCGGCCCACGGCCGCCGCCCGCTCCCCGCCTCCGCCCGCGCCCGCCGACCACCGGGGCCCGCTCGTCATCCCCTACCCCGCGCCGTCCTCCGCCCGGACTCCGCGCCGCCGCCCGAGTCCGACGGGAGCACGCCTCCCCGTGCGTGACCCGCACGCCAAGGAGCCCCCGCCCGGCTATTTAAACCGTGCGCCGCCCCCGGACGCCCTACCCGAGCACCCGTCGCCGCCGCCTCTTGCGTCGCGCACCCGCCCGAAACCCTAGCTTGAGCTCGCCGCCGCCGCCGTCGACTCTCGCCGCCGTCGTCCTTCCGCCGCCAAGGGTTCGCTCCGAGCCGCGCAAGAAGGTGAGCATCGCGCCCGTGCGGCACGTCGTCGTCCCCGTGCACCCGGCCGCTCCAACGACCTCGCCGGAGTTCGCGCCCCGCGCCGCCGCGTCGACCGCCCGCGCCGCCGCATCGCCACCCGAGCCGTCGCCCTAGAACGACCCGCCGGTTCGCGCGCGTCGCGTAGGTGCCATCCGCGCCTCAAACCGTGGCCAAACACCCTAGATCGGGGTCCGCGCCGGCGAGCCCGCCGCCGTTCGCCGCCGCTCGCCGCCGCCGCCCGCGCCTCCCCGCCGCCCGCCGCTTGCTCGCGATCCGAGCCGTCGGATCGAAATCCGACACGTTCCGCCGTCCCCGCCGCCCGCAAGCCACCGTAGCCCTTGGATCTAGATCCAACGGATCTAGATCGGGTCAAAAAACCTAGTCAACAGTCAACCCCGCCGCCCCGGCAATTTTGCGAAAAAGCCCCCGAGTTTCCTTTATTTACAAAAATACCCTTCCACCTTAGAAGTTTATTTACAGTTTAGTCCTTTTTCTTTATTTTAGCCCAAAACCTTTTCAAATCTTTACAGTTTGGTCCCTATACCTTCCCTAAGCCATAACTTAGTCGTTTTAGCTCCGATTTTAGCGTTCTTTATGTCCACGCGTTCGTCTCGAAGCGTAGATTAGTTTTATGCTACTGTTTAGATCTGTTTGATCTGTTTGGTGACTGTTTCTTATTTATTCCTATTGTATGCTTGTATGTGATGATTGTGGACCGTAGAGAGCGATTCGTTCGAGGGATTTGAAGATCAAGTCGTGCAAGAGTTTGAGCAGCAAGGCTTTGTTGAAGGCAAGTATTCCTTGATGCATGCCCGCTTGTCCTACATAACATGCATCTAAATTCAGTATTTTTACCTTTTCGCTTGCATTAATTTGATAGGAACCTATTAAGGATCATGCCTAGCTTTTTACTACCTTTACCTTGATACCAGGGATTAAATTAATCTTGTGGTAGTTATTGCTTAGCATGCTCAACTCGGGAATTGGTATTAATCTACTTGGTTACCTTTTTGTTATTCTATGTTCCGTTTATGATCTTTTACTTTACAAGACCACTTTAATATGATAATCGGAACATGGAGAACCATCCAGGAAAACGATACAACCACAAGAACTAATGGGCAATGGTCTTGGCTCGAATAATTAGGAACTTTAGCTTGGGATGGTCTTACCCGTTAAGGACAAGGGATCGGCGGTCCGTGGGGTATGGACTCGCTCTAGCGGGGGTTGGGTGAGTTATTCTTTTTATGGTGGGGTATCGACCTGCTAGGGGACTTTATACCTTGCTAACTGATCTGGACCTTGTGGGTCATAACTTGCTAGGGAACCTTTGTAAAAGCCATGTAGCGTCCCTATGCAATCACACCTCGGAAGTGTGATATGGTGCCTTGCAAACACCGCATGGTTGGGTCCAAAGTTCTTCGGAGCTTTTACGCTGCTTGTGGTGAAAGTGTACAACCTCTGCAGAGTGTTAAACTAATCGATTAGCCGTGCTCACGGTCAAGAGCGGCCCTGACACTCACATGATTAAATTATGGAACTTTAATGTTTAATTGCTGTTTTATTCTCTATTTATGATGCTTATATCTCATTAATTGGGTTGGTATGAACTTACACCTTTAGTAATCAGGTTGCTAATAAAACTTGACCAACTAAAATGCTAAAGTGCTTGAACCTTAGCCATCCACCACATGGCCTTGCATGTTATGTTGTTCTCTCTTGCTGAGTACGATATGTGCTCACGCTTGTTTATTCTCTTGCATCTACAATACCCGGAATTGCTGCTCAGACTGGGAGAACTTTGAAGACGTTCCAGGAGATTTCCCGGGAGTTCTAGGTGTGCGTAGTCTTCGCCGCCGCTCCGTGGAGGCATTTTGTCCGCTGCGAGAACTCGTTTATTTAAGATTCGTTTAAGACTATGGTTTGTAATAACTCTTTATTCGTGTGGCACTGTTTTTGGTATTCATAATGTCTAAGCATGTGTGTAACTTGATCCTGGCGCACACGTGATCAATGCATTCGGTTTTGCCTTTAAAACTGGGTGTGACAGAGTGGTATCAGAGCTGTGTTGACTGTAGGAACGCTAGCCTAGATAGAAATGGTCGAACTAAGGATTTTATACTCATAGAAGCTTTCTCTTACATGCTTGCTTTATTCTTATTAACCTTACTCTTGCCTTTTTGCTTCACTCTTGAGTCGTCTCCGCATTCTTTACCTTGTGCTTGCTTTAGCTCTCGTCCTTTTGCCTTACCATCTTTCTCATTCTACACCGCACTACGGATGGTTCGTAGTTTGAAGACCTCTCGAGCCGGAGCCGCCCATCGGTATGCTCCACGGAACAAGTACAATGACTTGCATGATGGAGATACGGATGAGGAGATTGAGATGGAGCCCGCACTCGTGGTTTTCCCTAACCTTATCATGGTGCCCGACGATGAGGAAGATCCGGAGGAGATGATTCCGGAGGAGGATGAGCTAGCCGAACAGACCAACCCTAGAGGAGCAAGTGCCGAAGAAGATGAGGATCACCTTGATCAAGAGATGGAGGAAGAAGAACAAGAGCAAGAGGAGGAAGCTGAGGAAGCGATCTGGGAAGTGTACCACTACAGAGCTGATGGAGTAGGCATTCCCATGGCAGACCACCTGAGAGCAATGGTACTTCGCCTGGGCTATGACAAGGCCCCTGTCTACCATTGTGAGCTGTGGACTCATCCGTGGTTCGAGCCCCATTGGGAGGTTGCTGCCATCTTGGAGGAGTACATTCCATGCCGTGGAGTGAAGGAGGTGTCCAAGCATCATGACGTGGCTCACAGGACTACTATGGATGCTGGGATAGCAGAGTCAGCTCGGAGGGTGCTCTATGTGCTCTCTCACAAGGAGCGTGACAGGTTGGAGGATACCCACTGCCGTTACACACCTTTCAGAGCAAGTGGGGAAGCCAAGACTTACATCGCCCCAGCACCAGCCTATGAAGGAACGCTCAACAACGTTCGGAGTCTACTGGCAGCTGTGAACACTGCATTGGATGATGCCAACAACACACTATATGCAGCACAGCAGCAGATTTTCACTCTGGAGACGCAGAGGCGTGCCCTAGAAGCTGCACTTCAGAACAGGGAGCAGCCAGAAGCCCATGAAGCCACAGAAGGATGTACCTCCCCGTCACCCAAGAGGCCACACTACGACTCCCCTGACGCCCGCACAGATGCCATGGCAGAAGATAGTCCTTAGGTTTAAGATTAAGGATAGGATTTCTTTGTAATCGCTAGTAGACGATCGATAAAGTGTGCTTAGTTTAGAGGTGTGGTTGAATGCTTGATTTTGTGCTTAATGTATGAGTTGGATTTTTGGTTGAGTGCAATGTGTTGTGGAGTGATGACCACAACGACATTGGTTTAGTAGTAAGTTTGTGGGGGTTAACTTTCAGTCTCAATCAGTTATCTATCTTAATCTTTTTGTCCCTTTAAGTTTTCCCTTAATGCAAATTCGAGATCCCTAAATCTGTTCGCGCAGTTTTCTGAGTCAGCTCCACTGTTTTAATTTTATCTCGAGCTACAGAACTCCGATTGCAGTAAAACCAATTGGAAAAGTTCAAGACTTTTGTGACTGATTGAAAAATTCAGAATATTTGGATGGATAACCAGAGAGTTATAGCTGAAACAGTACAGCCTCACGAATCTGTTAAACACTGCTGACCTACCTGACTTGTTTATTTTATAACCAGAGCTACACAACTCCGATTGAGGTGATTCCAGTTGGAGTAGTTTCGTAATTTCATTACCTTTTATCAGTACAAAATCCATAATTTTTGGTTACCCGCACTGAGAGCTATGCCTGATTGTTTGGAGTCAACAGAATCTGTCTTATCTGAATATCATTGCTATCTTATCTTCCCCGAGTTTAACCCTTGGTGCAATCATCTAAAATAATGTCCCTAACACTCGGATGGTGAACACCAGGTCGGGATCAGGTGTTGATCAACCAGCGGAAGAGCACCCCAGCCAGTACAAATGGATCCCGCTATGCAGCAGTTCCTGGAGGCACAGACCCAGCTTCTCCAGAACTTGACCACCACCGTGACAAACTTGCAAGCCCAGGTCAACAATCCACCGGTGCCGCCACCCGCGCCTCGCAACAAGCACCGGGAGTTTATGAGTCATCACCCTCCTGTGTTTACTCACGCCGCTGATCCACTTGAAGCGGAAGATTGGCTAAAGACAATACTGAAGATGCTCACTACCTGTCAGTGTGACGACAGAGAGAAGGTCCTGTATGCTGCAGGACGACTTCAAGGATCTGCAGCCGCTTGGTGGGATGCGTACTCTGCCGCTCATGCCGCCCCAGACACTATCACTTGGGAGGAGTTTACCACCAACTTCAGGAGCCATCACATACCCTCTGGAGTTATGAAGATCAAGAAGAAGGAGTTCCTTTCTCTGAAGCAGGGAGGAATGTCAGTAGCTGAGTATAGAGACAAGTTCACTGAGTTGTCTCGCTATGCAGCTGAGGAGGGTGCTGAAGATAGGAAGAAGCAAGAGCTGTTCCTGGATGGGTTAGCTGGTTCGCTGCAGTACCCAGTCGATGTCCTATCCTTTCCCTAACTTTCGGCAGCTAGTTGATGCCGCCATTCGCTTGGAGCACAAGCGCAAGGAGCTCGGAGAGCGAAGAGGAAGGCCGCCGGCTACGGGCGCTTTGGGAGTGCGTCTCGCCCGCGCTTCAACCCACCGCCGAACACCCCGTTCCGCTTTGGGGGACCGGGTGGAAACTTTGGGCAGCGGCGGTCCCGGCGTCCCGCTCGGCGGTTCCGGCAGTCCGCTCGGCGGTTTCGGCGTCCCGTTCCTCGGACTCCCCACCCGGCCTTCCCAACGAGTCGGCGAGAGAGCCCCGGTTGGCACACCCGTAAGGTCCGTGGTGCCGCCCAATCCTCGCCACCACTACTTGCTTCAAGTGCGGAGAGCTTGGCCACTATGCCAATGCTTGCCCAAAGAGGAACCCTCCACACACCCCGAGTGCGGAACCGGCGAGCGACAAGGAGCGGAAGCCAAACCCCGCAGCCTAACAAAGGACAACGAGCTATGCACGAGGCAAGGCGATGCACGTTGATGCCGAAGTCGCTCGGAGAACCCCGCAGTAGTGCTCGGTATGTTTCTAGTCAACTCTACTCCCGCCTCGCTTTGTTTGATTCGGAGCATCCCATTCTTTCATTACATCCCGGTTCGTAGCTCAACATAATCTACCTATCGGTCCCATATCTCGCCACATGTTAGTTACCTCACCTCGGGGGGAATTGAAAGCTATCTATAAATGTGATAACGTCCATCTCAAGATTGTGGGCGAGAGATTTCCGTGCCAACCTTATAATCTTGGATTCAAAGGGGATCGATGTGATATTGGGAATGGGATGGTTGACCGCGTGTGATGCGGTGATACGGTGTGCTAAGAGATCAATCCTTCTTACAAGTCCAAATTGGGTGAAAGATTTGAGTTTGCAGCGGATCCCGCACCATCAAATGCCGTTGCCGTGAATAAGCTTGATGGAGCGACCTTGGAAGACATACGAGTAGTGTGCGATTATCCCGATGTGTTTCCCGAGGAGTTGCCGGGTATGCCTCCCGACCGAGATGTTGAGTTCGTTATTGATCTTTTACCCGGTACCGCCCCTATCTCTAAGCGCCCCTATAGAATGTCTAGTGATCGGTTACAAGAACTTAAAGCTCGGATTAAAGAATTATTGGGTAAAGGGTTCATTCGTGCTAGTTCATCACCTTGGGGAGCACCCGTTATCTTTGTGGGTAAGAAAGATGGCACACGGAGGATGTGTGTTGATTACGGTCTCTTAATGATGTTACCATCAAGAACAAGTATCCTCTCGCCACGTATTGAAGATTTGTTTGATCGGATGAGAGGAGCTAAAGTGTTTTCTAAGATCGATCTCGCGGTCCGGTTATCACAATTGAAGATTAGGCCTTCGATATTCCTAAGACAGCTTTTACTACCGGTACGGATCGTATGAGTACACAATTATGTCTTTTGGGTTAACCAATGCACCCGCGTACTTTATGTACTTGATGAACAAGATCTTTATGGAGTATCCGGACAAGTTCGTTGTGGTATTCATTGATGACATTTTGATCTACTCCAAGAATGAGGAGGACCATGAGGAGCATTTGAGACTTGTGTTGCGAAGCCGAGAGAGCATGAGTTATATGCGAAGTTCAAGCAAGTGTGAGTTCGGCTCAAGGAAGTGTCTTTTCTAGGTCATATCATCACCAACGGAGGTATTACGGTGGATCCCGAGAAGGTTAGTGATGTATTGAAGTGGGAAGCCCCTCGTACGTTGTCCGAGATCCGGAGTTTCCTTGGACTTGCCGGTTACTATCGTCGGTTTATTGAAGGATTCTCCAAGATTGTGAAGCCTCTCACTACATTGCTAGAGAAGGACAGGGAGTTCAAATGGACCCGTGCATGTCGACCGCTTTGAAGAGTTAAAGAAGCGGTTAACCACAAGACTTTGTTCTAGTAATGCCCGATTTACGGAAGAGCTTTGACATTTATTGTGATGCATCTCGACAAGGTCTAGGATGTGTGTTGATGCAAGAAGGTCATGTTATAGCCTATGCATCTCGTCGCTTGAGGAAGCATGAGTTGAACTATCCTACGCATGATCTTGAGTTAGCAGCAGTGGTTCATGCATTGAAGATTTGGAGACACTACATTATGGGAACTAAGTGTCAGATCTATACTGATCACAAGAGTCTGAAGTATATCTTCACTCAGAAGGATCTTAATCTAAGACAACGACGTTGGTTAGAGTTGATCAAGGACTATGATCTAGAGATTCACTATCATCCGGTAAAGCGAATCTGGTTGCTGATGCTTTGAGTCGGAAGGGCCACACTAACATGGCTATGACCATTCGGTTTCCGACGAGTTGGTAAAAGAGTTTGAAAGGCTCAACTTGAAAGTGGTTGCACATGCGAAGGAGTGACTTTGGAAGTACAGTCCACTGCGGAGCAAGAGATACGTAAGTGGCGGCTAGAGGATGCTTTGGGATACAGGAGATTAAGGAGAGTATGCAACAAGGAGAAGCCCCGCATTTCACGGAGGATGAGCAAGGAACCGTGTGGTTTAAGAACCGGTTGTGTGTACCGGAGACAGGAGATCTCAGAGAGACGATCCTGAGAGAAGCTCACGACTCGGCTTATTCTATCCATCCAGGCGGTACTAAGATGTGCCAGGATCTCAAGCGAGGTATTGGTGGTACGGTATGAAGAGAGATGTGGCCGCACATGTGGCTTTGTGTGACACTTGCCACCGGTTAAGGCCGAACATCGGAGACCCGCCGGTTTGCTTCAACCATTGAAGGTGCCCGAGTGGAAGTGGGAAGAGATCGGAATGGATTTCATAGTGGGTTTACCCCGAACCCGAGATGGTTCGATTCGATTTGGGTTATCGTGGATCGTTTGACTAAGGTAGCTCACTTCATTCCGGTAAAGACTACTTATACGGGAGCTAAGTTGGCGTAACTATACATGTCCAGGATTGTGTGTTTACATGGTGTACCAAAGAAGATCGTGTCGACGAGGTACTCGGTTTACTTCTCGTTTCCGGGGGAAGTTGCATGAATCTCCGGATACTAAGCTAAATTTCAGCTCGGCTTATCATCCACGGACGGATGGACGGACAGAGAGAACCAATCGGATCCTAGAAGACATGCTAAGAGCCCGTGCGCTTAAGCATGGTTGTAGTTGGGATAAGAGCTCGCCATACGCCGAGTTCTCTTATAACAACGGCTATCAAGCCGATCTCGAATGTCACCCTTTGAGACCCCGTACGGAAGGAAGTGTAGAACCCCGTTATATTGGAGTGAGACAGGCGAAAGGCGCTTATTTGGGGCGGATATCATCGAGAGAAGCGGAGAAACAAGTTCGGATCATCGAGAGAAAATTTGAGGATTGCTCGGTCTAGACGAAAAGTTATGCAAATGGCAAAAGAAGGGATAAGGTCTTTCGGGAAGGCGATTATGTGTACCTAAAGGTGTCACCTATCAGAGGTTTGCGTCGATTCAGAGTTAAAGGAAAGTTGTCACCTCGGTTTATTGGACCTTTCAAGATCCTTGAGAGAGTGGGAGAAGTGGCTTACAGGTTGGAGTTGCCAGTCCAGCTAGCTGATGTGCATGATGTATTCCATATCTCTCAGTTGAAGAAGGGTTTTGGTCCTCATGACAAGGAGCCGTTACCCTTAGATGATCTAAACGTCAAAGAGGATCTCACTATTGTTGAGCACCCCATTCGGATACTGGAAACCATGACAAGGATCACCAGGAATAGTGTGATTAAGATGTGCAAAGTACAGTGGAGTAATCATGCAGAGGATGAGGCAACATGGGAAAGAGAGGATGAGCTGAAAGCAGAATTTCCAGATCTTTTTCCCAATCTGTCCGAATCTCGAGGACGAGATTCTTCTTAAGGGGGGTAGGATTTGTAACACCCTAATTTTATTAAAATGTGGCTTTATTAAAATTTGCTAGAAACCATTTATTTACTTAAGGAATATAAGGTTGTTTTATTTAATTTTAGGCATTTAAAACTTTTCTAAAATAAAGTTAATGAAATATAGGAATTAATTGTGGCATTCATGTTGATGCATTATTTTTGGTTGCTGGAATTATTCTATTGTGTTTGAAGCCTTTTCCTAAAATCCCTAAATTCCCAAACCCAAAACCCATTCCTAACCCCTACCCCTTTCCCCCATTCACCCCACCGCCCAACAATGCCCCCGCGGCCCCAACCCGCGCGGCGAAAGGCCGCCGCCGCCTTTCGGCCCCGCTCGCGCAAGCGCCGCTCGCGGCCCACCCCGGCCCGCCCGCCCGGCCCACGGCCGCCGCCGCTCCCCGCCTCGCCCGCGCCCGCCGACCACCGGGGCCCGCTCGTCATCCCCTACCCCGCGCCGTCCCTCCGCCCGACTCCGCGCCGCCGCCCGAGTCCGATGGGAGCACGCCTCCCCGTGCGTGACCCGCACGCCAAGGAGCCCCCGCCCCGGCTATTTAAACCGTGCGCCGCCCCCCGGACGCCCTACCCGAGCACCCGTCGCCGCCGCCTTTGCGCCGCGCCCCGCCCGAAACCCTAGCTTGAGCTCGCCGCCGCCGCCGTCGAATCCCGCCGCCGTCGTCCTTCCGCCGCCAAGGGTTCGCTCCGAGCCGCGCAAGAAGGTGAGCATCGCGCCCGTGCAGCACATCGTCGTCCCCGTGCACCCAACCGCTCCAACGACCTCACCGGAGTTCGCGCCCCCGCGCCGCCGCGTCGACCGCCCGCGCCGCCGCATCGCCGCCCGAGCCGTCGCCCTAGAACGATCCGCCGGTTCGCGCGCGTCGCGTAGGTGCCATCCGCGCCTCAAACCGTGGCCAAACACCCTAGATCGGGGTCCTCGCCGGCGAGCCCGCCGCCGTTCGCCGCCGCTCGCCGCCGCCGCCCGCGCCTCCCCGCCGCCCGCCGCTTGCTCGCGATCCGAGCCGTCGGATCTAAATCCGACGCGTTCCGCCGTCCCCCGCCGCCCGCAAGCCACCGTAGCCCTTGGATCTAGATCCAACGGATCTAGATCGGGTCAAAAAACCTAGTCAACGAGTCAACCCCGCCGCCCCGGCAATTTTGCGAGAAAAGCCCCCGAGTTTCCTTTATTTACAAAAATACCCTTCCGCCTTAGGAGTTTATTTACGATTTAGTCCTTTTTCTTTATTTTAGCCCAAAACCTTTTCAAATCTTTACGCTTGGTCCCTATACCTTCCCTAAGCCATAACTTAGTCGTTTTAGCTCCGATTTTAGCGTTCTTTATGTCCACGCGTTCGTCTCGAAGCGTAGATTAGTTTTATGCTACTGTTTAGATCTGTTGGATCTGTTTGGTGACTGTTTCTTATTTATTTCTATTGTATGCTTGTATGTGATGATTGTGGACCGTAGAGAGCGATTCGTTCGAGGGATTTGAAGATCAAGTCGTGCAAGAGTTTGAGCAGCAAGGCTTTGTTGAAGGCAAGTATTCCTTGATGCATGCCCGCTTGTCCTACATAACATGCATCTAAATTCACTGTTTTTACCTTTTCGCTTGCATTAATTTGATGGGAACCTATTAAGGATCATGCCTAGCTTTTTACTACCTTTACCTTGATACCGGGAATTAAATTAATCTTGTGGTAGTTATTGCTTAGCATGCTCAACTGGGAATTGGTATTAATCTACTTGGTTACCTTTTTGTTATTCTATGTTCCGTTTATGATCTTTTACTTTACAAGACCACTTTAATATGATAATCGGAACATGGAGAACCACCCAGGAAAACAGTACAACCACAAGAACTAATGGGCAATGGTCTTGGCTGAATAATTAGGAACTTTAGCTTGGGATGGTCTTACCTGATAAGGACAAGGGATCGGCGGTACTGTGGGGTATGGACTCGCTCTAGCGGGGGTTGGGTGAGTTATTCTTTTTATGGTGGGGTATCGACCCTGCTAGGGGACTTTATACCTTGCTAAGCGATCCGGACCTTGTGGGTCATAACTTGCTAGGGAACCTTTGTAAAAGCCATGTAGCGTCCCTATGCAATCACACCTCGGAAGTGTGATATGGTGCCTTGCAAACACCGCATGGTTGGGTCCAAAGTTCTTCGAAGCTTTTACGCTACTTGTGGTGAAAGTGTACAACCTCTGCGAGTGTTAAACTAATCGATTAGCCGTGCTCACGGTCAAGAGCGGCTTTGGACACTCAAATGATTAAATTATGGAACTTTAATGTTTAATTGCTATTTTATTCTTTATTTATGATGCTTATATATCATTAATTGGGTTGGTATGAACTTACACCTTTAGTAATCAGGTTGCTAATAAAATTGTGACGCCCCAGGTTTTTAATTACCGTCATTAACGCTAATGACCGGATCAGCCGAGTCAAACCAGTCAAACCCCGGTCAAACCTAGGTCAACCTGGGTCATCACCCGAAAACCTCGTCGATGAACCCCAATGAACCCCTTGACCAAACCTATACACACCCGTAGTCAACCCTTGGTCAAAGACACGGTCAAACCCCGCTTGACCGTTGACGTCAGCGAATGTCGTCCGGAACTTTTGCCGCGTTCCCCAAAATTCACCTAAACACTTCAAAATCTACCTTTATGAAAGTTGTAGGTCTTGTTGAGGGACACAACTTTCATGTAGATTGGCATTTCAAATTTTGGGTGGAAAATTGTGAAATACCCCTTGCAAGACAGATTTTCCCGTTTTCTAGAACGTGTCGACATTCAAAGTTGGCACGACATTCTCGCAAAATCCGTTGAGAAAAACACTATATGGCCTTTTTGAAAGTTGTAGAGGGTAGTTAGATCTACAACTTTCCTATTCATTGCTTTGTGCACTTTTATTCAATTTTTGGGAGAAAGACCTACTCGAACCGGGCCAGTTTGAATAACTCAGGCGCTCTGCACGCCAGGCCGCGCCGCCGCGCGCCAGGCTGCGACGCCGCGCACCGGCCGCGCCGCCGCCGCGCCCGCCCGCGCCGGCCACCCGCACCTAGGGGTCCGAGCCGCGCGCTGCTCCTTCCCCGTGCTTCACGCGCACCGAGGGTCCTCGAAGTCACCCCCTCCTCCTTGCGCCGCGCGCCGGCCGGCCGGTGAACCCCCAACGGACCACCGGTCCGTTCGGTGCCGTTCCCTCGCGTCCACTCCTCCCGAGGCCGCCCGTGTCCCTAGGTGCCGCCGTGGGTACCATGTGGTCACTAGCATGCTCCCCGGCCACCCTTAAAAGGGGGTGCCGTCCCCCGTGCCGCCGAGCCGCAGCAAGCCGCCACCGGCGCCATTAGCCGGTCGCCGCGGCGAGCTCCCGCCGGGCCGGCTAGGCACCAAACCAGCCCTTTCCCCACGATCCTTGGCACTTGCGACCGCCCCCGGACGTGCCGCCCCTCCCGCGAGCCCCACCGCGCCGGAACCGCTACTCCGGCGGCGGCCACCGCCCGCGACCGCCGAGCACCCCACCGCCGGCCGCCTTCACCCTCAAATCCGGTGCAAATCAAACCCTAGAGACCCCTAGGCCATCCTCCGCCCTTTCCCCGGTCCAGAGCGCCGCCGGCCTCGCCGGAATTGGCGAGCCCGCGCCGCTCGGCCGCCCCGAGGACCACATTGCGAGCCTCAAGTTCTTTCCAGGGTCCAATTTGCAAAAAGGTAACTCCAAAAGTAAACCCAAATTTCTGGATCTTGTAAATTGTGTATAAAATCACAGAAAATTTTGAAAATTGTGAAACCAATTTTGTTGGATCCATGGTGAATTATACTACAACTTTTGTTATTCTAGCCTGAGCTAATTCCTTTTAATTTTTGCATGAAAAATACAAATGTGAAAACCCTAGATCTGCAATAACTCAAAAACTATAGGACCTCTGTAGCTAATTTTTGGATATGTTGTTTGTTAGGCCATGAGTAGCTCCTATGCCAAAAATTGCACAAAGTTATCATGTAAATCTTTTTCTAAAAATGTTTTTCTATCTCTGGCAGATCTGCATGAATGATTTTTCATGTTAAAAATATTTATGTTCTTGAGCCCAACTTGTGCACACTGTCTTGTAATACCAGAATGCACATCTTGTGAATTAATCATAAATTTTGGATTAACAGAAATAATTATTCCTGATTTATGCATGTTTTTCTTCGTAAATTAATAAACCAAGTTCAGTAGAGTTTCCATGTGAACATGTTGGTTTTCTAAGCTTGTTTAGGACCAGAGAGCTTGCACAAGAAAGTTTGGGTCATTTTGATGCTTAATTATTTTTATATGCATTTAAGTTGAATCACTAGATAACCTTTGTTATTTTCCATAATATTTAATTCCCTAGACTCCAACGCTTACATGTGGGTCCAATGGACCAGTATAGATGCTAGTAGGCCTAAGAAACACTCATGAAGGTTTTGGTAATTTAATTGTTTGATAAAAGGCTTAAAAGCCCTTTTTCCATTAAAGGGAGATTAAATAAAGAAAAGCCTTAGTTAATTCTTTTTCCTTTTGGAAAATATTATTTAATTCAATTAAAAGATAATTAATTATCATTGCTGATAAAAAATTAATTCAAGGATAAAAATATCATTTATTTCCTTACTTATGAAAGTAAAATGATTAAAAGCTTTCACATGAAATGACAAGTATAGAGAAACCTTTATTCAATTGTGCAATAAAGAAAAATCACCTAACCACCCATGTAACTTGAGTGTGGTTGTAAATCATGTTAAAAAGGTTAAATGGACCTACCCACTACTGTTGATGAAATTAAATTAAATTATCTACATATATATGTATACAGTCACCATCAAAAAGAATAATTAATAAAGAGTTGCATATTGTTCCTTCATGGAAGAGTATGCTGAATGTATCCTTATCTAGGTGAATGTGCCCGACGAATACCCCCCTTGATTGTCAATATGGGTTACAATTGATTAAAGTGAAAACCGTCGAATAAATCTTGCATTTGCATCTTCGTGTAGATCTTTCCGCCAGTAGACGTACGCTCGTGCCGAAAGGAGGAGACGAAGGTGCCGACAAAGAGCTACCGTGCGTGGACGTAGCTCAAGACCCCGGACCCCGGTCCCGGAAGGGCCCAAGGCCAACCTTGCCGGCGAAGGCAAGCCCCGGATCATTAACCCCGCCTTTACAAATTATGCAATTATGTTTGTTATGATTGCGCATTTACGTTTCGGGAATTGAATTGAAACCATAGATGCATGATCCTTAGGTACCTATGCTCTATCACTAGTATGCTAGGTCGATAGCTGCCATGCTATAGGACCGATAGAAGTCGAGTGATGTTCGTCACTCGCGAGAATAGGTTCCTAGATAGGAATCACAAGATATCCTTAAATGGATTGCTCATGTGGTAAGAGCATGGGATTGGGCTCCGGTCCAGTGGGCATGTGGGCTAAGCTTTTGAACGTACTAAGCACATGCCGGTTATGGGGCCGGTAAGCCTAGTACCTTAATGAGGCGGCACGGGATCTTACTATTACTACTCTTGAGAAATCTCCTTACCGGCTAGCTACCGGAAAGGATGGTGTATGGTGACTCCGGGTATCTCGCGGGGTATGCCGATAGCTTTGCACCGAGGGACCGTAAGATTCGATCCCAACCCGAAGATTTATGGGGACGGCACGGGGAGTTGTCCTCGCGGGGGCAACCGACCGTGTGTTTGGTTTTACCTTGCAAGGTTTAAATCAATCGATTGTCGGCCTCTCACCGTTATCCGAGATCGCTTATTCTACGGCCATGATATCCCATAATGATGGAACCCGAGAAATATGGTTGGATGAATTAATTGCTTGTCCAATTCTTGATTGGATTAGATGGCACACTTAGAAATGGTAATCAACTAGAACTGGTGCTAAAAGATTGAAAGTAAGGATCTACTCTTAGTGGCTGTTTAGCAAAAGAAACTCCACCGGCCAAAAGCCTTTCATGTCTAGAGTATGGTGATGTAGTGATCGCCCGACGGTTAAGTCTTGCTGAGTATTAGTATACTCAGCCTTGCTTTAAAATTGTGGTTGCAGGTGTGCTTAATCGGAAGGGTTACGACAAGTGATGACATCACGGATGGCCTCCGTGATGTTCACCGTTCCGCTAGTTTAAATCATTCCGTTGTATTTTCGAACTCGAAACTTTTATCTTATGCCATGAACAATGGTTTGTAATGAAATGTTTAATTCACGTTGTACTCGGACTCGCCTTCGCGTGAGTTTTAATGCATGTGTCGATCCTCTCGTTCGATGTTCAAGTGATTTACCGGCGTTAACCCGCAACCAACGACAGGATGATACTTTACTACTCGCTTAATGACCAAAGTGGATCGGTCTTAGGCGTTAGTACGGTATTTTCCTGGGCGGGTTGTCACATAAAACTTGACCAACTAAAATGCTAAAGTGCTTGAACCTTAGCCATCCACCATATGGCCTTGCATGTTATGTTGTTCTCTCTTGCCGAGTACGATATGTGCTCACGCTTGTTTATTCTCTTGCATCTACAATACCCGGAATTGCTTCTCGGACCGGGGAGAACTTTGAAGACGTTCCAGGAGATTTCCAGGAGTTCTAGGTGTGCGTAGTCTTCGATCGGCCCGTGGAGGCATTTTGTCCGCTGCGAGAACTCATTTGTTTAAGATTCGTTTAAGACTATGGTTTGTAATAACTCTTTATTCGTGTGGCACTTGTTTTTGGTGTTCATAATGTCTAAGCGTGTGTGTAACTTGATCCCGGCGCACACGTGATCAATGCATTCGGTTTTGCCTTTAAAACTCGGGTGTGACAAAGGCCTATAATGCTTCACCGCATAGTCGGCCAAGAAAAACTTAAGTTCATCCGGGGAGTCAAACATCATTTTCTCATGTATCTCGTGCTCGGTGGTAAAAATTATTCCTTCGTGAACAACCTAGTAGAATCACAAATGGCTCTATCGATCCTACTCAAGTTTCGTCATTGTGAACGAAGGGATTCCAAATTGGTACCGAGCTTGGGTGTAGTGTTCAAGATCGTCACCAATTCTAGTGTTGTCCCGGAACCTAGGCACGTGTTCTTCACTTTCACCATTTCTAGTGTTCACCGGCGGCCTACTTATGTGCACTTCCCTTTCAAAGATTGTATGGTTCACCGAGGGTCCCGCAACATAATCATGTTGAACACCATCCAAGTTAACCTCACTTAAACCAAGGAGTGCTTCACCGCATGTGCATTGGCATCATTTTGCTCTTCCGCATGCTCCTCATCGGACTCATCTTCGAATCACCTTCTTCGGAGCCGTCGGATATATCATCATTGTCCATGTTTTCTTCCTCCCGCTCAAAACAATCATTGGGAAAATCATCATTCACCATCCCAACATCCCGACTAGGTTCCCTACAACCAAAGTCCTCCTCCAAAATTGTAGACTCTTGTGTACCTTTTAGAAGCTCAAACGGCACTTCCTCATTCATGTAAACATTACCACTAGGCCCACGAGTAATATCTACCACAACCTCCAGACATGACACATTAGCTTGACCAACTACCTTCTTATACCGATTCCAATTTTCTTCACTTGACAAGCTCATCAACACATAATGAGCTCTAGCCTTCCCACAATCAAAACGACCTCTAAATGACAACTCATGCATTCCAACTCCATAGTTGACCATTGCACAATCAACTACATCCTTAAAGCTTGGCGGACCATTTCTACCAACTCTATCATATTCTCAAACTCTCCATTTTCTTTAACTACGCCACCATGAAACATGCGAACTAAACAGTCCATCTACAAAATTTATAACTTGTTTAATAACTATATAGTACTAAAATAGATATTTATTATAAATATACATGAAAAATTAGAATTGTGTTCAACAAAAATTATATCCATCTCGATTAGTTATATATATACACGTGCATATTACCCCTAATAAAATTGTTAGGTATTCAACAAAATTGTTAGGTATTACCCCTAATAAACGTGCATCCATATAATAGCTACACCCATTATCAACTACCCTAAACATTTGACATCAATAATATCATTAAATCGATTCACGCAACAAGTTCCACACGTCAATAACACGGGCGAGAGAAACTACTTCGCGTATGAACTAATCATCATTTCCATTAAAACTAATTGCATTTCGTCTAAATTTCAAATTTCTATACCTAACCCTAGGTCACAAACATCTACTCCGATCTACACAATGCAACGGTAACAGAGGGAGAGAAGTAGGTCAATACCTTCACAAGGACGCGGGGAACAAATTCCCCCACTTTCCCACCCCAAATCCACCGATTTGGGGCCGGAATGGGGGGCGGCGGCACTGGGCGCGCGGGCGGCTTGGGCTGGAGGAGGAAGAAGGGAGAGGAGGAGGAAGAAGGGGGGGCCGCGCGGGCCCTCTTGACCCGGCGCTGCCGCGCCAGGCGCGGTGGCGCGGCGGGGACCGGGCCCACGCCCGCGCGCGCGCCGCGGCCGGCCGGCGTGGCGCCACGCCGCCGGGCGCGGCCAAAGGGGTCATTAAAAAATTATCCTGTGCCGCACCGGGTGGTGGCGAGCACGGGAGACGGCGAGAGGCTGTCGCTCTGCTACTCTGCGTTCCCGCGCGACGACGCCGTCGTCAGCTGCGAAGGCAGCAGGTACTGCCCGTTCACCATCCCCGAGTTCCGGGCGCAGGTGCAGGCCGACCTCAAGGCCGTTGGGTCCAAGGCCGTTGGGTCAGGTGCGTCGAGCACTTCCTTCGCCATTGATTCGTTGAAGTTCTGACCATGATTTTATTTGTTTCCCTGCTGACCTCAAGGCCGTTGAGGCTTTTGTCGGAACCACTGCTGAAGTTCTGATCATGATTTTATTTGTTGCATTTTCGATGGTAGTTGCAAGAAAGGAAGACTGAAGATGGGCTTAAGCGAGCGTAGGTGCTGTGTGTTGTGTGCTCTGTGTGTAGTTATGGTTGTTGTTAGCAAGAGGAAGGCGTTTTGATGTACTTCACATTTTTCATATAGCTATAAAATGGAAGTACCCCGTGTGACGTTACTTGAGAAAATATGTCATGAAAGGGGAAGAAAAACTATAGATCACAAGTATTTCGATTGGTTTTAGCATACGAAAAACAAAGACGATGTGGTGGATTCTTCCCCTGCAGGAGGCTCTCAAGTGTTCTTTAATAAGAATTAGGGTACGACAGTGGCGAAGCTAGAGCAAATCCAAGGAGGGTGCATTTGGTTGTGTGTGCATAGAATTTGCCTTGGGTGCATGAAGCTGAGTTGTGAGGGGTGCATATATGGTGAACATTTGTACATAATCACTGTTTTAATTTGCGCCCGCGTGGTAAGAGATCGGAGAATTTGCGCTCTGGCAAGGATCAGAGTTTAGGATGGGGGGTTTTGGGTTCAACAAGCCGCACAAGCTTCACCAGCTCATAAAAGAAGTTGTGTAGAATCGTGGCCCGATGACGGTGGCGGGAGCAGAGTGGTACGATGAGGCGGTGGCGACACCACTAACTTTAGGAGTTAGAAAGATCAGTTGGATGGAGGCCTTGTGAAGCTCGTTTGGCAACTTGTCAAAATTTACTTTAGCAACATGCAAATAGAAGAATAAGGGCACTAAATATGATATAATTATAAAGTTAAATTACACAAATAGATGGGAAATCGCGAGTCGGACCTGTTATGCACATTCGTCATTCGAGATTGTTTACTGTAGCACAACACTATCTAATCATGACCTAATTAGGGTTATTAGAATCGGGTTACGAATTAGTAGGAGGGTTATGGAATGAGTTTCATTAATCTACATTTAATACTTTTAATTTGTGTGATTAGTTTTGATTAGTGAATAGTAGAAATTTGCCGAACTAAAAAGGGGTGTTTGAATCCCATGGCTATTGTTTTACCTCTCTTCTTTTTAGCTCAAATAGCCCAAAAGGAGCGAAACATGTAGACTGTTTTAGAGCTATTTGCATCTTAATTTTAAAAAATTACCCCCAAGAGGTGTTAATTGAGCTATTTGGAGTGGAGCTCTCAAAATAGATTTTGACTACTTCTCCAAACACCCAAAGGCCAAAATGTGAAGATGGCTATGTTATTAGATAGGTGCAACACAGTAGCAGTATCAGTGGGGAGCCATGACGAGGAATGAGTGCTAGGACACGAGAAAAAATATGTCCTTAGGGCAGTCCCAACCCGGTGACTGATAGTGTCTTAGGAATCTAATGACTCGCCACCTCAGCAGATTTCTCATGTGGCACTGTGATTAATGGGGAGAGAGAAGAAAAAACAAGGAAACGAGCCTGTTCGTTTGGTGCCGGTGGCGATGGCAGTGCTTGATTTGTTCTTAGAGAAAATCTTTACCTGATTGTTGGTGGCTGGTTTGTTCTCGGAGAAAAGTCCATCGTTTGGGCGATGGGCGATAAGCCAAGCGAACAGGGTGGATGTCTCATGCACAACACCGTTTCGGCTCGATCGCCAAGAGGAAGTACATGGGACCCACCGCCAAGCCTGCCCGCCGCCCTAGCTCTGCTGCGCTCGCCGCCTCCTTGCGGCCCGTCGCTCGTCTAGGTTTCGCCATTGCTGCGCCGCCACCGCGCATCCCCCGCATCCGGGCATCCAGCGCCCACTCGCGAAACACCCGGGACGCCCACGGCGAGCCCCATCACACCGCATCCGCCCCGCGAAGTGAGGCAACAATCTTACTTGTCACTTCGGCGACAAAATAGCAACCCGTCACCGAAAGACCGCGGAAGAATGACGTCTCGCGCGGGGAGTGCTAGCCGTTTGCGCATGTGTTTTCGCGCATGCATGCAAAAAAGACAAAAAAGTTGATGTCACCCTTGCATGCAACTTGTTTGGAAATTAAAAAATCTATAAATCACAAACCAAACATCAAAATTAAATTTCGATCGCACCATTAGATTTCTGACAATAAAAACTTCGAAACAAGATCTCACTTGACTATATTTTTTTTAAAAAAATTATTCGTATTTTTTAATTAAGGTTATATATTCTGTTATCGCTAGAAAAAACGAATGAAGTGTCGGAACAAACGAGAATAATTGTCAGAACAAGTTTATATGTCATCCCGAACTGAACAAATCAAAATAAGCGTCAGACACATGTTATTATTATAGACAGAACAAGATATTACTATAGCCCGAACAACTTATTATTATATCCAAAACAAGTTTGTATGTCATCTCAAACAAAAACAAAACAAAGTGTCAGAACAAATGAGAACAACTGTCATAACAAAATCCTATTATAGACAGAACAATTTTGTGTGTCATCTCGAACAAAACAAAATGTAGTGTCAGAACAAGGGTCGGAACAAGTTGTTATTATAGCCCGAACGAGATATTATTATAGCAAGAACAATTTATTTTTATAGTTGGAACAAGTTTGCATGTCATCTCGAACAAAGAAAACAAAGTGTCAGAACAAATGAGAACAACTATCAGAATAAGACCCTATTATAGCGAGAACAAATATTTACGGAAGGCAAACAAATTTATAAAAGAGAAAAATCATAAAGAATAGGAAAAATAACAAACATGGAAAAGATGAAGGGATGAAGTTAAATTACTAAATAAATAAAGAGAGAAAAAAATGAATAGAGAAAAGATAATCAATAAAGGCAAAACGGGAAAATAGAGAAAAAGGAATATATGAAATAATATGAAAGAAAACAATGAAAAAGGAAATTCGTAAAGAATAGGGAAAACATGGAAGAAAATAATGCAAGAAAAATAAAACCAACTAAATTATGGAAGAGGTAAAAATAATGAAAAGAAAATAAAATAGAGAAACAAACAAATCACTTATGTGGAGAATTCATTGGAATGAAGCAAATATTCAACAAGGGAAAAATATAAAAAAGAAAAGAAACAAGAAATAAAAAAGATGAAAATAGAAAATAAATTAAAAATAGAAACAAACAAAGAAAAAGAAACCATAAAACTAAAAAGGAAAAATAAATAGAAAAAGAAAAGAATAATAAAAATAAAGAAAGAAAAGAATAATAGAAAGAAAGAAATAGAAAAAAGAAAGAAATATAAAGAAACAAGAAAAAGGGAAAAAGAAATAGAAATAGTATAAGGAAAGGAATAAAAAAGGAAACAAGAGAAAGAAAAAAAACCCACGCCCCCAACCTCCTATGCATGGGTCACCACGCCTCGCCCGCCCTTCTTCGGTGATGCTCGGCAATTTTGTCGCTTAAGCGACGCATAAATTTGTCGGCCGGATCGCCCACCACCATTACCATGGAAAGGATACTCTACCGATTCGCTTCTCGACGTCCCGCTGCATCTTCTCCCACTTCGAGCCCCACTAACAGCTTATCCTCTGATTTCCTGCTCTAGCTTCAAGCCCCATGGAATTCTTTTATTTGAAATTCTTGGGGCCTACTTCTTCCGTGTATCTTGGGTTTACCTTGCAAGAATATAAATCGATTGATCGTCGATCACTCACTGTTATCTGAGTTGGCTTGACCACTGGCTACCCCATGTTTATTTATGGAACATTTTGGATTAATAGTGTTACTTGTTTAATATTGTTTGTACAACATGCTTGTTTAGTGCAGGTGCTCACCTAGAATGGTTAACATACTAGAACTGGAGCTAAAATCTGAAAATAAGGATCAATTCTTAGTCGCTTTTGGCAAAACAAACCTAGCTGCCAAAAAGCCATGCATGTCTAGTTGTATTTTTCTTTTATCGGGTAAGTCTTGCTTTGAGTATTAGTACTCGGTCTTGCTTAATTTGTGGTTTTCGGTAATCCCATCCGGCTCTGGTTCTATCCCGCATGGTTGGGAGCTTGAATGGGAGAACGATGATGAGGAGTGATATGCATGGATGGCCTCCCATGTGTATCATGCGCTAGTTTTATTTCCGTTGTTTAAACTCGATCATGTTTACTTTTATGTATGGAAAACCCGATTCGTAATAATGTTGAACTTGTGAACTTTAATGTAATGTAATGTTGTACTCGGTCCCGCCTTCGTGTGGGCTTAGCGCATATCGGCGATCTCGTTGCATGTGATTTACCGGGCTTTACCGGCGGAAGCGACTTAATAATTCTTTATTATTGCTTAATGGCCATGTGGACCGGCTTAGGCGATAATACGGAATTATTTTGGGCGGTTCGTCATATATATATATATATCCTTCTACTCTACCTTCCTTGTGGTTGATGATGTTTCCCTAACTAAAGGTTCCGCGACGGGACCTAGGGTATCATGTGGTCTGCGGCCATGTGATTATCACAAGGAGCGCGCTGGGCATCTTGGGTTATGGAAAATGACTCACCACAATTTTGTTCCCTCCTCTTTGATTGCTTCCCCTTTCTTAACTAACTCCATGGGTGCAATAAAGCATACGACTATGCACCATGAGCAACATATCTCATGAGCATATGCATCACACATTCATAAACATGGGCATCATCATGTGTGCACCTGCATCGTACCCACATCATGTTCATCTCTCATTAGGCATCATGATATCGGCACCATATGTGTGTGTGCATATTCATCATATGCACAATCATCATATGCACGTGCATCATTCCCATGCACTCATCAAATGAGCATCATCATGTGCACCATCCCCCGGTGCACCAATCATTTATATGCATTGATATTGCAATCCTACCCGATCGGTGCTTCTTTTCAAAAAAATAAAACCATTGCACATTTAATAACAGGAAGGATATCACCCTAAATCACTAACTCAATAAACTATGAGCAAGTTCGTTTTGAGATTTTTGGCCTCCATGTGCCTTTTTCCTATCTTCCATTTTTGCTACTCATGGGAAACTTGTTGCTAAATGCTCTCTACAATTTTGGTATCCTTAAACTATCCTTTTAAGTTAACTTTTGACTCTTTGAGTTACCACCACACTTCTGGTTACTCTCAGAAGGAAATTATGGAAATCTTAGAGCCCTTGCAGAACGTGTTTATTGACAATCCTTTAGTTAAGGAAATCCTTATCACATCCACGAGTTCAGCTTCTCGACCTCCCGATCTCTTGCTACATTTCCTTATTAATTGTTTCTATATTTGGATTTTTGTTCTCTTGGGGAAAACCGATCGGATCCTCATGGAATGTCGGGGCAATAAAATTTACTAGAGGAGGTCCGGTCAATTCTCAACCCAAAGAAATGTTCGCATCCCCTCCACCACCACAGGATGTGGTGGGTGTCTTTGCCAATGCCCTGGAAATATTGGAGAGACAAAATTTGGTGATGAGGCAGCTAGTGCATGGTATCGTTCATGATCAATGTCCAGGGCTATCGCAAACTAGCTTAACCGACGCCTTTCACGGGCACTATCGAAATCTATTAAGGAGCAAGTGTGTCTACCTTGAATCTATTGATGAATCATGAAGCTCAAAATCAACGAGTCAAGATTCCAACTAGCAATTCCTAGAATCACTCCTACCATCATCGCAACTTCCCGTGAGTCTCATGGAGGAGGAGCAAAGAAGTAGGAGCAACAAGCGGGCATAGCCCAAGGTTGATTTAAGTGGATGGGAAATTACCTGCACCGAACTTCCCGCCCGTGAGAAAAAGCCAAGCAACCCAACTAGTGTTGTGGATCAGCCCGTCAAAGCCCGGTGGGTCCCAAGGTCCAATACACCCACACCTCGTCTCCGCTACAATTGTGGAGAACCCCGGGCATTTTGTCGGGAAGTGCCCGAAAACCGAGCGAACAAGCCAAATCGGCATGGTCGAGACTCAAGAGCCAAGCAGGGAAATCAAGGCAAACGACCCATACCCCAAGTGAAACAAGGAAAACATAACTTCACAGGTATACATTTCTATTTGAGAACACCCTCCCCTAAGCTGGCCTTTTAAATTCCTAATCTCGGGACGAGATTTCTTTTAAGGGGGTAGGCTGTAACACCACAGGTGTTTATTAAAGTTAAATAACTTAATTAGTTGTGTTAATCATGTTTAATTGGCTCATAAACATGTTTGACATGATTTGGCACTCATTTGCACAAAAGATCTTGGTCAAAGTCCCAAATCACGGTCAAACCCTAGATCTCCTTTAAGACCGAAATGGTTTTCTTGCGCGTTCTCCAAATTTCACTATAGAAGTTCAAAATCGGCCAATACGAAAGTTGTTCGTTATTTTCGGGAACACATTTTTCGTAATTGGCGGACATTCCAATTTTGAGTGCAAATTGGCCAAAAATCGGTTTGACCGCACCGTGAACAGTAACTCGAGCCGTGGAAAAACTGCAACTTCGGCCGACGTTCCCGGACAAACCGTTGATCAAAACATATGTCGCCCTTTGGGAAAGTTGTATGTCTATAGCTCCTCTAAAACTTTTGTTTTTGGAGATTTTCAACTTAGTTGACACTTTTTGGAGTTAAGCAATTTCGAAAAGGGGTAAATGAAATGCCAGCTGGGCTGCACGCCAGAGCCGTCGCGCTCTGCATGTCGCCCGCGCGCGCACTCGCATGTCGCCCGCGCGCGCTCTGTCCGTGCCAAAGCACGTGGCGACTGCAGGGGGCCGCCCGGCGTACGGATGCATCGGCAACGTCGCGATGGACCATGCGACCGTGGGACCTCCGCCTCGCGACTTCCCCGTACACCGCGCCTACCCGCGCCTGTGCACCATCTGTGCCACGCGCCAGCAGCGACGTCCGCCAGCTGCGGCGTGCAAGCTAGACCAACGCCGGCTGTGTTTAAAGGCAGGGGGAGCAGGAGGTTCGTTTTTTTCTCGTTCCCGTCGTCGAGCTCGCCACCTAATCCTCTCTGGTGCTACCGCACCAGGTCGCGCCGAAGCAGAGCAGGGCGTCACCGCGCCCTGCCCTCGCCACCGCTGCCGGCGGGGCCGAGGCTGCGGTGGAGCCGAGCCGGCCGTCCTTGCCGAGCGGGCCGCCTCCCCCTCCGCTCCCATAGCCAACCCGGCCACCGGGGGACCGCGCCGTGCCGCAAGGTGCGGACCGGAAGCGCGCGGCCGGCCGCCGGCCGTCTCCACACCGCCGGCGCCCGAAGACACCGCCTCCGATCCAATCTTTGGCAAGAATCGACCAAACGTGAGCCCCCTAACCTTCCTAGACCCTCGGCCGCCAAGTCCGGTGCTCACCGGCGGGAATTCGGCCGCCGGTGCGGGCAGTCCGCCCAAGGACTACATTGCAGCGATTTCGTTCTTTCTAGGGGCTGGAACGCAAAACCCAGGGACCTGTTCATAAGAAATCGGTTTTCGGATCTAGGGTGTCCGAAGTCGAACCTTAGAAAAATCGTTAAAATCGTAGAAAAATCAGAAAAATGCAAAACTAATTTTGTTGGGTTCGTGGTGAAGAAACCTATCTTTTCTAGAAAACATGTATAGGGTTTTTACTCAGTACAGTTTTTGAATTAAAAATTCAAACTCGGTTTGGAGTGTTTTTAGTGTGATTTAAAATATACACATGCTATGAACTTGAATTTTGGATATGTTGCTCTTTGCATGTCTAGATCCGTGGCAAAAGTTTGCATGATTTTGATGTATATATTTTCGGTTATGATTTATTTAAGCTTTATGCTAGAATAAGTTTGATGCTTTTTATAGCCCCATTAATGAACTTTTCTTTGAGCACAAGTGCACCCTAGGGCTTTGCCTTGTTGATTAGTTCCTCTGGTGGAGTGGTTGTGATTTTTAGGGAATTGTTTAATAGATGTTTTGGATTTAATCTTGTGTAGGAGCTTAAATTCAAAATCTGAAAAATAATTTGAATATGCAAGCATGCTTTGATCGAAGCTCATTTTTGGCATACATGACCTGTAGGAGAAAGTTGAGATCAAAAAGTTTATTAAATCTTTTTATATGAATTAATGTTGATTTGCTAGGCTGAAATTTGTCTTTTTCGTATAAATTAATTTATTAATGATCTTAAGCCAAATTTTGGTTTGAGGGCTTAAATTAAGCATATGTTGTTGTGTGCAAAAGATTAGGCTCTTTGGAAGTGTTTTTGATTTAATTTGGGTTTATGGTAGAAAGGCTTGTTTTAAGTAATTAAAGAAAGAAATGGAAATTGAAAGTGCTAAATTGTGAAATCATTTTTGTTTCTGTTTTTATTAATTTAAACACACCCCCTTACTGTTTGGTGAAGTTAAATAACTTAATTTGCTTATATGTACACAGTCACCATCAAGATTAACTTTAATTAATGCATATGCATGTATACGTGTAGATCTCCCAGATGGTACGTACACACTCACCCAGGAGGGAGACGGTACCGTTGATGGTGAATTGAATCAAGCTAGTGTGCGGCAAGAGCTGGACCAAAGTCCGAAGAGCCCAAGGCTTGTGTGGGTTTTGAGTCCGAGGAAGGGAAGCACCGGTTTCATCTAACCCATTTTGTAAATTAAAATCATGTCTTTTATTTTTCAATACTTATGCTTTACTTTGTGCATTTAAGTTTCGGGAGTTGTTTTGGAACCTAGTTGCATGATCCTTAGGACTCCTATGCTCTTTTACTAGTATGTTAGGAACGCTAGTGCCATGCTCTAAGGATATGGTAGAAGTCGAGTAATGACTTATTGCTCGCGAGATATAGGATGCTTATGTTGGAATCATAAGTTGGTTAAATTGACTCGCTCATGTGGTAAGAGCAATGGGTTCGGTCTCGACCGAGTAGCATGGTGCTGGTCCTAAGCTATTGAACGTACCAAGTACTTGTCGGGAATGGGACCGGTGTCGTATGGGCCTCCCCGGGCCCACTACCTCGGTGGGTACCGGGACCGACTACTCGGTGGGCCCCCGGGACTACCGGCTTGCGCTACACGACACCCGAAGGCGTGGAGCACAAGGACTACACGGGAGTAGAACTCGGTTAGGGAGGCAGTACATATTTCGCATTGTATAGAGGACTCCTAGACGTACTCGACTAGTACTCTTTCCCTACTCCGACTTGTAACCCTGCCTCCCGGACTATATAAGGCGAGGCAGGGACCGATCTCAGGATCACCTCATCCAATCCCCTACAACTCATGGTGCACTATTGCACCATCTTGTAATCATGCCCAATCAATCCAGAGCTACGCAGCATACATGACGTAGAGTATTACGCACCTCGCGGCCCGAACCTGTCTAAATTGTGTGCCACGTGTCTCTTCCTTCGAGTTACCGATCTCGGCGAGTCACGTTCATCTACTTCGGGTACTCCCATTAGTAGGTTGCCGGTCTAAAACACCGACAGTGGCGCGCCGGTAGGGGGCTCTCGCCCGAGATCACATGGCGAACTCGACGGCTCCCCGTATGCTTCAAGCCAACCGTCGCCTTCAACCGCGGCGACACCTTCGTGTTCGGCGCACCGGGCCCCGCACCGCCGATAGCGCGGGCTCTTTCCCGGCCGCCGCCTAACCATGCGGCCCAACCCGAATACGAGCTTCGTGACGCTTCCCGAAGTCGTCACGGGCGAACTCGCCGGCAAATTCGGCGAAATTTCGCTCTTCAACCACCACGCTGACTTCGAGCTCGAGTCCGTCTCCAACTCGAACTCGACGTCGCCATGGTCCATCGCATGCGAGCCGGGCCGCTCGGCCATCGCGGCGGTCCCCTCACCATGCGAGCCCTCCGCACGTGGCCCCCGCATCCTCAGCCGGGCCCGCACGGGGGCTCCCACTTCGCGTCGGGCCGGCAAGGAGCCCGTACCCGAGTACAACTCGGACTCCGATGCCGCCCCCGATCACGCTTCGGCTCCAGCCCTCTCTCCGAGTTCTACTCGAACCCGGACTACGAGTTCGACTTCGGGTCGGACCCCCGACGAGCCCGAGTCCGAAGACAACTCCACCGAGCTTCCCTTGTCGGGGCCGGCCTGCGGGCCGGTTATAAAATCCACGCCGGCGGAAGATACGTCTGCGGCCGGACCGCAAGCCCGCCGACCCGATAAAGGGAGACTCACGCTACGTCTCCTACATCGACTCGCTACCGTTCCGGAGGGAACACCGCTAGCCCGGCCGACTCAAACACACCAACCGAGGTGGCACCCTCTGAGTCCAGCCTTGGCACCCCCGATCGCCAAGTCTTCATGGCTGCCGGCGACACCCCGTGGGCCTTCGAGCACGGCTCAGGACAAGTACCTGGAGGACATCTCCTCCGACGAGCTCTCTGCTGACGCTCCACCGAACGAGACTCCGGCGGACAGAGACTCTCGACGTGAACGCAACCGGAAGCGCAACGAACGTCGTCGACGCCTCCGCGACAACTTCCCCGTCCGCAACCTTGCGGAAGCTCTCGAGGCGGTCGAGAGCAGAGTCCACACTACCCCCGAGCAGTGCCTCATGTCGATCACAGCGATCGCACGCCAGGCTCAGGGCATACGCGCTGGGAGGTCATCGCCAAGCTCGGCCGAAGAAGCCTACTTCATGCGGGTCGACAACGAGTCAACCAACCTCCTCTAGCTAAACCCCCGCGACAACGAAGCTACTAGTCGCGAGCGCCAACAACGGTCCCAACCGTACTCGAGCCGACCTCCCCGCCCGAGCCAAACCGTTGCCGATCCAACGCCGGCGGACCTTCACCGCAAGACCACGGCAACCGAGAAGTTGTTCCCAACCGCGCTCCGGCGGTGGCGGCGGCAACGATCCCGACGGCGGCGGCGGCCTCCAACCATGGGGCCAACGGGGGGGCCGGGAGGCGGCGGCGGCCGCGGCGGCCGAGGCCACGCGAACGGCCACGCCTCCGCGCGCCTCACACGGCGGGTACGACGCCCGCCGTAAGATTGAGGAGCTGCGGCGGAAGAAGTCGACCACCGCCGCTGAAGGCGACGGCTTCCCCGCCTTCTCACCTCGACTTCGCAACTTGCTCCTCCCCGACAAATTCAAGCCTTTGGGGATCACCAAGTACGACGCGAAGCAGGATCCCATCCAGTGGCTCCGATGCTATGCCCTCTCCATCGAGAACGGCGGCGGCAACGACGACACCAAGTGCCTCTACTTCCCTTTCTCGCCCGGACCAAGCACCACTCACATGGCTCGAGTCGCCGGACAAGCACTCGATCGACAAGTGGGACCAGGCGAAGGAGCGGTTCACAAGCAACTTCGCGGGCGCCATGGGCCGATCGGGTACTCGCATGGACCCGGCCATGATCAAGCGAGAACAAGGCGAGACCCTTCGCAAGTACATGCGCCGCTTTTTCGACAAGCGCGCCACCGTCGTCGACGTCACCGACAAGGAGGTCATCGACCTCTTTCAAGACGGCCTCTACCACCGCCGCACCTTCGAAGACTTCGGTCGCCGCCGCCCCAGGTCCATCCCCCACCTCAAGGACATGATCACGTCCTGGGCGGATGAAGAAGACAAGGCCAACGCCAAGTACGACGCCATCCGTGGCAAGACTAAACGAGAACCGGGGCGGCGGCGGCGCGGCAACGCGAACCGGGGCGGTCGAAACAACAACAACAACTACTCGGGTCCCAACCGCAAGCGCAAGCCGTACAACACTGTCGCGGCTATCCAGCGCCCCGCGAAAGGGAACTCGAAGAAGAACTCGGCGGCTTCAAAGACCCGCCGAAGGAGAAGTGCCCGTGCCACCGAACAAGGTGCTACCGGCTCGGGCACGCACTCAAGGAGACGCCGGAGCCACCGCACCCTCATGATGAAAAGGGCAAGAAGAAGGACGGCGACAACAACGACTTCCGGGAGCCCGAGAAGACCGTCAACGTCCTCTTCGGTGGATTGCCCGGCGGACGGGAGCGAAGGCTACCCGTCGCGAAGTGATGTCCATTGAGCCGGCGGTCCCGACTCCTCTCAGGTGGTCGGAGGTACCCATCACCTTCTCCCGCACGGATCAATGGACCAGCTTCTCTGAACCAGGACGGTTCCCCTCGTCCTGAAGCCAACGGTGGCGGGCTCCAAACTCAACAAGGTCCTCATCGACGGTGGAAGCGGGCTCAACGTCCTCTTCACCAAGACCTTGAAGAAAATGAAGCTCGACATCACTCCCATGCTCACCAAGAGCAAGCATGCCCTTCTACGGCATCGTCCCCGGCAACGCGGCTATTCCACAAGGCTCGGTGGTCCCGCCGCTACTTTCGGGGCAACTCGGGACAACTACCGTACCGAGTACATCAAGTTCGAGGTCGCGGACTTCGAGACCTCCTACCACGCCATCCTCGGCGGACCGGCCATCGCCAAGTTGATGGCGGTGCCCCACTACACCTACTTGGTACTCAAGATGCCAAGCCCGGCCCGTGTACTCTCCCTCCAAGGGGACCTCAAGATCTCCCACGACCGCGACACGAAGCCGTGGAGATCGCCTCCACAAATCAAGTGCCCAACGCGATGATGGAGGTCTACGTTGCGTCGAAGAAGCTTGCCACAAGTGAACTTGACATCCCGTAAAAGTCCGACAACACCAACAAGCCTCAGCCACCTGAGGAGGTACTCGTCAAGGCGATCGACCTTGGAACAGGTGATCCCAGCAAGACCACCACCATCGGGGCAGGCCTCGACCCCAAATAGGAAGACGCGCACATCGGCTTCCTTCGGGCTAACCGCGACATCTTCGCGTGGAAGCCGACGGACATGCCGGAGTGCCCAGGGAGCTGATCGAGCACTGCCTCAACGTCAATCCTAAGGCCACCCCAAGCGACAACACCTCGACGCTTTGCCGACGACGGACGGGACGCCATCAAGAAGGAACTCGCCAAACTACTCGCGGCCCGGCTTCATCGGAGAAGTCTTCCATCCCGAGTGGCTCGCCAACCCCCGTCCTCGTCCGCAAGAAGAACTCGAACGAGTGGAGGATGTGCGTCGACTACACCGATCTCAACAAGCACCGCCCCAAGGACCCCTTCGGGTTGCGCGGATTGATCAAGTCATCGACTCCACGGCGGGCTGCGACTGCTCTGCTTCCTCGATCGCTACTCCGGTACCACCGGATCGCGATCAAGGAAGAAGACCGAGAGAAGACCGCGTTCATCACCCCGTTTGGCGCGTCATCGCTACACGACCATGTACTTCGGGTTGAAGAACGCCGGCGCTACCTACCAACGAGCTATCCGGGCTCTGCTTCAAGAGGCAACTCAACAAGAACGTCGAGGCCTACGTGGATGACGTGGTTGTCAAGACCGGGGACTCCGGTACCCTCATCGACAACCTTGAAGAGACATTCGCATCACTACGCGAGTACCGCCGGAAGCTCAACCCGAACAAGTGCGTCTTCGGCGTTCCTTCGGGCAAACTACTCGGCTTCATCATCGGCCCGGCGCGACATCGAAGCCAACCCCCGAGAAGATCTCCGCCATCACCGGCATGAAAGCTCCAACGAGCATCAAAGACGTCCGTAAGCCGACGGGGGTGCATGACGGCGGCGAGCAATTCATCTCGAGGCTAGGAGAACGGGGCCTCCCCTTCTTCAAACTACTCAAGCATCAAGAGAAGTTCGTGTGGACTCCGGAGGCGGATCAAGCCCTTGCCCGGCTCAAGGACTTCCTATCAAAGCCACCGATCCTCACGGCTCCTCACAAGGGAGAGCAGGTTTGTTGCTCTACCTCGCCGCAACTACTCACGTGGTCGCATCGCCATCGTTGTCGAGCGGCGGGAAGATGGCCACGCCTACCCGGTCCGGGCGTCCGGTCTACTTCGTCAGCGAGGTTCTATCAGAGTCCAAGGCCCGCTATCAGCCCGTGCAGAAGCTCCTGTACGCTCTACTCATCACCTCGCGGAAGCTACGACACTACTTCCAGCAGTACTCGGTCTCCGTCGTCACCGACTACCCGCTTGGCGACATCTGCGGAACCAAGATGCTATCGGAAGAATCTTCAAGTGGGCTGTCGAGCTCGGCGCCCTCACTATCGACTTCAAGCCACGCACGACCATCAAGTCCCGGGCACTAGTCGACTTCATGGCGAGTGGCGGGAGAACCGCCTACCTACTCCCACCGTGCGACCGAGCATTGGGTGATGTACTTCGACGGCTCACTCAATCTCGAGGGCGCGAGTGCGGGGGTACTCCCCGATCTCTCCAACGGGCGAACAACTCAAGTACGTCCTGCGGATCTTCCGGAAGGTCTCAAACAACGAAGCCGAGTACGAAGCCCTCCTACACGGGCTCCGCCTCGCGGCTTCACCGGGGATCAAGCGGCTACTAGTCTATAGCGACTCCGCGGTGGTCATCAACCAAGTCAACAAGTCCCGGGACCGCAACAAGGAGAACATGGACACCTACGCCCGGAAGTCCGCAAGCTCGAGAACAAGTTCTACGGTCTCGAGTTCCATCACATCGTCCGCGACAACAACGTTGCAGCGGACGTCCTCTCCAAGCTCGGATCCACCCGCGCTCAAGTGCCAGCGGGTGTCTTCGTACACGAGCTTCACGCGCCATCCATCCCGGAGCCGGCGCCACCGACCACTGTCCCAGCCCATCCACCACTGGGCGAGGAGGTCATGATGATCGACGTGGACCGGAGGCAACCCTTCATCGACTACCTCGGCGAGCGAAGGTCCCCTTCGACAAGAACGCAACCCGAGCAACTCGTCCGCCGCGCCAAGTCTTACGTCCTCGTCGGACACAAGCTTTACAAGCGGGGCGCATCTTCTCGGAGTACTCATGAAGTGTGTCCCTCGTGAAGAAGGCAAGGACATCTTGGAGGAGATCCACAAGGGCGTCCGCGGCAACCACGCGTCCTCACGCACGGCGGTCGGCAAGGCTTTCCGACGAGCCTTCTACCGGCCCCACGGCTACGGGAGATGCCGAAGAACTCGTCGAAAGTGCCAAGGATGCCGGTACTTTGCCAAGCGAAGAACACGTCCCGGCCTACAAGCTAGTCACCATACCGCCAACCCGGCCCTTCGCTTGCCGGGGGTCGACATGATTGGGCCACCGCCAACCGCGCCGGGAGGATTCAACGGGGTATTGGTGGCTATCGACAAGTTCACCAAGTGGATCGAGGTCAAGCCGGTCACATGCCCCAAGGCGACAGAGTACCCGACTTCCCGGATGAACTCGTACACCGCTACGGGCTACCCCACCGCATCATCACGGACACGGGCTCCAACTTCAACAACCACCGGTTCGGGAGTACCGCAAGAACACGGCGGGATCGACGTCCGATACGTCTCGGTTGCCCATCCACGGGCCAACGGACAAGTCGAGCGCGCCAATGGGATGGTGCTCGACGCTCTCAAGAAGCGGCTACACGACGCCGCGAACTCCAAAGGGGGCAAGTGGATCAAGGAACTACCCAACGCACTCGGGGGCTACGGACTCGGCCATCCAAGCCAACGGGGCAATCCCCTTACTTCTCGGTCTACGGCTCCGAAGCAAATTCTCCCTGCCGACGTCATATGGAACTCGCCGGCGGTGGAGCATTACGACGAAGGTGTCTCGGAAGACGACGGACGAGTTGACATCGACGGCCTCGAAGAAGCTTGCTTGTCTTTGCCCTCGTCCAATCAGCAAGGTACCTGGAGGGTATCCGACGCTACCATGATCGCAACGTCAAGGAACGCTCCTTCAACGTTGGAGATCTCGTCCTCCGCCGTATCCAGAACACGGAAGGACTTCACAAGCTCAGCTCTCCTTGGGAAGGTCCCTTCACCATGGCAAAGGTGACCGGGACGGGCTCTTATCGCCTCCAAACGCTTGAAGGCGAAGACATCAACAACTCGTGGAACGTCGACCAACTCTGTCGATTCTACGCCTAGTCTACACGACTACTCTGGGGTTCAAGTCTACGCGACTACATCAACACCCCTCCGCCGTAAGCGGCCTCCGGGTCCTGGCTCCAGTCTCCGGACTACTCCTCTCCAGGATCCAGCCCCCGCGGCTACCTACGGATCCTGGGCTGCGACGAGCGTCAAGGACTCTAGCAGCGGTCTACTAAGAGACCACACTCCAAGATCCAGCCTGCACGGCTACCTACGGATCTACGATCCAGCCTACACGGCTACCTACGGATCAACTGCTGCAAGCGGCCACCCGCTCCAGCTCTACTCAGCTTGTAAGTGGCCTCCTGGTCCAAGCGACTACTTTGTAACTACGGCCCTGGCCACCCAGGTGTACTCCTTCAGTAATAAAGTTTGATTGTTCATCAACTTCTTTCTTGTCTACTCCCTACAACGGGACTACCAAAGCCGAGTACTATTACTCGCATCCACTCCACGATGGGGTCTCCGCACTCTGAGATCGCGACTATGAGTACTCATTGCTGGAAAATTTCCTTCATTAATACTTAAGCAATTCATTACAATTGTCTTTCTGTACAACCATGGCTACTAGCTACCTATTACAGGGCTACTGGAGGTTCAGCTTCTCGGCCCACCGCTCCGCGATAGGAGCCATCTGCTCCAGCAACTCTGCATACTGCTCATCAGAGCAGTTGGCGGCCACCCCGCCGGCGACTACCTCCACTGGGGCCTTCGGGAAATACGAGACTTGTCTTGGGATCGACCTTGCCATGTGCTTCACGTAGGCGGCCAGCCGGCTCGGAGCTTCCTTGAGGCGATCCACCGGAGGAGCAATCTTGGGGCCGCCGAGTGCGGCACCGGGAGTCTTGCGATCGGCGGTGCGGCTTCTTCCAACTCCTTCATCCGGGCCCGCAATGCCTCGCGATCTTCGTTCAACTTCGCAAGGATTTGTAGCGATTGACGAGATCTCGGTCGAAGCAATCCGAAGCTCCATATGCTTCTCGCACTCGAAGGCGAGTTCTTTGTAGTCGAGCTTGAGTACACGGCGGGCTTCTTGCTCCCGGTAAAGAGGTTCTTCATGCTCGTCTCCGAGGCCTTCAGCTGCTCCACCTGGCCCTCAAGCTCTGCAACACGACAACAGCACAGCGGGTCAAGGACTTCTCGACCTCCAACAAGTACCCGACCAGTTCAGCGGTGTACCTTTGTTCTTGTTGCGGAGGCCTTTGTTCTTCCGCACCAAGTCGTCGCCCTTCGCCTGCAACTCCTGGACGTCGTTGTGGTACTTGGCGAAGGCGGCGTCGAGCTTCGACTGCATGGCAGCCGCGTGCTTCCGCGACTTCACAAGTTGCTCTTCTAGCGCCTCGGCTCGGAGCACCGCGTCGCCATAGCCCTGCAGCAGGTTTGACTTGTCGCGGGACCGCTCCGCAACGTCCTGCACAAGACAACTCAAGTCACAAGAGTACTCAACGATCAAGGATTGGCTACTCAAAGGCTACGGCTACTTACCTTCATCCACTGCTCAGCTTGACGGATCGCCTCCAGATGCTTGGCCACCGTCGCCGGCTCGACAAGATCGTCTGCGAGCAGCTCTATTCCGCCGCGACTACTCGTGGTGGCCTCCGTCATCGGCGCAGAGCGGATGGGCTCGCGTCTCGGTTCTCGGGGGAGCGGATAGCCACCTCCAGAGCAATCTCGGCGACGTGGTGACCGCCTCCCCCCAGCGGACTTCTCAACGACCTTCTCCATAGGCTCGGGGGCTCCCTCCGCAGCCTCCGGGGCCTCTGGTGTCAACCTCTGCATCGGCACCCCTGCAGGGATGTCGTCACCTTCAGCTCCAGTGCCTGTCACAAAGACAACAAGTGCATCAGTGCCTACGACTACTCCTCAAAGAGCCTTACAGCTTCAAGAAGGGTACTCACCTTCGACTACGGTGGCTTCCGGCAACGGCGCCTCGGTAGCCGGTGGCTCGGTCACCGTTTGGGTAGTGGGAGCGGCCTCATCGGCGGGCGGCGCGTCTTCTTCCGCCACCGCTGAAGAGGGCTCGTCCCCCTCCCAGGACAAATCCGTGGACTTCCTGCAGAAACACTCACAGATGGTCGTCAGTCAATATCGACTACTGCAACAAGTACTAAGAAGGATACGGTACTTACAAGTTCGACCGGACAATTGTCACGGCCGGAGCACCAAGGATGCTGGCGATATCGACCAGTCCACCCTCGGCGGGCGCCTCCTCCGACGCCCCTGCGGCTACCGCCTCCTCCACGGTAGCGGCGGCCGGCGCAGTGGTCTCCTGCGCTCCTGAAGCCACCACATCTTCAACGGCGGCGGCTACGGGTCCCGTGCTCCCTCGTGGAACAGGGGGCTGGCGCTCCAGTTGCGCCAAGATCTCCTCCACGGTGGGGGGGCCGGACTATGACTTCCGGTGGCTCCCCCCACCCCTCCCACACGCCCTCATCGCCCTCTTCGACGGGCTCCGTCGGCGGTACCTCCTGCATACAAGGGAGACTACTCATCAGCAATCGTTACCTGTACAACGGGTACTCAACTACTCTGTTCAAGACAACTTACCTCCTGAGGCGTGGCCTCTGAGACCTTGAGCTTCTTCGTCACCTGCTTCCTAGCGGGGTTGCGCGGCTTCCGTGGCGGCGCAGCCAGGTTAGCCTCCAAGCTAGTCGGGGGGTCTTGTACCAAAGGAACATGAGGCAAGCCCGGGCGGCTAAACCTCGACCGCAGCTGGAAGCGGTCCTGCAGCGTTTCTTCGTCGTCTTCATCGTCGTCGGTGGTGTCATCCACAACGACGGTGTCATCGCCTTCACCAACTTCACACCGCTCCTTCGCCTTCCTCTCCATTGGGATCTCGATTCTGCTCGGAGGTGGCTGCGGCTCGGAGATGAACTTCTTCAAGTCCTCCTGCAAGACACAAGACGTCAGCAACTCTACATCAGGCAATGACTACTCGACTGATAGAGTACGACTACTCACCTCCTTTGGCGGGCGCGCGGCGGAGTACTCCTGTACAGGGCACGCCGTGTACGGCGGCATGTCTTTGAAGATCCGCGACAACCTCTCGACGATGTCGCTGTCGTCCAGCTCGCCTCCCGGCATCCGCGACGTGTCGTCGTCGCCGGTGTACTCGAAGCCTAGGGTGTCTCGAGCCATCAACGGTTGTACCCTCCGCTTCATGAAACTGAAGGCCACGTGCTCGGCCCTCAGTCCCGCTTCCCTGAGCACCTTAATGCGTGCCAGCAGCTCAGGAAGCTGGATCCCCTCCTGCATGGTGGGCTCCGTGTTCCACCATTCCCTATGCCTGGGCTGCCGTCCGCTCGGCTTCGGCAGGCCGGGGTGGTGGTTCGTGATATAGAACCACTTGGTCTTCCAATCTGTGTTGGAGTCGACAAGTTTGTACGCCAGATATTGCTCCGCGGCGTCCTCCCTCGGTCGGGGATGCGGCTCCTCCGACTACCCTGGGGTTGGTTGCACTTGGTTGCGGCTTGACGCGGAAGAACTTCCGAGAAAAGCACCCAATGTGGCTTGATCCCGAGGAAGGCTTCGCAGAAGTGCACGAAGACCGCCGTGTGGAAGATGCCGTTGGGGTTCAGGTTCAGGTACTCGATCCCGTAGTACCCGAGCAGCCCCTTGAAGAAATCGCTGGCCGGGAGCGCAAGCCCGCGCTCCACGAACCGCGCAAACATTGGGATCTCGTCTTCGGCCTTCTCCATCGGATATGGATCTCCAGCGGCAGATCTCCACATGTCGACTTCCTTCTCCCTGATGAACCCGCTGTTCACGAGGGTCAGCAGATCCTCCGTCTTCACTTTGGACTTCTTCCACTCGCGGCTTGGATCGGCTCGCGGTGGAGACATGGGCGGTGCCGCTCTGGTGGCAGCCGCGGCGGCCTCTTTGCGGCCCCTCTTCTTCCCGGCGGCCTTCGATGTCTTGGACGGTGACGGCTTCATCCTCCAAGTGCAAGGCGTCTTCACTCGCATCCGCTCGGGGGCTACCCTAAAAGCTTTGGGTGGCGGCGCACTCGAATCTACTACGGCGGCAGCAAGCGCTGGGAGTGGATTTGCTTCAGATGGATACGGAATGGTTGCAGCTCGAATGGGTGAAAAACCCTAAGGGTTACGCTTCTATTTATAAGCCAAAACGGCTCCACAACGGGCGGCCGGATAAGTCCACGCGCGGCGACTCGGCGGGCGCACGTGACCCTTCGTATTCTACTAGTCGACGCGCCTCACCTCGGGGGCTCGGCTATTTCTACTCGACCACCCGGGGAAGCGTCTAGTCTCAAGAGCATCTCAGGACACATTCTTCAAGATGACCCTTCAATTCGAGAGGAAGTACTCGACTCAAGGCTCGGGGGCTCCGTGCCACGTGTCCTTCGGTTTTTTCTCTCCGGATTTTTTGGGGTTTTCTTGCCAAGACTTCAGATGGACCCTCAGCCAGAGCCCGCGGCTCAACCTAAGGCTCGGGGGCTACTCCATATGGAGTGCGATTTTGCAAATCGCACCTCCATGTCAGCTCCGGCTTCAAGACAAGACAGGCATTTTTTGAAGACCTTCGAAGGCAGTTTTCGAGGACGCTTGGGACTACTCGAGAAGACTTCAGGATTGCTCAAACATCGGTGGAGTACATTCCGGCCTCAAGATGCTTCGACTACTCTTGAGGACTTTGACTTGTAGCACTCGGGGACGCTTGAGGACTACTTGTTAAGGCCGCCAAGACTACTTGAAGCTATCCTTCTCGACTACAATGTACTCGGGGGCTTGTCGTATGGACCTCCCTGGGCCCACTACCTCGGTGGGTACCGGGACCGACTACTCGGTGGGCCCCAGGACTACCGGCTTGCGCTACACGGCACACGAAGGCGTGGAGCACAAGGACTACCCTTGGAGTAGTACTCGGTTAGGGAGCTGTACATGTTCCGCACTGTATAGAGGACTCCTAGACGTACTCGACTAGTACTCTCTCCCTACTCCGACTTGTAACCCTGCCTCCCGGACTATATAAGGCGAGGCAGGGACCGATCTCAGGATCACCTCATCCAATCCCCTTGGTGCACTATTGCACCATCTTGTAATCATGCCCAATCAATCCAGAGCTACACAGCATACAGGACGTAGGGTATTACGCACCTCGCGGCCCGAACCTGTCTAAATTGTGTGCCACGTGTCTCTTCCTTCGAGTTACTGATCTCGGTGAGTCACGTTCATCTACTTCGGGTACTCCCCTTAGTAGGTTGCTGGTCTAAAACACCGACGGCCCCGTGCGGCTACCTACGGACCACTCGGGCGCGACGAGCGTCAAGGACTCTAGCGGCGGTCTACTAAGAGACCACACTCCAAGATCCGGCCGCACGGCTACCTACGTATCTACGATCCGGCCTACACGGCTACCTACGGATCAAGCTGCCGTAAGCGGCTACCCGCTCCAGTGCTACTCAGCTGTAAGCGGCCTCCGGGTCCAAGCGGCTACTTGTAACTACGGCCCTGGCCACCCAGGTGTACTTCTTCAGTAATGAAGTTTGATCATTCATCAACTTCTTTATTGTCTACTCCCTACAACGGGACTACCAAAGCCGAGTACTACTACTCGCATCCACTCCACGATGGGGGCTCCGCACTCTGAGATCGCGACTACGAGTACTCATTGCTGGAAAATTTCTTTCATTGATACTTAAGAAATTCATTACAATTGTCTTCTCGCACAACCATGTCTACTAGCTATCTATTGCGGGGCTACTGGAGGTTAAGCTTCTCGGCTACTCGCTCCGCGATGGGAGCCATCTCGCTCCCGGCGGCTACGCATCTTGCTCATCGGAAGCGGTTGGCGGCTACCCTGCCGGCGACTACCTCCACAGGGGCCTTCGGGAAGTACGACTTCATGAAGGCCAAGACTTGTCTTGGGATCGACCTCGCCATGTGCTTCACGTAGGCGGCCAGCCCGCTCGGAGCTTCCTTGAGGCGATCCACCAGAGGAGCAATCTTGGGGCCGCCCGGGTGCGGCACCAGGAGTCTTGCGATCGGCAGTGCGGCTTCTTCGAGTTCCTTCAGTTGGCCTCGCAATGCCTCGCAGTCTTCATTCAACTTCTGCAAGGATTTGTAGCAGTTGACGAGATCGCGGTCAGAAGCAATCCGGAGCTCCATGTGCTTCTCGCACTCGAAGGCGAGTTCTTTGTAGTCGAGCTCGAGTACCTGGCGGGCTTCCTGCTCCCGGTAGAAGAGGTTCTTCATGCTCGTCTCCGAGGACTTCAGTTGCTCCACCTGGCCCTCAAGCTCTGCAACACGACAACAGCACAGCGGGTCAGGGACTTCTCGACCTCCAATAAGTACCCGACAAGTTCAACGGCGTACCTTTGTTCTTGTTGCGGAGGCCCTTATTCTTCCGCACCAAGTCGTCGCCCTTCGCCTGCAACTCCTGGATGTCGTTGTGGTACTTGGCGAAGGCGGCGTCGAGCTTCGACTGCATGGCAGCCGCGTGCTTCCACGACTTCACAAGTTGCTCTTCTAGGGCTTCGGCTCAGAGCACCGCGTCGCCATAGCCCTGCAGCATGTTCGACTTGTCGCGGGACTGCTCCGCAACGTCCTGCACAGACAACTCAAGTTAGACGAGTACTCAACGAAAGAGGATTGACTACTCAGAGGCTACGGCTACTTACCTTCATCCACTGCTCGGCTTGACGGATCGCCTCCCGGATGCTTGGCCACCGTTGCGGCTCGATAAGATCGTCCGCGAGCAGCTCTATCCCGCCGCGACTACTCGCGGTGGCCTCCGTCATCGGCGCGGTGCGGATTGGCTTTGCGTCCTGGATCTCGGGGAGCGGATAGCCACCTCCAGAGCAACCTCTGGCGACGTGGTGACACCCTTTCCCCCGGCCGTCACGGCGGCCTCCTTGACGACCTCCTCCACGGGCTCGGGGGCTCCTCCCGCGGCCTCGGGGCCCCCGGTGTCGACTCGCATCGGCACCCCCGCGGGGGATGTCACCACCTTCGGTTTCGGCGCCTTGTCAAAAAGAAGATGGGTGCATCGGTGCCTACGACTACTCCTCAAAGAGCCTTATAGCTTCAAGAAGGGTACTCACCTTTGACAACGCCGGCCTCCGGCAACATCGCCTCGGCGGCCGGCCGCTCGGGCACCGCCCGGGACGCGGGAGTGGACTCCTCCTGCGGGGCGGCGCGACTTCTTCTCGCCACCGCCGATGAGGGCTCATCCCCCTCCCGGGACGGATCCATGGATTTCCTACGAGAGCACACACACGGATGGTCGTCGGTCAACATCGACTACGCAACAAGTACTACTCGGAAGGATACGGTACTTACAAGTTCGACCGGACAATTGTCACGGCGGAGCACCGAGGATGCGGCGATGTCGACCAGTCCACCCTCGGCGGGCGCCTCCTCCGACGCCCCTGCGGCTACCGCCTCCTCCACAGCAGTGGCGGCCGGCGCAGTGGTCTCCTGCACCCCTGAAGCCACCACCTCTTCAACGGCGGCGGCTACGGGTCCCGTGCTCCCCTGAGGAGCAGGGGGCTGGCGCTCTAGCTGCGCCAAGAGCTCCTCGACAGTGGGGGCTGGACTACGACTTCCAGCTGGCTCCCCCACTGTATCCCACGCGCCTTCGTCGCCCTCTTCGATGGGCTCCGTTGGCGGCACCTCCTGCATACAAGGAAGACTGCTCGTCAGCAAAGGGTACTCGCACGATGGGGTACTCGACTACTCTAGTCAAGACAACTTACCTCCTGAGGCGTGGTCTCTGAGACCTTAAGCTTCTTCGTCACCCGCTTCCTCGGCGGGGTTGCGCGGTCTCCGTGGCGGCGTAGACAGGGGCTAGCCTCCGGAGCTAGTCGGAGGATCTTGTACCGCAGGAACATGAGGCAAGCCCGGCGGCTAAACCTCGACCTCGGTGGGAAGCGGTCCTGCAATGTCTCGTCATCTTCGTCGTCATCGTCGTCGGAGGTGTCCTCCACGATGACGGTGTCATCGCCTGCACCGACTTCTCGCCGCTCTTTCTCCTTCGCCTTCCCCTCCTTCGGGATCTCGATCCCACTTGGGGGCGGCTGCGGCTCGGAGATGAATTTCTTCAAGTCATCCTGCAAGACACGAAGACGTCAGCAAGTCTACACCAAGCAACGACTACTCGACTAAGGGAGTACGACTACTCACCTCCTTTGGCGGGCGCGCGGCGGAGTACTCCTGGACAGGGCACGCCGTGTACGGCGGCATATCTTTGAAGATCCGTGACAACCTCTCGATGATGTCGGCTCGTCGTCCGGCTCGCCTCCGGCATCCGCGACGTGTCATTGTCGCCGGTGTACTCGAAGCCTAAGGTGTCCCGAGCCATTAACGGCCGCACCCTCCGCTTCATGAAACTGAAGGCCACGTGCTCGGCCCTCAGTCCCGCCTCCCTTAGCACCTTGATGTGTGCCAGCAACTCGGGAAGCCTGGATTCCCTCTTGCATGGTGGGCTCCGAGTTCCACCACTCGCGATGCAGGGCCGCCGTCCACTCGGCTTCGGCGGGGCGGGTTGGTGGTTCGTGATGTAGAACCACCTTGTCTTCCAATCGGTGTTGGAGTGGACAAGCTTGTACACCGAGATATTGCTCCGCGGCGTCCTCCCTCAATTGGATGCCGGCTCCTCCCGACTACTCCGGGGTTGGTGGCACTTGGTCGCGGCTTGACACGGAAGAACTTCGGAATAGTATCCAATGCGGCTTGATCCCGAGGAAGGCTTCGCGGAAGGTGCACGAAGACCGCGGTGTGGAAGACGCCGTTGGGGGTTCGGGTTCGGGTACTCGATCCCGTAGTACCCAAGAAGCCCCTTGAAGAAATCGGCGGCGGGAGCGCAAGCCCGCGCTCCACGAACCGTGCGAACATTGGGATCTCGTCTTCGGCCTTCTCCATCGGATATGGATCTCCAGCAGCGGATCTCCACATGTCGACCTCCTTCTCCCTGATGAACCCACTGTTCAGGAGGGTCAGCAGATCCTCCGTCTTCACCTTGGATTTCTTCCATTCGCGGCTCGGATCGGCCCACGGTGGAGACATGGGCGGCGCTGCTCTGGTGGCAGTCGCGGCGGCTTCTTCGCGGCCCCTCTTCTTCCCGGCGGCCTTCGACGTCTTGGATGGTGACGGCTTCATCCTCCAAGTGCAGGGCGTCTTCACGCGCATCCGCTCGGGGGCTACCCTAAAAGCTTTGGGCTGGCGGCGCACTTGAATCTACTACGGCGGCGGCGAAGCACTGGGAGTGGATCTATTTCGGATGGAATCGAAATGAGCTGCGCTCGGATGGGTGAAAAAACCTAAGGGTTTTGGCTTCTATTTATAAGTCAAATCGGCTCCGCAACGGGCGGCTGGATAAGTCCACGCGCGGCTGACTCAGCGGCTGCGCGTGACCCTTCGCATTCCACTAGTCGACGCGCCTCACCTCGGGGGCTCGGCTACTTCTACTCGACTACCTGGGAAGCGGCTTGTCTCAAGAGCATCTCAGGACACATTCTTCAAGATGACCCTTCAATTCGAGAGGAAGTACTCGACTCAAGGCTCGGGGGCTCCGTGCCACGTGTCCTTCGGTTTTTTCTCTCCGGATTTTTCGGGATTTTCTTGCCAAGACTTCGGATGGACCCTCGGCCCGAGCCGCGGCTCAACCTAAGGCTCGGGGGCTACTCCATATGGAGTGCGATTTTGCAAATCGCGCCTCGATATCTGCTCCGGCTTCAAGACAAGACGGGAAGTTTTTTTGAAGACCTTCGAAGGCGGCACTCAAGGACGCTTGGGACTACTCGAGAAGACTTCAAGATTGCTCAAACATCGGTGGAGTACATTCCGGCCCTCGGGATGCTTCGACTACTCTTGAGGACTTTTGACTTGTAGTACTCGGGGACGCTTGAGGACTACTCGTTAAGGCCGTCAAGACTACTTGAAGCTATCCTTCTCGACTAAAAAGTACTTGGGGGCTTGTCGTATGGACCTCCCCGGGCCCACTACCTCGGTGGGTACCGGGACCGACTACTCGGTGGGCCCCCGGGGCGCCGGCTTGCGCTACACGGCACCCGAAGGCGTGGAGCACAAGGACTACACGGGGTAGAACTCGGTTAGGGGAGGCGTACATGTTCCGCCTTTGTATAGAGGACTCCTAGACGTACTCGACTAGTACTCTCTCCCTACTCCGACTTGTAACCCTGCCTCCCGGACTATATAAGGCGGGGCAGGGACCGATCACCTCATCCAATCTCATCTCATACAACCCACGGCGCACTATTGCACCATCTTGTAATCGTGCCCAATCAATCCAGAGCTACGCAGCATACAGGACGTAGGGTATTACGCACCTCGCGGCCCGAACCTGTCTAAATTGTGTGCCACGTGTCTCTTCCTTCGAGTTACCGATCTCGGCGAGTCACATTCATCTACTTCGGGTACTCTCCTTAGTAGGTTGCCGGTCTAAAACACCGACAACCGGAAAGCCTAGTACCTTCGAGCCGGGGCGGGATCTTTCTAGCTACCCGCTTGGGATGTGTCTCCGGGCTAGCTACCCATGGTATAGTGTGTGAGTCCGGACCGGTCGGGTTAGACCCTCCCGGATAACCGTGTACCGGAAGTTTGTAGCGTCGATCCCAAACCGTGGGATGTTGGGAACCGCTGGTTGGGGTAGACCCCGCATTTGCTTTTATTTGAAATTCTTGGGGCCTACTTCTTCCGTGTATCTTGGGTTTACCTTGCAAGGATATAAATCGATCGATCGCCGGTCACTCGCCGTTATCCGAGTCGGCTTGACCACCGACTACCCCATGTTTATTTATGGAACATTTTGGATTAATATTGTTACCTGTTTAATATTGTTTGCACAACAAGCTTGTTTAGTGCGGTGCTCACTGTTGTGGGGAAAGCCGCAGCTTTCGCACATGAACAATAAGAGAGGACAAAAGCTCAAGAAACAAAACCAAAACTTAGGACGAAAGACAACCAAAAGCTCTTTACTCAACAGTTGATTTCTCAAAAGTTGATCCCCTTTACATGTGCCGGTCCGTCTCCTTTTATAGGGAGGCGGGCGGACTTTTTACATTCCGAGAACACCCTCGTGTAAAACGAATCAAAACAGAATGTGCTAGGCTATCTTCGGGTAATCTCCAATTAGGTCTCCACGTAATCGGCGCTTCATGACGTCACGCCGCAAATCGCGGCGCCTTTCCAGCTTCCATCACGTGCGCCTGTCGGGGTGAAAGCCCCCGAGCCTTTTGGAGATCCCTCCTTTCGCCTAGCGCTCTTCACCACCTGAAACAAAAACCATACTCAAGTTTGGACTCATTAAGTGTTAGGAACGACGAAACCCCCTGTTCGAATCCCAGGCCGAGGCTCTCTGGGTGGATAGCATTCGCCCTAGGGGTTTCGTCGTGGAATGGGTCGCCAAGCGAGACTTTGTCGCCCCGTGTTAAGTTGGATTCGTATTGATGGCTTTGGAAGCGACGAAAGGTGCACCGCCAAAAATGCGACGCCCGAGAGGGTGGAAATGGAATCTGCTCGCTTCCGGGGGTTTCTTTGCCCAGCATCCTTCACATAACCGCTCTCTATTTTTTGGGTATGCGAAGGCTCAATTCCGAATCCCCCCAACAGAAGCCCCTCGATGGCGAAGTGCTTGCCTTGATTGCAAACCTGAGCCAGCGAAACCCTGGGATCGAGAATCGAGGCGGAAGAAAACGTCTTCCTCGGCGGCGGTGCCCCCAGGGTCTCTCTTGAAATACCTAGACTGCCCTTGGACGGGTGTTTTTTACCGTTGAGTTTGAAATTTTCGACCGTTGGGTTTTACCGCCTATAAATAGCCGGGGACCGCCGCCGGTGCAGCCCCACCTGCGTTCCCATCCTCATTTTTCCCTCGTGGCTTCTGTTTGCTGTTTTCGCCTCTGCTTCCGGCGAGTCGCTTCAGCGGAAGCCCCAGTCCAATTTGCGAGGTTAGTTCTGCTTCCGCTTTTCGCACTCGCTTTCGCTCTTCATTTTCTAGTACTGCGCGCTTGAGTCTATGTTACTGAGGAAACTTAATTGTTTGTGTCAAGTGCTCTTGCGAAAACATGGAGGACGAAGGATCGTCGTCAAACCGTGGGAAGCAGTTGCGCCCGGCGGTTTCGGAAGCTACCGCGACCTCCTCCACCTCGACGTCTAGCTCGGAGTCTGGTAAGATTTCTGGTTTGGATTGGTCTGCCAGCTCTCGTGAGAGTGGCAATACCTCATCTTCTGCTAGTAGCGATGCAAATAGTGGCTCGGGTGGGAGTTATGTCGAAATAATGCCTAGCGACACAGATGTTGAAAAACGAGTGCTTGTGGACGTGGAAGAGGGCGAAATAGGAGCGGAGAGCGATGCGGCTATGGAAGAATCCGAAGGGAACCCGACCGGGAGCAAAAGCCGGACTTGTTATATTGGCCGATCCTTGATGACTCGGGCCGATTTGGATGCCTTACGGTTAGAGGGATGCTTCGAGCCGGGGTGTGTCGATTGCCCGGAAAGGAAACCACGCCGAAACCCGGAAGAATGAGAGTGTGGTGTTCGGGATTTTTTCCTTGCGGGTCTTCGGTTGCGGTATCCAAGAAGTTTGCTGATATTTTGGCGGCCTATAGTGTTCAAATTCATCGGTGACGCCCAACTCTATCCCTCAAGTACTGAAATTTTTGTGGGCATGTCGGACCTTCGCCGGTGATAACGATGTCGAAACCTTCGTTCGGCATTTTGAGATTCATTGGGCTAGGAGGCTTGTGAAGGTTGATGATGAGGACAAGGAAGCTCAATATGGCTGCTGTACCTTTCAGACCCGTCGCTTGGCCAAAAATCAGGCTCCAGTGGAACTGGCTCCGGCGTACAAGAACAAATGGGCTAACCGATGGACTTCATATTGGTTTTATGTTCCCATTGAAGTAATTGGTCGGAATTCAAAGCAAGAAGAGGTGACGACATACGATTTGGCTAGCCGCATGGTCGATCTAGAGGTTGAACTGTCGCCAGAGTTGACGAAGGCCAGCCGGTCTTCAGCAAGTACAACGGCGTTTTATCAGGCGACGCGTGTGATCACTACGCGCGATGCCCTGGAAGAGTTTGTGGCAGCTGATATCTGGCCGTGCCAGCCCCGATGGGGGTCGTGGGCATTTAAGGTGCAATGGCTGCCCGGGCTTGATAATGATGTACGAAGCCCCATCTTCAATGTCAAACGACGGAGGATATGACCGACGAAGAAGTCGTTCTTCGAAGTGGAGAGGAAAGTTGTACAAATGATAGGAAACTTTACCCATAAAGAATGGGAATGTGCCCGAGTATTTTGAAGCATCAAGGCCGTGTTAACCGAGTTTTTGATGAAATGGGCGTGACATATTCCCCTCGCCGGTGCCTCCGACGGCCGGCAAGAAAATGCGGCCCCCGGGCAATGTTGGGTACGAGGCCGTCGAGGCCTCACGAAAGGTCAAGTTAGGCAAGACCCGGCTCCGTTGTTGAAAGTACCGTGAAGAGCAGTAAAGCTCAAGATGTCTTGGCCAAGCGGAAGGCGGACGCTGCAAAAGCAACCACCGCCACCGCTTGCGAGAAAAGTCTACGAAGTTGTCGAAAGTTAGTGAGACCTTGGCCGTCGCAAGGTTGAAGCGGCGAAGGTGGGCGCGGCCGAGAGGGAGAAGAAAAAGGTGCAAGACCCCGCCGTTCCCGAAGAGGTAGACAAGGGACGGGTTTTGAGGAAGAGACCGCCGGACACCATTGAAAAGGTGAAGCGACTCGCGGTCAAAGAGAAAGAGCCCGAGGATGCTGAGGCTTCCGCTAAGAGGGCGCGAGTTGATCCGATTCTTTGAAACCGACGAAGATGTCGATATTATGACGATACCTCAAATTCAACCTTGTACTAAGTATCCTCCGAAGGGATCGGCACGGAAGCCGGGCGAGGGACTTCCGCAAGTGGGTCAAGCGATGCGGAGGAGTTGGAGGCGCGAGAAGCTAGAGGTAGGCGCGTGGTCGAATTAATCCAAAAGGATATTGCCATGGCCGAGGCGAGCTCGAAAGAGCGTGTGGCCGGTCTTGTAGATGTTGTGGATGAGTCGGAATCGCTTTGCTATATTGATGACGACGCCACTCGATCGAAAAGGGGCCAGATGTATCGCTGCCGCAGCCCCAGTGCGAAGCTGCGATGAATTTGAACGAGGGCTCTGGTGCGAAAACCCAGAATGTAATTGACCTGGATGCTCCAGAAGTTGAAGCTTCGGCGGCACAGACATCTCGTTCGCCTCCACCGGTGTCACGAGATGTTGACCCGGCGTCAGCGAAGCTATTGAGGCTGCCGCGTCGGGAAAATTGACGGCGTCCGAAAGTCTCCAGCCTGAAGACGCTGGTACGGTGCAAACTTAAGAGCAACATTTTCGTGCTTTTTCTTTTTATCACGCACTTTGTTTGTTTACGCTTTTTGCTTTCCCATTATTTTTGGCAGCGAACACTTTGGTCAACTTGAGCGTTAAAAACCGGGAGAAAGAGGCGTTCCAGATTGAGGCGGATCCTTCCGCATCAAGGCCGAGTCTCGCGTCGATGTTGGGGGAGCCAGGTGTGATGTTTCATTTATCGTTTTGCTTTTTGACTTTGCGCCTTCGTCGTATTGGCGATGCTAAGGGTATGATATTGTTACTGATCATCTCGCAGATTTTGAACGTACCCTGGAGGACCTGAGCGCTGATGACCTAATGAAGATTGTGCGCGCTTATCTTTCAAGAGGTATCGTCGCCTGCCAGAAGGGCTTCGAGAGGGCTGCGTCGGAAGCGAAATCCTCAGCTGACAAGCAAAAGATGTTGGAGGATGAGAATCGGCGTTTGAGAGAAGAGAATGAGAAGTTAAGACGCGACGCCGATGGTTGGGCGAATCAGCGCGTCAAGCACCAAGAAGCCCTTGACGCTTTAAAAAGAGAGCTTGAATTGAGCGTGAAATGCTATGAGGAGTGTCGTCAAGAATTGAAAGATATGGTGACGCAATATGATGCGCGGAACATCTTGCGACCGCCAATGCCGACCTCATTGCGAATTGAAGAAGTTGAAGGGCGAGCTTGAGGATACTCTAGAGAAAAACGAAGCTTACTCGTCACCAATGGGGGGCGTATCTAGCGGCCGAATATCGTCGAGCTTTGGAGAGCTTCGGTGCCGAGGCCCAGGACTTCAAGATTACCGACAACATCTCTAGTTTTGTAGAGTGGCTGCATAGCGAATTGAAGCTTCTTCCCGATACCATGAGCAAGATTGGGGACTATGGCGCCACTACTTGCTGCGAGATGTTCTTTGAGCCTTCTCGAGCGACGGGGTTGCGAGCATTTCAAAGCTTTTGGAAGCCGAGGCTTCGTGTTTCCCTCACCCGACGACGCTCCGGCCCCAAGCAAGACGGTTGATCGATAAATAAGATCATCCTTCGCAACTTCGGGCCAAGAGTGGGCGAGCGCACGCGCGAAAGAAGGCGGTGGATCGCTTGGCGAGGGTAAGTCTTTTTGGTTTATTTCGGCTTCGGTCACCTTTGCTAATCGATTGCTTATGAGGGTTGTTAATGCTTTCTTCCTTCTCACGGCTCCATTTTGGGCGGGCAAAACAAGCTTTGGAGCTTCGAGAGCACCGCACGACGCACGGTCTGAGGCAACTTTGGGGCCTTATGGGCCCCCTAAGGACCGGCCGCCGAAACCAGCGACGATGCCCCCGAACGGGCAATCCCCGGAGCCCCGGTTCGCGAAGCGCCTCAAGGAGAAGGCGGTCGGGTGGATCCTGTTCTCGGAGAAGCGTTGGCTCCCCTTCGGCTGCGAGTCGGCGGATTGGTGTTTTGAATGAAAACTGAGTGTGGCGTGTCGGCCACTTAAACATTTGAAAGCTAAAATGTAAACTTGTATGCGACGACGAGGTGCTGTAAACGCCGGTCGTAATTTTTGTCGTGCTAAGGTTTTTGAACGTTTAGAGCTGAAGTTATCGCTGCTTTCGAGTTACAGCTTTCGGAAGAAAACGTCTTCCCCCCCTTCGGAAGCAGGGATAACTTTAGCTTGAACACTTTGCTTGGAATTATTATGTCATCGGAGTTTAGAACTTGTTGGTTTGCTTAGACGTTGCGCGATGCTAAGTGTTGAATTTTCTCGTTTGTTGTTTACGGTTTTTGATGGAAACGAATAAAAACTAGCCTGCGACGCGACGCCTAGGCGTGAAACGTGTCGAAGGACTAGGAGCTGTTTTGAAATTGTCAAATTTTACAGCTTTTGAGCTGTTTTTTGACGAGGCATTTACTCGCGTTTTTTGAAAAACGGTCGTCCTTGAAGCGTGCCTTATCATTTGCGACGTAGTTTCCGCGTAACGTTTCAGCTATCAGATTATTTCGATTCGTGACTGAATCGCTTTAGAACGCCCTTCCTGGACGGGCTGTCGAGAAGACAGCTCTTTGTAATATTGATTCTTGTGAATCGTTTCGACTGCACCACTTGTGGGTGGGCTATTAATGAATAGCACTTTGATGCTCTCACTTTCGGAGAGGGCTATTTTGAAATAGCACTTCAATTCATCCTCTTTTGGGATGGGCTATCTTAAGATAGCACTTTAAGCCATGCGAAAGAAACACAACAAAACTTTAGGGAGGAAGTATTCCATTCATTTGGAAATAAATTTTACATCAAGGTTGCCTCGTTAAAAACCTCACGCTCCAGAGTGGAGTCCTCCCTATGTGAGGAAAAGAGTACCCGCCTTGTTATTGAATTGTAAAGTGCGAAAGTAAATGCTTGGAAAATGTAAATCTAAGATGAGCCCACCACACTTATAGTACCGTGCGAAAGGCTCCCACCGAAAGTAGACTACGGGAAAAACTTACACAAGTTGTCCACATTCCATGAATGAGGCAATTCCACACCCCGCTTCGTCCTTGAGGCGAAAAGCCCCATCTCGAACCGAGCTTGAGACCACGTAGGGTCCCTCCCAAGCGAATTGGAATTTTCCTACAGCGTCGGCATTCTTCTTTCTTTTCAGGACGAAATCTCCCACTTTGATGTTCTTGAGGGATACTTTCTTGTTCCTCCACTTCCTGGTTTCCTCTTGATACTTCAACAGGTTTTGGACTGCATCAAGCCTGTCGATTTCCACTAGATCCTTGTCAGCCTCTTCACTCTCGCGAGAGCTGCCGGCCAAAACTCTTGCGCTTTCGTTGTTGAGTTCCTCGGGGCACATCGCTTCGGCCCCATACAACAGTCTGAATGGGGTGAATTTGGTTGTTCTTGATTCTGTAGTGTTGTGCGACCAGACGACTTTTGAGAGCTCATCCGCCCACTTTCCTTTCTTCTGCTCGAAGAGGCATTTTTTGATGGCGGAGAAGATTTGCCCATTGGCCCTTTCCACAGCGCCGTTGGATTGGGGATGGTACACGGATGCGAAGCATAGCTTCGTCCCAATTGAACGACAGTATTCCCTGAAATCTTGACAATCGAATTGCTTTCCATTGTCGACAGTGAGCTCTTTGGGTACCCCAAATCTGCAAATGATTTGCTGCCAGAAGAACTTCCTGATAGTGGACTGAGGTGATAGTAGCGAGAGGTCTTGCCTCGATCCATTTTGTGAAGTACTCGATCGCTACCACCGCGAACTTGAAGTTACCCCCGGGTAGTAGGGAGCGGCCCGACGATATCCATTCCCCGGCGTTGTAACGGCCGGGTAGGTGTGATGAGTTGCGATGGCGCGCCGGCCTTCGGCCGATGCTTTGCGGCGAGCCGGCATGCCTTGCAAGTTTTCACGATGTGCTCTCGCATCTTTTATGGCCATTGGCCAATAAAAACCTTGCTCGAAGGCTTTTCTCCGCCGGTGCTCTCACCGCAATGTGTGAGCCGCACATCCCTCCATGGATTTCTCTCATGAGCTCGATGCCTTGATCTTGGGAAATGCATTTGAGCGATGGTGCACATACGCCCGGCTTGAACGGGACATCATCCTTGAGGATGTAACCCTTGGCTCGCGCTCGCATTCTTTTGAGGTTCGTGGGTTTCGACGGGTTCATAGTGCCCGCGAAGGAAGGCAATTATGGGGGCTCTCCGGTCAAGCTTGCGATTGCATTGATGGTGCTTTGAGCGGTTGCTTGTCTAGCTTTGTGAACGGAGCAACTAAAATTTCGAAGAATACATCCGAGGGCATCGCTTCCCCCCTTGCGGCCTTCTTTGCGAGCTCGTCGGCTTCGCCGTTGTATTTCTGGGCGGGTGCTCGATGGTGAATCCTCGGAAATGCCTTTCCATTTTGCGCACCTCCGCTAGGTATTTGACTAGCTCCGGCTCCTTGGCCTCACTTTCTTTTTCCACATGGTCTTTGATGACCTTGGCGTCGCACTTGACTAGGAAGTTGTTGGCCCCTAGAGCTCTTACTTTGCGAAGGCCTAGCGACAAGGCTTCGTACTCGGTGGTGTTGTTAGTGCATCTGTCGGATGGGTCCTTGTAATCTAGCCGGGCGGCATATCTTAGCTTGATGCCCTGTAGGGGAGGTGATGATGGCTGCAATGCCAGCACCCTTGCGCCCCCAGGCTCCGTCACATCTGATTTCCCAGATTGGCACTAGCTCTTCGTCAGCGTTGACGTTGCTCGGTGAAGTCCAGTCTACGATGAAGTCTGCTAGGACTTGGGATTTGATTGCTGATCTCTTTCCAAAATCAATTGTGTATTCTGACAGCTCGGTTGCCCATTTGGCAATTCTGGACGAAGCCTCCTTGTTAATGAACAGATCGTTCAGAGGTTGATCTGTGAGCACTGTGACTTTGTGAGCCTCGAAGTAATGCCTGAGCTTTCTTGTGGTCATGATTACGGCGTAGGCAATTTTCTCTAGCTCTGAATAGTGCAGTTTTGACCCTGCTAAGGCTTCAGAGACAAAATAGACTGGGGATTGGAGTTTGCCTTTTTCAGTTTCGACCTCTCGGACCAGAGCAGCGCTAACTGCGGCCTTTGAGGCGGCTACGTAGAGGAGTAGCGGCTCTGAGGGCGAAGGTGGGGACAAGATTGCCATCTTTTCTATGTAGTCCTTGAGCTCGGCGAAAGCCTTGCTTTGCTCGGGGCCCCATTCGATTGCGCCCTTGCCTTTTAGTGCCTTGAAGAATGGAAGGCTTCGCTCGCGGACCTTGAGATGAATCTGTTCAAGGTCGCTACTCGGCCGTTCAATTTCTGGACGTCTTTCTTCGTTTTGGGTTCCTCCATTTCCCTGATTGCTTTGATCTTGTCGGGATTGGCTTCGATTCTTTTAGCGGAGATGAGGCACCCTAGAATCTTTCCTTTTGTAACCCCAAACACATTTGTCCGGGTTTAGTTTCAAACCGGCCCTCCTCATGTTGGCGAAGGTTTCGGCCAGATCATTTATGTGGCTGGCCCTGTCAGAGCTTTTGACGATGAGGTCATCGACATAGGCCTGAATATTCTTGCCGATCCGTGGCTTGAATACCCGTTCGGTCATTCGGTGTACGTTGAGCCGGCATTTTTCAACCCCTCGGCATGCGGACGAAGCAAAAAGATTCGAAGGGTGTGATGAAACCGGTTTTCTCCTCATCCTCCTTCGCCATCCAACATTGATGGTAACCGGAGAAACAATCCGGCGAGACATGATCGTGGCGTTGGCCGCGAATCCACCACTTGATCCATTCGAGGCAACGGATAGTTATCTTTTGGCGTTGCCTTGTTTAGATCGGTGAAATCGATGCACATGCGCCATTTGCCGTTCTTTTTCTTGACGAGCCCGTGTTTGCCGGCCATTTAGGGTACATGACTTCGCGGATGACGGTGGCGTCAAGCGGCCTTTGGACCTCCGACTTGACGGCCACCACCTTGTCGTCGGACATCTTTCTCAACTTCGTTTACGTGGCTTGACCGATGGGTCGATGTTCAATTTGTGTTCGATGAAACTTCGATCGACGCCCGTGAGATCTTTGGCGGACCATGCAAAGACATCTTTGTTTTTCTCGGGAGGAAACAAACTAGACTTGCTTCCTCGTCGGTGATAGATCCGAGCCGATGACGACGGCCCGATCGAGGATCATCGTGTCCAAAGGAACTCGCTTGGTCTCGCGGTCCGGCCGGATGTTGATTTTTTCTTTGTACGCCTTCGGCTGCCTTTTCTACCTCGTTGCGCTCGACCGCCTCGTCGAGGGCGTGCACGTTTCGCCGCCGGGGTACGGCCTCTTTCTAGGTTGCGGCCATCGTTTTGATGACCCCATATTGTGATGACCCCCAGTGTCGCCGGGATTTTGATGCATAGAAACGCTTGGTGGATGACTGCCTCAAACTTGTTGAGGAACCCCCTGCCTAGGATACCATTGTATGGATAGTACATTTCCACAACGTCGAAGGATAGGTACTCAGTTCTGGCATTTTGTACTGTGCCGAAAGATACAGGGAGGACCACCTTGCCCCATCGCGTGGATGACACGCCCCCCCGAAGCCATACGAGGGTGTGTCCGGTGGTTGCGGCAAGTCTCTATTGAGCCCCATCTTGTCGAAGGCGTCGGCAAAAATGATGTCTGCTGATGAACCGTTGTCCACCAACAGTTTTCCGAGAGTCCAGCTCGCTATATTGGCTTCTATCACAAGAGCATCGTTGTGAGGGAAACCTTGCAGCCTTACGTCCTCCTCCGAGAAGGTAATCGGGATGTGAGACCATCTTGTTTTTTCCACTCTTCCTTCCACACAGATGTTTCGCACCTCGCGAAAGTAGTGTTTCCGCTCCTTCTTGGTTTCGAACTCCAGGGCGGAGCCCCCTGAAATAGGCATTATGGTGCCGACAGATGGCAAAGGGTCGCTTTGGCCCTCGAGCTTGGCTGGGAGCGGTGGAGCTGAAGGACCTTTGTAAGGAGGGGGAGGGGGAGGGAATAGGATGATGCTCGACGGGCTCGCGCTCGATATTTTGAGCTTGGAAAGTTTGTGATTGCCAAGGCGGAGGCCGGGGGGTAATTGGGTAGCGGTGGGCGGTATTGAGGTGGTTGGAATGGGTTTGCGAAAGAGTTTCTCCCAAAACTAGGATTTTGCCAAGCGGGGCGGAATGGTTTACGGCACTCGCTCTTTCTTTCTCCTTCCTCTCTTCTTCGAGGATAGCTTCGAACCTTTTCTTGTCCGGGCAATAGTTTGAACTATGGTCATCGTTTTCCTTGTGAAAAATGCGGTACCATTTTCTTTTCTCGTTATGGCCTCGGCCTCTCGCCTCGACCTCTACCCCTGCCTCCACCTCTTCCGCCCTGCGACCTCCCCCCCCGATTGGGGTGAGGGGGGCCGGGTGGGCTTGGGACCCGGGCTCGTGGGTCGGCCCCGTGGGCAAGGATTTTCTTGGGTGTTTTCGCCCTCCGGTGCCGAAAACGCTTCGAGGATTAGTATGAGAGGTGTTTCCGGAATTGGACCACTCCCTCTCGCCTGGGTTGGTTGGCTTTCGCGGACTTTTTTCTCGCCGGGATTGCTCTTCCATGCACATTCGAAGTCATTGTCCGAGCGACAATACTTCTCGAATTCTTCGTATAGGCGCCTGGATAGTTTTGGGCCTTTCGCGCATGAGATGTGAACGGAATTGACCGGCTCTTAAACCCACGATGGCGGCGTTGATGGCGACGGCGTCCAACACGTTTGGTGCCTGGGCTCTTAAGTGCACAAATCTTCTGAAGTAGTTTTGAAGGGGTTCCTTGTCCTTCTGCTTACAGGAGAAAAGGTCACTCTCTGTAAGTTCTGGACGCTGGAAACCTTGGAAGTTTGAGAGAATTCGGCCGCTTCGGATCATCCCATCCGTGAATCACGCCGGGCTCGGCGAGAGAATACCACCGTGTCGCCGCGTCATCGGCGGCGATGATGAAAGATTTCACTAGTACGAGTCGTCACCGCCGCCGAAAGGATGGCGGCTTCGTAGCTCATTAGAAATTGCCTTGGGTCGGACCGGCCCGAGAATCTAGGCGGTGGAACCGGCCCGTAAGTTTGCGGCCACGGAGTGATTTGAATCTCTTGAGACAAGGGGGATTTAGGGTCCCATGGTCTCGTGCGAATGGTGTGAATGTCTTGGTGCGAGGGACCAGATTCAAAAGGGCTCGCGAAGGGGTTGCGGCTGAATGTAGAGTGCGGAGGGGGCTGGGTAAAAAACTCGGTGCGCTCGTTGAAATTAGGCTGACTAGGAACTGTGTATTCGGGTGAAGGTTGGGTGAAGCTTAAGGATTGTTTTGCTTTTAGAGCGCGTAGTTCCTCCTTTAGGGTAGCTATTTCTGCTTTCTGCTTTTGAATCTCGGCTTCGTGCTGAATTGCCAAGAGCCGTTTCTTGGTTCTGGCCAATTCCTCAGCCTCCTTGCGCAGTTTGGCCAGCTCCGCTTCCTGCGTTAGGTTGGGATCTGGGAGCGCCTCTCCCTGGGTGAGCATAGCTGAGAGATTGGGCTCCTCGTCTAAGGAGGACGACGCTCCTTTGGTGGAATTGACGGTGGTTCTCTTCTTCCTTGTGGACATTCCGGGTTTGATACTCGAGCCAAACACAAACGGTGGGCGCCAATTGTTGTGGGGAAAGCCGCAGCTTTCGCACACGAACAATAAGAGAGGACAAAATCTCAAGAACCAAAACCTAAACTCAGGACGAAAGACAACCAAAAGATCTTTTCTCAACAGTTGATTTCTCAAAAGTCGATCCCCTTTACATGTGCCGGTCCATCTCCTTTTATAGGGAGGCGGGCGGACTTTTTACATTCCGAGAACACCCTCGTGTAAAACGAATCAAAACAGAATGTGCTAGGCTATCTTCGGGTAATCTCCAATTAGGTCTCCACGTAATCGGCGCTTCATGACGTCACGCCGCAAATCGCGGCGCCTTTCCGGCCTTCCATCACGTGCTCTCGTCGGGGTGAAAGCCCCCGAGCCTTTTGAAGATCCCTCCATTCGCCTAGCGCTCTTCACCACCTGAAACAAAAACCATACTCAAGTTTGGACTCATTAAGTGTTAGGAACGACGAAACCCCCTGTTCGAATCCCAGGCCGAGGCTCTCTGGGTGGATAGCATTCGCCCCAGGGGTTTCGTCATGGAATGGGTCGCCAAGCGAGACTTTGTCGCCCTGTGTTAAGTTGGATTCGTATCGATGGCTTTGGAAGCGGCGAAAGGTGCCTGCCAAAAATGCGACGCCCGGAGGGTGGAAATGGAATCTGCTGCTTCTGGGGGTTTTGCGCGCATCCTTCGCACAACCGCTCTCTATTTTTTGGGTATGCGAAGGCTCGATTCCGAATCCCCCCAACACTCACCTAGAATGGTTAACATACTAGAACTTGAGCTAAAATCTGAAAATAAGGATCAACTCTTAGTCGCTTTTGGCAAAACAAACCCAGCAGCCAAAAAGCCTTGCATGTCTAGTTGTATTTTCTTTTATCGGGTAAGTCTTGCTGAGTATTAGTACTCAGCCTTGCTTAATTTGTGGTTTTCAGGTAATCCCATCTGGCCTGGTTCTATCCCAGATGGTTGGGAGCTTGAATGGGAGAACGATGATGAGGAGTGATATGCATGGATGGCCTCCCATGTGTATCATGCGCTAGTTTTATTTTCGCTGTTTAAACTCTGATCATGTTTACTTTTATGTACGGAAAACCTGGTTTGTAATAATGTTAAACTTGTGAACCTTTTTATGTAATGTAATGTTGTACTCTGGTCCCGCCGTCGTGTGGGCTTAGCGCATATCAGCGATCCTGTTGTATGTGATTTACCGGGCTTTACCGGCGGAAGCGACTTAATAATTCTTTATTATTGCTTAATGGCCATGTGGACCGGCTTAGGCGATAATACGGAATCATTTTGGGTGGTTCCGTACAACCCCGACCGGGCGGTTCCCCACATCCCACGCTTTGGGACCGGACTCTACAAACTGCGGTACACGGTTATCCGAGGGTCTAACCCGACCGGTCCGGACTCACACACTATACCACGGGTAGCTAGCCCGGAGACACATCCCAAGCGGGTAGCTAGAAAGATCCCGCCCCGGTTCGAAGGTACTAGGCTTACCGGTCCCATTCCCGACAAGCACTTGGTACGTTCAATAGCTTAAACCAAGATAATGCTACTCGATCGAGACCGAACCCATTGCTCTTACCACATGAGCGAGTCATTTAACCAACTTATGATCAACATAAGCATCCTATATCTCGCGAGCAATGAGTCATTACTCAACTTCTACCGTATCCTTAGAGCATGGCATTAGCGTTCCTAACATTCTAGTAAAAGAGCATAGGAGTCCTAAGGATCATGCATCTAGGTTTCAAAGCAACTCCCGAAACTTAAATGCACAAGTAACCAATAAATACTGAAAAGTAAAAGGTATGAAATTTTAAAGAAAAAGGGTTAGATGAACCGGTGCTTGCCTTCCTCGGACTCAAAACCCACACAAGCCTTGGGCTCTTCCGGACTTTGGTCCAGGTCTTCTTGCCGCACACTAGCTTGATTCAACTCTCCACTAGTCGCTCCCTCCTCCTCCCCGGGTGAGCGTGTACGTCCCGTCGGGAAGATCTACACGTTTACATGCACATGCATTAGATTATGGTGAAGGTGGGAGAATTACCACAAAACCAACTCTTGTTGGACACATACATCCAAATATTATTATTTTCTCACAAGCAATAATTAGGGTGTGTGATGATTAACAAAACACTACCTTGATGGTGATTGCGTGCATATCTAAGCAATTTAAGCTACTTAACTTTACCAAATAGCAAGGGGGTGTGTTTAAATTAATAAAAACGAAACAAACATGATGTCACAATTTAACACTTTAATTTCCATTTCTTGCTTTAATTACTCAAAACAAGACTTTCAACCATAAATCCAAATTAAATCAAAACAAAGAAACCTTATACATGTTTTCTAGAAAAGATAGGTTTCTTTACCATGAAACCAACAAAATTGGTTTTGCATTTTTCCGATTGTTCTACGATTCTTAACGATTTTTCAAAGTTGCAAATTTGAAACCCTAATAACACAATTGCGGGGGGGCCCTCGAAGTATTTTCTCGAAATTACGCAAAGGTCCCCGGTTTTACGAAAATCTCCTTGTAAAGAACCAAATCAAAGCAATGTAGTCCTTCGCCAGCCGGGGTGGGGAAACGGCCTAGGGGGCCTAAGGAGGTTACCTCGCGACCGATTATGAGGGTCCGACGGACGATGGCGGCGCCGGCGAGCGTCGACCGCGGGGAGGTGGCCGGGCCGACCGCCGCGGCTTGATGCCCCTCGCTAGGCTCGGGTCAGGCCGGCAACGGGCGACCTCGGGAGCTTCGGCGTGTCTCGGGGAAGAGGTGGAGGGGATCGCGTCGCTGCAAAAGAGGGCGCGGAAGCTTGCATGGCTGCGGCAGCGGTAATGGCGCCGGCGGCGCTCTGCTATGGGGCGGCTAGAGCACGGCGACGAGCGGGAGACCGAACAGACGGCGAGCATGGCGAAGCGGACGAGGCAAGGACGCCTTAAGGCACACCCCAGCCAGCTGGACCCAGCTGCATGCGCACGAGGCACGCTGCGCGGGCGTCGCACGGCGCGTGGCGCCATGCGGGGCGGCCGATGCCTAGGCGCGGCGTACGGCGGACGGATGGGGCGGAGGGCCCACGACAAGTCCGTGGTCTACCGCGAAGCCGCCGAGGCCGTCCATACGCCGAGCAATGCGCGGACGCCACGTGGCCGGCGCGGTCCGGGATGCGTTTGCGTGCGCGTCGCACTGGAGCAAGGCACGGCGACACCAGCGACCAAATTCAATTCGCGATTCAGTTTTCAAAATTCCGTAACTCCGAAAATTACAAACTAAGTGAAAAATCTCCAAAAATAAAAGTTGGAGAGGAGCTATAGACCTACGACTTTAACAAAGGTCGTCATATGTTTTGATCAATGGTTTGTCTGGGAACGTCGACCGAAGTTGCAGTTTTTCCACGGCTCGGTTTAATGTTTATAGCGCGTTCAACTCGATTTTTGGCCAATTTGCACTCAAAATTGGAATGTCCGCCAATTACGAAAAATGTGTTCCCGGAAATAACGAACAACTTTCATATTGGCCGATTTTGAACTTCTATAGTGAAATTTGGAGAACGCGCAAGAAAACTAAATCAGCCTTTAAGGAGATCTAGGGTTTGACCGTGATTTGGGATTTTGACCAAGGTCTTTTGTGCAAATTTGTGACAAAACATGTCAAACATGCTTAGAATCTAATTAACCTTGATTAACATATCTAATTAATGTCATTAGCACAATAAACATCGGGGATGTTACGAGCGTGGGCCCCAATAGACTAAATAAGAAATCGGATGCGTTGGGTGCTAAGGTGTCTACACGTGATGTCTTGCTGATTTGGCTAGTAGGACACTACCTCTCACCATTTCGGGTTGGGGCTTCCCTTAGAGAAGCTTAGCATCGGAAAGCGGACGGTGGGGGCACGTGTCCCCACTTGATTTTTACGGTGTGATCACGAAAAGTTTGAATAAATACTGAGGCACTTTTCAAAATAAGTGGTTACACACGGAAAAAAAATCACAGCACATACCAACTTTCATATAGCGCTCTTCCACGCGTGCTTTTCAAGTTCAGCTGAAAAAATGAGTGGATGAAGATCCTCTGGTGCAAACTGTTGTGAAGAGTTTCTTTATATCAATAGGTAGAAAAATAAACATCGTAAAGCTGGATCCTAGTAAGACGCTGGCAAAAATGGTGAGCTCCAAACATTGAGATATATAGGCAGCCCTTTGTTTGAAAAGAGTGCTCGTAATCAAATCTCTGAGCATTGTTCTGAAACCCCGCCATGGTGTCCTAAACTTCTGCTTCAAAAAAAATCTCACCTTGTGTCCGGTCAACATTTTTACTCGAGTGATCATCAATTGAGCACCGATATTGCTTAAAAATCTCACCTTGTGTCCGGTCAACTATTGTGAAACAAGAAAAAGGGAAAAAGAAATAGAAATAGTATAAGGAAAGGAATAAAAAAGGAAACAAGAGAAAGAAAAAAAACCCACGCCCCCAACCTCCTATGCATGGGTCACCACGCCTCGCCCGCCCTTCTTCGGTGATGCTCGGCAATTTTGTCGCTTAAGCGACGCATAAATTTGTCGGCCGGATCGCCCACCACCATTACCATGGAAAGGATACTCGATGACTTGCTTCTCCACGTCCCGCTGCATCTTCTCCCACTTCGAGCCCCACTAACAGCTTATCCTCTGATTTCCTGCTCTAGCTTCAAGCCCCATGTGGACTGATGGACGTCTTCTCCAATTCTCAGGGTGGAACTCCGGCAGCCTGGTTCTCCTTTGTTCTCGATTGTTTGCTGCTTCTCTATACGGTTTTGGATGGACAGAGTTTTTTATTCGAGCGTGGGCCCCAACAGACTGAATAAGAAATCGGATGCGTTGGGTGCTAAGGTGTCTACACGTGATGTCTTGCTGATTTGGCTAGTAGGACACTACCTCTCACCATTTCGGGTTGGGACTGCCCTTAGAGAAGCTTAGCATCGGAAAGCGGACGGTGGGGGCACGTGTCCCCACTTGATTTTTACGGTGTGATCACGAAAAGTTTGAATAAATACTGAGGCACTTTTCAAAATAAGTGGTTACACACGGAAAAAAAATCACAGCACATACCAACTTTCATATAGCGCTCTTCCACGCGTGCTTTTCAAGTTCGGAAATTGAAAAAAATGAGTGGATGAAGATCCTCCGGTGCGAACTGTTGTGAAGAGTTTGTTTCTATCAATAGGTAGCAAAATAAACATCGTAAAGCTGGATCTTAGGTAAGACGCCGGCAAAAATGGTGAGCTCCAAACGTTGAGATATACGAGGCAGCCCTTCGTTTGAAAGAGTGCTCATTGTTACGAAGCCCCGCCATGGTGTCCTAAATGTCGGGGACCGCCCTAGGGGTCCCCTTAAACAATGGGGAAACTCTCACTTAAATCCCGGTACCAAAACACGTTAAGCCTAACCATGCGGGTGACTAACCATGCGGGACACGGCCCGAGCCGCGGGACTCCGACGGCCCACCAAGACGGCCCTCTTAGAAATCCCCCTCGAGCGGGCTCCGCCTCGCTCGAGGGCGCACTCCCCCCTCGGGCGGGCTCCGCCCGTTCGAGGGGCAACTCCCCCCCACGAGTGGTCCCGCCCCGCTCGGGGGCTCACTCCCCCCCTCGAGCGGGTCTCGTCCCGCTCGAGGGTCCGTTCCGCCCTCGGCCGGGGCCCGCCGCGCTCACGGGCGCCCGCACGCGTGCGCCGGCCCCGTACACGGGCATTTAACGCCCGACGCGCGCGGACGGCGCCATCATGCGCCGGGGCTCGCGCCCCGGTGCCGCCGCACCAACTCCCCAGGGAGGAGCCCATCCCCGCCACTGTGGGGATGGACTGTGCGGCACGGCGGTGTCGGTCCCGTGACACCGCGCGCCCACTACGAAGATGACTAACGCGCCCGACCCTCGAAGGGGGGCGGGCGCACCCTCGATTTCACTTTCCCGTGACCCTACAGGTTAGGTGAGGAGCGCTAGGCCGGTGGATGGCCATCCCGGTCACTGTAACGGCGCGGCCGCCGTACCCACGCGTGCGGGCGCACGCCGGTCTTGCGGCAACCACTCCGCTACCGCGGAGCGCATTGGGAAGGAACGCCGTTCTGCCTGCTCCTGTGCCCCGTACCAGCCATCATCAGCACCTCCCTCGAAGCCTATCAAAGGACGCCACCACCATCCGCCGCCCTCCTACCCTCGAACCGCCACTTGTTCGGGTACGGGGTAGGCCATCATGGCCGGATCGCGGCGAGGATCGTCCGGACGGCCGCCCACTCTATAGCGTAGCACGACGTGCACCCCCACGTAGTTGGATAGCGCGGCGTGCATGTAACTCGCCGCCCCCTTGACCTATAAAAGGGGAGGCGAGCCCCCCGGCCGCAAGGGGGGAGAAGAGTTCGGATCAACACAACACACCGTGCACTCACTCTCTTATTCTCCCACAACATCTTCAACCACTCTCCCGGGGACTTGGAAGCCACGCTTCCTCTCCCGCCTTGCTTGTACTTGCCCCACTACAAGCACCCCCGGTCCTGAGCAATATAGTGCCACGAGCACGCCCCCTGTCGGACGTACGGCCCCCTCGGCCGGGAACCAGGATAAAACCTTGTGTCATTTGTTGCTTGGCATCGACCATTGAGGGATAGACCTAGGCGCTATCTACTGGTTAGTGTCGGGACCATATTCCGCACCGACAGTTGGCGTCCACCGTGGGGCTAGGGAGCGCCTAAGGTCATTTCACCAACTCCCTCCATGGTGATTCGCACCGAATATCGTGCTACACGCTATTGCATGGGTAGCTCGGACCCCCTCCCAGCCGGGTTCGAAATCCGCTTCGGGGACCTGAACTTTCAGGCCACGGGGAACGGCTATCTCATGCGCCTCACTAACCGTGAGGAACTCCGCGCGCGGCGTCAGGCCAGGTCTGCTCAGACCCCCGCCGCGTGTACCACCACGGCGCAGCGCGCCGCGCGCACGGATGTCGCGGGTCCGTCGGCGCCACGACGCCACCGCCGCTCGGGCGGCGCTCGCATCGGGCGCGATCCGAGCGGCGGCAAGCCGAGCGAGCCGCCTCCCCGGCGCGGTACGCCCGCCACCACGATCGCCACCGCCCGGCGGGTCGGCGTGCGGTCTCGGACCGCGCGTCCCCATTGGGGCGCGTGGCGCCACGACGGCCCATAACGCCAACGTGAACACGACGATGCGCGAGGGTTCGCCCCGGCCGCCACGTCTTCGTCGCCGGGGACCCCGGCACCTCGGCGAGCGGACGAGTCATCCCCGGGCTCCGTCGACACGATGCCACCCGCCAACCGCCACGGGTACGCGGAGTGGGACTTCTCCGGCGTGCGGGACCCGGTCGCGTTCGGGCGCTTCCTCGACGCCACGGACTACCGGTTTGGGCTGCTCCCGACGACTCCGGCACGGGAGCTACGACCCCACGCGGGAGTGTTGCGCCGTCATCACCAACGACCGGCCAACGCCGCCGGCGCGGTGGGTGCGGGAGACGGAGAAGTCACGCCCGCCCCGGGGATCGCTACGCGCCCGGCCGCGGGGGCCAAGCGCTCTCCCGCCGGGGCCGACGTCGACGCACAGGCGGCCCGAGCCCGTGAGCTCAAGGCCAGGCCGGCGGAGGAATACCGGACGGTGCGGGCCGCTCCGCGCTTCGATGGCGGGGGAGGCCTCCGCGCGCGGCGAACGCGCGCGGGAGGGCGGGCCGACGGTCCGTGACCGCATCAACACCGCCACTAACGTCGGAAACGCGGACGTGCCCCCACGGGCGAGCCGAAGCTCGTCGGCGCCGCGGCGTTGCTTGCGCGCCATGCCGGCACCCTCGACCCCCGAGGCTCGAGATATGCACCGCGAGGTGCAAACCCTCATCGAGCAAGCGGCCGTCCGGCGGGCCGAAAGCTCGGCTTCACGCATCCGCCAATAGGGGGGATGCGCGGGGCGATGAAGCCGCACCGGGGGCGAACCCTCGGTGCACGCGGGGGGGCCGGCGGGGCATCCCACCGAGCAAGGGCGCACGCCGGTCAAGGAACGACTCCTTGATGCACGCGGGCGCCGGATGGCGACGCCCGCAACGTCATCAACGCCGGGCGCACGGGCGGGCGGACGCACAAGCGGCCGGGGGCTACCACCCTCGAAGGGGTGGGCTCTACGACAAGGGGCGAGGACCGCTCCCCGACGCCGGAACCCCCGGCACCCATGTGTTCGGCGGGAGATCCGCACGGCGACATTCCCCCAACGCTTCCGTCAGCCCTCGACGATCGTCAAATACAACGGGGAAACGGACCCCCGCGTCTGGCTCAACGACTACCGCCTAGCTCGCCCGTGTGGGCGGGGCCACTAGCGACGAAGTGATCATCCGCAACTTGCCCCTGCATCTGGGCGACGCGGCCGGACATGGCTCGAGCACTTGCCCGCCGGCCCGGATCCATAACCGGGACGATCTAGTCCACACGTTCGTGGGCAACTTCCGGGGGCACGTACGTGCACCACGGGAACTCCTGGGACCTCGCGCTCCCGCACGCGAAGCACGGCGAGTCGCCGCGGGACTTCATACGGCGCTTCTCCAAGCGCCGCACGGAGCTCCCCGGCGTGGCACGGTCCGAGATCGTGCACGCGTTCCTCGAGGGCACCACGTGCGGGACCTCGTGCGCGAGCCGGGAGCGCGGCCCCCGCCACGGACTCAAACGAGCCGTTCGACATCGCCACCGGCTTCGCCTCCGGGAGAGGAGGCCGTGGGGGCGATCTTCGACGGCAAGAAGGGCAAGCGCTCGGAGGACACGCCCGCGGAGGGCGGCGGGTCCAAGGAGCCGCGCCGCAACGACAAGCGGGGCAAGAAGGGGAAGAAGCCGCGCCGCGCGGCGCGCGAGCGAGGGCGCAACGGCGGCAACGCCGAGGCCCTCGGCGTTGACCCGGCCCGACGGGGGCCCTCGACCGGCTCCTCGAGGCCCGGGGGTGTTTGACGACATGATGAAGAAGCCATGCCCCTACCACAAGACCCCAGTGCAACACACCCTTGAGCAATGCGACATGCTCAAGAAGTTCTACGGCCGTGCCGCCGCGAAGGAGGCAGAGGCCAAGAAAGATGGGGGCGATGGCGACGCGGGTGGCTTCCCCGCTGTCGAAAATGTGTTCCTCATCTTTGGGGGACCTACCGTCGACATGTCGACCCGGCAGCGCAAGAAGGAGCGGCACGAAGTCCTCGCCGCAGAGAGGGCGCCTCCGGCCTTCCTCAACTGGTCGAAGGACGCCATCACCTTTAGCCGGGACGACCACCCAAACCGCATCCCGAACCCGGCCGGTACCCGCCGGTGGTCGACCCCATCATTGGGAACGCCGGTTTTCGAAGGTCCTTATGGACGGAGGCGGTAGCCTCAATATCCTCTTCGCGCACACACTGCGCCCGATGGGGATTGGGGCGGACCAGCGCGGCCCGGCCACGAAGCCGTTTCACGGCATCGCGCCGGCAAGCGAGGTTCAACCCCTCGGGCAGATCGATCTGCCCGTCTGGTTCGGTACCCCCAAGAACTTCCGTAAGGAAACCCTCACCTTCGAGGTGGTGGGGTTCAAAGGGGCCTACCATGCCATACTTGGGCGACCATGCTATGCCAAATTCATGGCGGTCCCCAACTACACGTACCTGAAGATGAAGATGTCGGGTCCTAACGGCGTCATCACCGTCGGGTCGTCTATCGAGCACGCATTCGACTGCGACGTCGAGTGCGTGGAACATGCAGAGGCACTAGCGCTGGATGAAGCGCTGGTCAACACGCTGGAGAAGATGGTCAACGAGGACCTCAACTCCGCGGCCAAGCACGTCGGCACCTTCGAGGCCGCCGAACAGACCAAAGGGGTCCCCCTCGACCCCCTCGCCCCCGAGGGCAAAACGTTGAGGGTCAGCTCGACCCTCGACCCGAAATAGGAAGCAGTGCTCGTCGACTTCCTCCGCGCCAACGCCGACATCTTCGCGTGGAGCCCCTCGGACATGCCAGGCATCCCGAGGGAAGTCGCCGAGCACTCCCTTGACATCCTGCCAAATGCCCGCGCCGTGCAACAACGGCTGCGCCGCTTCGACGAGGAGCGGCGACGGGCAATCGGAGCGGAGCTGCGGAAGCTCCTCGAGGCCGGATTCATCAAGGAAGTATTCCACCCTACGTGGCTAGCCAATCCTGTGCTTGTAAAGAAGAAAAATGGGAAGTGGCGGATGTGTGTAGACTATACCAGTCTTAATAAAGCATGTCCCAAAGTTCCTTTTCCTCTGCCACGCATAGATCAAATCGTTGACTCAACCGCCGGGTGCGAACCGCTTTCCGTTTCCTTGATGCCTATTCGGGATATCACCAAATAAAAATGAAGGAGTCCGACCAGCTCGCGACTTCGTTCATCACGCCGTTCGGGACGTTCTGCTACGTCACGATGCCCTTTGGCCTCAGAAACGCGGGCGCAACATATCAGCGCTGCATGCAGCACGTTTTTGGGGACCACATCGGGCGGACGGTCGAGGCTTACGTAGACGACATCGTCGTCAAGACCAGGAAGGCGGACGACCTGGTTAACGACCTTGGCGTCGCGTTCGGCTGCCTACGGGCCAACGGGGTCAAGCTAAACCCCGAAAAATGTGTCTTTGGAGTGCCGCGGGGCATGCTCCTAGGATACATCGTCTCCCAGCGGGTAATCGAGGCCAATCCTGAAAAGGTCGCGGCCCTCGAACGAATGGGTCCGATTCGGGACCTCAAAGGGGTGCAGAAGGTGTTGGGGTGCCTCGCCGCCTTAAGCCGCTTCATCTCGAGGCTCGGTGAGAAGGGCCTCCCCTCTATCGCTTACTCAAGAAGCACGAGTGCTTCTCTTGGACCGCCGAGGCCCAGGACGCGCTCGACAAGCTGAAGGCGTCTCTGACACACGCTCCAATCCTCACGCCGCCGCGAGACGGCGAACCCCTACAGCTCTACGTGGCCGCAACCACCCAGGTGGTGAGCGCCGTGATCGTTGTGGAGCGTGCGGAGGAAGGGCACACCCTGCCCGTACAGCGTCCAGTCTATTACATCAGCGAGGTCCTCTCGGACACGAAGGCGCGCTACCCCCAGGTCCAGAAGCTGCTGTACGCGGTAGTCCTTGCGCGGCGCAAGCTCCGCCACTACTTCGAGGCCCACCCGGTCACGGTGGTCTCCTCCTTCCCGCTAGGAGAGATCATTCGCAACCCTGACGCGGCAGGCAGGATTGCCAAATGGTCCGTGGAGCTGATGGGCGAGACGCTTGCCTACGCCCCGCGCAAGGCCATCAAATCGCAAATCCTAGCCGATTTCGTCGCCGAGTGGACGGACACGCGGCCGCCGCCCCTCGTATTCAAGTAGAGTCTTGGACTCTTGTTCTTCGATGGCTCGGTGATGAAGACAGGGGAGCGGGCGCGGGCACGCTCTTCGTGTCACCCCTCGGGGAGCACATGCGCTACGCAGTGCGCCTTCACTTCCCCGCGTCCAACAATATGGCTGAGTACGAGGCCCTCCTCTGCGGCCTCAAAATCGCCATTGAGTTGGGCGTCAAACGCCTCGACGTGCGGGGGGACTCGCAGCTCGTGATCGATCAAGTCATGAAGAACGCGAGCTGCCATGATGACAAGATGGAGGCCTACTGCAAGGCCGTACGGGCCCTCGAGGACAAGTTCTACGGCATCGAGCTCAACCACGTACCCCGAAGATACAACGAAGAGGCGGACGAACTTGCCAAGATCGCGTCGGGCGGATCACCGTCCCCCCCCGAACGTTTTCGCGCGTGACATCGCTCAACCCTCGGTCGTCTTCGAGCCCTACCCCTCGAATCACAACGAACCCTCGGGGGCTCCCTCGAATCCAGCGGGTGCGGAGCCCATGGACGAGGACCCCTCGAACGAGGCATACGTACTCTCCCTCCTCGAGGGGTACGGCTCCCACGAGGCCGTCGCGATGGACATCGAGCCGGCTCCCGTCCAGGCGGACTGGCGGGAGAAGTATATTGCCTGGATCGCTCGAGGGGAACTCCCCGAAGACCGGGCCGCGGCTAGGCGCATTGCCGGGATGGCCAAGTCATTCACCCTTGTCGACGGCGAGCCGTACAAGCGCGCGCCTCCGCATCCTACGGCGGTGCGTGCCCATTCCCGAGGGGCGCGAGCTCCTAAGGGACATCCATGCGGGGATCTGTGGCCACCACGCCGCACCCCGCACCCTCGTCGGCAACGCGTTCCGCCGGGGCTTTTATTGGCCTACCGCGGTCGCGGACGCCGGCGGGGATTGTACGCACTGCGAAGGGTGCCGGTTCTACGCCCCGCAAGTCCAACTTGCCCGCTCATGCCCCGCAAACGATCCCCGTGACATGGCCGTTCGCCGTGTGGGGGTTGGACATCGTCGGGCCCCCGCGGAAGGCGCCCGTGGGGCTTCACCCACCCGCTAGTCGCGATCGACAAATTCTCCAAGTGGGTGGAGGTGCGCCCCATCACGAATTTAAGGGCCGAGCAGGCGGTCACGTTCTTCACCGACATCGTATACCGCTTTGGAGTGCCAAACTCCATCATCACAGACAACGGGTCCCAGTTCACGGGCCGGAAGTTCTTGGAGTTCTGTGATAAGTTCCACATCCGCGTGGATTGGGCGGCTGTGGCACACCCACAGACCAACGGCCAAGTAGAGCGTGCCAACGGCATGATCCTACAGGGCCTCAAGCCCCGAATTTTCGACCAGCTCAACAAATCTGGGCGAAAATGGCTCCAAGAACTACCAGCGGTCGTGTGGAGCCTAAGGACAACCCCAAGCAGAGCCACCGGGTTCACCCCATTTTTTCTAGTCCATGGCGCGGAGGCCGTCCTCCCCACGGATTTAGAATACGGGTCGCCCAAGGTTCGAGGCTACGACGAGGATGCTAACCAGCGAGCCCGCGAGGACTCACTGGACCAGCTGGACGAGGCACGCCTCGTAGCCTTAATGCACTCCGCGAGGTATCAGCAGTCCCTAAGACGCTACCAAGCACGCAAGATACGTCGGCGGGATTTCGGCCGAGGGGGTCTCGGGTCCTAAGGCCGCGCCAAGATAACCGAGAGCGCCACAAGCCGTCGCCCCCATGGGAGGGACCCTACGTCGTGGTGAAGGTACTCAAGCCGGGCACATACAAGGCGGCCAACGAGGACGGCGAAGAGCTCACCAACGCTTGGAACATCCAACGGCTACGTCGCTTCTACCCTTAGCTAGGATTTTCCAAGTATTTTTGTTGTAAAAATCACATCGCCAACGCCCCCGCTTGGCAACGACCATGTAAATACGACAAGTCTAATAAAAAGGGCAACTCGGCTTTCCCCTGAAACCCAAGTTACCCTCGGGGGCTACTGCGGGGGGCACCCCCCCCCCCAAAATGGTCCCATTTTTTCGCGCAAAAAACAAAACAACACGCGCTAAGTTTGTTTCCTACTTCAACCTCGAGCCACGATTCGAACGGGCGCGGCGGCACAGCGGCGGAGCGTGCGAGCCGAGAGATAGCCTACGCCGCGTGGCTATGGCCCTTCTCTCTCGCCTCAACCCGGCGGGCCCCCTACGAAAATCGAACTCCCCTAACTAGAATCTACTCAAGAAGAAGGAGAAACAAAAAGCGTGATAAATAAGCAACTTCATTTACAGCAATCGCTTATGTTCATGAAACAACTTGTTTGTTTACAAAAGGCCACGAGGCCGGTATTCGATACACGTAAACAAAAAATGGGCCTAGCACCCAACGCTTTCGGGCGGGAGGAGCGGCGGCATCGCGGCGTCGGGAAGAGGAATTCTTCGAAGGCCTCGGCGAGCGACCGGCGGCGTCGGCGGCGAGCGCATTCGCGCGCTCCATGGCGACCTCATCCTCGACGCCCTCGGGCACGACGTAGCCTTCCGCCGGCGCCTCGAAGTTCACCTCGTAGTGGGATCGCACCACTCCGAGGGCCTTCCCGGACACCCGCCTCGCAACGCCGGCGCATCCGCTCGGTGACATGGCCACCGAGGGCACGCGACGGCCGGCCGGGGAGCCGCCGGCACGGGCATCGCCCTCCTCGACGACGAGGCGGTCTCGAGGGCCGCATCACGCAATTCCCGCAACTCCCCGCTCGGAGGAGTCGTAGGAAGCTCGCGCCGCCTCGGCCGCTCGGCCGCGTGCCCCAAGGCGGTGCGCAAGCTCCGGAATCGACAAGACAAGAAGAAATCAGAAAAAGGGAATGCGAGTTTCCAAACGAAAAACCAACAAGCAAGAGTCAAACAGTGGCTCACCTTCGACTTGTTTCCTCTCCATCTCGAAGTCCCGGCGCACGGCCTCGACCCGAGCGCCCTCGAGGCGCCGGACGGTTTCGCCCTGCTCGCGGAGGGCCGCCTCCTCGGTTGGCGTTGGCGATGCCGAGCACGAGCGCCTCATCCTCAACTTTGGAGAGCGCGGTGCTCCGCTCCGCCAACGACTTCCGCGTCCCCTCGTGGGTGGCGCGCTCCCGCTCCGGCGGCGCACGAGCATCGACGAGGGCGGCCGCCCTTGCTTGCGGCCGCTCCTCGGCCCCTTGGCGGGCGGCGCTCTCTTGCAGAGCCGCTCCTCGGCGACGACGAGGGCCGCGGCCCCTTGGCGTCGAGGGCGGCCTTCGGGTCGTCCGCCTCCTTGGCGCGCCGCTCCAACCCCGCGCGCCCGCGCTCCTCGGCCCCGGCGGCCGTTGCGCTGCGCCCCCTCGAGCGACGTGCGGAGCTCCCGGGCTTCGGCGCGAGCGGTGGCCACCTCCGCCCCCCAATTGGCGCCCCGGCGTCCGCGCCTTCTCCGGATCCGCGCGCGCGTTCCACGGCGCCTCGTCGCGGTCGAAGAGGGCCGCGCGAACCCGCTCGAGGCTCGAGCGACGCGCGCGTGCCCTCCGCCTCGAGCTCTCGGGGAGCTCGTCGGGCCGAGCCGGGGCCGGTACGCCGGCCCGCTTGTCCGGCGTCCTAAGAGCGTCCGCAAGAGCGTCGAAAGCGCCGCACCGCTCCCGGAGCCGGTGGGCCTCGGCGTTCACCGGTCGAAGGCGTCGTACTTGTCATGGGCACGGCGCTCGAGCTCCCGGCATCCACACACCAAATCCCGTAAGCGCCAAGACTTGAATGCGGCATACGAAAACAAAAAGGGAAGAGGGACGAGCAACCATGGCTCACCCGGAAGACGAGCCGGCCGGGCCGCCATGGGACCCGCGGCGCCTCGTTCGGCGCGCGGTTGAGCGTGGCGCCGTGGCTCGGAGCTCGCCCCGCAGCTCTCGCTCCCCCCCCGGCGTCGGCGAACGCGGGGGATCCTCGACGGCCCCCTCCACCAGGGCGGGGCGGCCGCGTGGGAGGACGAGGCCTCGGCACCGTGTCCTCGGCCCCCCACCACCATGTGACCCTCGTGCCGCCTCACGAGGGCCCCCTCCCGGGGCTCGGGGGAGTTCGTGGGCCGGGCCCGGCCCACCGATTCCACCCGTGCGGCGAGGAGTCATCCGAGAGCTCCACCACCTCCGCCCGAATATCGCCGGCGGGCGCGGCCGCTTGCGCCGCCCTCCGCCGGCACCTCCACCTCGCGCCTCCGCGGCCACGGGCGCCCGACGTGGCGCCGTGGCCGCCACCTCCGCTCCACCGCCGTATCCACGGGCGCACCCGCGGTTGCGCCCGCTCCACCTCCTCTCCGCCGGCCGGGCGCCACCGCGGGCCGCACCTCCACCATGGCCGCCGCCGCGCCCGTGACTCCGCGGCGGCCGGCGCCGCCGCCCCCCCGGCAACCTCTCGGCGGCGCCGCGGCGGGCGTGGTCCCGCCGGCCGGGCCTCGAGGCCCCGGCCCGGGCCTTGCGAGCTCGTGCCCGCCGTCGTGCTTGCCCCCCGGCGCGACCCCCTCGACGAGCGCCGCCGGTGGGGGATCGATGCGTCCGTCCTCGGCCACCTTGGCCGGTGCAAGCGGAGGAACGGTTGGCACCACCCCGCGCGAGCGCGAACGAAGGGTTAAATTACCCGATCACCAACGAACCAAACCAAACGAAGGAGGACAGGCTCCTTACCTCGCGAGAGGAAAAGGCCCGCTTCCTTTTCCTCGAGGCCTCGCGGACGAAGCCGGCGCGGCGGCGGCGCTCGCCGAAGCGCCTCCCGATGGCGCCGCCGCGCGCACGGGCACGCCCGCCCCCATGCGCGGGCGCGCCCGACGCCACACCTCCCGAAGGCGCCACCGCGCGCGGGGGCACGCTCGCCCGCGCGCGGCGCACGCCCGCCGTCGCGGCCCCTTGACGATGACGCCGCGCGCGCGGGCACGCCCCCCCCCCCCCGCCCCCCCCGCCCCCGCGGGCACGCTGACGCGCGCACGGGTGCGTCCGCCGCGCGCGCCTCCGTGGCGCGCGCGGCACCTCCACGGCGCGTGCCGCCCCCGATGACGATTGCCCGCGGCGGGCGGCGCGTGCGCCCGCCCCGGCGAAGCCGCCCCCGACGCCGGCGCGGGTTCCGGCGACGGGGGCGCGGCGCCACCCTCGTCGAGGGGCCCTCCCCCTCGCCCTCTTCCTCCTCGTCCTCCCTCCGAAGACGAGGGCTCCTCGATATCCGGGGAGGAGAGCCCCGCCTCCTCGCGCCGCCGTACTCCGCGGCCCGCCGGTCGCGGCGCGCTTGACGACGCCTCGCGTGCTCCGTCTTGCGCGCCGCCCGCTCCCTGCCGCTCCCGGCCGCGCCGCCCGGCCCAGCGCGCGGGAGTCGGGGGTAGGCGGGACGGACTTGGCGATGGTGAAGGTCACCAGCTGTACACGGAAGCAACAAAGGCGTGTCAGGAGGCAAAGGCAACGCTAAAAACCAAAACGAAATCAAGAACCACACTCACCAACGGGCCGGTGGGGAGCATCTCGATGTCCCACGGGGTCCGCCCCGCAGGCGACGGCACCCGGGTGTCGACGGCGCTCCGCGCCCGGGTGAGCGCGTACGGCCGCTCGAGCGGCGTCGGAAGCATGCGCGACCTCGCCAGGTCGACGGGGTTGGCCGTCTCCGTCATCTCGAAGATGCAGAGCGGCCTCTCCATCAACGGCACGATCCGCCGGTGATGAAGGAAGGCGAGGACGCCCATCGCATTCAGCCCCCATCGTCGCCGCCGGCAGCCGCGGCCGGGGACCGACTCCTGCCGCCTCCGATGCTGGGGTGGGGACACCCCGTAGCCCCAGGAGACAGGCCTCTCCTTGAACACCCGGCCGGTGTAGGGGGGAAGGCCGGGCTCGGCGTTGCGCAGATAAAACCATCCCCGGTCCCAGCCGGCGTTGTTCGTCGTCATGGTGCAGGGGATTTAGACATCCTTGAATTGCCCTCGCAGGGCAAGCGACATCCCGCCAGCGCGCATCGCGCGGCGGGTCCTTGGCTCCGTCGTGGGCTGCGTGATGAGCTCCGCGCGGAAAAGGTGTACCCGAGCTCCCAATTGACCGGGATCCCCGTGGTACCCTTCGCGACGCCCACGAAAGTGGCCGCTCGCGAGATTGCGTTGGGGGGCGAAGTTGTGCGGCTCCACCCCCCGTAGTAATGGCACATCGCCCGCATGAAGGTGCTTGCGGCGCGGTGAAGCCCCGCTCGTGGTAGCGGATGAAGCTCACCACGTAGCCCTCGGTGGGTTGGGCTCGTGGTCCGCGGCCGGTGGCACGATCCACTCGGCCGGCGCCCGTCTTCGTTGGCCGCCGGCGGGCGGCGGCGACCGGCCTCGCCTGTGGCGAGCGGGTCACCGTCGACCTCTCCCGGGCGTACGGCTCCAAGATCCTAAGGGGAGGCCGAGGCGGCGCCATAAAGAGGACGAAAGCGAGCGAGAGGCGGAGGACAAGGAGCGGAGGAAAAAGCTTTAACAGCGAGCCCGCGCGTGGCAAGAGCAAGACGAAGGCGAAGGGGCGGGGGACTGAAAACGGTGAGAAGCTAAGGTAAAAAACCACCGTCCCTTCCTCCCCCGCAGCTTTATAGGCCGACGGGCGAGCTCTCCCGGAGCGGACGCCCCGACTAGCATTAACTGCAGGGAATCTTCCCATCGCGTCGACGGCGGGCCCCACCACGACCGCAGGCGGCTATAACACCGCGAGCGGGTCATCATTACGGCGAAGACCGGCGAAGAACCGAGGTAAAACCGTCACGTCCGCCCGCCGCGCCGCCCACTACGCGCGCGCGCGCGGCCGCGGCGCCTAAAAAGGCGCGCCCGCGGCCGCAAAACCGCGGCCACGACCGCAAGGCACTTAAATGCCCGGTCCCTTGCCAAGCAAGGAGCACCCTCGAGCGGGGCGAACCCCCGGCTCGGCGCAGGCGACCCTCGATGGGATATCGGCGTGAGAAGGTCGCCCGGACCTCGCTCGATGTAGAGCGAGCAACCGCGGGCACCCATACCACGTAAAACCCTCGAGCGGCACGACTCTCGGCCCCAAACAAAGCGACCCTCGATGGGGTATCAACGTGAGAAGGTCGCCGGGACCCGCTCGATGTAGAGCAGGCGGCCGCGGGCACCCATGCCACGCAAAACCCTCGAGCGGAGCGAGCCCTTGGCTCAAGATGACGTCAACCCTCGATGGGATATCGACGTGAGAAGGTCGCCGGACCTCGCTCGATGTAGAGCAGGCAGCCGCGGCACCCATGCCACGCAAAACCCTCGAGCGGAGCGAGCCCCCCGGCTCGAGACAATGTCAACCCTCTAAAAGAAGGCACATACGCCGTGCTACCAATCGACACCTCGAGGGCCGGCTCGCCCGTACCCCTCGACGGCCGCAAAACGTGAAAAGACGGGGCCGCCCGTGCGCCACCCCCGCACGGCCCTACCGATCGAGGTTCGAAGCCCGACCCTCGACAGGGTTCGAACAGCGCCACGCGATCGCAGTAAGGGACGACGAGGGCACGCGCATTCGAGCCGTTCCTCGAGCCCGTCGGCTCGAGGGTGCCCCACATGTCGTGTTCGAGAGCCGGCCGAGGGCGCCTAGCCGGGGGGATCCCACCGAGGGAGAGCTTCCGCGCCCTCGGTCCCTAGCGAACGGACCGAGCCCCACCTAGCAAACCCACGCAAGCGCTTCCATGGACGTGTCTCCGGACCGCGCGGCCTACCCTTATCGAACGGGGCATGGACGTCCACTTGAACCACCCGCCACCGCTCGACGAGGAATCCGCGATTCGCGACCCGCTCGATGGGAGTCGCGGAAACCTCACCCTCCGTCCCGCGGAGGGACGGCGAGGGCGCGTTAAAAAACAAGTCGTCGGGCTCGACCCGATCGCCTCGAACGGGCCAAGGCTCGGGGGCTTGACGCACGGCTACACCTCCTTGAAATTGCACCCGCCGAGACAAAGGACGGGGGAGCGTGCACCCCCCGAAGCCGCCGAAATACCGCCGATGCCGGTTGGCATATGTGCCACGCCTTTCGACCAAAGTTCTCGCGGTTAACCCCTCGCAGGAGAACCCACACTCTGCCGCAGGCTTCGGGGCTAGACCCGCGGGTCCGCCGACGCGGCCCCACGGAAAGCGTTCGCAAACAAGGAGGGAAGAACGTCCTATCGCTAGGTTCCCGCATCTGCGGGAGCCTCAATGGCAAACCCGCAGATGCTCGGGGGCTACTGTCGGGGACCGCCCTAGGGGTCCCCTTAAACAATGGGGAAACCCTCACTTAAATCCCAGTACCGAAACACGTTAAGCCTAACCATGCAGGTGACTAACCATGCAGGACACGGCCCAAGCCGCGGGACTCCGACGGCCCACCAAGACGGCCCTCTTAGAAATCCCCTCGAGCGGGCTCCGCCTCGCTCGAGGGCGCACTCCCCCTCGGGCGGGCTCCGCCCCGTTCGAGGGGCAACTCCCCCCACACGAGTGGTCCCGCCCCCGCCGGGGGCTCACTCCCCCCTCGAGCGGGTCTCGTCCCGCTCGAGGGTCCGTTCCGCCCTCGGCCGGGGCCCGCCGCGCTCACGGGCGCCCCCGCACGCGTGCGCCGGCCCCGTACACGGGCATTTAACGCCCCGACGCCGCGGGGACGGCGCCATCATGCGCCCGGGGCTCGCGCCCCGGTGCCGCCGCACCAACTCCCCGGGGGAGGAGCCCATCCCCGCCACCGTGGGGATGGACCGTGCGTACGGCCGGTGTCGGGCCCGTGACACCGCGCGCCCACTACGAGACGACTAACGCGCCCGACCCTCGAAGGGGGGCCGGCGCACCCCTCGATTTCACTTTCCCGTGACCCTACGGGGTTAGGTGAGGAGCGCTAGGCCGGTGGATGGCCATCCCGGTCACCGTAACGCGCGGCCGCCGTACCCACGCGTGCGGGCGCACGCCGGTCTTGCAAGCAACCACTCCGCTACCGCGGAGCGCATTGGGAAGGAACGCCGGTCGCCCGCTCCCGTGCCCCGTACCGCCCATCATCGGCACCTCCCCTCGAAGCCTATCGAGAGGACGCCACCACCATCTGCCGCCCTCCTACCCTCGAACCGCCACTGTTCGGGTACGGGGTAGGCCATCATGGCCGGATCGCGGCCGAGGATCGTCCGGACGGCCGCCCACTCTACAGCGTAGCACGACGTGCACCCCCACGTAGCTGGATAGCGCGGCGTGCATGTAACTCGCCGACCCCTTGGCCTATAAAAGGGGAGGCGAGCCCCCAGCCGCGGGGACGGAGAAACAAGTTCAGATCAACACAACACACCGTGCACTCACTCTCTTATTCTCCCACAACATCTTCAGCCACTCTCCCAGGGACTTGGAAGCCACGCTTCCTCTCCCGCCTTGCTTGTACTTGCCCCACTACAAGCACCCCCGGTGCTGAGCAATATAGTGCCACGAGCACGCCCCTGCTGGACGTACGGCCCCCTCGGCCGGAACCAGGATAAAACCTTGTGTCATTTGTTGCTTGGCATCGACCATTGAGGGATAGACCTAGGCGCTATCTATTGGTTAGTGTCGGGACCATATTCCGCACCGACACTAAACTTCGCTTAAAAAAACTAGCAAGTTGGCCCGCGCTAATAGCGCGCCTAGATTTGATAAATCATATTTTTAAAATACTATGTTAGCATTATATTTTCTTTATCCATATTAATTCATTATATCCATCCTTTTGAAATCACCGATACCGACGTCAATATTGGAGCTCGAAATTCGTAAATGATATTGATACACTCGAATTTTGTTATTTGGATGGTGTTTAAATTGGTGGATGAAACCTAACCTAATAACGAATGTCATTTGACGTTTTGTTGCACCCCCGCATACGGTGTCAACCTCCGAGCTCGTACCGGATAGAAATTGTTGTTCACCCTCTCATCACTTAGTCCCCGCCTCAACCGACCGTCGTATGGACCTCCCCGGGCCCACTACCTCGGTGGGTACCGTGACCGACTACTTGGTGGGCCCCCGGGACTACCCGACTTGCGCTCCACGGCACCTCGATGGCGTGAAGCACAAGGACTACGAGGAGAAGTACTAAGTTAGGGAAGCCGTACATGTCCCGCACCGTATAGAGGACTCCTAGACGTACTCGACTAGTACTCTCTCCCCCGAACCGACTTGTAACCCCCGCCTCCCGGACTATATAAGGCGAGGTAGAGACCCCTCTCTCTATGATCTAATCTCACGGCATAAAATTGCATCATCTTGTAATCGTACCCAATCAATCCGTAGCTACGCAGCATACAAGACGTAGGGTATTACGCACCTCGCGGCCCGAACCTCGTCTAAATTGTGTGCCACGTGTCTCTTCCTTCGAGTTACCGATCTCGGCGAGGCCACATTCATCTACTTTGGGTACTCCCCTTAGTAGGTTGCCGGTCTAAAACACCGACAGATGGCGCGCCAGGTAGGGGCTCTTGCCCGAGATCACATGGCGAACTCGACGGCTCCCCGTCTACATCAAGCCAACCGTCGCCTTCAACCGCGGCGACACCTTCGTCTTTGGTGCCTGGGTCTGCACTGCTGACGGCGCCGGATCCTTCCAACGCCGCCTCACCATGCCGCCCAACCCGGAGACCGGCTTCGTATCCGCTTCCAACTCGAACTCGACGTCCCCGTGGGCTATCGCACGCGAGTCGGCCGCTCGCCCATTGCATGTGGTCTCACCACCTCGCGAGCGCTCCACACGTGGCCCCCCACAACCTCGCGCAGGGCCCGCACCGAGGCTCCCTCTACATGCCGGCCGGCAAGGAGCCCGTACCCGAGTACAACTCGGACTCCGACACCGCCCCCCGCCACACCTCGGACTCCAACCCCCTCTCCGCTTCTACTCGGACTCCGCGTACGAATCCAACTTCGGTCGACCCCGAGGATCCCGAGTCCGAGGACAACACTATTGAGCAACCCTTATCAGGGCCGGCTTCCGGCTAGTTATAACATCCACACCCGCCGGGAGATTCGTCTACCGGCCGATCGCAAGCTCGCCGACCTCGATAAGCGGGGACTCACGCTACGTCACCTACCTCGACTCGCTTCCGTTCCAGGAGGGAACACCGCTTGCTCGAGCTGAGGAGTACACCCAACTGAGGTGGCGAGCTCGACTCCGCTCTTGGCAACCCCGATCGCCAAGTATTCATGGCCGCCGCAACACGCCGGGAACTTCGGGGACGGCACATGACAAGTACCTCGAAGACATCTCCGCGTACGAGCCGTCCGTCGAAGCACCCGCGGATCGACCGACGCCAACGGGGACGCTCGACGTGAGCGCAACGAAGACGGAATGAACGGCGCGCCGCATCTCCGAGACAACCTCCCCATCCGCAACCTTGCGGAGGCCCTCGAACAAGTCGAGAGCAGGGAACACACCACCCCCGAGCAATGCCTCATGTCGATCACGGTGATCGCACGCCAAGCCGAGGGGATACGCGCCGGGAGAAGTCATCGTCAAGCTCGCGAAGACGATTACTTCATGCGAGTCGACAACGGGGTCAACCAGCCTCCTCCCGCCAGAACCGCGACAACGAAGCTACAAGTCGCGGCGCGGACCTCGGCCGTAACCGTACTCGAGAAGAGCCGCCGGCTCGCCCCAACCGTACTCGTGCAAACGCCGGTGGACCCTCACAAGGTGGCAACGCCGCCGCGGCCCGCCGCCGGCAATCGTGAGATCAACCCTCACCGCGACCTCGGCGGTGGCGGCCGCGACCCTAGCGGTGGCGGCGGCCGACGACGAAGCTCCAACCATGGGACCAACAGAGGGCCGGTGGCGGAGGCGGTCGTGGCGGTCGAGACCACGCGAACGCCCACGCCTCCGAAGCCTCACGGGGCGGCTACGACGCCCGCCGAAGATTGAAGAACCGCGGCGGAATAAGTCCGCCACCGCGGTGACAACGATGGCTTCCCCGCCTTCTCTCCTCGGCTTCACAACTTACTCCTCCCGACAAGTTCAAACCCCCGGGAATCACGAAGTGCGACGCGAAGCAGATCCCATCCGGTGGCTCGGGTGTTATTCCCTCTCCATCGAGAACGCCGGCGGCAACAACGACACCAAGTGCCTCTACTTCCCCTTTCCTCGCCCGGACCAAGCCCCAATCACATGGCTCGAGTCGCCGGACAAGCACTCGATCGACAAGTGGGACCGAGTCGAAGGAGCGCTTTACCGAAGAACTTCGGCGGCGCCATGGGCCAATCGGGTACTCGCATGGACATGGCTATGGTGAAGCAGAACAAGGCGAGACCCTCCGCAAGTACATGCGTCGTTTCTTCGACAAGCGCGCCACCGTAGTCGACGTCACCGACAAGGAGGTCATCGACCTCTTCCAAGACGGTGTCTACCACCGTCGCACCTTCGAAGACTTCGGTCGCCGTCGCCCCAAGTCCATCCCCCATCTCAAGGACATGATCACGTCCTGGGAGGATGAAGAAGACAAAGCCAACGCCAAGTACGATGCCATCCGTGGCAAGAGAAAACAGAACATAGGCGGCGGCAACAAAGAACAACGGAAACCGCAGCGGTCGCAACAACAACTACTACTCGGGTCCCAACCGCAAGTGCAAGCCGTACAACACCGTCGCGGCTATCCGGCGCCTCGCGAAGGAGAACTCGAAGAAGACCTCCGGCGGCTTCAAAGACTTGCCGAGAGAGAAGTGCCCGTGGCATCCGGACGACAACCACACCACCGAGAAGTGCTACCAACTCGGGCGAGCACTAAAGAGTACTCGCAGCCACCACACCCTCATGACAAGAAAGGCAAGACGACGGCAACGGCGACTTTCGAGAACCCGACAAGACGGTCAACGTCCTCTTCGGTGGACTACCCGGCCGAGACGGGAACAAAAGGCTACCCGTTGAGAAGTCATGAGCATTGATCCGGCGGTTCCGACCCCTCTAAGGTGGTCGGAGGTACCCATTACCTTCTCCCGCGTGGATCAATGGACCGGCCTTCTCCGAACCGGGCGGTTCCCTCTCGGCCCGAAGCCGTGGTCGCGGGCTCCGTGCTCAACAAGGTCCTCATCGACGGTGGAAGCGGGCTCAATGTCCTTTTCACCAAGACCTTGAAGAAGATGAAGCTCGACATCACCCACATGCTCACCAAGAGCACCTCGCCCTTCTACGGCATCGTCCCTGGGAACGAGGCTATCCCACTGGGCTCAGTGGTCCCGCTAGTTACCTTTGGGGAATCTCGGGACAACTACCGTACCGAGTATGTCAAGTTCGAAGTCGCGGAATTTGAGACATCCTACCATGCCATCCTCAGCAGACCGGCTATCGCCAAGTTCATGGCGGTACCCCACTACACCTACTTGGTACTCAAGATGCCAAGCCCAGCAGGTGTACTCTCACTGCAAGGGGACTTGAAGATCTCGCACGACCGCAACACTGAAGCCGTGGAGATCGCCTCCACAAACCAAGTACCCAACACAATGATGGAGGTCTACGCTGCGTCGAAGAAGCTTGCCCCAAGTGAACTCGACATCCCGCAGAAGTCGACAAAGCTAACAAACCTCGGCCACCGAGGAGGTTCGGGTCAAAACAATTGACCTTGGGACGGACAAAGAAGCAAGACCACCACCATCGGGGCGGGTCTTGACCCTAAATAGGAAGACACGCTCATTAACTTCCTCCGAGCTAACCGCGACATCTTCGCGTGGAAGCCAGCGGACATGCCAGGGGTGCCCAGGGAGTTGATCGAGCATTCCCTCAACGTCGATCCTAAAGCTACCCCGAAGCGACAACACCTCCGCCGCTTCACCGACGACAGACGGAACGCCATCAAGAAGGAACTCGCCAAACTACTCGCGGCTGGCTTCATCAAAGAAGTCTTCCATCCTAAGTGACTCGCCAACCCCGTCCTCGTCCGCAAGAAGAACTCGAACGAGTGGAGGATGTGCGTCGACTACACCGACCTCAACAAGCATCGCCCCAAGGACCCCTTCGGTAGCCGCGGATTGACCAAGTCATCGACTCCACGGCGGGCTGCGACCGCTCTTCTTCCTCGACTGCTACTCCGGTACCACCGCATCGTGATCAAGGAAGAAGACCAGGAGAAGACCGCGTTCATCACCCCGTTTGGCGCGTACTGCTACACGACCATGTCCTTCGGGTTGAAGAACGTCGGTGCCACATATCAACGAGCTATCCAGGCCTGCTTCAAGAGGCAACTCAACAAGAACGTCGAAGCCTACGTGGATGACGTGGTCGTCAAGACCGTAAACTCCGTACTCTCATCGACGATCTTGAAGAGACTTTCACATCCCCGCGCGAGTACCGCCGGAAGCTCAACCCGAACAAGTGCGTCTTCGGCGTACCTTCGGGCAAACTACTCGGCATCAAAGCCAACCCCGAGAAGATCTCCGCCATCACCAAGATGAAAGCTCCCACGTGCATCAAAGACGTCCGTAAGCTAACCGGGTGCATGGCGGCCCCGAACGTATTTATCTCGAAGCTTCGAGAACGGGGGCTCCCCTTCTTCAAACTACTCAAGCACCAAGAGAAGTTTGTGTGGACCCCGCAGGTGGACCAAGCCCTTACACGCCTCAAGGACTTCCTATCAAAGCCGCCGGTCCTCACGGCTCCTCGCAAAGGCGAGCGCTCATCGCTCTACCTCGCCGTGACTACTCACGTGGTCGGTCTTGCCATAATCGTCGAGCGGCGGGGAAGACGGCCATGCCTACCCGGGGCCCGGTGACCGCCCTACTTCGTCGGCGAGGTCCCCGTCGGAATCTAAGACACGCTACCGGCCCGTACGAAGCTTCCGTACGCGGTGCTCATCACCTCGCGGAAGCTACGACACTACTTCCGAGTACTCGATCTCCATCGTCACCGACTACCCGCTCGGTGACATCCTCGTCGAACCAAGATGCTACCGGAAGAATCTCCAAGTGGGTAGTCGAACTCGGCGCCCTCAACATCGACTTCAAGCCACGGACGACCATCAAGTCGCGAGCACTAGTCGACTTCATGGCGGAGTGGCCGGAGAATCGGCTACCTACTCCAACCGAGCAACCGCAGCACCGGGTGATGTACTTCGACGGCTCACTCAACCTCGAGGGCGCGGGTGCGGGAGTACTCTTGATCTCTCCAACGGCGAACAACTCAAGTACGTCATACGGATCTTTCCGGAAGGTCTCAAACAACCAAGCCGAGTACGAAGCTCTCCTACACGGGCTCCGCCTCGCGGCTTCACCGGGAATCAAGCGGCTACTAGTCTACGCGTGACTCCGCAAAGGGTCATCAACCAAGTCAACAAGTCCCGGGACCGCAACAAGGAGAACATGGACGCCTACGCCTAGAAGTCGGCAAGCTCGAGAACAAGTTCTATGGTCTCGAGTTCCACCACATCGTCGGCGACAACAACGTCGTAGCGGACGTCTTGTCGAAGCTTGGCTCTACTCGCGCTCAAGTACCGGCCGGGTGTCTTCGTCCACGAGCTTCACGCGCCATCCATCCCGAGCCGCCGCCACCGACCACCTGTTCCGGCCGCATGCCCCCGCCGGCCGGAGAGGTCATGATGATCGACGTGGACTGGAGGCAACCCTTCATCGACTACCTCAGCGAGCAGAAGGTTCCCTCGGACAAGAACTTGGCGGAGCAACTCACCCGCCTCGCCAAGTCCTACGTCCTCGTCAAAGACAAGCTCTACGGGCGGGGCGCATCTTCTCGGGAGTACTCATGAAGTGCGTCCCTCGACAAGAAGGCAAGGACATCTTGGAGGAGATCCACAAAGGCGTCGCGGCAACCACGCGTCCTCTCGCACGCCGGGTTAGCAAGGCCTTCCGACGAGCTTTCTATTGGCCCACGGCTCCGGGCGACACCGAAGAACTCGTCGAAGGTGCCAAGGGTGCCGCACTTCGCCAAGCAAGTAACACATCCCGGCCTACAAGCTAGTCACCATACCGCCAACCGGGGCTTTTGCCTCGCCGGGGGCTCGACATGATTGGGCCACTACCAATCGCGCCGGGTGGACTCAACAGCAGTATTAGTGGCCATCGACAAGTTCACCAAGTGGATCGAGGTCAAGCCGGTCACATGCCCCAAGGCGACAGAGTACTCGACTTCCTCGATGAACTCGTGCATCACTACGGACTACCCCATCGCATCATCATAGATCCGGGCTCCAATTTCAACAACCACCGCTTCCGGGAGTACCGCGAGAACAACGGGATCGACATCCGATACGTCTCGCCTTGCCCATCCTTGGGCCAACGGACAAGTCGAGCGCGCCAACGGGATGGTGCTTGACGCTCTCAAGAAGCGTCTACACGACACTTGCTAACTCTAAAGGAGGCAAGTGGATCAAGGAACTACCCAATGCACTCGGGGGCTACGTACTCGGCCCTCCAAGCCAACGGGGCAATCTCCATACTTCTTGGTCTCCATCCTCCCCGCCGATGTCATATGGGATTCACCGGCGGTGGAGCACTACGATGAAGGTGTCTCCGAAGACGAAGCAGACGAGTTGACATTGACGAGCTCGAAGAAGCTCGCTACGCCGCCCTCGTCCAATCGGCAAGAAGGTACCGGAGGGTATCCGACGCTACCATGATCGCAACGTCAAGGAACGCTCCTTCAACGTTGGTGATCTTGTCCTCCGTCACATCCAGAACACAGAAGGACTACACAAGCTCAGCTCACCCTGGGAAGGTCCCTTCACAGTTGCAAAGGTGACCGGACCGGGCTCCTACCGCCTCCAGACACTTGAAGGCGAAGTCGTCAACAACTCGTGGAATGTCGACCAACTCAGTCGGTTCTACGCCTAGTCTACACGACTACCCTGGGGGCTCAAGTCTACACGACTACATCAAGACCCCTCCGCCGTAAGCGGCCTCCGGGTCCGTGCACCCGGTCTCCGGACTACCCCTCTACCGTAAGCGGCCTCCCGGTCCGGGCACCGCCCTCTCGGACTACTCCTTCGCCGTAAGCGGCCTCCGGTCCGGGCACCGGGCCTCCGGACTACTCCTCTCCGAGAATCCGGCCCCATGCGGCTACCTACGGATCCCGGGGCCGCGACGAGCGACAAAGGACTCTAGCATCGGTCTACGAGAGACCATGTACTCCTAGATCCGGCCTATACGGCTACTTACGGATCTACTGCTATAAGCGGCTACACGCCCTAGCACTACTTAGCCGTAGGCGGCCTCCGGGTCCTAGCGACTACTCTATAACTACGGCCCTGGCCATCCAAGTGTACTTCTTCAGTAATAAAGTTTGATTATCCATCAACTACTTTACTGTCTTCCTCCCTCAACAGGACTACTGGCGAGTACGACTACTCGCGACAACTCCATGATGGGACTCCGCACTCAAAGATCGCGATAACAGTACTCATTCATGGAAGTTTTTCTTCATTCATACTTAAACAATTTCATTACAATTGTTTTTGTACAACCACTGCTACGAGCTAACTATTACGGGACTACCGGAGATTAAGTTTTTCGGCGACTTGTTCCGCAATAGGCGCCATCTTCTCCATCGGCTACGCGTCTTGCTTGTCGCGTGCGGTTGACGGCCAGCCCGCCGGCGACTACATCTACGGGAGCCTTCGGGAAGTATGACTTCATGAAGGCCAGCACTTGGTTCGGGATCGACTTCGCCAAATGCTTCACGTAGGTCGCCAGCCGGCTGGGGGCTTCCTTCAACCGGTCCACCAGCGGCGCTATCTTGGGACCGCCAGGATGAGGCACCAGCAGCCTCGCGATGGGGAGCGCGGCTTCTTCAAGTTCCTTGAGCTGGGCCCGCAGCTTCTCGCAATCCTCGTTCGGCCTTCTCGCAAGGATTTGTAGCGCTTGACGAGGTCACGGTCGATGCAATACGGAGCTCCATGTGCTTGTCGCACTCGTAAGCAAGCTCCTTATAATCGTACTCCGTGCACAGCGGGCCTCCTCGCTCCCGGTAGAAGAGGTTCTTCGAGATCGCTCTCCGAAGCCTTCACCGATCTACCCGAGTCTCAAGCTCGCAATCAACAAGGCACGGCGGGTCGGACTACCTCTCGACCTCCAATAAGTACTCAACAAGACAATGGTGTACCTTTGTTCTTGTTGCGGAGAGGCTTGTTCTTCCACACCAGGTCGTCGCTCTTCGCCTGCATCTCTTGGACATCATTGTGGTACTTGGCAAAGGTGGTGTCCAGCTTTGACTGCATGGCGGCGGCGTGCTTCCGGGACTTCACGAGTTGATCTTCCAATGTCTCGGCCCGGAGCACCGCGTCGCCGTATCCTTGAAGCATCTCCGACTTCGGCGGGACCTCTCGCCGACGCCCCCGCACGGACAACACACATCAGATGGGTACTCAACGCTAAAGGATTGACTACTCAAGGGTTATGACTACTCACCTTCATCCATTGCTCGGCTTGGCGCACCGCTTCCGGTGCCGAGCCACCGTCACCGGTCGACGAGATCATCCGCCAATGTTGGGGGGTACCCGAAAAATTCGGATGACTACCCTAACACGAGAGAGAGTTCTTTACACGTTCAAGTACAAAGTAAGAGCGCAAAGAGACCGTGATTCCCTCTCGCAAATAGCACAAGTTCCAAAAAGTCCGGCCGTCTACACGTGCCCTCGCGCCCCTTTTTATAGGGAGATGAGGGACTTTTACATACCGAAAACACCCTCGGGCTCGCAGAATATCCCTAGTGTGAACGCATACAGGAATGTCTTTTTCATCTAACATATTTACAAATCTGCCACTAGTTCACACTCTAAATCCGGACTTTTTGGGACAACAACTTTGACTTTGCTTCTCTCCCGGTTCGTGAATGTCTTTGCGTGAAACCCCCGAACTCGGTCTTCAACAGTTCCCCGAATTGGCCTTCGCTTCTCCGCTTGTTCACGCGTGTCCACGCTCCCGACTCCCGAACTTAGTCCTTGACAGATTCCCCGAATCGGCCGTTCTTCGAAGTTCGGGCCATTGACTGATTCGAGATTCCGGCTTCCGCATGTTCGCGACCCCATATCATCACCGAATCAAGATTCCCGAACTTTGCACATTCGCGAATTCGAGGTTTCTCGGGTTCCAAGCTTCCGAAAATCGTGAATTCCCCGCTCCCCGAAAAACATGTTTCGAGAACTTTGATAAACTCAACATTTCGAGGGTGACGGGTTTTCCTGAATTCCCAACACTAGCCCCTCGGGGAAGCGGGTTGACTCCGACGATCCGATTCCACTAATCCTTCGGAAATTTAGTAAAAAACGTCACCCTCGGAACGTCGGAGGGGACACGCGTCGCCCGGGGACCCTAGGACCGTTGGATCGAGGCAGGTTTCGCGGAACTACCCCCCCCCCGCCCCCCCCCCCTACTAAATACCCGGGCCGCCGCGGTTGAAAATTTTTACGGCCTCTCTGCTTTCTTGCGGTTCGTGAATCTGTTGTGTTCGCGGAACCTGATCTTCTGCTGAAAAGCTCACGAACTTCCGGTTCTCTTCGCATTTCTCTAAGGTATTCTTTCATCTCTCTCTTATCAATTCTTACTTGTTATACTTTGGTGTAGTGGTATCACGGTTTCGTGAGCTTTATTCTTGGATGTTATTCTTACCTCGTTCGTATGTTCGTATCCGTTGGTTAGGTGGCTCGAGTTAAAAGCACGCCTAGGCCCATGACTACCGAAGAGCTCATTGCGGATGGTCTTCCTGGCCGACCCGCTCGTCGAAAGTGCCGAGCATGCTTGCACCAACCGAGGATTCGGTTCTCCCCAATCGACAATGGCGAAGACATCGGAGATGTGGATGCCGGTGTTAGTGACCTGATCAAAGCAAGGACTTCTGGCCCGTTGCCACCCTCACTTGTCTTCGGAGAGTCGAAGGTCACAACCAACACAATTCGGGAATATGAGAAGGCCGGGTTCTTCTCTCCGGGCGCTGGGCGAGCCCCGCTGGATGAGCAGATCCCTACCCCTAGGGATGGAGAAGTTGTTATTTTTCGGGATTTCTTTATCTCGCGGGCTGAGGTTTCCCTGCGACCCAGTCCTACCAGCTATTCTTGATGCATTTTCAGTGAAAATCCACCAGCTTTCGCCGACATCTTTCCTTGAAGTGTCGAAGTTGATTTGGATTTTGAAGACCTTCGGCTGCAATCCCAGTGTCGATGCCTTCGCCAGATTCTATGAATTGGTGATTATCCCTGAGGTCATCAAGGGCAATGACGGGCAGTTCTATCACAATCAGCATGCGTGTTGCACTTTCAACACACGACGTCAGAATACCCGAAAAGGAATTACCCGAATCCAGATTGCTCCTTGTTGCAAGTCTAACCTCACCGATGATTGGAGGTCTCATTGGTTTTATCTGAAGGTCAATATGCCGAAACTGTTCTGCCCGATTGCGCCTCTTGCCGCGGTGAATGTTGCCAAGTTCGACCAACGGGCCTTGGGAATCAGAAGTTGTGAGAATGCGTTTCACCTGGCCAGCACCATACTTGGCGGCCGTGACATCATTGAAGAATTCGTCGCTACCCGTGTCTGGCCTATTTCGAGTGGTTGGTCCCCTACCGAGCTTTTGTACTTCAACGTCAACGGGCGGATCGAAGGTGCCTTTCCCGAAGTTCGGGATTAAACTTCGCGAAGACCCGCAGCGCCGAGGCCTTCATGGGAGAAGTGGAAAAGAGGGTGAACGTCATGGTAGGTGAATATACCATGAATGAGTATAAGGCGTACAAAGCCCCGGTAAAGCATAAGAAGAGGATCAACCGTGTTTTTTCGGAAATTTTTGGGGACAAATTTTTCGCTTCTCGAGGTCCGGTCCCAAGTTGAAGCTTCTCCCGCCGTTGCCGTGGCCGCTTGCTCACCGCCCCGATCAATGCTCCCCGAATAAGATCATCGAAGCGAGGCACATCACCCGCCGCCGAGGGCACTTCTTCGGGGGTCAAGCCTTCCAGAACTAAATCCCCGGAATCGTCGAAACGCAAGCGAAAGACTTCGAACGAACTTCGGACGCGGAGCTCCAGTCGCCGCCGGCCTTGCCCGGATGAGCCGCAAGAGATTGAAGAAGGCCGTGAAGAAAGTTTCTTCCGTCGGCGTTCGGTGAGTCCCATCCGCCTTCGACGACGACGCCTTCGTGGAAATAGACAACCTTCAAAGGTGTTTTCTTCTGGCCACCGTTTAACTTTCGAGACAATCTGTCCATCCGGTTCCGAGAATGAATTCGTGGATGTTGATTCCTTTTCGGATGCTTTGCTCCCGAAGTTCACAAGGAGACTCGCTCCCCGCCACCGCCGATGAATCCACTATCGCCGCCGACGCCGCCGCCCCCCCCCCCACGAGGCCCCCGTTGCCGCCGAAGCCTCCGCTGCCGATGTCTCTCAACCCGCTCTCTCTCGGGATGAAGCCTCCCCCGACCTCGCTAAAGAGCTTGAGCTCACCGTACAAAGGGGGGAGAATCCTACCGAACACGCTCCCCCCGGTCGAAGTTCGGGAGGTTGTTCCCGAAGATCAAACTCCCTCTCCCTCTTTGGCCGCTTTCAACAAGAGCTTCGGTACGTCTCATCGTGGCAAATTACTAAGTGTTGGCCTCAAGACCACCGGCATTGGGAGCAAGGCTTCTAAGATTTTAACACCGTGGCAATCATCTGTGACTATTGATGAATCAGGAGGGGAGAGTTCGGGACAACCTGAAGGAGCTGTTGCGTCGGTTCCGAGAAAGGGCCTCATCCTTCTCCCGAAGGCACCCCTTCGCCTTAGGGTAGGGCTTCCTCCGGTTCGGCTAAACAGTCACCATGTAGCGCTTCAATAAGCAAGGTTCGTCCTCTCTCAGTACTCTTTTGTGCTTTTTCTCCGATTCTTGAATTTTGATCTTAGGCTTTAATCTTGAATTTTTCGCAGTTCAAAGATCTCTTGCACTCTTACCCTCCCTCGAAGCTAGCGCGCTTTCGGGAGGATTATGCGCTTAAACACTCTATCTTTGGGGAAAGTTGCTATAAAGCGGCTCGTTGAACAAGAGAAGATGAACAAGCAACTGTCCCAGAAATCTAAAGAACTCAAGCGCAGCTTCACCCTTGCCCAATCCGCGAACGTGGAACTCGAGAAGAAGGTAGCCGAGTTGGCGGAGGCTCTGAAGGCAAGCCAAGATGAAAAGGGGCTCGTGGAATCAGCTCTTGAACAATCCAAGAAGGAACTTGAAAAAGTTCAGAAGTCCCACGAAGATGACCTTAGCGTGATTGAGAATCTTTGGGAGAAGCATGAGAGGGCTATGAAGATTGCCGAAGCTCTCTGCATTAACAATGCCAGCCTCGCAAAGTCTCTAAGCGTGAAAGATCGCAAAATTCTGGATCTCGAAAAGGCGCTGGCGGAGCAGAGTGAAGCCTCGAAGAAAAATACTTCCGAGATTCTAGAGAAGCTGAAACTGCTCTATGAGGAATACAAGAAGTCCTTGAACGACTCGGCGTTCGTCCGGCTCCTCTTCCGACGACATTGAGATTTCCGAATTCATGGATTGGATGGAGACCGAGTTCAAGGCCCTTACCGAGGTGATCTCCGGCGCCAGTGACTTCGCGGCCGCCTTTTCCGTGGAGAGCATTTTGAAGATTCTTCATAACTTCGACTGCGTTGACTTGGAGAAATTTCGCGAAAATCTCTCCCAATTCCCCAGCGCTACTAGTACTGCGATACTTCGAGCCAACGCCAATGTTCAGGCTATCAAGATCAAGTTCGCAAGGGAGTTCTGGCTGACTAGCGGGAAGGAGACCGTCAAGACCATTGCTCGTGTGAAGCTCGCTGAGGTAGTTTCTTTGTTCGATTTCGTGACTTGTGTTTGCCACAGATGTTTCAGTCTCTCGGACCTTTTTCACATTTACCTTTCTTTCTCAGCTGAACGAGGAGGAGAACCGTGAGGACATCGCCGCGTCCCCCGAAGGGTCGACTTCCGGCGAAGATTCGAGCGACTCAGGCGAAGGGGGCTCACGCGGCGGCGGCGGCGGCGCAGTAGCGGCGGCGGCCGATGGAGGCAGAACGGCAAGCAAGCCCCCGAACATGAGGATGATTCTCCGAAGGTGGATGTTACGAACTAGACGCTATGTCCGAACCTTGGGTGTATTCAAGATTGCCCGTACATTTATGTAGATTCACTAAACTTACCTAAACAAATGTTTTCTATACTTTAACTCGCGCAGTCCCGCAAGCCGGGCCTCGCGCGAGGATGTGTTGCCGCTATGAATTCATCGGGATAGGATGTTCGTTAGTGGTGAAGCGTGGAGTCCGTTCAAGCGAGCACATCCCGAACAAGACTTTTCTAATTTTTGGCTTGAGGCCTCGCTTAAATTTTCTATAGGCTGTTTTGATCTCTCTTCATTTTTCTTGTTTTGTAAGAAGAGACGTTCTGCATCCTCTACTTCGCGATCCGCGAAAATTCCGAAGACGGAGCCCCTTAGCCCCTTAGCCGGTGCGTCTGACTTCGCCTATGCTAGCGATATGGCTGAAAACAACGTTTGTAAACCAGGACATGTTGTAGAGCTTTCATTTTAAATTTCGTACTGACTATTGTAATTATTAAGGAACTATTCGGAAGTTTTTATGCGAATAAGGCAACGAATACGTTTTTTCTTGAAAAACGTCACCCTCCCCCACCTTGCCGTTTTGCATGAAAACTTGAAGGCATGCTTAGGAAACTTGCAGTTCGCGTATTTCGATCGAGAAAATTTTTAACTTGCGGTACGCCTTTAGGAGGAATATTTGTTAACTTTTGAAAAATTTTAACCATCGTCGCGCAAGTCGACAAAATTTGTTTTTGAATTTTGTGGACTTGATCTATCTGGCAAATTTGCCCCGGTTGATATTGCAACCTTCAGTTGCTTCAACCAGGACTTTTCTACGATTTTTCGCACGAGCCCCTTGCCCTTTCCTTGTGACGACGTTATCACGAAAAACTTTTCGGCATTCACTTTCTCGAAGTCAACCTGCCGGCTTTTCTTTTTGGTGGAAATCCCTTCGTGGGTGGGACTTTCTGGGCCACAGCTCGCTGCTCGTTCGGGCTTCTTCGTTTGGGAATCCCTCAATGGATGGGATTTTCTAGGCCGCAACTTGTTGTTTTCTCAGGCCTCTTTGGGTGGGAATCCCTCAGTGGATGGGATTTTCTAGGCCACAACTTGTTGTTGTCTCAGGCCTCTTTTTTCTCGATTGAACTCTGGCTATCACGAAGCCTTTCTCACGAACTTTTTTCTTTTTTCACGATGGAATTCTGGCTATCACGAAGCCTTTCTCACGAACTTTTTTCTTTTTTCACGATGGAATTCTGGCTATCACGAAGCCTTTCTCACGAACTTTTTTCTTTTTTCACGATGGAATTCTGGCTATCACGAAGCCTTTCTCACGAACTTTTTTCTTTTTTCACGATGGAATTCTGGCTATCACGAAGCCTTTCTCACGAACTTTTTTCTTTTTTCACGATGGAATTCTGGCTATCACGAAGCCTTTCTCACGAACTTTTTTCTTTTTCACGATGGAATTCTCGAGATACGCAATTTGGGGGAAGACTCTTTTCATATATATATCACAAAGAGTATTTACATAGGATCCGCCTCGTTAAAAACCTTGCCTCTTGATTTAGAGCCCCCTTTGCAAGGAAGAGAGTACGGTCCCTCTTATTCTATTGCGACTAGAAAAAGTAAAACTAATTTTTGTCCCAAAATCATTTATAGACACGTGATTCGGATTTTTTAGTTCTCTAAAGTACAAACTTACGAAAATCGAAAAACTACTAAATGTTACATCTATCCACAACTAGGGTTTTCATGGATAATACCTTTTTAGACTGTCGGCATTCCACGAATACGGCAACTCTTCGCCAGTTTGTTCCATCAGGCGAAAAGCCCCTCGCATATCTGTTTCCCTGGCGATGTAAGGCCCTTCCCATGACTCATGAAGTTTTTTTGGGTTCTCCCAATTTTTCTTTCTTTTCAAGACAAGATCACCAGTTTTTATGTCCTTTCGGACCACCTTTTTGTCCCTCCATGTCCTTGTCTCTCTCTGGTATTTCTCAATGTTGTCCGCTGCTTCAAGGATTGTCAGCTCGATCATGTCCTTTTCCACCTTCTTATCAATTTCATCTATCTCTTTTCCTTTCAGGACCCTCATGCTTTCGTTCTTGATTTCCTCCGGTGTCATAGCCTCAGTCCTGAAAAGTAGGCGAAAAGGCGTGAAACCTGTTGCCCTTGATACTGTGGTGTTGTGAGACCAGATCACCTTCGGAAGTTCATCCACCCACTTTCCCTTTTTCTGATCAAACAAACATCTCTTGATTCCCGAAAAAATGAGGCCATTGGCTCTTTCAACCGCACCATTGGACTGTAGATGATATACTGACGAAAATTTCGCCTGTGTGCCTAAGGTTCCGCAAAGATTCTTTGAAGGTGTAGCAGTCAAACTGTTTGCCATTGTCAACCGTTAGTTCTCTAGGAACCCCAAACCTGCATACTATGTTCTGCCAAAAGAATTTCTGAACTGTTGCTGTTGTGATATTCGCGAGCAGCTTTGCCTCCACCCACTTCGTGAAATAATCGACCGCAACAGCTGCGAATCGGCAGTTGCCTTGAGCTGTTGGCAACGGGCCCACTAGATCCATTCCCCACCTTTGCAAAGGCCAAGTTGGTGGAATTAGGTGAACTGGCATTGAAGGCGGATTCGTTGATTTCCCGTTTTCCGGCATACTTCACATTGCCGAACTAACATCTTGGCATCGATGTTTATGGTGGGCCAATAGAATCCCTGCTTTATCGCCTTTCCGGCCAAAGCCCTGATGCCTATGTGTGCCCCACAGAATCCGCTGTGAATTTCCTTTAGAAGTTCCCGACCTTTTTCGGAGGTGATGCAACGCAGCCAAGGCTCAGTGACTCCTGATTTGTATAATTCTCCGTTCACTACTGTATAGCCCCGAGCTCTTTGTTTCAATCTTTTTTTCTCCAATTCATCTTATGGTTCGTAATGTCCTCTCAGATAGGCCATGATTTCTGCTCTCCATTCTGGAATTTCTACTACATTCACGATTTTGGCCCTCGAATCCTTAATGGAAGGCTCTCTGATGATTTCGAAGAACACATCTGGGGGTAGCTCTTGATTTCTAGCTGCCGCTTTTGCCAGTTTATCTGCCTCATTGTTGTCATCCCTCAGGATATGCTGGACTGAATACCCTTTGAAGTGTTTTTCCATTTCTCTGAATTTTTCGAGATATTTCATGAGAACCGGATTCCTGGCCTCGTTTTCTTTCTCGATATGTTCTTGGATCACTTTCGAATCCGTTCGATTATGAAGGTTTGTCGCCCCAAGGCTCTAATTTTTCTTAATGCCAACAGAAGAGCTTCGTACTCCGTTGTGTTGTTCGTGGAATGCTCATTGTTCGCGAATACGAGCCGCGCTGTGTATCTTATGACCACGCCCGTCGGGGATGTTAGAACAGCCGAAATTCCAACTCCCTTGTAACACCAGGCCCCGTCACACTGCACTATCCAAGGTTCGGGTGTATCTTCCTCAAGGTTTTGAGTGGGTGAAGTCCAGTCCACGACAAAATCTGCCAGAACTTGCGATTTTATCGCACTTCTTCTCTCGAAGTCTACCACATACTCAGAAAGCTCAGCACCCCACTTGATGATTCGGGTGGATGCCTCTCTATTTGCGAACAAGTCATTCAGCGGCTGGTTGGTGATGACCCTTATTCTGTGACCCTCAAAGTAATGCCTTAGTTTCCTTGATGCCATGATGACCGCATACGCGATTTTTTCCAGCTCGGAATAGAAGATCTTGGAACCAGATAATGCTTCAGAGGCGAAGTATACGGGAATTTGTCTGAGCTTTCCTTCTTCCTCTTTTTCTTGTACTAGCACCGCACTTACTGCCGAATTTGATGCAGACACATATAGCAGAAGTGGCGATTTTGGTTCAGGAGGACAAAGTTTGGTCATGGTGGACAAGTAATCCTTCAGTTCGCGAAAGGCCCGCTTCTGAGGTTCAGACCACTGGAAATTCTTAGCACTTCTGAGGACTTGGAAGAACGATAAGCTTCTTTCTGCGGCTCTGGGAATGAATCTGTTGAGGGAAGCTACTATCCCTGTCAGCTTCTGAACATCTTTCACTGAGACTGGGTCTTGCATTTCCACCAGAGCCTTAATTTTGTCAGGATTTGCTTCTATGCCTTTCGTTGAAACTAGGCATCCAAGAACTTTCCCCTTGTGAATGCCGAACACACATTTTTCTGGATTTAGCTTTAAATTTGCTGCCCTCATGTTCGCAAATGTTTCCGCCGGATCACCGATATGGTCTTTCCTCCGACCACTTTTAACAACTATGTCATCCACATATGCCAAGATGTTTCTCCGAATCTGCCGGTGCGGTACTATTGCTATCATTCTCAAAAACGTACATCATGCGTTCTTGACCCCTCCGGCATTCTTACGAAGCAAAATGTTCCGAAGGGAGTGATGAAACTTGTTTTCTCCTCGTCCTCTCTGCGAACCCCCGATCCGATGATACCCGCAGAACATGTCCAGGAGCGAGAGCATTTCACCGTTGGTCGCATAATCCACGATTTTGTCTACCCTTTCCAAGGGAAAATCGTCCTTCTTGCATGCCTTGTTCAAATCGGTGAAGTCCACACACATTCTCCATTTTTTTCTTGATCGGCACGGTGTTGGCTAGCCAGACAGGATACTTGACTTCTCTGATTACTTGGGCATCCTGCAACCTCTGAACTTCTGCTTCGACTGCTTTGACTTTTTCCTCAGACATTTTCCGAAGTTTTTGCTTCTTGGGTTGTATTTTTTCATCTGTTTCCAGGGCATGTTCGATGATATCCTCGTCAACACCTTGCGGTCCTTAGCTGACCATGCGAAAACATCCTTGTTTCTGTTCAGAAATCGTATAAGTTCCCTGTCCTCTTCGGCGCTGAGGTTTGCCCCTATTATGACTGCTCTGTCGGGCATGTCATCCAGATACACTTTCTTTGTTTCATCCTCTGCGGTTATCTAATTTTTTTCTTTGTCCCGCTTGGGTTGTTCGTAGGTTTCCTTCCTCTCATCACCGCTTTCGGTGGTACACATTTGTTTGGCCGGGCGTGTGGCCTTTTTCTATATTCCCGGCCTCTTCTCGGTTGCCGAACACCGTGATGACCCCTTTGGGCGCGGAATCTTCATGCATAGGAATTGTTGTCTTATGACAAGATCAAACTTGTTCATGAAACCTATGCCGAAAATCGCGAGGTATGGGTGGTATATGTCAACTACATCGAAAGTGAGGTTCTCTCGTTCGGCATTCTCAAGATCTCCGAAAGAAACCGGGAGTGATATTTTTCCCACCGCTCGATGGGCTTTCCTCCGAACCCCCGCAACGGGTACTCGGTGGGTCCAACATGTGCTTGGCTCGCATTCATCTTCTCGAAAGTTTTTAAGAACAGGATATCCTCCGAACTCCCGTTGTCAACTAGGACTTTTCCTATAACCCATCCGGCTATGTTCACTTCAATGACCATGGCGTCATTGTGAATCGTGGATTTCGGCCCGAAATCTTCTTCCGTGAAGGTGATTGGCACCTTTGCCCACTCCGGCCGTGTGCGGTGGGCCGTCATTGATGATAGTATTCACGGACACGAAGTAATTGCTTCTCTCGCTTCTTGGTCTCGAATTCCATGGCTGACCCGCCCGTGATTGGCATGATGGTTCCGAACGATGGCAAGGCTTTGGAGTTTTGGGGTCCCGAACTTGACTGAGTCCTTGACGAACTTTCTGGTGGTGGCGGCAGGATTTCCCGAATGGGTTGCAGTTGCTGCATTGCTTGTGACTGAGGAAAAAACTGTTGCGATGGCTGCCACGTTGACTGTGGTTGCTGGAATTGCTGAACTGGGATAGAACTTGACTGTGGGTTCGTGAATTGAGGCTGCCAAAAGTTCGGGCGAAACTGGCCTGGCATTGAGGATGCGATGCTCATCAGTGCTTTCTCTTGCTGAATTCTTGCCATGTTCTTCTTTGTTTCTGGGCACCCTTCGGTGCTGTGGCCCCTTCCATGATACTGGCAATAGAAGTAAGGATCTTTCGGGTTGTGGTTCGTGAGTGCCGGGGGGTCCTCTCGCCTCTCCCCCCTTCCTCCGGGGTTGAATCCTCCCCCGGTGCTTGGCCCGCCGCCCGTTCGGGTTGCGAGTTTCCGACGTTATTGACATTTTGCGGATGTTGGGGTGGTGCCCTCCACGTCATGTCTCTCGTTACCTTGTCTTGCCTCGTTCCGCTCGGCCACTCTTCTCGCGATGGTCATCATCCGACAAAATGTATTCCTCTAATTCGTGGAAGAGTTCCTCAACCGTCTTGGGTTTCTTTCTTGTGAGATGCGACGCCGTAGGTCCCGGGGTGAGACCCTTGATCGGTGCGTTGATCGTTGTCTTGTCATCGCCTTCGGGGATGAGACCTTTGTTGCACGAACCTTCTCACGAAGTTCCGCAGCGGGTTCTCTCGTCCTTCTCGCTTACGCTTATACAAATCCGAGGCTTCGGCCGTTGTGTCGTGGAACATCCGAAACGCTTGCATGAACTTTGTCTTGAGATCTACCCGCCTGTAGTCCGAGTGTGGAGGCAGCGAGTGAGTACCAATTCAAGATCGGTCCTTCGCAAGCTATGATGAAGGATTTGGCCGCTGCAACTTCATCCCCTCCCGCCGAATTCACAGCTGATTCGTATCTCATGAGAAACTGCCTGGAGTTTCCGAAGCCGTTGTATTTGGGGAGAGAGGCAGGCTTAAACTTCGGTGGCCAAGGTGCTGTTTTCAGCCCGATTGACAGCAGCGATTCAGAATCCACGAAGTGTGAGACTCCGTTTCCCGTGAAGAAGTTTTCTTTCGGGGATTCTCTTGCAGGCCCAGGGTTCTGATACGGTGACTCCTGCCACAAGGAACTGTTCTCTTGTTCTTTCATTTCATCAATTTCTTTCTCGTATTGCTTCTATCTCGCTCTTTTGCTTTGTTCACCGCTCTAGCTTTTCGCAGATTTTCCTCTTCGCTTGCAACCGAGCCGCGAACTTTTCTTTGTCTTTCTCGTAGCCGTTGTATCTTTTGTCGAACCATCGCTAGCTCTCTCGTCTATGGTGTCATCATCATCATCCACATTCTCAAACTCTTGCCGTTCGCGCAGGTTGTTCTCGGGTGTGAGTCGTCTTTTCTCGCTCTTGCCTTCATGAGAGCTTCGAGCTTTTCTCTTCGTTCTTGGTCCGTTATGTTCGAAGATTCGGGAATGAACGAAATTTCATTCCCTTGGGTAGGATGGCGATCGTCTCACTTTGCCTCGTGCCGGAATGTTCTTCTTGGATTTCTTCCGAGGTGGCATCGTGAGTTTCTTTTCGGCTGGAACACGGTGGGCGCCAATGTTGGGGGGTTACCCGAAAAATTCGGATGACTACCCTAACACGATAGAGAGTTCTTAACACGTTCAAGTGCAAAGTGAGAACGCAAAGAGACTATGAATTCCTCTGCAAATAGCACAAGTTCCAAAAAGTTTGACCCCGTCTACACGTGCCCTCGCGCCCCTTTTTATAGGGAGATGAGGGACTTTTACATACCGAAAACACCCTCGGGCTCAGAGAATATCCCTAGTGTGAACGCATACAAGAATGTCTTTTTCATCTAACATATTTACACATCTGCCACTAGTTCACACTCTAAACCCGGACTTTTTGGGACAACAACTTTGACTTTGCTTCTCTCCTGGTTCGTGAATGTCTTCGCGTGAAACTCCCGAACTGGGTCTTCAACGGTTCCCGAATTGGCCTTCGCTTCTCCGCCGGTTCGCGCGTGTCCACGCCCTCCCGACTCCCGAACTTAGTCCTTGACGGATTCCCGAATCGGCCGTTCTCCGAAGTTCGGGCCATCGACGATTCGAGATTCCGGCTTCCGCATGTTCGCGACCCCATATCTTCACCGAATCAAGATTCTCAAACTTTGCACATTCGCGAATTCGAGGCTTCTCGGGTTCCAAGCTTCCGAAAATCGTGAATTCCCTCGCTCCCGAAAAACATGTTTCGAGAACTTTGATAAACTCAACGTTTCAAGGGTGACGGGTTTTCTCGAATCCCCAACGCCCAACAACTCGATCCCGCCACGACTACTCGTAGCGGCTTCGGTCATCGGCGCCGAGCGACTGGCTCCGCGTCCTCGGATCTCCGGCCGGCGGACGACCACCTCCCGCAGCGGGTTCGCGGCGCGGTGTCCCCTTCTCCTCCGGTCGTCGCGGCGGCTTCTCCCGGCGGCCACCTCCATCGGCTCGGGGGCTTCTCCCGTAGCCTCCCGAGTCCCCGGTGCCACGTCCTCAACGAGCACCGCCGACGGGATATCGCTTTCTTCGGCCTCGGCACACCGTCGACAAGAGAACAAGTGCTTCGGTCATACTTGGCGACTACGACTACTCTCCCGGGCTAATTCCACCCGAGAGAGTAGTTACCTTCAATGACACCGGCCTCGGGCGGCGTAGCCTCGGCCGGTCGGCGCCTCGGACTCCGCCTAAGGGGGCGGGAGCGGACTCCTCGGCCGAGCGGCGCGGCTTCTTCTTCTGCCACCGCCGGCGGGTTCATCCCCCTCCCCCGGACAGTCCGTCAATTTCTGTGTAGAGTACACAAGCCGGTTGTCAATCAAGTACGACTACCACATCAAGTACTACTCGGGAAGAATCAACACTTACAAGCTCGACTGGACTACCATCACGGTTGGGGCGCCGAGGATACTGGCGATGTCGACCAGTCCAGCCTCGGCAGGTGCCTCCTCTGCGCCTCGGTCGGCCGCCTCTTCGCAGCGGGGCCGGCGGCGGGTTCCGTGCTCCCCCGAGCAGCGGGGGCCGGCTCCATCCGCGCCAAAAGCTCTTCTACGGTGGGGGCTGGGCTACGACTACCACCGCCTCCCCCACCGTGTCCTAGTCGCCTTCGTCGCCCGCTCAACGGGCTCGGTAGGCGACATCTCCTACGCAAGCAAGGAAACTTCATCGTCAACACATGAACTTGAGACATCGGTACTCGACTACCTTCTTCAAGATGGCTTACCTCTCGGGATGTGGTCTCCGTGACCTTCGGCTTCTTGGCCACGCGCTTGCGGGCCACATTGCGCGGCTTCCTTGGCGGCGTGGGCGGACTAGCCTCCGTGCTAGCCGGCGGATCCCCGAACGAGAGGTATATGAGGCAAGCCGGGCGGCTAAACCTCGACCGCACCGGAAGCGGTCCTGCGGCGTCTCTTCATCGTCCTCCTCATCGGACGTATCTTCAACGACAACCGTGTCGTCTCCCCTCGCCAACTTCGCGACGCTCCTTGGTCTTGTCCTTCCCTTCCTCTCGGGACCTCGACCGGCCGAGGAGGTGACGCCGGCTCGCAGACGAACTTCGCCATGTCGTCCCGCAAGGAGCACAACTCATCGGTGTGACTACTCTCATGCAATGAGTACTCGACAATGGATGCGGCTACTAACCTCTTTTGGTGGGCGCGCGGCGCAGAACTCGGTACCGGGCACGGTGTGTACGCCGGCATATCTTTGAAGATCCGGGCCAGCCTGTCAACAATGTCGTCGTCGTCGACTTCATCTCCATGCATCTGCGACGTGTCGTCGTCGCCGGTGTACTCATATCCCAGGGTGTTGCGGGTCATCAGCGGCTGCACCCTCTGCTTCATGAAGCTGAAGGCCACATGCTCGGCCCTCAGCCCGGCTTCCCTCAGCGCCTTGATCTTCGCCAACAACTCGGGAAACAGGAGTCCTTCTTGCATCGTCGGCTCCGAGTTCTACCATGGCTCGTGCTTGGGCCGCTTCCCCGCCGGGCTTCGGCGGCCTCCGGTGGTGGTTCGTGACGTAGAATCACTTGGCCTTCCAATCTTGATTGGAATCTATCAACTTGTAGGAGAGCTACGCTCGGCGGAATCCTCCCTCATCCGGATCCCCTCGCTCCTCCGACTACTCGGGGATTGCTTTGGCGCTGGGCCGCGGCTTCACCCGAAGAACTTTCGGAACAAGATCCAATGGGGCTTGATCCCCGTAAAGGCTTTGCAAAAATGTACGAAGACGGCGGTGTGGAAGATACCGTTGGGGTTGAGGTTGAGGTACTCGATGCCATAGTACCCCGGCCAGCCCCTTGAATAAGTCGCTCGCCGGGAGAGACAGTCCGCGCTCGCGAACCGCGCGAACATCGGGATCTCGTCCGGTTCTTCTCCATGGGGTACGGATCCCCGGCGGCGGCCTCTCCACATGTCCACCTCCTTCTCCCGCGGGAACCCACTATTGAGAAGGGCCGGAAGTCTTCGGTCTTCGCCTTGGACTTCTTCCATTCACGGTTTGGATCCGGCCGCGGCGGAGACACCGGTGGCGATGTCCCCCGCGGCATCCGGCGGCCTCTTCACGGGCCCTCTTCTTCCCGCCGCCGGCCTTGGTGGTCTTCGACGGAGATGGCTTCATCCTCCGTGTGCACGGTGTCTTCACGCGCATTCGCTCGGGGGCTACGGTAGTGGTTTCCTACGGCGGCGCACCCGGATCTACGCTCTACTCAACGGCGGCGGTGTGCACCGGTGGCGATTCTTGGCTAAATTTGTCGGGAATAGCCGCACCGCGTAGGGTGAAAACCCTAAGGGTTTTGGCTTCTATTTATAAGTCAACACGGCCCCTCAACGGCCGGATGGTAAGTCCGCGCTCGACCGACTCGGCGGCCGCGCGTGACCTTTCAACTTCTACTAGTCGACGCGCCTCACCTCGGGGGCTCGGCTACTTCAACTCGACTTCCTGGGGAGCGACAAGACTCAAGAGCATCTCAGGACACATTCTACAAGATGACCCTTCAATTCGAGAGGAAGTACTCGACTCAAGGCTCGGGGGCTCCGTGCCACGTGTCCTTCGGTTTTTCTCCGAATTTTTCGGGATTTTCTTGCCAAAACTTCGCATGGACCCTCGGCCGCAGTCTACAACTCAACCTAAGGCTCGGGGGCTACTCCATATGGAGTGCGATTTTGCAATCGCACTTCCATATCGCTTCACTTCAAGACAACACAGCATTGTTGAAGACCTTCAAGGGCAGCACTCAAGGACGCTTGGGACTACTCGAGAAGACTTCAGGATTGCTCAAACATCAGCTGGAGTACATTCCAGCCTCGGGATGCTTCGACTACTCTTGAGGACTTTTGACTTGTAGTACTCGGGGACGCTTGGGGACTACTCGTTAAGGTCGTCAAGACTACTTGAAGCTATCCTTCTCGACTACAAAGTACTCGGGGGCTTGTCGTATGGACCTCCCTGGGCCCACTACCTCGGTGGGTACCAGGACCGACTACTCAGTGGGCCCCTAGGACTACCCGACTTGCGCTGCACGGCACCTGATGGCGTGAAGCACAAGGACTACAGAGGAGAAGTACTCGGTTAGGAAGCTGTACATGTCCCGCACTGTATGGAGGACTCCTAGACGTACTCGACTAGTACTCTCTCCCTGAACCGACTTGTAACCCTGCCTCCCGGACTATATAAGGCGAGGCAGGGACCCCTCTCTCTATGATCTCATCTCACGGCGTAAGATTGCATCATCTTGTAATCGTACCCAATCAATCCAGAGCTACGCAACATACAGTACGTAGGGTATTACACACCTCGCGGCTCGAACCTCGTCTAAAATGTGTGCCACGTGTCTCTTCCTTCGAGTTACCGATCTCGGCGAGGCCACATTCATCTACTTCGGGTACTCCCCTTAGTAGGTTGCCGGTTTAAAACACCGACACCGACCGAGCCTCCTACTCCCCACTCTTGATGGTTGAACTCCGCCTTGTTGATTCTATGGCTCCCGAGTTTGGCTTTGTTGTTGACCTCACGCAGTCCGGGTTCTCCACTTTCCGGTGTGTAGATATAACTCCTCCATCGAGCTCGTTGTACCTCATGACACCGTTGGTTGTCGACGTAGGTGACTTTGAAGCTTGATCCGGGGAGGGCTCAAGCAACGATAGCGTAGGTCCTCCCCTCTTTCCTTATGGGCGAACCCCATTCATCTCATCTAACGATACCTTCTTCCTCTCATCCGAAAGTCTCTCTTCCTTATGATCGACCGTTGATGCCCCTTTCTTTTTTTTTCCCGCTCATCGATGGCCCCTCCTTCGTTGATGGTGCATGGCGGTCAGTTTTCTCTTCTAACTTGTGATCCCGACAAATACTTAGGATATTTCTTATATACTGATATTATATCATGTCTCCCAGGATATATATTTATTGCTTGAAATATTATGTCCTTAATTGTTGTTGAATATATCTCATGTCTTCTAAAATGTAACCATTATGTTTGACAATACTTTTATAACTTCGAAGGTAACTACTAATCACCAACAGTAGGTAACATTATTCATTGTGGGCATACTTGTGTTCATTATCGTGTTCATTGTGTTGTCTGGTTCTTCATGCATCACATACCAATATAATTCCAAAAGTTTCCAAAAGATTAGAAGATATACGACAAACCAACTTAATCTCATCACTTTCATTCTTGTTTAGAAGCTTACTATGCTTGTAGATATGTGTAATCAAAAAATGGTTTCTCTTTATTTACTATAGAGGATCTCATGTCACTAAAAGGTGGCCTATTCGCAAGCAAGCCCATGTTCTAAGGACACAAAGTCCCTCTACTGCAGAGCATGCTTATGCTAAATGGTGACATCATATTGATAATTCAATTTATCTCCCTCGTGTCTATTGTGCAAGATGGATATTTGCATTGGGTAGCTTAATTTTTCTCGCACATCGCGCTAGCTTTTTCGCATGTATCACAATATTTGTTCATATCACAATGCTTATGTTTTCTCTTGTTGTCTTCCCTCTTTTGTCAACCTTACACCTTCTTATTTTTTCGAGCATTTTGCCAATTTGTTGTAGTCATTTATGGTCGCCTCCTTTGTCCACCATTGTTGTATACTACCTCATTTCTTCGCCGACCAAAGCAGTTGTATCACATTGGTCGCTATCTAGGAAGTCATTGTCTTGCCTTTTGTCTCAAAACCCTCATATAGTTGATGCCAAACCATACTTAACATCTTCTTTATCAAATTACTACTATGCAAACCGACATGAATTGCTCATCAAATTTATCTTATATTATCATCTTCTGTGGCATTTGATTTTTTTGTCTCCATCATGGTTGTAGGTTTGTATGTGTCGAATCAAGTATTTACTCTCCCTAGCCTTCTACCCATGTACTCCCTCCGGTTTGGTAAATGAAGTCGTTTAGGACGGTGACACGGTCTCCAAAGTACAACTTTGACTTCTTATTTTTATAAAAATATTTGTTAAAAACTAACTTATGTATACTTTTATGAAAGTATTTTGGAAGACAAATCTATTCATGTAGTTTTCACATTTCCAAACTCGGTGACTTAAAAGTTATTCATGATTTATATTCCCAATGTTTGACTCAAATCATGTCCAAAACGACTTCATTTACCAAACCGGAGGGAGTATTTTTCATTGTCTATCTCCAAAAAAATCGAAGAGACTTAGAGCATGTTTGGTACACTTGTTGTCGATTGTATGCCTTGTCTCGCTTGCCTCGAGTTGCTAGGCAAATCAAGGTGAGCTCACATGAGAGTGCTTGCTTTCATTGTTGTTGTCCGCCTTGTAGCTCGATCCAAGCAGGTGTCATAGGCGCTCGATCAATAGCAACAAAGGTCACAACCATGGTGGAGGTTAATCCAACAACGATGGAGGTCGAATCGACGACATTAGATGTCAAATTGACAGTAGTGGAGGACGATTCGGTGGCCGAAGAGTTCGATTCACTATCTAAAGAGCTTGATTTGGTTCTTGTGCACCCGAATTTTATGACAACATAGCTTATTTCGTCGATGCGGTGTTGATTCGACGTCGGCACCCACGCCGCTTACAATCGAAGTATATTTGGATCGGATTACAAACGGCATCCCGTGATACCCGACCGATTTGCGTTGTGTCCGGTGTCTTGAATTTTGCACGCCAAATCTCTCGTCGTCTCGGACTTGCTTGCCGGATGGGCGGGCCCACCATCAAGACTTCACGTAAACCCTTTGAACAAAACCCCCATCTTCATATCCCCGAGCGATGGCCCAATTAAACAATGACTAATGTGCAATTGATCGTGTATATAAATAAAATCCTCCATCTTCGTCTCCTTGAGCGATTGCACGATCTCTTGTCACCGTATCTCCATGCCCATGGTTGCTTTCTCTAAATAGTCTACCTAGTTCGTGCTCTAAACATCTCTTGTCGCGCTTTATGCTCGCTCGTGTCCTCTTCTCGTACTTTTGGCATTAAGTGAATTAAACTACCGGATGAAAATAAATAAACAAAGCAAGACATTAATTACGCTCCGTCCTCCTTGCATCCTCTTTTTTCGCATGAAGTTGTTGCCGATTAGATTATTTGATCGCCAGCTCGAGGGCACCACACTATAATCCCTTACTTTGGGAGGGAGCAACGGACTATATCAAACTCCCGTATGTATTTTCATCTAGCGGTTTTTATATATATGAGTGGTTTTCTACGGAGTATAGTTTAGAGAAGAGCTTTTTGGTTGTCACTAAAGTCTTCATGAGGCTAAACTTGGTATATGAGATGGAAATAAAATTGTTTCTCAAATAAAGAAGAGAGGAACCGTGACCCCAAGTTTAGCCTCATGAAGACTTTAGTGACAACCAAAAAGCTCTTCTCTAAACTATACTCCGTAGAAAACCACTCATATATATAAAAACCGCTAGATGAAAATACATACGGGAGTTTGATATATATATATATATATATATATATATATATATATATATATATATATATATATATATATATATATATATATATATATATATAATAGAGTCATGTGAGGCTACAAAGAGATCGGTTTTTATTTACTAATAGAAATTTATTTTCATCATGTGTCATGTCTTATCAATGTTGGCATTTAGAGCCTTGCAAGGCTACATGCCTATGCGGAAAAATATTTCATGACATTCCTAATTAGTAATTCGAGAAGAACAGATAACTTATTTAATGCCCATCGTGTGAAACTTTCTAAATTATATTTGTTATTTACTCTCCAGTTAGTTATTTTTTGCATTCCCAATCTGTGTAAACATTAACTACTATTTTTTCTTAATTTTAATTCTAAATTTATGTATTTATTAATTGTATTTGTATTGAATATGGACTCTTTGGATTTCCTTATTTTAATTCTGAATTTATGTATTCTTTGGATTAATCTAGACATTCAGATCTTTATAAAATCCAACGGTGTATATTCTTCTCTTTTTTGGATTAACGTGAGAATTTCTTAATTCCCCCTCGCGAACGTGGTGCTTTTTTTAACACTAAGTATAAAGATAATAGATAATAGATCTCACCTTGTGTCCGGTCAACATTTTTACTCGAGTGATCATCAATTGAGCACTGACAATAATTCCCTCCCAAAATAAAACTGAACACTGACAAACCAGAGCAGCTACCGTCCAGCATCGAGGGAAAACATGCATGCGGCTCCGTCCAATAATAGGCTGACAGGCTGGCACGCCGCTGCATGAGGCGGCCGGCGGTGGAGCGCGCGGCTCGGTGGTTGACGGGGTCGCCGTCGCCAAACATAGGGCGCGCCTTGCTTAAACTTGGCACGCCGGTGGCCACCATAACCCGCCATTTCACGCCCCTCCCCTCCCTCTCCTCCGATTGGGCCCACCAACCAGAGAGAGGGTGAGAGGGCCCCACCAATAACCGCCCCCACCCCCTTCCTCCTCCTCATCCGCCGCCATCACCGCAGCGTCCCGGTGGCGTCAGCGTCGTCGTCGGGGCACGCACGCAGTGGCGGCTCACGGCTGCGTCCAGCACGTTCTGGTGCTCCAGCTGATCGCGCCGTAGTAGTAGTAAGTAGGCCGGCCACGATGCGCCGCGGGGCGCTCCCGCTGGCGCTGCTGGCCGCGCTGGCGGCGGTGGCGGCGGTGTCCGGGCAGGGCCGTCCCGTGACGGACAGCGGCGCGCAGACGCCTCCGACGCCGTCGACATTCACGCCCAAGGACAGCTTCCTCATCGACTGCGGCGGGACGGCTCCCCTGACGACCGGCGGCAAGTCGTACAAGACCGACGCGCAGGCCAACCACCTGCTGTCCGCCAAGGACGCCATCCGCATCGCCGCCGACGACAAGACCGACGTGCCCTCGCCGGTGTACTCCACCGCGCGGGTCTTCAAGGAGGAGGCCGTCTACAGCTTCCCGCTCGCCGTCCCCGGCTGGCACTTCATCCGCATCTACCTCTTCCCGATCAAGGGCGGCGACGTCGACCTCGCCTCCGCCACCTTCAGCGTCGTCACCGACGACAACGTCCTGCTCCACAGCTTCACCCCGGAGAACAAGCCGGTGCTCAAGGAATACCTCGTCAACGCCACCGAGAACCACCTCGCCCTCAAGTTCCAGCCGCTCTCGGGCTCCGCCGCCTTCGTCAACGCCATCGAGGTCGTCAACGCCCCCGACGAGGTCATCACCGACACGGCGCTCGCCATCGCGCCGCTCGGCGAGACGAGCGGCCTCTCGCACGAGGCGTACCAGGTGCTGTACCGGCTCAACGTCGGGGGTCCGGCCATCGGCCCCGCCAACGACACGCTCGGCCGGCAGTGGGACCCCGACACGCCGTACGTGCAGTCCAAGGAGGCCGTCAAGGACGTGTCGGTGCCCACCAGCACCATCAAGTTCCCCGACGGCACGTCCAGGCTCGTCGCGCCGACGGCGGTGTACGCCAGCGCCGCCAAGATGGCGGACGCCGACGTGGGCAACCCCAACTTCAACCTGACGTGGAAGATGGACGTGGACGCGTCCTTCGGCTACCTCGTCCGCCTCTTCTTCGCCGACATCGTCAGCAAGGCCACCAACGACCTCTACTTCGACGTGTACATCAACGGGCGCAAGGCCGTGTCCGGGCTCGACCTGTCGACGGTGACCGGCGGCGAGCTCGCGGCGCCCTACTACAAGGACTTCGTGGTGAACCAGTCGGTGGCGACGGACAAGCTGACCGTCCAGGTGGGCCCCATGGGGCAGGACACGGGGCGCATCGACGCGCTGCTCAACGGCGTGGAGGTGCTCAAGGTGAGCAACTCGGTGGGCGCCCTGGACGGCGAGTTCGGCGTGGACGGGCGCAAGGCCGACGACGGCAGCGGCAGCCGGAAGGCGGTGGCGGCCGTCGGGTTCGCCATGATGTTCGGCGCGTTCGCCGGGCTGGGCGCCATGGTCGTCAAGTGGTACAAGCGGCCCCAGGACTGGGAGCGGCGGAACAGCTTCTCGTCGTGGCTGCTCCCGATCCACACGGGGCAGTCGTTCACGTCGGCGAGCAAGAGCGGGAACACGTTCTCGTCCACCATGGGCATGGGCCTGGGCAGGTTCTTCACGTTCGCGGAGATCCAGGCGGCGACCCAGAACTTCGACGAGAAGGCCATCATCGGAGTCGGCGGGTTCGGGAACGTGTACGTGGGGGAGATCGACGACGGCACCAAGGTGGCGGTGAAGCGCGGGAGCGCCGAGTCGGAGCAGGGCATCAACGAGTTCAACACGGAGATCCAGATGCTGTCCAAGCTCCGGCACCGGCACCTGGTGTCCCTCATCGGCTACTGCGACGAGAACCAGGAGATGATCCTCGTCTACGAGTACATGCACAACGGCGTGTTCCGGGACCACATCTACGGCGGCAAGGACGGAGCGCCGGCGCTGTCGTGGAAGCAGCGGCTGGAGATCTGCATCGGCGCCGCCCGCGGGCTCCACTACCTGCACACCGGCACGGCGCAGGGGATCATCCACCGCGACGTGAAGACCACCAACATCCTCCTCGACGACAACTTCGTGGCCAAGGTCTCCGACTTCGGGCTGTCCAAGGACGGGCCCGGGATGAACCAGCTCCACGTCAGCACGGCCGTGAAGGGGAGCTTCGGGTACCTGGACCCGGAGTACTTCCGGTGCCAGCAGCTGACGGACAAGTCGGACGTCTACTCCTTCGGGGTGGTGCTGCTGGAGGCGCTGTGCGCGCGGCCGCCCATCGACCCGCAGCTCCCCAGGGAGCAGGTCAGCCTCGCCGAGTGGGGGATGCAGTGGAAGCGAAAGGGCCTCATCGAGAAGATCATGGACCCCAAGCTCGCCGGCACGGTGAACCAGGAGTCGCTCAACAAGTTCGCCGAGACCGCCGAGAAGTGCCTCGCCGAGTTCGGCAGCGACCGCATCTCCATGGGCGACGTGCTGTGGAACCTCGAGTACGCGCTGCAGCTGCAGGACGCCAACCCGCCCGAGGGCGCGCAGCAGCAGGAGGCCGAGATGCAGGGCGACGGCGAGGGATCCGTCCGCTCCTCCGCGGCGGGCGGCGGCGGTGCATCCGTGCCACCGGACACCTCCACCACCACCGCAGGGGCGGAGCTCTTCCAGCAGCTCGCCGACATGCAGGGGAGGTGATCGATCGTGTCATCCCATCCGCGCCGTAGATCGATCCGACGGCGCAAATCGAATGTTAGGTCGCTTGCCTCGTGCATGAATGATGAAATGATTTGGGGAAAAAAAGGGAAAGCAAAGGAAACTGGAGAATACGTATATATGTACGGGTACGGGATACATACATACATGTCTGTATTATATAGCACTGATCGATTCTTTTCTTCTTCTTCTTCTTCCAAAATACCTGCTGCTGTGCTGTGTGTCTGAAGAAAAAACGATGGGGGTGTCAACTCGAGCTGCTGGTGGTGGGCGAGGGAGCTGATGGTTCATTTCCAACTAATACACATACTATGCATGTCTTAATGTATTGATGATTGAACTCGTGGTGTACCGAGTGGTCTTATTTTGCAAACTAATTTGGTAGAGTATCTAGGAGGAGATGATATGGAGTACGTCGTCGCTGCAATTTCCTACTATTGTCAATGATCACAAGTAATTCTGAAAATTTGAACTTCATGTATACTTTAGAGTATACAGTAGAGCCTACCAGCTTAATTTGATTGATTTCGACAATCACTCCTTTTTATTTTTTTGGGCAAGACTTCGACAATCACTCGAGATCTTAGCTAAACACGGTAAAGAAGACGCTTAACTATGATTCAGAATCCTTTAGTTTCAAATACTGTGACTCAAAAACCACATTTCAAACATATACTCCCATGGTTATACCTAAGATAACTCGTTTTTGACTTGCCATGGTTAATACTCGTAGTTTAGAGTTGGTCAGCGTAGTAAAAAAGCTGGGGTGAATTTTCGAGGCAGATCACCAGAAGAATCTCACTTGCCGTTTGCAGCAAGTGGGGGACGGATGACTGGCCAATGACTAGCATCCTCGTCACCTGATGATGCTTCCAGACGAAGGATTGTGCATCTTTTACACAACCAAACGGCAAACCCCCACACGCTAATGACAATTCTGAATCACAACACCATGGGTATATTTTGTGTGAGCCACTAAAAACAACTTAAAAGTTGATCTTCAGATAGACACTACCTCGACATTAAGAACTTTGGTCTCTGTTTAGAATATCCATGGAACAGTCATGAACACAATGATCCTATGGGTTATTATTGCTGCTGCTCTGGTCATTTTTCATGTCAAGATTATCTGGCAATCCGAATCATGCTTCCACTACTTCGCAGGCTATCCGTTTGGCCGGTGGCATCTTTGGTTTGGCCGAGACAAAATTATCATGCAATTGTTGCAGACGTTTGTTCATATCATACCGCTGGGCCGATAACTGATAAGCCAAACGAACATGAGGAGTTGGGAAAATTCAGCTAACAGTTCCCTATCAACTTGTTATATCGAGTCACCTTTTTCTCCCAACACACACGGTCTTATATAATTTTTCTATTCCAACACTATTTATATGTGCAATTTGCCAAGCTAACCGTGTGTTTGGTTGAGAGCGAGTGGAGCGGAGCGGAGCCGACCCTCGTTTTGGGGACGGCTCTAACCCCTCCCAAGTTTGGTTCATGTTTTGGGGTTAGGGATGAGTTCGTTCCAACTTTTGTTTGGATCAAGAAACTGAAAATCTGGGATGGATGACAATATAACACAGTTATTGTGAACCCCACATGTTACTAATGGACCCCACATGTTATACTCTCGCTCTTTTTTCTTTTTATTTTTTCTCAACCATATCTTCTTCTTTAGCGGTCAATGGCGAGCAGAGCAGATACTACCGCGGGCGGCTCGTCGACGACGGCGTGCGGTGCTAGCTCCGCCGGCCGGCGCGTGCGGACTACGCCGGCGGGCGGCCGGGCGGGCTCCGCCGGCCGCAGCACGGGAGCTCCGCCGCCGCGGCCGTGCGAGCTATGCCCCGACGAGCTCGGCGCGGCCGCCCCGCGGCTCGCGCGTGGGCCTCCCGGGCGAGCCCCGCCGCCACCGCGTGAGTCCGAGTGTGTGCTCCGTCGTGGCTGCCTCGAATTCTGAGGTTAGGGAGTCGGAGGGAAACAGGAAGGAGATGGGAGAGAAGAACTAAAGCGAAGCGGCTCTGTCCCTCGAATTCTGAGGGACGGAGCAAACCCACGTATTGGAGGAATATTCTCCCAGGAACCGCTCCGCTCCCGCCGCTCCCTATCGAACGCGGGAGCGGATCCGCTCCGTTGCCACAGGTCTGCAACCAAACACACGGCAAATGACCTAAAGCATGGAGCTGAAGGCAAAAACGCACACTACCAGCCTAATCAGGAAAAACAATAATAAAATAAATGACAAGGCCAGTCAAACTCAACGAGCCCTGCTGGACCCACCGGCTTCCACAACAAGAAAGAATGTTGGAATCCAAACTCCCCCGTGTGCAGGTTCCTGCGTGCACGCAGCGAAAATGCCAAACCGCTTGCTCGAAGAACAGTGTGGTCGGCCCTGGAAGAGGAAATTGGCCACGGACGACGGACCTAGACAACGTACCCACCCCGCAAACACGGGTCACGTGCAGGTGGGCCTGAGATAGCGTGGCCCAGTGTGTCAGTTTGTGTTACTGGGTAACATCTGTATCCTTGCTAACGTGGAAAGGTCCAGTCCAGCCCATTTCTTCGTATACCAACGGCCGCACCCGGGTCCACAGTTCCTTCTCAGAATATCTGAGTGATTTCCTTCAAGCTTATGCCAATTTAAGCACTCTACTAATAATATTCTTACAATAATTTTGTAATCAAACCATTTTAAATTGCTTGTCATTTTAACATTTTAGATACATTTTAAAAATCATACATATCTAGATGCATATGAAAAGAATGTATTTAAAAAAATCGAAACGGATCAAAAAGACAATGAGACGGAGGGAGTAATTACTCACTACAAATGAAGAAGACCCACCTCAGCTTTTGAGCTAGCAATTTGTAAAGCGTTACCTCATTCTTTTTTCTTAAAAAAAAGGAGAACGATAAGACCAATGCTAACAATAATGTAAAAAAAAACTTTTTTCCTTAAAAAGACGTAGTGAAATCATGAAAAACCAGCACCCAGCGGGCCCACCGGTGCTGGCAGGGCCCCCACCGCCCCCACCCCGTCCCGTTCGCGTGTGTGTACACTCGCGGGGTGCACGCAGCCACGAGACCGACCTCCCCCTCCTCGCCCGGTTGCCCCGTCCCCACGGCCGACCAACCGCGCGCCGACGCGTGTAAATATCGCCCCCAGCCGCGCGATCCGACGGCTGGGATCCCCCGCGGCGACCGGCGACGGGCAGTCAAAGCGACCCGGGCCACCGCCTGCGCCCGGTCACCACGCCTCGGGCGCCGCGAATCCATTTAACCGGTGGCTGCTCTGCTCGCCCCCGGACGGACGGCTTCGGCTGCACACCAACACACACACGAAACGCAAGACGGCAAGAGAGAGGGGAGGGGAGGGAGCGAAATCATTCAGCAGCAGCACGAGCGCGAAGCAGCAGCAGCAGCAGCAGCGAGGTGAGAAGAAGATTCTTTTTGGTTTGTCTCTCTTTCCTCTTTCGCGCGCGGTTGATTGATTGCTGGGTAGATTGAGAGGGAGCTCGAGTGATCCGTGCGCTTCAGACCGGCTTCTTTGGTGGGGATTTTCGTTCGGGGGTGATTTTGGGGGGTAGATGGGCGCCGGTCCCCGCAATGCCGCGCTCGAATTTTGGGGTCCGAGGCGAAAATTCCGCGCTTGCTTGTGTGGCTATTAAGTTTTTTTTTTCTGCTAGTTGTTTCGATTTGTTTTGCGGCGAGTTTCTGCTTAGGGCTCAATCCATCCGCGGGGAGAAGAGTTTTGGGGGATTTTATCCCCACCTCACGAGCACGCCCAATCTAGGTGTCTTCAACCTTCCCCAAGCTGCACCGGGAAGAAACCCCCAAAATCTCCCCCACTTTTTTTTTCCCTTTCTCTTTGTAGGGATCAGCTTGGCCAGGTAGCGAACTGCATCCTTGCTTCCTCGGACCGCGCCATTACCGTTTGCTTGGTTCCGTGGTATCCGTCTTTTGTTGCGTTCTTGTCTCCCCTCCGTCGCTTGTTAGCATATGGATGGCTGGTGGGAAAAGGCTATACAGCAAAACAGGTCAATGATTTTTTAGTTGTTAGGGGTTGATATTAATTTTTTCTGCGCTTATTGTTCCAAATCATGTATTTGTTCTTGCTTTTTGGGTATGTGCCAGCGTTACTTCTCTGTGCGCAGCCATGTGTGTTTATCCGTTCTTTGTGCTGCAGAATGTCTCCGAGCTTCGTGCATGTAGAGATTATTTTTGAGTACTGCTTTGTTTTCAAGATTGGACATACAAGATCCTCACAAGCTGCAACACCTCTGACTGACAGTTTACGGGATAGTGCATATTTTATATAAAGAAGAGAACAAAAACTCACTTTCTACACTGGTAGGGCGATTAGGCAGCGGTCTCACCAAACTGCTGTGACTCTGATTTTGGGGAGAATGCCTTGTTCGGCTGGAGCATGGCAGTTTCGGCTTAATTTCATTGCCCAGGCAATCACACAGGTGCACTGGCATAATATCTTGCAGGCCAGCTGCTTAGATGGTTCCTAGGCACACTGCTGCTTAGTGCCTTGTCTTTTAGGGAACACTGATTTTGCATTGGAAATTGGTAGACTTTGGGACAGTAAAGATCAAAACTTTGTAAGACAATTTCTCTGCTTCTTTGAAGAGAGTAGAGCTTCATCTAGGTGTTACACAGTAGCTTTTGATACACTAATAAACGACTAAATACCTGGATTTTGGGTGCTCGAATGCTTTTATTAGGTGTATATTGAAGTTGTCTTGGGCTCTTCTTGTTTACCGCTTGCAGTTTGATCCACTCCTGATCTCTTTGTTCTATTCTGTTACTTGCCTTGTTTACTGGTCAGGCGTGTCGTTGCTAGGTTCACTTTTTACTGAGATGAACACGATTTTCTACTCACTTTGCTGATGTGAACATGACCAGTTCACTTTACACATTCTTTTGTGTTATTGCAAATAGAGGAAAAAAGCATTGCATAATTCTCTTTGCATATCTTAAGTAGTGCTAATGCCTACTTTCGTTTTGCAGGTTCCGGCTAATATCTAAAGGTCTTTATCAGCATTTCAAGTTATGAGCCTTGCCTTTTTAGTTTTTACCTGATTCTACACGGCGATGAACGGAGCCCATCCCTGGACCTCCATGTCTGGGGGTGCATGCTCTAACCTTGGACTTGTTGCCAGGGAGATGAATGGTAGTGTTCCAATTAGCACTACAAATTCCTCTGGGCCAAGCATTGGAGTTAGCTCTTTGGTGACTGACGCCAACTCGTCCCTTTCCGGAGGTGCCCAGTTACAACAAAGTACTAGCATGAATGGTGATTCATTCATGCGTGTTCCTGCCTCCCCAATGTCATTTTCATCCAATAACATCTCTGGCTCTTCAGTCATTGATGGTTCCATCATGCAGCAAAGTCCACCCCAAGATCAGGTGCAGAAACGGAGGTCTTCAAGTGTAACATCGCAACCTGTGATTGATGCTGGTTTTGCATTGCACGCTCAGAAGAAATCAAGGACTGATGTTAGTCAGGGTGATATCGTGCACCAACAGCTGATCCAGCAGCTGGTCCATGGTCAGAATCCTCTCCATTTCCAGGGGCAGCAAAACCCACAGCTCCAAGCCTTGATCCAGCAGCATAAACTGGCACAGCTTCAGCAGCAACGGCAGCAGCAACATCTGTTGCAACCTTTTTCTCAGATGCAGCAACCCCAAGTTGGTATTCCTCGACAGCCTCAGCTTAGGCCACCACTGGCACAGCCTGGAATGCAGTTAGGTGGCCCTGTTAGGACTCCTATCGAGAACGGGATTTGTTCTCGCAGGATACTGCAGTATTTATTTCACAAGCGTCATCGCCCAGAGGTGAGATTCTCTATAGTTGTAATTGTTTGTGGAATTACGAGGTACAAGCTCTTGGCAATGTAATTTACTAAAATGATTTATTCTAGAATAATTCTATAACATACTGGAGGAAGCTTGTTGAGGAGTACTTTGCGCCACGATCAAGAGAAAGGTGGTGTGTTTCGTCTTATGAAAATAGAGGGAGCGCTTCAGCTGCTGCACCACAGAGAGCTCCGGTAAGTATAATAATAGTTTGAACCTCTTTGTGCACAGTGCTCTTTGTTTCACGATCCAACATCACTTTGCTTGATGTTCAGTATTATTTTGATTAGCATTACTGTAGAGTTCTGCTTGGGTTACTGAAAACCACATTTGATTTATAAGTACCTTTAATAGTTGTAAAATAGAATTTATAGGCAAAGCTTTCTGCAGTAAAGACTTCCATTGTAGCCTGCAGCAGCTAACTTTCTTTATTATTTAAATAAAAATGTAATGGACATACATTTCATGCAATTTTTTCTCATGCTACAGGATACATGGCGATGTGATATTTGCAATACACATGGGGGTAAAGGATATGGTAAGTTGATCTTTGACAACTGTGGCATACTATGTTCCTGATACTGCTGCGTTCATCTGTTCATATTCTTAATTTGCTCAGTTCATCTTTGTGATCTATTAGCCTAACACGCTATCAATAGGCTTCTTGTGCTCTGTGGAAGGCCTTGCCATTTCAGACTAGAAAACATAATAATACCAATTTGTTTATAAAGTTACTAATGAATAAAAATATTCTGTGAGGATTGCTGTCCAGTTGAATTTTAATCTCTGGATCAGTTGAATTAAAAATCATGAAGGACCTAAAGTTTGTAGGATAAATAAATTTGTTTTGAGTCCTCTGTTTTTGGTTTCAAATTGGAAACAAGATGCTTCACTCAAACACATGTAGTATGTGATCTATGATCTTCCCAAACAGGCCCTTGGAACCACAAATTGATGCCCTTGTGATGCTCACTTTCTCACATTGAATCTCTGGTAAAGCTAGATATGCTTTATCTTCTGCGCACGTTATATGACGATAAGTCGATAACATAGGCAAACACCTCAGCATGTCTGTTTTGAGTAGTTTATCTAATAAAATCTGTTGCTATTCTTATAGATCATGATTTATTTCATGCTTTTCCTGTTTTTATTATTTCAATGTCTGCCATCGAGTTCCCTAAGTTGAATTTTGTCCTTTTTGTCTTTGATCTGTTTGATAGATGCTACCTATGAAGTACTTCCTAGACTGTGCCAAATCAGATTTGACCACGGTGTTATCGACGAATACCTATACTTTGACTCCCCCAATGAATTTCGGTTGCCTAATGGACAAATGGTGCTGGAGCATGCAAAAGTTGTTCAAAAAAGTGTTTATGAACATCTACATGTTATACATGAGGGGCATCTGAGAATCATTTTCACACCAGAACTGAAGGTATGTTGCTTAGCTGTCGTGGTAGCTTGCACACGCCGTTAGCAATTTTGGTAACATGTGGATATTTGGGTATTTATATGTTTGAAAGGAGCATCAATTGATAACCGTTCTTATCTCCTGATTGGCTGTGAACTGTGTAGATAATGTCCTGGGAGTTCTGCTCACGACGCCATGAAGAGTATACCACTCGCAAGACTATAGCACCACAGGTGGGGTTTTAGCCCAGCATGCTGTTCCTTTTCTTTTTGCTCCAAACTTTTAGGCTAGTTTTGCAACAAAACTATATAGTATAATACCGCTTGTAGATATCAATTTAGACCTTATGGGATGCAAATTATATGGTGTGATAAAAATCGTTAGATCCTGGATCATTGGTTGAAAAGTGCCTTCTTCTCACAGACTACTCAGTTCTCACATTTATTCGCTATCTTCTCTTTGATTTTATTTACATCCTTGAATTTTCGGCAGCTGTGCAGAACCCAGTAGATCAAATATTAAAATTTGAACCCCCTGATTCATCGCATTCTTAGTCTAACGTGTGCTTGTCATGTTGAGGGTGCTACCATAGTACATATACCTTGTACCTGAGTGAACTCCCTTGCATGGAGCATGGTATATCGTTGAAGTTCGGTGGAGATAATATCTTATTTTTTGACTCACACACTGTCTTGACAGGTTAATAATCTGCTGCAAGTTGCCCAGAAATACCAAACTGCTGTCAATGAAAGCGGGCCAGCTGGGATATCAAACAATGACGCACAAACCATTTGCAACATGTTAGTGAACCTATTTCACCTTCAGTACTTGACATCCATTTATGTAGTGCTCTTTTGGAATGGTAAATGAAATTGTGCGTCATTGCGTACATAAAAAGATTGTTTTTGGTTATCTTATCCTTTTCCTTGACTGTTAGGTTTGCCACTGCATCACGGCAACTAGCAAAAAATCTAGAGCATCACACCTTGAATGAACATGGGCTTTCCAAAAGATATGTACGCTGCCTGCAGGTGATCAGAGTCCCCCTTTTAACTTCTACAGTTCAGTACCTACATAATGCGTATACCATGCTGATGGTGGTCTTTCCTTGTCAGATATCGGAGGTGGTGAATCACATGAAGGACTTGATTGAGTTCAGCCACAAGAACAATCTTGGTCCGAAAGGTGCGATTGTCGTGCACATTTTACCTAACAGCATCTTCAGTTTTATCTAGTAATAACTGTTTTATGTCACTTCCTACTTCCCCCATTTACCTGTACTGCAGTTCTAATATTTTCTGTGTTCATATGCAGAGAGCCTGAATAGTTATTCTAAAACTATTGCGAACTTAAAGAATATGCATGATTCAAGACAGCTCATGGCTGCTGCTAGCCTTGCCAATAACCAGAGCAACACCAAAGTAATGGGGGTCCAGCAAGAGACAAGTGCTCCTGTGAACAACCAGACTCCTGGTGTTGGTGCCATTGGCACTAACACTCTACAGAATGCCACAGCTCTAAACAGTTACCAGAACATACTCAGAAGCTCCAGCGCAAATCAGATTTTGCTTCAGCAGGAGGCGTCAAGCTTCTTCAGAGGCCCTGCAGCAATGCAGAATGGCATACAGCTTGAAGCGGCCAGATCCTTCCATGGACCTGGCCAAGGGCAGCTTGCACAATTCCAACACCCTGCATCATTTCAGCAGCCTATGCTGCAGCAAAACAATATGCAGGGCTTTAGTGCTAGCCCACAATACCAGCAGCACGTGCTTAATCAGCTGCTGCAGGAAGTTAAGAAGAATAACAGCCGTTCTTTTGCGCAGCAACCTCCTCCAGATGCGCCTAATGCAAGCAGTGGTCGCACATCAGGGCCTGCTACCCCCAATGTTGCTGCTTCTGGGGAGCAGGCACAGCGCATCAGTAACAATAACAGTAACTACAACAGTGCGGTAAAGAGTGCTGCTCCAGCTGGTACTGGGCCTAGTAATGTGATCAACAATAACACAGCCAGCATCGTCCACAGCAGAAACAACAGTTTCAAGTCAGTGAGCAGCAATCCAGCTGTTGCTGCTACTGGAGGCAATGCTGCAAACTCAAAGGTTGACGACTCCTTCCAAGAACTTGAGGACCTTGACCACCTGATCGCTAACGAACTGGTGGAAAGCGGGCTGTTCGGTGCAGGTCAGGGCAGTAACACATTACCGTGGTAATGTCGCGCTGCTATGAGATCTGTTTGATGTAAAGCGCTAAGCAGCAATAACCTGCTTGGTTGTTGGGAAGTGGTGATGGAAAGTTGTGCTAGGTTCTAGTTTAATATCTTCTTTCCCCCTTGTTGGAGCTTTTGTATTGCCGGTTCGGACAGTTTCCTATGATCATACACTGATGTAACTTCAGATGTGTGAGATAGAGAGTTGGATTTGGCTTGGGAATCTAGGAGCGGTGCAGCCAATAGCTTTTAGGGTATCTCTGGTTACATTTTACTGAATGACCTGCTGTGATTATCTCAAGTCCACATTACATGTCATGTGTATCATGTCTATGCCAGAATGCCAATTGCGATCTCCTGTTACCTGCGACAGGTGTGTGTTTCCCATTTGTTCTAGCTAGATGTTTTTTTTTATTTCTTTTGTTTCCTTTCTAGATGTTTGAGCGAGGGAATTGGGAATACCGGTGGCCTGGTGGGAACGATAAGGAAGTTGCCTCAGTCTGCACATAAGCTGATAAAGGAAGAAATCTGAAACTTGGTGGAACTTGTCTTGTGTGTGTGGTTTTGTAGATGGATGTCTGGATGTATGGCTTCTGCAGTTCAGCTGGATGTTGATCAATAGAATCTGGATCATGTTTCTTCTATTCGTGTTTATGTAGCTTTCATTCTATTCTTATGAGCAGTAAACATCCTATACACCAAAATGTAACAATGTCTGCTGTTGTGAAAAAGGAATTTGTGTCGCACAGCAAAGGCACATAGTAATGGAAAAAAACACAACAAACTTATTACATATATAATATCTGGTTCTTAATTACATTTCCACAAGCCAAAAAGGCAAAAGTAAAAATAAAAATGTCATTAGGAATTAGGATCAAACATTTCTTTTTTGTTTTCTTCTTGAGTGATCAAGCATCTAGATTCCTTAATTATTTTTTTTGCCGTTTCCTTTCCCCCCTAGTTTTGGTTTAACTTTTTTTTTTTCATTTTCAGTTTTCTTGGCACTGAAAAGGTAGATGATTGAACCAGCTTGGTGTGACGCCTCATCCGTCTATCAGCTCCAAGGCGGCATGCTAGGAAGGTCCAAACGGTTCGTATTTGCAGACAGGACAGGTCTGTTTTCACAAAAAAAAAAGAGAAGAAATTCTAGTCAGCAAGCTTAACAAATTAGTGCAAGAGTAGCATGCTTCATTTGCATATTTACCTTATCGACCTTTAGCCATCTGGTGACACAAGCTGCGTGGTAGTAATGCTTGCACGGCAACGTTATCATACTTTCTCGGTGCCTGAAAGTAGACAGGCAGATAGTACAACTGCATAAAAAAACAGAAGAATCGTCAGCAATGTGATGGAAATTTCACTGTTCTATCAGTAATATGAAAAACAATCTCACATCTTGTAAAATGTGCACATATGGATCGATATTTGTGTGCCAAGTATATTTACACTTGATAATATTTTTCAAAACCTGTAACTGAAACTGACAAAGGCAAACATACTTACTCTTCATTGTTTGTCTTCCTGGAGAAAAACCCTGAGGCCTTGTACTTCCATTTATGCAGATAGGAGATAAGCTCATCAGATAAGCCTCTGTCCTCAGTCCCCACGGATTCCACGAGTGCTTGCCTTTGCTGCATTCAGCACAGAAAGAAGTTGCAAGAATCAGAAGCCTTTCCAAACCAGGTGTAAAGGTACACACTACATGACTAGCTCCATTTTGTTCACAAGCTTTACATGTCCACCGGAAAAAGAGCAAAAGGAAAACATGAAGAGGAGCACAAACCTCATAAGTCATGTTGTCTGGATCATCATCATCATCACCATCCTGCCAACACAACTATCAGAATCTTCACTTCTTTTACTTTTCATATACTGACAGAATTGTTAATTTCGTAAAGATAGATGGACGCACTACAGGAGAGAGAACAATTTGAGCAATCACCTCTTCGTCGTTGTGGTCATGATCATCGTCACCGTCAGAGTCTGAGTCTGATGGAGAAGGTACACAGCTGATATCTGAAGAATCAAGCCAACACCAACACAAGAACAACACTATGAGGTGTAACATCATGCGTTGAAAAACATCTGGATATACTGAATCATCATGGGGGCAGACCATACCGTCATCTGGGTCCTCCATCTCCTGCAGCCGCTTGGCGTACTCAAAATCCGAGGCGATCTGCTCTTCCGTTCCTGAATTTCCGGAAGCAGTCGCTGCTGCCCCAGAAGTGCTGCTCTCCCCAAGTTGATGGTAGTGCTGTGACTGTGAATTGTCAGATGGGGCACCTCTCATGTGGTTCTGATTGCTGTATGCTTCTTCCAAGAAGGATCGGTGCAAACCCTCCTGAGATTGCAAAGGATTTTCCGTTTCCTTCAATATATGCTTGTTTTTATTCAAAAAGTTTCAGCAAAGATTTAAATGCTACTTTATTTCTAAGATGCAAAGAATCAAGAGAAAAAAAGATACATATATATGATCCTGAAATTAAGGAACCCCATGTCATATTTGCGCAGAACAGCAGCATACCTGATTAGGAAGAATATCAGCAAGCACGAACTGGAGCAGGTCGTCGTCTATGTCCTCAAGGTCTGCTTCTCCCGTGCTGCGCGTCGGCGAGTTGGCGTAGTGCACGGTGATCCTCCTCAGGGCGCCAGGCTGCCCCACGGTGGCCATGGCTGGCCGGCCACCGAGATAAGCTAGTGCCGGTTACCTGCAAGCCATGGCACGCAACCTCTCATAATTAATTAGGATAGCGAAAGTCTACGATCAGCAAGAACAAGGTCCAACCACCTCCGTTGCTGTTAACACTGCTTAACAATAAGGATTTTGATTGTGGGAATCTTTTTTGAACCAAACCCATCCAAATCTCTCAGTCTCATGTTCTTGCTAAAAAAACTCTCATGTTCTTGTGAATCAAACAGTGTAGCTGAAATTGGTAGGAGAAATCGCAGAAGGCACTCAGGGGCCAAGAACAAGCATATACCAACGGAAAACAATTTATTTTTAAAGACATCGCCGAGCAGAATCGAAGTGCAAAACAAGTGATGGATGGAGCTTTGCAGGACCTCTGACGAACAGAAAGGTTAGGAAGAGGAGCAAGGAACAAGAACAGGGCGGCAGGGAGAGGCTTTACCTCGGCTTGTGCCTCTTCTCTGTCAGCCAGGCGTCTCAAGGGTTTGTTGGATTAATGGATGGGGGGCTTTGTTGTTAATGGTGGAGTGGGTGGCTGCCTCGGTATTTATATGTCCAGACACACAAGGCACAAGTCGCTCTCACTGTCCCTGCATTTAACTTTACTAATCGCAGTAAACTCTAATTAATGTTGATCAGGTACTAATCTTGGCGTGCCTTGCGTCTTCGATTGTGAAACAAGATCTTTGCTGCTGATTCCTTGTTGCAGACTGCAGTGAGTGCTTCCTGCCTGTTTATCTCTGGAGAATGACTGACTCTCCTAACACAACCGCAACTCCACATTTGTTTCTGATGAACACAGTAAAAATCACAATTACCTGAACTTGACCTCCTATCCAATCAGAAGGCGAAACGCAGAGCGTGTTTGTGAGGGTGGCCGCGGCTGGCCTGGCTAGCCTAACCGGGCCGGGCCTTGTCAGGCCTGGCCATGGGCGGCCACCCTCAGGTGTTTGCCTGGCTGCACTGGGTGAGCCAGGCTGAGCTGAGGTCTTGTTTGCGACCCAGTGTTGAGCCTGGCTGAGGGGCCAACCGCCACCAACTGCCGAGCCGAGAACATGTTTGGCAGGGTGGCTTTGGTGAGCCCAGCCCAAGATAAACATATACAAATTACATCTTAATCAATAGAGGGAGAAGTGTACATTATAGTTACAACATCATTAACATCAATAGTATCATATATTTTACATCATTGTTTAATTGAAATAATAAAATTAACATCCTATCATTTACATCATTGCCTCAAAAACTTTTTTATGTTCCACATGAGGCTGACCTTGATCATACAACAAGGATAAAATGCATACAACATATGACAACCATGGAAACATCAAACACATCCAGCCCAGGGTAGAAAACATTGGGCATGGATGAGTTTGACGTTTTGATGGGAGACATGAGAAGGATACAACACACAGATCAAGGTCATCCCTCTATGCATGAACAAATTGAATCATCATAGGCAACCATGGCAACAACAAATTGGCCTCAGATGATTTGATATTAAAAGCAGTAACAAATGGTTCATGTCAACCATGGAAGCGTGAGACACATCCAGCCCAGTATATGAAGAACATGGGCATGGACGTGTCTCACGTTTTGATGATTGCCATGAGAGGTAATATACATCTGATCATCATCATAGGCAAGAGATGAGGAAAGGAAGAACACAAAATATTGGCCTCAGATTAGTTTGCGATATCATCTAAACCTCAACTTAGAGCATAAGGTAGCATGTGTTTGAGAAATAAGATCATGGCAGTAATGGAACCGTGGGACACATCCATCCCAGGCTTCACAAAACAGGGAATGGATGAATCAGACGGTTTGATTACAGACATGAGAAAAAGAACAAGTGAAGTTTCACAGCTCCAGTCCCTCACAAGTTCAAGTTCATCAATTAATTGGCAAACAAATGTATCATCATGGGCTAAAAAAGATGGTATTGGCCTCAGCTTTTTCATTTTGTTGCATAAAGACAGTGAATGTAATCTCAGATGGATGCCCTCAACAGAAAAAGCAGACAACAGTGATTCCAAGCAGGGTAGACAAACAGATAAGTAGCAAGCATACCATGAACAGATAAGTAGCAAACATACCATGAACAGATAAGTAGCAAACATACCATGACCAGATAAGTAGCAAACATATGAGTAATACAACAAAAGGGCATCCACCTCATGTTTTTTGTTGCATCATCGGCCATCAATAACCCACAAATCCACCAAATATCAGGTAGCAGAAAAGATACAAGAAAGAACAGCAAATGAGTAACCTCAAAGTTTCAAGCTTAAGTAGCCAACAGAGGCCACAATAAGGTCATACAACAAGTTGTCCAGCCCAGCATCGAATGGCTCAAATGTTTCCTAACTATTATGTAACGCCCGCGTTTTTAGCTCTAAATAAATCGCCTAATAAATCATGCGTATTTTTCAAAAAAACCGACCCGCCGAGCTCAATTACCATTCAAACCCTAGCCACCGTTTTCTCCCTCTCTCTCTCCCCGCGCGCGTGCCGCGAATCCCGCCGCACCGCACCTCGGCCGCACCCTTGCGCGCCTTCCCAACGCCGCGGTCGGCCACCGGCCGAGAATCCCGCGCACACCGCGGTCCCGCGACCGGTCCGCCTCGCCATCACCGCCATCCCGGAAAATGCGCCGACGCCCCGAAAAACCGGACAAACCCCCGCAAAACCCTTCCCAATTTTCCCTAACAATTTTCCGGATTTTTCCAAAAATCTTTTTCCCTATTTTTCCTTTCCTCTTCTTTTCCTTTTTCTTCTCTTTCTCCCCTTCCTTTTTTCCTTTTCCTTTTCCTTCCCTCTTTTTCTTTTTCTTTTTCTTTTTTCCCTTCTCTTCTTCTTCTCCTCTCCTTCCTTTCTCTTTCCTCCCGCGCGGCCGGAGCCGCCGGCACCCGACCGGCGCCCGGCGCCGTTGACCGGGCCCCGCGCGCCGGCACCGCCCTTTCCTCCGCACGCCACCGGACCGGCAAGAACACCCGCCTCCGCACGCCACCGCAGCCCCGCCCCGGCCGGGACGCCGGAGCCGGCCGACGCGGCCGGCGCCATTAACTCCCCCCCCGCCCGAGCTATCACTTCCACCACCGCCGACCGCGGCCCGCCCCGTGCCCTAGCACGCACCGCGCGAGTTGACCGAGGCGCCGAGCCGTCGCGTCGCCGGCCGCCGCCTCGCGAAGCTCCTCGAGCTCGCCGGGAGTGGGGCTCGCCGGAGAAAAATCTCCACTCCAAACCGCCTCCCGCCGCCTATAAAAGGGGCCGACGGCCTCCCCCGCTCGCCGCACTTCACAACCACGGTCTCACAAAGACCTCCTCCCCTCTTCCCCGAGCACCACCGCGCCGCCGCCCCCTAGCGCCGCCGCCGCGCCACCGCTCTCCCGTGGAGCCGCCTCCACCGTGCACGATAGCCCGAGGTGAGCACGAGAATAGGACCCCCTCGCCCCCCCTCTTCCTTTTCCCCTTGTCCCCGCCGCCGCCGCGCCGGAGCCGCCGGCGGCGGGTACCCCAACCAGCCGGCCATGCCCGCGCCCCCTCCCTCTCTGTTCTGTTTCGAGGGGGGGAGAAGAAGGGCAGTTTTGCCCAAGGCCCCCCGGCCTTTTCCCTTATCCTGAGCCCCCCCTATCCTATTCACTCCCTCTCCTTTTCCTTCCAAATAGCCCCTAAGGCTAGTAATTAATTACTGTTGAGCCCTAAACAATTTACAAACAGGCCCTAACCCAAATTATATTGTCATAAACACACCCTTTCTCATTAGTAGAAATTACCAATAGGTCCTTAATACCTATAACCCCTCCTTAACCTAGCCTTTCATACACGCCTTTTAATCCCGGTTAAGCCCAAATAATACCGCACCCCGCCAAACCAACCCCCTTTCCTAGGGCTTATATATACCCCTCCTCCGCTCACTTCCCCCTCCCCGAGCTCGGTCGGAAACGTGTGTGCTAATACTGCTTGCTTGCTTGTGTGTGTGTCATAGCCGACGGAGTAGACGGAGGAAGGTACCCCGAGCCGGAGAACGAAACCGACTACTGCGAGCAGGAGCCCGAGGTCCCGAACGCCGAGCCGGCACTCCCCGAAGACTTCGAAGACGGCAAGTTCAATCTCATCCTTTGATGCATGCTTCTGTCCTAGTTTTATAAATATAACCCTATACCCGTTTTATAAATTGCATATTGTCTTACTGCAAAAACATGGTAGGATAGCCACCCTTGATTGCTATGATTGAACCTTGTTTTGGCCTAAAGGAGTGCTTTAAAAATGTGTGTGTGCTTTCAAAATGTGTGAAGTGCTTTAAAAACAAAAAGGGGATATGTTTGGAAAATGAGTAAAGAACTGGGTAGACGGGATGGACGTGTGTGTCAGGAGTATGGGTGAGCTCGTACCTGTGTGGTTGAGCGTGTTGGGAGTTGTCCATCTTGTCGGTTAAGGGCCGGGTTGCATGACATCTCACCTGACCCAAACCATCGTACAACCACTCGACCGTTGTATGTGGCAACGGCTTAGCATAAACCCCACTAGTTAATCTACTTGCCATCTGGTGTGCGGGTGAGCAGCGGGAGACCAAGGAGTAGGGGTACGCTCTGTGTGAGGTACGCCCTGGTTATGTGGGATAACCCCTTGGTTGCTTCCGTGGTGGCTCGTAGCGTTAGCTAAGGTGGGTAATGGCTATGATAGGATCCGTACCGGCGCTGAGGTGTCCGTGTGACGGTACCCTACTTGTGGGTAAAGATGTACAACCTCTGCAGAGTGTCAAACCTATTCGAATAGCCGTGTCCACGGTATTGGACGAGTCACGGTGTGGTCACAAAAACTAGTGTTTGGGGATGGGATGATTTCTGGCGTGAGTTGTTTTCCGGTGATGTGTGTGGCTGTGTGCCTGGGCTACGACGGACGGGAAGTCCGTAGTTCCACGGTGGTTTCCCTAAAACTCGTTGAGTCACTTGGGTTATGAAAATGATTTGCGAAAACCTTTTTGAAATGAACCCCCCGCATGTGTAAGTTTGTAAAATGAACCTTAACTTGATCCTTGTTATACTCTATGCATGATTCTGCTTATAAGCCCCTCCGTGGGTGGGGTTGGATTTGCTGAGTACGTATGTGCTCACCCTTGTTTTACTAACTATTTTACAGAGGAGGATCCCGATTACATTCCCGAAGACGTTGAGTAGGTCGTGCCCTACACCCAACCGTGCTCGTGTACCCGTGGCCCTACCGAAAGCTTCCATGGTGTGGTACTCTGAGGAGGCTATGGAAGCCTTTGCTATTGTAGTGTGGTCGTTAGCATTTGTGTTGTTCCTTGTAGCGTTGGCATTACCGTGCCCTTTGTGTCGCCGTGATGTAAAAGACTCGATTCCACCCGTTGTAATAAATGTATTACCGACCTCCCGGGACCGGTATTTGTGTCACATTTAGTCACCTCCGATGAGGGGACGCTTCATATTAGTAGCCACCCTCCTAGTCAAGCTAAACCAAAGTCATCCCGCACAAAAGCTTCACAAAGAAAGAGAAACTAGCCGTACCCAAAAGAAGAGAAGATGGGTGAGGGGGTGGAGTATAGCTCAACAATCAATGCCTCCTCGTCCATGCGGTGCAACACCTACATGAAGTAGTTCTTGGCTAAGAAGGTTTGGAGCCACGGGGTCCTATGGGAATCGCCATGTTCACAAAACCCCTTCCTTGGGCCTTGTTGTCTAGGAGATAGGTGTAGGCAACATTAAGGGCCTCCCGAGAGAAGCCGGGCATCTCCATCACATCAAGGTAGAGGTTGGCATCAACATGGGCGGTGTCCGCTCTCGCTAAGTGCATTAGCCACATTGTTGACAAGATCGGACATGTTGGTCAACATGATTATCTCCTCCTCGGGAAAGTCCCTCTCTTCCTCTTCCCACCTACAGCAGGTTCTCGTGACCTTGCTACCCTCGGCGCTGCAAAGTGGGAGCTTTATCACCGGGGGTTTGGGTGAATGGACAACCTTCGGCCCCGAAAGGACCACCTGTCGGCTGGTTCGCCCCTAAAGCCTCACCGCACCCTAGTGCATACCTACCAAAGTGGCCAAAGCATTCCCAAATATGGCCTCCATCTCGGTGTAGGACCTAATTGGGGTGTTCGTGTATTCAAGCATCTTTAGGATGATCCTGCAGCTTTGGGACATAGGTTGGTTTAGACACATACATGTACAAGAAATGGTAGGTACGGATGGTGAGGTTTCTACCTTGCAGGTGGCCAAGGTAGTGGTCATGTTCTAGCATGATAGCATTTGTGGTGTCATCCCATAGAGCACCACCGAGGTCCCTCGCCTTGGACATTTTAGCCCACTTCTGCCTCCATTTCCTCAAGTGATTGTACACTTGAGTTGAGGTCACTACCTCCCCACACCAGTCCTTAAGAGCTTTGGCTACATGGTTGACATCTTTTTCCTTGAAGACCTTGTCAGGCCGGCTGCCATCAGTAACCAGGGCAGCCATCCTCCTAAGTACAAATCCAGAGGTGTTGTTTGTCCACCTCATAGCCCTTACACCATCCCCACCAGCAGCACCAACCCCAGCATCAGGAACACCTACTTCCTCTTCAAGGTGAACCACTGCAGCAGCAGCAACACCAGCAACAGGAGCATCACCATTGATGTTCTCCTCAACCACATCAACAATTGGGATTCCAGCCATTGTACAACTGCTATGCATACATAAGAAGTAAACAAGCGGACGATATGCATACACAAGAAGTAAACAAGCGGACATATATGCATACATAAGAAGTTGTGGTCTCAGCCTTGTTCTTGTTATTATTACATCATTGTCACACAAACATGAGTTCCTAGCAGGGGTAGACAAACTTAATTCAATAACACATGACATGTTAAATCATATCCTACCTGTTTCCCCTTCCAGCCGTATAGATTCACGAGATAGCATCCCTCATTGCAGCAATGACAATATTGTCTTCATCAAGATGTGGAGGAGGGAAGTTAAGTGGTTCTGGAGAGTTGCCAGTAAAGCCCGCCTCAGTTGGGACTACCTCATCAATGCCATAGCCTAGAATCCAGTTGTGTAAAATGGCACAGGCAACTACAAGCTTCACTTAAGTGTACTTGTGGAAGGGCTTGTTGTCCAAGATCCTGAACCTGCCCTTCAGTGCACCTATAGCCCTCTCCACAGTCACTCTAAGTGATGAGTGTCTTAGGTTGTAAAGTTCCCTGCTATTGGTGGGTCTGTTCCTAGGCCCATACTCAGACAAGTGATACCTCACACCCCTGAAAGGTGGTAGGAAACCAGGCTTGCATGCGTACCCAAGCATCTACCAAGTAGTATTTACCTACAATTACATGTCTACTTTGTGAGATTGTGTGCCATGAGTGGCATACAAAAAAATCTTCATTATTGGTTGTCATGAGTGCAACTACCTTGTGGAACAACGAACCCATCTCCCCTATCAATGGCATCACCCGGGACAGGTTGCATCATGTGCGAGCCCTCCCAACCAAAGAAGGACATAAGTGAATACAAGATCACAATTGACAAGAACCATGACATTTTGTGTGGGGTCCTTTTTCCTACCCCCGAAAACTTGTCGGCCGCGCCTCGGCACCCTTGCCAAGAAATGTGTGCCGTCTATGAAGCCAACACAATCCTAAAATTTGTGTGTAAGTGATCGGATAATGTGATAATCAATTTATGTACCCAAGATAGACAATTACCTTGAAATAAGGATACCATCTATGACTCGCCCGGATCTTGGGATGAGTGGTAGTGCTTGGGTGTCTTGATCGGTTCATTCCTAAGCTCACCCACAAGATACGAACTCCGGTGGAAGTGTTTGTGCACGCTTTCTATGGACCTCCTAAAGGATTGGTGAACCACTCTATACCTTTGGTTGTGCCCAACAACATGCAAAAACATGGCAACTTGCTCCTCTACTGAAACCCCATCCCTATCAGTGACCAGTCTCCTCTCTCTAAAGGTTTTGACTAAATCAAAAAAAGGAGCTCTCCTCATCCTAATCATGGATATGCACTCGAATCGGGGAGTGAAAAATCATATTCGAGTCCGTCGGGCATACACCCCGGTACTCATGCAAGGAAGGAAGAATAGTAGAAGACGGACTCATTCTGTGTTGTTCATTTTTATCTCTAAGTAGTGAAAGTGCAGCTGGGTCAAGCTGTGGTGTATCAGGCTCAGGGGTTTTTCTTTTGAGCCTTGTGAAAACAAAAGAAATCAGAACAACAGTCAAAGCAGCTGCTTGCCCACGTAGTGTTTCACGGCTCAATGAGGGATCCATCTACAACCATGCAAATTTGAAATAGAAAATCAGATCATCAACCCCTGCTAGGCATCAACATGTTCAAGAAATGACTCGATAACATCAAAGCACGGCTGCATGTTATAGCCATGCCTCCTAGTGCAACAAAGAACAACATCATCGACCGATAATTAAACCAAATCACAACGAGGCTGGAGCAATATCTGGTAGCATATCATAATGAAGCAAGAGCAATATCAGGTACCAAATCACAACGACGCAGGAGCAATATCTGGTAGCATATCATAATGAACCAAGAGCAATATCAGGTACCAAATCACAACGAATCAGGACCAATATCAGGTACTAGATCACAACGCAATCAGAACTAACAGGAACATCAGGTACCAGCAAATCATCCACTATCGAACCAAGATCTACACCTATCGAACCCTAACAGAAAGATGGGGGAGAGGGGAAGGGTTGTACATTTCACCTTCGGCTCGGGGTCGTCGATCAGGAGAGGAAGCAGATCTCGAAGTCGAGAAAGCAGATCTGGAAGTAGAGGAAGCAGATCTCGAGCAAGAGGAAGCAGATCTACCTCAACTCCAACAAGACAGAGACGGAGACGAATAGGAAGCAGATGTCGCCTCCGAATCCCAGCAGCAGTACGAGCAAGAACACGGCAAACTACGCCGGAGGTAGCCGCCACAGCCACCCACTCGTGCTCACTGCTGATCTCTCAGGAGGGAAGTGGAAGGTGAAGAGAGCAAGAGGAAGAAGAACCGAAACGAGGAGCCACCCGCACTTTATAGCCGCGATGATTCGCCGGCGGGTCTCCATTCCCGCGCGGAGGAAAGGGCGCGCTGGAGTTTTCCCGCTCCCGCGTGAGCCCGCACGAGCCACCCGCCGCCGCCCCGAAATCGCCCCCCGGCGCCGCGCGCGCGGCCGAGCTCGGGAGAAACGAACCCTAGCCGCGTTTCTCCCCGGCCCCGGCTGCGGCGTCGGTTTTGGCCGCGGCTGGCCGGGCGCGACTTCGGGCCAAGGCCGCAAACACGTGCGCCTGCGGCCCATGGGCGCAAGCCCACTTAGGCCAACTTCACAAACACGCCCGCAAGGATTTTACTAACAACACAATACCCTGTGCATGTGCAGTTCAAAGTCGTTATCATCCATGACTCCATATTGGGTCCGAACCGTGTGAACTGTTGCATTGCGTGATTGCGTCCATGTGAGCCTGATCCATTTAATTTGATTTATTTTTTGTCGAGTCAAGGTCTTCTGCAACGACGACGCCGCGAGCAAAGAAAAGAAATTCAAACCGAAATAGACCATTAATATCTTTTGAACCAATTCAGGCACTAGTAGCGGAGTAGGAATTGCAAACTGATCTCACGTTGACGACAACACGGTTGCATCATCACAATCGGCGATGACTTGGGAGTCTTCACAAGATAAAGATCAATCAATAGATATATTAAGGACAAATATTAATGTGACTGTGGTTGCGACAGCTTAGTGTGACATATCCATCTTTTGAAGTTCAAACTTTCTCAGCCAGATCTTTGAAGAAGGAGCTCACAGTGGCGGGCTGTTGGCGAATTTTAAAATTTTGTTTGAAGGTTGATGATATATATGTTCATTCTTGCAAATATTGTCCTAAATTCAAATTGCAGAATGTATCTAACTTGTTGCCGAATAAAGAAAAAAGGGGGGAACAAAGCAAATCTAGGTGTCTGGTGCAGTAACTTTCATCTGAGATTCTGAGATCACCTTCTGGTATACACAAAACAAGATCCTAGTTCTTTCGCCAAAAAAAAAACCTATGAGTAGTTGTTGCCAACAAGAAGTACATATAGAACACCCTACCTGCTTCAGACCATGTTCCAACAAACCAAGTTCTTGGCATCCACAGACGAGATGATCTGCTCAAGATATGCTATACCAGCAGTATAAATGTAGGAATCTTTGGCATACGTACATACATGTTATTGGCGTGACTGCTATTGCAACACCTTAGTGCGATAGATCCATCTTTTGAAGTTGGAACTCTGGAGGTGCTCACTATGGTGGCAGAAGTTGTAAATTTTGTACTTGAAGGTTGATGATACATACGTTTATTTCTTGCAAATCTTGTCAAAATGCTAAATTTAAATTGCAGAATGTAGCTAACTTATCGCCAAATAAGGAAGAACAAAAAAAAAGGGTGTTCAAATATTGTCTGGTGCAGGAACCTTCATCTGAGATTCTGAGATTACCTTCTGGTATACACAAAACAAGATCCTAGTTGTTGCCAACAAGAAGTACATCTAGAACACCGTACTGGCTCCAGACCATGTTCCAACAAACCAAGTTCTTGGCATCCAAAGATGAGATGATCTGCTCAAGATATGCTATACCAGCGGTATAAATGCAGGAATCTTTGGCATACGTACGTACTGTACATGTTCCAAGGAGGACACTGAATTATTTTTACACCAGTAGGTGGCAATCCCTTTCATGCCAAGTTGCCAACGACATCTCATGCATTTCCCTGCCTGCAGTCCAATCTCCAATCAGCATAGTCCGGGGCGTGGCTTATCATGTTGTTAATGCACACCGACCACGCTACCGATCACGACCTCAAACAAATCGTTGTGTCCATTTCATCCAACGAAATTTCCGAGCAGGATCGCTGCAGTGTCGTGGGCACAATCTGAGCAACAAGATTGGGCGGCAAGACAGAGAGAGGCCAAAGACTCGGGGTCCAGGTCAACCGTAAACTAGTGCCGGCAGCTGGCGTTGCCAAATCGATTCAGCTTCTTCCTCTTAATTGTATTTTGGAAACGAAGCAATAGAAGTGTGCTGTCTCTTTCACAGCATGCCATCAACCCAACAGAAACTTTTCTAACTCAATTTAACCACACCAGCCAGTAAACCTATTTTATCAGATGAGACGTGGCTTAGAAGAGCACCTTATCCCATTTGGCTTCTGATGCTGCTATTTGCACAGGAAGAAGCATCTGATTGGTAGCGTCTGATTGCAAGGCGTCATCCAGGATCCAGATCACTACCTGGTCAATCAACTTTCCAAACACAAAAGGACGATGAAAAAAATCATAGTGCGAATTGTTTCGCTAGATGAAACAACAGCAAAAAAATTAAAATAATACTCATGTTCCGTCATCAGCACGGGCCAGTCATGTCAAAGCATCTTGCATTATGATTATGTTCCTAATTGTGAAACAGACCCGGATGACTTGTTTTTTCTCTCTCTCGAAATCACATGGCAATCTGAACATTGACCTGTGCCCACTGTGTTCTTCTAGAGTGTCCTGTACTCCTATCTGAGCAAATCTTTCTCCTTGTTTGTTCCAGCGCGTTCACACCTACGCAGCAGCATTCATTTTCAATTTCCAGAATCATAATTGATACATAGCACATATCATTTTCAAATTTCCAGAATCATGATTGATACATAGCACATAAAAAAAGTTGTAAATTTGTTCAATATACCAGTCTCAGCTACAAACAAGTAACCAAGGACAAATGAAGCACGATAAAACATATACTGTATAGGCAGAGTCATATTGTGCATTTTTTAAGAAAGTGGAGGACAAATGAGGCTTTTCGTTTCTGCCATTTGGCAATTTCATGTTTGCCTTGCTTCCAGGCTACAGCCAATATGAGGATGATCCCTGGACCATGGCTCAAAAGTGCTACAGAGGGGGATCATCAATCATGTGAACATGATGGGAACAAGGATGATATCCCTCATTCCTTTATCATAGTTCCAAGTAAACTCATTTATAAACCTATGGTTTTGATTTCAGTCATATGTCTTTTAGTCAAGTTCAGTAGTTAGTTTCAGTTGGGTGCAGTCATTCAGTTATTAGTTGGCTCGGCTGAACTGGTCAAGGTTGTCAGCACCTAGCAGGTCCTGGACTTTGGGAAGTAGTGTTTGTAGTGTCAATTGCTCTCCACAGGACGTGTCCCGGTTGATAGGCCATTACCCCCAGTAGCTTAAGCCATAAAGGCCATGTATTCTCAGATATAATCATGTAACAAAGAGGGTAATATAATCAGAAAAGCTGCATCTTTGCGGTGCCAATTCCCTCTGTGTGCGCATTCTGTTTTCTTTGGTGAGCTCAAAGCTTACAGGTATAAGGGTTTCCTCTAGCGTCATCCATGGTGAGCTGCCACATCAAACAAGTTAAGAGAGACATTTGGTTAAAATGCAGAAAAGAAGAAAGCACGAAACACGGTAATACAACATCATATGCTTTCTCAGTGTTCCCTAGTTTCTGTTTAATATTTTAGCATGTCAGATTAAAAGTTCACAATTTAAACAGAAACAGAGGAATGCACCTGCTTGGGGTATGTCATGAAATTAAATGTTCTTTTCAGCCTGGTACTCTTGCACATCTGACAGTAAGCACAACAGAAACAACCATGTGGTACTAGAAAAGAAATCAGTATATATCCAGGTGGTGCATTCACTCGATATTCACATCTTCTGTTGCCTCCTTGATGTATCCTTTTGCAGTTCAATTATATATGGAAGATCAGGGCAGGAACTTCATGATCAACCTTGAGTAACTTTATCTCTGTTTCTTCCCAAATCTAGGTAGCTTAAGAAAGATAAGGAAGGTGTTGATGGAAAAATTAGCATTCCTATTCTTCTGAATTTTCTAAGGCGACTAGCTTCATGGTAAGTGTGACACTATCCAAGGTTTCATAAACCTCCTCATATCTTGGATGTGATTTATCCTCAACCAGGAACTTATGCATCCTGCCATCTAACTCAATGAAACTGTACCCAGCTGATTTCTTGTGATCTTTTTCCTTCAGTAACTTCCACACCTGGGCAACACCGTCCCATTTTCCACATGACGCGTATATGTTTGAAAGGATCACTAGGTTTCCTGTGTTTTGCGGCTCCAGGTGTATTAGTTTGTCCACTGCTATTTCTGCTAGTTCTACATTGCCATGGAAGCTGCAAGCTCCAAGCAAGGCTCCCCAGATTACGGCATCGGGCTCGACTGGCATGCTCACTATCAGACTCTCAGCTTCTTTTAAGAGACCGGCACGCCCAAGCAGGTCAACCATGCAACCATAATGCTCAATTCTTGGCTTAAGACCAAACTCTTCTCTCATTGAGTTGAAGAGCAGCTTGCCTTCATCCACCAAACCTCCATGAGTACATGCCAAAATAACTCCAAGCAATGTAATACCATCTGGTTTGACCCCTGCCATCTAAACAGAGTAAAAATCAGCTTCAAGTTTAGCAATGGCCACGTAATAGTAGGTAACATGGTTTCAGGGTTACCAGTCACTGGCTTTATGCTTTCAAATTTATAACTTAAAACATAGTTGATTCTCGGTCCTCTTTGCAACCAAGTTGCATGCAATGCAAATATGCAACAGTTATGAAGCTGGGAGAGAATACAAGATTACAAGCAAGAAATCCTCACCCTCAACTTATGAAACAAGAGCAGCGCCTCCCTCCACAGGCCATGCACAGCAAATGCCATGATCATCGAGTTCCAAGAACAAAGATCCCTTTGCTGTCCGATGCCCTGGAACACCTTCCAAGCTCGTTGAATACTCCCACACTTTGCATACATCTCGATCAATGCATTTGCCACATACAAGTTCTTCAGAAGGCCCTTCCCCCTTGCATACCGCTCCACCTTCCTCCCCAGTTCCATCGCCCCAACAGCCGCGCACGCAGGCAGCACGCTGCTCACTGTGAGCTCATTCGGCCGCACACCTTCCTTCTCCCACATCTCCAAGAATGTCTCCACCGCCTGCTCGTGCTTCCCATTCTGGGCGTAACCGGACACCATCGCGGTCCAAGAAACAATATTCTTCTCAGGCATTTCCTCGAACAGCTTCTCCGCGGCATCAATGAGCCCACCCCTTGTGTACGCTGAGAGCAGCGCATTGTACACGGCTGCATCCCTATGCGGCAAATCGTCGAACACCCGCGCGGCCGCATCCAGGAGGCGGTTCTTGGCGTAGAAGGAGACGAGCGCGGAGGCGAGGAACGGGTCGCCGGCGGACGCGAAGTGTCCGGACTTGATCAGCAAGGCGTGGGCGCACACGGCGAACCGCATGAACGAAGAGGATGCGGCTGCGGGCGAGGCGGACGCGGAGAAGAGGAGGGTGAAGGAGAGCGGGGCGAGGAGGCGGAGGCGGTGGGAGCGGCAGAAGAAGGGGAGCAGCAGCGGGTGGCGTGCGGAGGCGAGCGCGTGGAGCAGGCGGTTGTGGAGCGGCGCGGAGGGCGGAGAGGAAGAAGGGAACGACTCGAGCAGGAGCGCGGCGTAGCGGAGGTCGCCGGAGGCGAGCACGCGGAGGAGCAGCGGCTGCAGGCGGCGCTCGCCGCGGCGGAGCAGGCGCGCGTGCAGCCGCTTCGCTTCTTCCATCCCCCATTGGCGGGGAGGGAGGCCGGCCGGGCCCCGCCTCTCAGTCAAATTTCTTAACCGCGTCGACCGTTGATCGGAAGATGAACGGCCGAGATGCAGGCGGGTGGTGCGTAGCTTCTGGCCGCGGGCCCTGGGCGGGCTGGTTTGTGTGCGGGCCGAATTGGATCGCGATTAATGATCGCGGCCAAAATTCGGGAAAAAAATACGGTGCCGCGATATTTAATTATTTGCCACAGTTACGATTGACACCTCTTCAAAAACCATTCTTACATTTACTCCTACATATTTGCCATCATCAGAAAAACTAAGCAACATTTTTGCCACTTTTCATGATGTGTCGTGCCAACTTAGCATGCCAACGTGAATTTGCAATGTAAGATGACCAAGTTGCCCTTGCCCTTATCATGTTAGACCTCAGCTCCTCTCTTCTACCACTTACGCGTGGGACCCACCTGTAAGCATCATCTTCAACCTCACACCATCCCGCTCAGTTGGATCGCTACAGTGACATCGGGTGTTTTAGAAAAGACAAAAGAAAAAAGGATGAAATTCAACGATAGCATAGGAGCAAATAATCCTGAACCCGCATGTGTGTTTGGGTCTCAAATCTTTCTCCACACATCGTTGGTGGGTGGCCGGAAGTCAGAAGCTCCACTGCGCATGCGCTCTCCAGAAAATGAAGAAAAAATGCGGCACCACCAGCGCCCCCGCTCCTGCGATCCCGGCCCCGCACCCGAGCATCAGAACTCTCTGTCCCCCGTCGCCGCTGCTGTCTAGGGCCGGACCCGTCGAGCTGCTACTCCTGCACGCACGCGGGGGGGGGGGGGGTCAAGCTCCACGCTAAGCTGCGCTGCAGGCTGGAGGTTGGAGTGCTCGCATGTCTGATGGCTGTTGCGCTGCAGCCCTGCGCGCACCAGTGGAGCCGGCCGCCCTCCGGGCAAGGAGGCCAAGCAGCGGCGTTGGAGGGGGCGTTATGTGGGTAGAAACTACATGGCGAGAGGTTGAAGATGATTCTTACATGCGGGTCCCACATGTAAGTGGGAGGAGAGGGGATGAAATGGCTAACTTGATTTGGGCTGGGGGCAGCTCGGTCTTTTCGCCTCTCGAATCCACACTGGCATGCTGAGTTGGCATGACACATCATCAAAAATGGCAAAAATTTTGCCTAGTTTTTCCGGTGATAGCAAATACGTAGGAGCAAACGTAAAAATGGTTTTTAAGAGGTGCCAAAACGGTGGCAAATAGTTAAATATCCCGCCGTCTACTGCCGATGCCTTCCCCCGCGCGGCGTCCGATCCAGGACGGAGGGCGATGCGGGGGGCGCGCACTGGATTGGGTTTCCAAAATTCAGGCGCAGTTGGTTCGTGGGTTTTACAGGGAATACGGATTTGGGCCAAATTGGTCGCTGTTCTGTTTTGTGTGGCCCGAGATAATTTCAGGTTGCGGCCTGGTTTTTAGCGTGCCGTTAAATTGTAGGTCAAATTGGATCGCGATTAAATAAATATAGGGATGGGCCCAGAAATACAGGTTTGGCCCCAATTTGGTTGGTCGCCGTCTGTTTTCTGTGGCATAGTGTAGTATTTGTGGTTCGCCACCTAGGTGTTTTCGCGGAACTCATGGTTTTGTTTGGTTGGGGAGGGAAAAAATTTCCCCCTCACTTTGACCACTATAAGGGTATTAAACAATGTCAGTTTTCAAAACTACCTCCACAGCCCTGTGTAAAATCGTGAGACAAATCTAATGAGGTATTTGACCGCATGATTAGAGAATGGTTACTGTAGCATTACTGTAGCAAGTCATCAATTAATTTTAATTATGCTCATTAGATTCGTTACGCAGAGTTACACTCATCTGTGAAAAGGTTTTGCAAATAGACTTCATTTAGTATTTCATGCACGCAAGATTCCCTAAGCGAAGTTTTTTTCCTCCCCCAACCAAACATAGGCATGGTTGGCCAAACTGGATCGCATATAAATTACCGCGATCCAAATTCCGGAGGGGCCCAAATTTCCCCGCCATTCTAGTTTTCGTGGGACGAGTCGAGTTCGGGTTCGCGGTCTAGGATGTTTGCGGGCCTCTCAACCTGGTTCTCTCGCCGTCATCTTGTCCGGCGCCGCTCCCACCGCCGCCGACCCTAGGGCTGGACGAAAAACTCAAAACTCGTTAGCTCGCTCGAACTCGCTCGTTAGTGGCCCGGCTCGGCTCGGCTCATTAGTAAATTTGTAACGAGCCGAGCTTAGATATTAGCTCGCTACAATAACGAGCCGAGCTCACTTGCGAGTCGCTCGCAAGCCTTAACGAGTCAGGGTTGCAATAGCCAACAAACAATCTAATAGATCCAATTTCAGATCACAACCTAATAATTTAGAGTACTAGATTGTTTTTTGACAACTTGGTTTCATTGTTGGTTGACATATAAACATGCTGCATTTGTTGATTTCATACTTACTTGTTAACTATGATTTTTTGAATTTATAACCGTTAATGAGCTGGCTCGCGAGTTTAACAAGCCAGAGCTTCTTAACAAGCCGAGCTGAGCCAGGTTCCTAACTCGCTAAGATAACAAGCTAAAATGAGCCGAGCTCTAACAAGTCGAGCCTTAACGAGCTGAGCTAGACTCGATATCCAGCCCTACTTCTAACAATTCAGCCATGGAGTGTTGCTGATTCCGATTGTCGATTGTCCGACTCCGAGCAACGCATGTGCCTTGTTCGACGGCACCTTATCACAAAAGAGATGCAGACTGAGCTTGAGGCTCTCGTCGCCTACTGGGCTCTAGCAGGTTGTCCCAGAACAGAAGCAAATCTCGTCGCTCGGAAGGCGTTCGTTGTTGTTGTTGGCCTCGTTCGTGTTACCGACTGGACCCATTAGAGACGTGGACTGATCGGTACCGGGCAAGGCCCTGGCCCAGCTGATTCAATGCTGCTCCTCCTCCGTGATTGGTCAAGCAGGTTCAGATTCCCTTCCCACCCTGATTGCAACGAGGAACCGTCCAAAATGGCATATTCATCTGATCCCTGCTGCCTATGCTTTCAACGAGTTAAAATCCAGGCATATATTCTTGCAAAAACATTTCTGCACCATCTTCGTCCTCTGATCTCGACATGCAGCTAACTGTGGTTCGCTAGAGCTATCAGGAGGAAACTCAATTTGACAGCACGTGATGTTTAAAGATGGCAATCACAAGAGTGGCAGCATTTTGAAACTTGAGGATTGCATTTCGTTTCGTGAAAGCAAAGGGAAGGAGGGAGGAGAAGAAGAAGAGGACGCCAGTGTTCCGTGGAGCTTGCATGGTCACTTTGCTGAACTCCCCGTTGTGTTGTCTCTGCAGGAAAGCTACAGCTTCAGGAGGAGGGAAAACTGAAGAAGCTAGCGCAAGAATCACAGAAGCGAGTCGTTCCAATCTTTTCAAGAGGGTGGCACGGACGGTCAAGAACAGGTTCATTGAACCCGCCCGGAAAATTGTAGGTGATGGAGTGAATGTGTCCGGAGAAAACAAGTGTGTGTACGTACCTGTGTGTTTTTGAAGAAAAGAGAAGGAGATATGATCATGAGACAAAGGCCAGCAAATGGCTTGGCTTGTCTGCTGCTGCTAACAGTAACAGTGGTTTGCAATGCGATGGGCATCATCTGCACGTGAAACACGCTTGTACGGCGCCTGCAACTGCAAGCTTGAAAGTTGAAACACGCTTGTAAGGGGAGAGGCAGAATATATATGCACGCGAACAAAACAAATAGCTGGCCTCGTGATGCTTGCTTCTTTCCTGAATCCTGATCTGAAAATTCGTTCAGATCTCTGGATGTGAAGCCCTCAACTACCCCGCCGGCCTGCATCATCACTTCCCGCCCGGCATCATCATCACAAAAAAAAAAAAAAAAAAGAAGAAGAAGAAGCAGCAGTCCAAACCTACAATTTTCTCTTTGAACGATTCTCATCTCATCAGATAATCTGATTCTGCGGCACTAATCATAAACGGTTCCATTGTTTGTTTATTTTCAGTGTTAAAACGTGGAGCGAATTTCGAACCAATCCGCTATACTCACGAGCCGATCGACGCCTTCTCACACTTAAGATCCATCGGCGCTCACAACAAGACCTCGGGTGTGGAAGAAAGCCAGCTGGTGTAGTGGTGTGGCAAGTCCTCGATATCGTACGTACTACATCCTTTTAAGATAATCGTCACAAGTCAAAATTAGGCTAGTATACTAGTCCAAAATACACAATCACACGCGATTAGTTATCAATTGCCCCCAACAGATATTTCCACAAACGTCCCTGTCCCACAAAAATGCACAGCAGAACGGTGCAGGATTGGAACAGACAGCTACTCTATCTACTGAGAGTCTGAGACAGCCCGCAGGAGTAGAGGACCGGACGGGACCCAAGGTCACCAAAGCCCAGGACAGGTAGGCGAACGTGCCATCGGACACATCTCCCGCAGCGACCATGGCATCCTCCCCTCCTCCTCCTCGCCGGGAAGAGGAGGAAGAAGAGGAACAGGAGCGCCGCCATGGTGGTGACGACGACGACGACGACCAGATCACCTCCCCGCTCTGTAAAGATATCGTGTCCTCCCATCGTCTCAGCTGCTTATTCTGCTTGCGTTCCATCGATAGCCGGCCGGCATCATTTGATCCTTACTTCGTCTTTGTCACCGACATGATGCAGTGCCGCCGGAGCCGTCGACTTCGCGCGGCGGCTCGCCGGCGGAAGAGGAAGAGGTCGTAGCAGAGAACTCGCCGATCGAGGAGGTGGCGCTGACGGTGCCGGTGGGCGACGACCCGTCGACGCCGGTGCTGACGTTCCGGATGTGGGTGCTGGGCACGGCGTCGTGCGCGCTGCTCTCCTTCCTCAACCAGTTCTTCTGGTACCGCAAGGAGCCGCTCACCATCACGGCCATCTCGGCGCAGATCGCCGTGGTGCCGCTGGGCCGCCTCATGGCGGCGGCGCTCCCGGAGCGGGCCTTCCTCCGGGGCACACGCTGGGAGTTCTCCCTCAACCCGGGGCCCTTCAACGTGAAGGAGCACGTGCTCATCACCATCTTCGCCAACTCCGGCGCCGGCACCGTCTACGCCATCCACGTCATCACCGCCGTCCGCGTCTTCTACGGCAAGCACATCACCTTCTTCGTCTCCCTCCTCGTCGTCCTCACCACCCAGGTGAGCGGGAGATCGAGAGGAAAGCGTTCGCCCTCTTGCCGTGTCGTTGCGTGGCGTGCCAGGCTTCATTACTGTTGGTGGTGGCGCGTTTGGCGTGCAGGTGCTGGGGTTCGGGTGGGCGGGAATATTCCGGCGGTATCTGGTGGAGCCGGCGGCGATGTGGTGGCCGTCCAACCTCGTGCAGGTCTCGCTGTTCAGGTACTCAGCCATCTCACCCAGCTAGCCTACCTGGCCCCCATTAATATTCCCCAACAAACTCAGCTAATACTGACTAACATTGCTTGTTAAGTTATACTACTTATAAACCAGCTAGCTTATAATAGTTGTTTGACGGGTAAAAAGAATCAAAACAAAGGAAATCTTAATTGTCGTCATAGATGGGCTCAAATGTGTGATGCGTATGATTGGCACGTAGGTCAGCAGCAGGTGCATGTGTTGGGCCTTGTGATTTTTAAGACTGGCGTTTATGATAGACAGCAATGGATGTGGATTATATACCTGTCACGGGCCATGCCACGTCGGATTGCTCTTGCTTACATCCAATAGTGAAAGGGACCACAATGTGACTGGTTCCCTGGGGGCTGGGGCCATTATTCGAACCGATGAACAAAGACAAATTAAACACACTCAAAGAAATGCATATCAATCACTAACATGCTGGTTCAATACGTATAATCACTAACATGCTGGTTCAATACGTATTTTAGCTAGTAATATAACTAGCGATTTTTTTGTGATTCAAGACACGATGACTTATTTGATCGAGAATACAGCAACTGGTCGCCATGTTGGCCTGGGCTGGTCTCTCTCTCCATACGTGCTTGAGTTGACCAATTAAAGCTGGATCTGAACGCGATCACAACAACTGGCTCTTGCAACTTGTTATTTTAAAAAACCTCCTCCATTTACCATTTAATTTATAGTTAGGATCAGCTCGTTCGTATTTATTTTTATAGAATCTGAAAACGACTAGCTATCTCGCAAACAGAATTTTCACTGTCAGTCTAATCAAGATGAAGGAAATAGGACTTCTTTTCAGGGCAAAAATGAAATTTTGTTCAGAGGATGTAAAGAAACCAAAGGTTCAATTCAATCATTCAAACAGATGTAGAACCGAATAAACAGTTTTTTTCGATTCAACGCATGTTGTTCCTGATCAACAGAACTTTGCAAATTGCAATGTATATGATCACCAGGGCGCTCCATGAGAAAGAACGACGTGTGAAAGGCGGCTTGACGCGGAACCAGTTCTTCCTGGTGGCATTCATCTGCAGCTTTGCCTACTACATCTTCCCGGGCTACCTGTTCTCGATGCTAACCTCCCTCTCCTGGGTCTGCTGGGTCTTCCCCCACTCCGTGTTCGCACAGCAGCTCGGCTCAGGCCTGCGTGGCCTCGGCATTGGAGCGATCGGTCTCGACTGGTCCACCGTCTCCTCCTACCTCGGGAGCCCCCTTGCTAGCCCCTGGTTCGCCACTGCAAATGTTGCTGCAGGGTTCTTCTTCGTCATGTACATAGTCACACCCATTGCTTACTGGCTCAACTTCTACAAGGCGCAAAACTTCCCCATCTTTTCTGATGGCCTCTTCACCACGACCGGGCAAAAGTATAACATCTCCAGCATTGTCGACTCCCATTTCCATTTCGATACAAAGGCGTATGAGAAGAATGGCCCACTGTACCTCAGTACCTTCTTTGCTATCACATATGGAGTCGGTTTCGCTTCCCTTACTGCGACGATTGTTCATGTTTTCCTCTTCCACGGAAGGTGAGCATGTTTGCCTGTAGTTCGTCATTCTGCTAAGGAAAATAAGAAAATGGAGCCAAGAATCATGATGCTTTTTTTGTAGTGAAATTTGGCAGTTAAGTAAATCAGCTTTTCAAGAGAAAAAGATGGACATACATACAAAGCTTATGAGGAGATATAGGCAGGTCCCTGAGTCGTGGTTCATCTGGATCCTTGTTGCTAACATTGCTGTCACCATATTTGCCTGTGAATACTACATTGAGCAACTCCAGCTGCCTTGGTGGGGTGTTTTGCTTGCATGTGGCATTGCCTTTTTCTTCACCCTACCAGTCGGAATAATCACAGCAACAACAAACCAGGTACTGATTTAAAACACCCTCTGCCTATTATATGCCGCACAACTCAAGAGCGCTAGCACAGCACTTCAGCTTCTTTTCTTGTATGTAGACTCCAGGTTTGAACATCATCACAGAGTACATCATGGGGTACTTGTACCCTGGACGTCCAGTTGCAAATATGTGCTTCAAGGTATATGGTTACATCAGCATGAGCCAAGCTCTGACCTTTTTGCAAGATTTTAAGCTGGGCCATTACATGAAGATTCCTCCAAGAACCATGTTTATGGCACAAGTAAGCTCTACTAGCCATTTCTTGACACACATACATGACATATATGTAGGCTTTGTTCTGTTGTGTCACTAAGCAGCTTTTCTGGCAACATGATAGGTGGTCGGAACTCTGATTGCAGCATTTGTATACATCGGAACAGCATGGTGGTTAATGGACACAATCCCCCACATCTGCAACACTGAGCTCCTCCCATCAGACAGCCCCTGGACCTGCCCGGGTGATCATGTGTTCTATGATGCATCAGTTATATGGGGCCTTATTAGCCCACGCAGAATTTTTGGTGACCTAGGAACTTACTCAGCTGTGAACTGGTTCTTCTTGGGTGGTGCTATAGCTCCCCTACTAGTATGGCTTGCACACAAGGCATTCCCAGGCCAGAGCTGGATCTTACTCATCAACATGCCCGTACTGATCGGTGCCACTGGCAATATGCCACCAGCTACTGCAGTCAACTACACCACATGGATACTTGTTGGGTTTTTGTCAGGTTATGTGGTTTACAGATATCGGCGTGACTGGTGGGAGAGACACAATTATCTGCTTTCCGGTGCACTAGATGCTGGTTTGGCATTCATGGCCGTCCTGATTTACTTATGCCTAGAATTGGAGAGCATCAATTTGAAATGGTGGGGAAACAATTTAGATGGATGTGCTCTGGCTTCCTGTCCAACTGCTAAAGGTATTGTCGTTGAGGGCTGCCCAGTGTATACATGAGAACACATGGTGTGACCTGGGAAGAACAGAACAGGGAGCAATGTAAATAATCAAACTTTGTTTCAAAAAATTTAGAGATGAGAAATTGGTGTTATTTTTAATGTATTCTGATGAGTTTATGAAGATTCAAAACAATATTTAAGGAAAATGGCTAGTTATTGCAAGATGAACTGCTATTCCAGCTTGGGAAGAAGTCATGCCATGATATTACGAAACATATATACGAAATTGTTCATTACAAATAAACAAAGAAAGATGGATATTTCTTTTGTGTGAGTACGTGTTACATAAATTGTCTGATCTGTATGCATCCCACTATCCCAGTAATGCCAGGCCCATGGGAACACACTAACCTGATTAATTTTTTGAAGCCCAATGACATAACTTCCACAAGAAAAAGTCTCAGAACAAATAAGAACTTCCAGCCATAATCTGAATTCTTTGTTCCTACATATTTAACACCAAATCAAGATGCTTTTTCAAAGTTTCATTTGTATCTACCACTTTTCTGATAAATATTTCCCATGATTCAGTATCCAAGAAATCCTGACCACTTGAAGCTGCAGCTTCAACAATAGTGCAAAAGGTATCATCGTGATTTGTCTCAGAAAGGCTATCAACCAATACTTGGTAAATAAACTTGCTTGGAGTACATCCTTTGGCCACCATCTCCTTAAACAGTGCAGCACCTTCATTTGACTTGCCCATTTTGCAGAAACCCTTGATGAAGGCCTCATAAGTCATTGCATTTGGTTCATATCGCCGTTCGACCATGTCATCCCACACCTTCCCAGCCTCCTGTAACTCCCCATTCTCACATAATCCCAAAATAAGCGAGTTATACGTCAACATGCTCGGCACGAACCCTCTCTCAAGATCATCGAACAGCTTCCTCGCCTCCTGAACCATCTCTTTCTTGCATAACCAGTAGATCAATGTGCTCGTGACTGCGTTATCTGGTGGGACTGTCTTCTTCACCATCCATCTCCACATCTCATACGCCTCCCCTGCCTTTCCATCCTGGCATAGCACATCGACCACCTTAGCACACAGAGGTGTGTCCGGCACGTATCCTGCCCCCAGCATCTCTCCCATCAAATCGCGTGCCTCCGCAGATTTTCCCTCCTTGCAGCACGCCTCGATCACCACAGAGTATGTAACCTCATTCGGCTGCACACCTGCAGCTTCCATCTCATCCATGATCCTGGCTGCATCTTGTAGCTTCCCACGCAGGCAGTACCCATCTATGAGCACCGTGTACATTGTAACATCTGGCCTACGCCCGCTGGCGATAATATCATCAAAGAGCTTCTGTGCACCCTCAAGATCCCCTTTGCCACAGTATGCGGTAAGAACCGTGGTGTACGTGACGACATCCGGCACGATCCCCCAGCAAGTCATTTCGTTGAGCACGTCGAGCGCAGCATCGAGGTCACCGACGCCAACAAGGCCCTTGAGCAGGATGTTGCAGGAGACGAGGTTGGGCGTGATGCGGAGCTTGGTTGGCGCGGCGCGGAAGAGAGCCGCGGCGAGGCGGTGGCGGCGGGCGGAGACGAGGGAGTGGAGGAGCGCGTTGAACGAGCGGACGGAGGGGTGGGAGTTGAAGGACGGGAGCGAGAGGAAGAGACGGAGGGACGGGAGCGGGCGGAGCGCGCGGAGGAGCGGCAGGAATGGGCGGTCGGAGAAGGCGGGCAGGCGGGCGGCGCGGAGCGAGGAGAGGACTGGGGGCAGGAGGCGCTCCGCGGCAGCGCCGGAATCGGAGGCGGCGGCGGCGCGGGAGATGCGGGAGAGCGCGGCGGCGAAGACGGGAAGCGAGGGTGGCAGCGGAGGGTCGGCGTGGAAGAGCGCGTGGCGGAGGGCGAGGACGGCGTCGTCGGGCGTGGGCGCGCGGAGGAGGAGGCGGGAGAGCGAGCGCGCGGTGAGGCGGCGCGGCCAGGGCTGGACCGGCGGGGTGACGGTGTAGCCGGATTCAGGAAGGGACGACGGGAGCGGGGCCAGGTGGGCGACCGGTACGGTGGCACGCGTGGCCGGCGCTGGCGCCGGCGCCGTGGAGAATTTGCGGGCGCCGCTGGGGTTCCACCGGCGCATGCCCCTGAGCATGGCGTGCGGCGCTGCCCCTGACTGACGACGGACGACGCGAGCCGGGAAGGAAGGACTCGGGTTTAACTATAGGCCAGCAATGGGCCTCCATATTTGCTCTTTAGGCCCACATCTTCCTTCGAACGAAAAAGAAAGGAATGCTTGGTTTGGTTTCTCTTCTCGGCCCAGTCAGCACCATCACAGTTTACAGGGATGATGATGCTGCTTGCTTTATTCGATATTTCGATCCTTCAACATACTAGGTAGTTTTTTTTTAAAATAAGGGATTACATAGTCCGGCCTCTACGTCTAGGGATGTACACAGCCAATTATTACAGATCAAAACTGGTTCGCAGACACAAGAAACCAAAGTCAAAACAAGATCCATAGACTAAAACAAACGATATAAGTGCTTCCACCCTCTATTTGAAATATCTAGAGCAACCACTTCCAATCTCCCCGCTTAGCATGATGAGGGTGTCCTTGGCTTACTTGTCACGCCGGAACCGGGACCAGGAGCGTAGCCGTATGCTCCCCCCGAAAATAACCCGCATGATAGACTTAGTTTTCAATTTGTTGAAAATTACATCATTCCGCATCGCCGAGATAGCCCGAATCGTCAATAGCTACACCCACCCGCATCAAACATTTCATGTTCTTAAACAAATGGCTAATAGATCCGGGTTGGTTAAGATTGGTAGCGAAGAAGATTATGTACCAAATCGTTTCGACAAAGGGGCGATCAAGGAATAGGTGTTGGATATTCTCATTCCTGTTACAACTAACACATTTCTGGCTACCTTTCCAATTTTTCCTAGCCAGATTGTCTTTAGTGAGAACTACTCCCCTTTGTAGAAACCAGAGAAAGATCTTAATCTTTAGTGGGATCCTCATCTTCCAGATCTTTCGATGCTGAAAGGGAGGATTTGTATCAATAAGATGGTGATACAAAGACCGGATGGTGTACAAGCCAGACTTGGTTAGGCTCCATTTTAAAAGGTCAGAGCCTTCTGTTAGTTGCACGTGTGAGATTCGTGCCACTAATGCAAGCCAATCTCTAAGATTGCTATCCACTAGAGCCCTCCTGAAGGAGATGTTTAGGGGGCTTGTGGCTATTATCTTGGATATTGTAGCATGTGGTTCCCTCGCTATATTATATAAGTTCGGGTATTGAATTTTGAGCGGCTTGTCTCTTATCCAAGTGTCTTCCCGAGTCGACTTTGGTCTCATCCTTAATAACAAAGGAATCTAAAGACAAGACCTCATCTTTTATATGCATGAGTCCTCTCCGAAATGAGAGTCATAGGGTTTGGCTTCCACTTGAGTTAAAGATTTAGACCTTAGGTAGGTACAACTAGCTTTTCTAGACATCCTGAGGAGCTGATGATCCCTCGCTTCTCCATGCCTTTCTTCATGTCCTCCTTGACGCGCTCCAACAGGTCGATGTCGTCGTCCTCCTCAAGGACAAGGGCCCACACGGGGTGGTCGACGGCGAGCGGAGAAAACAACACCACAAGGGCGGTGAGCATGCACGACGCCAGGCCGCTGCGCCGTCTGACGACGACAACGACCTTACACCGGTCGTGACCACCCCGACCTTAATTGGCCTCGCAACCGTGGCCGCCCGAGCCGGCGTGGGGGGGGGGATGGGTAGCGGCGTAGAGCGCGCACATGTCTAGGAGGTGGTCATGAGCAGACCGCAGCCCTGCCGCCGCCATTTGCCGCCGAACCAGCGAGACTCGACCGCCGCCGCATCCTGCTCGGATCGGGTGCAGCGGCGCCTCCATCATGGGGCAGGCACGACTTGAATCTCTTCCCTCCGTGGCCACTTGCGCACCAGCGGAAGGGAGAAAGTGCTTGCAACGACGCCGCCACCACTTCCATCCTTACCTCGCCGTTGGCGTGGTCTAGCCGGTCAGAGGCCATGGAAAAGGCTACTAGAGGAAAAAAACATGTCCACGATCTGTCAAAATAACTAAGCGAATTTACCTATATACCCTTTCCGAATTAGAAAATATATAAATAAAATTAGTTGTTGGTCCCACCAAAGTAGTACTTCCTGGTACTTCCCATTAGGAACTTCCAGATACTTCCTGGTACTTCCGCCGTTAGATTTCGTTGGATGGACGGCTCATATAAAATTCAAGCACACTAAAATTTCTCTTTCTTTTTTTATTAATTCATCGACCCAGTGCAATTACCTGCCTGGAGACAACATGAAATCTGATCGGTGTGTGGTTGCTGGTCATTATGGCTATACCTCCTTGTACGCATGAAGTAGTTTATTTGCAAAATTTTTGCACAGATGAGTGCAACTTTACAAATGTAATAAGCATAATGAATCCATGATTTGCTACAGTAACCATCCTCTAATGCGTTCGAAGACCTTATTAGATTCATCTCGTGAATTAGCGCAAGGTTATGGAGGTAGTTTTGTAAACTAACTTTATTTAATACCCATACTGGGCTGAAAATGTTTTCAACCCCATCTTAACACAACCTATACAGAAATGATACAATTATTGTAAAAAACCTTAAGTCTTCTCCTTGCAGGTTGTTTTCTCGATTATACATTGGTTTCGTATTTGAGCTATATTTTTCAAGATGTTTTATCGATGTCATGATCTTGAAAATTAATAAAGCTTCTTTATATAAGAAGACCCTAGCACCTTCGTTCTATTTACACAAGATTAAAAAAATGAAAAAGCACACCACACTAGTACATACTCCTTCCGTTCCAAATTATTATTTGTTTTGGTTTTTCTAGGCACATAGCTAGACTTTTTCTAGTCCACACATTTTCATAGAAAAAATAACCTTTACACCTCGGTTCAACATTATCACTCTTTATTAATTCATCACTAGTGTTCTAAAACATATATCACTATTCACTAGAATATTGTTGTTATTGAAAAATTTATTTTTTAAGAACAAATCTAGGTAATTTTCTTGGAGAATTTTTATTTCTAGATCAATTTCTATTTTTTTAAAGTTGGAACAAACATCTCAAGTTTTGAAAAATATTTGTTACACCTTTTCAAAGGAATTATTCTTGTAAGAAAACCATACAAATTGATTCAAGTGTGGTATTATTTTAAAAACCGTCCAAATCTACCCTACGGTACGGTGGGCAGTGATGATGGACTGATCATAGGGTTGCCCTAATTTAAAATTTGTGACAAGAGATGAGTGGTATGGTGTCGTGTGCTTTGGATAAAGGGAAATAAAGGAGAAAGAGTTTGTGTGTTTTCCTGTTCCCTCCTCTTTTTGATTTCCTGTTCAAAACCTTGTGTAATCACGTTTCGGTCCTAGCTTTTCTCGATGCCCGACGGATGATGATGAAGATGCAGATAGGCAGTCAGCTGTTGCTTTATTTCGATCCTTCATTCAGCATAACCTTTTTCTTCATTCCGACCAACCAGCGCAGCCAACACTGCACTACAAGAGCAATCCGGTAGCCTTTTTTCTTTGATTTGGCTCGATCCATCATTACGCCAATCATCATTACCTTGTCCCAAAGTACAGTATCCCAGATACCCTCGTGTCTCATGCATATCGTCCTTTTTATTCAGGTCTGTTAGTTGCTTGCGTGCATGATCCGATCCCTTGCACTCATGTCAGTGTGCGTACTAAATTAAGTACCAAGCCTCCTGCATATATATAGTAAATGTCAGTATTGCAAACAAATCAAAGATTACTCCTGTCCTAATAGAAAAGGATATGATGTTCTTTAGCATTATTGTCCTAAGACAAATCATCTTAAGTTGCACCAAGTTTAATTTATATGAAAAGGTACCCATACTTACTGTATCAAATAAGTATTGTTAGATTTATCATGAAATATATTTTTTTGTACTACTATTTGGTTTCATAAATAAATTAGTCAACTTCATTTGAAAAAAAACTAAAATATGACTTAAATATTTTGTGACAGAGGAATACTAAGTCCTAATATGCTACTGGCAGTAGCATTTTAACAAGGGCACAACTTTAGATGGCACTTTGGCAACTGATTCCAACATAGTGGTATGGTGACACAATATTTTTCCTAAAGATCGAAGAATGAGAGCAGGAGCAATAGCAAGCGTCTTTTACAAATTTAAAAGTTATCCAAATAAAACTCACTCAAGTGCTTATGCAAATTAAAAGTTAGTCTAATGGTAGCGAATCCCATGAACAACGAGATCCTTGTATGCTTTGGTATAAAGAGATATGAATCGGCTTTGGAGTGCTAAAATTTCATAGTGTGAAACATTCATAAAAGAAGAGGAAATGTTGACTCGTCGACCCAATTACCTGGGTATACTCAGGGTCTAGAAGGGCTGGCCTAATTTTCTTTTTTTTATAATTCATCGCCCAGTGCAATTACCTGGCAGGAGACAACATGAAATCTGATTGTGTGTGGGTTAGTTCGAAGTTGCATGTAATCCTAGCACCTTCCTGGTCGTTATGGCTATAAAAATGAGATAATTTTGTCAAAAAAACTTAACTATATATTTTCCTTTGTAGGTTGTCTTCTCCATTATACATTGACTTCATATTTGGACTATTTTACAAAAGGTAGCTTCACAAGAATTGGTTATTGTTTTAAGGAACAGGAAGAGATTTGCTGTAATTTTTACTACAAGGAGAAAAAAACAGAGCTTAGAAACAAAACAAAAAGGCAGATCGATTTCGGTGGAGCTCCAACCACTGGCTCCAACCCCGACACAACTCTAGGAACAACTAAAAAAACACTTTCCCTGAAAAAAAACAGGGGAAAACAGGGAAAAGTCCACCACTGAAACAAAGCTACTCAAAAACTACCCAAGGCCACTACGCAAAAGGACCTGTTGCAGCCCTAAAATCTTCCATTGTCCTGGCGTTTTGGTACAGATTTATGTCGTTTGTGATCACAAAAGCCACTTCTGCCACTTCCATGAAGCTATGCTGAAAAGTCCTTCTGTTACGTTACTTCCAAATGTTCCACCAAAAGTATAACATTATCCCGTCGAACCTTGGTTTTTTTCTTTTTTGTCAAAAGTTCTGCACATCCGTTTCCACCATCGGGTAATGGTACGTGGTGCCGATTGCTGCAGATCATGTCTTCCAAACTGTGTGGTTAGGTGCGTCCAAACATTCAAGGTGAACTGACACTCTAGGCAAAGATGTGTGGGCGTTTCTAGGCAAAGGAATTGGTTCTTCTAGCATCACAAAGATTGGCGTAGGTGGTCAAGAAGTTTGTACTGAGACACATATGTGGTGGTCTAATTTACGGATTGATGGTTATTAGACCAGTCTCAGTTTTTTCAGATGTCATCAACACGATTACCAAGAGTGACACATCATATAAAAACATTTGAAACAATAATAAAACACCTCACTCTCAATGCATAATCTCATCTATTATTGTTTTCTAGGTTTCATGCAAGACACAATTTGTCTAGGTAACTGTGTATAGGGAGTGTCATTCTCATGAAACTCATTTTACCTCTCTCTTCATTACTAATACACTGTCACATCATCAAAAGTGCTCACATGACAGACTATTTAATGTCTATGAAACCCCCACTGAGACTGACCTTAGTGTGCTTGTTTCATCGTAATTTCTTTTATAGGTTGTGTGTGCATCCAGCTGTGCAGAGGTCGAGAGTATTTTTAAGATGTTAGTTGATGAAACGACCTTGAAAAGTAATAAAACTTCTTTTTATAAAAAAACCCTAGCACCTTCTATTGGCACAAGATAACAAAAATACTGAAAAAGCATACCGCACTAGTACATACTCCTTCAGTCCCAAATTACTATTTATTTTAGTTTTTGTAGGCACATAGCTAGGTTTTGTTACGTGTAGATGCATAGTGTATTATCTAAATGCGTATGGAAATCTATACATCTAGAAAAAAACACATAATGAATAGTTGGGACGGATTGTCTCATAGCTAGATGTTTTAGATCTGTGAACATACATTTTCATAAAAAATAACCTTCGATTACATCTCGGTTCAACAGGCATATCACTCTTCACTAAATCATCATCACTAGCGTTCTAATGCAGTGCGGGAACAGAGAAAACGGATGTACACTGCACACTGGAATAATAATTGATTTCAAGCGTCTGTGCAGTTTTTATTGATGCTGCTTTGGTGGCCGAAGAAGTCGAGTGGCCCGCAGGAGACCTTGATGTCGTAGAGCCTCGTCCAGGAGACACCGACCTTGAACCTCGCCACGGTGGTGATCAGCACGCGGAAGCCGCCGTTCTTGTTGCGGGTGAAGTCCTCCACCCAGCTGCCCCCGTAGAGGTCTGCCGTCGCCTCGATCTTGGTCCAGTTCCGCGTCGTCTGGTTCAGCGGCACCGGCGTCGTCACCTTGGCCCTGACCCAGTGCGTCCACTGGGGCCCCGTGTTGTTGCTCACGTCGACGTACATGCTGCTGTACCTCACCGACGCGCGCCGGCTGGGGTTGCTGGCGTTGATGGTGAGGAAGAGCTGCACCGCATCGCCGCCGGGCGATATCTGGTGGCGCGCCTCGGTGACGCGGAAGCTGATGCGCGCTGGGCTCAGCACCACGAAGACCACGGTGACGACGACCGCCGCGACCAGGGTCACCGCGAGAACCGCCAGGATGTAGTGCTTGGCTTCTATGCCGCCCGGCGGCGACGTGTGGTGCTTGGCTGCTTCTTGGCCGCCCGGCGGCGCCGGAGGAGGCGACGACGACATGCCTCCTTGTTGAAGGGGTGATGACTGATGACTCATATATCGGTGGTGAGAGTATATGTGGCTCGATCTATTATTAATGATTGAATCAACGTGGAGTGCGACGCGCGAGCGGGTTTAAAAGGTCGCGCGATAGATAGAGTACGTAGTGTGTATATACATTTATATATATGTATATCTATACTAGTCCCTTAAAAATGCATCATACAAATAAAGGATACTAGGTAATCACTCCACGTGCAAGCATGTGTACCTTAGAATTCAGATTGGTTAATTGGCAAAGATGGGAAAAGAAATTGTTAGCTTTGTCATTAGCATAGCCCTGCAGGGAAGGTATCATTCACGTTCCACCACAATTTAATAATGCACCTTATGGACAAATTAAAAGAGTTAGCAGGATACTCCAAGTTCAAGACCTATCACTTTGCACACACCAATGCAACAAGGACACACTTTCATAGATAACGATCCTGCAAAAGCAAAGCAAAAGTTTGTGCTCGGCTGTCAGTTGTCGCGCAACTCAAAAGCCTACTATACTACTACATAGCAACAGGAACACAGGCCCAATGATGAGTGTTGTGCCGCGAACCATAGAAAATTACCGCATTCCGCATCTTCTATATTTCCCACGCTGCTATGACGAATATATCCATGAAAAGAGGATTGACGAATGTATCCACCAATGTTTTATTTGTGCAAGGATGTTATAAGTTTATAACAAACAAACAAGCTGGTTTGCATCAAAAGTAATCTAGCTTATTAGTTTGCAATGATTTGAGAGCACGCACATATATTTGCAGGCGGTGACAATAGTACATGTTTTCTGTAATGACCTTATTAATTTGTACAAGCTCATGTAAAAAGTTTGACAACAGGCTAGGTATATCAAACAGTATGCAAACTAATTAAAAGTGTGAGTACACAACATGACCTCTACCCAGCTATGGTCATCACAACGCAGTCATAAACATGGCATCAGCATCGACACCATCATCAGCTCCTTCATCATCATTTAATGCATTTTTTTCTAATTAAATAAATGGCAAGTCTTCCTAGTGCGAAATCATCAAGCTTCTTCCCAAAGTTTCTCTTCTCTCTTTTATGCTTTTATATTTATATATTTGTATTCTAACCTTTTCCTTGTTAATTAGTTTAATGCGGTCGTCATTCATAGTCGACCTTAGCTTTTCTTTTTTCATTTATATATATGTACAAATCACATCCTTTGCTTTTGTCTAAAAAATTGGAAAGTTTGCACCATCTATTTACACTTGGAATAAAGCTTGTACTATTCTTCAATTCAATAATTTATCACATCCGAATCACCATCTTTAACTTGTCATTTGCTTTATTCCCTGGATTAGATTATTATTTCCCCATCTTGGCTGGCTTTACACCAGTATACAAGACAAACAGTGGTGGATCCAGGATTTGAAATTTGAAATGAAAAATTCAGATGGGTGTCCTGACTCCCCTCAAGATTATAATAGAAGCTACAGACACCAATGTTTTATACTTATGTTAGCTAGCTAGACAACTGCTATAGCTCCATATATGGCTCCTCATCAGCCTGCTAGGCGAGCTCTCGCAGCCTGCTAGCTACCTCCATATATGGCTCCATTGCTTTCATATACACAGAAAGAGAGGGGACGAGGCAGCAGAACACATAAATCCCACCATCGATTAACTAACTCGAGTTAAAAATCATTGTAGCTTGGTAGCAGGTATGGCAGCGGCTGGCGTCGGCAAGAATCCAGCGGCTGTCGGCGGCGGCGAAGACGGCAAGAATCCTGCGGCGTTCCGGTGGATAGATGCGGCGAGGTACACGGTGGCCTTGGTGGTGACGGTGCTCATCGTCTCGGTCATCGTGAACGCCATCAAGTTCGTCACACGCAACGACCCGCTGCACTTCTCCGTCGTCGGAGGCTTCGTGTCATCCACGGTGAAGCTGCCGCCAGACGGGACGATGTACCTGGACCTCAACGTCCGGGCGCAGAACCCCAGCGGCCGCGCCCGGATGTACTACGTCAACATCACCGCCTACCTCTTCAACGGTAACACGTCGACGATGACTAGTAACACGTCGGCGTCGACGACGTCGAACCCGGTCTACGACTCCATGGTGTACGGCAGGATTCCAGACATCGTCGTGTCCCAGCAGAAGTCGGTGGACTCGCTCATGCGCGTGAGGGCGACGAAGCGAAGCATGCCGGAATACTTCGACTCCCTGTACAATGGCGGCGGCATGAGCGACGTCACGCTGCGGTTGGATGGCAACCTCACTACCGAGGTGGTGTCTTACGGGCCCAACGCCAACAGGACTCTCCCGACCATCTACTACTGCGACAACCTTCTCCTCGGCGGGGACAAGGACGACGAGGCATTCAAGGGCTTGCCGGACGTGAATTGCAGATATGAACATCCCAGTTCAATGACTGTGCACATTGAGCCGATGATGATGATGATTCAAGCGTCCTGGCCTTTAGTGTTTGCGATCTTGCATTCATTATACTAGCGTCTTGCTGGCCTGACCATGTGATGTTCCTTGTTCTTGCACCTGCTGTCAAGTTATGTACGTAGTGTGTGTATCTCGATCGGCCATTAATTATGTTATTACGAAATCTTGTACTGTATTTTTGATTAAAAAGGGGCCGGATGCTAACACATATGCCTCACAAAAACGTTCCGTAGGTGATTTGTTTCAGCCTTTGGTGCCAGATTAAACGGCCAGCGGTTCATCTTCAACACTGCCCCTTTTCTTCTTCGTTGCAAGCTCGCAATTCGTCAGAGAGCATAGTCTTACAAGTTTAATAGCACTTAGGCCTCCCGTCCCGCTAGGCACTCTAACAACTCATTTTCAGCCCCTTATACACAAGAGCGTGTTTGGTTGGGTTGTGATTGTGAGAAAAGTTACTGTGCACTGTGAGTTGTGAAAAAGTTGTGTGAAGTGAGTTGTGAGAAATCCGAAGGCCGTTTGGTTGGGTGGCTATAGCTTTTGAGAAAATTTTAAGCAGACCCCACATGTCATCCATAGCCCTCCCCACTCAACTCTCCCCCTCTCTCTCACTGATGAGCAGACCCCGCTGGTCATCCCTTTCTTATTCCTCTCACTCGCACCTCCCTCCTATCGGGCGACGACAGCAGCAGTCCTGCCCGTGAACTCGCTGCGTGTAGGTGCATCTTAACCCCTAATTGTTTTGGTGATAACGACAAACACAATTTGAGGTATTTAATGGTTTAATTGAGATGTGTGCAGAGCTAAAGCAAAAGAAAATGCGAATTGAATGTCTTGAGATGCTAAAAGTGATGTTTTGAGTTTCCCAAAGAAACCTAGAGAGACACAAAGTCTACACGTACACTTGTTGATCTTTTTGGAAAAGATCATTCTCTATGGGAAGTTTTGGCCCTACGCTGGAAGTACCGATACAGTCTCTCAGGTTCTTTTTCCAGCAGCCATCGAAAGTTCCAACCCTAGGTCAGAATACGCCCCTCTGTTTCAATTTCCAGTGGTTATCGGAAGTTCCGATAATCACGTTTCCTGCACAGTAATAACGACTAGTTTTTGGTGGTGGGTATTTATACCCCCTCACCTCCCCCTTCATTTGCTGTTGACCTACCACGGGACAAACACACCCTTGAGCATTCACTACTCTCTCCCACTTACTCCTTGAGTGAATTCTTGAGTGATTTGAGCTAGGGCATGGGTGAGAAGATATTTGAGGTGTGAGATTGAGAAGTTTTGAGTGACCAGTTCACACTACGTGAAAAACTGGCTTTGGTAACGAGCGTAGATCGCCTTTGGTAACGGGCAATGCGCCCATTACCGATCAAGTGTTACAAATAACCCAAGAAAGGTAACGGGCAGATGTCCGTTACTGATAAGACATATTCAAACGAGCATTAAACAACGACCGTTACCACAACTAGCCACCGGTCACGTGAAAATGACTGTTTCTCTGGGCCCACAGGGAACTTTGGTAACGGGCACCAAAACAAAGCCCGTTACTGTGAAATCAATATCAGAGACGCGTGTGGTGAACCTGCGTCTCCGATGTCTCAACGAACGGGCCACGTATTGGTAACGGGCTTTTACGGTGCCTGTTACTTTGTTGGCAAGTTTGTAACAGTGTGCTCCAATTGAAGCCCATTACTCGGTGGTCAGTGTTTGTAACAAGCTTTAATTAACACCCATTACAGATACGTAGGCCACCCCTACAGTAACCAGCTGCCTGCTTGCCGGCTGCATCCTGGATCCAGCCAGGATTTGGCAGCTATCAGGGGCTGCATCCTGGAACTAGCCAGGATATGACTAAATTCACAGAAATTAGATCCAGCATCCAAATTCACAGAAATCCACAATTCACATGCATCATATGACAAAATTCAGCACCATCATCTCATGCAAGGAGGAAATGCATCTCCCAAGGAGGAATGCAACAATATCACAAAAATTCATGGATAATGAGGAATGCAAAAATTCATGGACAAGGAGGAATGCAAAAATTTCCTAGTCACCAAACACAATATTAGCCCACACAGTTTCATCAGCATGAAATTTTCCTCCGGCTGTGATCACCTGTTCCATGAGGAATGTGGCAATTCTTTCACGAACATCTGCTAGCAATGATTTGTCGAGAGGATGCTCATCTAGCCCTAATCTCTGGATATAATAATGTCACCAGTCAGCACATATATAGGTGGTTACCAAACATGTGTAGTGCTAATAAGCAAGAACTGTGCTCAGCTGAAGGTTTTACAAATGAAGATCCCAAGAAAGTACCTTAATATGTGTGCCGCTATATTTTAACTGAAGCATGTGATAGGCACAATAGAAGCCGCAGAGTCTAGATCCAGTAGGTTGTTGGTGGCACTGCAATAAACGTACATAGAAAAATAGTGGTGATCGAGAAGAAATAAACTCAAGTTTTAGTACTAGCTTCCACACGAAGGAAATAAGTGGTATGTACCTTAACATCTTTGACGTGTTTCAAGGGGCCACGACGCGAGAACTTTTTGCAGCAGTAACGATTACAAGCCCTACAACGAAAATATCAACAATGGTTAGGACACTATTAATTAATATACTCTATACAATTTGTTGAGGAACGTCCGCAGGTTAAGAAAGAAATAACTTACTCATTAATGATTAGCTCTAAAGGGCCAGTATTAGTATTAATTGTCTTCAATGAATCAAGATAGTAGACCTTCCGCTGCTTCGGAACGATCGCCACTGCAATCCAGTGGTTCGTACTGAGATAAGCGGTAAGCATTAAATCCTTTGTAGCATATTATTCGAAGGCTCTGAGCATATAGTCAATAGAGAAAGAAACAGTGTTATCCGTGTTGTTCAACGTTGTCGAGCAAAGGCATTCAGGATCAAGGTAGCCAACTACAGGGCCCTTGTTGTCAACTTCTACAGTCATATTCCTATTAGTTAGAAAAAATAAAGTATAAGGAGGCAAAATATATGGTAATAAAGATGATGTGAGGCAAAAAGCACAGTTCGATAGAGGATGTGATTAGTGAGAAGCAGATTAAATTTTCAAGCAACTTACAGGATGAAGCAACGAGAGAAGTGTTAGATCCAAAGCATCCAAGTTGAAGAGATCGTACAAATCACCGAGTTGCACGGGCATCCGCTAGAGTGCGTTTGACGATTCATCTCTCTTCGGCCATGCATTGGTCCCGGGCCCAAGTGCGACCATAATGTCGAAGCATCATCTGACTCACCACGTTGCATGTAGAATGTGTGGAGCTTTTACGGTAAAAGGAGCGGCCTTTTTGAGATCACCATCACTGAGAATGTTCTTTCCAAATTTGTAATTTGGGTTAGCCATAGCCCAAGGATTCTTCTCAGTGTCACTCTCAGATTGCTTTGGGTTAGTCATATACCGACGATTCTCCTTGGTGTTTCTTTTAGATCGCTTTCTAGTAGGCCTCTTAGAGGTTTTATTTACAACAATTTCCTTTTCTGCTTTGCTTTGAGATGACCGAAGAAGGTTTCTTAAGGGCTTGCTTGCTCGCCGTAGGTCTTTGTAGAGTTGTTATTTTCGGCAAGTTTCTCTTCTTGCAGCTTTGAAATGGCTGAAGGTTTCTCAAGGGCTTTCTTTCCTAGTGGTGTCTCACCAGGACCTATTACAGAGGTATTAGGCCCAGATGTACCTACTTTGGCATGATTGTTTCGAGCACTTCCGTTTGGGGGTGTAGGTTTTGTTGTTTCATGAGGAGGAGAAGGAGGATATGGTGGTGGGCGTGGTGGTGGGGATGGAATATTTGGTGTCTCTTGCGGATGTGGGGATGCAAGTTTTTCTGTTTTTTAGGACTAGGAGTAGGTGGAGATGGAATATTTTGTGTACCTTCCGGATGTGGGGATGGAACGTGTGGGTATTGAGGAGGAGTAGAAGGAGGGGGGCCATCTGAGGAAGGAACCTGTACCGTACTGTGTGAATTACAAGGAATTTGTACAATAGCTTGTGAATGAGATATACATGTTGGTGCTCCTTTGATGTCAATCCGACACCTTCTCCACTATAACCTCTGTCCTTGAGCTTGTTCGAGTTTCATCACCTCATCATTAGGAGGGTATTCCAACAGTTCATCCACAAAGATAGTATATACAGTGATCACTTCAACCACAACACAGTCTTCATGAATCGGGATTGTTTGTAGCGTAGTCTCCTTTGGATGAACAAGACCAAGTGCTTCCTCACATTGAATCCCCCTCCACGTGATCCATAGGCCACAGTGTGTGGGTTTAGTCAACATGCCTATAAGGTCTTTGTGTGTACGATCGTCACAGCGCACCTCCGTCGCCAACTCTGCAGTGCCATCGATCAAACCTACATCTGCGGACGCACAACTGCTCTTCAGTGTGGCGGGTGAAGGGCTTGCGCGATTGGAAATTGGTGACAACACCATCTGGTGACAACACCACCTCTCGCATCCGCATGTTCCGCATCCGCATCTCGGCCACCGAGTTCTTGCTTGATTTGTTCCTTTATATTTTCCGTATCAAGCGATGTGTCGGTCTTCGTCCTCTTCTTCTTCCCCGTACATCTCGATGTGCCGAGGCCATGCATACTTCCAGCCCTAGTAGCCGGAGACACCACGCACACGACTGTGTGTTGTTCAAGGCGGCCCAAGCACTGACTTAGCACATCATACTCCCTCTCGCCCGCCATTCCCGAAGATTCTGCACATGCAATCTTCTCCTTGATGTCCGCACCAATTTTTCTCGCCTCTTTGTTGTTGAACACTATCACGGCAACACGGTCTTTAATCACTATCTTACTCCTTGCTCGTATCCAATTCTTGGAACTATCGTCAGGGTAGGCGTCATATGGGTTGGGGATACCGACCGCGGCTAATTGTCTGTCCTCTTCCTCCCATTGTTCTAGTTTCACAGTATAACCAGCTGGACCCATGTTGTGCTCGCTTGTGTTCCGGCTTCGGAGTTCTTTGAACTTGACACTAGCAGATGAGGCTTGCTCAGTTTCTGTCTGTTTCATGAACTCCTTCCATTGTTCCGGGACAATAAACGGGTGCCTTGTAAATGGCTCAAGTCCTTTTCTGATAAAATCTCGCCTAAGCTGAAATCTGAATTGTCTCCATGCCTTGACTGCTGTCTTATAAAAAAGCTTGAATGTCTACAGTTTCGCATCTTCCTAGAACTTCAAGTGTTTCTGCACATGCTTATCAAACAAGTCCCACTTTTCATCATTGCTTAGTTTTTTGATTTCTGGCAAGTTCAAAGGTATCTTTTGTCTAGCAACGAGCCCCGCAAGCGCCTTGGACCTGCGCTTTGAGTCAATGGTACCGGCATCCCCACTATGTCGACCTCAGTGACTATCATTGTGTCACTTGGCCACTTTGTGGATGTCCTTGGCGCTCTGCCTCGGCGCTGAGCCCCACCCATCTGGTCTTGTTGTGCACTAACAGTGCCATAACCCTCTTCTTCATCTTGTGGCCCAGGTCTATAGTCCTCGTCAGAATTATCCTGTGAATTAATAGTCAAGGAAATTACAGTAACTACTTTAGCCCACTGTAATATCATTGGTTCTTGGTAAACCATTAACATAAATTAGTGCAGGCAAAGCGACCATACCATTTTAAAGAGAAAGATGCAGGCTACCTCGGTTGCTGATGAGGTACTTATTCAACTTGGATAGAATATGCAGATGTGCATAGGAACAAGAGCAAAACCAAATGTAAGAGTCAATCTAAAAGGAAATGCTAAATATGTATACAATCGACAGCTAAGTATGTCCACATGTACTTATACAAAGGAGCCACGACATACCCTGCAATTCCCACATGTACAAGTACATTATACACATTTATATAAAAAGAAAACCATACGCACGCATATGTTGTATACTTGATTACCTGAACGCATGTGTGCTGCAAAAGCGCGCTTGGCCTAATTCCATAAACTCGAGCAAATATACCAAATTACCTTATTACTGAATTGTTGTTAATTTTACAATTATTACCAAGTTGGTAGAATGCATTTATCGAATTGTATAAGACATTTTTAGAGCGACATACCATAAACTCAAATCCTAGATTCGCCACTGACCTTCGCACTGCCGGAGCGGAGGGATCTCTACTCCTCGTTGCTGCCCACATCCTCGCCCTCGTGTCAACCTCGTGGCTGGATCCCTCCTCCTCCTAGTCGTTGTCGTCGTTGCCACCGCCGCAGCTGGGTCCCTCCTCCTCTTGATCTCGCTGTCAGAGGTGTGGTACGCGTCGCCCGAGTGTGGTGTGGCACGCGTCTCAGCGAAGGGGTGTAGAGTGAGTCACGGCATGGGGGAGGTGAGGGGGACGAAGGCGAGGGGGAGAAAGTGGCGGCGGCGGCGCGAGGGGAGAGTGGGAGGAGACTGCGTGAGGGAGGCGCCCTTTCCTACTAAGTACTAACCTAGCGCGAGTGGACTTGTGTGGTCCTTAAAACGAGTAATGTAGGTCACATCACCATTACTAATTAAATTTTGCATTTCGTAATCTTATGGTGAACATAAGGATATGTTAAAATTTCAAATGCATATGAGTTCGAACATGTTTTAAAGTGTGGAAAACTTCAATGTTGAAGTAACATTCTAATAAACTAGGTGAGAGATGTAGACATTTGTACACAAGTATAATCTTCCGTTTTTGAAACCATTTGAATTTTTGTAGACAAGCTTAGGGACTTAAATTATATTGCCAAGTCAATTTGTAGAATTTTTAGAACACACTAAGATGTTATTATAATTATTATATCGTAAACAAGAGATAAAAATTCTAATTTTAAGAAATTTGGTTAAACAAGCGTGGCTGTTGATATTTTATTCAAATACTAAATTACCAACTATGAATTATTCGTATTTTTACGAATTTTTTGGTGCTGTTTATGGGGTATAATACTTGAGGTAAGCAAGGTTCAATTCAGAAAAAATAGTGTCGGGCCCACGCGTTAGCGTCAGAAGCCTATATAAAAAAAAGATAACCGTAGCCTGCCCGACCGACAAAGGCGATCCAGGTAGACTAACCATCGTCACCAATGAAGGGGCGGGGCCAGGTCTGTTCGAATGAAGAACAGTTTGCTTTTCCCCTTTTAATCTGCAATCAAATTTTGTATCACGTTTTCTCCGTCATCCGTAATCCAAATTTGATGATATTTATTTCTGAATTTTTCTAAAATCAACATCTATTCATTTATGACATTTTTTCGTACGTAATTCCATTTCTTGGATGTTGTTAATACACCTTATATTGTTCCTTATAAGTACAACATATAAGTAATATTTTTTTACACAACCATTACTAATTAAACTTTGCATTTCGTAATCTTATGGTGAACATAAGGTTATGTTAAAATTTCAGATGTATATGAGTTCGAACATGTTTTAAAGTGTGGAAAACTTCAATGTTGAAGTAACATTCTAATAAACTAGGTGAGAGATGTAGACATTTGTACACAAGTATAATCTTCCGTTTTCGAAACCATTTGAATTTTTGTAGACAAGCTTAGGGACTTAGATTATGTTGCCAAGTCAATTTGTAGAATTTTTAGAACACATTAAGACGTTATTATAATTATTATCTCGTAAACAAGAGATAAAAATTCTAATTTTAAGAAATTTGGTTAGACAAGTGTGTTTGTTGATATCTTATTCAAATACTAAATTGACAACTATGAATTATTCGTATTTTTTTCGAATTTTTTGGTGCTGTTTATGGGGTATAATATTTGAGGGAAGCAAGTTTCAATTCAGAAAAAATAGTGTCGGGCCCACGCGTCAGCGTCAGAAGCCTATATAAAAAAAGATAATCGTAGCCTACCCGACCGACAAAGGCGATCCGGGTAGACTAACCATCATCGCCAACAAGTGCTCCATTGTCATAAATGCCCCTTGCTGAATGAATATGCATCCGCCCAGCGCCCTGACCCCTGCCCCCTTCTTCTTCCCCGATTTGAGCTCCACCGCCGCTGCCCACCCGTCCTTCCCCGCCGTCGCACACATGGCGCACTACGCCGATTTGTTTGGAGGTGCACGTGCGAGGAGCAGGGTCCAAGGTTGCCGGAGCAGCCGCAATCACTCCATCAGCTTGGATCCAGTCGGTGAGCTAAGCTGGTTTCCACTGGTCCCTTTCCCAGACTGTGGTATGGCTCGAGTGGTGGAGGGGCGGACGCTGAAGGAAGGTGAAAACCACGATCGTATTTATTTCAAGTGTGCAAGGAACTCGGTGAGTATTCTGCTGTGTCTCCCAAATCTGAGTTAAGGTTCTTATGTGCTTTTGATTCTGCAGTACCCCAAGTATTGTGGATTTTATCGTTTCCACAAGGAGTATCTCCGGATCCTTGAAGGATGCCGGCATCATTGTTTTTCGACCGTCGAACCGGCGGACGCGGTCGATGAAGTAGTTGATTCGGTGGAATGCCGCATTGGGAGCGGTGAGCGAGAGGCAAGCACCGGCGGACAAGTAGAGGAAGAAACCACTAGAGGAGAAGATGGACAATGTGATCCGGAAGATGAACTTGATTATTGTGGTCGTTGTTTGTGTAGTATTTGGATGTTTACTAGGGATGTATCTTGCAAAGAAGTAATTCGATGTTAAAAGTGGTGCTTTTGCTTCATCCGTGTGTATGAAAAATGAAAAAATTGTCACATATGACAAACTTAAATGTATAAATGAAGAATGAATGGAATGACAATTGGGTCACAAATCTTAATGTGTCACACATCACAAAATTCATCAATTCATCTGTGCTGACATTTCATTGCAGCACGAGGCAAAGGAAATGCGGATTATTAAGACAAATAGAGTAACAAACTTATGGCATAACTCTGGGATATATACACATTGCAATTCATTGTGAACTGCTGCCATATAATGACACAAACAGAGTATCAAACTTCTGGCATACACATTGCAATTCATTGTAAGCTACTACCATAGACATTGCAATGCCTTCCAAAACAGGAGACATAGATTGATCTACCGCGTCTCTTAGATCTACTAGTTCATCACAAGTTCAACATACACAGATCTACTAGCTAGTCCATCACAAGTTCAACAAGCACACAGGAAGAACACATTAACAGAAGAACAAATTAATTAAGCAAAGGTAGTCACTGCCGGAGGAGCCCCACAGTCGGAGTCGGAGTCAGAGTCGGAGCTGGAGCTAGAGACGTCGACGCCGCCATCGTTGTCGTCGTCGGGGGGACCACTTCTCTCTCCAGATGCCCAGCCAATACATTGACCTTGAAGGCATAATCCATCACGGTCGTCTGCAGTGGCTCAGGAGGCTGTTGGATCCCGAGATGAACAGCCATCTTTTTAAGACTCTGCCAAGCCTGGTAGAGCATCTTCACTGAAAACAGGCATCCTCAACATCTACGGACGGAGCACACATGGGTAGCGGCACCTTGCGCTGGGGCGTCTTCAGCCGCTTCACCTCCTCGGGTGGGGGCGGCGGCACCTCCTCGGGCTCGGCGGGCGGGGGCGGCGGCACCTCCTCCCTCCCCCGCTTCCTTGATGGATCGCTTGACGCCATGCACTTGCTTGAGGAAGGAGAAGCTCTTGGATTCACTTCTTGGTGACAGAGACGGTGGTGCTGGGGTTTTCTTGGTGCTGCAGTTGACGAAGTTCTTGGCCGACCAGGATTTATATTGACAAGACGGCGAACCGTCAGGCGGTCGGTCATGCGCCTCGGAACCCATGTCCGCTCAAGAGAGCTCTTGGGCACAAAAATCATGTGGTCACAAGGAGACGTGTGACTGTTCATATTTTATTCAAAATACCAAATACCCAACTACTCCTATGAGTTGTTCGATTCTTAAAAAAACTATGAATTGTTCGTATTTTTATTGATCTATATCTATATAACTTATATAATTGGTACCCACTAACTATCATTAACTTCATTTCTATCTTCATGCAAGCTACCCACATCATCTCTCATCAAACTAAGGGTTATTAACTCTATCTCTTTTTCTCTTCATTACACCAATTCTTTCTTCATACAAACTACAAAGCGACCCGGGTTTGCTAACCCGCGTCGGCATTGACTGCTACCCCCTCCATCCCAAATATTGCCCCTTTCTTCTTTCTGAATGGATAAGCGCAGCAGTTTCCTTGAAAAAAAGCGCAGAGGAGGCGTGGAGACAGAGACGACGATGACCATCGGCGAGGGGCCAAGCAGCAGACGACCCCGCGCACTCGGGATCGAGGAGAACCGGAACGCGAAGCGGTGTCGCAACTGGATCTGCGCGCGTGCCGGCGAGATGGCAGCGAAGAGGGAGACAACGATGAGCGCCGGAGATGGGCCAAGCGGCGGTGGAGTGAACCCAATGCCGGAGACGAGGGTCCTTGACTGGATCCTCTCGGATTCTGACGAGGGGCCAAGCAGCGGCAAGGAGGAGCATGCTGGCGAGGGGACAGCGAAGTGGGCGAGTGGCCTGGCTCACGACGATGGCGAGGCAAGTTTCTCTGAATCTCACTGCCTTTTTACTTGTTCTATAGATGGAGCTTAAGGTAGCTTGAGCTTGAGCTTCATAAAGTTAATTAGTGACTATGATATATGATGTCTTCCATGCTTGTCATGATCATAATTATACCAAGTTCTGAGGTAAATCAGTTCTGAACTAAGTTCTGCTTTTACTTGTCACACCTGCTCCAAGGTCTAAGGCAAATTAGTTCTGAATTAACTATGTTGTTCTTATACCATGTTTAACCCTGTTTTAGGCAAAACTCTTTGAGTCGTGAGCAGAGCTTGAGTTACTTCTTAACCTTAATGTCTGGGATTATGTGAAACCTGAGTTTGAAAAAATCACAAAAGAAGTGAACTTCCTCATCAAAAAGGCTAAGCACATAAGGAGGTACAATTATACTACTAAACAAAATCTCGAGCCCATTGAAGGTGCGCTAGAAGGGCTTTAAGAATCCTTGGTTGCTTACGAAGAGGCTGCAAAAAAGAGACAATAATCCTGATGGGGCATGATCTAGTTCAAGCTTGTTGATGTGCAGGGTGAGTAGCCATACTTTTGTGGATGTTCAAGGGGCATGCCTTTGTTAATGTGTACGGTCAGATAGCACAACCATAGTAAATAATGTGATGGACTAGTTAAGTCCTAGCCTGATATATGGACAAGTTAACCTTTTGTAATAATTATCTTTATTCCTGTGGACAACTTATCTTCATCTTTGTGGACAGGTTATCTCTCTTATGATGTCTGTTTTGTCTCAGAAGATAGGTGTGTTGATTGTGCCTGTATGTCGAAATGGAAGCAATGAGAGATGGATTGAGTTGACCTGTCAATGAGGACAGACTCAAAGGAGACGATGATTAACAAACCTCCGTCTCATTTGTTCACTGACGTCGCGCTCCCGCTACACTGCAGTTGAGTGCTCTCAGACTTCAACTATTGGGCTCTCAAACTAGCAACGAGCGTCAAATGCTCATCGGTAACGGCCTTTATAGCACGTTACCAATACAGAGTGATCAGTAACGGACTTAAGTAGCCCGTTACCGATAGGCCATTGATCGGTAATGGACTTTACAAGCCTGTTACCGATAGGTTTAACATCTGTAACGGGCTCTTTTAAAATCCGTTACAAATAATTTATGTAACAGGCGTTTAAGAAGCCCGTTACCAGAAGTCCACATTGGTAACAGGCGTTGTGGAGGCCAACCCCAGGGTCGTCCTGGCGCGCTTATAGGTAACGGGCGCCAAACAACAACCGTTACAAATGTGGGTGGATGTAACAGGTGTTAAGGGCCCGTTACAAATGCTGCGTGAACTATTTGAGGTTTTCACGTAGTGTCATCTCCTTCATCTCAAGAGCACTTGAAGCATCTCCGAGCATCAATTCGCATTTGTTACTCTTGAAGCTTGCTTCTAGACGTTTAGGCGTCGTCCGTTGAGTGCCTTCTTCGTGTGGAGCACCCGGGATCGTTTGTATTACCCTCTCCTTGGTGGAGAATTCTTAGTGAGCACCAGTCTTCCTTTGTGGGGATTGGGTGAGACAAGAGGCTCTTGGTGGTAGAGCTCCCTTTGTGGGAACCTCAACGGAGACGTAGCTTCCTTGGTGGAAGTGAACTTCAGATTGAATCTCTTGTCTCTTGCTTGTTTGAGAGTTCATCTCCTATTTCACTAACCCTAGAAGCTTCGTTTGTTCTGATCTACATACTTGTTGTGTTCCTATCTATATCTTTGGTTGTAGGTGGTTCTTAGCCTCTAAGCTTAACTTTTGATTCATATAGAATTGGCAATTTCACTTCAGTTTTTGAATTTTGTTTTTTAGTCATCTCTGCCAGGTCGGAAGTTCCGCCCCTGTGCCAGAAGTTCCGAGCCCTCAGAAGTTCTGACACAGCACCAGAAGTTCCGACCTTTTATTTAACCACTACATTTTGTTTTAGAAATTTGAAGTGATCACAGGGGCAAAGCTAGAGTGAAATCAAGGGGGGTGCGACACCATTGTAGAATTGGAAGAGAGTGAAGTTTATATGGTGAAAGTTAAAATTTGATAAGGGATTACGAAATCTTTGTGGGTGCGGCCGCACCCACAACTCCTAATGTAGCTCCGTCCCTAAGTGATCCTATTCACCCCCTCTAGGCATCACATGGTACTTTCACTGTGCCGCGCTACACCCCACCCCTTCCTTCCTCCCCTCAAGCTCTGGCAGCTGTAGCAGTCTGGCATGTGAGCTCACCGCGTTGTGCTGCCCATTCCTCCTGCTCCTCGCCCGAATCCTCCTACATGGGAGCATTGACGACCACAAAGGAAGATGCGGAGGGGCTTCCCCTCCCTCCTCCCGCTCCACGCCCCATCCTCTTACTCCCCTCCCTAAGCGTGTCTGTTGCCGCCGTCGCGGGGTCAGGGTGAGCGGTGGGGGCCAACAAGGTGAGGAAGGCGCTGCAGAGCTCAGCCCCCTGCGACTTCTCCATGTCCTCAAGCTCCACCGCACACATCGACAGGAGAAGACGAATGTCACCGCTAGGGAAGAGGTGGAGTGGCACCTGGCAGGGTAGCGCCAACAGTAGCGAGTGGGAGGGAGACCGAGTAGTCGGAGGAGAAGAAAAGAAGCGAATCGTTACGACATAATCGATGATAGTGGGTATTTTGCACAAAAACTCCAATCCACAGTCGGCCACAGCTGCTCCGACCCTGCTGTGAAAAATGAATTACTTAAAAGCAACTTTCTTGGAAGCACCTACAAGGAAGCCACAACCCCTATAAGCCAAACCAAACAAATTCCGCATATGGCATTCTTGCCCTCTGGCTCAGGCACCTTTCCACACACCGCCATATCGTCGTGCATCTGCAATAGTTATTAACATCACTTGTCAGCTAGCAAGGATGCATCACTTCCGCCTTAGAGCATCTCCAAGAGACTTGGTATCTTACTGGTTAAGCCAAAATTTGGCACAACAAACAAAATTGTATGGTCCACCAGCCACGCCTTGCTGGCAAAACTTGGAGAATGGAGAGGCAATTGCTCTCTCACTCGCTTGCCAAAGCGTGGACCATCCTCCGCTCCTAGCGCCACCACCTCCACGCGTTGGTGCCAGTAGGTTGCCACCTCCCTTGTCACATCATGAATTAGAGCCTACCAAAGCAGTCGCATGATCATATCTCTTTTAACAAGCCCCACCACCCTCCTCTTCCTCCTCCAAGAAGGGCGCCACTGCAACTTACGATGGTAATGGACACCACCAACACCACCACCACCACTATAATCACCATTGTAGTGGTAGGGAGAGGAGGAGGAGGATGAGGAGGAGGGGGATGGTTGGGAGTAAGCCTGACAATGGTTCGGTGTGCCACCAGTTATTATGGTTTGGACTTTCATCTGGTTTTATCTGGTATGGTGGAAAGTGGTTTGTTCCAGACAAATAGTATGGTGGGGTCTGATCAAGCTAAGATAGGTTTACGCCGGTTTGGTTTGGGTTTGAGCGGCGTAAACACAGCGAAGTAAAACGTGTTCTTCTGCCGACCTCGCCGACGCTGCCGTATTCCACCTGCAGCTCGGCGGTGGCCTCGTGTGGAACTACAGGCCCACCCTGGTTGTGGGCAACACAGCTGCGCCAATGTTGTTTGACGAGATTGTGCAGGCACCGACCCTTCCCGACAGCACATGCTTTAGTTTCAGCTCCGACATGGGCTAAAAACCAGTGGTCCTCGTGGCGGGCAACGACGTCACGTTGAAGACGGTGTCGACTGACAACAAGTTGCATGGGGAGTGGGTGTCTTCGAGCTCAGGGAGTTGGGATTGTCCTCTATGGCAAGCCACGGCGAGAGGACTTGGTCGCAGCCTCTCGGGTCAGAGCGTAGTAAATTTGTAACTTGGTCTAGTTTTGGTTTAAAAACTAGCAGTTTGGTTAAGTTCAGTTTTCAACACATATAGGTTGGTGCAGTGGAGTTTGATTGGTTATAATACTTCGTAGCTGGCATGGTGCGGATTTGGTCTGGATCTCATACCATTACCAGCCTTAGTTGGGAGAGGATGAGCGTCGGGTAGTGCTGGGAGAGGAGGAGGAGAGCCGCCAACCGGGGTTGGGAGAGGAGGAGGGATACTTGCTCTCATCTGATGCCAGCAATGAGGAATGAGCTAAGGGGAGAGGAGCCGACTGGGGAGGGGGAGGAGGTTGACGGGAAAGATCCAGGCCCTAACCTTCTCACATCGCTGAAGAGGGATATAAGGGGATGCTAGGGAGGAAGGGCCTAGTGCCACCAGGTGGAGGGAAGAGGACACAGAGGAGGAGAGGGTGAGTTGGGTGAAGGGGAGAGAATCAAGATGGAGGATAAAGAAGGGGAAGAAGAGAGGATGATGTGTGGGACCCACACATCAGTATGTCTGGAGAGGGAGAGTTGAAGGTAGCTGTCAGGATTTGAAGAGTGAAATGAAGAGTGTGTTGTAGTGAGCAACTCAATATCAGGAATCTTTATAGAGAGTCAAATATGGCTCGTCTGTTGGAGATGCTCCATGACAACTAGAACACTAGACATTTCATGTAGAACTGTTGTGTGACATACTAATGATAGCAATCCTCACCAGCAGTTGATGGGCGCGAGAAGGTTGTGATATGATGCCTTTGGCTAATATCAAACTTGGTTGATGGCGATAACAGCAAACAAGAAGAGAATGTCCGAGTCGTATAATCAAGTATGTTTTTCCAAGACAGCCATATTTTATTATGTCTATACACAATATATGTTTTGCGCTATTATAGGCAAGTTATCCACTATATCAGACATGACACCATTATCCAATAGGACCATCTATTTATATATTCCATTTTTTTACTAATAACTAGCAATCATGCCCGTGCGTTGCCACGGGAGAAAACTTTACTCCTCTCTCCGTCATTCGCCTTGATCACTTTGTTCACTTCGGGGGTGACTGGTTGCCAGCTTCCAGCCGAACCAGGTTCTGAAGGTGCAACATACGACTGATTGGATGGCTGGAGCAGCGGCTCAGCCTGACGTGATGCAAATAGCCTATCCGAGCCAGGCTCTGCAGATATACGTATGTAAGAAATGAGCCTCTCTTGGGCCAGGTCTAGAGGTGCGAGCTGCATGTATGAAGTGAGGAAAAAAGACTTGGACAAGCACATAGTTAGGCTACCAATCATCATCTTGCAGCAACCAGCCTCAGTACATGCAGGGAACTAATCAACAAGGACGAGTGTGATTGGTTCATGTTTCCCTCTGTGTGCATTGCACCACTGCAGCCAGGGTCGTGCCGGCATGGCCTGCCAGATGATGCATCAGGGTTTGGTTTGTTTACCTGCTTGTGGGCACCCAAGTCTGATCCAACTAATGATTGGTTAGTTGCATCTAGGCCTTGGTCTAACTTTCTTCTCTCCCTACATACTGGGCCCTGTGGGCTGGCTTGCCAACGCGAGCATGGCTCTTGAGAAACGGAGGATTCAAGCGTCTCTGGAGATGCAGGCAATGGGGGGCGAGATGCATGTGGGGGGCCTGGCTCTGGCGTTGGTGCGGGCAACCAAACCACACTCCGCTGCACCCCGTGAGCCTGGTTGGGCCATATACACCCTACCAATCGCACCCGACATGCATGCCAAGGGCCTGGCCAGCCGGGGCCTGGCTGCCGAGACCGAGCCAGGCTCGGTTACTACGCCAACCAATCACGCCCTACGTTGCTGCAGCTCCTCGACTTCATTGTCGTTCCAATAATCCCATCACGACCACATCATCCCAACCTCACGTGTCGTTATCTGTGTCTCCTGAACCTCATCATTGTTTGCTCATCAGTGATGCTTATATTATAGGCAAATTCCATACAGAAAGAACTCGAGATGGCAGTGAAGGGACAGTATCAAATGGTATAATTCCGTTTCTAAACAATATCTATGCATTAATGAGATTCAATGATTTTCTTAATATTTTCCAAAAGAAATTTAGAGTATGGTAGGAAGATATAATATAATAAAGGAAAACCTTTTGATTTTTGAATTTCAAATAATATGTTATTACTAAATTCAAATGTCATGTTCTAGCATGTGTTGAGCTCCTAGCATCTAGCACATATCTAGAGGTGGTGTATTCTGCTCAGTGCTCATGCTCTCATTTCGACCCACACACAGCTGGTTGTTGATGTACAAAGCTCAGCGAATTTGAGAAAATTGTTAGATTCTCTTCCTATTCTTTCTAATATGATATTATATTTATTAATCTTTTGTCCAATATAATATGATATTTTATTTTATTTATTAATCTTTTGTTCCAATCAATTTCGACTGTGGTCATCTTTTTTATATATTTTGATTGAGGCGATACGGATGCCCGGAAGGCAGCCCACCACACAAGCAAGTTCACCCCCGTCCGTTTGTCCGTCCCTTGCCACGTGGAGCTCAGCCCAGTGCAAGTTCTCTTTTGTTAATGTTTCTAATGGTGGATCACGGCCCAGTAAACGGTGTGGTGGGGAACGAACGAACAGCAAAAAGATGCTACCCGCAGCGCCGTCGCTTGCCATAGGCGCCGCCCGGTCCTCCGTGACTCCTCACCGGAGTTCCGCCGGAATACGGTATCCAGCCACCATTTGCTATGCAGACAGCACCAAAGGGGAGCGGAGGATGCAGTCAACCCATTTTTAGGTTGATTGAAAGGAGATAGGGTCTGGAGTGTTGCGGCTATAGGGAGGGTTTTAGGTTTTAAAGTTTTCTGGATGTTAGTTACTACTACTTGATTCCGCACCTAGTGTCGATGTCCAATGAGTGCTCACATTTGGTACTGTGCTCCATGGTGTGGTGCTGCTGCTCCTCTTCCTTCCCTGTTTTGCAAAGGATGTTCGGGTACGGATTGTGTAATCCGCTTGCTTCTTCTTCTCGTTTCAATTTCTTTTACTATTCCGATTACGACTCAAATAAGGGGCGACGTACGAAAAATACAGGCAAAAACAATCATTGCTTTAATATTAGGTAGAGATTAACATCCATGTATGTAATTTATTAGTCTTTTTGAGTATAACACGTTACAAATTTTCCACAGCAGAAATATATGCAGATCAATCATTTAAAAGCCATGCTCTCTCTCAACAAAATAAAGATGCATGTTTTTATGCATAATGTTGTTCGAAAAAATGTTATCATACAATCACCATAGTATTTCTACTTAACATTTCACAATAATCTTTATTTAAAATGTTCTCGCAGCAACACACAAGGTATCACCTAGTTTGTTTTATAGATTCACCCGTGTCTGTTGTGCAATACACTCACATCATATATTTGTTCACATATAGATTTAGAGGTTCACGCAATTATAAAGGGACAACATAAGAAACAACAAAATACACTATTTATGCATTAAATAAAATTGGAACGATACCGAGAAGATTAGCATGGCCCCCGCGCAAGGATGACACGCACAAATCGAGAAATGGTCCAAATTTTTTATATGTTTTTTCGCATTGCAGGTAGGTATGTACGTGGGACCGTAATTTTTTGAATTTTGAAACGCGGTTTTCGCGGACTGGCGATCAGAGGCGATCGCAGCCCCTCGCCGCCGGTGGTCGTCACGGGAGGAGTTCCTTCGGTGGTCTTGCAGGCTTCTTCGCCGACGGCTGCTAAGGCTGGCGGCTCCGGTGGGCCGGCGGCCTCATGCCGTCCGGCGTGGCTGTGGCGCCGGCTGTGCGCAAGGCACTTCGGCGCGCGTCGGCGAAGGAGGTGAACCCGGCGAACTCCGTATTTTCGGATTGGCGGTGCTTGATGTTTGAGCGGGACTTGTTCGACGTCGGATCTTCAATTCCTATCGAAGCTATTCGAGGTAAGTTTTGGGAGTCGGATTCGGAAGAGGGCTGCGGTGATCCCGGGACCGCCGGCATCTTGGCGACGCCATCACGGCCTACTGCGTCCCGGCGGTGCCTATCTCTCGCAAAGACCGGCCGGCCGGGGGGTTGATGGACATTGGGTCCTCGCCTTTTTCGAGACTCCGTGCGGCGAGGAAAGTCGGCGTCATCCTCGACGCCCTGTCCATCCCGTAGACCCGCCTCGCCGCGGCGGACTCCTCGCGTCGGTAACGGCGACATCTCGCACGGTGCCGGTGAAACCTTCGCGGCCGCCTTGGAGGAATATCTGGCGCGGGCCTTTGCCGCCTCCTCGGTTGTCGCCGAGGAGAACGCTGGCCGACGTGATTTTCCCGGCCCTGGCGGTAGCTTCTGGTGGGTCCTCGTCAGGGTGCAGTCGCAATCCGAGCCATCTTCATTCTCGCGGTTCGCCCTCGACCCGTGCGGCTGCAACGCATGTGGGTCCAAGGGGTCCAGCCGTGCCTATTGCCGGCCCTAGCTCTATCGTGCATGCCCCTGTTCAATTCACGAAGCCTTGCCGCCGCCTCGTAAGGACTTCGTTTTCTCCTGTCGCCGCCACACCTTCCTACGCCGAAGTTCTGATGGCCGGAGCGGGGGGAGGACGTCGCGGCTTTGCGCCGTCCCGCGCTCGTCGGGGGGGGGGGGGGGGCGCGATGGCCGGCGCGTCCGCATGGCGGCCGCGGGGGCGGGGCCGGTTCCCGCCGCCCACGACTCGGGGAGGAAGCCGGGGGCGTCGAGGGGGGCACCGGAGCGGTGCCGGTGCACGTGTGCCCGTTGCCCCGCGCCACGGAGGTGGCCCGACATCCGCGCCATTGGCACCCGCGGCCACTTGCTCCGAGTAACCCGGCTCGGGGTGCTTCGGCGGCGCCGCACGATCCGATGGGGGAGGCCGTCGTGCCCCCGGTCACCGTTCCGCGGGCGTCAACCCACCCGATGCGCAAGGCAAATCAAAGAGGAAGCGCAAGGAGGATGTCGCGACAAAGCCGGGAGTGTACGATTTGTTTCGAGGACCATTACACTCATAAGTGCCCGCAGGCTCGGAGGTCCGAAGCCCACGGTATCTTACCGTGGCGCGGCGGAGGATGGTTTGGGTTTGTTCACCATTCGGGCGACCGCACTAATCACATTGTTGCATTTGCGGACTCTGAAAATTCAGCTTTGGTTTCGGTGGAGCAGGGTGAGGTTTCTGCGGATCTGCTTATTTCCGAGCTGGCTCGTATCCTACCTGTGCAGTGGGCGTGGACAGCCCAACCCCACGGTCCGAGGTCCTATGTTGTCCCCTTCCCTTCCAAGGCGGAATTGGATCGGATGGTCGCCATCCGCGCTTTCACTACTAGGAACCGGGAGGGCACCCTTATCTTCGAAGAATTTGATGCGGATGTGCAACCCATTAAGGTGCTTGATCTGGTATGGGTGACTGTGACTAATGTTCCTAAGGCTCTGCGGGCATACTTACCGCTTTGGGTCGTGGGATCCCGCATTGGCAATACGCGAAAGTGGACATGGTTTCTCTTAAGCGGTCGGGGTAATCCGTATTCGGTGGGCTGTTATTGATGCGTCTAAAATCCCGGAGCACGTGGATGTTTGTGTCGACGAGAGAGGTATCTACCGTATCTACTTTACGGTGGACAAGGAGGAGACCGATGATCTCTTCAATCTCGATGAAGATGATCTCCGTCGGGAGACGATTCGAACAATGGTTTTGATGGTAGTGATCATGTGATGGAAGATGCTCCACCTAATTCTAATCCCGAGGGTGGTCCGCACGGCCGGGTTCTAATAACCGGTCTCGGGGGACATCGAGTGTTGGTGGATACACCCCACGACGACGGCTCTTCGCGCTCGGTGAGCGAGGCAATTGAATTGGCTTCTGAGCAGCTTTTGGAGGAAATCTGTTGCAAAGTGATGATGGAACCGGAGGGTGCACAGGATGACACTACTTACTCTCCACCCTCTGCGGAGGAGAGGGCGACGTTCGGTGCACTTGTTGCTGCATCTATACAGGCACGGGAGACAGACGGTACTTCTAAGGAACAATGGGACAAGGTGTTGGTGTGGGAATCCGCTATCCCTACAGCGGTCGTGCCCGTGGCCGAGCCCCCTGGTCTGGACCACTCTACCGCTTTGGACGGGGCGCCTGCGGAGCTCACTCGGGTGGGCGGCGGGGCCGGGAGGAGCCGCTACCCCGGCGGCGGTGTCATTTCTACCGTTCACTAGGCGCGCCCGGGGGGATGCGGTGGAGCCACCCTTGCCCTCCCGCCTGCGGTGATGCGGCGGAAGGGGGCGGCGGCCGTCTGCGGTGGTGGATGCCACGTCTACCCGTCATCTAGTCGAAGGTATGCATGCTCCTATTTTACGTAACTCATCCGATGCGTTACAACCTTTGCTTTGCAACAGAGGGCGCCCGCTTCTAAGCCTCCGGCCATGACGGGGAACCCGGTGGTGGACAAAATCCTCAAGCCTACCACCCTGAGGAGGAGTGAAAGAGCCAAATCCACGGCAGATGAGCACATCCTCCAAAAGATTGAAAAGCGGGCTGCGAAGAAGAACCTTGAGTCTCCAGGTAAGTCTTTTACTAGTTTTTCAGATTCTAAGATTGCTGAAAACCTTGGTAAGATAGGCATCAACCTAGGCTCTAGTGAGGATTTGGTTACATCTTCTATCGTCACTATTAAAAATCTAGAGGTCGATAGGATGATAGTGCATGCTAATAATAAAAAAAATAAGTTCAAGAATAATCCCAATCCTTGGCTTGCTGAGAGTGACGACGAAGACGATCGTCTGGATGCTATTCTCGGCCATGTGGGTGGTAATTCAATTGGGAATGCGAGTGCACAAGAGAATGATCTCATCCTGGATCTTTCTCCGGTCGACCGAAAAAAGAAATCTTCACTAGCCAAAAATCTTAAAAAAGGCAGATCATCTAAAAAGCCTAAAACTCCTTCTAAAATCGTGTTACAATGAAAGGGGTTTTCTGGAATAGCAGAGGTCTAGGCGACTTGGCTAAGCATAGATTTTTGGCAGAGTTAGTGAAAGAGGAACAAATTAATTTCATTGCCCTCTCAGAAACTGGTAGGGATGATTTCCCAGACCACGTCCTTAAAAACCTTTGTGCTGGCCGGGATTTTATCTGGCATTGTATGGCACCACATGGTCGGTCTGGTGGTATCCTACTAGGGGTGGATTTGTCTGTTTTTGATATTGGAGCCATTGCTGAGGGTGATTTCTATGTGAGTTTTACCCTAAGATGTAAAAGTGATGGCTTCAAATTTGTGTTGTATGCTATCTACGGCCCAGCACAAGCTCAAAATAAGCAATCTTTCTTGGCCGAATTAGCGAACACATGCTCTAAAGAATCACTACCTTATCTTATTGGGGGTGATTTTAATATTATGAGAGGACCGGAGGATAAAAGTGCCGGTGTGTTTGATCCTAAATGGCCGACTCTGTTCAACACTGTAATTGAATCTCTCGACCTTAAAGAGATATTGTTGTCAGGCCGTCAATTTACTTGGGCGGGGCATGGGGATAATCCCACTTACGAGAAATTGGATCGGGTTCTTGTAAGTACGGAATGGGAGATCAAATTTCCTCTATCGTCTGTGGAATCGAGGGATCGAAATATTTCTGACCATACACCGTTAATCTTAAGCACAGGGGCGTCCACCCACTCTAATATCCAGCGCCCTTTCAAGTTCGAGAGGGGCTGGCTTATTAGAGATGGGTTCTATGATTTGGTGGCCAATATCTGGCATTCCGAGAATGCTGGACGCACGCCTCTCGAGCGGTGGCAGAATAAGATTCGTAGGCTCAGACGGTATCTTAGAGGATGGGCTTCTCATACAGCAGGAACATATAAAAAGGAGAAGAAGAGGTTGTTGTCGCTCTTAGAAAATCTTGATAAAAAGGCTGAGACTACCACTCTTTCTGAGCAGGAAATCCATCTTAAACATTTCCTGAAGGAAAGATTGGTGCTTCTCCTGAGAGAGGAAGAGTTAAAGTGGTACGAACGGGCTAAGGTTAAAACGCTGTTGGAAGGAGATGACAATACCAGATTCTTCCACCTAGTGGCTAATGGCAAACATCGCAAACAACATATCTATAAACTGGAAGATGATCGGGGGGTTGTGATTGGTGATGAACATCTCAAAAGTCACAATACTCGATTCTATAAAGGTCTCTTTGGTTCTACTAAGGTGTCGGAGATGTCACTTGAGGAAAATCAAATCTTGGATATTCCACAAGTGTCCCAGGAAGAAAATGAGATTCTAACTAGGGAGTTCACAGAGAGCGAAGTAAGAGAGGCGGTGTTCCAGATGGAACATAATAAAGCACTCGGCCCGGACGGCTTCCCGGTGGAATTCTACCAAGTTTTACGGGAAGTAATCAAAGATGACCTTCTAGCGCTCTTCTCACGGTTCCATCGAGAGGATTTAGACCTCTTTAGTCTTAATTTTGGAATCATCACTCTAATCCCCAAAGTTCCGGTTGCAACGAAAATTCAACGAGTTTAGACCGATATGTGTGTTAAATGTCGGCTTTAAAATCTTTACAAAAGTTGGCACTAATCGGTTGAATAGTGTTGCACAAAAGGTGGTAAGTCCTACGCAAACTGCCTTCATGCCAAGCAGGAATATCATGGAGGGCGTTGTGATCCTACACGAGACCATACATGAGTTGCATACGAGGAAGCGTGATGGGGTCATTTTCAAAATCGACTTTGAAAAGGCATACGACAAGGTTAAGTGGTCCTTCCTTCAACAGACATTACGAATGAAGGGTTTCTCATCTAAGTGGTGTCGATGGGTTCAAGGTATGGTCTCGGGTGGAAGTGTGGGAATCAAAGTGAATGATGAAATCGGTTCCTTCTTCCAAACGAAAAGAGGCCTCCGTCAAGGAGATCCGATGTCACCTATCTTATTTAACATAGTGGCTGATATGCTTGCTCTGCTTATCCGAAGAGCGAAAGCCGAAGGGCAAATAAGAGGTGTCATCCCGCATTTGGTAGATGACGGTCTGTCGATCTTGCAATATGCCGATGACACTATTCTCTTCCTTGATCATGACTTGGAGCAGGCTAAGAATCTTAAGCTTTTGCTCTGTGCTTTCGAGCAACTCTCAGGTCTTAAGATCAATTTTCACAAGAGTGAAATTTTTGCTATGGTGCAGCAAAAGAGAGGGAGGTGATCTATACTGATCTCTTTGGATGTAACGCGGGGGAATATCCGTTTAGGTACCTCGGGATTCCAATGCATCATAGGCAACTCCTAAACTCAGCATGGAGTAAAGTGGAGGAAAGGTTTCAAAAGAAGCTCTCTTGCTTTGGAAAGCTAAGTACTGTCGTATGGAGGGCGTTTAGTTTTACTTAATTCGGTACTTAGTAGCCTTCCCATGTTTATGATGTCCTTTTTTGAAATACCGAAAGGTGTTTTGAAAAAACTCGACCACTTTCGGTCAAGGTTTTTTTGGCAAGGATCTTCTGATAAACATAAGTATCGACTTGCTAGATGGGACATATTGTGTCGACCTAAGGATCAAGGGGGACTTGGAATTTTAGATCTACAATTGCAAAACAAATGCTTATTGGCGAAGTGGATAGTGAATTTGCTAAATACCGATGGGATCTGGCAAAAATTACTAACAAACAAATATCTTAATTTTAAGTCACTCTCTCAAGTTAAAGCTAAGCCGTATGACTCTCACTTTTGGAGAGGCCTCATGAAAATTAAAGATGAGGTGTTACAGTTAGGCTCCTTTTCTGTTAAGGATGGACAGAAATCTAGATTCTGGGAAGACACTTGGGTTGGTAGCACTCCGTTCAGATTAAGATATCCTTCAATCTATAACATAGTGCGAGATCCCCATGCTACAGTAGCCAATGTCATGTCTACATCACCCCTCAATGTATCTTTCAGGAGGGCACTGGTGGATAATAATCTGAATGCATGGAACAATCTTGTAGCACAACTTTTTAATGTTCAAATTGTACAAGGATCCGATGGGGTTTGACACGAACCGGGATGTTCTCTGTTAAATCGATGTACGCATATCTTATCGATGCATCGCCACCGTTTCGACACAAGAAGATTTGGAAATTAAAGATTCCTCTAAAAATTAAGATCTTCCTTTGGTACCTTCAAAAAGGAGTGATCCTAACCAAAGACAATCTCGCTAGGAAAAATTGGAGGGGTAGCCAAAAATGTGTTGGCTGTAATAGTAATGAAACTATTCGACATCTTTTCTTAGAGTGCCCGTATGCGAGAATGGTGTGGAGGATAGTTTATTATGCTACAGGGTTGACACCACCTAGTTCAATAAGACATTTGTTTGGATCTTGGTTATCTAATCAATCTAGTAAGGTTAGGAACTTGATCTGGGTAGGTGTGGCAGCGTTGTGCTGGGCCATCTGGAGATGCAGGAATGACATTATTTTTCACAAAATCAAAGTTAACTCCATTTTGCAGGTAATCTTCCGAGGGACGTACGGCTACGTTTTTTGGCCCAGTTACAGCGTAGCGAGCAAGCCAAAGACACCATCTCCTTCTTTAGTAGGAATCTGGAGACAACTGCCTTGGAGATGATGAAAGGAGGATGGCAACATATCTATCGTTTGCTTTAGTTTTCCTTTTGTATCTGAGACTGTGGCTTGTGATTCAATCTTTATTCTGAACTCAAAGTGTATTTTTTGGCTGTGTATGCATTCGTGCATAGAGGCCGGATTTTATATCCATTATCTAAAAAATAAATTATAAAAAACATGGTAATAGCACAACGACAGATTAATGGAAAATCTCACACACACACACATACATAGGCAAAAGCCTCACACCATTGCAAATCTTGGTTTTATTTAGTAATAGCAAACTACCTCATCTCTATAAGAGTATAATATAAGGTATTGAGGTGGTAGCTGCTTGTAAAGGCACGTGGATCTGCTTGAAAACTCCCCGGCTCGTCGTCGGCGGTAGAGGATCCTCCCGGCCGGTCGCCGTCACTCTCAGCACGCGTTCCGGCGGAACCCCACAGCCCCGCCGCCGACATCATAGAGCACCTCGATCGTCTGCTGCTGCACATTGCCAAGGATGCCAGGCATGCTGTCATCGCGGTTGGGGATGAAGGCGAGGCAGTCGTATAACAGGACCCCCGACGGGTCAAGCTCCACGACGGCGTTCCGGTCGAACACCAGCGCGATCTTCGGCAGCCTCACGTTTCCGACGCCGGTGAGGTCGTAGCAGGTGTCTAGGCTCCCCTTGGGGGGTGCAATGCGGTACATGCTCATGGCGTTCCTGAAAGCCGCCCGCAGCGCCTGGTACGCCGTCGGCGGCAGGCGGCTGACGATGGTGCGGGAGTCCAGCACCGACCCGGCGGCGAACACCATAGGCTGGATGTTAAGCCGCCGCCCGGCGACGGCGATGTCCCGAAGAAGGACGCGGTAGAATGTGGGCACCTGCTTGTACCTGAGCATGGGTGTCACCACGTACCTGGTGGCGGCAACGCGCGGCACGCCGAGGATGAAGAACCCCTTGTGGCTCGGCGTCGGCGGGGCGCAGTAGGAGAAGGAGTTACCGTAGATGGAGGCGGCCTGGGACACGAGCGACTCCGGGCCGCCGCCGAGCGCCATGATCCCGGCGGTGCGGTTGTTGAAGGTGCCCTGCTCGACGTGGCTGCAGCCGAACTGGAACTTGGTGATAGAGTTGGTGGGGTTGATGGTGAGCACGTCGGAGACGTAGGTGCCCGACGACGACGAGCCGTCGGGGTACCTGACCCGGTACTGGCACTGGTTGTTGACGCAGCCATTGGCGTAGGGCCCGAGCCCAGTGCAGGCCGGGGCGCTGCAGGGGAAGGCAGCGAAGGTGGGAGACTTGGTCGGGTCGTAGAAGGTGTTGGTCTGCGGGTGGCACGGCGGGATGGGGCACGGCACGCACTGCACCCACGGCACGTCGCTCGCCGTGTCGAGCACCAGCGTCTGGGTCACCCCCGGCAGCCTCGACGGCCGACCTCCGGTCGCCGCCAGATCAATGCTCTGCGACTGCAAGACATTGTAATAGCCAGTAGTACTAACTGTGAGGTTCTAGAGGATCGGCAGATTTTTCATAGTAAAAATAACCAATTCAGATACTCAAACCATCAGTTTCTACATACAGTGGAGTTGCCGCCGCCGCCGGTGCCCACGCTGAAATTACCAACGAGATCGTGGTTATCCTGGGTTACGTCGATTTTGGCCTCTTCCTTGTCGGCACCCTTGTCGTCGCCGACGTCTCCGGACAGCCTCCGGTGGATGTGGTCGACGCGGAGCTGGTCCTTCCGGAGCAGGTCTTCCACGGACGGCGGCTTCGCGGCGTCACCTGATGGCGACGGCGAGCACGGCCCGAGCGGGTGATGCAACGGTACCCAGGTGCCGTTGTGGGGTGGAATCGCTGTCACCAAAAAACATTAAATTTTCAGTTCGATCTGCTATATAGCTCACTAGTACTATTAATTTTGGTTTCATTTCACACGCTGCTCGTATTATTATTCTACGAAATCAATTGAATAAAAAGGAGAGAAGGTGTTGGCGCTTGCACTTACCCCTGTGCCCCAAGCAGGTGGCTTCCGGTCTCAGCGAGTTCATTGCCACGATCATGTAGTCGTCTCCACCATGGTCTGCTGCTGCATGGACAACTGGAGAAGAAGTTCCTCCAGACAGGAGGAGGAGAAGCAGTGGCGCCAAAACCCAAGCCATGGCTGATGCCTTATCGAATTGGCTATGGTTTGTATTTTGGTTATTGCTATACGAAGGCACTGCAGTCTACTGCTCGACCATGCCTGGATGTTTCCATGGCCTCTGGGCAAATTTATAGGCAGAAACAACTAATAGTTAAACCAGAGAATGCCTTGCTCCAGCCAGGTGCCAATATGCATAATTGAAGCATGGGTAGGTGCCTTACTCTTTATGCTTCCATCTTGCTTTCTTCCCATGCATTTTCATGGTTCTTCTTCTAGGAATAGGTCATTCCAAATGATTTTTTAAAGAATTTTAACATGCACAAAAAATATTTTCTTCTGTCCTTTTTGCCTCACCTGATTCACAAAATTTACATGCATTTCTGTCCAAACTGTTGCATGTTTATAATTTTATTATATATGTTTTGCACTCACTCCTACCACTACAAAATATGTTTTCCCTTCCAGTGTGTTCTAAGTCTAGCATTAATATAATAACAAGTAGAGAAAAGCTCTTCTTGATTTTGTTTTCATCCCATTGTAAGCTGCTAGCTACAAGCTAAAATCAAAGTGATGAATACCAGGTCGCACTCCAATCAGAGCACATTTATATTTTTCTTTGTAATTTCATGAATGAGCTTATTTAAAGTTGATGGAATTTTACTGTGCTGATAGTCTTTGGGCGCGAGGTTGTAATTGAAAGGATTAGTTGGTTGGTCTCCACAATTGTGTTTACTTGTCTTTGTTCCTTCATCTAATAAAAATTCGGCAAATCTCCTTGTGTCCATTCAAAAAAATTTTTTGTGCCAAGTGAGCTGCAGTAACAAATAGAAGTAGCTTTCGGTGGCTCATGATGACATGGGCCTTGTTCGTCCAGCTTATCCAGCAGCAGCTAACCGTATTTTACTCTCAGGAAAAATCAGAACCAGCCACCGCCTGACACCGGCCAACCAGCAATATTTTTCTCTCACAACAAAATCAGCACCAACCATCAATATGCCGTGTGCGATGCATGCTTGTGATGTATGTTGTATGAGGAGCTGATTATCACATAAACACTACCACTTCATTTCAAAGAATTAGATAAAAGAAAAATATATATAGCCTGTAAAATGGTATTAATTAAAAAAATGTAAAGTGGTATGGATGACTGCTGCTATCACAAGTCATTTTATAGATCTAATATAATGGTTAAATAATAATATGTGGCCATTAATAATAGAAGACATGTCTATATGTAATAGTGAAACTGTTGTCTATAAGTTTTTTTTAATACTTTCAGATGTCACACCCGGTTTTACAAGGAAAACCGAATGCATCTCATATGTGCGTCAGGATCAGAATTTCACACACATGATAGACAATAGAGTGTAATACCATAACTGTAATCAAAGCGTACAAGAGTTTAACCGATACAATATTCATTTATTACACTCAGACGGGTGGACACGAAGGTCCAAACACAAAACGATAACTAAAACGAGTAGCTCCTTCTTCAACTTCCACAGGCATAATGACTGGGGGATCTACATGCCTTAGAACTCCTCGAAGTCGCCTCAGTACTCCTCACCGATGTTCTCCTCTGAACAGCGGTAAGCAAGGGTGCGCACTCTTATGGTTGGAGCTCAGCAAGTGGGGAAAACATGCAAGACTACCAAGGATAGTCTATGGTTTACAATGGTTAGCATTTTATAAGTTGGTCAAGTTTTAGTTAACAACACCTAGTTACTAATGTAAGTTTATACCAACCCACTTAAGCTTTTAAAAGACAACCCAAGCCCAAAGACCCACATGATCCACGATTTACATCCATCTTTAAGTTTGATTATCATGTGAGGGTCCAAGCCGCTCTTGATCGTGAGCACGACTGATCGATTAGTTTTACACTCTGCAGAGGTTGTACAGTTTACCCATAATTCGTGTTCCCCATGTTGCCCGGGTTAGCTAGACCCTTAAACACTTCCTAGATGAGTGGCTAGTGGACCACTACGAAGCCTTTACAAAGGAAAGCAGAGAAACCAACAGCCCGCGGCATGCATTTACAACAGCGGAGCGGACCATAACCCTCCCTAATGGTCAGCACCTTAGCCAAGGCTGCTACCCCAAAAGAACCGGGCTATACCCCTTCAACTCCGGCCCGTTGTGCCCCTCTCGGAAAAAGGCTATCAGATAAATTCCACTTTCCTAATTACTTGGCTAAACCAGAGCCATGTGGACTGTGGTTGTACTGTTATCTTGGGTGGTTCTCCATGTTCCATTTAAAGTATATGATCTTGTCTTAATCATTAACAACATTTCATAAACAGAACAGATTGCATTACATAACCAACATAACCAGCCCAAGTTTAGCAACTAAGCAATATCTACCCAAAACATTTGTTAAACAGGATTGATCAAGGTAACAGGGTGAAACATCTAGTCAAGTCCTTAACAAGGTGTTTGCCCATCAATTTCATGCATATCAACAAGTAAAGTAAACATTGTTTAAGCATGCAGTTATATAGGTTCAAAAACAGAACATGCAGAGGGGGAAACCAATTTCCTTCCTCTACAAACTGGGTATCTTCTTCTTCATTGACAGGCTCTTCCTGATCGCTTCCAATGGGGAGCTCAGACGAAACAGGCACGATATCTACACACAAGCATATACAGACAAACAATAAATAAACAGTACACCAAACAGTAACCAAAGCTGAAAACACACTGTCTAAAAGATTCTACTCGCTGAGACGATCATTTCGGTATATAGAACGCTAAAAACGGAGTTAAAACAAGAAAGTTATGGTTAAAACAAGTTACATGGACCTTTCTGCAAGAAAACTAAATCTACAGGACTGTTATAAATAAAACCAGGGACTAAAACATAATTTTATATGAAAACAGGAGGGCTAACATGTTAAAACAAGTGAAAAGGACCTCGGGTGCTATTAAACAGAGAAGGCAGGGGCTAGACCATAAAGTTTAGGACTTGTTTGTAAGGGTTTATGTTGGTAGGAGGACCGACATGTGAAAACGCAAAAACCAGGGTCTCTTAAAATAAAACGGCTTGATTGAGCTATGGATCTCTGATCCAACGGCCGCGGCGGCGGTGGACTGCGCTGTGAGCCCGATGCACAGGTCCACAGTGGACCGGCCACATAACACGAAGGGGTACACGATCATGTCCATCCATCACAGATCACACGGCCCAGGACGCATGCAAGCGGGGGTGGCAGCGGACTCGCCGGAGTGCGGCGGCGCATGGCGGAGGGTTCGCCGGAGCGACCCTAGATCACGCTGTGGGGCATCATTTCGTGCGTGTGTGGGCTCTACGCATAGCTGGAGCCAACGCACACACATCTAGGGGTTCAAGTGGGTGGCTTGTGCATCCACGACGGCTGGCACCAAAAGGGGGGCGTGGGGCTCGTCGGTGTGCGGGCGCCGGTGCTGCGGCGTGCGTGGACGATCGGGGATGGCGGGAAGTTGATGCTTACCACCAAGAGATGGAGAAAACAAACCATCCGGCGAGGAAGGGTTTACGGCGGCGAAGATTGGCGACGGCAGCAAGCTTGGGGTGGCGCACCGACGTGACAGGGGCACAGCTCCTGAGGGTTTCGAGGACGTGAACCTGTGGCAAGAAAAGCTCAGTGAGCGTCGGATGCAACTCCAGAAAGAAAGGGAGAGATAGACGAGCCCTTCACCGTCGATGTTTGCTCCACCGACGGCAATGGCGGAACTGAGGAAGCGGCGATGGTGAATGGGGTGCTCGAGCGTGTGTGGGTGCGATGCGAGTGCAAAGGGGAGGGCATGAGATCGAGCTTGAACTTAAATAGCGACAGAGAGAAAGGGAAGGGGGAACAGTAGGGCGCGGTGGCCGACGACCTTGCCATAGATGGCCGGTGATCATTGCGGGAGGTGGGGCCGAGAAAAGGCAGGGTAATTGAGGGAGGAGGGGGCGCGGGGATTAACTTCCCATTAATCTCGACTTAAGGAAGGAAAGGAGGGCGAGGAGAGACGGGCGGGTGCGGTCGGTAGCCCGATCGGCGCCGGCGGGCGAACAGAGGAAAGGAAAGGGAGGGAGGAAGGAGAAGGGGGGCTGACAGGCAGGGCCGACGTGTCAGTGAGGGAAAGAAAAAGAAAAGAAGGGGCCTAGGGACGCGGGCCGCTGCGGGAGGGGAAGGATGGGCTGGTGGGCCGACTGGGCCAAGAGGGAGGTAAGGTCCTTTTTCTTTTTTTTTCTCTTTCTTTTTCAAACTCTTTTCAAATCAAACCTTTTCAACTCAAATTCAAACCAAAACTTTTAAAACTTTTTCGCAACATTTTATAAACCTTTTAGAGCTCACACAAGCAACCAAAAACCATGCATAGCCAAATAATGATGCACAATCACTTGTTGTCTCTAGATTAATATTAAATTAAATAATTTAGAGCTCAAATTTAAATAGCATTTCATTTTAAACCTTAAGACTATGTTAACATGTTTCTAGGTGAATTTGAGTGATGGAATTTTTAGGGTGTCACATCAGACCATTTGTAATGCTAGACTGTATCTCTTTGTCACTTACATGTTAGATAAAATCCTACATGACACCTCTTCTAGACATTTGAAGTCTTGCCACGAAGCACGCCCAATACAACACAATTTTAATCTTCCTAACCATTGATATTTGTGGGTACAAGGTGGAAATACTGCAATTACTATGCCCTTATCTTTTCAATGGATTTATATTGGAACATATTCTTCGGACCTCCGGAGGCTATGTACCAACATATAGATTCACAGGTTATTGTAAGACAGGAGAGAATCAGAATCGAAAGGAGCACAATAGAATATATAACCTAATATGTGGCTCGTTTCTAATTCCTTGTTTCATGGGCCCAAGATTAGCATAGAGCATCTCAAATAATCATATAGTGTGCCTCATTCACAAAGGAAGGAAGAAGTTCTAAAGCAACAATAGCAAAGGAACCAAGGTGCTCTTTCTAAAGTCTTCTATATCGATTCATGAAACACGCCATACGGATTATTAATGGAGTTTGGCTCCAAGAAAATTCTTGACTGTTGTTTATTTCAAAGGTCTTTATGTCATTTTCGATTGCAATCCTCTGTGCAGTTGCAATACTGATTATTAGGGGGGTGACCTTCATTATATAGCCAATTAGGCTAGGGTTACAATGTACAAGGCCAATGGGCCTGATGCCCAATATGGGCTGGACTGTCTATTCTAACACCCTCCCTCAGTCTAAGCGGGAGTGTCACGAACACAAAGACTGGACCTAAAGTCGATGAAACAACCGTACGGGTAACCCTTTGGTCATAATGTCCGCGACCCGATGAGACGAGGGAACATGGAGCACCCGAACCCTGTCCCAAAGCAACCTTCTCGCGGACAAAGTGGATGTCGATCTCAATATGCTTCGTGCGACGATGATGGACTGGGTTAGCGGTCATGTAGACAACGACCGACATTGTCACGGTAAACAATTGTCGCCGAAGAGATGGGTGCATGAAGCTCTCGAAGCAGCCGACGAAGCCAACGGGTCTCAGCCACAGCGTGCGCAACTGCACGATACTCAGCCTCCGCGCTCGAACGAGAGACCGTAGTCTGTCGTTTGGAGGACCAAGAGACCAAGTTGTCGCCAAGGAAGACGCAGTAACCGGAAGTGGAGCGCGAGAGAGTCGGTGATGGCGCCGGTCTGATGTGAAGCCCGGTGGAGAGAGTGCCTTTGACATATCGCGGGACGCGCTTGAGCGATGCTAGATGAGGCTCTCGCGGGTCGTGCATGAAAAGACACACCTGCTGGACTGCATAGGCGAGGTCCGGACGAGTCAGCGTGAGATGCCGCAGAGCTCGGCGAGGGCTGCGATGCGAATGGCATCCGCCACGGAGTGCCATCCACGGTAGACGACTTGGCATGAGTGTCCACAGGGGTCGCCGTAGAGTGACACTCAGCCATGCCGCGCGGCCGAAGCGGGTCGGCGGCATCGTCGGCTGGGAGAGGAAGAGGCCGTCGGAGGAACGCGTGACAGAGATCCCGAGGAAATGATGAAGGTCCCCGAGATCTGTCATGGCGAACTCGGAGTGAAGGGACTCGGTGATGCGACGAAGAAGCCGAGTCGACGAGGCTGTCAGGATGATGTCGTCGACGTAGAGCAGCAGGTAGGCGATGTCGGCACCCTCTTTGTAAACAAAGAGGGATGTGTCGGAGATCGAAGCAGTGAAGCCAGTCTGCTGCACAAAACCAGAGAACCGCTGGTGCCACGCCGGGCGCACCGCTGAGCCCATACAAGGACTTTTGCGGGGAGACGAGACGTGATCGGGGGCGGCCGGGTCGACGAAGCCGGGCGGCTGGCGACGGTGAGCTGTCTCGTGGAGATGACCGGTGGAGGAAGGCGTTCTTCACGTCCGGTGATGGATCGGCCGGGGAGCGAGAGACGGCGACGCCGGAGAACAGCCCGGATGGTGGCTGGCTTGACGACCGGACTGAACGTCTCGTCGTAGTCGATGCAGTATCGCTGCGAGAACCCTCGAACGACCCACCTGGCCTTGTGGCGTGCCAGGGAGCCGTCAGCATGGAACTTGTGTTTGAAGACCCACTTGCCGGTGATGATGTTGGCGCGAGGCGGGCGAGGAACGAGACGCCAGGTGCCATTGTCAACAAGTGCCTTGTACTCATCAGCCATCGCGGCACGCCAGTTCGCATCTGCGAGCGCAGCGCGAGTGTTGGCAGGCAGTGGAGACGCCGAGGTGACCGCGGTGAAGCCGTAGCGCTGCATGGGCGGTGGCAGGGAGCCTGTCTGGGAACGGGTCGCCCGTACTGGGGGCGCGAGGGGAGCCGGAGTTGTGGGCGACTCGATCGGTGGCTCGGAAACCGGTGGTGCGGCCGGCGACGACCGGGAGAGCCGGAGGCCGGGGGGGCGGACGCCCGCCGTAGTGAAGGCCGAAACGCCGAGGCCGGCGCCCGGGATGCCGGCGCCGGTCGCGGTCGGTGCAACGCCACGGGCGCGGGTCTTTGTCGGAGTCGTCGCTCGTGGCGGTGGTAGGCGGCACCGTGCCACGGGATGACCGGGTCCCTGGCCGACGGGGGTCGCTGCGTCGTCCGAGACGGGTGGAACCGAAGCCCGCATGTGCCGAGCGTCTAGGGTAGACGGGGCGGCGGCGGGGGCGGCGGTTGGGGGCGGCGCGGCTCCCGATCGGCGGTGCGGCCGGCGGCGGCGCGCGGACGGGCGGCCGGGGCGGCGCGGCTCCCCGATCGGCGGCGCGCCGGACGGCGGCGCGCGGACGGGCGGCCGGGGCGGCGCGGCTCCCGCGCAATGGACGGCGGCGCGCGGACGGGCGGCCGGGGCTGCGCGGCGGCTCCCGATCGGCGGCGGGACGGACGGCGCGCGCGCTGCGGGGAGCGAGCGGTGCGGCGGCGCGCGTACGGGTTGGCGGCGGCCGCGCGGATGGGCGCGACGGCGGCCTGGTGCGATGGAGCGGCGGAAGGAGAGAGGAGGAAACCCAAGATTGATTCCCTAGACTCGTGATACCATGTAGAGAAACACCGCACACCCTTGATTAGGGGGGGTGACCTTCATTATATAGCCAATTAGGCTAGGGTTACAATGTACAAGGCCAATGGGCACGATGCCCAATATGGGCTGGGTACATGTCTATTCTAACGGGAACCATCTAGGCCCTTTCGCACCTTTGGTAAGGGTGTGTTTCGGTGACAAATGACAACCATATGCTTGTGACTAACCTTTGTTTTGTAGCGGATTTCATATTGGGTTATTGTCACAAATGTTGAATGAAATGAGACCCCTTAATTTGAATTCAAGGACTAAAAATGGATGAATACTACAAGGCTAAGGACTTTGTTAGTTCCAAGTGTCACAAGGAGGTGAAGGACACTTGGATTGCTAGTTTGTAGTGTTCAACCGTACTATTAAGAGGGGTTCATACACTAGTAGCTTGACCATGCACTCAAAAGCCATAAAAATATGCACACTCAAGTTCCTTGGTTGTCAACTAGCTCAGAGAGTTCATGGAAGCAAGGTTGAAGCAAAAGAATCAACGGAAAACTCAAAGGAGCTGAATTGGACAAGTTAAAATGAAGTTCATAGCGTCCGATGATCTGACGCCCTGATTTCTAGATGCGTCGGATGAATTCTGTGGCCACTGGATTCAAAATGGACCGTCGGATGAACCGACGGTACAGGCATCGGTTCATCCGACGCTTTAGGGTTTGGCTATAGTATGGGTCAAGGCTCAGCGCTTAAGCACCAGACGATCTGAGGCCTTGACCATCAGTTCATCCGACGGTTGCATTTAAATCATACAGAGACACGCCAACTCAACTGCTTCAGCACCGGATGAACCGACGCTTGGATAGAGGACTCAGCGGTTCATCCGACGGTTATATTCAAATCATACAGTACCGCCCTGAGTGTGGAGTCTTCAGCACTGGATGATCCTACGGGGCGGAGGTGTATAGCGTCGGTGCATTGTCTGTGTTCTCGGTTCAACAGCTATATTGGACGCTATTAGTGACCGGATGATCCGACGCTTCGCAGGGGGAGACCATCGGTTCATCTGATGGTACTACTTTTTCAGGAAACCTTTTCTAACGGCTAGCCTCCCTTGCTAGGTCTATAAATATGACCCCCTGCCTCTCTTGAGTAGTCTTTGCCATTCTGAAGATCCATTTCAGCCAAGGAGCGAAGGAGAGTGTGTTCTTGCATTTGGGATTCTCTTCATTTTGTTTGAGGGCCATCTTTCTTAGTGATCAAGAGTTTTCAAGGTGCATACATGGCTTAGCTGAGTGCTCAGGTCAAGTGAAGGTGTGCGGGCTTGTTACTCTTGGAGTTTGACGGCTCCTAGACGGTCTCGGTGTTTGGAGGGTTCTTGGTGAGCTCTTGGAGATTGTGGGAGCCTCAAGACAAGCTTGGTGTACACGGTTCGAGACCCATCGTTCCGGAGATGGAGTACGGGTACTCTTAGTGAGCACTTGTGTCTTGGTGACTCAAAGGGGAGCAATACTCTAAGTGAGTGCTCCAACGTGGATTAGGGGGAAGCGTCAACTTCTCGATACCACGTGAAAAAATTCGGTCGTCTCTTGTGCCTCTCTATTTACTTTCTAGCATTTAACTTCAGCACCTAATTTTCTGTTTGACCGATTAGGCGACCAGAGAAGGGGGGAGTGAATGGGAGCCGATAAAAATTCTTCTCGAAGGAGATTGAAACTCCAACAAGATGAACTCGCTCAGTCGGACCCCCAAAATCACACGCTCCGCACTTCTACCTTCCGTCTACCAAAACCACGTAGCCACTGGAGTGCTACTGGTCCTAGGAACAAACACTACTAGCAACTTCAACTCCTACGCACCCACGACAGTGGAAACAACTCGGGAGCCGACTGTCAAGAGGGGGTGGTTAGACCGGGTATGGGGGCGATTAGACCGCCTCCACCAGGCAACCAAGAAATCCTCCGAAACACCTCTTCCGAGCACCAAAACGCACCACAGTTTCACCAACAAAGATCTCTGGTCAAGGCCATGCTAGCTACCAGGAAATCTTGGCGAAAACCAAAACTTCACCCAGGGGCCTAGGGGCGGATAGACTGGCTACCAGGGGCGGTCTAACCTCCTGTACCCAGCAAAGAACTCCAAGCGCGAACACCTAGAAAATGGCACGAAAACGACCCGAAATTTCACCCAAACACTCCTCTGATCAAGGCGAACAAACTCACAGAGGAAAATACGGCGAAACAGAACTTCGACCTGGAAGGCCCAGGGCGGTTAGACCGTCCCCTCCAGGCGGTTAGACCGCCCCTTCCAGAAAACCTACCCGCGGGTCAAACCTCAACTTCCCAGCGCCCGATCTCCCGAATCACTCCACGGATTGCGGCGAAACTTCGGGAATAGGCCGGGTTACCTCTGGGCAACCTCTACCTCAAAGGAATCGACCCGAATCGCTCACAATCAAGAGGAATCGAAGAAATCACCTCTCTAGGTCAAGAACTCACCCAACTCGAAAAACCACCAAATCGAGTCCGATTCAAGAGAGATTTAGGGGCAAAGTCACCAGCCAAAGAGGCACAAGATCCTCATACGTGACACCCACCAAAAACCCCCAAGAAATCGTCCTCAAAACTCCGCCAACAAAGAGCTCCGAAAATCACTACAAAGAAGGATGGGAAAAGCACTTCTCAATCTTGATGAACAACGCCGAACCATCTATACATACCATGAAGGTTCGTACAAGGTCTAGCTTGCCACCCATACATCCATCCCTCTCTCTAGATCTCACATGAAGCTCTCAATCTAGTCCTAGGAAAAACTAGAGGAAAATGAGAACGAAAATGGAAAAACAAACGAGCTAGGGTTCCAAGAGTTGGTTGCCATCCATCCCCTCAAAGAGTATATATGGAGGCACCCAAAAGACTAAACTACCCTTAATTAATAACTAGGAATACAAGCCCCTCAAGGGCGAATTTGGAAGTCTTCAGATTTTTTCATCGGATGGATGCCCAGAGACCACAACCTGCTTAGCCTCGACGCAAGCCTTGCGATCCCGACGCGTGTCCTCCGCTTTGAAGCATCTCGGCGCCAGCGACCAGGGCGGTCAGACCGCCCCCCTGGGTGGTTAGACCGGCCCAGGCAATCGGATCGGCCCAGGCGGTCTGACCGCCCCTCCTGGGCGGTTGAACCGGCCTGGGTGGCCGCACCTCCTCGTCGAGTCTTCGGCCTCGGTTTTGTGGCTCAGGCGAGTAACCCGGTGGTTTTACGGTGAACCACTGCAAATCCCGCGAACTCGGTGTATCCTCCGCCAATCTCCACTCATGATTTGGCTCCCACATAGTCCCGGCTCGACCTTGGTTTTGAGGCTTTACCAAGAAACCGTCCACGACTTCATCTTGCTTGTTCATGCCACCATGCGGCCCGCACTTGACTCCGCTGGCCACCGGGTCCCTCGAACGAAGCCTACTTGTCTTCTCCACACCTGGAGGCCTCACCGGCGACGACCTTTCGCGCTTGTTCTTCACCTGCACCAACACCAGTCAAGCCGCAACCTACACCTGCAATACTTAGCCAAGAATCAGTCCACACAACGTTGTCAATCACTCATCACACAAGGAAGCGACCATCCACCGGTCCTCGAACCACACATGGTCCTCATTTCCGCACTTAAGTTTCCTTGTCTTTGCTCTTGTCTTTTGCTTGTGTGCTTCATATCTTGCCTAGGTTGTTTCTTATCTCCTAGTGTTTTATTTGCTAAGGAAACTTTTGTTAGTGTGCTCTAGTAGTAGAGAAAAACTGTTTTAGATGGCCAACACTAGTTGATAGGCTAAGTTTTCTTCTTGGTGTAGAAATTGAAAAGAAGTCCCATATTCACCCCCTCAATGTGACTAGGATCCTACATGGAAAATAATCTGTAGAAGTTTTTTTTTCTTTTTTCTTAAGAATGAAAGATTGAGCACGTACTATTGCCATGTGTCACACACCAAATCCAAAAAATGTACCATAGGGCTGTAATCTCTAGAACACTAATTATAGGATCTTTAGACATTGGAAAAGCAATAAAATCAAAGGAAGCAAAGTATTCTTTCTATTCTAATCTTTAGACCACCATGGCTCCAACATTTAGACGACCACCGTACCAATTATAAACATTGGTAAAGCGGAGAAAGGAACCTTCTAAGGACTCCTCGATGCTGCAAAGCTCCTAATCATTTACTATTTGTCAAATATTACAGATATCGTGATCTCCAAAGGAAACAATGCATTCAGTGTGTCCTTCATAAATTGATAAAGTGATGTGTCCTTATGGGCGTAAACTGCTCAGAGGGAAAAAATTCAAGTCAGTAATCTCCAGAGTATAATGCTTGAAAGTGAGAAACAAGACGATGATTGCAGAAAAGGAAGGGTACATAGGTTATAGCCCCCCCCCCCCCCCCCCCGGTTCCTCTATATGAAATATGGGTGAGATACACGAGTGCGTGATTAAATGAAAAGAAAGCTAAAAACGAAAAAAACACAAGATTGTCTATTGAGATGCCAAATCCTTAAAGCAGGAAAGCTTCAGAAGGCTCAACCCCTGCATTTTCTACTCTGGGGACAATGATGAGTTCAGCGTTTAAACTAACGCCCTGTTCGCTTGGCTTATCGGCCACCGGTCGGCGATATTTTTATCTCGGAACAAACCAGCCACCGGCAACCAGCCCGGCGGTACTTTTCTCTCGGAACAAACCAGCACCGGTCATCGGCCACCGGCCAAACGAACAGGCCGTAAGTCAACAAACTTTGAAATGATAATTTAGGTTGTTTCCTGCACTCAAATGATTCCTCCACTCTTTTTTTTTTTGCAATGAGATCACTTTGTCCTTAGGTTGTTTCCTCCAAACTCCCACCACCTCCCCCTTTTTTGGTTCCTTCAGCTCTTTCTGCACGAAAAATTCTTGGGATATCACACGATCCATATCTCACCAGAATCAGTTACTTTCTCTTGTGTACTAAAATATATATATACATACACAGCCCATTAATAAGATGACATGCTATCATTTCTGCTGTCTCCCTATGTTGGTGCCTGCTGCTATCTCAGAATACGTTAGGCTCCAAATTAGAGGTCACCAATTCTGCATTAGTTCGCAACTTGAGTTTAAATCTTGATGCCCACCTTTTAGATATATCGAGGTGTTTTGGTGGTAAAAATCTTGTAGCTAGGCATGTTATAGGCTGCACGTGTGGTGCGCAAACGTATCGGCATATGCGCATATTTATATCAAAATTAATATTCTTTATTTTTTAATAAACTTTATATCAAAATTAATATTCTTTAATACTTCAAAAATATTATAATAATTTCTCTAAATTTGAAATATTAAAATTATAATTTTTTTCAAAAGGACTCTGTGATTATATAGAAGCTCTATTCAAAAGATAAGATAGTCACAAGGTTAAAATGTTTGTAACCTATATAAATAAATGAGTATATGCATGAGTATATATATGTATGTAACCTATATGAATAAATGGGTAGCGAGGATGATGAATTGCATGGCATGGAATTAGTGGATTTTTTAAAGGAAACTGTAGGGGAGTATCCCACAACGCAAATTCCAAAATAGTGGATTTTTTACTACATAAAATGGAATTAGTGGATTTTACTAAATAAAATGGAATTAATGGATTTTTTACTAAATAAAATGTAATTAGTGGACTTTTTAAGAATCATATATAAATTAACTGCAGAAAATGGAATTAGTAGATTTTTTAAGAATCATATATAAATTAACTACAAAATATGGAATGAGTGGATTTTTTAAGAATATGAGAGAGAGAGTAAAAGTGAAATATGTATAGTAAAGTGTTACTACATTAGTGGATGTAGTATTTGAATACAAAATTTTACCAAGCATCTGAGATGAATACATAATATATACCAAACTTGTAGATGTTAGACTGTCTCCAGCAACGTTCCCGTTCCCCTCGCACAAACAACGCTCCTTGAGGAAAGGTGAGAGAAGAAGAGGAAGTTGCGCTTGCAGCAGACAGACGCATCCCCTCGCGCATCAGGCAGAGGTCGTTGTCTCCCGCGGTCAGAGGGAGCTCGAGGAGGCGTGGAGGCGGAGGACGGGGAAGGGGGAGCAGGCTCCGTTGGCCTGCCGCCACCGCCACTAACGTATGCGTCCACATCGAGCGTCACCGGAGGAGGCTGCGGCTCGCGGGCGAGGAGCACCGCCGCACGCCGCTTCCTCAGGACCGCCACGCTGCCGTAGAAGGTACGCCGTCGCCGCCATCCCCGTTGCCACCAACGCTCCTCCCGGCGTATGGATCTGCGTCGCGGCTCCTCGGAGGCCGCACTGCCCCGATGCTTCGGGGGACGCTGTGCGGGAGCGGAGCCTCCACGCCGGCGGGGGTGGGGGCAAGGAAGGGAGGCCGCACCAGTCTGGACGAGGCGGAGGCGGTCACGGGGTCATAGAGGCCGTGGACCTCTAGCGGCGCAGGCGGGTGTGCGTTCAACGCGTCGTTCTCCGGCGAAGGTGGAGGAGGTGACGGGTGGGCGAGACACCGGCCGGGTGGAGGAGACGCCGACGGGGTGGAGGAGGCTGGATCCCGCACCGCTGCTTGGCTATGGCACCGACCGGAGCTCGTGTCACGCCTGTGCCCGCACCGTGCCGCACTCGGCCGGATCTTGCGTCGCCACCGCGTCCGCGTCGTGCGGCGGCCGGGCCGAAGCTCGCGGCGAGCCTCCTCATCCTCCGCCCTGAAGAGGAGTTGTGCGCGGAAGCTCCGGTGGCTCCTCGAGGGCGCGGTGGAGGCCGCCGAGGCCGGCCTGGAGTGGGCGTCGCGTCGGAAGGAGAGACGGCAGATGGAGCAAGCGGTGGTGGAGCACGCGGAGGAGGCCACGATTGTGGGGCCCGCGGGTGGTTAGGATAGGGAAAGGCCCCAACCCCCCGAGAATGCGGCACGGCGGTGGCCTCCCTTCAAAATGCAGTTGCTGCTGCGGTAGCTGCTAGAGCTACAATAGTGCTCCTTTTTTCCTCATTTTGAAGATGCAGACCGGTATGCAGCATCTGCCGGAGTCAGTCTTAAGAAGACATAAAACTTTATAGTACACAAAATTTTCATTTGAGGCCATTTAATATGTTAAAATTAAATTTAAGTACAAATTAAGAAAAGGAGAAAATCTTTTCCAGGTGCTAGTGACGCTAGCGCCCACACCTGGAAACCATTTTTAGGTGCAGTTGACGCGACAGCCCGCACCTTGAAACCATTTCCAGGTGCGGTCGACGACACGACCGCTCAATTAGAAACAATTTCCAGGTGCGGATGACATTATGGCCCGCAATGGAAACCCTAATCCTATATATGCGATGCACACAGAGACTTGGCTAGTTTTCAGAGTTGCGACGCCGTCAGGCTGCCGAATATTTCCACCACCGCACCTCTCCGCCGCCGCACTCAGGCCTTCGTGTCGTGCCCACCATCTCCGCTACCGCACACATCTCTGTCGCCGCACCACATCTCCGTTGTCAGCCTGTCACACCCCATCTCCGCCGCTGCAGCCCTCCTCGCCTCTCCGCGATGGCCATGCACTGCCTCCCCGTCTTCCTTGTCACCGCGCTGCCTCCCCTTCCCGGATGATGATGATGCCTCCCCTTCCCCGTCCTCTCTCTCCATCAGTATGTATGTCCCCACCCTTGACGCCACCAGTTGCCGCCTCTCTGCCTGACAGTATGTCTCCACCACATCGATCTACTATCTACCGATCTGATCTCCCTTGTTCTTGTTTTTCTTTTTATGCACTGCGTGTAAACCCTATTTTCATGAATTAGATATGTATCTCAGCTGTGCAATGTGAATAATAAGTGATATTCAATCTAGATATAGTTTGAGCTAACAATTTCATCATCAAGTGGCATTGGTGGTGCCCGACCGGTGGCCGCAGTCGTGGCCTCAGCCATGGCAGCCGCGTGGCAGCCGTGGGGGCGGCCATGTCCTTGGCAGTGTCAACAATGACCCATTGCCTCACTGTGAAGGTCTTCACAATCACCGCGAGATGGCCTCGCCATTGGGTAATCAGACACCTGGAACAATAGCCAACATGGTACGTAATATAATGATCGTCATTTCCCTTACATAGATATCATTTTACACTTCGCATGCAAAATATATATCTAATTTTAGTTACATATAAATTATTGTAGCTTATCAAAAATGTTAGATGGCTTAGAGATATTCTCAATGATATGTTTGATACTACTCCTGTAGTGCAAACTGAGGAAGTTGGGAACATGACAATTAAGACTGCATATCTCTTGATCCATACTTGCTCGAGGTGTAGATTACCGGATGTTGCTACCAGGAATGCCACACCCAATGGTTCCCATTGCAATAGCGGGTGATGCAGCATTTTATAGGATAACCCAAGAGAGAGGATCGCCATGGAGAAATGTATTGAGGAGCTTCAGAATATTGGGTGTTCGTGCCAGACTTCCCTATTTTAAAAGATAGCAACTCAGGATGAGTGAAAGCAATGTAGTTCGTACTGTTGAGAGGCTTTGCAGGGCTCATCAAGATATGGTATAAAAAAATTTCTTTTTATTCATTCTTAATAAATTTGTTTATATTACATATTTTTAACTTTCATATGTTTATTATCTCATCATCATCATCTTATTGTGTAGGATTATATCTCTGGTTCAACCTATGTGTTAATAAGTTTCCATGTGATTCTTAATCAAGTTGTGGAAAAATTGGTTTGGATTACTATGGTTGGTAGTCGTCCTTCACTAGAAATTAGAAGCACCAAGCAACTCGAACTTTCTACACGACAAACTGACCCGATGATCCAATGTTTCATATTTGCAGTGATGTGTGTAAGAGTCATCTGGAAGCAGAGTAGAGTGCACTAGTACGCGCTTTAGCTTATTTTGATAGAGTTCTAGGTTGGACCATTAGAGACATTAACTATGTTCCGTTTCTACAAGAGCGTGTAGTAGTGGTACGGTTGATGTATGAACTTGCACTATTGTATATACTATTCACTAGTCAATTAGCATTATCGTGTTCAATTTGAAGGGGTTAATTATTTTGAGACCTGAACTGCATTTTAGAAATTTGGCGTGGGAACAATATTTCTAGGAACGGATGAAGCTTACACCCACACCTAGAAAAGCATTTGTAGGAGCGGGTGACGCCATCACCTACACGTGGAAATGTATTTTCAGGTGCGGGCGTTCTACCCGCTCTTGGAAACCACTATTTCTAAAAGCGACAGCTAAGAGCAATTTAAGCGCATGCACCTGAAAATGCAAATGCGACCGCTCCTACAAATCTTTTCTGCAATAGTGTATATATATTATTTGAAGATGCACATGACCAATACTTAAAGATTTAGGTCGTTTTTTTCTTTTTAGATACATACATTTAGTTATGTACCTAAATAAAGGTTGTCTAGATACGGAGTGAAATATATGGATATAGAGAAGTCAAAACGACCTACATTTTGAAAGGGATGTAGTAGAATAATCATTTTACCATGGATATAGCTAGCTATCCCACATCACCATCTAATTTGTAGAGATTTAACATATAGCCTTGTTTGACATCCTAAAATTTTAGCAAACTTTAGCCTGGCTTTAGATCCATATGCTCCTCTGCAGAATCCGGTCATCAGTAAGCGCGCCAGTGTGTAGGGCTGGATATCGAGCCTGGCTCAGCTCGTTAAGGCTCGGCTCGTTTTAGCTCGTTATCTTAGCGAGCTAGGAACCTAGCCCGGCTGGGCTCGTTAAGAAGCTCGAGCTGGCTCGTTAAGCTCGCGAGCCAGCTCGTTAATAGTTATAAATTTAAAAAATCATAGTTAACAGGTAAATATGAATAAAAATGCAACATGTTTACAAGACAACCAACAATGAAACCAAGTAGTCAACAAACAATTTAGTACTCCAAGTTATTAGGTTGTGATTCGAAGTTGGACCTATTAGGCTGTTTGTTGGCTGCTGCAACCCAGTCTCGTTAGGGCTCGCGAGCGGCTCGCGAGTTAGCTCGAGCTCGGCTCATTAACGTAGCGAGCTAAAACCCGAGCTCGGCTTGTTACAAATTTACTAACGAGTCGAGCCGAGCCGAGCCACTAACGAGCGAGTTCGAGCGAGCTACCGAGCTTCGAGCTTTTCGTCCAGCCCTAAGTGTGTGCTAAGAGATAGGAGGGGTGGGGGGTGCACCGGCAGTGGCGACTTGTTTGCTTGCCTGCTCAGGACATGCATGTATGCATGATTGGCATGGGAGATGACATCCATGCATGATGCGATGATTATGATGCCAACATAATCTCCGACAAGTAAAGAAGAGAGTATCACTTGGCCATAGAGAAAAGAGAGCACTAATCTCCATCATTCGGGAAAGCGAAGGATCGACTAATCCGTGTCAGCTACTCAGCTCCGTGCCGGTTAGCACAATCATTTTTATTCTATTCTTATCGTCAATAATATTATAAGAGCGATGCATGGGCCCTTTCAGTAAATAATAACCAGCTGGTTCCATAGACTTGGGATGGGATTGCTGGAGGGTGGCCTTGATTAGACAGCCACTTTGAAAAATGTTTTAGCAAAAGTAACCCAGGTGCTTATCGATCGCAAAAATTAATCAGATGCTGGTAGCCATGAATCAACGACTCGACATCTGGATCCTTTACTACTCCTAATAAGTGGCAGGAGCATGCATTGAAGAACCACGTACTCTCTCCGGTACGGTTACAGTCACAAAATAGTTTCAGTTTATTAGGGACAACCATGCATGCATATATGGCTGCCAATATATACATTATTGCTAGCTAATTACCACATACAAACCCATCCAAAATGTGTAGGAATGCCATCCTAGAGCTGCATACTGATTCTAAGTTGGGCTCAATGTTTGGGATTTATTTGTCATTTTCCTCACCTCAATTATTATTGTCACGTTGGTGAACACCCTCAATACTATCAAGATCTATAATACCCTAATCATGGGCAACAAACCTCGGGTCTAGAAAGGATATTATGAGTATATATAACACCAGCTTACACTATATGAAGAACAATGGTGTAGATCAACCTCTTGCAGAAGACCCTAGATGAAGGCATTGAAGCAACCACAACAAAAACATAAGACTTTGGTGAAGCCGACAACAAGGTCTTTAAATAGAACTACACAACAGTATAAGTGATTATCCCTCTCTCACAACTCTACTTGATCCTTTAGGACGACTCTCTAATTCTCATCCTATACAAGAATAATCTATGCATAAACTACCTAGCCTAAACCTTAAGTGCTCCTGATGTGTCCGGCTTAGGTGGGATTGGATTTATGGTAAGCCCGATGCACCGATTATGCAGTTTGGCCTCGGCGCCCGAATTTTTTGATGCAAACTTAGCACCGTCCTTCGACGCACCCCTCAGGGAAAGGCCCAATCGCCCCAAAAGACTAGTCCGTTAGGGGAAGGGTGGCTCTCCCCTTTAAGGTGGCTTCCTCCTCCCAAGCTAAGCAAGGTGGGATAATGAGGCTCACATGGTCGTCGTCCGACTACAACTGGGCCACATGACCCATTTATGTTGCGTCTTTTCCAACGGGTAATAGTGGAGGAAGATGTCCTCATCATTCTCCCCTTCTTAACATGGGCCCAGCTCTAATACCAAATGATGTGTCCGGCCCAGGTGGGATTGGATTTAAGGTAAGCCTGATGCACCGATTACGCAGTTTGGCCTCGACGCCCAAATTTCGATGCAAACTTAGCACCGTCCTTCGACGCACCCCTCAGGGAAAGGCCCAATCGCCCCAAAAGACTAGTCTGTTAGGGGAAGGGTGGCTCTCCCCTTTAAGGTGGCTTCCTCCTCCCAAGCTAAGCAAGGTGGGATAATGAGGCTCACACGGTCGCCGCCCCCGACGCATCCGGGCCACATGGCTCATTTATGTTGTGTCTTTGCCAACGTCCTCATCATTCTTCCCTTCTTAACATGGGCCCCGACTGCAACTGGGCCACATGGCTCATTTATGTTGCGTCTTTGCCAACGGGTAATAGTGGAGGAAGATGTCCTCATCATTCTTCCCTTCTTAACATGGGCCCATCTCTGATACCATATGATGAGTCCGGCCCGGGTGGGATTGGATTTATGGTAAGCCCGATGCACCGATTACGCAGTTTGGCCTCGGCGTCCGAATTTCGATGTCCTTCGACGCACCCCTCAGGGAAAGGCCCAATCGCCCCAAAAGACTACTCCATTAGGGGAAGGGTGGCTCTCCCCTTTAAGGTGGCTTCCTCCTCCCAAGCTAAGCAAGGTGGGATAATGAGGCTCACACGGTCGCCGCTCGACTACAACTGGGCCACATGGCCCATTTATGTTGCGTCTTTGCCAACGGGTAATAGTGGAGGAAGATGTCCTCATCAACTCCTACCTTGCAAATCTTAGATGATATCTTGTGTTGCAAATTACCTAATCTTCAGCATAAAAAACATTGGGTCAGTAATTTATTTGTCTGTTGTATTTTTGATTTTGTGATACTCCATCTATGTAAGCTAATATGACCGGGCAACAATGCTTTCGATCCCATCAAGTCAACAATGCTTTTGATCCCAGTCAAGTCAACAATGCTTTAGCAGGACACACTTTTTTTTTGTTTGAAAGTTTGAAGAAAGGAATATATACATGTTTGAGGCCGGTTCCTTATTATAAGCATATAGGTTTGATTTTGCTTTTTAGTGCACTAGTTGAGACTTCAGTTTGAGCGGCCATTAGGTAAATTGCTGACCATTCCCACCATTTCCCGGATATATAGAAAGCACATGTATTTGCATCATAACATATAAAAAAGGAAAACGTCCATTTTGACCATCCAACTTTTGCCTCAGTTTGATTTTGACCATCAAACTTCAAAACCGGGTAACTTTAACCATGCATCCAACTCTTAAAACCGTTCGCAATTGGCCATGGGCGGTTTTGATGAGTGGTTTTAACTTTTTTTATTTATAATTCAGTCTTAGATCTTAAAATGATTAATACTTTTTGCTTGTACCTCTGATTTAGGTGATTCTTGCGGTCACACGTTCATAACAGTGAAATTTATCTTCGAAAATGTTTTTTATACTATTTTATCACTAATTATTATATTATGCTTATGTTGTTTTGTAGAAACGTCGCTATAAGAAAGTAAGACAAATAGATACAAAATAATATAAATACATTTTAAAAGATAAATCTCATTGTTATAAATGTATGGGCACAAGAATCACTTAAATCGGAGAGATGAGAAAAAATAGTAAATCATTTTAATATTCAAGGACAAAACTGTAAATAAATGATTAAAAATACTCCTTGAACCTTAAAATGATTACAATTTTTTTCTTATCTCCGATTTAAGTGATTCTTAAGGTCATGCATTCATAACAATGAGATTTATCTTTTAAAATGATGCTCATATTATTTTGTAACATTTTGTTTTGCGTTTCTTATATTATTCTTTTTACACAATAACATAAGAATAATATAAAAAATACTAATAAAGTAGTACAAAAACATTTTAAAATATAAAGCTCATTATTATGAACATGTGACAGCAAGAATCACCTAAATAGGAGGTACGAGCAAAAAGTAATGATCATTTTTTTGAGATTGACACAGTACAACGCAGACGCGCACAACACGCACGCACACTCACCCCTATGAATACACGTACGCAAACCCTACCCCTATGAGCACCTCCGAAGGACTGAGCACCGGTAGATCTGAAGATTCTCGAAGTCACCACTGGCATCTCGTCGTCGACGGGAACGTCGCTTACCACTTAACGTATAACGCCGAAAAATCTCAGAATAAATCCAGGAAAAGGTGCGAGCACCAGGATTTGAACCCTGGTGGGTAGCGTCCCATTGGACCGTCCTACCATAGGACTACAAGGCCAATCGCAAAGTAATGATCATTTCAAGTTCTAAAGACTAAATTGTAAATAAAACAAGTTAAAACTACTCATCAAAACCGCCTGATGGCCGATTGTGAACGGTTGTAAGAGTTAGATGGTAAAAAATGTCCGGTTTTGAAGTTCGATGATTAAAATCAAACTAAGGCAAAAGTTGAAGGTCAAAAAAAAATGATTTTTCCTATAAAAACGAGGAGTACACACTCATTGCAACTGGCAGCTTGGTTATGCTCGCGCGCACACACAAGTGTTAGTGTTAACCTCCTATGCGCAGCCATGTGATGGCAGAAGTAGCAGTTGGCCGGTTGCTATTTTGGAACAGTCTTCTGGTCATTATGGATTTGCACGAAGTTACTGTTGATGTCCATGCCTATATGATAATGACGTAGGAGCATCTTCCGTAGTTTATCAAATCAATTTGTCACTTTTGATTTTTGGCAGAATACTTGACAATTTTTAGCAACTTGAGAAAAATCGGCCTTAAATATACATGTGCGGCTCACGGTTGTCATCGTTGTTTCCGGACAGGTGGGAGAGTGAAAAAATAAATAACAAAGAAGGGTTTCAGATGCAAGTTTTGAAGAGGTGGAAGAGTGTAAATATAATTTTGTTTCTCTCTCTGGGTCCTAATGTAAGTTAGATCTAAGTTTTGAATTATGTCAAACTGATGAAGATGAACTCCTTTTGCCATATCTTTTTAGAAGTTGGCAAAATACAAGATTTACAAAGTAAAATTTGGCAAAATTTACTTGCCATATCATTTTAGAAGGTTGGAAAAACACAATATTTACAAATTAAAATTTGGCAAACTCTTGGAGATGCTCTAACCGAGAACAAGCTTGGCTCGGGCTCATCTCACAATATCAAGGAGAGGGCCACAATATGTTAGAGTGCGCAGCGGATTCCAGTTGGCCCCTGTGTCCACAAGTCGACACCCCACTAGGCCTAGGTCCACCAGAGCCTACAACAATAAGACTCTGGGCCTAACTCAACCCAAAAGACTAAAATGTTGGATGAGGACTGCTCCCACCTATATGTTATGCTCTCCCACTATCAATTTCAGATGTGGTACTAAACCCAACACAAAAGATTCGGAGAGAGCAATATATAGTCATCTTGGGAAAAAAAAAGCAAAGCATAGTCATTGCCTCCTTTCAAGTTAGCGTTATCGTTTCTGCTCCAAAGAAGTTTCTTATCATCATATAACGAATTATTCTCGACGTACATATGGGCCCTTCCAAAAAAGTAATAGGTTCTAAAGCTTGGAGTAGTCCCTCTTAAAAATGTTATCACAAAAATAGTTTAATAAAATGGTAGCTAGGAGCATATCACGTTGCATAATTTTGTGCTCTTTGTTTGAGGGACCCGACATATATGTGCATTGATTCTTACTTGGCTGGAGGGTTTAGGGCTTTGCTTTTTGTTTGCTTGCATTCCTTAGCTCAATTATCTGGCTGGAGAGACGGCGACCCCGGGAATATGAAGGATGTGTGTTTCGTTGCTTGAGAGGTTGCTAGCTAGCAGCTAGGGAATATGAAGGATGTGTGTTTCGTTGCTCCCGAGCTCACGTCGGTCTCCGTCCAATCCGACATTCCGAGCTTATCTCGGCAAGTGCAGACAGACATGCATATTGGTTATTTTGTGGAAAAAAATTGGGTGCGCACGGGGCGCACCGCAGCCCCGGTGCGCACCCCCTCGCGATGGTCGTGCTAGCGTATCTGACGTCTAGGCCGCGCGATGCCGCCCTCCGCTGCATCCCTGGGCTCCCTCGGCTCAATGGGAACGGCTCCGCAGTCCGCACGGCTTGTCTCCCACGACCTGGCAAACTGAATGCTCGCTCAGTTTCGTCAGTTAACAACGATGAAACGGTGACAAAGTTCCAACTTTAGGCTTCGATTAAAAATAGTAATCATCTTATACTTTAGGCTTCGCTCAGTTTTTGTATGCTTAGTTGGTTATTTTGGTCCGTATAGTATCTCTGCCACTGATTTACAGTAGTACATGCGGGATTAACCTAAAGGTACTTATTTGATATCATGAACATTTATTTTATAAATTTGGTCAAACCTAAGAGACGGTTAACTTTCAAGAATTGAAGAAACTTAATTAGAATAACTTATAATTTGATACGGAGGTTGTATAAATTTTGAATCCCAAATTGCATTAGTTATGGAATGAAACTTTTCGACGGTACTCGATTGTATACTACGCTAGAGATCGTATATACAGTATATTGAATATTTCTCATAGAAAATTGTACTCGTAATTTCTTTGTGCTTTAGCTCAATATGATCAGTTGTTAGAATGTAAAGTTCGAGAAACATGGCTGTGTTCTAAAATGTGCAGTTCCACACAGCCTATATATGTTGGAGGCTTAAACTTTCGAAGCACAACCTGCACTAGCAAGAAACGTTCGATGAAGAAAGGGAATTAGAGAGAATATTTACGATGATTCCTATTTTACCGCTAGTTCTTGTCCTGTGTGTTTCTTCTCCAATTGCTCATGCAACAACTAGCTCGTTCAAATCCAATGCCGTCTGCTCCGGGCACAGAGGTTTCATTCCTTTATTTTCCTTATCCTTTCTGAAAATTAAGAAGTGCATGGTTGCAGTATTAATCGCCACATTTTCATGGTTGATTTCAGTGAGCATTCCACAGTCCAGTCGCACTTGGCTTCCGTTGAACCACCGGCGAGGCCCTTGCTCACCGTTCCCCTCGTCGGAGACCACACCATCAACGGCCGACGTGCTCCACCGGGACAGCCTCCGCGCCAACCGGATCCGGAACGGCCTCAACGGCACTGCCGGAGCAAAGCGTCGCGACGTGACCGTCCCGACGACGCTTGGCTCCTCCCTGGACACCTTGGAGTACGTCGTCACCGTGGGCCTCGGCACGCCGGTGGTCACCCAGACCGTGCACGTCGACACCGGCAGCGACGTCACGTGGGTGCAGTGCCGCCCGTGCTCCACCACGGCGTGCCACCCCCAGAAGGACAAGCTCTTCGACCCAGCGAGGTCGGCCACGTACTCGGCCATCGGTTGCGGCTCCGCCGCCTGTAACGGTCTGAAGCGTGATCTCTACAGAGATGGCTGCTCCAAGCGCCGCCAGTGCCAGTACATCGTCAACTACGGCGACGGCTCCAACACCACCGGGACGTACAGCGCCGACAAGCTGACGCTGACCCCGGCCTACGCCGTCGACCACTTCCAGTTCGGTTGCAGCCACGCAGCACTGCTGTTCAGCGACAAGGCCGACGGGCTCATGGGTCTCGGCGGCGGCTCGCCGTCGCTCGTGTCGCAGACGGCGACGAAGGCCTTCTCCTACTGCCTCCCGCCGACGGCGAACTACTCCGGCTTCCTGACGCTCGGCGTACCGCGCGCCTCCGCTTCGAGGTTCGTGGTCACGCCCATGTACAGGAGCATGAGCGCCGACACGTTCTACCTCGTGCTCCTGCAGGGCATCACCGTGGCCGGGCGGCGCCTCCGCGTGCCCCCGTCGGCGTTCAGCGCCGGCGCGGTCATGGACTCGGGAACGATCATCACGCGGCTGCCGCCGACGGCGTATCGCGTTCTTCGGGCGGCGTTCAGGAAGGAGATGAGGATGTACCCTCGGGTGCCGCCGTCGTCGTCCATCTTGGATACGTGCTACAACATCAGCGACGTCGGCGGCGACGACTTCAAGGTTCCAAGCGTTTCCCTCGTGTTCGAGAGGGGCGCCACGGTGGAGCTCGACCGGTCGGGGATCATTCTCCGCGGCTGCCTCGCCTTCGCGTCCACCGGCGACGACGAGTCGGCGGGCATCATCGGCAACGTGCAGCAGAGGACGATTGAGGTGCTGTACGACATCGGCGGCGGGGCCGTCGGATTCCGCCGTGGCGCCTGCTGACGACTGCTGAGCCGGATGGAGGGTACTCGACCGACAGTACAATCTTGACCGTCTATGTTGCTTGGAAGTTTGGAACAATAATAACGTCGTGTGTGTCAGTCGCAGTAATCTAAGGCAAAATACACCGTATACATATTCTTCTATGTACTTGTTTTCCTTCAAATTAAATAAATACAATTAAAGGTACATATATGTCTGCCTATGTATCCGTCTCAACATTTTTTTTACCCCAAACCATTCACTATTCTAGAATCTTAGATTCACCCTTCTCTTCTTGTTCTCGTGGTTGAAATTAGGGTGAAATGACAAAAAAATGATATTTACTCTCATTTCTTGCCTAGTTTTAGTACTAGGTGTGTATGTTGAGAGTTGAGACTGACCTTAACAAACTTTCGGAAACTAGGTGTGTATGTTGAATCTGCTGTCATAGATTATATTATAATTAATTAATTGACTTGATATTTTTCTAAAAAGCAAAATCACTATTCTTCATGTTGTGGGTATGTCATTATGCATTGATAAGACATGGCATCTTAAAAAGCATGATAAAACAAAAGGGTACAATAGCCTATTGTGACAGTGCGGCCTTTAATTTGGTAAAGATAGTGGAATTATGAAACACATAAGACAAAAGGCAGGAGAAGTAGCTGTTCCATGGTGCTCTGCAGTCCTTTGGTAAAGAAAGATTTTGTCATTAAAAATATAATACCAAAAAGACAAAGCACAGAAAAAATAAACTAGCTCACGTGAATACCAGCATGGCAAGCAATTTGCTGGTACCAATTCAAAACTTGACAAGTGAGCAATGCCACACACAGTAGTAGACCAGCAGCTGCAACGTGAATGGATACCATGCAAAGCGAAAAACTTGGCATGATGAATATATTACCCCTAATCACTTCGGGAAAACCGAAGAATGCCGTGCGTTAAAATGTTTGCCGCGCGCTTTTCATCGGGCGCACGGCAAACACCATCTTTGCCGTGTGTTTCCCGAAGGACGCACGGCAAACAATAACGCACGGTTTACGTATACTTTGCCGTGCGTTTTTAGAATGACGCACGGCAACTACAAACCTTTGCCGTGCGTTTTCCTAGGGACGCACGCAATACTTCCGCGCTAACGTTTGGCCGTCCTGACCAAGCTGACCAGCTGACCGAGTTGATGGGCGTCAACCTTTGCTGTGCGCCTTGGAAAAGCGCACGGCAAAGACAACAAGTTTGCCGTGCGTTTTTGTATGGCGCACGGCAAAGAATTTTTTAAAAAATGAGTTTTCGCACCTTCTTTCAATTTTTCCTCCACAAGTACATTATTTTGCACTCTATATTTCAATTATGCAATCATATCTTTCTTTTTGCTAATTTAACGAATTGTTTTGATTGATATGATTTTTTTCATATAAATCAAATTTGAACTGCAAGTGCATAAAATAATAAAGTATAGTTTGTGGAAAAATGTTATTTGTGTAATTGATACCTTTTTAGGACCTTACGCGTGAAAGTACTTGAAATTTTAAACAATTTGTTCGCGAGGAATGAAAAAATATGTATATTTGAAATGTTTTTTAAATTGTATTAAATGCAAATGAAGTTTGAAAGTTATGAGACTTCTTGAGAGCTCATGATATAGTATAGGAAGGTTGTGAAAAATAGTACAGAGAGGTTTTAAACAATCCATCACGTATATTGTTCAGAAACCGAAGCATTCAACTCGAAGTTTCATAGTGTTTAGAGTCATCTCACTTAGTTTGTAGTCTTAGTAGTTTAGAGTCATCTCACTTAGTTTGTAGTCTTAGTAAAATTTGAACTTGGTTTTTGATTTGAAAAAATTTCTCTAATGAACCTACAACATACACTGTCTCTTGTTGTCATGGATGGTGTTTAGAAACCGAAGTATGTCGATAGAAGTTTCAGAGTGTTTCATAGAGTTATGAAAGATATGATTGGATTTATAGATGAAATGACATTCAAATTGAGTTTTGACTTCTAATATTGTTTTTATAAACATTAGACAACATAACTTAATTTGTTTTATTTTTAATTTTTTTTAAATTTATTTGATATTTTTTGTGAATTTTATAAAATTGGTTTGTCGTGCGCCTGACTAAAAGCGCACGGCAAAGAATACTCTTTGTCGTGCGCTAATAATACAACGCACGGCAAAGGCCGAAGCCCCACTCGCCTGCCCGGCCACAAAGGCCCTTATTGGGCCAGTCGGCCCACAACACCCCCCCCCACCCCCCCTCGAAAAAACCCCTACCCCACCGCGCCACCTCCCGCCCCCCCGACGCCGCCGCCTCCCTCCTCTCTCTCGTCCGCAACGCCTCCCTTTCCCCCGTCTCCCTCCTCTCCCTCCGCGGCCACCGCGCCGCGCCCCCCCCCCCCCCCCCCCCGTTGCCGTCGTCGTCCTCCCTCCCCTCCGACGCCGGCCACGCTCCTCCGACGGTGGCGCGTCGGCCTCCACTCCGTGCGCGACCTCCACGGTGCGACGACGACCCGGCATGGCCACGGCGCGAGGAGGCCGGATCCGGCGGCGGGCTCCCCCCGCATCCGCGCGAGGAGGCCGGATCCGGTATCCCCCTCCCCCGCGGCCGACGCGGCGACGTGGTGGAGGCGACGCCCCGGTCGAGGCCCGGTGTCGGCCCGGATGCGGTGGAGGACCGGCGGCTGCCCCCGCATCGCGTGCTACCTCTCCGCCGTCCTCGAGTACCTCACCGCCGAGGTACGCCTTGTCCTCCCTCTCTCCCCAATTTCTGGTCCTTAGCATTAGATTCCTGAGTTGCATTAGATACGGATGTAATGGTGAGCAAACCAAACAGAGCAGGTCCATTGCTCCGCCTCCAAAAGGGAACTTATTTTCTGAAGCTATTATATATTACTACATATATATAGAGAGGCTGGGATGTGTTTGGATTTACATACAGAAGAATTTGAATCTTGTATACAACATGTGCAGCTCTATGTTATGGAGCCGTGAAAGAAAAAAAAGTGCAATAATAATTAAACGGTGACTTTCTTTTATCGTACTAATTATATACTTATATGATAGCTAGATTAAAACTTCGCTCGAAATTAAAATCTGGAATTTCATTTGAACTTACGAAAGACACACTAGACTTCCACACTAATGCAAGAAAATGCATATATAATTGGACTTATGTGTTATGATTATGATTAATAACTTTATAGACTCCAATTTTTCTTAAACTATTTTGAAAGATGTGTCTTGATTAGAATTCTTTCACTAAAAGTAAAAATTGGAGGTTTCTATATTTTTTGTCTACCGATTTTATTATTATTTTTGCTAGTACAAACTCATTATGATTTTTAATACGTAATAAAACAGAAAATAGTGTGGTCAAATCAAAACTATTCTTCAAAGAGCTAGCTAGTTGCTGTGAGAGATAAAGATAACTAGTATATTGTGACTGTAGGGAGCAATAATAGAGACCCTCCTTTCATAATGGTGTATTTCTTCTGTACTAGTTATTGAACAGTAGATACGGATGCAAAGTCCTACAAAAATAATAAATCCAAGTACAATCACACTAAAACTCCATCTAGTACATTCTGTAACACTACAGAAAACTACCAACATTAAGGATGGAATTGCAATAAAGTTTCCACGAAATATCTGAGTAGTTTCATATAAATAACATCGACAAATACAATATATCCAAGACACAAATACAGTGTATTATTGATGGTTTGAAAAGGTACTCTGTGTTTTTCTTAAGCTGTTAACACATTACACATGTAAAATCCATCTAACCTATAATAACCATGGGAAGTTTTCATTAGCTTTCTTGATAGATTAGTATGATGAAAAAAGAATAGTTTTTTTATGGAACAAACTAATAAGCAAGGGGCTTATGGACAACAACTCTTTTATATTAGCTGCTAGCAGTTAGAGTAGTGATATATTGCTCAACATCTACATATAAGCATCAGGACTTAAATTTTTTAGTATGTTTAATTTTAAGTTCAATCTTCATGGAGCTCAGCTTGTTTTTTGCAATGTTTTAGCTGTACTTTTAAATAACAAAATATGTTAGATCTGTTTCCCTTGACTTTATTTTCCCTTGACTACAACTTAACGGTATTTTATAGAAACACTATTTGAATTAAGCAGAGAACCGTTTCTGTCCCTTGGATTTTTTGACCAATTAATAACTTCATGAAAACATTATTAAATGGGATAATGTTCTAAAATCTTTGTGTATCTGCATTTTGATAGTGTCACGAAGAGCAGTGAAGGCCCAACAAGCACTTCATGGAAGATGGTACGCCGGAAAATGATTACAACAACATTTGTGGTAACATGATGACATACAGTTCTTAGATATCTTGTGTTGCTAATGGATTAACTTTTGTATTTTGTAATCCTCACTGATAAACTTAGAGAAAGTATATGTGATGTTTGTGGTGATTATTGGGATATATGATGCTTTGTGATGGTTATTGTGATAAATATGATGCTTGTGATGAATATTATGATATATACGATGCCTGTGATGAATATTATGAAATGCATATTATGCCTGTGATTTTTTGGTATTTTTAAATGTGAAAAAAAAACTGCAATGGCCACTTTGCCGTGCGTTTTCCGGAAGACGCACGGCAAAGTGACCAAAACCAACAGCAGAAACAGTGCCTTTGCCGTGCGTTTTTGGCCTTGGCGCACGGCAAAGAGCCTTCTTTGCCGTGCGTTTTTTCCCGGTGCACGGCAAAGGGCGGCTCACGTCGTCTCATCCCGGCGCCGTTAGTTGCTTTTTTTTGCCGTGCGCCGTGGAAAAACGCACGGCAAAGATTATTTGCCGTGCGTTGTCAGACGCGACGCACGGCAAAGGGTCTTTACCGTGCAAAATACTACGGTGCGCCCTTTGCCGTGCGCCCCGATGAAAAACGCACGGCAAAGAGTTTGCCGTGCGTTTTTGGGCCACGGCAAAGCCGTTGTTTCCCGTAGTGAATGAATAAACCAAAGCAGATTCTTGATCTGTTAAAGGAACGATATATAGTACAAATAATAAAAACAAAATATAAAGACAAGAGAAATGAACTAACTCGATCATCACGTATTAATTCTCATGGTGCTCGCTGTGTGCTTTGGTAAAGAGAAAAGATTCTGTGGGATTAATAAAATACCAAAGGGCAATCGCATCAAGAAATTAACTAGAAGCTCACAGGTGGAATATTAGAGCAGGCAATCATGGGAAGCACTGTGTATCAATTCAAGAGACTTGGCAACAAGCAAGTGATCTGATGCCGGTCGTCGTCGCAGTCAGCCAGTAACAATAATATGAGCTCCAACACTAATTAAAACTTGGCAAGCACGCGATGCCATTCGCCATCTCGGGCACCACGAAAACTAGCTTATATAGCATGCAATGCTCCAGAGATATGATCACAGCTACTCAGCTAACTCATCAAGATTACTCTTAAGTAATCGTCCATATACTATACCACGCGCAATGGCCCTTCATCACTCGGCACTCAACAAGCTGCTTGACCCGATACAATTCTGCGATCCAGATTTGACCAAGTACATCGCCAATCTCACATCATCCTACATAGACAAGAGCAATGAGCCCACCGTCGTCTCCTCCACCGTCATCATGTTCGTCCTCGCCGGGCTCTTCTTCAGCCTCAACCTCTTCAGCGGCATCTCCGACGTCAGCGCCATCCTGGACCCCAAAGTCCGGCTCTTCCTCTCCTCGGCGCTCTCGCTCTTCCTCCCCGTCATGTCCTACCTCTTCTCCGAGGCCAAGAACGCGAGGGGCACGGCGACCTCCTCCACCGGTGCAGGTGCAGGTGCCTCCATGGCTGATCTCTCCCTCACGGCCGGGCTGATCCTGGTGTGGATGCTTCTGGTGGAGCTCCTCCGCAAGAAGGTGGACGAGATCCGCATGCGCGGGTACTCGAGCACCATCCAGCGCGCCGGCCGCGTTGTTTGGCTTGGAAGCCTCGTCTTCTTCAACATCAAGAGTGCCGGTCGGAAGGCGCTGTTCAGCATCCTCTGGATCCTTTGCGCCATTAAAGTGGCGCAGAGGATCGCCTTCACCGAGGTCGGGAAGCGTTCGTATGCCCATGGCAAGAACGCTGCCGTGCTCACATCGTACATGGCTCAGATGCTCGAACGTGGTGGTGATGAGCATCGCCATCAAAGTGTCCAAGATGGAAACGAGGTGTTGAAGAGGTGCAAGTACATCGTCATGGGAGAAAAGAAGCTGGTGAAGAAGGCTACTGCAGAAGGCTATGAGTTGAATGACATCGACCAAGACGAAGGCATCATCACCGTTGGTAAAGTTTGGGAGCTTCCCGAGACCGGCAGGCATCAGTCGGAAATCCAACGCCTCAAGAGAATCTGCCTCTCGTTCGCTCTCTTCAAGCTGCTGCGTCGAAGGTTTGAGCATATGCCGGCGGCGATGACCGACGAAGAGGCGCGCGACTGCCGGAAGGTCCTCTTGAATGGCTTCAATGGCCAAAGCAAACCGGCAGATGCAGTGTTCCAGGTGATGAACGATGAGGTCAACTTCCTCAGTGAGTATTACCACTCCGTCATCCCGGTCGTCTTCGCGAGCCCCTTCTTCCTCCTATCAAACTACGTTCTTCTCCCCATAGTCGTAACCGTCCTGTGCCTCATGTCCATTGTCCTCTGCGGTAATGGAGATGTTGCCTACGCCTTCTCAAGCCTCACCAAAGACAACACTACCTTGCGGTATGGAGTTTCAAAAATAGTGAGATGCCTTCTAGCCAAAGCCATCGACAATGATGCCTCAGCCTTCTTTTCCCTCGTAGACCTTTCCATAACTGCATTCCTGTTCATCATCTTCTTCTACGAGGAGATATGGGAGTTTGTTGTCTTCCTACTCTCCAATTGGTTCATGGTCTCGGTGCTATGCAACTACAGGGCCAAATCCTACTGGCCTGAGAGCCCCACCTTTGGGGGCGCCTTCCGCCGTCTCCTGTGGCTACGGAGCAAGATGGCACATGCCGACCTTAGTGTAAAGCAATTGTCCGTGCTGAACCTCCGCTGGCCACTCCACCTGCCGTTGGTTTCCCCACTCTCCTTGGCCATAAGAACAGAGGGGGTACCCAGCAGCTTGAAGCAGTCCATCATGGATTGCCTCGTGGAACATGATCCTAACACCAGGCCTCTCACCAAAGGCACATCCGCATTGGATAAGCACGAAATCTCTCAGCGGCATGCTTTAAGGGTGGCTTGCGCCAACGACAGCGTCGCCGAGATCATCCTCACACTGCACATCGCCACCAGCATCTTGGAGTTCAAGTGTGCCCCTCCGAGGAACAAAAATGATGCAGCAGCAGCAGCAGCAGCGTCAAGAAAGGTGGCCGTTAAGCTGTCCAATTACTGTGCCTACTTGGTGGCCTTTCACCCGGAGCTGCTGCCCGACAACAGGGAGAAGGCGGAGGATGTCTTCGAGGAGATGAAGAAGGAGATGAAGCGCATGCTCACGTGCCGAGTGTATTTCCTATCATCCAAGAGCGCGAGGGTCGAGAAGTTGATGGCAGCTGCCATAGGGGATCAACATGAGAGTACCAAGAAGAAGGAAACCGCAGAGATGCAAAGGGACGTTGAAGTGGAAACGTCGGGCCACAGCGATCGGCAAGATCACAAGAAGATCACAACAGAAGCAGCAGCAGGGCAGCAGCAGCAGAGTGATGGAAGCAGCAGCAAGGTTGTCCTGGACGGCGCAAGGCTAGGCAAGTTTCTTGTCGAGCAGGCTGATCCTGAAACGGCGTGGAAGGTGCTGGCGGACGTGTGGACGGAGCTCATCGTGTACGCGGCGCCGTCGAACGACGAGGAGCGCGTCAAGGGGCACGAGGAGGTGCTGGTGCAGGGAGGCGAGTTCATCACCGTGCTCTGGGCGCTCACCACCCACATCGGCGTCACCCGCCCGCCGCCGCCGCCGACCAAGCAACCGACTCCGGAACCCTGAGGTGTGTGCACACGGCAGTTTCGTTTATTGTGTGCTTCAATATATCTGCAATGCAGGAAGCCCGGAAGGAGTGAAGCTTGACGTGCACTCTTGTTTCTGCAGTGGAGCTGATCAGTGTGGTTGGATACGTGTTGGCATGATCTTGATCTTGATCTTGTTGTAAGCCCAAACGTTAAGTACATACTGTTGTATGTTTGTATGAACAGATGTGAACTACATATTATTATTTAACTTATTATGAGTGCTCTGGCAGTACTTGTCAACTTTTTTAGCCAAGAGATGTCGCGCATCCAATAATTTGCTACTGTAGCTTCTTTTGCAACGGGCATCATCAATCATGCAACTCTAAAACTTGTCCACAACCTGCTGTTCTCTCCGTGAGACAACACAACACGCAACGAGCGTGCGTGTGCCAGCATGCGTACGTCTTCTCCGAGACGGCAAAGTTTTGGCCACCAGACCGCCGATCGAGCGGGCGCCGGCCGGCCGGGGTGCACGAAGACCAGCGCTCTTGAGCGTGGACTGATCGGCGACCGCGAGTATGTATCGCTCGCGAGCTAGCTAGCCTGAGAGGACGGGGGCATGGGCGACGATGACGGCGCCGGCAGGGACGCGCTGCGCTGGAGGTAGCGCTGGCGGCGCCTGGCGGCCTTGAGGGCGGCGTCAATGGCCCTCTGGTCCTCCCTGCAGTCGTCGCTGCAGAACGCAACAGCACAAACACATCGATCGATCGATCGATCAGAGACCCGTATTATTGGATTGGACGTACTTACTTGTACATGAAGATGTGGCGGCCCGGGGTAATATCCCGCTTGCACAGGAAGCAGGCATCGAGGAAGTGGTGGTGGCCACCACCGCAGCCATCGCCGGCGTTCCCGTTGCCGGCGAGGAAGAACCGGGACGCTACCTTCACGTACCTCGCATCCATCGCCGCCGCCGCTGCTGCTGCTGCTGTCGCCTCGTTCGATCTTGTGTTCAACTGTTCAACAAGCTAGCGTCGATTGCTGAGCTCACTCGATTAGCATTTGATGACTTGGACAGTAGGACTTGCCTGCTGCTTGGTTGTTTTGCAGGGGGTGAAGTGATAGCCGGAACGGAAGGGGACGCCCCGGCTGTTTTTATACGCGCGGCCGCGCCGGCTGTTTCCTCTTGAAATCGGCGGGTGGTGACTAGGCAACTTGCGTATTCCGGCGGGCGTCGGCCGCCGAGGCATTTTTCCCCCGTCCTCCAGTACAAACTGACGGCTGCGCTCTCCCACCGGTTTGCTTGTTCTGGCAGTTCAGTTCGGTCGGCCGGACAGGACACGCCTCAGCCCGGCCGTGCACCGGGGTCTCCGGTGAACGTCACGCTCACGCCGTTGTATCCTTCCACTACGGCCGCGCGGCAGACGCAGACGAGTAGGCCACACGAGAAAACGACGGGCCGCGCCGTGCACGCGCGCGAGCTATCTGCTCACCTGCTTGTCTGCCAGAGCACCAGATGCAGAACTTCCCCAGCTGATTTGCTGTGAGAAATGACCGGTGCTGATTTCCTGTGAGAAAAAAAAAACCCCACTGGCAGGTAGGTCACTGGTAGCTGATCATTACACTGTACATGTATCGATCAAAATGCATAACTCGTATGGATGCTGGATCATCGCCTCCAACTCGGACAGCGACAAGGCTTCAATCGCAGGAAAGATGCTGCTATAAAATCAGAAATAGCTAAACACAACTAGTAGGAGGAATACATTAGGCAAAGTAGGCCACCCTGGACATGCACACAAAGCGTCAAAGGCAAGCCATGCTAACCAAACTGAGCATGCAAGCATCAATATTTATTCAGGGCATCAAAGCCAAGTCGCACATCAATCATGGTGTCGCGCAAGTCGATGCCAAACAAACACACAAGCTTTGAGAAACCACGGGCCCAAAAGGCAAAAGCGTTGCACTTCAATGATTTACACAGGGTGCACTCAAGTTATTATTATTAAGGAGCAAGTTTGGCTCGAGAAAGCCAAAGAAATTTAGAAGGAACCCATTCTAGAAGTGGGGCTTGCTCTAGTACGAGGGTGGATTGCTTGTCAAACTCAAATGTTGCAACGTTCGTTGATATCCATCCGGCTTGGCTCCCTCTCTAGTTTCCAGCCCATCGCAGCTCTGTCCTGCTGCCTAAGCCTCTCGCCCTCACGGCAAAGGTAGTCCTGGAATTTCTCCTGCAAACATGTGAAACAGCACGCAGTTATATCATAACCAATTGTTAGCACTCGTATGTTCTATGATAGCTGCTAACACTAATATAACACAAAAGAAGCCTGGGAACAGGCTCTATCTCAATCAATATTATAATGCACATCAGCAATCTGAGAGGATTGCATTTTTTTTTCTCTCATTGAACCAATGCACGATGTTTAAGAGTCACTTAAAAGATGTAGAAACATAATTAAATGCTGGCTATGCACTGAACCAGCTTGCACAAGTTGGTGCCATGGGAAACCGACCAAGTTACTATGTTGAAAAATGAAAACCTTAGAATATAAACAAGATTAATTTATCTCCAAAGTAAATGACGAAAGTGGAGTGAGTATTCAGTAATCTACTTGCTACACAAATACTGGATGATCTCATGAGTGCTGACCTACCACTAGGTATATAAATATAACTCAGTTCTATGGCCAATTATCAACTAAATCCCTCTATGTACAAAACTAGCAACATAACAACTAAAAAAAACAAAAACAGCATCTTAGTCAATCTCGCAACCTTTCATTACATTCACAATCATATTCTACGCCTGGCAACTTAACAGTAAACATGAATGTCATCAATCTCATTCAGCAAATCAGCAGGATGCATAAGTATCATATTAATTGCGGACATCAAGACTGTATAGTGCTTTAGGATACCTGCTCAGTTCATGATTTCAAAATGCATCCATAATTCTACCCAAAATGCTGACTACTCCATTCAAGAACATTTATTGATGGGTTGTTGTGTTTCTACAAATAGGCAAACTGAGCCTTTTATGATGGAAATGAAACAATAGGTAATCTTGGAAGCCTAAAAATGACTATACAAGTAATATAGGGAGCAACTAATCTTCAAAAACAACACACATGCAGGCTTGTTTCCACTGTAAAGCTATAGTCCCCAAAACAAAACCTGATGATTGGATGCCCACTAAGTTATCCGACAAGTACAAATTGCAATGAAACATCACCTGAGTATATTTATGAACTTATAAATTGACCAACATAATCAAGATATCTATTCATTCTTGACATTTTTTGAGGGCTTATGCATGTAGAGCATTGTCCAATTTCCCACAAAATCACTGAACAAGGTCAGAGTATGCCCCCAATCATCAGCATCAACTTACAAGTTACAAGTGACACCATAATCTAATCTGGTATGCTAAAATCCTTAAAATTATGCAATGTCCCAACGGGCCTCTGATCTCCTATGGCTACCCAGTAACAATAATTGTACAGCAAGGGATCTTTTGATATTAGCATATAACAGGGCTTAGTAGAGAGAAAATAGCAGGCAACAACCATATAACAAAGCATGCCAGGAAAATACACAACATATTGACCTGACCCACAACACACCAAAAATTACATAGCATCTGCCTCAAATCAGGAATAGCTGGCCATAAGCTAAACATGCTGATAATCTCCTATTGCTTCTAAGGAAAGCAAATGGTTTTGAGATTAACATACAACAGGGCTTAGAAGGAAAAAAGAATCTCAGGAACTTGCTGGCCACCCTAAGCTAAACAGAGGAATCAGACAGTGCAGACAACAGCTCAATCGCATCGCACCGAGAATCTGCGCCGAATCTAGGGCTCGTAATGGTCACCGCACGTGAATACCCCCACCGACGCATCAGACGGATCCAAGGTTCACAGCACCACCAATCTAACAAGCACACACTCAGGAACAACCGAAACCTCGTACACGGACGACGCTGATGAAGGGAAGCCGTCGGACTAATACGCAGTCTTATACGGGCGATTTGGGATTGAATCCATAGCTACAGGAAAGGGGATCGAAAGGTTAGTACCTTGCCGCCGAAGAGGAAGACCCCGGCGAGGCCGGCGGTGGCGACGCCGCCCCAGATGACGACCGTGGAGGAGAGCAGCGACCAGTTGCGGTAGATCATCTTCGCTTCTTCCGTTCGATCTCTTCTCCGTTCGCTGCGCTGCAGATCGTCGTCTGGCGGCCGCCCCTCGCTCGATTCCGTCCGATAGGAATAGGAGTAGACACGAGGAGGGGAAGATGCCCTCCCTTTCTTTTCTGTCAGTGGAACTTTTGGGCCGATGGCCTAACATATTGTTGGCCCAAACGCTTATGTGCACGCTGCTGGTCCATGAAACTTTGGGCCGATGGCCTAACATATTGTCGTTAACATCGCAGCAGTTCGGCCCATGGATTTTTGCAAAAGGCCTCATCGGCTCTCGTCGTCAGCCCGACGACGTGCATCCATCGCCGGCGGCGGTGAGCCGGTGACGGCTCCAAACCTTCGCTGCCCGCGCGAGGACGCCGGCAACGGATCGCGGGCCAGGGTCATGGGTACAAGGCCGCGGATGCGCCGTCGAACGCCGGTGGCCATGGCCATATTATGGTCCATGGATGACGGCGTACGGAAGCTACAATTGTTTTTAATCGCGGGCTATGGAAAATAGCGGCGTCCTAGTCTGGCCGCTATTTGGCGCTATAGCGCCGCTATGCCAGCACTATAGCGTCAGCTATGTGCAGTAGCGCTAGCTTGCTGTTGCCGCTATATCGCCGCTATAGCGTCGCTATAGCGCGCTATTTTATTGAAATAGAAACAGCAACATGACAGTGTTGAACTAGCCTTAATAAGTTAATAACTCAAATAGCCATGACAATGGACAACATAATATGATAAGTTCTCATACTCAAAGCAAATACCAAACAGCCATGAAGGCATCAAGTCAACACTTGAAGTTGAAGTACATAAGTAAACAACGATGGACCACACAACCATAAAGTTCACAAATCACATATCAAACCATGTGCTGAGCCACGTTTTTTTTAATCACAATCCCCTTGGCTTGGTGTTTTTTGGCTGATCCTATAGCGGCAAAATAGCGCGATATGACGCTATTCTAGAATAGCGGCGCAATAGCGCGATATAGCGGCAATAGCGCCGATAGCGCGAAAAAGAAGAATAGCTTCGCGTAGAGAGCTACGGGCCGCTATATTGCCGCTATTGCGGCGCTATAGCGCGCTATTTAAAACCATGAGTTTCAGCATGTAAAGAAAGAAAAAAATAGCTTTGCGAGTACCTAAGGTTGGAGCTGAGTGTGTTGGAGACCATATTTTTCATGGCCAACGACTAAATAAAGCACTTGCATTATTCTCTAAAAAAAGTTTTATCGGTGATGTGTGGTTTGAAGTATTCCATCTGTGGGAAACCAGGAAGATGTCAGAGTGTCGGAAACACTCAGTGAAGGCCGGAAAACACTCAGCAAAGTGTTTGACGAGTGTAACACTCAGCGACGTGCACTCGGTGAATGAAGTCTCGGCAAACGGTTCTTCGCCGAGTGTCAAACGGCGGGCACTTGACAAACGTACGCCGAGTGTTGGACTTGACTCTCGGCAAACAATAGCGTATAGACGGCGCACACACAATACTAGACAGGTATCTAGAAAAGCTAAAATGTTATGCAATTTAAATGAGGGGGTATGTTGAATAGGTGGGGTTTTCCATGTATAATGCAACTACTAAACTAAAATCTATGCAACTATAGTAAACTAAAATCTGAGTGCCACCTTCGCTGGATAGAACGGTTAGCGGGTTGGCGGGTGACGTGGACCCGCTACCCGTCTGCGATGTTGGCCGGGAATCATATTAAGAGATTCTCGATCACATTGTGTTGACTCCTGTGCATTGTTTTGAGCATCTGAATTTTTGTTTTAGCATTTGAATTTGCATTCGAACTTTGGGGATTGCAAGATTTCAGCATGCATATGAAATTTATGAATGCCTGGTATATATCCTTCATTATATCAAGGAATATATAGTTGAAGGAAAAGTATTAGAGGCCGAGATCTTCAATAATAAGCCCAATAATATTGTTTATCGAGACCCCGTGGAGGAAAAACGAGAGGCATCAAAGATTGTTACAAATAGTGGATCTCTCACACCCGAGCTATATATAAAGCCGACGACTCTAGAGATTTCAAGGTGCATGTGCACATTGATCATCAGGCAGGAGCCGATCGACATGGACAATCGGTCAGCTCTGCGTCATCTTCTTCTCCTCCTCCTCCACGACATCCTTCTTAACCTCGGTGGGCTCCGCTGCCACCACGGTGGGGGTGGTGATCTTCTCCTCGACAGGGGCTGCAGGCTTCTCCTCCTCGACGATCTTCTCCAAGACTTGTTCTTCCTTGTGCTCGGGCTCTACGGTCGCCTCGGGTAGTGTTGCCTCAGCCTTCTGCTCGGAGCTCGGCGGTGGCGGGCGTCTCTGCTACCGCTGCCGTCGCCGGTTCCTCCTTGGTCTCCTCCACCACCTTCTCAACCACCTGTTCAACCGCAACCTTGCACATCAAATTATATATTCACACATTTAGTTCATCAATTTGGTTAATAATTTAAAAAAGCAAAATGATTGCATCGACTATTTATAAATTAAGATTTTAAATGCATCATCATTACCTCGGTGGAGACTATGGTCTCGGGTGCAACCTTGGGTGTAGAGACGGGGCCCCCCGGCGGGGTGTTCCCCTCAAGGGTCTTGGGCTTGGTTGCGCAGGCACCCATGGTTTCCCTCGGCTGCTGTGGAGGTTGCGGCGGCGGCGGCCGATGAGGTTATTGGTTAGTGATGGAGGAGAGGAGGTGTTGAATGTGGAGATGCTTTGGCGATGTGGGAAGTGATCTGTATTTATAAGAAGTTTTGTGGGTGTCTTCCAGTTAGCTTAATTTAGCCAGAGACTTATTATCAATGGCTGGGAGGGGATAATGCACAACTTCCGTTCCAAGAATAGTAGATGAAATATATTTGTGGTTCTTGTTGTGTCTTACTAGTTCAAGGTGTCAGACCCATTATTGGCCAACAACATGGGAAGTCTGTTGTTGCTGACCAAAAATAGTACTGTACTTATTGTTGTTGATCCTCTTTATTTATTATATGAAAAAGTCATAGTGCATATATATCTATGCAAGCGAATTAAGTAGAATTAGCCAAAGAAGAAATATATTTCTACGTTGAAAGCACATCATTCAACCACATTTTGAACTGCGAAAAGCAATAAATGTCATCACCTCATTTTGGTAAGATATTAGTCTGCAAAACGAAATAGAATCAAAAGTCAAAAGTTCAGGCAGAAGCTTGCAAAGCAGATAAGCAATTAGGTAAAATGCTCTCACAATTCATATGAAAGCTTGATGTTAATTACAAATCCTCCTGCACACACACATAGTGTCAGCCGCTCCCTGTGGAAGTAGCTGAGATCAAACAAAATAAACTCTGCATGACAGCACGCCAAGAAAAAAATGCACACGTAAGCTGCAACAATGTCAAAGGCAAAGCACATATGGAAACGCCATGCACACTTCAGTTCTGTCTTCGCGGTCCCTCAAGCTGCAGAATGGCCAACACTATTTATCTCCGATTTGCTGGGCCTAGATATGCCGATGTGGGTGGCCAGTGCCCAGAGCACGGTGATGAACTCGCCTCCTTGCACCAGGGCCTCCTCATGCCCCTTCACACGCTCCTCGTCGCTCGACGGAGCCAAGTAGACCATGATCTCCGTCCACACATCCGCCAACACCTGCCACTTGTTAGCTTTTCCCATTAGTGACCTTGCTAGATTTACACCGTCCTGTACAACTTTTATTTGACCATCACCATCATCACTGATCTGGCCTGCAGTGGAAGGTAATTGGTTTTGTCTTAGGGGTGTGTTTTTCTTGTCCATGATCTTCTTGACCCGTTTCTGCTGCGACGAGAGGTAGTAGTCCTGGCACCCAAGCACGGCCTTCAGCTCCGCTTTCATGTCCTCAAAGACACACTCGACCTTTTCTGGATTGTCAGGCAGAAGCTCCGGGTGGAAAGCCACCAAGTAAGCACAGTACTCGGAGAGCCTAAAGGCCACCTTCTTCCTCCTCCTGCCGCCTATGTCGTGGTCGTCGCCATTCTGAGGGGCGTCATCGCCGCACTCCACCTCCATGATGGTGGTGGCGATGTGCCACGTGAGGATCACCTCTGCAACACTACTGCTTCTGCATGCCCATGAGAGATCCTGAGAAAGGTTGCTGGGGTTGTGTAGCGTGCCCATGCCATTGGTAAGAGGGTTCACTTGGGGATGGTCATGCTGATTGGCAAGGTACTTCATGATGGATTCTTTCACACCATTTGGCACCACCACTGTCTTTACCGCCATGCTGGTGAACGTGGCGAACAGAGGTAACTTGGGTGGCCAACGAAGGTTCAGCACGGAAAACTGCTTCATCCGAAGGTCGGTATGGCTCATCTTGCTCCGCAGCCACATGACGATGCTGAAGCCACCCCAATACAAGGCGCCCCGGAAGGTTGACCTCTTGAGCCAACTCGGTTTGGCGATGTAGTTGTAGACCATGGATACCATGAACCAGTTGGAGAGCAGGAAGACGAAGAACTCCCATACCTCCTCATAGAAGAAGATGATGAATAGAAGGATAGTGATGGAGAGGTCTACTATGGAAAAGAAGGCTGAAGGTGAGGTGGCGGCTTTGAGAATGAGGCATACGGCTATTTTGCCAACACCATATTGTAAGGTGTAGTTGTCTGCACCGAGGCTGTAGAGTGCGTACCTGACATCTCCGTTGCCGCAGAGAATAACTGTCATGAAGCACAAGACAGCTACGACTATGTTGACAAGGAAGTAGTTTATGAAGAGGAAGAAGGGGCTTGCAAGAACCACTGGGACAACAGAGTGATAATACTCACTAAGGAAGTTGACCTCATCATTCAGAACTTGGAACACCGCTTCCGCCGACGAGCTGGTTGTATTGTTGCTGTTGTATAGGCCTTTCAAGATGAGGTTCTGGGAGTTGCGAGTTTCTTCTTTGGCCACCGCCGGCAGGTGCTCGAACCGTCGGCGGAGCAGCTTGAAGAGAGCAAAGGAGAGGCAGATTCTCTTCAAGCTTTGGACATGCTGGAGGGAGAAGAACTTGTCCTTGTCACCAAGCTCCCAGACTTTACCTACAGTGACGACGCTGTCATTTTGTTCCAGCAATTTGGCGATGCTATCATAACCTGGGGACTTGGCGTCCTTTCCCAGCTTGTAGCCATCTGCAGTGGGCACGATATCCACCAGCTTGGCTTCACCCATGACGATGTAATTGCATGTCTTGATCAGCATCTCGTTATCTCCGTCCTCCTGCTGCTGGTGGTGATCATGACGCGGTTCTCGTTCCAGCATCTGGGACATGTAGGAGCTGACAAGCCGGGCGTTCTTGCCATGGGCGTAGGAGCGCTTCCCAATCTCGGTGAAGGCGATCCTTTGCAACACCTTGGTGGCGCAAAGGATCCAAAGTATGCTGAACACCGCCTTCCGGCCGGCGCTGTCGATGTTGAAGAAGACGAGGCTTCCCAGCCAGACAACTCGGCCGGCGCGCTGGATGGTGCCCGAGAACCCGCGCATGCGGATCTCATCCACCTTCTTGCGGAGGAGCTCCACCAGGAGCATCCATGACAGGATCAGCCCTGCCCTCAGCGGGAGGTCAGCCACCTGAGTGCTCCCGGTGCTGGTGGTCGTCTTTGCGAACCTGGTGTTCTTGGCCTCGGAGAAGAGGTAGGACATGACGGGGAGGAAGAGGGAGAGTGACGAGGTGAGGAAGAGGCGGACTTTGGGGTCGAGGATGGCGCTGGTGTCGGAGATGCCGCTGAAGAGGTTGAGGTTGAAGAAGAGGCCGGCGAGGACGAACATGATGACGGATGCGGCCACCATGCTCGGCTCATTGCTCTTCTCTGTGTAGGAGGACGTGAGGTTGCCAATGTACGAGTTGATTTCTGCTACTGGGCAGATGGGGAGACCCATCGTCGTTCTAATACACGCGTAGTTTTTCAGGGACGATGCCACTCTATATATATTAGCTACCGTGTATATATATGCCCTGTGTGCACGTACGCTTATTAGCATATATATATAGGCCGGCCAGTGTACGTGCGCGGTCGTCGTCGTCGTCAATCGTCTGTCCAATGGCATATATCGCGTTCTTGCTAAGTAAACTTGTTTCAATTTCCTCTCGCGTGTGAAGCGTCGTCGAAGATATATGGATCGATGACATGCAGGTGTGTACGTACGTAGAGGGCTAGCTCTTGCTAGCAGAGTCTTTGCTTTTATTCTTCTTCTCTGTCTTTGTACTATTTCGGCATCTTAATTTCTTTTCTGAGGTTTGCCAAAGGAAGAAGGACGTACAGGGCCACGAATCTGATTCACATTATATTATTGTTGGATCGGAGCTATATATGCTTTATTATTTAACGTGAATAATAATCTGATGATGAACGGCTAGCTGCATTAACTAAAGACTGATGCATCCAAACTTTTGTCATGTGCAAGAAAACTATAAAGTTGCTTAGACGAAACCGACAGTGCACCTTTTATTATGAACCAAATTCTAATTAGGTCACCAGCATCAGCATAAACTCGACCTGTCTCGGATTAGGTCGTTGCTGGAAGCATCTGATCTGGCTGGGTATTGCATATCAAAGCACGCACATATATCTTTGTTTCTGTAGCTGGATATCTACTGCATAGCAAAAGCATGCACCGCGAAAGGGCATGTAGCTCAGCGGTTGCAAAAGCCCCCGGTAGCGAATTTCTCGGGATTTAACGGCGTTTGTGCTTTCGGGGGGTGGCGACGTCCCCGTCGACGACGAGGCGCACGTGGTGACTTCGTCAATCTTGAGGATTCTGCCCGCACGATCTTCGAAGATGCTCCTAGGGGGTAGGGTTTACGTGCGTGTATTCATAGGGATGAGTGTGCGTGCGTTGTGAGTGTCTCCGATGTATTGTGTAATTCGAAAAAAAAGCAAAAGCATGCCTTGTTGGGGGGGATACCCGAAAAATTCGGATAACTACCCAAACACGAGTGGAGTTCTCAACACGTTCAAGTACACGAGTTAGGGCGCAAAGAGCGTGATGCCCTCGCACTGAAGTAGCTCAAGTCCC